>OY796656.1:109510530-110930030 GCA_963680705.1 Rhagium mordax
CTGTTTTAAAATGTAACTGCTGTAAACGTGGTTTCCACTTTAATTGTTTAACTGACGACCTGAAAGAAAAATTAAAATATAGTAATATTTGTTCTCTATGCGAACGATATTTATTTAGCTCGTTTTTAAAATAACCTTAACAAAATGCTTAATTATTAGTACCTACAATGGTTCCCATCTAACATTAATTAAATCTTAATACATATTTTCTTTCTGTTCTTATTTGGGATTTATGGCCACACTTCTGAACATTACCCAGATAATCTGAAAAATATCTGGATTATTTAAAAAATAACCTTTACGTCTGTGACTTTATATACGTCAAAGGAACAGTTAAAGGTTGGTTTTTTAATTAATTACACAAGAGAAAGACTATTTAGCATTGAGAAAGGAAACAGATTAAGTTTCCGAAACGTCTGCAAAATATCATTGTTTTTATTTTATTTTAATTATATTTTATGTCAAAAAACCAACCTTTAACTGTTCCTTTGACGTAAAGTCACAGGCGTAAAGGTTATTTTTTAAATAATCCAGATATTTTTCAGATTATCTGGGTAATGTTCACAAGTGTGGCCGTAAATCCCAAATAAGAACAGAAAGAAAATACAGAAAGATGCCACAAATAACTTATAGATAATACTTAATACATACAACTACAAAAAAACAACAAATCAGACGATTCCTGTCTTCTTATAGTTGCGGATTTTCTTAACCTTAACAATATTCATTCATGCCCGTACAATGCAATTAAACAATATCTAATAAATAAAAATACCGCTACTTGGTGGTACTTTTGGCCGTGATAGGTATTGGTAATAGTATAACAACAAACAATATAGAAAACAATACTTATTAACGCTTGAATCAGGCAATGAATGCACATTCGCCAATATTTGACCCAACATGTAATTTGACGTGAGAATTAAGCCACATTCAGCGGAATTAAATACCACGCCGCACATCGTTAAATCTTTACTTATATCGCGAACTCACGAACTAGAAAATGAACTTTTTTTAAACGCCTTATTTATACTAACATCCTGGCGACATTTAGCATAGCTATCCCATAACTTAACCAGGACACACATGCACAACGACCATTCCCTGTATCATTGCCGGTGCCACGACTAAGATTCGAACTAAGATGCGATAGGAGTTGTCTAGATGGTATTTCCCACATATCCGATCTCTGGCCGCAGAAAAGTATACAACACAAAAACCATCAAAAGTAAAGGAGTAATAATCTACAAATTATGGCGTGATATGTAATATCAAGTAGGAAATGCAGCACGCTATGTAGAATTCATTACCACGCCGTAGGAAAAAGTGTGCAGCCCAAAAACCGCTGTAATTATTACTCTTAGCCGTCTTACTCGCAAACAAGGAAATGTACCCTCTCCAAATTTTGACATGATATGTAATATGAAGTAGGAAATGCCATAAGCCATGTGGAATTCATTGCCACGCCGTAGGAAAAAGGATGCAGCCCAAAAACCGCTGTAATTATTACTCTTAGCCGTCTTACTCGCAAACAAGGAAATGTACCCTCTCCAAATTTTGACATGATATGTAATATGAAGTAGGAAATGCCATAAGCCATGTGGAATTCATTGCCACGCCGTAGGAAAAAGGATGCAGCCCAAAAACCGCTGTAATTATTACTCTTAGCCGTCTTACTCGCAAACAAGGAAATGTACCCTCTCCAAATTTTGACATGATATGTAATATGAAGTAGGAAATGCCATAAGCCATGTGGAATTCATTGCCACGCCGTAGGAAAAAGGATGCAGCCCAAAAACCGCTGTAATTATTACTCTTAGCCGTCTTACTCGCAAACAAGGAAATGTACCCTCTCCAAATTTTGACATGATATGTAATATGAAGTAGGAAATGCCATAAGCCATGTGGAATTCATTGCCACGCCGTAGGAAAAAGGATGCAGCCCAAAAACCGCTGTAATTATTACTCTTAGCCGTCTTACTCGCAAACAAGGAAATGTACCCTCTCCAAATTTTGACATGATATGTAATATGAAGTAGGAAATGCCATAAGCCATGTGGAATTCATTGCCACGCCGTAGGAAAAAGGATGCAGCCCAAAAACCGCTGTAATTATTACTCTTAGCCGTCTTACTCGCAAACAAGGAAATGTACCCTCTCCAAATTTTGACATGATATGTAATATGAAGTAGGAAATGCCATAAGCCATGTGGAATTCATTGCCACGCCGTAGGAAAAAGGATGCAGCCCAAAAACCGCTGTAATTATTACTCTTAGCCGTCTTTCTCGCAAACAAGGAAATGTACCCTCCCCAAATTTTGATATGATATGTAATATGAAGTAGGAAATGCTGTAAGCCGTGTTGAATTCATTGCCACGCCGTAGGAAAAAAAATGCAGCCCAAAAACCGCTATAATTACTACTCTTATCCGTCTTACTCGCAAACAAGGAAATGTACCCTCTCCAAATTTTGACATGATATGTAATATGAAGTAGGAAATGCCATAAGCCATGTGGAATTCATTGCCACGCCGTAGGAAAAAGTGTGCAGCCCAAAAACCGCTATAATTACTACTCTTATCCGTCTTACTCGCAAACAAGGAAATGTACCCTCTCCAAATTTTGACATGATATGTAATATGAAGTAGGAAATGCCATAAGCCATGTGGAATTCATTGCCACGCCGTAGGAAAAAGGATGCAGCCCAAAAACCGCTGTAATTATTACTCTTAGCCGTCTTACTCGCAAACAAGGAAATGTACCCTCTCCAAATTTTGACATGATATGTAATATGAAGTAGGAAATGCCATAAGCCGTGTTGAATTCATTGCCACGCCGTAGGAAAAAAAATGCAGCCCAAAAACCGCTATAATTACTACTCTTATCCGTCTTACTCGCAAACAAGGAAATGTACCCTCCCCAAATTTTGATATGATATATAATATGAAGTAGGAAATGCTGTAAGCCGTGTAGAATTCATTGCCACGCCGTAGGAAAAAGGATGCAGCCCAAAAACCGCTGTAATTATTACTCTTAGCCGTCTTACTCGCAAACAAGGAAATGTACCCTCTCCAAATTTTGACATGATATGTAATATGAAGTAGGAAATGCCATAAGCCATGTGGAATTCATTGCCACGCCGTAGGAAAAAGTTTGCAGCCCAAAAACCGCTATAATAATTACTCTTATCCGTCTTACTCGCAAACAAGGAAATGTACCCTCTCCAAATTTTGATATGATATGTAATATGAAGTAGGAAATGCTGTAAGCCGTGTAGAATTCATTGCCACGCCGTAGGAAAAAGGATGCAGCCCAAAAACCGCTGTAATTATTACTCTTAGCCGTCTTTCTCGCAAACAAGGAAATGTACCCTCTCCAAATTTTGACATGATATGTAATATGAAGTAGGAAATGCCATAAGCCATGTGGAATTCATTGCCACGCCGTAGGAAAAAGGATGCAGCCCAAAAACCGCTGTAATTATTACTCTTAGCCGTCTTACTCGCAAACAAGGAAATGTACCCTCTCCAAATTTTGACATGATATGTAATATGAAGTAGGAAATGCCATAAGCCATGTGGAATTCATTGCCACGCCGTAGGAAAAAGGATGCAGCCCAAAAACCGCTGTAATTATTACTCTTAGCCGTCTTACTCGCAAACAAGGAAATGTACCCTCTCCAAATTTTGACATGATATGTAATATGAAGTAGGAAATGCCATAAGCCATGTGGAATTCATTGCCACGCCGTAGGAAAAAGGATGCAGCCCAAAAACCGCTGTAATTATTACTCTTAGCCGTCTTTCTCGCAAACAAGGAAATGTACCCTCCCCAAATTTTGATATGATATGTAATATGAAGTAGGAAATGCTGTAAGCCGTGTTGAATTCATTGCCACGCCGTAGGAAAAAAAATGCAGCCCAAAAACCGCTATAATTACTACTCTTATCCGTCTTACTCGCAAACAAGGAAATGTACCCTCTCCAAATTTTGACATGATATGTAATATGAAGTAGGAAATGCCATAAGCCATGTGGAATTCATTGCCACGCCGTAGGAAAAAGTGTGCAGCCCAAAAACCGCTATAATTACTACTCTTATCCGTCTTACTCGCAAACAAGGAAATGTACCCTCTCCAAATTTTGACATGATATGTAATATGAAGTAGGAAATGCCATAAGCCATGTGGAATTCATTGCCACGCCGTAGGAAAAAGGATGCAGCCCAAAAACCGCTGTAATTATTACTCTTAGCCGTCTTACTCGCAAACAAGGAAATGTACCCTCTCCAAATTTTGACATGATATGTAATATGAAGTAGGAAATGCCATAAGCCGTGTTGAATTCATTGCCACGCCGTAGGAAAAAAAATGCAGCCCAAAAACCGCTATAATTACTACTCTTATCCGTCTTACTCGCAAACAAGGAAATGTACCCTCCCCAAATTTTGATATGATATATAATATGAAGTAGGAAATGCTGTAAGCCGTGTAGAATTCATTGCCACGCCGTAGGAAAAAGGATGCAGCCCAAAAACCGCTGTAATTATTACTCTTAGCCGTCTTACTCGCAAACAAGGAAATGTACCCTCTCCAAATTTTGACATGATATGTAATATGAAGTAGGAAATGCCATAAGCCATGTGGAATTCATTGCCACGCCGTAGGAAAAAGTTTGCAGCCCAAAAACCGCTATAATAATTACTCTTATCCGTCTTACTCGCAAACAAGGAAATGTACCCTCTCCAAATTTTGATATGATATGTAATATGAAGTAGGAAATGCTGTAAGCCGTGTAGAATTCATTGCCACGCCGTAGGAAAAAGGATGCAGCCCAAAAACCGCTGTAATTATTACTCTTAGCCGTCTTACTCGCAAACAAGGAAATGTACCCTCTCCAAATTTTGACATGATATGTAATATGAAGTAGGAAATGCCATAAGCCATGTGGAATTCATTGCCACGCCGTAGGAAAAAGGATGCAGCCCAAAAACCGCTGTAATTATTACTCTTAGCCGTCTTACTCGCAAACAAGGAAATGTACCCTCTCCAAATTTTGACATGATATGTAATATGAAGTAGGAAATGCCATAAGCCATGTGGAATTCATTGCCACGCCGTAGGAAAAAGGATGCAGCCCAAAAACCGCTGTAATTATTACTCTTAGCCGTCTTACTCGCAAACAAGGAAATGTACCCTCTCCAAATTTTGACATGATATGTAATATGAAGTAGGAAATGCCATAAGCCATGTGGAATTCATTGCCACGCCGTAGGAAAAAGGATGCAGCCCAAAAACCGCTGTAATTATTACTCTTAGCCGTCTTACTCGCAAACAAGGAAATGTACCCTCTCCAAATTTTGACATGATATGTAATATGAAGTAGGAAATGCCATAAGCCATGTGGAATTCATTGCCACGCCGTAGGAAAAAGGATGCAGCCCAAAAACCGCTGTAATTATTACTCTTAGCCGTCTTACTCGCAAACAAGGAAATGTACCCACTCCAAATTTTGATATGATATGTAATATGAAGTAGGAAATGCTGTAAGCCGTGTTGAATTCATTGCCACGCCGTAGGAAAAAAAATGCAGCCCAAAAACCGCTATAATTACTACTCTTATCCGTCTTACTCGCAAACAAGGAAATGTACCCTCTCCAAATTTTGACATGATATGTAATATGAAGTAGGAAATGCCATAAGCCATGTGGAATTCATTGCCACGCCGTAGGAAAAAGTGTGCAGCCCAAAAACCGCTATAATTACTACTCTTATCCGTCTTACTCGCAAACAAGGAAATGTACCCTCTCCAAATTTTGACATGATATGTAATATGAAGTAGGAAATGCCATAAGCCATGTGGAATTCATTGCCACGCCGTAGGAAAAAGGATGCAGCCCAAAAACCGCTATAATTACTACTCTTATCCGTCTTGCTCGCAAACAAGGAAATGTACCCTCTCCAAATTTTGACATGATATGTAATATGAAGTAGGAAATGCCATAAGCCATGTGGAATTCATTGCCACGCCGTAGGAAAAAGGATGCAGCCCAAAAACCGCTGTAATTATTACTCTTAGCCGTCTTACTCGCAAACAAGGAAATGTACCCGCTCCAAATTTTGACATGATATGTAATATGAAGTAGGAAATGCTGTAAGCCGTGTTGAATTCATTGCCACGCCGTAGGAAAAAAAATGCAGCCCAAAAACCGCTATAATTATTACTCTTATCCCTCTAACTCGCAAACAAAAAAATATGCCCTCACCAAATTTTGACATATGTATTATGTAATATGAAATAGGAACTGCTGTATGCAAAGTAGAATTCATTGCAACGCCGTAGGAAAATGTGTACAGCTAATAATCGCTTAAATTATTACGCTTTTGTCTCCTCTTACATACAATTGGTGTACCTACATGTAAAATATCACGGCAATCTCAAATTTATTGTGACGTAATATGGAGGGTAATATATTTGTAAGTCTTAAAAGTGTCAAGTTATTCCTTATGCCAAATTTTATTAAAGGAATGTAATGTTTTGGAAATATACATGAAAATGCTGAAAGAGTTCCCAGGTATTAATGGGACGGAAACTACTGCGCATGCGCAATCCAATTACTGCGCTTGCGCGTCCGACCTGTCTCTCCTAATAAAGATTCGACATACGTTTTCCTCAGGTCAAAAAGTGTGGACGGAAATGTGTGGATAGTTTCACACAAATTAAAATGATTAGGGAAGTGGACTAATTGTTTGGTTTTCGCGTCGAAACAAAATTTAAGCATTTTGAGCAGTTGTTAAAATAAATAAGAAAATCTTGGTTTGATCTGGCTCTTAAATTTTGTTTTGACGAGAAAAGGAAAAAATTTGTCCACTTACTCCACTTATCTATAATCATTTTAGAACATGC
The DNA here is from genome assembly GCA_963680705.1 of Rhagium mordax. Taxonomy (NCBI): domain Eukaryota; kingdom Metazoa; phylum Arthropoda; class Insecta; order Coleoptera; family Cerambycidae; genus Rhagium; species Rhagium mordax. The sequence continues at coordinate 109,517,435 of OY796656.1, forward strand.
ATTTGAATATTAAAATGAATTTATCTCGAAAACGGTGCCTCCTATCGAAGTTGCACAAGAGGGCATTTTCTTTGTGAAAAACTCTGACAATTCATAATTTGAAGTCAAAACTCAAAAAAATTAAAAATAAAAAAGTTGTGGTAATTTTTACCCCCACCCCTACAGCTTGACCCACCCTTGGTAAAAATTTTGAGATGATATTTACCTCATTTTGTTAAGCTTAGAAAGTTTAGTGGGTGTGCAAAATTTCATTACTTTAACTTTAACAGTTTCGGATATAATAAATAAAAACCGTCTTCAGGGGCCCACATTTAGGGGCCTGTAGCTCCCTTAGGAAGCATTTTGGTATAGAGGTAAGTTTGGTCCAATCGATTTATTTTGACCTCGGGAATATGTGATTTCTTTTTGTACACTTATTTCCCGGACACCCGTATATTGAACCACCCCTTAACTCCTTTGTTTTTAATTCTACAAAAAAAATGTATTTATGAAACTTTTTGTTCTTCTGAAGATTCCAAATATGTACTCAAAAAAACAATTGAACATCTGAAATAGATGTTGTAGACTAAACTTATGTTTTTTTAAATGGAACATACCTCGGCTCATATAAACTTTCTTTCATTGAACCTCCAGAAGAATCAATTTTAAATATTTTAGGTTAATTGGAAAACGTCTTGTAAAATGAAATTCCTATAGAAAATAATTGACAACAAGATTTTTGCGGAATTATGTTTTCTAACTTAATAACCTCAAAAAAGTGTTTCGTAAGAAATGTCGTGTTTTCTAAATAACTTCGTTTACGATATTTCGATAGATTTTGATAGTGGATGTTTAATATATGACGTATCTCAGGCTAAATGCGTAGATGATCAATATTGGTGAATAAATTACGAAATAGCGAGGGTTGGAAACGCAGATTGAAAATTAAGTTTTAATGTAAACACATACAGGGCTTCGAAAAAAACTGGATTTTCGAGATGTTTTAGTAAAACATTACTCCTATAAAAGTGTTGTCTTTCATGAGGTGGCAGTAGGCAGTTTTCGGTGGAGTGTAGCTTGAATATCATTTAAAGATCACTTTATTTTTTATGGATTGGTGTGTTCTGAATTCTAGAATTTGAAAGATCTTTTGATTCTGCAGGGGGCCAGAAAGTTAAAGTTGTCCAGGAATGGAACTAACTATACTTGAGAACTATTTTAATTTTCACCTTTAGAGAAAGAATCATTCTCTATAAAAATTTTGTTTATTATGAGTCCATAGCTATAATCAGAATGTTGACATAACCTACAAATTGGTTTTAAAAATGATGAAAGTTAATATCGTAACATTGGTAAAGTATCATAGTACAGTAACTTTGTGATTTATTTTGAAAATATTTGGTAAATATTTTTTTTTGTTTTAAGGTTAAATAACTTAGTAGAGAAATCTTAACTGAATGTTACTAGAGACAAAACATTTTAAATTGATGCAGTAAAGTTTAAGAATCCGCTAGAAAAAAAATTCCCAAGCCGCTATAGAATTAGCCCGAAGTTTGGATACTTTTTGACACCAAGTGATTATCAGTTTTTTAAGTAAAAATTAAAAATGTTTTGCTAACAAGTTCTAATGTCAATAAAAGTACAAGTTTGAAATTTGAAACTTCTAGGTATCTCAAATTTAATATTTTTATCACAGTTTTTCCAACTCAATACATTATTTTGCAAAATATATGATGATATGGAGGTAGGTGTGGCAAGTGAAATTGCCATTTAACTGGAATTATGCTTAACAAATCGTCAATATCATAAAATAATTGTTTGAATAATGTTGCTTAGTTAACTTTTCAAAATTACTTCGATACTCATGAAGACTAATAGTATTATTTATTTATAGTAAAAAGTTATATAAATCCAAAATAATTCCAATGGTTAATATCCATAAAGGTTAATATTGTAGTATTTGATAGGGACAGGGTTTATAGCTACTAACAGTTCATTATATTGATTTTTTAATGTCAGTTGTTTAGCATTCCCTCCCTTCATTTTCTAATATCACTAGGGAGTATTTTACTACTACCTTCAATGAAATTCACTGTAAATACACTATTTTACCTGCCCCAGATGACTAACTAACTCATATTTGATAAATGATCGCAACCAAGTTGTTTTACCACGTTTTTATGATTATTTATTTTTAAGCTCAGTTCGTGTCCTAAATTCAATAAAATTCTTTGCATGTCATTGCATGTTTAGATCATATCAGATTAATGTGGGAGCCAGAAATACAAAAGTATCATATCTTAAACAATTAATAAATTGTTAAATCTATAAATAAATAAGTACATATTTAAATTGTTATTTATTCTATTGATTTGCAACTTATAAGAAATGATTGTAAAACGTATTTTCTTTCTTCTATTATATAAAAGGTAAATCCGTAGTACTCTGGTTAAATAAAATATTTCGAAAAGATGGCTTGTTGTTGGGCTTAGGCTCACAATGCTAACTGGACACTAGTAAATAAATAAATAGTATTTTTACTGCTTGCCCTCAGCAGGACCTATTGTAGCGAGGCACTGAATTACTTAAGAGGTTGTAACATTTTTTATGAGCGATGCGAGATTACTCTGAACATATTAAAATTACCAGAGGAATCTTTTGAATATAATATCAACTCTTAAAGATGAGATCGTAAAGCTAATATTTGTTCAATGGCACATTTTGCTACTGTCAGCATTTTTCTACTGTCAAGATTAAAATTAGAATTTCCAAATATTTGTCGAACATCGCTCAAGATCATCAGTTGATACATTTAAAGAAAAATATATTGTCTACGTTCAATTAATAAAACCATAGAGGTTATAAATAGCAATCAAAAGGTTTAAAGAATACATTGGTTCACAAAGTCATCTTTCCCTAGTATCTCCGGAATGGATTAAAATACTCGCATGAGATAAAAACATGTAGTCTAGTCCCGAACCGGTTTTTAGAGGTCAAAAATCGACAAAATTCTTAGTAGCATAGATGCTCGAAAAATTTAGGATTAATGGTATATAAATGGGGAAAAATCAATTGGACCCCCAACAAATAACCAGAAGTAGGGTGGGGGTGAGAAAAGATTTTTTCTTAAGGGGTGAAACTTGACAGTAAACTAACATGGAAACCGCATATAGCCGCAAAGAAAACACAAATAAATCTGAAATTAAGACAAATGAACTGGCTTATAGGAAAAAAATCCCAACTTTCGACAGAAAATAAAATGTTACTGTATAAGTGTATCATCAAACCAATCTGGACATACGGAATACAACTTTGGGGATGTGCGATGAAATCAAACACACAAATAATCCAGAGAGTTCAATCTAAAATCCTAAGAACGATATTTAAAGCCCCATGGTACATTATACATTAGCAACAAGACGATACACGATGACTCAGCCATACCATTTGTAGAAGACGAAATACGGAGATTAACCATCAGTTACCTAGAGCAGCTAGAAAATCATCCTAATGAAGAAGCTAGACATCTCAACGTTCCACCCGAGGCTACAAGAAGACTAAAGAAACGATGACCAACTGATTTATTAAATTAATATAACATATCATTTCCCTGACTACTAGTTCAAAAATAGATAATATATTAAAGGAAGTGTTATCACTGGATAACTTCTTCCTCCAAATAGTGTAACAATGAAACCATTTACTTATAGCTCAACTGCAGCAGATTGTAAATTCTCAATAAATAAATAAAAAAAAAAAAAAAAAAAAAAGGGGGTGAAACGAGTTTTCTTACGATTTCCGGCAAAACTAGACCTCCTATCGAAAAAGTTAAATGCAAAAGTTGTAGATAATTGAAAGATCTACAACCGATTTTCAACATAACCTCAAAACTATTGAGAAAAACACCAAAAATCAATTTTTTGATTCTTTATTTTTATCTCCCACAAAAATGATTTTAATGAAATTTGGTGAAAATGTACATTTTTGTGTTTCAAGCTGTAATATTTATTTTTTTTTTTGATTTTATTGCAATTTTAATTTGAAAGAAAGGTCTAATTTTCAATACAAAAAAGTTGATTAACGAAATTTTGATTTTTGAAAATTTTAGGGCAGAATTTTTTTCGTTGAAACCTCTACTTTAAGATGTAAAAAAATCATCTGTTACTATGAAAAAATATTGTCAAAAATGGGAAGAACCAAAACAAAGATCTTTGCAAGATCGATTTTTCCGTAAATAAACATAAAAAAAAACATAAAACACACCACAGAAATTAGACATGTCACGAATTCTTCATTGTTTATTGAAATGAAGTGTTGAGAGTGATGCAAAATGGTAATTTCAATGTAATATCAAATAAGAGAACTTTGATTAACCGGGTTCGGGATAGTGAAAAAATTGTTTAAACAGTAATTTTACAAAAAAATACTGCTAAAAATTATCGTATTTGTTGAAGAAAAAATTTTTTTATGGACAAAAAAAAATTGAAAATAAGTTTATTATAAGAAATATATAAAATTATTTCAATTTACAAAGTAGGAATATAAAATCAAAATTCTATTGTAATCACATTTTTTTGGAAAGCTGCTCCATCGTCAGATTCAACACAGTTTTCAGTTTCTTCAGGATCTCCGACAAGGTCTTCGATTTAGTCAAGATCCTCAAGTTCACCAAGATCTTTATTTTATTTTCAAGGAAAAAAATTCCGTCCTGAAATTTTCAAAAATCAAAATTTTGTTAATTAACTTTTTTGATTGAAAATTAGGCCTTTTTTCAAATTAAATTCGCAATAAAATCAAAAAATAAATATTTCGCTTAAAAAAAATTACAGCTTATTTGAGACACAAAAATGTACATTTTCATTAAAATTGAATCATTTTTGTGGGAGATAAAAATATAAAATCAAAAAATTGATTTTTGGCGTTTTTCTCAATAGTTTTGAGGTTGTTGAAAAATGATTGAAATAAAAGTTGTAGATCTTTCAATTATCTACAACTTTTGCATTTTAGTTTTTCGATAGGAGGTCTAGTTTTGCTGGGAATAGTAAAAAACCACGCTTGACCCCTAAAAACACCCTCTTTTCCCACCCCCACCCTACTTCTGGTTAATTGTTGGGGTCCAATCGATTTTTCCCCATTTATATGTACAATGTTAATCCTAAATTTTTCGACCATCCATATGCTGTTAAGAATTAAAAAAAAAAAATTATTGGCATTGGACTAATGATGATGAAATCCATAAAAAATAATGTTTTTTTATGAAAAGCTCATATTACTGTGACATAATCGCAAAGCCTGTCACAACTGGACTGGAGGTACTCTCAAACCGCTAAGTTAAAGAATTCGGGTGATGAATTACGAATAACGATTGTTTCTTTGAAACATTATTTATTCAATACAGGCCAGTTTGATTCACCTACTGGGTTTATGTCAATACAAGCCAGTTTGATTCACCTACTGGGTTTATGGTCAGTACCAACAGGAGGCAGACAGCCACCACCTTGCTGCTGTCCTTTTTTACAGCAACTGAATAACTGTTTCCAAAATGCAGATTTATCAACCCGATAATACTAATTATTAACGTTACTTTTTATGTTAACTATGTATGAATTGTATCTCTCCATTCGTATCCGGGTGACCACGAAATGACGCTTTCCCCTATATCTTCTTGGTTTTACAAGATATGAATTTAAAATTTGAGCACGTCAAATAACGGTTAAATATGCATTATTTTAATCGATTTATCATTTTCTGTCGCTTCCGGTTTCACCAGAAGTGATACTAACTCTGTTTTTTTAAACGGAATGTCCTGTATATTTTTACATTTTTTTATTCAGGAGGTCATTTTGGATACAGTTGTGGCAAATTGAGATTAAAATAATAATGGTTGAGCAAATTAAATTTTTTATCTAGGCGGCCACTCGGGCGGCCATGACCCCCAAAAAAATGTTTTGTATTGTTTCAATAATTAATCAAAAACTACAATTGTGGTATTATGTCATATGGCATTTTTGTATTATAAGATCTTAAACGTTTCGGAAATCATTTTTTCGGAATATTTTTTTTAAGTGGCACCTTGGTGGCTCACTAAGTTATTTCAATAAAGCATTTTATTACCGATTGGTACTAAACGCTGTCCTATTTATTCATATTATAATGCATAAAAATACATGAGAATAATATTCAAATTTGAAATTTACATCTTGTGAAACCAAGAAGATATAAAGGCGAACGTCATTCCGTGGTCACCCGGTATATTAAAAAAGTCAAAGAAAATTTATAATCGCTCAAAATAAAAACCAAACAAAATTACATAAATTATAATTACCTCATATCCATTCCCGTACATACATATAAATATATAAATTTTGAATCCAAGTTCCTCTTTTATATAATTTATTTCTATTTTGATCGATTAGTTAGCAATCAAATTAGTTTGCAATTATTATAAATGAACATTTAAACGTAAACTACTATATTTTATCTCACCAACAATAAAAATATGAAAAAGTTATGCATTGGATTCTTCTTCAACTGTCACGCCTTTGTAATATAACTTCGGAATACTTCAGAAGTTTCTAGTGGCTTTTAAAGTATTCACAAACATTTCTCTCTTTTATCAAGACTTGCTTGAACCTACAAGTAATATAAAATATTTTCTTGTTTACAGAAGCATTCGTACATCAAACACCTACTCTAAATTTCTTTTCTACTGATGCCACTCCGCAAATCTCGGCGTTTATAAAGGAATAATTCTCACCTTTTTGTTTGCGTTTCCCTGGTTTTATTTTTAGTTATCTCTGGCTAAAAATATAAGATTAATTCATCATTCTTTATTGGAGTTATTATGATTTATTGAATCAAAGTTTTAATTAGAGATCCACTCAGATAAAATATTAAAGTCCATATAAATAACTGTGAAAGGTGTATCTTTACTGTCTTCATCCTCAATGTTTTCTTTGACAATAGCGTTGCATTGCGTTTGCTTCCTTTTCCCCACATTACAGAAAAATTGTGTAAATAAAAAATTTGTTATTAATTTCAATCATTTAAGTCATAATACTGATAATAAAAGCTTACTAATTTCAGCTCACATTTGCAAAAGATGTGAATGAATTTTCCTTCCAATTATAAGCAATTTTTTGGATAGGAATTTGCAGATATGTGACAATAAATCCCAAATAAGAAAAGGAAGAGAAAAAAAATTGGCTACATTTTACTTAAGCAGTATTTTACATGTATACTTAATAATACATTCAAAATGAGTTCTGACAATGAGTCCGTTGATTCCGCCTGCGAGGGGCAAAATTATGTTTTATCGAGGCTTTAGCAAATTTAGTTTTATTTAATAAATCGCAATTTCAAACAATAAAGAAAACTTCAAAAAATTAAAAAATAATAATAATCATGTAGAAATTATATTAGTAGAGTAGTAATGGCGGAGCTGGGTCTCCCCCCACCCTTTTTTTTTGTGGTGGGGGGTAACTAGGGTAATTCGAGTAATGTAGGTAATTAGACTGATGTAATTGCAATAGAGGTAATTAGAGTATTGCAGGTAATTAGCCTGATGTAGTTGCAATAGAGGTAAGTAGAGTAATGTGCAGTAATTAGACTGATGTAATTGCAATAGAGGTAATTGGAGTGGTGCAATGCAATTGTAGTTGTAATTAGTGTATGTACTGATATGTGTATGAGTATTTCAAGTAGAGGTGGTGGGGCAGCTTCACTCCGTGTATATAAATGAGGATGAGGAGCACACAGCCATTTGTGGTGCTAGTCTCCCAGAGTAAAGACATAAAATGTATATTTGTACTTCTTGTGGTGTAAGTTTTACACGTGGTGACAATTTGCGAAGACATCAGAGGCAATCTTGTAAGAAGATACATGATAGTGGTCCGCAAGCAAAATATCCTAAACTGGAATGTAATCCTTCAACATCTACAAATATGGAAACTTGTAATTGCTGTAATGTGACTCTAAGCACAACCCAAATGAATTCCCATAGAAGGACATTGCAGCATAGGACAAATTCATGTGTTCCGTTTATAGAAGGTGTAGAAATTGTGCAGAGCGCTTTCAAATACAGGATTGTAACCTATCGAGTATATAGCGAAAATAATCACCAAGACTATGTAATGTTCTTCAATGAAATTAGATCAAAAATATTAAATCTCTTCGAGGAAGTGTTACGTATTCATAATACAGTAAAAGTAAATATGGAAACGTTTGCTACGTACGTATTACAGACACAGGAACTATCTGAAATGAAATCATTTAACACTTCCAACAAAATCTTGGATCAAGCTATGGATTTGAACAATACTTTGGACACCTTTGTGGATGCTATGATTACACAAACTACGGAGTTCCTGGAACGTGATTCAGGTATTTAAACATACATTAAGGTGGAAAGAAAATGACTAATTATAATTTAATTTTAGGATGGGCCCTCGAACGAATTGCTTTTGTTGAAATCAATGTGAATAAATATAGTCCTCTGGGTGGTTCATCATATGTCAAGTTGCCAAAATCCATAGAAAACAAGAAGGCAGTGGTAAATGTAAAAAACCAGGATCAGTATTGTTTTGCTTGGGCTGTAACTTCAGCGTTGTATCCTGCAAATGGCTGCACATCTGAGACCTCATCATATCCACATTTTTCAAGAGTTTTAAATTTATCAGGTATGAATTTTCCAGTAAAATTGCGGGATATTTCAAAATTTGAGGAGATGAATAATATTTCAATTAACGTGTACGGGTTAGAAGAAAAATTTGAGAATAATAGAATAAAGTATGAAGTTGTTGGGCCTTTACGTTATTCTGAAAAAAAACTATTTATGCATGTAAATTTGTTACTACTTTCCGGTGAATGTGGTGTAAATCATCACTGTAAGAAAGATTGCGCTAATAATCACTATTGTTGGATAAAAAACTTGTCTAAGCTAGTTTCCGCTCAAATTTCAGCTCATGATCATAAAAAGTACTTTTGTGATGGTTGCTTACTATATTTTAATAATGAGCGTCAGTTATTCCAGCATCAGAGAAATGACTGTAATCATGTTTATACAACAACACCATCGACACAATTTCGGATTGATAAATATGGTAAACAAGTACCTGAAAATATATTAAAATTTGAAAACTTTGAAAGACAAATGCAAGTACCATTTGTAGTGTATGCAGACTTTGAATCAATTCTGAAACCTATTCATACTTGTGAACCGAACCCCGAACGTTCTTATACAAATAAAACTTTTATACACGAACCTTACTCCTTCGCATATTTCATAAAATGTTCTTTTGACAATTCTTTATCAAAATTTGAACTCTATCGAGGATCTGATGTAGCCAAAGTTTTTGTATCGCGTATTGAAGCCGATGTAAGGGAAATCTATAACAGATATATGAAAGATATAGTCCCAATGGCTAAACTCACAGCACAAGAAAGACAAGACTTCCTGAATGCGACCGTATGCGGTATATGTGAGAAACCATTTAAAGTAGAGGATGTAAAAGTTAGAGATCATTGTCATATAACTGGTAAAGTAAGATTTGGTGCCGCACACTCTGTATGTAACTTAAATTACAAATTACCAAATTTTGTACCTATCATATTTCACAATATGAGTGGCTACGACAGTCACCTATTTATAAAACAGCTCTGTGCACATAAGGACAGAGTTGATGTTATAGCACAAAATAAAGAAAAATATATATCTTTCACGAAACACCTTTATATGCATGATTACGTCAATAAGAAAGGGGAGAAAAAACGGAAATTTATACAACTACGATTCATCGATAGTTTTAAGTTCTTATCAACATCGTTGCAAAATTTAGGGGGCAACTTAACTGATAACCAATTGTTTGTTACGGGAAGTTTCTATACAGATAAGGAAAAATTTAATTTAATGAGGCAAAAGGGTGTATTTCCATATAGTTTTATGGATAGTTTAGAGAAACTAAATAATGTAGAGTTACCCTCGAAAGATGAATTTTACGATAACCTAAATGAAGAACATATAACAGATAAAGATTATCAGAGGGCTAACGATGTGTGGAACTTGTTTGATTGTCAGAATTTGGGCGATTACTCAGATCTTTATTTAAAATCAGACGTACTCCTTTTGTGTGACGTATTTGAAAATTTTCGTAAAATTTGTTTGGAAAAATATAAACTTGATCCTGCTCAGTATTACACTTGTCCGGGTCTCTCGTGGGACGCTATGTTAAAACTAACCAAAGTGGAGTTGGAATTATTAACGGACATTGATATGATCCATTTTTTTAAAAAGGGAATACGTGGTGGAGTAAGCCAGTGTACGGAAAGGAAACATATTGCGAATAACAAATTTCTCCCTAACTACGACCCCAAAGAACCTTCTTCATTCATCACATATCTAGATGCCACGAACCTATATGGGCATAGTATGTCGCAACAATTGCCGACAGGTGGATTCGTGTGGCTGTCCGAAGAAGAAATCATGAATTTAGATATTACGAGCATTTCAGATGAAAGCACCCATGGGTATGTTCTCGAAGTAGACATACATTATCCACAAGATTTACACGACTTACACTCAGACCTACCCTTTTTAGTAGAAAATATTATTCCACCAAAATCAAAATCGAAATTGACAAAACTGATACCAAATTTAAACGATAAGAGGAGATATATTGTGCATTATATAAATTTGAAACAAGCGCTAGATAACGGGTTAATGGTTATAAAAACACATAGAATACTTAAATTCAAACAATCACCTTGGCTTAAAAAATATATTGACCTAAACACCGATATGAGAAATAAGGCTAAGAATAAATTTGAAAAAGATCAGTATAAATTATTAAATAACGCAGTATTCGGTAAGACAATGGAAAATGTTGATAATAGAATGGATATAAAATTAGTTACCCACTGGGAGAGCGTTAGGCGGAGTATGGGTGCAAATGCATTAATAACACGCCCTAACTTTAAATCATGCTCAATATTTACTGATGATTTTGTAGCCATCCATATGGGTAAACTAAAGGTAGTCTACAACAAACCAATTTACGTTGGTTTTTGTATCTTGGAGTTGTCTAAGACAGTATTATACAACTTTTTCTACGACGTTATCAAAAAACATTTCGGCGATAATGCTTCTTTGCTGTATACAGATACGGATTCGTTGATTATAAAAACATTTACAGATAACTTTTATAATTTCATAATACAGAATCCAGACAAATTCGATACATCTAACTACGAAGAAATAAATAAATTTAATATTCATAAGGGCTTGTCGGTGTTAGGTAAAATGAAAGACGAGTTCCCCTCTGATCCCATTATTAGTTTTTATGGTACGGGTGCGAAAGCTTATTATATACAATCGGTGGATAATGAACTCAAAAAAGCTAAAGGTGTGAAGAAATCTGTTATTAGAAAGCAGCTGTCAATAGATGACTATAAGAAAATCGTTGAGCGGGGAGGTTTAATATTTAGAAAAATGAATACGTTTCGGAGTTGCTTGCATGACATTTACACAGAAATAAAGAACAAAGTGGCCTTGTCCCAACACGATGACAAACGTTTTGTTATTCCTAATACTACTAAAACATTACCGTGGGGGCACCGTGACATATCATTTTTTCAGAGCGAACAAGAACAAAATATAGAACGACTGATAGTTGCCATAAATAATATGGAGAAAAAAAATGAAAACTTGGACGCTTTACTTGCAGCAATAGCTGATTTAAGCCAATAATTAATTTAAAATTTTTATTTCATCTTCTAACGTAAAGGTCGAAAATTCGAATACATGAACTACTAAACTGGAAAATTCAAACTACAAAATTTCACCAATATTTAATTGTAACATTATAATACAAAATTATTGTGATAATTTTAAGTACTTTCAAATAATAGAATAAAAATATCTAAATAAAAATCACAGTGTTGTTATTAGTAAACCTTTCTCCCAAAATAAGTTAAATATCGATTAGGTTAAATCGGAAATTATAAATAATGTAGGTAGTGACTTGAAGAGGTGTGTGTAATGATACAGTTTTACAATGTAAGAGTAGGTGACGTTGCTAAAACTAAAATGTCGTTTTATGCTGCAGTCAGGAATGTGATGTCATTTCAAATAGAAAGTTGTTGCGTCAGTTATTCGATGTGCGCATGACATTTAGAAAAGTTTGACGTCACTTTGTAGCGGGATTCTGTTGAGACAAAGAAAATCAACAGTGGGGTGAAAGCTTGGCTTGCATAAATCACGTGATGTCGTCCAACCAATGAGAGACGAGAGTGGTCACCCACTCCCTACCGTTGGAGGGGGAAGTTAGCTTGGCTTGGGTTTGAGGACGCTTACAAGATTCTTTCCGTCTTCGCCTGTGCTAGTGTGTGCAAGTGTGCTCTCGTGAATTTCATTGCTCAGTTTTTGTGAACAAAATGGTAAGAACCGTTAAAAATGTATCATCTGCTGGTGGGCGTAAAAGGCGCTCGTCGACACCGCCACCAACTTTACCGCCCTTGACTTTAATGACGTATTTGGCTACGTTTAAACCATCACCTGACGCATCTACGGCGTCAGGTTCCGCCATTAATGGCGGTGCTGTGAAGTCAGCAATAAAAAATCCATCCTCTGGCAGGGTTAATGTTTTAAACAACATTATTGTTAAAGATGGTATTGCTGCTGACGTTGGGGGCGCTTCGTGTTCTAACGAAGGCGGTAGTCAGCTAGCGTATCATGGGCACCATCAGCAGATGCACGGCAATATACATCCTGGCGCAGATTTACCTGTTTTGCACCTTGAAGATGGTGACCTCGGCAATACCGTCAATGTCACCGTATCCAGGAGTAATGCAGGTAAAGCCGTTCATACCCCGAAATTACATGGTTTGGCTTTAAACAAAAAATTTAAAGTCACACCATCTACTTCAGGGTGTCAGGATGTACGCGCATCTCATCCGCGCAAATCATCTATGTCTCTGGTGGCACATGACTCCGATGACGACTTTTTGCCTAGTAATGTAAACAACAATAAAAACACAAAGTCGTCGTCGGCGCCATCAAAAGGTAAAGGTAGACGTACAGAAACACAATCCATAGACTGTGACGCGACTTTATGGGACGAGATAATGGATTTCGCGCAGACAGTTGTACCTGCCCCTCTAAGTCCGCTACCTGCTTCACCAAAAAAAAATAAGGTTTCGGCAGGTAAAGGGCAGGTAAAACCGTCTGCGTCGTTTGTGGCTGTACCTCTACCTGGCAATAGCGCATTACAACAGCCAAGCTGTTCTAATGCGGTGTTGCCACCACCACGCAATGACGCATTAGAACAACCGGGTTGCTCTAATGCGGTGTTGCCACCGCCGCCAGAGGTAGCTCCGATTGTTAATGAGAATCCGCTCCCAGCACAAGCGGACTCTGATTCTGAATCGGAGGTGTTCTCGCAAGTTGACACCAAAACATCTGTTAAACAATTTTTTAAAATATACGGTCAACTTAAGAGAACACATGATTTAAATTTGAGGCTTTGTCGGGATCATCCGAAAATCTTGCGTCGTGCTGCTGATATGCGGGAAAGAGCCGCAAAATTAGAGGCCGACGTAAAGAGACAAAGGGAGGCTCTCGACAAAACTGCAAAGCAGATGAGGTTTATTTCGGATCAAATGGGTGGCTGAGCACTTGCGCACACGCGGCGGAAAGTTATTTTAAGTTAGATTTTAAGTTAGTTAAGAATATTGTTAGTTAGATAAGATTATTGTTAATTAGGTTTAAAATATAGTATTAATAAAAAAACATTAAAAAAATAAATGCCAAAAAAATGTAAAATGTTTGTCAAAAAAAATAAATGACAAAAATAATTAAAAAAATAAATGCCCCAAAAAAAAATAAAAATTTGTCAAAAAAAATAAATGACAAAAATAATTAAAAGAGCATACAAATAAAGGCAAATTAATTAAGTTAGATTTTTAAGTTATTTAAGAATATTGTTAGTCAGATAAGATTGTTAATTAGGTTTAAAATATATTATTAATAAAAAAATATTAAAAAAAATTAAAAAGTTTGTCAAAAAAATAAATGACAAATAATTACAAAAAAATGATACAAATAAAAGACAAAAAATGATAAAAAATAAATTACTGTGTATTATTATGTAAGAATATATTGTTAAAAATAAATATAAAAAAGTTTAAAACAAATTTTAAAAAGTGAATAAAAAATGATAAAAAAATTAATTAGTTAATAAAATAAATACACCACATGTAATTAATTAATTGTGCATATTATGAGTACATGTTTGACATGAATAAACACATAATGTAAAGGTTAATTAATTTAAATAAATAAAGAGTTTAATAGGTTAATAACAACATAAAAAAAAAAAAAAAAAAAAAAAAAAAATTAAAAAAATCGAATTTTAAACACATGAAAATCAAAATTAATGGTTAATTAGGAAAGGTCAAAGGTCAAATTTAAAAAAAAAACCGGAGAACCACCACCTCCTTTCTCCGGGGGGGCGTCCGAGGATTCGATCCTGTGGTCTTCTGAGTGACCACAAGATCGACGCGTATTTGCCCGCTCGGCTACTCGGACGCCCCACAAGAGTTAGGTCTATTTCCTAATTTCAACAAAAAACTACCTGCTCATCGATCCGTATTTACCAGGCAGGGTCGCATGGCCTTAGGCTATAAAATCAACCCAAGCTATCGGCTTTATACATTTACAACTGTATTATTTTGAATCAGTTTATATCTTGAGATATTTTAATTTAATTTAAATAATAATAAATAAAAGATAACCATTTTTTTTTCAAAATACTTTTTAATAAAATCATTCATATGTTCATTTGTTTTAATATTTATATGATTTACTAATTTTCACAACTTGTAATATACAGGGTGGCACAAATATTTTTATTAATTAAAAAATATATACAATTAAACTTAAAAATAAAATGAAATATAAATTTACATTAATAAATACTACTTATAACGAATCAAATTTAGTAAAACACGTTGTATCGTTCACGCAATTGTTTTATTTACATTATTACATGTATGACATACTTCAATTCGATGCAATTGCACCAAGTTTGTGCTGCAACATTTACATTTCGTTATCATTGCACCATCCAACGTCGTCGTTTTGTGAATATTTACATGCTGGTGACGTCCGGACACTATCCGTGTATAGGATATATAACATAGCCCACACAGGAAGTGTTTGGTTGCATCCGGCCTGGTTCTGATTATGACAAAAGACGCTGACGTGCAATATAGTCTCCGCCGATCATCATAATTGTTTAATATTTTTCCGGAGAAGGCCAACTCTCCCGCTTCGTCTTCCACATCATCCCCAAGACCTTCATCTACACTGACGGGAACCAGGTTGCCATCTCCCCAGTCGGCACCCTCTTGGTCGACATTGATATTTTCCACGATGATGGGATCCCCCCTGTGGACAGCATCTTGATTCAAGTCCTGAAGCTCTTGATTTACACCATCTCGGTGTAACACCATTGCACCCATATCATTTTCTGCCAGTTCAGTGAGGAATCGTCTATAAGCCATCTTTAAATGTTGGAACTCAACTGATTTGATGTTAAACCTCCTCCGTTTTATATTCTATAATTCGTGACGGTGACGCCCTTCCTATTGCGTCAAGTTTACTATTAGCTATTTAAACCAAGAGTGACCACAAGAGGAACGCATTCAAACTTCTTACGTAACACAATCGTGTCTTAAAACAGAAGTGCATACAATGGTCCTACCAAGAGAGTGGAAATTAAAACCAATAATAGCAGTACAACCGTATAGTTACAATAATTCAAGAATTTGCCATAATTGCTATACTGCATGGAGGAAGCAAATTATCAACCCATGCACTGGACTGTGCAAAAAGTGTGTAATTCAGAACCCAGTGCAGAAAAAAGAATTTCGAGACAATTGTCCAAATGAAACACAATGTCGCAATTGTCTTACCATACTCAAAAGAACGAATTTTGGTATATATCGAGACGTATGTGAAGCTTGCAAAGCAGACCAACCACAATTAAGACAACGATGCGTGTACTGTAGTAAGTACGAGGACAATTGTTGGAACAACATTTGCATAAAATGTATGTCAGGGGCACTCATCTTGTGTGATCGCATTGGTGTGTTTTATAGTAGTTGGACTCACCATAATAGGGACTGTTGGTGTCTTAATTATAAATAAATTATATTATTTGTATATATGTATGTGTGTATGTAATATATATTATAACCATAAACTGTAAATATATTTTTAGTATTGTAATAACATATTATTTTGTAGGAAACTTTTAAAATTATACAAAAAAAAAAATGATTATTTTTAATTTTTTTACAATTTAAAATGAAGGAAATAAATTAAATAAATATTTAAGAGTTTATTAAGTAAATAAATGTATTAAATGACTTACAATTAATTTATTTACTAAAACTATTTATTAAATTATTTACAATGTTTAATTTATATGGATGCCTAATCTGTTCCCTCGCAGACATTATCGCACTCTATCAAGAGCTGATAATCTGACCAGTGGCTCTGGTCAGGTGATGGCTGGCCGTCTGGATCGTAGAACACCGTTTCCATAGACCATGCTGATGGTGATGTTGCCCTATCAGTGCTGCTGTCCGGGGGGTTATCTTGGTCCTCGCCTAGATTCTCACCTATCCAATAAGATGAAGGTGATATTGGTCTGTCGTCAATGCTATCTGGGGTAGCTTGGTCATCCTGGTCCTCTTCGTCTTCCTGGTCCTCTTCGTCTATCGAATACGATGGAGGTGACCGTTCCCACCAATCACTGCTGTCTGGGCCGTATTCACTAGGCATTGACCAGGTCGATGACGTTGATTTTGAGTCGGTGCTGGAGGAGACGCAATTTACTTGAGAAGTGTCCATGATGTTAATAATTTTAAATCTGACAAACAAGAGCGTTGCTGTGTGTTATATAAAGCAAACTAATCTCCACCCCCAGCAGTGGCGCCTCCTACAAACATTACTTTACAGGCACCTCTATTATTGATGATGGAGAGGGGGTAAACATTTAATGTATAGTGTTTTACTGAATCAATGAATAAGTCAGGTTGGCCGAGTGGTTAAGGTGTCAAACTTCACTAATTAAAATTCATAATAACACGTATCCTATGATTGGATATGAATACCCCCTCTATTATTTTAGAGTGACTCCCTCCCCACACTACTATATATATGGGAGTAATATTAAACCAAACTTAGTTGCATTTACTATTTCTATCTATATACCACGTATCGAAATGGCAAATCCATCTATTATATCTATTCTAAGACGGTTGGCGCAAGAAGATTCCAATAATTGGATGCTGTTTAATCATGAGGCTGCGGAGATGGGGGTACCTGCTGAGGCTGTGGAGATTGGAGCACCTGCTGATGTTGATGCCAATGGTGCCAACATCGATATCCAGGAAGTCATCGAAGGCGGCGAAAATGGTATAGTGGACGATGGAGTCGACGAAATGGTGGACGATGGTATAGAAGTCGATGTTGCGGACCTCATCGAGGAAGACCAGCACGAGATGGCTTTCCAGATAAAAGATATGGTGGCTGGTACAATGGACAAGGTGTGTGCTACAGCGGCCTTCGTTGTGGTATGCAGCATTGACCAGGGAAAATACTTTATGTGCACTAGGTGCTACGTATCGTATTCTCGCATGGTCGTAGAGGGGGCTGTTCACCAACACGCAAGTCTGCACAACACGGTTGAGTGGTGGGACGTACCTACCATAAAGTGCAAAGCTTGTGGCGATGACACAGTGACAGTCGGTGCCATCGAAGGTTGTTTTGTGTGCAATAATACTGGAAAAAGAACAGTACCCATATAATAATATTAGATTTTCTAGTTTGTACTTTTTATATTATTTTTTATGTTTGTTTAATGTTTAATTATAATTTTTAATTATATTTAATTAATTTTATGTTTTATGTTATATGTATATTTGTATCATTCTTATAATATAGATTGTAGGAAAATAAAAAGGAATTAAAACATTTATGTGTATGTTTATTATCTTTCAAGTGTTAAAAAAAAAAAAAAAAAAAAAAATGATTATTTTTAATTTTTTTACAATTTAAAATGAAGGAAATAAATTAAATAAATATTAATAAAGTATATTCATTTTATTATTCATTTGTGACACATATTAAAATATTTCAATCGACATAACTATATAATGATACATTAATATATTTTTCTAGTTAATGACAATTTTAAACAATAGAAGCTATATCAACCCACGAATTGTGTTCTACAGATAGCCCCAACCACTTTACCAGCACTTTATTTCCTTTCTTCTTTAATACATTTTCAACTAGATACACATCGGGGTATTTTGCTTTTAGTAGCTCCATTTCATAAAAACATCCCTTGATTGGGTGTCCAAACAAGTCTTCTATCAGGTAAGTTGTGGGATTTGTTATGTTTATTTTGGTAATTTTAAAAAGTTCTGTTGAAAAGTTCGGTGTAAACCCTTTATCAAATACACCTTTATACTTGCTAATACGAACTATATCACCGAGATGAAATTTCGGTTTCAGAGCAATCTTAATATAATTATATACGTTTAAATGTGTAGTTGGTTTGACATCAATGGGCTTTCTGCCAGTTGTACGATGGACTTTGTCATTGTAACTTTTTGTAACGTTTGGTAGGATATCGAGCCATTTATATTTACCCATAGCTGAGAATTCTTTATACAACCAATTTTTTAATGTGCGGATTACTCGCTCAACAATTGCTGCTTTTTTTGTGCTATACGTAGAATAATGATTAATTTCGTGCCGCTTCATTAATGCGGAGAACTTTCTGTTATAGAATTCAGTACCATTATCGGTCTGTAAATTTCTCGGTGAATAATTTGCTTCTTGAATAATAGTCTGCATAGCCTTGGTAACTTCTACAGCTGCTTTATTTTTAATAGGTTTGGTCCATACGTACTTGGAATAGCAGTCAATCACTACAAGAATATAACGATACCCTCTATTTTTATCAGCGTATGGCTGCATTTCAGCTAGGTCTGCTTGCCACAAATCACCAAACCCCTTAATTATGGTTCGCCTTCTACGAAAATTTCGTCGAGCATTTCTATGTAACTCGTTAACAACTTGTAATTTTTCGCTGCTAACCTCCATTATAAAATTGTCTTCAGCTATATATCAACTTCAGGCATTAGTTCTGGTGGAAATGCTAGGCCTCCGGATTGCACCTTCTTTGGTTGGAGTTCGGTGGCAATATGCTCTAATTTAGAGATTCTAGTGATTAAAGTATTGCGATTGTTTATGGCCGAACGTTTAACTTCAGAAATTGCTTTATCAACATATTTCCTCATTTCTATTTTCATTTTCTGCATCATCTCATTATTTTGTTTATTGAAAATAGCGCGATTTTCTTCTCCACTTCTTATAAGTCCCACATCAACATATTTTTTCATTTCCCCAATAATTACATCGGTTGTATCAAAAATAGCTTTGGCAGCATTTTCATCATTTGTTTGTAGACGCTTGTTAACGTAATTACATGTTGCACCATCTTGATCATCGACAGGTTCCCCTAAATTTTTTAAACGCTTATTTTCAATATCATAGTGATTATCTCTGGTAAGTTTAAAACCCACGCCAGGTAATCCACGATGGGCTATTAACTTACTCGCACTAATTCTTTTGCTGCGTCCAAATTTGTCGATAGTGTTTACAGTAGACATTTCTGACTGCATCTGATGCGGTTTATAAATTGCAGACTATATAATACTTATTAAGTATAATGATACTATGTTTTATTTCATCTTTAATACACTATTTTTTCTTCCCTAAGTTCTGATATTATTTCTATTATTTCATTGTCGTGGTTGTTATTTCCCGCTATTTTCGAACTCCATAGTAGACGTAGACGATCCACGAGTTCGCTGGGTTTATTCCAAAAAATATATTCTTTATCTTTATTTCTGTACAATTTGTGGGTAGGTACACGTTTTAAGCCGTGACCACTTGTTGACGATCGTGTCGCAATTGTAGAAGATGTTAATGGTTTGATAATTTTGTGAAATTTTCCACGCTTAGTAGTGTTATAGCCATTCGCTACATCGAATTTTTTGTAAGGTGCCTTTGTTTTTCTTAGTATTTCTCCATATATCTTACTCCATTCATCATCGAGAACACCCTCTCTATTATCATCTAAAATTGTTGGGCGTTTTAGAAATATTAGATCGTACAATTTAGGACTACCTAGATACACGCCAAGTTTCTTATTGCCATACCATAGCGTAATATTTCCATGGGAAAAACGTATTTCGGCATTGCCCATCAGCAGTTTGCCTGTCTTGGGATCTACACGCACTCCATATAAACTATCATACTTGGAATCACCAGATTTTAAATTTTGTATATGTGTTTTTACAACCTCATGTCTTTTTTCTAGTTTACTAGCTGGATAAGTTTCGGATACAGGGGTTGTTCTTATTGACGATGGTGGTGTTTCCATAATGGGGATATAATGTGGAACATCATCACCACCTACATACTTATCGGATCCTTCTTCAGAAGCACTCTCCCATGATACAGCCCTCTGGGTGGACACCCTTGATGATGATGGTTTTGAATGTAATTGTTGGATATGAGATTTGTTCTCTGCTGCTGAAGATATAACATTTAAAGGTTCAGTTATCGGTTGGTAGATCTTTTCAAGTGTTACGTGCATCTCCATATCTTTGTTCTTGATATAGTTAAACTTCTTCCGCACAGCATCTGTTGCCTCAATCAGCTGTCGCTTGAGTGTTATTTCGCTACTGGGATGTGCAAGATTGTTATATTTTTTATTATCTTTGGTAACCTTCATCTTAGCGCATACGTAAACGAAGTAATCCTAACGACGTATGTAATTCAAGTGAAGTTTTTAATAAAATGCATTATGGATATATGAAGCTATCAAACCCTTTTCTATATCGCCCACCTTGTACTTCTCTATCCTTATCAATCACTAGAAATCCATATTTGTCATTCCAGCACTTTGCACACATATTTTGAAATACTGTAAACGTTACATCAGGTGACACATGATCGGAAAAGATGTGATGCAGATTCATGTCGTCCTGTTTAAAGACAACAATTAAATTACTATTGTCTCTTATTAGCTGCTTCGGGATTCGAGAGTATGTCTGGCCAAGATAAAAACAATCCACATTTCTATGTCGGCCCATACTGAAATATCCCCTTATAACATCTTGTTTCTCACATATTACATCGTCAAATATAAACACAGACTCTGGCTTTGCCTCGGATGGTTCCACTATTTGCGTACCATTACTAAATGTATAAAATCCTAACCCCTCAATCGGCGCTAATACATTACGTAGATACTCATACTTGGGTTGATTTATAGACTTTGAGTATAGGTAAATATTTAAAAAACGTAAACCTAAACGATGCGTGATCAAAGATATTAAGACATTTGTTTTCCCACAATTCGAGGGTCCTATTATGAGGGCACGTACAGTTGAAGGTAGTAGTGGTCCATGGCGATTATCAGCACTTAACCCACGCCCAACTTTTTCATCCAAATTATCTATAGAAAGCGTTTGTTTCTGTTTCACAATGTGCATTGTACCGCGGCTAAATGTTATATAAGTAGATGTGTGATTTACAACTCTTATTTAAATGGTTTCTACGATACGATACACACGTGAAAAACGTACGAAGCGCGGTGGAGGATTAGTTAATTCCCTGATTAATAAGCTCCCCGTCGAGTTGCATTTGCCAGGTTATCAATTTTGTGGTCCAGGCACAGATTTAAATAAAAGGTTAGCACGAGGTGATTCTGGCATAAATCAGCTCGATAAAGCGTGTAAGCAACACGATATTGCATACGACAAAAATAGCAGTAATCAAGCAGCCCGCCATAAAGCAGACTATCAGCTTGAACAGGCTGCGTGGAAACGGGTGAAATCCAAAGACGCAGGACGTGGAGAAAAGGCAGCTGCTTGGTTAGTCACAACTATAATGAAGGGAAAACAACGTCTTGGTATGGGATGTAATTCAACAATATCTCGCAATCCAATAAGGAAACGAATCATCAAGAAAACAAAGAAAGGTAAGAAGAATGTTAAAAAGACAGCGTTTGGATCTGGGATAGTACGAAAAGTGCGTGACACACTGCGAAATGCTGGAGGCAAAAAAGTAAAAGACCAAAAGAAGGTGGTTGAAATTGCTCTAAAAGCTGCACGTCGATATATAAAACAGGCCGGTGGAAAACGCAATATTCAAACACCTCGAATTATACCAATTCCAAAAGTTGGTGGTATTTTACCTCTAATACCCATTTTTGCTGGATTATCTGCATTGGGTAGTTTGGCTGGTACGGCTGCTGGTATTGCTAAAGCTGTAAATGATGTGAAAAAGGGTAGAGAAGAATTAGCTGAAGCAAATCGGCACAACAGAAGTATGGAAGCAATAGCTATGAAAAGTGGTAAGGGGATGTATATGAAGCCATACCGAAAGGGGATGGGTCTTTATCTAAAACAGAATTCAAAAAACTAATAGACTCCCTACCTCGGAGACCTCTTACCGACATTGATCTTAAATATTATGCTAATAAAATGAAGGTAGCATACTTTCGAGGTGTATTTATGCGTGACTCACTACCAAGACATGGGCCACATTACAATGAATCCGCAATAATCAATTTGGATAGTATATATGGTCCTGGGACACATTGGGTGGCATATAAAAAACGAGGTAGTTTAGTAAATTATTTTGATAGTTTTGGCGACTTACCCCCACCTATAGAATTAGTTACATATTTCAATAACGATTCAAGGAGGGCCAACCAAATATTCTATAACTACAAACGTGTACAGAATTTTAACACAGTGTTGTGTGGACATTTGTGTTTAAAGTTTCTCTCTACGAAACAAATATAAAACGCCATGGAACTGAAATCTATGACCCCAGCAATAGATCGAGAAGGTATCAAGCGAATGGGTCACTCACTAATTGCATTCTCCCGTTTGCGTAGTCTGTTGAAGATGAGCAAACAACAACTAGCAGATATGCCCAAAGAGGTGATGATTGGGTTGGCTTCACATGAAATTGCATTAGTATGGGATAAGCTACCTACACATCTTCAGAACGATGTCGATATATTAAAATATCAATATTGTACAGAACATTACCTTAATGATTATGAAAGCAATGTTGACGTAAATGATGGTCCAACACCTAGAAAAATGTTTTGCTGCTATTGTAAGGTAAACGATGTAAATGTGGCATCCAATAACAATGTAAATATATTACCATCAACTTCTAAGAAGAGGAAATTATACCATTATTGCTGTAATCCACAATAAATTGGGTAACACAATTTAATTATATCAGTCATGTCGTACACGTTCACACTAACGAGCCGCTTAAGTGAGCTAAGTGTCAACTTTGATCCACCCATTGAACTGGATAGGAGCAGTCGTCATGGGTTAGGTTTAATTGGATTCTACTCTTACAACTCCATATACAATGTGGATGAAACAAATAACATCTTCCAATATAGGGTTAGTGCTAAAGATACATTCACTACTGTTCACATACCTCTGGGGGCTTATGAAATTGATGAAATCTATGCTGCAATGTTGAAAGCTATGAATATTGATGGAAAGGATTACACGCAAATATTCACTTTAAGGGCAAACAACAATACCTTAAAGTGCGAGATTTTGTCAAAGTATGAAGTAGATTTTAGACAACCAAATTCAATAGGACGTCTGTTGGGATTTGGACAAATATATTTACAACCAAATAAAAATTACGAATCAACACAGCCTGTTGATATTATGAAAGTAAGGATGATACGCGTAGATTGCAATATTATTTCTGGAGCTTATCTGAATGCAGAAGAGTCACACACTCTCTTTGAATTTGACATAGACGTTGAGCCTGGCTACAAACTTACTAGAGAACCCAAAAATATCATATATTTACCTGTTAGACCTAAAGGGTGTCAGTTAATAGACAACATCACACTACGCATACTGGACGACAACGGTGATTTGATCGATTTTCGAGGTGAGAAAATTATTGTAAGGCTAGAATTGAAGAAAGTCGGATATCACCAACCAAATGGGTTTTAGATATAAACAGCGACAGCAAGTACATCACCATCAGTATGATACTGTAGCGAACAACAGTATGGATAAAAAGAAAGGGAGATGTGGAAAGCAATTCATTCAAAGTCTATACCTTAAACAGTTAAGACATAGATTGTCAGCTGAGGATCAAGCCTTTTTAAAATCTATTGGATTAAAACTGCGAAAAATTGGTCATAATAATGGTGGCTACTGCAACTAGTGACAAACTTGAGGTGTTTGATGAACCTGTGTTAGATCATTCCCTAGTTAGCCTACATGAGCATACATATAAACCATATGGATCCCCATATTACAGAAACTCTGATGAAATACGTATTCCCATCAATTTTCAAGATGTTATACTCGACATTTCAGAAAGTTATATATACATAGAGGGAAAATTTACTCCTAGCGACACCACAAAGCGTTGTTATTTATCCAATAATGCACTAGCATTTCTCTTTGAAGAGATACGACTGGAAATGGGTGGTGAACAAGTAGCAGTAGTCAGAAGACCTGGTATTACTACCACAATGAAAACTATGGTGTCGTATGGGCAAACGCATGCACGCTCATTAATAACAACAGGTTGGGGTCTCACTGAAAAGAGACAAGATATTTTAGATACCGCCAGTCACGTGTTCAGTGGCAAACTACCCCTTAAGTTCCTTATGGGTTTTGCAGAAGATTATACCAAAGGCATTCTGAATGTGAAGCAAGAATTAATTATGATAATTGCACGCTCATTTAAAGACTCCTATATCGGTGAGGTTGATGCAGAGTTGGAAATCAGCAAAATTGAGTGGAAGATAAGGCACATTGTACCTGAAGATCGACAAAAGTTAAAATTATTGAATCGAATTAATAAAAGTGGTAATAATACCAAAGTTAAGATGGTCTACCGTGCGTGGGATTTTTATGAGCTTCCCTGTCTACGCGATACTACCTATGACATATGGGCTCTTAAACTCTCCACCCGTCTTGAAAGCCCACTTTTCATCCTTCTTGGCTTTCAAGGCACTGATCAGGCCAATGATAGAACAAAGGATGTTACACAGTTCAAACACGCAGACATAAATAATATTCGACTATTTCTAAACTCTGAAGTATATCCATATGAACGTTGGAATTTAGATTTCGATAAGAAGCTCGATTCTGCAGCATATTATGCTTATGAGAACTTCCAACGTAGTTACTATGATAAAGATATGAGCGAACCCATGATGGATCTTGGGGAATTCAGGAAGAATCCTTTGTTTGTCATTGATTGTTCACACCAACCTGTTGCAGTGAAATCATCTACTGTCGACATAAAAATAGAATTTGAAACACGAAAAGCGAAATTTCCGGAACAAACTCGAGTGTATGCACTTATACTTCATGATACATATTTAAGTTATAACGCATTAGATGGCTCGGTTCAGAATGGTTTTCTCGATGTCAAGTAAAAAAAGAAAATATTTATTATTGTGGAATTAAGTAGTGCAACCTATTTCTATCAAGATATCTGGATAATTTTATCAACAATAATCATGATGTACTTGCAACTGTTTATTTTCTCAGAATGTAATTGTAGAATTAAATATAAAATTAAAATAAAAACTGTTCTAATTATACTATGATTGTATTTTTTGTTGTGTAATAAGAAATATGAAATAAAATGAATGTAATCTTTTAATGTGTATTTTATTTATTCAGTTTTATAATATAATATAAAATACAGAATATTGTTTACTACAGATACATACAATATTTGGTGTAATAAATATGACAATAGAAGATGAATATTATTTATGTATCTACATTGTTATCTTCTACATCAGACTGGTCGAGTTGATATTTTTCAATAATATTCTTAGGTAGGTACTCCATTATCTCGTATAGAAAATGTTTTAGTTCCACTCTGTCCATATGCTCACAAAACTCATCCAAATTTAAGAAGCCACGGGAATATCTACCACATAGATTTACACCAATGCTATACGCTTTAGAAGCTTCTTTAACCCGTCGAACTTCTTCAGCGTCGAAGCAGATATTCATATCATAATTTAATGAAACCAATGCATCCCTTATTAAGTCATCTAGTTTACAAGACAATCTCTCAATGGCAGATTTAATGTCTTCTGCAGGGGTCCATGTTTGGGTTGAATATTGCATCCACATCTTTGCTGCGTACCTACAAATAAAAAATGAAATGTAAAAAAATACATAAAAAACAGCACTAAATGGACTTACGTTTGAGCTATTGGTGTACACGAAGTAAAAATATGTTGTACAAATGTCAATTTAGATATATCAGAATCTTTATAGGCTAACAAGTGATACTATTCTATAATACTCCTAGCATTCTTCCACAATATTCCATTTCTACTTAATACTTAAACTTAGCTAACTTAAATACTTTACGATTATTTTTGTTTGAGAATTAAACACCGAAACTTATTAATGGACTAGATTTTGCTCCAGGATAAGCTGGAGAACTTTGTCCTAAATATGTCAATGTAACTTTACCATTTGACGAATTTATTTTATCGATAGTGTTCTCACATATAATTTCCACAAACCGTTTCGGTAAAAATGATTTAAAAGTCGTAATTGAACTTTCCTCAAACAAAGTTACTATGATTGATTTTCCAAATCTTGTATTAACCAAAGATATTTTTTTTATGATATAAGGTTTATTTAAAATTAACGCTGAAATGGATCTTTGCTCTAAAACCTGCATATCTTGATTTATTAGCTCATTAAGTGCTAATAAGTCAACTTCGGAAATTGCCATATTTAAAATGAATATAATGAAAGAATTATAAAGAGTAATATAAGATATTGCTCACTTGAAATAACTGAAGTCACTGACTGCACTAGGCTGATTTGTTAGCTGTAGATGGTTCACGATAGAACACGATAGAAATGATTTTGTGTTGCGACTACATCTTCTTTATAGCAGTCTAGCTGAGCTACCCCACCACCACTACTTGGAGTACTCATACACATATTGGTACATACACTAATTACAACTACAATTGCATTGCACCACTCCAATTACCTCTATTGCAATTACATCAGTCTAATTACTGCACATTACTCTACTTACCTCTATTGCAACTACATCAGGCTAATTACCTGCAATACTCTAATTACCTCTATTGCAATTACATCAGTCTAATTACCTACATTACTCGAATTACCCTAGTTACCCCCCACCACAAAAAAAAAAGGGTGGGGGGAGACCCAGCTCCGCCATTACTACTCTACTTATATTGATAGGTATTTGAAAAAAAAAAATTACAATAAAACAATTCAAAAATAAAATCGAAATACATATAAAAAATGAGTTGAAGAAAACCAAATAAAAAAAACAACAAGAATAAAAAAATATTCTTAATAGTTGTAAAAAGAAATTATTAGGTTAGAGCAAAACCCAAGTTTTCGTAGAATACCTGGAACTACGACAACGGAATTGAAACCACCGAAATGCATTCTAAATCCGAGAAAAAAATTATGTACAAAATGTTAGACCATCCACTATGTCTGATGCTATACAAAAAACAAATCGAAATTAGAAACAAGGGAGACTGAAAGATTAGGCACAAACTTCTCTCTCTTATGTTGCCATATCTTATAATTGTCTCCGTTAGTTCGGCAGATTAATGAAAAATTCTAAAAATTAAACAATACGTAGAGCGAAGGTACTGCTTCAAATAAGTACAATGTTTGAGTTCACGTTGAAATTCATGTTTAAATTGTAGTCACTAAAATCATGGGAATTGCATTGAAGGCTAAAATTAATTTATTCTTTACTTAAAGTTCCATTTTCGTATTTGTGGATTTTAATTCTGGGTGGCAGTAAACGTGATTTTTCTGTTACCAGTTAATAGTCATAATTAATTACACTCTGGTTAAAATCGATATCAAAATAGTACCTAGATATCTGACTTAAAAATATTTGTATAATAATATGTGTATGGTTTAAGAAATATAACAATTAAATTGCATTTACTTATTTATAAACTCACACTTAAATTGACACAAACTCATTTTAATCCACTAAGTATAACTTCTATTTTATTTTTATTTGTGGAAATTATCTTCGATCTGATCTGGCAACATGGAATTTTACGTTATCGGCATCTCTAGATAAAGACGGAAGAAGAAAATCATTGGGAAGAAATGCGACAGTAATAAAGCACCAGTAAAATCTTTTTATTATTAAGGGTCAGATGTACAAAAGTGGTTCAGATTGCAAAAATGGTATCTTTTATTTTAATTTAAGTTCAGCTGGCCCTTAGTATTTAAATGTGTATGGAATTCTTGATTATGGGTTTAAAACAACGTTCTGGTTTGGTTTGGTTTGGTTTTAACAATTATTTTAAGTATTACATGGTGTTATTTCTTATTCTATAAATTAATAAATATAAGATATTTGTTAGGTCGTTGTTATAAATAAGCACCATACGTTTATATCTAATTGTAGAGCCCTGAGAATGGTAAAAGACAGAAATGTCGGTAAATTAAAAGTTAGTGTTTTCTTTAAATTCGGACCTAACCCAAAATCTACCAAAATACTCTATACAGCTGGTCCAGAAACATTTTTTAAATTTTTTTAAATTTAATTTCACTTTTTGTTTAAAGTTGACACCCTTTTTACCATTTTCCACAAACAAATTTGTGAGGATTGTATTTTTTTATTTTTCTTGCGGCTACGTTTTATATTGTAACAAAAAATATGTTATCATAATAGTCATTTGAATAACAATTTTGCACTAAAATCGACATTTTGCCTTTTTAAAAGATTTATAATTGTAACTATTAGAGTAATATATCAACAATTATAAAATGCTTTTATAACAGTAAAAGAAAAATTAAATTGCTGTGGAAGAACAAATTGTTGTATAAGTAAGGCCCCGACCTCCTAATAAATTAATTAATATAGTAAAGTTTTCATAAAATTAAAATTTTTTTCTTAAAATGTTTTCTTAACCGCCATTCAAGTCACCGAAGTAACCCCGAAAAATCCTAGGATTTTGTGTAAGGAAAAAAGAGACACAGTTTATTGTGGAATCCGAACCTCATCTCAGGCATTGACAGTTCTCTTTCCATCTAAGTCTGAAAGAAAACAGAAATATTAATTTGCCTCAGGATGGATTCGAAACACCGATCTTCGCAACCGAGTAAATACGTATCAACGCACTCCACTACCGTATTCGTTACAAGACAAATTTTTGTAACTTAAAATTTGTCAATAATGTAATAACGTCAATAGCTTCAATAACTTTAATATCTGCAATAACTTAAAGTTGTTGTTCTCGTTTATTAAAATTTTTGTATGCTTTTGCTAAATCAATTTCCTTATCTAAAATATCTTCCAAATATCCATTCATATCTTCATCTTCTTTATCAAGAGGAATTTTATCGTTCTAATACTTCGACATGAAGCACAACACATGCAGATGAAACTTTTTTTAATGTTACCCTAAATATGCTGCGAAACTGGAAGCCTTTTCTTTAGTTGACCGAAGCATCTTCCGATGATGACCAGTTCTCTCGTGATGAAAAATGTGTTGAAGGCAAGTTCTTCACAAGTTTCCATAACCAGAATAAATAATTCTGCATATTATCCCTTTGGCCATAGATGTTTTGTAATGCACTTATAATTGCGTAACCTGTCCTGTTTGTACCTGGCTACCTACAAACAGGACTCGCTGGCATTGTGACACTTTTTAGACGGAAACTTGGGCGCCAGTTCCTTATTTTTAAGTGCAAGGAACAGCACTTGTCTGGCTCACCGGGGTGAGAACGTTTACGGGGTAGCTAGATAACTTGTTCCATGCACGGTTAAAACGATTTGGTTTTACTCAAAAGTGGAAGTATCGGGGCATTTCCGAGCCGCAAGTCACTAAACTATAGAAAATACTTGCCATGAGATGAATTTATACACACATTTCAGAAAAAAATTAAATTTATCAGGCGTTGACTATTTTATACTTAAGTACTTTTCTGTACGGAAGTACGGTTTTTTTCTCCGAGTATAAGAATTATTTTCAAAATTTTCTTACTGAAAAGAGCCGATTTCGGTGAAAATTCACAAAACAATTGCAAATTGAGTGTAATTTTTTAATAAACCTCAAATTGTGCCACTTTGCCATCAAATATCTTGGCACCCATGACAGATAGACCCTTGAACCTTTATATCAGTGGAAAGCTCTTTCAAAGGGCTCTCCTTTGGTGTGATAATATACAGGGTGTTCCATTTGAAAAAAATGGGAAAAAGTAGATTTGGCGTGTCCTGACTCACCCGGTATAAAATGACCGATTTCGTTAAATCTGATAACAGCAGCGTAAACTACAGGGTTCTTGACAATTTTTGGCACAAACTAGATCTCAAAATGCTTTTCCGTTACGCCACAGTTAGCTCACAAAGTTAGCAAGTTTTTGGTACAAACTCACCCATATCATGGTACCGATCCATCGCAGACCTATGAAGTGGCATATCGATTGAGTAGTCTTTAAAAGGAGAATTCAAATATGTAATAAGATACCTATTGTTCCATTTAAAAAAACAAGTTTATGATATCACGCCTAAATCGATCACCCTGTATATTTCAAAATATTTTTATACTATGCACCATTGTGTCCTCTATCATCTCGTTTTTGAAATTTTTCGATATCTCTTATAGGAGAGCCAGGACATTTGGCCGACGCGAGGCTGGGACACCCTGTATGTTTGCATTGAGTTTATTTCTGTTTCTCCTCTTATTAGTTCAGTAGCTTCAAGGAAATGCTTTACTATCACACAATATTGATTCTAGAAAATCTATATAAATTATGATACGAATATTTTCGACTTTTAATATTTACGAACTGAGCAACACTATTCGACTGATATGTATATTGAATGATATTATTTCATTTAACAAATTATTAATTACAACTTGAAAGTTGTAGTAATTGCTGCATTTTACTCACACTTTTTCTGCAAAATATATAACGTACTAAAAGCAAATGACTTAAAACCGTTGAGTAAACTAATTATTTCTCTACACTCAATGCCTAAACTGATAAATGTTATTATTCTCATGAGTCAAAGTTGTTGCTGTTGAAAAGTAAGTGGACACTTAAAGTACAACGTGCTCATGATGCAGTGGCTGTATCATGAAACGTGCACACTACTTTTCATGATACATTAGTGATGATACAGGACTCGTGTTACGTAGCCATCGCGAAGTGAATACTTGCAGAGGTGCCTCCTAGCTTTGAATATAGGGGATGCTTATTGTTCAGACGTACGCATTCTACAACTGATAACTGTCAAAATAAATAAGATAAGGCCTTTCTAGCTATATTTACTCTAGCAAATTTACAAGCAAAAAATATAGGTAGACTCTCTGCTAAATATAAACTATTTTTTAGATAAATTAATTATTTATTCTACCAAATATTTAACATCTGCTTTTTAATTCATTCTGGGTTTACACCATTCAAGAAAATGTCGAAAATTTATTGAGAAAATAATTGATTTACGCTGTTACTAAGAAATTGTACCTTACTGTGTTTTGTTTGGGGATAAAAAAACTTGTTATTTAGGGAAAAAAGGCGATTCACAATAAATGAACTGCCTAAAGTCTTAAGTTTTATTCTTGTTTGAAAAAGCCAACATGAGTTCCGTTAAATATAAATCTTTTACTTATTTACTTACAAGAAAAATTGTCACATATAAAATATTCAGCATAAATGTTATGTACTTGCTACTGTTCTAACATTAAAGTAAAATTGTAAAATATTGCTTTTCTTAAAAAAGTCGTATTAAAAATTAAAAAATAATTTCTTTTTTGGCAAGAAAAGCAAGGCGTGTGCACCCCCAATACCCCACCTCTTTCATACAATCATGCATACCTAAACTGCGCACGCCTTGCTTTTCTTGCAGTCGTACATGATATTCTTTGCAAAAAAAATTATTATTTTTTACTTTTTAGTTTTTTTAAGAAAAGTATTTTAAAAAAAATTCAGTTTTTTTTATTTTCTACTTTTTAGTCATATTTTAATTAAAGTATTATCATTAACTTTGTAAAATTTCATCAATTAATTATGTCAGGCAGAGGCACGATTTGTTTTGATTTCTCGCTCCAATTTCTACCCCGCCCTCTTCATGGGGACATTTGTAAAAGTAACGGTGGAATATTGTATTTGTGTTAAATGAAGGTTGCAAGATTTGAACACGAATATTCTGAAAACTGAAAAAAACTGCATTGTGAGTTAATAAAAGCAAGTAAGAATTGCTCACTGCCGTGTCTTGTATCCTCATTGAATAGTAGATTTTAAGAAAGAATATCTTTAATCTTCTTATGGAATTCTTCACTTTGCACTTAATTTCCAAACCTTATACCTATATATTGATTCCCAACCATTATGAAATAAAAAATCTCACCTTGCGATGATATCAAGGATAAAAGATAAAGAATGGAAAGAAACCATATTTTACAAATAATTAAAAAAACTGAAACTAAATAATATGTTCCAGTTTTCTGAACCGATTTATCGAAGAGTTTTAAAATTAGCCTCGTTTTGTATTAATCAAATAAAATCGATACCAAAACACATGTCGCGATCTCACTTTAATAATTTATTTTACACAAAGTATCTGTTCTATAGATCGAACATCAGTTAATTATTTTTACCTTCAAAAGACCGCTAAAAATATTATCTTTGACTTGTTATTTGTGGACATTACAATTTTACTGATAATCGGCTGTTGTAAATAAATAATAAAATATTTCTTTATGAATTTTAAATTAGTTTCTCCCAAGTTGAATGTGGACTAATACTAAAAACAATAAGGAATACATCTAAAATGAAAATAAAAATAGGTAAGAAATTTCTAAAGAACTTAATAAAAAAATTATGAAAATAATTTCTTTCTTGCTTTCGAAAGCATGTCTTTTATAAGCTGTACCTACGCAAAATAAAAACATTTATTGCAATTATTTCTTAGTGAAGTATTTATTTTTTAATTTTAAGGTAGAACACAAATTTCATCCATGAACCGATTTCTGGTTATTGACCTTCATACAGTGTCCGCCAAAAAATCTGCACCATATGTGAAATTATTTTGTTATTGACTTCCAGAAAAATTTTATACTTTATAAAAGTTTGTGCAAGGTCTCATTTGAGAAATGTCTACACAAATTTGTGTTAGTCCGGGCGCTTATGTCGGAAAATCAAATTATTTAAAACTACCCTTATTTTTGAAGATATCGAAAAATGTTATTTGAAGGTGAACATTTTTATTTTTCGATTCGAGCAACTAAATTTGATATTTGGATGTAACTTTGCATTATGAACAACTTCTATAAAATAACAATATAATTTCCCATATGGTGCAGACTTTTTGGCGGACACTGTATAATGCACACCCACCAACGACATATTGAATTTTCTACGCTACATTAGCGAGTAGAAAACATATTAAGTTATTGTCAGATTATTGCAATACAAAAGTTGGATACAAAATCCACACTCAAGTCACTCAGTAGGTATACCTAATAATTTATCACATTTGTTTACTTCAGTTGTCGATTTAAAAAAAAACAAATAAACATTTAGTAACAGTAATATGAGTTTTATTATTGATGAGAGTGGACAGAAAAACGTCTGTACCATAGCCTGCAGAGGTAATACTTTAATACTAAGATCCGACTGGAAAATATCATGGCGTAACAAATCCATTGGATTGGAACTATCATAAGATTCTAAAATATGATATTATCTTTGAATCTAGGAAGATATATGTAATAGAAAATGCTGTAACTGTACTGACGTGAACAGAAATTGGATTCGGCTTTGCCGAGTTGCAGAGGTTTCTCTTGTATAGAAACTTTTAAACTGAAGTTTAAATAGGAACGAAAACCTTTTTGGGAAACCTGAATTAGTAAAGTTAAATAGAACGAAAGTTCACACCGTAGCACCTCCAACTGAATAACTGCTTATAGGGACGTATTTTCAGTTAAAATTTACTAATTGCTGGAAACGCCCTGAAGCGTGAGAATCTACAGGATGATAAGAAATGTATAGCATAAAAGGAGTACATTTCTCTTGTTAAAATAAGAAAAAACAATTAAACTGGTCAAAAAAAAGGTCGGCAAAGTGAATTTTTAGCACCATTTTCAATTAACTGTAACTTTTTCAAAAGTTGACTTTTTGTGCTTTTTACACCGTGTAAAATATCATTTGTTCCAGATTATATAAAAGAAACAATTTTTTTCAAAAACTTTAAATACTCTTATTATACAGGGTGATTCACGAGGAAATGGACAAAATATTATGGTAGATAGAGTTCACTTAAGTGAATTAGAAATGACTATTAAAAAAAGGAAGGGCCTTTTTTTTATTGAATTACAGAGTGATTTATGAGTTTTGCCCAATACTTCTTAAGGTTATATCTTTTAAACTAATCACTAGAATCAGCTCGTATTGTGGGTATACAGTATACTATTAATTGTCAATTAACATGCATAATCAAAGACAGAAAATTCCAGGGCCGGCTCAACTCATTTTTATTTTTAGGGCTCCTATGAAAAAAAATCACCCTGTGTACGTGATTTTTAAATTCTAATACTGAATTATGAAACTACATACAAAAATGATCGAAAATATGTATTTTGTTGTTTTGCCACACTTTGGGTGGATTTTAAATAAACGATAAATTTTCGCCAAAATCGTCTGCACAAAATAAATTTATAAAATTACATTTTCCTCTCTTATTCAAACTAAAATATTTGTTATACAAAATTTTGTGATTTCATGCATGATTAAATTGATTAATATAAACTAAATAATCAAAAATAAATAATTGCAACATCAGATTAAGTAATTTTTATTTCTGAGGTTTCTGTGAAAAATCAGTCTGTATACATTTTTCTCAAATTCTGATAATAAATTGTGGAACTACATTTAAAAATTAACGAAATTATTTATTTTTTTATCACAATACTTACATCAATAAACAGAACATTATAAACAACAAATTCACAGAACATAAAATATAATTTATTTTCAAAATGAAAGCCTTCTGCCTCCCTACATTTTCTTTGTCGTAAAATTAAATTTCCTACGGCTTTCCTAATAACGACAGGATTATTAATGTTATGTTTATTGATGTACTGTGATAAAAAAATAAACAATTTCGTTAATTACTTCCTCACCAAAAGTGAGGAAGATATGTATTCGTGAAAAAATGTTTTAAAATTTTTATTGCATTTCTGGATGATTCTCAACGAATTATGACGATACACAAAATTTTCTTTTTTTAAAATAAAGCTTTCAAATTTGGTACACACATTCTAGAGGTCAAGGAAAAGATTGAGTTCGTTGATGAGCAAAATCGGTCCACTGGATGGGGTCTACCGGACCCCAATATTCCTATTTCTAACTTTACAAAAAAATTTATTCGTGATGAAAGATTATAAATAGGATCTGACATACAAACCCATTATAATATTGTGTCCAAATGTTGAAATAAACAAAATACGCCAAAATAACAAAATTCGTAAAAAAAACAAAATGCGTCAAAAAACAAAATACGTCAAAAATTACTTTTGTTATAAATTCCACCACACGGTGAGGAAGTTTTGATCCGAGTTTTGATCCCATAATTGGCAGCGGTTTTTTTTATGTAGTTCCATAATTTATTATCAGAATTTGAGAAAAATGTATACAGACTGACTTTTTTCACAGAAACCTCAGAAATAAAAATTACTTAATCTGATGTTGAAATTATTTATTTTTGATTATTTATTTCATATTAATCAACCATGAAATCAAAAAATTTTGTATAACAAATATTTTAGTTTAAATAAGAGAGGAAATTGTAATTTTATAAATTTATTTTGTGCAGACCTTCGATTTTGACGAAAATTGATCGTTTGTTTAAAATTCGCCCAAAGTGTGGCAAAACAACAAAATACATATTTTCGATCATTTTTGTATGTAGTTTCATAATTCAGCATTAGAATTTAAAAATCACGTACACAGGGTAAATTTTTTCATAGGAGCACTAAAAATAAAAATTAGTTGAGCCGGCCCTGGAATTTTCTGTCTTTGATTATGCATGTTAATTGACAATTAATAGTATACTATATACCTACAATACGAGCTGATTCTAGTGATTAGTTTAAAAGATATGACCTTAAGAAGTATTGGGCAAGACTCATAAATCACCCTGTAGTTCAATAAAAAAAAGGCTCAGGCTTTTTTCAATGGTCATTTCTAATTCACCTATAAGTGAACTCTATCTACCATAATATTTTGTCCCTTTCCTCGTGAATCACCCTGTATAGGGTGTAAAACAAAGTAGTGCAAAAATTGCAAAATTTTGATGGTCTGTCATTTTGTTAAAACAACATTTTTCATCTTCCGCATTATGGATGGCAAATGAGTTAATATCAATATCTTCAGACGTTCCGCCAGTTTTTTTATTAAGGCCCTCTAGGAAACTATCCTAGTTTTTCAAACTGAGTTGCAGTTGTTTTAAGTAATTATATTTTTAGATATCTTCTCTGAGTGTCAGCAATACGTTCAGAATTTTTCATATATTCTCTATTTCGCGTTTCATATGTAAAAGAACTGCTCCATCCGCATACTAAGCCGCAGACACTCTTGACATGCCACATTTTAATAACGGCCACGCGCGATACCATTGGCGCATTCGCCATATTATAACAGTATGGCAGGGTCTCAGGGGTTATCGATGTGTTGTCACAATTTCGCATACGTAGTTGTGTTTCCTTATATTACTATTTTCTACATAGTTATGCATTATACACTTTTGGCAAATTCCAGTGAAACTCTAAAAATAAATATGATATAGGTTTTCAGACCAAATTTATAATTTGAAACAGATTTCTTGGGTGACAGGTCAAATTAATTTGTGTTTGAATATAATTGGACCTGACAAGAAATCTGTTTCAAAACTAAAAATAAATTTAAATGCAGCTGTATTGTTCAAAATAATAGAACTGATTCAGTGATGCTAATATTTTTTAAAAGTAATAAAATTCTAAATCAACGATCACCGCTTAAATGTTCAGAGATTCTGCGTAAATTCGACGAAATTTTCGGTAGTTTCACAATAAAAATATTTTTCAATTTAACTGGCATGTTCAAATGCTCATTCGAATAAAACAAATTAAATGAAGGGTTCAAGTCGAACTGATTTCAGTTGATATGCTGTTTTAATGTTTTTGTTCATTGAATTGAATTTTGTTTTGATAACCAATATGAGATGAGGTATCAGACAAGTTATTTCCATTGATGATAATATTCAACCAATTATTTTATTCTATTAATGTATAGTATTTGTTGAAAGATGGTACACATTAATAATAGATGGTTTAGTTCACTTGGTTTCAAAAATTAAAAATGTGGAAGTATATTAATTATTTCTAGAACTAAATGGTTTTCTCCTTCCGAAAAGGCTTGCAGTCTTTGATATGGTGTTGAAACTGATATAGTTTCCAACGTGAAAATACCGATGATTTGCTACCCCTTTTCATCCCTTACCTAGACGAGGAGTACGTTGTCTCAAAACTACTAGGTGCAGGGATCTAGCAAGTCAGAGATATATCACCAGTTAAAGCTGCTTCTTAGTTGGCTTTTTGTTTAGCCTAAACTATACGCTCGCTGCTTCACCCAGACATTCACCTAGAATTTTTACACAGTGCTTTGACGTACCCAGTTCTTTAGTCTCAGATGTGGATAATAGTAGTAGTCTATACATACCTAGAATATTGAACTCATTAAGCAGAACAATGACACTTCACCCCTAGGTGTGCACGCTAAAATATTCCATTCTTATCGAATTTCACCTTATGGAAATCCAGTAATGTAATAACCGAGTTGAATAGCCATAACTTCATTTCTTAAATTCTAGAATTCGCATTTCTTAAAATAATATATATCTAGATATTTGGCACTTCTTATAATAAGGTTAATTGTTTATTGCAACCCAGCCTAGAATTAAAAAAAATTACGTGACATGTCACGAAAAGCATTATATCCAAGTAACGCCTCACTAGAACATAATCAAATAGTGTTTCCAGCAAACTAACGCATTCTATACTGCGACCAAAACAAAAGAATTTAAAAATCCAGGACAAATCCCTGATATCGTTTTCGGATGACCGTAGATTAAGAAAATTGCCCTTTATGAACTGAAATGGCGTTTTCAACAACCACAACAAAATCGTGCGGGTGGATAATGTGTTTTGCGATGAAATTTCGACCAGTGAACAAAATACCAACATATTTAGAACCGCCGATAGTCAATGAGATTGTTGGAATGTAACACATTTTGTCAGTAAATCTTGCATCATCGTTAATAACAATTGAGATTGTTGGAATGTAACACATTTTGTCAGTAAATCTTGCATCATCGTTAATAACAATTTGGTTGTTGAAATACACCTCGAATTAGGTAGTAAATAAATATTTTATAGCTAAGTGAACAGTAGAGCGGTGGCAATTTATTCCTAAATATTAATACCCATTTTGTTATTTTTTAATGATCATCATTTAACTAGGTCTTTAAAATTGATAAATATCTAAATATTGGTCTGGTAGGGTTTCAAGAAAACCTTCTAATCTAAGCATAACTGTTTTATATAAATATGTGAGATGTAATGCACCGTGTTTAAATTTCGTCTTATATATTACGAAACACATTTGAGTCTCAAACACTCTTAGGTCTACTGTTTTCTGCAAACAGACATAAGTCAAGTGTCAATAAAAATGTAAATCTTCTATTTACAACTTTTATTCCCTTTTCTCAAGTATTCATCTTAGTCAACATGATTAGTTTAGCTTACAAATCGAATACGAAAGTTTTTTTATTTATATGCTGTAAAATACATCTTTTCGATATTCGTTGATAGTGAACTGAAGACTTATTTCTGTTAATACTTGGTAAGATGTAGTTCTTTTAAACATTACGTTACTTACTAATTTATTTAACTAAACCGATTTACCGATTTTATATTTTTAAAATATCTGACGATAATTCTAGATATAGAGTCAACACTTAATTACTTGATATTGCACGTGGCATAACTTACTTTAGACAATTTATTGCAGACATCTTGTATGTGACTAAACCATTTAAGATTACAATCTATACTTAATTCTAAATTATTTTTGTTACGGTTACTATGAAAAATTTTTTTAACGTTAATATCAAAGTCAAATTAAATAAAGTAATTTTTTCACTTTCGAAGGTGTAATTTCTAATATGACTGGCCTAGTATATAAGCAAGAATATAAACATAACGTTGTCATTCGAATTAAATGCTGTTAAAAATATATGTTGGTATGATTAAATATGTTGTATTGTCTTTTACTAATAATAAATCACTTTTGTATAAGTTGCTTGCGTGTAGAGGTCACAGAATATAGCGAATTTTGCATGGTTTGACAAATGTTTGTCTTTTCAAAGGTATTTCGGTAGTTTGTAAGTTATTAACCGTAGGATCTATTTTACCTAAATATATTTTGCAAAGTTTATAGCCTCTTCTAATATAACCTGTCATATTTTATATGATATATTGTATTCACAAAAGTTTCCTTTTAATTTTGTTCTATTTATTATTTTAAAAATACGACGTGATTCACCACACCGCAACAATATATTTTGTCATAATCTATACCAATATTGGCGATTTTAATGTCCTTGTAAAATAAAATTTTTTTCCTACATTTTCTTAACATGGGGAATTTTCCGATATGACATAATTTAGGTATTTCCAATTGGAATCTTTGTTCCCATATGTGGGCCAATCGGAATTATCCGATAAATTCATATGTATCTGTAGTAAAACTCTACTGTCTATTCGTAACCAAGCTCGGAAGCACCTAATTATTGTTAATGTAATATGTAGCGATGTGATCCTAACTCATACAGTTGTGATACTAAGATATTATACATAGAAAAGCGTTAACAAAAAATTTAAATAAATAAATTACAACTAGACTATGTTGAGTGCTTAAAAATTGCAAAATCTAAAAATAACATGGATAGTTAGAAGAGACCCAACCCAAATTGCCCAAATTGGTTAGTAGGTCAAGATTCATCGAACCGTGACTATGAGGTTATAATATATATAAGTATATTAGTTTTAATCACACTTCTCAAATGAATATTTTTCTGGTAATAATAAAGCATAATGTTATGAATGTGTCTGAATTAGCTTAACTATCGGTAGTGCCTGTTCTATCCTAATTTACAAAATCATTATCAATTAATGTGTGTGTGGGAGAGAAAAATTAGGATTGAAAAAATTCCATCTGTTACAGAATATCTTTTTAATATTGAACAAGCTGTTCAATAAATCGAATATGCATGTTTTTATTATTACCTCATATGGTAGTAATGTTACGTTGATCGGAAACTGTATATCGGAAACTGTATATTTGTGGTCTTAAAAAAGATATGAATTTTAAGGTAGCGACATAACGATGCCTGTTGGAAAAAAGTTTCATCGCCAATAGAAATATTATCGCAAGTATAAGAACAATTTATTATTACTAGTTCATTCAGAAAACTGCAACACAACCTAATTTAGATATAGTTATATTGTGGTGGAAGAACTTCTTAGGACATCATAATTAAATAAATGAGGGACATTATAGCAAGTTGGTAAATTGGGATGCAGAGGTTTATACGAATTTTTTGGAGCTCAAAGATTAGCTAAATGATTAAATATTTTATTATTTTTCGTGTATTATGTTTCAGGACTGTAAGCAAATCTTGTGAAGTGCTCATCCAAATTTTTATCGATTTCAGTTACCCAGTTAACCAGTTTTTATCATCTCCAGATTTGGCGTAACGTGCATCGATTACAGTGTTAATGTTTTGGTGTTAGTGGCAACTACGTCGGTCGGATACAAAACATTGGGTTGAATCATATACAGAGAACTATTTTTCCACCTTGAATAGACCCAGAAAATGAGAAAAGGTAATCACGTTGAATATTTTACTAAGTCAAAAATTATCCGAAACTATCACATAATTGACAATTCACCAAAGAAGATGTACCATTAGGTCATCCTTCAATAATAATAAAAACAGTTTCCAAGATATTATAGAAAAAAAACAACCCTCTACATATCAAGAAAACAAATCCTACTGATATACTTAGAACAAGCAGCTGAAAATCTAATAAAAACATTTAAATAACAGCCTGCTTTCGCCATTCCTAATTTATACCAAAGAATTAACCATATACAAAATAGTTGAGAAGGGGAATTGCGAAAACAATGGATGACTTAAAGATCAAAATATAATGAAAAAAATTCAATAAGGTAAGTAAAGAATTAAAAAAATTATTAATAAAAATAAAAAAACAAGGCATTCAAAACTATTTACAAGAACTAACTCCAACAGAAAAACCGATTATACATTCTGGAAAGCAAAACGGCTCAAAAGACTTCTTCAACCAAGTCCACCAGTAAGAACAGTTTATTTAAGATTAATAATTAAAACAATTGATTATTCTACTACCCAATATTAACAAATTCCGTGTTTTGCACCCTTCCTGTGCTAGCACCAAGAGCAGATACTGTATACAGCACTGATATTACTACATATTACTAAAATATGTTAATAATAATCACCAAAGTAAACAACAGATATTACGTTTCTAAATATAGTCCCAAACCTTTCTATAATTAAGTTATCGTCATTGTTAAACAATAATTCTGTTCTGTTTGTATACCTGGTAATAATGATATCTAGATTACTGCAACATGTTTTTGTACAAGAAATACAAATACTGCTAGTGAATACAGCTCATTTATGTTTACTGTATACGTATATTCAGTTTTTCTAGTAATCGATAAAATATGGTACCTACACTCCACACTTTATCACATACATTTTCTTGGTTCATTAGCTATGTTTATTAAAATGTAGCCTGTTATTTTGAAATCATTTTTAATATTCGTAGAAATAAAAGTATAGTAGATACAATTTATTTTATGTCAATATATTTTAATGAGTTGCTACAAATAGTCTAAAGTTCATTAAGCGTACAAAGTGTTTTGCATATCTGGTCAGGTTAAGATACGTAGATAGCATCAAGTATTCGGCATTCAAAAACTTCAGAGATAGCACATTTCTGTGTTCATGAACTCAATCATGAAACTAATGAGAGGAAGAAGCTTGAAACTGGTCTACAGGTGGTGTCTGCCAGAACTGCTCTATAGAGATGTTGATTTTTGTTGCACTTAAATATGTGGCTGGTATCTCACTTCAAGTTATGTAGAAATTAATTTGCAAGCCGATGAATTTTTGTAAATAATAATTTTTGATATTGAATACTCACGTCTTTATTTTTGTGCATTATTCATTGAAAATGAAACTGGTATCCAAAAGATCTGTTACATGTAAATATAGAATTAGCTTTATACACGTTATAACTGGTGTAAGAATTTCCCAATTGGAAAAGCTTTAAGTTAACACAGACAAACGGCGTGTAGGAGAATGTGGGAGTTTATGTGTTACGGGCCTATATTCGAAAGCGTTTCTTATATTATACAGTACAGGGTGTCTAATTCGATGCTCACCATTGGAATCTCTGCAACGGTAAGAGTTAGAGAGTTGGTTAAATGGGGGCGAAGTTGCGCAATTTTATATCCAATAATATGCCGTGAAGAAATTAAGAATATCTTGTTTGGTTTTTGAGATATTTGGAAAAAAAACAAAATGTTTTCTCTTTTACTAATAAAACGCACTATTGCCAAATCGGTTAGAGTAATTATCGTTTCCAGATTACACATTCTAGACATTTTCCTTTCATTCTAATTACAAGATACCATTTTAATGAGTATTAAATTTCTAAAATCAAATAATTACGATATTAGGTACTATCACACAGTGGCGTTATATGTATGTATATACACATCTAATAAAATGAGGCTAGTAGTAATCTTTATATTTTTCTATGCAAATAAATCAATTTTTTTGTCAAGAGGGAATTTTACTTGCATCTGGTAATGCTACTGCGGGCCTTATAATCTTCTGATTTTGCAAGCATTGGTGCACTGACTGGCATCTAGTGTTTATAAAATGTACTAGCTTACGA
Organism: Rhagium mordax; assembly: GCA_963680705.1. Classification (NCBI taxonomy): domain Eukaryota; kingdom Metazoa; phylum Arthropoda; class Insecta; order Coleoptera; family Cerambycidae; genus Rhagium; species Rhagium mordax. The sequence continues at coordinate 109,560,694 of OY796656.1, forward strand.
GTTTTTGACATTTCATTCGTGCCCTTAAAGATTCGTTTTTGTGGTGATAAGGCTATTGGTGAGGTACCTTTATGACGATGTGGAAAACTTATTCTAAATTATTTTACTATAAAAAAGATTCTCTTTTGAAAAATGTTTAAGTAGTTTTACTTATATAAATATGATACGGTGTATTATAAAATCAACGAAACTGCGGAATTCTCAGGAACAGTACCAATTGTAATGAAACTTTTTTTTAAATATTTCTTATATTATATTACTTGAAATTAGAAACATTCCGGCAAGTGAAACAAAATTTTTGAATTTTACTTTTGAAAATTGTGAATTTTTTTTGTTTTAATTAAGAAATTCATAAATTTCATAGATGAATTTGCTTGATAGACGAAAAAAAGAGGTCGCTGATTACTAATCCGTTGTTAAAAAAAGATTTAGAAAAAAAAATTTTATTTTTAAATTTTTTCTTGAAAATTAACACTGTTATCTATAAATTAAAAAAAAACATATTATCTATAAAATTTTTAGAAAAAATTAAAAAAATTTGAAGAGAATTATTGTTTTATACAATTTTTTCCAAAGAAAATGAAATGTAGAAGATTCGGAGGAAAGTTTGTAATAAATGGATCTGTAATAAATTTGGCTATAATAATAAAATATAATTGCACACTATTTTTAAACATTGAATTTTTTTTTTATTAATTTCAGAAATAATTCACAAAAATATTCAAAACTACAGTTCCTCTTCTGGTTCTGTAATATAAATAACTCGATAAATAATAAAAGTTGTTAAAAAGATCTTTTAAATGCTTATGGAACGAACTGAAACTTTCAGGACCGGTTGATCCTAAATTAACTAACAAAATTAAATTAATATTGGATATTACACGATGCAATCGTATTAAGTGGAATTTGCTCTCAAACAGAAAATAATACAAATAACATGCTAAAAACTTCTAAACAATGAAATTAATAGATTGATCGACTTACCTGTAAGGATGATCGATCGGAATTATTCCAGCTGTTGTCCGTAATGATTATTACACACAGTAGTATGCATGATTCATACTAGCCAGCACAAATACTAAGACAAAAACGTTATCACTCACCCGACATGCTTATCTCTCCGTCTTGATACCTGCATTGCATTCGTTTGGTTAATTAGATCGTAAGGGTATAATAAACTGGGAGGGGTGGGTTGTAATAATCATTACGGACAACAGCTGGAATAATTCCGATCGATCATCCTTACAGGTAAGTCGATCAATCTATTAATTATTCTTCGCTGTTGTCCTGCATGATTATTACACACAGTAGATTTTCAAAGCAAAACACGATCTAATTAATTATACAATACAGATTATATTTCATTTATAAATACAGACATACAGAAACAATTTATCAATTTTTAGGAACAACAAAACATATTTAGAATAAGTATATTATTTATACATATCTAAATCAACAATATTAATAATAATTGTTCAACATGAACACATACGAGAAAAAATATATATATACATATATATACACATATATACATATATATATATACATATATATACACACATATATATATAATTAAATAATAATTACACAAAAACGTATTACATTGCTAATAATTATTATCTTTATTAACTAGATTGAGTTATAATTGATCTAGCAAATTCATCGGGACAGGCTGTAACTGGTCGATTGTAAAATTTGACAAATACATTAGATCTTTGAGACCAACCTGCTGCATTTCTAATCACTTCAATGTTTACCCCTGCCCGTAATGCGGCTGATGTACTAGCGTGTCTAGTACTATGTGTTGAGAATTGTGAGATATCAATTCCGTTCTTTTGTAATATACGTTTAACCCATCTACTTAGGGTCTGTGAAGTAGCTGAATGGTGAGGTTTTTTCCACGTTATAAATAGTTTGTTTTCTCCCCGAGGTCTTAATGTTGAGGTTTTTTTAATGTAATATGACAAAGTCTTAGCAACACATAGACTAGGTTTGTCAGGAAATATAGGAAAGATCATTAAGGGTTGTAATTTTTTATATCCAGACGTTTTAATTCTGTCTGGTATACGTATTTCCAAAACATTGTTTAATTCCTTGATATTTCCAAGACAAATTTTTGAAAGTGTCTGCATCCTATGAGCAGAGGTGAGCGCTAATAAGGTGACTAGTTTACAACTGAGGAATTCTAACGACAAATTTTCCAAAGGGAACATTTGTTCCAAATAATTCAACACAATATTTGGATTCCATGTTGCCGCATATTTGGGTTGTGGTGGATTTAAGTTAAATGCCCCTTTGAAAAATCTTTTCAATATATTCTCATCTTTTTGGCTTGGAGAAAAAATTAAGGAGAGTGCGGCTCTCTGGGTATTTAAGGATGAAAATGATAAACCCGAATTTTGTATTTTTGAAAAATATTCTAAGATTGTATTTAGATTGTATTCATATGGATTACAATTCTCTTCTAGACAATAATTCCACCACTTTTTTAAACACTGATCATACTGTTTTATTGAGCTCTCTGATAAGGAGGCCAATAATGTTGGAATGACAGTCTCTGGTGTTCCTTTCATCATAAATGACCGCCGAATAACTTCCCGGCCACCAGGGTAGCTTTTTGAAGTGGGTGTCCTTGTGATCTGAAAGGTGATAAGAGCAAACCGTCAAAAGGTTGGAATTTTAGCGGTTTTTCAATTAATAATTCCTTAAAACGGGGATACCAGAACTGGCTAGGCCAGTCTGGTACCACTAGAATTCCAGTAGCTTTATCGTGGACAATTTTTTCCAGAACTTTCCCAATTTGTGAAAGGGGTGGGAATGCATAAAAGTAATATGTGTCCCAATTTATAGTGAAGGCATCGACACATATAGCTTCTGGATCAGGATGCCACGATATAAACTTATCACATTTCTTATTTTGATAGCTAGCAAATAGGTCAATATTAGGAACACCTAATTTCATTGTAATTTCGCGAAAAATATTATCGTTCAGTTCATATTCAGTGGATACATTTTTTATCCGAGATTCGGAGTCAGCTATGCTGTTTCTTGACGAACTTATGTATGATGCGTAAACAAAAATGTTTTTCGATTCGCACCAGTCCCATATTTTTCGAGAAATTTCATTGAGATTTTTATATTGAACGCTTCCCATTTTATTAATACTCGCGATGGCGGTAACGTTATCGATTCGCAATATCAAATTTTCATTGAAAATGTTTTTTGCAAATGTTTTTAGAGCATTAAAGGCCGCTAATAACTCTAAGTAATTTATATGAAAAAGTTTTTCATCCTGATTCCAGAAACCATGTGTTTTATCCTCCCCACAGTTTGCGCCCCAACCTGTCTTAGAAGCATCCGAATAAATCTCCATTTTAAAAGATTTATTTCTAATAGGTTGTTTACTATTTGGAATTTTATCTAGCCACCAAATGAATTCGGTTTTTAAACAATCAGGAAGAATCATTTTCGCGTTATAATCGTTGTTTTTCAGAGAAAGAGCTATATATTTTACACGTTCTAGATTTTTTAAGTGAAGCCAACCATATTTTACAGCGGGTTTGGTAGCAACTAGTGTACCAATTAACCTCGCGAATTCTCTAATGCGACACACTTTTTTATTTAAAAATACTGATAATCTTTCTAACACTTTTTCTTTTCTCGCCTGAGGTAAGCTAATAGTCATTTCCACGCTGTTTATTTTAAAGCCTAAATAGGTTATTTCTTGCTTTGGAATTAACTCGCTCTTATCTAAATTTAGAATAAAACCTAATTTTGATAACAAATCGTAAACAGACTTCACGTTTTTTGCACACTCCTCTTTATTTCTTTCTATTATTAAAAAATCATCCAAATAGGCTGAACAAATTATATTTCTTTCTCTCAAATATTTTAACACGGGTCTAGTTATTTTTGTAAAAATATATGGTCCAAGATTTAAGCCAAATGGTAAACAATTAAATTCATAAGTTTTATTTTCAAAACGAAAGCGTAAATATTTTCTATGATTTTTCTTAATTGTTAAAGAGAAATAGGCGTCTTTTAAATCGATACTAGTAAAATAACAAGAATCTGTAATTAGTTTCAAGACTGTTCTATAATCTTCAAGCTTAAAATGAGGAGCTGTCACAAATTTATTCAAGTTTTTTAGGTTTAAAATAAATCTGTATTTACCATTAGGTTTTTGAACTAGAAAAAATGAGGACAAAAATTCGTTCTTCACAGGATCGCATTTTGAGACAGCTCCGATGTTAATTAGGTCACTAATGGCATGCTTATATTTAGATACATCAGCCTTGCTTATATTAACTTTAGGGCATGAGTGTTGAACAGGTGTGCATTCAAACGGAATTGAAATGCCCTTAATCCAGTTTAAAATTACCTGGTTGTTGGTTATTTTATTCCATTCATTTACCTGATTTTTGAGGGAGCCAGTTGAGTGAAAAATTATTTTCGAGGGTTGTAATTCTTCCTTTGTTGATATTGGTATCTTCTGGATATCCTGTTGTACTCCCTCGGTGTCGTCTTTTTCCTTGAGTTGTTTTGTGGACGCTGATAGTTTAAATGACCAGTATTCTTCGTCCTACTTCCTCGCATCTGTACATTAGATGGCCCAGGTTGAGGTTCAAACGTTGAGAATGGTCTCTGGTACCACGTGGTTCTAAGGGGGGAAACCAACTTTAATTCATTTGCTGCTTTGATCACAGTTTTGTCCGATTGTATAGATTCTTGAAGCTTTTTGCTAAACAAATATTCATCAATCGGGCACTCATTGACAACTTTTCTTTTATCTTCTTTAAGAAATGGTTTTACTAGAAAACGCCTATGGTTTGACAAATGATGCAATATATTACATAAAATTTGTCCACTGTCTGCGAGTGTACAAAGTACTCTCTGTGGGTCAGTGTTGTCTCGGTTTCTGATAATATCAGATAATAATAGCCCTATGGCAGATAGCACGCTTGCCACTTGATTTTGTAATTGTATTAGAAAACAATCTTGTTTTCTAGCATCTCGTGTTAAACAAATTTCAATTTCCCCATTTAATTTGGGTGGATTAAGGGACTGGCAATTGCCGGGAGGAGGGTATTTTTTGACCAGATCGTCAATTATATTTTTATCAACACCTCGTACGGCGTAATTGTTCCATCTCACCGAAATTTCCTCATGAAAATCTTCTAACTGTTTAACACTGCAGCTAGGATTTACCCCCAACGCTTCTAATAAACTGGGATCCACCCCCTGTTCAGTGTTCTCTACTTCACATTCGATTAGATTTTCATGACTTTCGATTTCTGTAACAACAGAAGGAAAATATTACAGTAAGACATTGGTCTATTACCGTAACTTTAAATATTTTGAATAAAGGCAATAAGACAATCGTCAATCATTGCGATTATATAATCGTATTATTAATGGGTAAGACATAGGTCGATTACTCATTAGAAAAAATATTATTTCTATTGACATACTTAGTTCACAAGTGAAGGGGCAGACCGTTAATTGAATGCAAAATAAACCTACCTTCATCTGAATCGCTAGTATTTATATTACAGCGAACTTCCTTTTCAATATCACGTAATTTAGACAACAAAATATCATATTTTTGTTCCCTCTTTCTTCGCTTTTCTGCAGTTTGCGATGCACTGTCCACATTCATTTCACAATCCGACTCCGAAGTCGATATAATTCTCTTCCTATTTACTTTTGGCATTTTTATTTAAACTTCACGATTTTTAAACGAAGAAAATAATAACACAGTGTACTGACCGGCACAAATGAATGCAATGCAGGTATCAAGACGGAGAGATAAGCATGTCGGGTGAGTGATAACGTTTTTGTCTTAGTATTTGTGCTGGCTAGTATGAATCATGCATACTACTGTGTGTAATAATCATGGAGGACAACAGCGAAGAATAATAAATGTATTTTGAACGTATTTTAAACAGAGTAAATAAGTTCTTGTAGAGTCCTGATGATGGTTAAAAATACATAACCGAAATGTCTGCAAATTGAAAATAAGTGTTTTCTTTAATAGGACCTACAACCCAAAAATAATACCACTTAAACAGTAAATAATTTCTCGCCACACATACCACCGAGGCTCGAAAAATTAAAAAAAAAATAGTAAAATAGAAAATATTGTACCTAACGGGGTTAAATTTTTAGTAATCAATATGTCTCGAATTAGCATAAAAAAATTCAATAAAATTTGATAATTATTTGTAAAATGAGAAATATTTGTTACCCTATACTTCCGCGACGCAACCATATACATACGTACACGTATAGGGTGGCCCATTTGTGCGAAGTCCAATATCTGACTTAATTACTAAAAGAAATATGAAAAAATATTTTAAATAAAAGGTATAGTCCTTACTTTGTTGCCTATTTCTAAAAAACTGTGAAATAATAAATAATAATAAATACACCACATGTAATTACGACCCCCTTTATCCCAGAAGGCAGAGCCTTGTGCGGGAGGGGGCTACACATTTAAAGACAAGGGACACACATCCAATATCCGTGTATAATGGAAAAATCTCTCTCACAGTATTTTCCATTGCCACGACCGGGATTCGAACCCGGGACTTTTGGGTGAGAGGCAGGTACTCTACCATCTCGACCATGAGTCATATAAATACACAGGGTGTTCCTTTAAAGCGGAACAGCTTAAAGGCCAAATTTTTTAAATGACGCATTCTGTATATTTTTACACCATTAATTTCAGCATAAAATTTTACGTCCAGTACTGTATTTCTTTTTCAAAATGCTGCAGCATTTTCAAATATTTGCGAAAAATATGAAAATTCACAGAAAATCAGTGCATCACAAATGTCATCAAAACAACTTTGTTAAGGGGAAACATTTGGTAAATGTAAAGATATGGGTTAGCTGAGTAGTCTGAGAGGAGCGAAAGTTTATTTTTATGGACTGGCGATTTTATACAGGGGCATCAACTTGCCAATCTTCAAACATCTAAAAATTCGATTTTTCAAATGGAACACCCAGTAAATTATTCCACCATTTCGTACAACTATTTTATCCCTTCAAATTACGTTATCATGATATAGACCCTAAAATTGACAGTTTTTGAGATATTTTCATTTTAATTGCTAACTTAAAAATAAATGCAGTTTTCCACAAGTAAGCTATGACATTTAGTAATTTCAGTTATAAAAACGAAACTTGTAACTACTTTCTAAATTTAAAACGAAAATAAAAACCAAAAGTAAATGATTCAAAATATATTTTTATCACAATTTTAAAGGTGGAAAATAAACTAGATAGCCGATTAGAATATTTTTGAAAATAAGAACAACGGTAACTAGGAAAAAAACACATAGAACAACTACTTATAATAAATATTCAAAGTGACCAACTGTTACTTCTAAACAAAATAATGTATATTTACACTTGGAGTAGTTTTCCACACACACCAAAACACTTTTCGCCAACCAAGTTGGCATCATCGGGGGATGATTAAAACTAAGTTTTAATCACCAAAACACTTTTGCACACACTCGACGCGCGTTTCGCGAACCAAGTTGGCATCATCGGGAGATGATTAAAACTTAGTGTGTGTGTGTGTGGAAAACTACTCCAAGTGTAAGTTCTACACCAAAGGTTCCAACCCCTCTTCAGGAAAATAATCTATGTTATCTATGTACGCAACTTATATTTCTGTTTGTTTTGGAATACTTCTCCAAATGTAACTCTCATATCCTCCTTTGTAGTTGGAGGTGTTTTGCATACTTGATCTTTGACGTAGCCTCATATAAGAAAATCCATTTTTGTCAAGTCCGGTGAGCGGGGTGGCCACTTCAAAGATTATCCTCTATACCTATCCATCTTCCGGAAAATTCATTATTTAATTGTCTGTGAATAGGTACCGTATGGGGGACCACATTCTCTGTCCGAGTGGAATGGGTAAATGATTTATTAACTGCCATAACGGATTTTCGAAAAAATTTAGGCAAATCAGGTCGCTAACTCTTCTTTCAAATAAATAAGGGCCAATGACATAATTTCCTATTGATTATGCCACTCCATACGTTTAATGACCACCTTGTCTGACTGGTAGTCCGTATACAACGTGGATTTTCAGTTGTATAATAATGGAAATTATGTCCATGTCAAACCCATTTTTATGGAATGTCGCTTCATCAACAAATACTTATACATAATTAAAAAAATTCCTGTCTTGAATAATTCGTTGCTGAGCCCATTCACAAAATGTTACTCATTTTTCGAAATCATTTAGTAATTTCTGTATTAGTTGTACCTATATGGTACGGGTGTCATTTGTTTTTACTCAAAATTGTTTGTATGACAGTCCGGCTTATATCGCTTTGTTTCGATGTTTCTCTAGTCGAGATATAAGGAAGGATCTTCTGTAACTTAAAAAAAAAAACAGTCATTTCATTTTCTTAGATTAATGCAGTCTTGGTTCTTTCTGTTTTTTCATATGCGACATTTCCCGTTCGAGTAAACCGTTGCAGTAAATTTTTAAAAGCTTCTTTCATGAGTTGCCTTCTATCTCAATATCTTTCCCGATAAATTCTTGTCGCAAGTCTTTACTTGCGTTTTTATCACTTGCTGCTGATTTGGTTCAAAATCCGAGGATACCAATTGTTGCAAAAATGGTATAGATTTTGAACCAACTTCAGCTGAACCACTTTTATACAACTGGCCCTCAAACTAAAAGTCAATGTTAAAGTCAGCTTACTTGTGAGAAAACGCAATTATTTTTGTTGTCAAAATTAATATTTTCCAAATAAATTTTTTTTTCATACTCTCACACTCAATATTTTTTATTATAAGTACTAAATACTAAAAAAAAACACTTTTTATTAAATATCACTGAAAAAATTAATTCTCCGTATAAATTAATCATACCTAATTGTTTAAACGTGTAACCAATATAAATACTTGAGTCTTCCTGTCAGATTTCATTAATTTCATCGAGTAAAACTGACTATTGCGTACACCGTTCTACGCTACACTATGAAATTAATGGGGCGGAGTCTATTTCTATCTCTTCGACAGACAGAGTATAAATACGACCTGATCCTGAGGATTCCGAAGCCAAAATCTTCATTGACTCGACTAGTTCCCTTATTTGCTCACCGTATTATTTACGTGATGCCATTTAATTGATTAGCTTTCTTTCTCGCACATTTTAGGATTCCATTTTTCTTGGACACGAATTTTAAGCTTGTAAAACTCACTCTTATCTTTGGACTTACTAACCATAACCGGAGTAGTATTTCTGTTCATTATTTATAAATTTACTATATTTATAAGAATTATTTACTATAATACATAAGAATGTTTTTGAATTACTAGTTCAGCGCACGCCGTAGATAGTTTCAGCAAATAGCTGCTAGTTTCATCATAGCCATTTAAACATTTTTGATACTTTGAGGATTAATTAACCTCGTTCCTTCTCATATTCGTCATTGACAACACACATATACTTGCGTGTATATGTCTATGTTTTCAGCTGAAACGTTATTTGGCTACGCCCAAAAGCATTAATTGAGCTCGTGCAGACTTCTATATAGTCAAATTTAAATAAAAATATATATTTTTACATACAGATTTTATCCGATACGAATAAATTATATACGTTTATATAAGTTATTTTAGATGGAGGAAAATATTATAAAATAAAACTTTGTAGATATCAGAATATAAACTACCACTTTGAGTATAAAAGTTTTCTTTAATAAAATATATAAAAAAGATGATTGATTACATTAAAAACAATTTTTCGGAAGCAATTGAATTATACTGATAGATACCACTCGACTAGGTTTTCAATAAAAATTTCTCTAATGGATTTTCTAACCCCTAACGCGATAAAAAGTTCTTACGTGCTACATAACCATTTACTATTTATTATTCTAGATTGCGTAAAACCATTTTTAATCTGTCTTTCCGTCGAACTTTTAGGGATTTAGATGATGGCATTAAGCGAGGAAAAGAAAATGAAATTGTATTTTCCACTGTTCATTTGCTAGTGTGAGTCTCTAGTTTTTGAAATTTGAATTTTTACAGTTATTGGTGAGTACGTTTTTAGTTTATAGTAATGGTTAATATTGGTATAATATTTGATTCTATATACAATTTCGTAAATACCCTTATTACCCTGTTTTGAAAAAAATGGACGAATTCATTAGTCAATATTTCGAAATCCCTTCAAAACAACGATAAATTCAAAAATATTTTGTAATGATATTTTATGTACATTCTATTAAGCTCATGCGATGTTATTTACTTCAATACGAAGGGTGAAAAGTAAATTTGAAATAGAACACCCTGTATACTTTAACTTATCTTGAAAGTATGCCTTCTAAGTGCCTTCTAAATACACTGACGATCAATTGAAGTGACCCAAGAAAAATTTGCATCAACTTCCAACTCATATATCTTTTGATGCAAGAATCGCAGAGCCATAAATCTTTTTAGGTATTATAGATATACGCCTCAAGAATATGTGACACATTTTGCTTGTCCTTGTCTCGTTTATTTTTGGAGATACGGTGATGAAAGCTGAGCTATGTTTTTCTACCAAAGTTTGAGGTCGTGCATGGAGTGACCCAAACCGTTTTCGGATATGACAATATAGTCATTTTGTACCGTCATTCATTGGTTTTGACTACATTATTTAACTTAGTGCATGCATATTGTTATTCTTGACGGTTCCAGTTTGATTTATTTGGAAATTTGAATCTTGATTTTTTATTTGGAGGTTATTGAAATCAACATCGCTTGTTACATGCCAATGCAATGGTAGGAATACATTTTTTTGCCAAGTTCATTGTAAGCAGCTTGTAATCACACCACTTAGAGTCGTGTTATTTTTAGTTTAGACCATGTTTGATATAAAGTGATTAAAACAAAAAAAGTATAGGCTTTCTGGCGGTCTTTTAAATAATTTATTGACCCATGTTTTTTTTTCTGTTTTGAAATATAATATTATAATCAGTCAAACCACGAACATGCCATTTTCTTAAATTACCATAATAAGATATCGTGTGCATAACTCGCAGGTATTTCTTCAAAGCATATAAACATACATTTTAATATTGTTAAGGTTAAAAAGTTAAAAACTAGCTTTTCCTTAAATATATCCGGCTGGTAAACACACATAACTTAATATACATAACTAGTTAATAAAATAAATAAGAATATTCAATAATTTATGTGGATAAAATAAATTAAAAATATTTTATTTCCTTTGAATAATATGTAATAAAACCAACTATAAATTGTTGGTTTTATTACAAAATAGTTATTTTCATATATTTGAAAATAAACAACTACATTTTTAATTGGTAAATGTATAAATAAAACGTTTTAGGCGGTTTTGTAAATTTGTGGTAAGAAATATTGCTGAAACATCGATCACTTTAAGATATTTCCAATAACTTAAGTGACAGAACATTATGTAAATAAATCAAATCGCAATAAGAAGTGTCGTTAACATTTTTTGTTTAAAACCGCGTTTACTTTCATGTTAGTATCTATACATAGTGCCTCGGCTTTCAGCTTTTTCTAGTCAATAATTATTACCATTCTCGTTAGAATAAATATCTCCCCTCAGCGATAAAAAACTGCCATATATCATCTAAGACTTGGATAAATTTCTGATAGGGAAACTTCCAGTCTAGTTATTCGACTATAAAATGTGCCTGTCGGCCTAAAAGGTCCATAAAAAGTTTGCCAGTTTCTGCGATATCTCAACTAGAAGGGGAGGCGCAGTAGGAGGAGACAATAGTCGTGCATCAACTGTCAAACAGCCGGATTAACTAATCCAGGTTGCCTTGCAGAGGCTTAACTCGACACTATTTCCAAGCCTTCCATCACAGGCCGGGTTAGTGTTTCCGTTTCCCTTGTAATTAATTACAAATCATTAATTATTCTAGCCACATAATTTATTAGACGCGCCGCATTAAGCTAAACGCAGCGTTTGAGAAAACAGTAAACATGCGATGAAGCGAAAATATCAAAGCATAGAACCATGTAAATTTTTTGGATATTCGTGTCATTTACAGTTATCGTATCCTATTTTGTTATTCAGTAACGTCTAAGTCGAACTTGCGTACAGAGCATTTTATTAACAATTTGTTTTACTTCAACAGACGCAACAGTTTTAACATTGAAAATGTTTTTGGTTTCCTAGTATGGGGTCGAAAATCAGTTTCATGTTGTATATTATGAAGCATGACTTATAGAAACAGTGGCGACAACAACAGAGTAACCAATTTTTGATTGGTTGTCTAAATCACCTGGTACCAGCAATCATGTTATTATTATTTTTTATAGACGTCTTCGTGTTGGGAAAATCCCAACGGCTATATTTCGTTGCGATCCTTTGAGTATTTAAAAAGTTATTAGCGTTTCAATACCCCCATATCGAAGAGTTTTGTAAAATTTGCGAAATTAAAAAGAGACATGAGACTAATGGCCGCTGGATGCGCGCGCAGAATCCTCCAAATATCATGCGCGCGCAGGACTTGCCAAAACTTTAAAATTTTTCATTAACGTCTCAAATGCTTCTTTTTAGTTCGGATCTGCTGACTTCAAAATCGCAGCTGGACCGCACAATTCACAATGTACTTTCAAGTTAAAGTTTCGAGTTTGGCCCGGCGGCCTGTTTTCGTTTGGATATAAGGTTTAAAATATTCGTGTTTTCGCAAAATTCGCCAAAAAATCTATAGTGCGTCCAATAGATTCCACCTTATAGTCGATCCAGCGAAATTTAATGATTTCTTAATATCGGTCCTAGGACGGAACCGATTACAGTTTCAGACTCGGGACTTTGACATTTAATTTTGTGAAAAAAGGACTTTTAAATGAAATGCTTCCCCAGAGACCCAGCAAGGAGAAAAGAATGGTTTATCAAAATGAGAAGGGATAATTGGAAACCAACAGTTTATTCTTGTTTATGTGAGGTAAGAGGTAGATATAGTTTATGTACCTACATTTTATTTTTATATTTAAATGAATATTTAAACTTTGCTCTTAGTAAGGGAAATTGCGTGCAAATTCGACGATGAAAGGTTCCCGTCAGACGACCGGTAAATCGAAGAGACCATATAAATACAAAAGTTTTTTCTCTCTGGAAATTTTAACATTGGAAGTGTTTTTGGTTTCCAAAAATCAAAGTTGGAATTATGACCACCAATTTCAGAGGCAATCGCTCAACATTCATTACGAGTATTCTACAAAATTCAGAAATGGCTGGGCAATGAAAAAAATTCACAAAAGTGGGGATAGGAGAAAATTAACAGCTTCTTACAACCAGTGACAACACTTTTTGTGCCAACACAAGAATCAATATTGCAACTTATCTCCTGCAACCGCAACAGAGAAGCAGATTTAAAATGCTTACAAATTTAAGGAAATTGTCAGGGAGTACAATATCTAAATTCATACATGGATACAATTATCGAGAATCTAAACGACGCAGAAGATTTAGATGAGGATCAACGAGAATACGGAAACTAATTTGGAAGATATCGTTCAGGAGACAGATGCTATCGATTCCGACAGATAAACAAGTAGAAAATGAAGGAAACAAACGGAAAATTGGGAAAAAAATTTAATAAAAAAGTCAAAAATTAATATTTCTCTATAATAGGAAATATAAGTCGTTCTTATTTTATGAAAATTTGTCATGGTTCAATTGATAATTTTTATTATGCATGTGAAAACCTAGTTCATCACACGTGTTTTCAAGATGGCGGCTCCGACACACCCCTTACGTTTCGGGACCCTTCAGTTTCTTAAAATATATGTATTTTTAAACGTATATGTTAAGTTTCAACGAATTCGCTATTTTCTTATTTATTTTGGACACTTTGCCTCTACTATTAGCTGCGTTTAATAGTTTACGATTAATCGATATCGGTATTTGTAATTGTTAGGAATCACTTGTCATCTTAAATTATTTTAGTTAAAAATGTTTGTTAGTGACTGTGAATTTTTTTTTAAAGTTTAATGATTTTTTTGCAAAAAATTAAAAAGAATTATGATATTTCTTAATGTCACTTAAAATTATTTAAGAAATAGAGTTAATTAATCTTAAATTCACAGTTTCTGGATTTAAAAAAACACTTAATATGTACCTCGGCATTAAAGTTCATTTTTATGGCTTAACTCCACATTCATGATAAAAAGTTGAACCTCAATGCCTATATTTACTAATAAAATTATTAAGCACACTTCACATGAATTAAAGCAGTATTAAAAAAAATGGGCAATTCTGTACATTTAAGACACTCGACTTGTTTTTTGATGTTTCAAAATTTTACTTCTATACAGGGTGTCCGGATAATGCGTGTACAATGTAAGACCACATTATTCCTCGGCCCAAAATAGTTTGATTTAGCCTAACTTATATTCATATAATCTATAGCTTCCAACTCCGATTTGCTCTTCATATCTTTAAAGTTAGAGCGAGAGTTAGAGGTACCTACCACCATTCTCTTTAGAGACTTTGAAATCCAAGACACTACAAGGTTTATATATGATGTCTTGAACATATAGCCTTTTGTACAGAAATACACCTAGAATATTTACTTCATTTGTTATTTCCCTGTGATCAATCTTTCTAGGGACGTATCAATTAAATTCTGTGTAGATGCCTTTTTTACAATATTAGAATACGTCTAATGAGTTAAACTTTATTATACACAATTATTCATTAATTTCATATCACATCATAATTTGACTGAAGAACTCAGAAGTAATAATAAATAATAATCAGCTTTTAAAACGAGTATAAGCAAAAAGAATGTAATATCGCAGTTCAAGCCTTATCTGACAATATAATTAAAAATGTGCATGCTACTCATGATAAGCAATCAAACGTAACTCAATAAAAGAGTCCGAGGTTGGTGGTGAATGTCATAGACAGATCCATATCATTTAGGAAATATTGTTCATAAAATTTGACGGGTCACTTTGAAACATTGGTAATACGGGTGTATAAATTAGTATCGGTGGCGCCGCGCCGGTTTACACTAATATGAGCAGACTAAAGCAAAGTGACTATAGGTACCGTATTCCTCATACCGCACCCAGCTTTCAGCTTTATTTTCTTTGCAGTTGCTAAATTCATGTTTAAAAGCAATTTTAGTTATAGTTTGTGTTTTCCTTTTAACATAAAGAATAAATAAATAAAATTAATATATATGATTTTAAATGGAATTTTTTATTTTATTCAATAGTATTTCTAACTCTACCTAGTATTTCACATTTTTATATTTCTTCTCTGTCTTGTTTAGATTTATTTTATCGATAGTACAATAGTAAGCTAAGTATTATACATTTATAATTTTTAACCTGTTTCCTATTCTTAAGTTAGTTACTTATTCTGTATATTCATGTTGCCGTTCTCGGTTACAATCTCCTATTTATTGTTAATCAATGTCTTAACGTAAAAAGAGAGTTTTACTCAATACTGTTTCTTACTTACAGTAACGACAGATGTCGATTTCTTCTTTGCCTCGTTTAGATACATCTTTTGTTTTACCGAATGTAAAATATGGGAAATATTAAGTATGCTTATAAAAGCATTATAATTCATTAAGATGATTTCTAAATTAGTGCGAGAATGTTATGAATAGTGAACACTGTGGAAGAGCGGAACAGAGACAAGTTACGCTGGGTACCAAAAGATTCTGGGACGCCAGGCAATGAAGAAGTTAATGAACTGAATAGACAATGATCGGCTAAGATAAATTTTCCAAGAGCAAAGCAATGGTCCCTTTAAAAACTGGGTTAAGAGTAAACATAATGATTACTGGAAAACAGCCAATAATAACCTTCTGAGAGGACTGCCTTCTGTTAACAAACATCTACGCACAATTGAACAGTTTGATGGTGACTTAGATTGTAGATTATGTGGAAAGAAACTCAGAGCATCATCATATTTAAGTGCATTGGCTCGCAGGTGATATAACATACAATACATGCAATTACTAACAGAAGTAAGACAATAACAATCCAATCAGGCACGGATCTGTATCACAGTCAGAGAAACTAAAGTATTGGAATGCTTATTAAATATTTAAACGATAAACAAAAGAAATTAAAAAACTGTTTTGCAGTTATACTTCGATCTGGAGCAAAACTGCTTAAGGTGTTGAGGATTCATATTAAAATTTTGGTAAAAAATATGATTGAATACGACACCCTGTAATATTGTTTATGTTAAAGATATTGATTAACTATAAATAGGAGATGATGGTCGAGAACGAGACGAATACGCAAAAGGAGAGTTAGAAAAGTCAGATATAAAAGCCAAATGTTTTAAAAGTTCAAGAAAAGAGAAAAAAAAACGTATATTCCAGATTTTTATTAAATTATTTTAGTTGCAGTAATTCTATAGTAGATGTAAATAGTATTGTAATTATTGTCATTTAGGTTAAATTTGGATGCAACATAAAATGCTAAGAATTTAATGCATAGAAAATATTTAACAGCGGCGCACACGCCATAACTTGAAATATTTTCTGCGTCTCTGACATTAATGCAGAACACAAACTGATGCGATGTTCTTAATGTCTGCATAGGACGTCGTAGGATCGTAACAGTCGAAACTCAAGTTTGAAGCAAATTAGTATTTATACTATATTAAGGATACCTTCATAATTATTTCTGCTTTTCTATTAAATTGTACATAGGTATCTAAGTCATAATGAATTTTAACAAAGGCTATGATCTTTCTCCTTTCACCATATGAAATATCCATTTTAGAACTGTAGAAAAGTAGTATCCTTTCTATGCGTATTTGTTTCATAACTTTATAACAATTAAGTATAGTAAAATGATTAAATATTGTTCGGCGTTCAACGTCATAAATCATAAAAATGTTTTCAATTTCAAAGGTTGTTTTGGTTACAAGACTTTTTCAGAGCTGATGATTTGTAGAAGAGTTTCAGGTTTTCTTCCGCATTGAACATGTTGGTTTCTTGATATTCTGACCATCTAGTCTTGGCTTTCTGAGGCGAAAAAGAGGACTACGAAAAGATGGTCTAAAATATTCAACACGGATGAGAATCCGAAAACTCTTCTACAAATAGTCAAAAGTTGTGTTTGTTTATCTAGTCAAATTGTTTCTTCATTAATAAACCACATTTATGTTGATTGATCATGCTAATGAGATGTCTTCAAATAAGTAAGGACTAAATGCCGACAATTTAAAAACTTTTCTAATATTGTGAAACACGTACTTCAACCCTCAAATGTTTCTTTATAAATAGAGTTTGATTTATTTTGACTTTACGCTAGCAAAACATTCTATTTTATACTTACAAATAAGACACCTTCACTGTTGTAACAAGTTCAAAATGTTTTTGAGTTTGAATGATCTTTTTATAATTTTATTGTAAAATTCCCATATATTAGTAATCCTGGGAAAATTCTGATGCGCGTGGGAACAAAAGGATGGGTGTCATCTTCATTATTTTGTCATTTGCCCCGCACTTCAACCCGGGGCCCAAAATCGATATGACTTAACCTCTCGCTGAGGCCCCTAGCGACCACCACGAGATCTTTTCCAGGCAAGTGACAATGTCCCAGGGGTTAATTGTATTGTATGTTGTGTACCCTGGTTCAGAGGCAGACATTTTATGTTAAGCTCCTTTAGAATGTTAATATGCTTAAGTTCGTTAAGCTCGCTAAGGCATTACTAAACTTATTAATTAGCCAAATGTAACTCGAGTGTAGAGATTTTATGAAAACTACTTCATAAGTCAGTTTCTAGTAGTAAAATTTAAAATAGCTAAGACTAGATGCAAAATAATTTTCTTCTGGTAGTAGAATGTCAACTACGATTATCATGCAAGTTTACTGTAGATAAAATCCTTCATATGTTCCTCAAAACTGTTGGAAAATAAATAATAGTTCATGCAATGTGGAGTACCAAGCAATCCAAACATGTTTTTTGTTATTATAACAATAAAATAATAATAATAAGTATAATGTCAATGTCCTGTACGTGCTTAATTACTCGCTTGCTGTGAAATGGTACTATACAGGGCATCTGTATTTCAGGAACTACTTTTAGATCCTTGTAAAAGTTCGTAAGTACAGTGTACAGGGTTCTGTCCGTTTATATCGCAAGTAGATGTTCATTTTGTTGTTTTACATAAAATGCCCATACTATTATTTTAATATTCTAACGCCATGCTACTTTGTGTAACAAACTTTATGTGTAAAATTTATAGTTTTTGAGATATTAATTATATCATTGACAAATGTCAGACCTCTAATGAAGATCTTAAATAACTCACTAAACAAAATATTTTACTGTGAATGTCGTAGGTTCTTAACGATGATTTGTTATAGTTCAAATTTATCATTTTAACAGTTAGCCTCAAATAATTAAATTCTGTAAACAAGTTCAATTTAACTGAGAAAGCAATAACAGATTTGTATCGCTTAAACAAAATTTTATTTCCTTATGCTTTTACAATAAAAATTTTTTTATTATTGACTTACATTAATTGTTTAGGTATACTTTTCGACCGACCTCGTATATTTAGGTTTCTGAAGAGGAAAAAGTAGAATAATTAGAGGTAAGTTTTTGCTAACCAGATCCACCTACTTCAAACAGCATTTCTTGTGATTTGAGTCTTCGATTTCTGCTATTCATTTGGTTATTATTTGTTATATTGTTAAAATCAGTATTGTACGTAACTAATACCGAAGGGAACATACTTCAATTTCAGACTAGATCGGTACATCGATTTAGTGTGAAAACCTCTTCTAAACCGATAGAGTTCATTGTTTTTACAAATGTATTAAGAGATGGGGAGTAATAATAAAGGATCATCTTTTGTCGGACAGCTATAGATTTTATACAGAAACGTGAAAATGTTTTTAAATAAGTCTACAAGATTTGGAAATTATAATCCGGCCATTAATTGGGATCTGTTCTAGATTTTCACTTTATCAGTTCCAGATTGATAGATTTGGATAAATCTATATACGAGTAGTCTAGGGGCCCTAGGCCTACCCAACCAACATTTGTTGTTAAGATTACGTTAATTCGTCCTACTAATAGGTCAGAATTTCGGTTTGACCAATTCGGTGAAAGGCATTACCACCACAAATTGTTCACAAATTTACCAATGTGGGAAAAGAAATTAAAGTAAATCCGAAGTAAAAAATAGGCAAGCTAGGACATTTGTTCATGAGGTTAAAGACATTAAGGCCGTGTTTTTTTTGCAATCTCTGGTTAGCTTGACCATCACTTTTAAAACTACCATTTCTCAAATTTTATATACTTGTTTGAAATAGTTATGGTGTCAAATATGTATTTTGTATCTGAGTTAACTTCCAGTTTCAATGTGTTCTATTATGATTTTATCAATATTTATGAATAAAATTCGATTTCAAAAATTTTGAAAAAAAAAATTTCAATTGAAAAATGTCAAAAAAAATTGAATTGAAAAATATCAAAAATAATTGCATTTCAAGAATTTTGAAAAAAATTCGATTTCAAAAATTTTGAGGAAATTTTGAAATGAAAAATTAAAGAAAAAAATTCAAAATTTCAAAAATATAAAAAAAATTATAGTTTAAAAAAAAAATAAAAAAACGCTTTAAAGGGAAACCGAACTAAAAAGTAAAAAATAATGTTTATCTATTAAGATTTTGGGTAACAGTGATAAATATTCCACTAACTAATGCTAATACACACTAATTAAATGCTTTTTACTATGTTTAAAATAAGAATAAAGTGATTGACAAAAAATAATTTTATTGTAAAAAAGCGTGGGGTGCATGTCGATATCAATTGTTATAGATATTTCATTGGTAGCTATTGATTAAAGTAGAGTTACTGTTATGTACTTCTAAAAAACTGCGCGCTCTTAAAATAAATACAAATGAAATAAAAACAAAAAATTATAATTTTTTTAAAATCTTTAAAAAATGTAACAAGTGCCTATCAATACGTCCAACTGATTTCTGGAAGTCAAAATATGATTTATTTAAGTTCCTGAAAGTATGTTTTGCAATACAATCAATTTTTAATATCAACTTCAAAACAATGTGCCCATTTCTTTCAATATGGCGGACGCATATTTTTCAAGTAAATATGGAGTCTCTTACATATTAGACTTGAAAATCTAATAGTTCTCGAATATGAACCCATAAAACAAGTTTCCTTAGACCGAAGGCGATATAACGAATATTTTCATATTTAAGGTCCATATTTCCTATTTAAAAAATATAGACTTTAAAGTAAGTTACAAAATAGGTCAATTTGTTGACTATTAGGTCTCATGTCCCAGTTTAATAATTTTAGGTGTGTCAGTGATCTACGTTATCATAAACACATCTTCCTAATGGCAGCACAGGCAATGAAAACGTTTGGTGATTTAGCAGATTCGATAATCATATCAAAGGATCATATCTACATCAAAAACCTCTACTATACTATATTGTATTTGATGTCTACAGAGACGGTAGCATTAAATCAGCGAAAAAATTCGGAGAGCTACTATACCTATAGGTATACGATATAGACACAATCATTTACAATCCAAATACTTCACTTCTAAAATATATGAAACTATTTTGGGCTTCATCCAATAACAAGCGTAGACTACAAGAGTTCTTCGTGCAGTATTTTTGGTATCAGGGACAGGCATATATAACATTGGCAATAAAACTTTTTATTTTGGTGGTTTTGGAAAATGTGGGGAGAAAGAGAAAGATAGCATTTTCACAAGGTCAACAAAGTGAGGTGCCGAACTTAATATCAGCCCCTGAAGAAGCTGACGAGAGAATAATTCTACATGTTCATCATGCAATTCTCCATTCGCTGGTTAAAAGAGTTGTTGTGGCAAGATCCAACACAGATAGGTACATTTGTATTAGCAATGTATCATTAGTTTAACGCATTTAAATCTGAAGGACTAGAAGAAGTCTAGGTTTTGTGTGGAATGGGAATCACGTCACGTGCTGTACCAATGCGCAAATTTGATGTTGTTCTAGATTATCATGTTATTCAATTCTCTTCCTGCGGCACATGTCTTACCAGAATGCGACACAGCAAGTAATTTGGAACAAAATTGTCTGCATTAAAACAAGTTACTTAAACTTTCTTCTCAGCAACTACTAATATTATCGATGATCACATGTGTTGGACAATGTTTCAGATTTGAATCGATTAAATTATGAATACATTGAAACTGATGATCTAATACTACCACAAAATATTACACAGCGATTGTCAACAGCGAAGGGATTTTCCATATCCTTGCAAGTGCAAGAAATGTGCCCGAAGCAATGTGTGCCTATGTCGACTACTCAATAATTCTTGTTCCAGATTTTGTGAATGTCAAGGAAGTGCTCAGTTTGAAAATCCAGTCAATAAAGCTAAACATACATAAGAAAATGTTATAAATTCATAATTTATGTTAATGTTCACACAATTAGTTTTCTGAACTTTATTATTAATATGTTGTAATAACATATTTCATTGTATATTGTGCTTGAATTGTTTTATTATCATGACTTGAGTTATTACTAACTTCTACATATTCTATAGTTAGTATATTCTAAATCTAAATGATCAGAAAATATAATTAATCTATTACAAAACTAACACGCTTAAGTAATTGGCAGTAACTAGAATTTTAATTTGATACCAAACATGTTAATAATTATAATAATTTACCTTTTTTTACTTTACCATAATGCATTAAAACGAGTATATGTTTAGCGGATATTTAAAAAAAAACTGACGGGCTACTAATCATGTGACCAAGAAAATAAGCATCTATAAAAACCTCGATAAAAACCATCTCCGAAGAGAAGATTCGTAGACTCATACACTTTCCAACGTGCATACCCCAGGCCCCTACACAGTTATTTCTTTGAGAGAATGAGTGGAATTAAAGTAGGTACTTCGATGTGAACACGAGACACTCTGGCCATATTTATTTCTTTAAGAAAAAAATCCTCAAGAACAAGATGAGCAATTATTTATTAATATTTTAAATTTAAGCTTCAATGCATTCGTATTTCTCTACTAATAAGAAAATAATTTCTTTTTAGGGTTCTTCCATCAAGTTGTTTTCCTACTACGATAGTTTCTATAACAAGTTTTTTTTACCACGTTTTATTTTCCTGCTACGTATTCGATTTTCATCCCCAAGGGACGTGTTTGCTTTGGACTCACGAATAGTCGTTTGAAAGATAAATTCGAGAGCTGCTGATTCTGAACATCTTAATTATTTTTTTTTACTATTTCTCATTTTTGAAGTCAATAACGACATCAGTTTTCCTTTTGATCTATACTTCTTAAGAAATAACTTAATTTAGTAGCAGATTTGGAGGTTACAAAAATTTTGATATTTGGTGAATTTTTTGAATTTACTTGGCGTCCATAATTAAGAACTGGATATATTTAAGAACCCCGACCATCTCCACTGTTCTCGGCCAGCAAATGCCGATGAGATGCTATCGGACCTGAATTTTATTTTAAAGGAATTGGCTCAGCAAAATCCCTAATTTATTATTTTAGTAAACAGATAGTACTTCCTCTTTCATGCTTGATCACATTGTAGACTGGGTTCGATACCCTCCCTCAACACTGACAATTTCAGTGAAGAGTGTGTGCATGTCTGCGACTTTATAAATGTGGCCTTCATCATTTGGAGCCAAGTGTCCAATTTTATTAGAAAATCAATCATTGAATCCACATAACTCTCATTATTAATCGGACACAAATAATTATTATTATCTTGTTGGAGAAAGATGGTTTCAAACTGGTTCAAATTAATGATTTCTAAACAGTCAATTCTACAGTTACTCTTAAATTGCTTAAATTTTATGAGATCAATTTAAATAGGAAATTTCTTCCAACACCATACCTACACTACATCAGTAACATAATCCATTTTAGGTGAAACTTTAAACGAATTTAAAATTTGGATTTAAATTATCTACCAATTAATGATATAGAAAAATTATGGTACAAATAAACGTCCAAAAAAGGATTACCATAATCAAGTCTACGTTGTTATCATATGATTAAACGTCATTCTTTATATATGCTAAAAAAAGTTTAGACGGTGGTGTATTTGAATAATTTTAATGAGCTTTTTAAATGTTATTGTCAGTTGTATTAAATTAACAAATTTTATCTCGCAATAAATTTTACTTTTCCTGTTTAAGTTAAAAAGGAAACAAAATGTGTCTTTATTCATTCACTTTATTGTATTGGTAATGCTTGATTCTGTCGGAAACTTTTAAAGCAAGTCTAAATATTACATTGCTATTTTGCCGATTCTCTCTGAATTAACAATCCTCATTACTATTCAAAAACGTCGTTCGTTAATTTGGAATAATTATCAGCAAATTTGTTGACGTTGTACAATTTACCATTTTGCCAACTCTTTTTCTTCTTCTTACAATTGTATTGTCTACATTGTTAATCTTGTAATAATAAATGGTTTTACTGAATTTTTGAAAATATCTATTGGGACTGGATATATAGAAAAGTACATGTAAAATATCTATATTATTTGTCGCACAATTTAATAAAATAAGCAACACTGAGGGTTTCCATTTGAGAAATTGAAAATATTTGAGTCTTTCTATTCAAAAGTTTTGTACTCACCCTGTGTAATATTTTTTTGTTTTTTCGTTAAAAAAAATTGAAAACAATAAATACAGACTTGCATATACTGCCCTTGAAATATGGTTGGTTATATTCGATAATAAAAATATTGGTGCACCATTTAAAGTAATAAAGTTGTAGGCGTAAGTTACAAATCCGCATATTAGTTTTAGATTAATCCAAAATCTGTTAGTAGCTAATAGCTATTCAAATATGGATCGCATAAGCTTCCGTCTGGATACCCCGTATATACATCAGGAAGTTAACAGAGTAAAGAGTGCACCTTTCGGATTTGCAAAGTTTATTTTAAATAATAATAATCGTGAAACTGATAAAAATTTTTTACCTTAAATTTTACAGCGAGTTTTTAAAGATTCGAGGGCGTGAGCTTGCGTTTAAAGTTGACCCACCTTTACAAAGTTCAAGACATATTTTCTTACTGTTCAGTTAATATATTTTAGGTTTTTCATCAGCACACCCTCAATTAACACTTACCATGGCAAAATTGAAAGGGTTAAACTAGGAATTACAGTAGATAATATATTAGAATACACCCTAATAATAAGTGCTGTGTAAGCGGCTGTTAACAATACACGCATTTTTAATTTTAAAGATGTTACATGTTTGGTTCTATTTTTTTCTAGTATGTATAACTCTTTTTTAAGGAAGAAACAAGTTATAGTATTAGCAGAACCCATTTCTATCAATACTAGTAGCAAAAATTTAAATCATTCCAGTTACCTTTTAAAAGCAGAAAGTCAGATTGCCAGAATATCTTCTTTACCTTAAATTATAAAAGAGCAGTCTGTTGTCACTATTTACAATAGACCCGCAAAAATCGTTAATCCTGAAAAAGCTGTATTAAATAAATTAAAAAACCACTTCAGAAGTAACTCCCGACATAAGATGTCATAATGTCATGGACATAAGACATAGTAAGATGCATTAAAATGCACTTGAAATGCATAACGCATTATGCATGCTATAATATGGAGAGAGGGCACGCGGGACCACCTCGAAGCAACCCGAGAAACTGATGCGCCCGGCTCAGCTAAATAAGAGTCGATCGGGTCGACCGTGAATCTTTCAGAAATGGCGCAGGCGCCAGTTTTGCCACTGTGACGTCACCGACGTCGGTTGAAACGTCACTATAAACCACCCCCTAAATACGGTGGAGACAATGGCAAATGAAATGCAGCCGCATCGGGAAGCTGGGGACCAGTAGCGCAGACATTGAGGGAGCCGAAGAAGCAATAAAAACAATCGAAAAGCCTGCGAGGTGCCCTTGAAATGCCCACGCTATGACAGGTTTGTTTTGAGGGACTGCCTCGAATGTGTTTATGTCTTCGAATTGGTTGTTTGTCGGAACAAACTGCCGATATATTCTATTTTTCAGCTATATAATCATTTTATTTTATTTCATTCCTTCGGGAAGATCTTAACATTATTTTATATAGCTTTATAAACTTCTTTTATTCGGCAGAGTTTCGTATATATTCTTATTTTACTGTTAGTGGACATGTAGATATGGCAAATGTTTTTGATACCTAACGAGGTTATTTTGCAGAAAATTGATTAGGATAGAGTAAAGGATTGCTGGGTCGCTACAAAACAACAAGATCACATAATCTCGCCAACTAACAAAGAATGAGTAACTTTCACAATTTTTGTTTTTTATTGACATAGCGTAGCAGCATTTGGAATAAAGAATTCAAATAAATATGAAAAAATAACAAATAAGAAGGTACACAGTCCTCAAATGACTTTTTCATGTTCAGGTTGGCTTTTATAGGGGACTCTTGAAAACAGTATTTTCCTGAAATTTTCTGAAATTTGAAGTAAAATAGTTTAATTTGATCTAAACGGTTAGAGATAGACGAAATATTAAAATGCCTACCTCATTACCTTAATTTTTTGAGCTGCCTCTCTTAAAAATATTTTCAAGTATACAGGGTGTATAGCGCTATTGACATCATCTTTGTTTTTTTAAATGTCACCCACGACTTTTTTTTCATTTTTGAATTCTGCCTAAAATATAGAATCGTCTGATACCCCATAGTCGACCCTAGGGCTAAGGGCTCTAATCGTTGGCCCGCCATTTTAATATTTATGATAAAAATGTTACTTGCAAGGGGAATTTTAAAAATTACTTACTCAGAAACAGTACGAGATAGCAAGTTGAGGTTTTCTTAGGTTTTTAGACGAAGAAATGGGCTTACTTTTTGTTGATCCAAAGTTTCATTATCTGCTCAGGTGTGTTTTCTGCGAATTTTCAAATTTGAATTATTTTTATCGACCAAAACTATTATCTTTAAGTAACCCACATTTTTTTGTCTGGCTGTCTTTGGCATCTTTTTTACTTCTGCGTTCAATGGGGATTTTCGTTGTAATAATGTAAATTGTGACGATTTACTCTTCCTTCTTTAGAAAATGTAGCTTCGTCGGTAAAGAGAACATAAAAAAAAATCATTTCTTTACAAAAATGTAGTCTTCGTGCGTGATCGTCTTCACTTAAGCCTTACACAAATTGTTTTTACGGATTATTTTAGACACACTGATTTTTGAAATATCCAAATCCCAGCTAATTCCTCTACAACTTTTATGCGAATTTTCTACTACACTTGCCAAAACCATTTCTTCTTTTGCTTCGCCAGTTGCAGGTTTCTTCGTTCTTGTTTTTTATAATTCACATTGATCGCCTCAAACCGTTGTAAAATTTTTGTAAAATCGAGGTTTTGGCTTTCTTCTCGCTGGGTACTTTGAGCGTAAATTCTTGAAGCTAGTACCGGCTTTCTTTCGCTTTCCCCCGAAACAAACACCGTGTCCACAAATTTTTCTTTAGAGAATTTCATTTTGGACACAAAAATAAATTGCTGCAATGATAACAATTTTGACAGTAGGTAGTGAAAATGTTAACTAATTTTGTTTTTCATGGCAATGTGCAACAAATGGTGAGAGAATTTGAATAAATGGGTCATTATTCCCTAAACTATATACAGGGTGTTCCAGTTTTTTGTAGCAGGACTTTAACAGTCGATAGACATTTGAAAATTATTAAAAAAAGTTCATATAAACATTTGGGAAATGCTTAGTTTTCGAGATTCAGGGTGTTAAAATTTGAAAATAAATATGGATTTATATTTATATTTCCAGAATGCTAAGAAGTATCGAAACTTACCAATTCTTTACATACAATTTAGAGGCCTATTTTAGAATAACAAACTACTACTTCACTTAACCAAGGGCGTAGATATGTGAATTTATTTTTTACAAAAATGTAGTACGCCACTGATATTTTCCCATATTTCCAGAAAGCAAGAAAAAACAAAAATTTAATGTCTCTTGGCCCTTTTTGATATGACAAGCCGTTGTTCAGAAAATTTACATTCAATCTTTTGATGCACGGATCTGGACGAATTTTAGCCAAACTTGAAGTCGCTCAGAATTTCACCAAATTTGATGGTACGAAAAGTCTTTTAAAAAGAAAGAATGAACCATCGCTAATGATGCTTGTAATGAAGTAAGACACTTTTACATGTTGCTAGCTTTTGTGTTTATGTTTTTAATAATTTATTTTAGTTCGACCGTTGCGGTTTAATACATATTTGTGTTATAAAAATGTTGATTTACATGATAATAAACTTTTACAATAAATATTTTAAATGTTTCATTCTTTCTTTTTAAGAGACTTTTCGCACCATCAAATTTGATGAAATTCTGAGCGACTCCAAGTTTGTCTAAAGTTCGTTCAGTGGTGTGCATCGAAAGATTAAATGTAAATGTTCTGAACAACGGCTTGTCATATCAAAAAGTGCCAAGAGACATTAAACTTTTGTTTTTTCTTACTTTATTTAATTAAATTGGAAATATGGGAAAATATCAGTGGCGTAACTACTTTTTTGTAAAAAAGAGCCTTAGTAAATCCATATATCTACGCCCATGGTTAAGTAAAGTAGTAGTCTGTTATTCGAAAATAGGCCTCTAAATTGTATGTAAAGAATTGGTAAGTTTGGATTCGATACTTCTTAGCGTTGTGGAAATATAAATATAAATACATATTTATTTTCAAACTTTAACACCCTGTATTTTTCAACCTATGTTTATATGAACTTTTTATAATAATTTTCAAATATCTATCGGACTGTTAAAGTCCCGCTACCAAAAATTGGAACACCCCGTATATGGGTATATGATATGTGAGTATCAAAAAAGACGCAAAATAAGAAGCCAAAAACCAGCTAGATAAAAAAAATGTGGGTTGTTAATTGAAAAAATTAATTTTGGTTAATTGAAATATTTCAAATTTGAAAATTCGCAGAAAATACACCTGAGCAGATAACGAAAATTTAGACCAATAAAAAGAAAGTTCATTTCTTCATCTAAAAGTCTGATAAAACCGCAACTTGCTATCTCTTACCGTTTCTGAGTAATTAATTTTTAAAATACTCCTTGCAAATGACATTTTTGGCGTGGGGCCAACGGTTAGAGCTATTGGTATTGACGATTCAAAATTTTATACAGAATTCTAAAATGAAGAGAAAGTTGGGGAGTGCTATTAAAAAAAAACAAAGTTGATGTCGGTAGCGCTTTTATGGGACACACCTTGTATACTTGAAAATATTTTTACGAGATGTAGCTCAAAAAATTAAAGAAAATGGTATTTTCATTTTTCGTCTATCTCTAACCGTTTATACGTAATCAACCTATTTCATGAAATGGGTATTCTTTTTTTTTCTCATAGGTATAGCTTTTAGTTTGCTTATAACAAAATAAATACTGGTCATAGTTTAAACTGTTTACTTCAATTTTATGTTGTGATCAATTGAAGGTTATTTTGGTGTAGTGAAGTAATAAAATACGAGTAATAAAATTTGCTGTAATTAATGAGATAAAATTAGCAGTAGAATCCAAGAAATCAGCTGGATTAAAGTAGTTTTACTATTTAAAAAATATGACAACACTAATAATTTTTTTTCTGAAAATATTTTGCAGAAAATCCATATTTAATGTTTAAATTGCTTTTATTTTCTTCCATTGTTTGTTTCGGATATTCAAAATAATACTCTAAAAAATGTTTTGACTTCAAAAAAAATTAATGATGTAGGTATTAGGTCCGGTAATCTAGCTGGCAGCTCTATTCAAAAGTCAAAAGAAACGATAATAAATAAACTTTAAAAAGTAAAAAATTTCATATAATTTTTTGCCTTTCAAGGCGATTATTCTGAAAATATTTGTCAAGTAAAATTCCTCGGTACCAAAATTGCAGACGACTGTTTAAAACAGTCCAAAATAAAATCTATAAAACCGTAAGGTGGCTGGTAAAAGCTAATTTATTACGATTGTAATAAAAATAGGAATTTTGTTAGTCTCCTCTTTATTTTGAAAATAATGAAAAAGGTTATCATTAAATTTTAATTCGTAAGTGGCAAATGGTTAGTTTGGGTAGAATACCAAAGCCAGAAACTAAACCCGAAACATCAGGCTCAAAATTAACTACGCTTGTATTTCCACCATGAAGCCATAATAAATTATAATCGTTTGTCTTCAGCCTACCAAGTAGACATAAATAAAAAATCCGGCGATTATCTTATGTCTCTCACATTGATAACAACATACATAATTCAAGTTGTGGTATTTCTTTTAATTTAGTATCCGTATCATCGCATAGACATGATTTCTAGTTAAAGAATTATACGTTTCGCTAACGATGTTTATTATTGATTTATGAAAAATTCCATCAAATTTATGTATATTATACGCCTACACTTAGGATCGCTTCCAAAACAGATACTTGATGAAACTTCCTCTCGCAACTTTTTCGCCTTCTAAATTATCCCTTGTTTTAATTTTCGTTCACGTAAACAAAGGGGCGGTTAAGCGGCTTCTTGTTGTAAAAAGGCCATCATTAATATTCCTTCAGCATTTTTTAACACAGACGCCACAAACACTCTTAACAGATGGTGCACAATTTACTTGGAGATGAAGAGATGAGTATATCCAATCTATAACCAGCTTGAAATTCGAATAAGATATTATAATAACTTCTCACGTTCTATCAACGACGACAAATCTATTGATCAAGTCAGTAAGGTTTTTATAATTTATCGCAGGTGATGCAAAATGCAGAATCAATATCCGTACGTAATTTAGACATTATTTTGTGTATATGTTGAATTAATCTGTACGTACGTTTTATGTAGGGTAATATGAAACTTGATATGTAAATTAATAGCCATACTCTTGTTTATAGGTAATAATAATTGGGATTTTAGGTTAAATAAATAAATGGAAAAACCAATTTTTGTTGTAGTCGACCTTTCGATTTTAATTAAATCATCCTCAGGACTCTAGAAAACTCTAGAATATTAAGGACGAAAAATATATAAAAAACTCTTTTGAATTTGCAGAAGGTATAAATAATACAGTATTGCCAGAAAATTATGTTCTAATATCTTTAGATCAAATCTTTATTCACTAATGTTCCATTAGACATTCTCTTAGAATTGATTAAAAAAAGATGGAGTTTTATAGAAAGTCATACAAATATTCCGTTAGAAGTTTTTCTAAGTTTTCAATTTTTGTATTGATATGAATTATTTCAAATTCCAAAATGATTTTTATAAACAAATTTTTGGACTTGGTATATGGGGAATTGTTTATCTCCCATCTGTGCAGACATAGTTATGTCAGAATTACAAGAAACATGTATTAAAATAGTTTTAATATACCATTCTTTAAACGGTATGTAGATGACATAATTACTGCGGTACCTATATCTAACACGCAAGAAATTTTAACGGTTTTTAATAGTTTTCATCTCGGTTTTCATAATAAGTTACAATTTACTCTTGAGATGGAAAAAAATCGCACACTCCCTTTCTTAGATACATTGGCAAAGTTTACTAATACTATAAGTTACCTCACTCTACGAAAGGCGCGAATCCGCCTGCCCCACTTCCGGCTCGCCTATCCCTACCTCTTGACCCCCGTGTCCTCGGTAAAAGGTACCAGGGATCCTCTAGCATCACTCTAGCATGTACACAGTGGCACTCGTTCACTCTACGAATGATTTGTACTTACTCATTCCTTTTATATTTATATAATATCTGACCGCCATTATTACGCTCTCAAACTTTTGGAACACCCTAGCACAGAACACATTTTTCTGTGACCTAGGTACATGACTTAGTGCGCTGACTGCGTTTTTAAACGTTGCTAATACACCTGGTATCCGTATCGTTTAATAGTCAACAACACGTGTTCGCGGTACGCCTTTGATATCCAAATATGAAACACCGCGAAGGAGTGAGGTAACTTATACTATTTAGTAAACTTTGACATTGGTAATAAGAGACAATAATGTTTTAATGACTGATTGGTATCTTAAACCCTCTTTTTCTGAAAGATTCCTTAATTATCATTCTCAACATCCGATGACACAAAAAATTAATAAAGTTCATAACTTAAAATACAGAGCAACACACTTATTACATAAGAATTTTTGGGGAAAAAATATAAAATTGATAAAGGAACTTTTAACAAAAAATAATTATCCTACAAACCTAATTAAGAAAATTTTAAATAAAGAAACAACACCTCTTTTAAACAGAAAAGAAATAGACCAACACAAAAAATATTATAAATTGCCATATATAAGGAATCTTTCGGAGCAAATAGGAAAAGTGCTTAATAATGACACCATACAAATAGCATTAAAAAGTGAAAATACCAATAAGAAGTTTTTTATTAAGGTTAAAGCCAAAACACCAAAAGAACTGGAGTCTAACATAGTTTACAAAATTCCGTGTGGAAATTATTGTGAAAAGGTATATATAGGTCAGACAGGTAGATATTTCACAACAAGGGTTAACGAACATCGAAGTGATGAAATTAATATACATAACCTTTGCAAGAAAAAAAGTAACCCCACAGCATTAGTAGAACATAGATTTAATAATTTCCACCAATTTAATTTTGATGAGGCTGAAATTGTAGGTAAACAACAAATTTAAAAAAAATGATTTAATGAAATGCTCTGCATAAAAAAAGAGAAGAATTGCGTTAATAAAATATCAGATATTGAGGGCCTGAACACAGCATAATATTTCAATTTAATAGATAAAATAAAATATTCAAATTCAAAACCGTTTTTAATAACTATAAGTACTTCACTGTGATTGAGTTTTTCATATTGTTGTAATAAGAAACACTTGTAGACAAACACGCATTCCAAATGTTTTATTATTAATTAAACGAATATACTGTGTGGTTGGCATTTGCAAATCTAAAAATATGAAATAAAAATGAACCTTAGGCCTAGTTTGTTGATTTATCTAATGTTTGTCCGCATTATTTATTATATAGTTTTTAAGTTAACAAGGAAAACCTCTTTTGAATGTGAGTATCTTATTATTTTTATTGTATTTTAATTTGTTTTAAACATAAGTATTTTACCCTTTTAATTATTGATGAACAAATTTACATTGTAAGTTTTAACTAATTTTAAAGTGTAAATAAGTTATTAAATTTTTAATTGTTGAATTAGCGTCATAGTAATAATGGTTATTAACTAAATTTTGTATTATTTTTGGTTCGTTCATATAATTTTAGACCTAAAATGTTTATATTATGTATTGTTTTCTATAGTCCTGAGGATGATTTAATTAATATGAAACATTTTTTTTAGTAAAATCATCATATTATAAAATAATAATCATTGTTTTAAAGTGTTTACTTCAGTAATAAAATATAAGTAATAAGATTTGAAGTAATTAAAAAGATAAAATTGACAATAAAATTTAAAAATCAGCTAAACTAGAAGTAGTTTCATATTTAAAAAATATAACAAGACTAATCATTTTTCTATGGTAAAAATATTTTGTAGAAAATCTATATTTAAATTGCTTTCATTTTTCTCAACTTTTTCTTAGGTATTAGATCCGGTAATTTAGCCGGTCGGTCTATGGGGCTATTCAAAATTCAAAAGAAACGACAATAAAACTTTAAATAAGCTTCGTATAATTTTTTGGCTTTCAAGGTGATTATTCTAAAAGTATTTCTTAAGTAAAGTTCTTCGTTACCAAAAAGTTATTCATAATTTGTAGAAACAATTAGAAACGTAGGTGGTCTCAGTCCATAGTTTTCTGACTGAAAACTATTAATGTGTCGTGTGTTGCGTTAAAGATTAACGTTTTATCGAATTAGTTTCAGACATTTTAAAGTCACTATACCGGGTGACAACTGACAACTAAAAGTATAAGTACACCCTGTAATTTATTTTCTACTTCAGATAAAAATTTGAAACTTGAAGGATTTGAATTAGACAGTATTTCAAATTTTTTGGGGTAATTTTGAATTTCAATGCACTTCCGATTTGACCGGAATTGACCAGAACTTTTGACTTTCAAATGGAGCATTGACATTGACATTTTTCGGACCACCAGATCATTTTAACGTATCGTAGGACCTTTTTTAGATTCTTTTACGGAAACAACTATTTTTAAGCAGAATTAGGTGGCTGTAACTGGCATAAATGGCTTTTGTTTTGGCCAGTAAGATTGTTAAGTGGCCAGTAAGATGTCCAGATTTAGCTCCTCTGGATTTCTTCCAGTGGGGTTACATTAAAAGTCTTGTTACCTACGTTACCCAGTAACTCCAAAGATGTTAAAACGATTAGCAGAATATAATTTGAGACGAGCAAGAAAATGCCGTGCGGAGAATGGTAGTCATTTTCAACAAATGTTTTGAAAGTACGTAATATATTTATGAAGAAAGGAATTGTCTTAAAACACAAATACAGACCCAATAAGATATTTTATTTGCTGTTTAGTTTTATTTACCTTATAAATTATGCGATATTAAAAATAAATTTTTTTAACACTGTGACTTTATTTCTTAACGAATTTTAAAAACTTTAAGAAGAAAATCTCTTTTAAATAAATCGATAAGACTCACCCAGTTTAAATATGAAAAAAATGAATATTTAAGAAAAACACTTTTTATAATTTTGGGCGGAAGAAACTACTAAAAGGAATAAAGAACCTCAGATTTGGAATATTTCTCAAAATTACAAACCAAAACAAAAGCCATTTATGCGAGTCACAGCTACCTAAGTCTGTTTTAAAAATTAAATAGAAAATAGTTAATTCAAAAAAAAAATCCAGAAAAGGCCCATCATACGTAAAATGATCCGCTGGTCCCAAAAATATGAAAAATACAGGGACATTTGAAAATCAAAAGTCAATTCAAGTCAAACCGGAACAACTTTGAAATTTAAAGTTATCCCAAAGAATTCTAATTCTTTATCTGAAGTAGAAGAAAAATTACAGGGTGTACCCACTTTTAGTTATATACAGGGTGAGTCGTGAGGAACCTTACAAACTTCTACCACGTATAGAGTCCATTGAGTAGAATATCAAATGGGCATTAAAAAGTTTCAGATCCCTTTTTTTATTGATATACAGAGTGATTTATCGATTTTGACCAAAATTTCTTTTCGCTGCCGCTTTTAAACGGTAAATTCAAATTGTGTTATATTTTGGTAAAACTATAAACTAATGTCTAGCATCACTGTGACGTATTCAAAATTTAGATATTCCAGGACCGGCGTAAGCAAAGTTGATCAGTAGGTCCATAAAGAAGAAAACACCCTGAATTTACAAAAGAAAAATGTTGTACATAGGTGATGTAGCAACATTTTTCTTTTGTAAATTCATGATTATTTCAAAAGTTACTTTCAGGACAGGGTAACAACATGTTTGTTCAATGTATTAGATTTTTCGCTTAAATTTAATATTCCAAACGTAGTTTACATAATTATTTTCTCTATTGACTTTTTTTTAATCAATTATTTAAAAATGGTTAATCCGGTCCTGTAGATTTGATTCTAGACGAGGAAAAATAAAACTGGATCAAGAGTTAACTGCCTAGTAACTGCCTCAAGTTGAGTGTTTGCCTTTAAAGGCGTTATTCTTGTAAATCGAATACGTGTTGTACGAAGTGGTGAGGAATTTTCAGGTTTAACCAAAATTGATCGGTTTCTAAAAATCTGTGGAAAGCGTGACAAAAATTTCGTATGGCGTTATTTATTTGTTCATTTGTACTCTTTAAATAACCGGCATTAAAATTTTAAAACATCCGTATACAGGGTGTTTTCTTCTTTATGGACCTACTGATCAACTTTGCTTACGCCGGTCCTGGAATATCTAAATTTTGAATACGTCACAGTGATGCTAGACATTAGTTTATAGTTTTACCAAAATATAACACAATTTGAATTTACCGTTTAAAAGCGGCAGCGAAAAGAAATTTTGGTCAAAATCGATAAATCACTCTGTATATCAATAAAAAAAGGGATCTGAAATTTTTAATGCCCATTTGATATTCTACTCAATGGACTCTATACGTGGTAGAAGTTTGTAAGGTTCCTCACGACTCACCCTGTATATAAACAATTAAAAGAGCCAAAAATAAAATCTATAAAATAATAAATTTTATTTCTGTTTCATTTCCAAAACTAACTTGATGTATCATATTCATAAAGCAATTTATTTCCAGCAGGAATATACAAGGTGATTATTTATTCGGCGATATGATGGCGAGCATTTGATGTTTTATTTAATTTCATATTCGACGTGCCAGAAAAACATTTTTTCAATGTTTGAATTTCTTTCTTATCAGAACCCGAAAGCCGCTTAGGTGGACCACTCTATTATACCTGTACATACTCCAATAAATACATCCTATTGAGAACTCGTCAGCTGTTATTTAACTTTGAGAGTTCCAGAATTCATTTAAAACAATTTGTAATTTAACGTCTTAAAAATGTTTGTTAATTTAAAAAATTCCTGTTAAAAAACGAAAAGTTTATCATTATTCAGCAATTGCAGAACGTATTGTGTATCTACATTTAAAGCAGTGAAATCACAAATTTGTTAGTTTAAGCGTGACACCGGTAGACCATTTCAATATATTCCGAACATGGTGGTAATATTCCAGTAATGTTCCGGTATTGAATCGATGGCGCTGTTTTCACTACGTAAAATGGTCGTAAATAAAACCCTTTGCATGCCAGATTCAGCGGGTCCGCTTTTTGTTTGGGTCAACCGGCCCTTGAGTTATCCGATTTAAACTTCATTCAATGCGCAGTGCTGAATTGCATCATTTTATAAACGATTTTATCTACTGTCAAAATATGAGGCTGGTTTAATACATATATTCCTACATACTGTGAGACATTTATTTATAGCACCCATTATATTAGTATATTTTTTATTTTACTCGAAAAACAAATCTTTTGTGCTATTGAATATACGTTAAAATTTTGCTTTATCCTATTTAGTTTCATTCTTTGTTTTTCTGGGAAACATAGTTTACAATATAAAGAAATATATTTTGCAATTATGTATAATTTAAAAAAATTTTCTCGATAAAATCAGGAGTTTGCCATTGACTCTGAGGTACTGAAAGGTAAGACTTGAGTAGTGTCAAAAACGTACAAAGTGGGGTTAGCTTTTGGTAACGAATCCCCATTCTATAATTTTAATCTTTTAATGTATTATTTAAACCCAAAATTGCTTAGCAAATAATTATTCTGTGCCACGCAGTATATCTTTGTCGAGGTTTCAATAACAATAAAACCCAAATTTTTTAAATTTCTATACAAGCTTCGTCTTAACTTAATTGTTTATTCCGGATCAATTTTTTCAAAAGGACTTGCCTATAATATTGCTATATTAAGCATTTGAGGGTCTCTGAAAGTTTTCCCATATCTAACTTTAAAAATACAATTCCTTTACTTTGAGCTCGTATTTTATTCACTCAATATGCATTAGGAAAAATAGTTCTACTCTGTATACTTTGCGATAAGCTTAAACCGGCACTTATTCCTAGATATTAGTTTTGTTTGCATTCAGCTAGAAGAGATCGAAGCTTCGGTACTTCTGCTATGTCATTACCATAAAAACCGAACGACCGTTTAAATATTTAAATTGGTTTCATTCGTATTTTCAATGACTTCGTTGCCCAGTTTCTATTAAAATTTGTTTTTATATTAGCGCTTCCTAGCTATTTGAAAAATATAATAAAATATGACGTTTATTTACACATTACTTTTTTATGATCTACAGGGTGTCCTTAAATTTCTAGCATTTATTATTTTCTATCAAACGTATACACATTTTTTAAGTTTAAAATAAATTTCTTTTGCTATTTTAATATTTCATCGATCAAATATTAATAATGATTTTATACAAACGATACAGGAAATACAGAAATTCGAAAAAGCTTGTAGGATTTGAAATATATTAAATAACAGAAACAATAAATTTAGATATTTGGTCAGTAGATAAATAACTCGCATTCTCATTGTTTGTTTCTTTAAAATATTGTATTTTTATATCGAGCAACTGCATACTAACCCATCAATATTGCGCTTATTGGGCAAGTTTTTGTGACTGCGCGTTACGGGAGATCAATTGAGTTGATTTAACGTAAACAGATATCATTAAAAGATGTTAAAAAATATTTTGTAGAAGAAACCAGATTCAAAAGAAATCATACTTTACTTCCAAATTGTGTTTATAATTTTTCTACGGCCATTTCGACCGAAATATGTTATACAAAAAATATATACATTTGACAATCAGTTGCGTAAACATCAAATAACATATAATAAAAATTGTTATAACACATCGTCGCCAGTAGCAGCGGGATGTAATTCACATTGTATCCTATCCTAAATAACTTAGGAAGCCAAAAATGCGGGAGAAAATACTACTTTAAGTAGCAGGGTGATTTACCATAAATGTCCCCCTTCCCCTAGAACTTTGTTATTTTTAGCCGCACAAAATAATGGAAAGTAGTTTCCGACAGGGTCTTTTATGATATTTTCATTAAGATTACTAGATCGTAAAAACTTGAAAAATATACGAGTGGCATCAAAAAGTTGTATTTCTTTTAAAATGGAACATCTTTTATTTTCTTGTATATTCTAAAAGTACGCTCAAGAGCTTTTCAAAAATACCATATTATGGGTATCTATCCTTAATAGTTTTTGAGATATTAATTATTAAATTTTTGCAAATACTTAAACTTAAAATCGACTTCTAGAGTTTTACAAAACTGATCAAAAAGAAGTAGGCATTGAAAACAATAAAACACCGTGCAAGTGTCAATTTGAAATTTTGCAATAGTTTTGCTTTGTTTAGTTTAGTGTTATTGAAACAAAAAGTTTATTGTTATCGATACAAAATGCCCTAATATCTTCAGAGAGACAAAAAGAGAGAGAGAGACTTTATCCAAATCGTGTCGTTCCAAATCAGAATACTTGTTGGCCAAGATGAGTGAAGCAAAGACATTGAAAAACAAGATCAAAATTAGGATTATTGATGAAAACTGTGAGTTGGATGTTTTGATATAATATATATTTTAATGAAGACCAAAAGAAATATATAAGGAATAGTTCAAGAGATTTAAACATTTCCTATTCAATGGCACAAAAAACTCTTCACACCTATAAATATAAAGCTCGAAATTCAAGTTTATTATATCCCAATAATAATTATATTATGAGGTTACATTTTTATCAAAATATAACGGAAAAGCTTGTAGAAGATTCACTAATTTTCAATCATATTTTTTAGACCGATGCGATGAGGCATTGTTCAGCAGATCAGGTGAATAATAATCACTGGGCACTGGTAAATTTCCATATAATGGACGAAATTCAGTTCCAAGGTCGCAGAACTTTGAATGTGGGCTGCCATATTCAATAATAGAGTTATGTATATAATTTTTTTTAAGGTAACACGAACGGTGTTAAATATTTAGATATATTAAGAAAAATAATTGAAAATCGCGTAGATTTAATCTTCCTCTGAATGAAATATATAGTCCCCTAGAAGTCCCGATCTCACGCCACCTGATTTTTTTATGGAGCTGTATTAAAAATTAAATTTACACCATAAGATTTGACAATATTGATGAATTTAGAGAAAAAATCATTGAATCACATTAATACAAACAACAGACAATGTAAAAGAATGAATTTCTGTGTAAATAATAATGATATATTTTTCAAGTTTTTCAAAATGTAGTCATAAAAAAAAACCCGTCGGAAATTTCTTTCTATTATTTTGTGCGACTAAAAATAATAGATTTAGAGGGGGTCATTTATGGTGAATCGCCCTGTACAAGTGGTAGAAGAAATATTTTTCTATAGTATGGGAACACATCAATCAGGTAAAAGAAATTATTTCTATCATCTATGCTATTTATATTAAATATAAGGTATTTATTAACTTGATAACAATTATTTATTTGCTATTCGTATATTATGCAATCATTAAAAATATTGAAACACTCAATAATATCATAAACGAAACTGGTTTAACAGAAAATCCAAAGCTGCCAGCTTTCTTGGGGTTTAGCTTCACAACAAAAGTTCTTATTTGCATGGGTGTTAAAGTAATTGTATTATTAGAGGCGTCATCAGCGGCAGGAACTACTGCCATCTTATCATCTGTGACATTCCAACTGTACTTTGGTGTATTCTGATACTCCTCTAACCATTGATTTGCACCAAGTGTCGTTTCGGTTAGTTCAGCAATTTCGATGTTTCTGAACAAATTCTAAAACAAGGAACAAACGAAAAATGATGATGGCTATCACAATCTGCATAATATACCCAGATATAATTTTCAAATTCCTCTTAACCATAGCACATGTAATTATTGAGAAATAAAGTTTTAGCTGGCAAAATATTTATTATTTTAAGTCCATACTTCACCTTAAATTCACAGGATATTTAAATATCTACCATTTTGAATGAATTCTCTAAAATTCTGGCCGAGATATACATGAGTTCAAGTGATATTTTATTATCTAGTTATTAAAGAAAAATATTTTTAGTGACAATTTGGTATTTATTTTTAACTTTTTTTTTTCACAACAAATTAGAACTGTAAAAACACAACAAGAAATAGCGAAGAATAGAATTTAATCTTAATGGTAAGCTTAAGATAATACCATTATATTTTATTTTACCAAAACTGAATATTGATTAATATTTTAATAATATACATATTCGTTTTAATATTTTACTCACCCTAATTTCGATCTCCACAGTATTGGACAATTCTGAGTCTTCATCTTTTTCCAGGATATGTTCAAACCGTAGAAGGTATGTATCGTCTTGCCATGGCTCCAAAGTTAAAATGTTAATATTTTCGGGGAGAGCCCCACTTAGAGCAGAATACTAAAATTTGTAATCATAATTATATATATGTATTTTT
Source organism: Rhagium mordax (assembly GCA_963680705.1). Classification (NCBI taxonomy): domain Eukaryota; kingdom Metazoa; phylum Arthropoda; class Insecta; order Coleoptera; family Cerambycidae; genus Rhagium; species Rhagium mordax. The sequence goes on from OY796656.1 coordinate 109,600,645, forward strand.
TAATTCAGGGGTTGCATTACAGGATCAAGTGCCTGTTTTAAATAGAATGCTATGTATTAGTACATTTTTTGAAGTCTCTTTCTAGACTCTCTTCACTCCTACATTATTATTGATTATCTATCAACCACTTGGATGTAATTAATTTTTTTGTTGAAATAATGCCATCTGCAGATGTATATTGAATAAATCACTACAGTCACAATTATGAGATTATAAGAAAAAGTATATGAATACTAGTTACGAGACATTTAATTAATGTTTTTGAGTCATTTTTAATTCCTAAAAATATACAGGGTGGCCAAAAATGATTTTCAAGTTAGAACTTTTTCAAGTGAATTTTCTCAATTTTTTCACCTTATATTTACCCCTATACATTTAAAAAAGGCTCTTGATTCTGTAATATTGCCTCGGCTCGCCCTGTATATTCGAAAATAATTTCCGGTTATAGACTCTTTTATCTAGTTGTGTTTTTTTTAACTTGTAGCTATCATAGAACTCAATCTATCGAAGTCCGACGCACTATTGTCCCAACCTGTATAACGTAAGTAGTAAAGACAGAAATTACCTGAAAGTTTAATTTTTCTGCTAGATTATCATAAGAAAGGGAATCTGATGTGGCATTTCCAATTCCAATCCAGGGTTGTACAAGTTTCTTTTGTGCTAAAATGCGTTCCTCAGCTGCTGTGGATTTACCTAAAACAATATGTATAAATTATTTATTTGTTAGTCAATAAATAAAAATTATTTTGCTGGAAATATTTTGAAATAATAAAATAAAAATAGAACCAAAGTATAAAGTCACAAGCACTAAACAAATTGTGCGTTAAATTACTTTTTCTGTTTATACTATGTACTAGGTGAATAACTAACATATTAATAATACTAGGGAAAAATTATTCTCATAAAATGATAACTCACCGTCTGAGTTAACTTTGGTTGCTGGTCCAAGCAGAAGATAATGTGAACCTCTAACGTATACGCCGGTATTAAATTCAGTTTCGTTTAGGTTTTCGTCGACACCCTTTTTATCATCCTTAAGCATCCTTCTGTGGACCTAAAAAATTGTAATTAATTATACACCCTTCTGGTTTTTATATTGAGCATTATATCCAACAAAGTAACAATACAAACCATGAATTCTATAACTCCATTATCTAAACTCGCACCACCTTGGGCCCTGTCGTTAAGAATAGCTAATTCCAAATCTTGCGTTTCATCTTTAATGACTATTTTAGAAGTAACGGGGTAGTAGTTGCTAGCAACGGGTTCAGCACTTGAATTATATGAATAATCTGGTCGTGAATTTAATGTTCTCTTTATCATTTCTCGACCATTGGAATCAGTATAAAAAGTGTGGTTATTATTAAAATTACTCACAGTGAATCTGGTAATTATTTCTTTTCCTATTTTATCTTCTTCTCTGTAAAAAAATATAAATTTAATTGCAGCTTATCAATCAATTTTAAAAATAAAATATTAAGTGAACATAAAATTTATTTGTTTCTATTAAAATGTTACGCAGAACACACAGCGTGTTTTCTCGATTTTACCATAAACTTTAAACCAGCATGGATGTTACCGTTAAGATGGTGAAAAATTTACTATCAATGACTATTGTAAGGAACAAGGTTCTGGAAATCCAAATAAAGGAACAGAGAAAGTGGTAGGCAATGTTAGAGATGAGATGGAAAATAATTCTTCAAAATTTTTGAAGAGGTTGCGCAAACAGAATTTGTTTTAAAACCTGCCAAGGGCTAGCTATACTTATCTGTTACAGCGACGAGGCTCTAACAAAAATGAAATTTTTATAATCAACATATGTTGAGCATTTAGTAACTACACGATAAATATTCAAGGGTATTTACAACAAAACTGCACAGCATACATGATGGTAGAATAACTCATATTTCTGTTTTATTAAGATGAACGGTTTTAAAGTTTCCATAACAGGTGAATAGGTATATTTTTAAAATAAAAATAAATCTGTTGCTTCATGCTCTTAGTAAAATTTTTAAAGGTAATTCCTTTAATCGAGAAGTTATACAGCTTTTGATCAACCCAAAGAGTGAACTGGAGTAAATGAAGTTAGCAGCAAAGTTTGTGATTGTGAAACCCAGCAAAATAAATTTACACTTACATATTTATTGCTCCAACAAGCCAGTCGAATTCTATATAATTTTCGTCTTTATAAACTCTTATAATTTGTGAAATGTCCACAAGACCATCACTCCATTTTTGGTGACATTCCTCAACAACTTGTCCTTTTACAGTGTTAGTAATGACTACTCCATTTTTAAGGGATTCAGGACTTGTCTTAGCAGGTCGGAATAGGTAAGCCCCTGAAGCAATTTCTGTTTTGTCTGCTTCGCCCGTTTCGCTTTGGTAGTAGTAGAAGTTTTGAGAAATATCTAACGTTATTCCATTTATGGTAATTTTGCTCAAGAGATTTGTAGAGTTGTCTATTTGGAAGCTTGTTTCCTAAAAATATTATAAATTAAATATTATTGAGAAGAGAAATTTACTGATGAAAATAGTAAACATCGTTGTAAGGACATAAAATGGCTGACAATGACACAACGATCGATTGTACCATTTTCAACAACATTTGATTCACACAACGACATAAGAATTACTAGACAAGTAATGATATGGACTCGTCCACGTACTCAGCGTCTCATTGGTTGCAAACACGTGGCGCACCAATGAGACGCTGAGTACGTTGGACGAGTGCAAACAAATCGGAATCATTACTTGTCTAGTAATTCGTATGTCGTTGGATTCACATCTTGCAGTGGCGCAAATTTTCTATGCATTTCTTGTTTATATTCACTTACATTATTTCCAAATTGCACCAGACTTTCTCCAACTAAAGTTGACTCAACTGGATTTTCCGATAATTTACTAATATAGTACAGTTTGATGCCCATGGGTGGTACCTCTCTTGCAGCGAAGACTAATTCTAAAGTGCTTGGTGTTTCATTTCGTACGGCAACATATGAGAAATTCGATATTGATGGTACAATGTCAAATGTCTCTTGTCCTGAAGTAATAATAAACATGTTTATCTGATTGTATTTAAAATTTTATTATGATAATTGTCATTTAAATCGATGATATTAGTTACTTAAATTAGGTATTTATAAAATATAAGCATTAATGTTATTTTAATTTACTAACCAACAGTAGGTATGTGTCTTTATATTATTAAGAGTACTTAAAAAGATAACGATAAGAATAAGTTCATAAACAAAATTTTATTGATCTTGGTACAATCTTAAAGAATATATAAATATTATATATTTTTTAGATATTTAAAATAAAGTTATTATTTGTTATTATATGATGAATATTTGAGTTATCGAAGCCAATTACATTTATTGTTGAAACAGTTGCATGACAGATATAGTCTTACTAGTGTGTTAATCTCAGAAATTGTAAGTCCCCATTGAAAATTTTGGATCACTAATAAGTACTCCTACACCCTCCAGGGTTAAGACCCAAATTTAAAAATAAAGCGCATGTTCAACATTATGTATTCCGTTTTCATCTGAACATAAACGAAATTGGCTCATGGCCGACAAATTATGCAACACTTCGCTAGTGAGCTAAAAAATTTTTTGTTTGATTTTTGGTGTGGCAGTAGCACCGACGTAATTTCCATTAGCCAAACTGCACTTGGTTGGCGAAATGCAGAAGTCGAGGTGCAGTATTAGTGTTTTGGTGCTAGTGGAAACGCACATTTGTGCGTTAAGGTAAGACGTTATAAATCGCCACTTGGTATAAAACGGGATAGGAATAATAATTATAGGTGCTCTAAAAAACTCAACTACAAAACTCAATACAATTCCAAATTTACGTACATGTATAATAGGTTATTAATGTTTGATTATTTCATTTATCTGCTCTACAATTTAATTCATTTTTGTTAGTCTTAAATGGGCAATGGGCATCAATTTTTATTTTTTAGTTGTACAGGGTGATCCATAAGTAATGGTACAAGGAGCCACAGCAGATTTTGAACGTAAAAATATCGCGATTTAGCCAAACTTACCTTAGTCCAAAAGTTAATATACTCTGTACCACCAACAAAAATCCATAGACTCCTCCCCAAAAATGCCCACTAAATTTGAATGGAATTTCTCTATTGGTCGAATTTATAGAACCCGAGTTACAAAGCAACCACTAAATTTGACAAAGGCCGACTCTACAATACTGGCGTCACACATTAAAACTTTTATGTATTTTGGCAATAGACCAATCAGCTATGTTATCATTGTCGCGAAACGTATAAACGCTAAACATATTAAAAATCGCGCATAAATGGGGAGCCGGCCTCACTGTAAACCTGTGCTGTCAACTGTCATATTCATTCGTCTTTGTGAAATTATTTCAAATTTATATATTTGTTTTTGTGAAGGTACGCGTATAAGGATTAACCTTATTTGTGTTTTAAGTATTAAGGTAAGTAGGTAATGCAAACGATTAATATTGATTAAATGTTAAAACATCGTTTTTTTTAAGGTCAAATCGAAAACTCAATAGTAGAAGGGGGCCCAATTTCTCCACCGAAAAAACGAATCTCCAGGCATTTTTTGAGGATAAGGAAAACGTGTTGAACATCTTTAAGGCGAAAACGTGACTGTCAACTGTGTTATTCGTTTTTGTGACATTTCACATTTCATCTGGGAGTTAAAGTAATAAGGTACGTAAATGCAAACGAGTAATATTGATTAAATGTTAAAACGGGTTTTCTTAAGGTTTATGATGGCTGAAGGAGGAATAATTTCTCCACCCAAAAAATGATTATCCAGACATTTTTCGGTGGAAGATAAGAAAAAGGTTCTGAACATTTTTAAGGCCTACGATGGGGAGAATCCGGAGAAACCAAAGATGGAATGCATGGAGTTCACTGCAAAGGCAGCAGGTGTGAGTGTTCCAAGTGTTTCTAATATTCTTCATGAATACAAACAAACGCACCAACATCAGCCACCAAAAGTGTACCACCGACAACAGGCAGTTTTGGGACAATATTGATGAAGGAACTAAAAGTGCTCTCAAGCGTATAATCCATTCCTTTTTTGAAAGAAATGAACCACCAACTGCAAACAAAATTTTAGCAGCGGTGCATGAAGATGATTATTTGCCTCATCTTAAACGGAGTACTTTGTGACGATTACTTTCGGACTGTTTATTTCTTTGTGTTGTAATGTAATTGTGTTTGGCATTATAGGTTCTCAAAAAGGTCACGTAATAGTGCCCTAAGGGAAGAACATAGAAGTTGTAGTTTTTAGATGAGACTTGGGTGAACGCTGGCCTTACTGTAAGTAAAGTATGGTTTTTTTTTTCGAAGGAGAAATAGGAACTGCTCGCCGGTTCTGACTGTTCAGTGTAAAAAATAAAAGTGACATATATTATTTTTCCAATTATATTATATACGTTTATCTTATTATCGTTGTTTTAATATTATTTACAAATTTATGTATATGTAGGGCTTTTAAAGTCTATTTTTTTCTACTGATTTAAGTACCAAATGTATTGTAATGATGAATAAAGCCATTCTATTATTATATTATATTGATATCGTTCATAACTTTCTTATACCAAAGTTTACTGAATACTATTAGTAAACTTTGCTTATACGTAGGAGCTGTAATAGATAGAAAACCTTGTGAAAATTAAGAAGAAGTAGGTAGGTATGTGTTTATTTATTTGGACATGTTAAAACTTATAAGTAGTTAAGTTCTTGCCTTCTAGCAAATGATAGGCTTTTTAAAGATTAAGAATAAAAATAGTATAGTATAGTTTTTATTGCTTGAACATTCCACGACTATTCGTAAAAAGAACCAAAAGTAATCTTACGATAGATATTAATAAATAAATATGTACAGTGGTGGAAACCAAAAAGTAAACGACTCGGCAGATTTGGCTATTGAGTAGTGCATGGGGGTCATTGGGGTTTATCCAGTGGAGTAATCTATGTGAAATTGTTACAGTAAATCACAAACTAATCTTTTTTACCTGAAATAACCTCATACTTTCTTTTAAATATGTGGAAATAACTCGCGAAAGCACCTAACCTAAAAACTACAAATGTCAACAACAAACCATCAATCAGATCAGCTGGTCTAGACGACCGGAAATGGCGGAAATATGTCTCTGATAAACTAACTTGAGTTTGCGCAATGCGGACTAACTTCGTTTAAATTTTCGCGGGAATAAGTATTATTTTTAAAAATCCAAAATTAAAAATGTATAATAGAAAATTTAATGGGAATAAACATTATAAAAATACAGTATAGCTGTAGTATAATATATAACACGTATAATAAACAAATTTTGTTGAAGCTATCTCAACTTTCTTTAATTTCATCGTGTAAAACTGACTATTGCGCACACCGTTCTGCGCAACCATAAAATTAATGGGGAGGAGTCTATGGATTTTTGTTGGTGGTACAGAGTATAGTAACCAAGACACAGGGTGTCAAAATTTTAATTTATTTCTTAATTTTCCTTTGCAATTTAATAAGTTTTATAATTTTCTTGTGAACATCGATGATTGGGGGTTATTTGGGGTGAGAAATCATAATATACCATTAATTTTTGTATAGCTCCTAGAGGGCGCTACGTACGCTACGTTTAATGTGTTAAGAAGGACATAACTTTTTTATCCGCACATACAGGGTGAGCCACGGTGGGTGGAGTATTAGAAGTATATGGAGAACGGATCAACCGATTGCTTTGAAATTTTGGTTACCAAGATAATCGAGTATGATCTCTCCAACTAAAATATTTTCGAAAGTGCAGTGATGCCACTTATGCGTAAAACTGGCAACAACTTCGTTATTTTAAATGGATTGCCCTGTATATTTTTGCATTTTTTGGATCGTCGTCTCTTTCTGAGTAACTGTTGTTAATATTTCCCTATTATCTCAAGCGGTTTTCGAGATAATATTTTTTTTCTTAATTTATTGTCAAAAATTTAACTTTTAGTAAATCTTGTTTTCTCCTACCTACGCAGCAATTAAAAGATAATTTTTTAGTTGCAGCTAGGCAAGGCCTGGGGGCATCTCCTCCATTAATCAAATGTTTTAAATTTTATACAGGGTGAGTTAGAGAACGCTTTCTATAAGTGACTTAGAAAAATGCACGAAACTCAATTTTTTTAAATGAAACGCCCTGTATATTATTACTGATTCGGAAAGGTGATACATTTACCTATTTAAAAAGGTACTACACTCTATACCTAGTGCTCACCGTTTTCGATTTATGGGCACTTTTCTGTAACCTTACTAAGAATATTAGTCTTTTGGTAGGTATCATGACGGGTGGGCCATGAAATTTTTATTTTGTCATTTTGTAATGACAACAGACATGCTACTTTTCTAAATAAATTTGACATTAGTGATATTTGCAGTTAATTTGAATAGCTGTAGCACAAATATGGCAGAAAATAATTATACAAACACAGTTTTAATGGATTTGTTTATTATCCATGGACAGTACAATAACATTATCAGCAGAACTTGTAGAAAATTTAATGAAAAATATCCCAATTTGTCGCAGATGAACAACAGAGAAGTTCTACGAATTCGAAGGAATTTTATAAAAATAAACAAATCCATTAAAACTGTGTTTGTATAATTATTTTCTGCCATATTTGTGCTACAGCTATTCAAATTAACTGCAAATATCACTAATGTCAAATTTATTTAGAAAAGTAGCATGTCTGTTGTCATTATAAAATGACAAAATAAAAATTTCATGGCCCACCCGTCATGATACCTACCAAAAGACTAATATTCTTAGTAAGGTTACAGAAAAGTGCCCATAAATCGAAAACGGTGAGCACTAGGTATAGAGTGTAGTACCTTTTTAAATAGGTAAATGTATCATCTTTCCGAATCAGTAATAATATACAGGGCGTTTCATTTAAAAAAATTGAGTTTCGTGCATTTTTCTAAGTCACTTATAGAAAGCGTTCTTTAACTCACCCTGTATAAAATTTAAAACATTTGATTAATGGAGGAGATGCCCCCAGGCCTTGCCTAGCTGCATCTAGAAAATTATCTTTTAATTGCTGCGTAGATAGGAGAAAACACGATTTACTAAAAGTCAAATTTTTGACAATAAATTCAGAAAAAAATTATTATCTCGAAAACCGCTTGAGATAATAGGGAAATATTAACAACAGTTACTCATAAAGAGACGACGATCCAAAAAATGTAAAAATATACAGGGCATTCCATTTAAAATAACGAAGTTGTTGCCAGTTTTACGCATAAGTGGCAATACTGTACTTTCGAAAATATTTTAGTTGGAGAGTTCATACTCGATTATCTTGGTAACCAAAATTTCAAAGCAATCGGTTAATCCGTTCTCCATATACTTCTAATACTCCATCCACCGTGGCTCACCCTGTATACGGCAAATTTCGCATAAAAATTACAATATTCTCTCATTTCTTATAGTACAGCGGATTAGCTAACCTATTGTGCATTTTTTGATAAAAGCACCAAATTTGGCACAGAGGTAGACCGATGTAATATGAACAATTTTGGATGTGGAGCCATCTGCCAACTACCCCTGGCGGCCGTGGCGGCCATTTTCAACAACAGCAGTTAGATAAAATTTGCTGCTGAAGGTTTTAGTGACTGTTTATTGAATGTTTTGAATGAGAGATAGTTTGTAAGTTATATACAGGGTGGGTCAATAGTGCGTGCGTACGGAGATACAGGAGAAATCTGAATCTCCTGTCTCGTTAGAGATAGAGGCATGGTTCAAAATTTTTATTCAATTGTGAGAAAAAGTACATTTTTTTAAATTATTATCCATTATACAGGGCGATCCGTTAAAGTGGTAGATAAAAGAATATATATTTTTTAAATGGAATGACCCAATTTTCTTTATTATATTTGAATACCACTATGATGGCCTATTCAGCGGTAAAATATTTTTAAAATTTGTTTGATGGTTAATGAATTAAAAAATATTATTATTGAAAACTGCCGTTTGCAGGTATCATTTTGAAAATTGATTTTGGACTTATTTTTGGAGAATAATTTTTTTTCTTTGACATGGTAGTAGTGTATGCCATACTTTAACTATTAGCTGATGTAGAAAATATTTTTTTCATACAAGGTGTTCATAAGCGCACTGCTAAATAAATATTCAAACGACCAAAACTCAACTTTTTCAAATGGAACACCCTATATATTTTTGTAAAAATTGTGTAATTTTTATTTCTCTGCAACTTTGATATGATATGTCCCATACCTAAAATGAATAATTTTCTAGATGTAGTTGTTTATGTGTTAATAGGTATCTTCCAAAAGTTTAAAAACCGATTTGAAGAAACAGGTGGCATTTCTTATAAAAAAGTCAATCGTAGAAAAAGGACTACAAATGAAGATAACGCCAGTTTTCCATAAAAATATTTTTTATTTCATTAACCATCCAAGAAATTTTAAAAATATTTTACCGCTGAATAGGCCATCATAGTGGTATTCAAACATAATAAAAAAATTGGGTCATTCTATTTAAATAATATATATTCTTTCATCTACCACTTTAACGGATCGCCCTGTATAATTGATAATAATTTTAAAAAATGTACTTTTTCTCACAAATTAATTAAAATTTTGAACCATGCCTCTATCTCTAACGAGACACGAGATACAGAATAAATACGCACTATTGACCCACCCTGTATATAACTTACAAACTATCTCTCATTCAAAACATTCAATAAACATTCACTAAAACCTTCAGCAGCAAATTTTATCTAACTTCTGTTGTCTTTCGGGTGTCCACTGGCAGCCATTTTGGAAAATGGCCGCCACGGCCGCCAGGGGGCAGTTGGCCGATGGCTCCACATTCAAAATTGTTCATATTATATCGGTCTACCTCTGTGCCAAATTTGGTGCTTTTATCAAAAAGTGCACAATATATTGAAATATCCTAGCTAAACTGCCGCACTATTAACAAAAAAGGTATACTTGTTTCAAGTCTCTAAATACAACAATTTTTGAGAAAAGTGCAAATCAAAAATTCCATGCAAATTCATTCATTAATCTATGTGAAAAATTATTTTTAAAAGCAGGCGTTGAGGCAGCATTATCAGAGTAAATAAAAATACATATTTATCAAGTATGCATGAAAACAAAAAGTACCAACCAAATTAAAAAATAAATTTAAACTTGGTTACTATTAACTTTTGGATTAAGGTAAGTTTGGCTAAATCGCGATATTTCTACGTTCGAAATCTGCGGTTGCTCCTTGTACCATTACTTATGAATCACCCTGTATATGTTCTTTACGTTCTCAGATTTAAATTTTTTACCTCAACATTTTTTTTCGGTTATTTATGTTTTAAAAAGATATTAAAAAATAAACTACTATGAATTCTTATAGCTGGTCAATTTCACACTCATTCCTTGTAATGCAGTTACTTGGTGCCAAAAAGTACCCAAACCTCGAACTAATTCTATAGCTGCTTGTAAATTTGTTTTTTGCGGATTCTTAAACTTTAGGGTATCAACTTCAAATATTAAAAAGGTGCTTCAAATATTGAAAAGGATGTGCTTTTACCATTAAGAGGGTGAAAACTACCCCGTGAAGTTCAAAATTGAATACTGACTTAAATATTAAGATTAAAAAAATGTATGTGTATGTGTTGAGGTCACTGATTACTAATCTCAAGTCAGAATTTTAGAATTCGTGATTGCACCCGTAATATGGCCGATATAATATGATACAATAGAAAAACATATTTTGTTTGTTTTGAACAAGTAGAACTTTTCTTTGCAAATTCTTATATTTTAGGATATAAAACGTATATCTTAATAAGAAAAATTATTGCTCTTACCCCTAAGAGGGTAAAAACCACCATTAAATAAAAAAATCAATGATTAACGAAGTACTGAGAATAAATTATTGAAATTTATATTATTTATATTTTTGGAGTCGCTGATGACGAAGTTCTGAGACTAAGTTACCGCCAATCGAGCAAAATCGTAATTTGCTAAAACGGGGCACGCTTCATATTTCGGTCATATCTCCTTTGCAATTAACGCTAAAAATCAACCAAAAAAAGCATTTTGAAGGTCTTTTAATCCACTTTAAAATCATGTAGGTCAAAATAGTACAAAGGTTGTCAGTTTTCCTATATTCATCTTAAATGCTTCAATTAAAGAAAAAAACGTTAAGAGTTAACTTCAAACACTTCTATCTCTTAACTTTTTATCTTTATAAAAAAAATAAAAACAGTAGCATTTTCCTTAGTTTAATGCCATCATTTTTTGTATCTGTCTAAGTTATTTAACTTCAAAGTCAAAAAAATTAATTATTTCAAAAATTTTCAAAATACATTCAAAATATTTTAGATAATGTATCCATCACGGTCAAAAAAACTTGGGCGTATACATAATAGTGATGACTAACAAAAAACACAATTGGGATTTTTTTTAAAATTTGGAATTGATCTACTAAGACAAAATAAATTAATAGTAAAAAAAACATTTTTAAAAACAAGCTTTTATTTAAATGCTCTAAAAAGAAGAAAATAAACTTTAAATTAAATCAAACCCATCAATCTATTACATTATACAATTTATAAGATATAAAAGCTTGTCGCGAGAGTTTAATATTGTATTCTTGTTTATTTACACAGTCAAATCTCGCGACAAGCTTTTATGTCATATAAATTGTATAATGTAATAGATTGATGGGTTTCATTTAATTTAAAGTTTATATTCTTCTTTCTAGAGGATTTAAATAAAAGCTTGTTTTTAAAAATGTTTTTTTCTATTGTTTAAATGTTATTTGTGGCATTTCATAAATTATTTCTCTTCCTTTTCTTTTTTGGGATTTATTACCACATTCCTTAAGATCCCTATCCAAAAAATTCGATTTATCTAAAAAATATTTAAATTAACCAGTTTAAAACTGGGAAATAACCTCTACGCCTTTGACGTAATGTCAGAGGATCAGTTAGAGGGTTAAGTAAAAGCTAGTAAAAACGGGCACTTTTTTGTAAATATCAAAATTTTGCCTTTATTTTCCTTGTATCATTTTTGATTTAGCAGTTATCAAGATTTTGAAAAGGTCTGCATTTATGTTTAAATGACATGCTTATTAGTAAAATTTGAAAGTCCAAAGAGAAGCTATAATTTTGTAGTTCAAATTATAGATGTGCAGAAAGTAATCTGTATAACAACTTTTTAAGGAAGAAAAAAGGCCTAAGTAAAATAGAATATTATTATTATTAATCAAATATAGAACAGGGCTGTAATATCAAAGACTGATGTTATTTTAATATCTAGTTGGTTAACTTAGGAAGAGGTGGACTAATGTTCAAAAAAATTAAACTATGAGACTATAGATTAACACATCCAGTGCCCTTCACCTACAGTAATAAGTTATTAATGTTTGTTTATCTATTTTATTTACTCTTCATTAAATACATTTTGTTAGTTAGGAACAATTTTTTTTTAGTTATATGATCTTTACCTTCTCAGATTCAATTTTTTTACCTTTAAATTTTTTTTGTTATGTTCACCCTCATTCCTTGATAAAATTAGATAAAATGAAAACAGAAAAATACATAAGAAGAAAATTGTTTTTTAAATGTTTTTTTTTTCAAAAATAAATACTATCCAAATCAACAAAAATTTTATTGACAAAAAAAATCCTGTCCAACTTCACCCCATCTTACGGTTCTACCTACGGAAATAATAATATATAGTTTGTAAAATGTAAGAGAACTAGAAGTACAATTAGCCACAAACAAAATGTTGTTTTGGCAAATTATATACAGTGTGTCTCACTTTTCACCACTACACCCCAATATCTAGGCCATTTGTTGATCGATTTAGATCAAATTTGGTGTACTTCTTTACTTTCAGATTGTGTTTAAAAAGTTATTAATAAAAAAATTTTTCAAACTTAAATACGCCTACTATGATCAAAAGAAATTGACAAAAATTAGGAATTTATATTAGCGATTGAGATAGGGTTTTTGTTTTACAGATTCTTGTTCAGCATGACCTAACAATAAAACAATATGGTACATCGTTAAGTGAAAATTTCACAAGAGGCGCAGCCGAGTAGGTTTCGAGAGCACTGAGGACAATACTCGAGCAATTTGGCAAAGCAATACTCTAATTATTAAACTCTTGGTTGCGCCTCTCTTTCACTCACAAGTGTATGTAAAGGCATCTACTGTACTTTCGTTTTAAAATACCATTACAAACTTTCAGGCCTTTCAGGTCTTCAGTATAAAAGATCAAGCTGTACCTCAGTCACTATTACGTGCACATTTTAAATGGATATATTTTAATCGGAAAATGATTCACAAACATCGTTTTGCTGAAATATGCATATAACGTCCATTTCTGTTGCAAAATAATGTTTGTAATGTGAATTATACACTTTGTAACAGTAATATCGATATTAATTTAGTGCGCTTATACTTGCGATAGTGCGTCATATATTTAAGAGCATAAATAATATACCCGAAAGGCGCATCGATTAATCCATTACTTATTTCCTGAAATATTGACTAAAATTTCCTACAGTATTTACTGTTACATATTAACATTAATTATTATTGTTATCGTTATCATCATCGTTCTAGTATTGCATCGATTCATCCTTCCTATCTAAGTAAAAATAAAATCAATACATACCATCTGGTCCTTGAACATCAAACTGCTTGCTGTTGACTGGTAAACGAACATGTTGAGTTACTGGCCAGGATAATGGATTATAGACAACTACCACAAATTTATCAGAATTTTGTGAAGTGTGACATATGCTTATGTTGGACAAAAGGCACGAGGAAAGCTGCAAATTTATGTCTGTGTCTTCATGTTTCTTCAACAGGTTACTGCAAATTGAAGCAGTTAAAATTTACCGTAACAAAGAAATGCATTCAATATTGGCTTGTTAATAAAATATTTTTCTAGTGAAACGTAAATGAATTCAAGAAAGTCAGTGCGATTTTACTTAGTTTTGTAATGATTTGCTTTTAGTAAAGCAGCAAAAAAATATGTCGTAATATCATCTATTATCTTATTTTTTCTTTTTATACTAGTAAATCTTTAGAAATTTGAGTAAAACTTTGTTTAACAGTTTTCATTCACAGGATTTCTTGAGGGTGATTTTCTTTTAAAAAATGTTCTATCTCATATTTCTTTTGCAGCATGTTAAAGTCTATGTTTGTTTTGCTATTTTTTTATGCCCAGCCAAAAAATTGTCTAAATTAATTTTTTAAATAATATGTTAGATCTTTTAATTTTTTAATTATTTCTTTACTTTTGTACAATCAACGATACTTTTTGGATAAACATTCTTGAATGTGTAAATTTTCTCGTTAAATTTTTATGGTAAGGAGTTCAGTACTTTCATAAATTAATAACTAAAATAATAATAGTTAAAAAAACTAAAAAAACACGTTTTAAGGGGAAACCGAACTAAAAAGTAAAAAATAGGAATAAAGTGATTGACAAAAAATCATTTTATTGTAAAGTAGCGTGGTGTGCATGATATCAATTGTTATAGATATTTCATTGATAGCCATTGATTAAAGTAGAGTTAGCACCCCACGCTTTTTTACAATAAAATTATTTTTGTCAATCACTTTATTCTTATTTTTTACTGTTTAGTTCGGTTTCCCCTTAAAGCGTATTTTTTTAGTTTTTTTAAACTATTTTTTTATATTTTTGAAATCAAATTTTTTAAAAAATTTTCAATTCAATTTTTTTTTCAAAATTCTCGAAATCGATTTTTGACATTTTTCAATTGAAATTTTTTTTTCAAAATTTTTTAAATGAAATTTTCAAATCAATTTTTTTTCAAAATTTTTGAAATCAAATTTTTTGAATTCAAATTTTTTTTGAAATTTTTGATATCAAAATTTTTTTTGACATTTTTCAATTCAAATTTTTTTCAAAATTTATGAATTCAATTTTTTTTTAATTTTTGAGGACAAATATTTTTCTATATTTTTCATATCGAATTTTTTTTAAAAATTTTTCATTTCAAATTTCTTTTTCTATGTCGATAAAGAAGTATAACATTTACCGTCATTCTGTAGATGGCATATGCTTAACCTGTAAAATTTTATTTTATCCTGATGGTCCTGGTAAGGACATTAGGACAAAGTTATAAAATTATTGTATTGTCATCGATCCTTGATAAGTGTGCAAAGTTTCAGTTTAATCTGACGTTTTGAAGTGGGTGAAAATCTCGTTGAAAGATTCCGTTACATACAAACATACAGGTGAAGCTAATAAAAGAGTGTTAAAAACGATTGGGTATATGAAAAAAATTTAAAGAACAATTTCTACATAAAATTAGACGAATTTTGCGAAAAAGAATTATTAGACGTTTACGATACAAGTGGGGTAAGAGCAAGGATAAAATTTGCACACCCAGGTGGTAGTCGAGTTGTGTAATCATAATATAAGCTTGTTTATAGTGCTGAGCTTACAGCTTTAAAATGTACTTAGCGTAAGATTATGAAAAAACTAGATTGTGCAAAAATAATTAGTAAAACGCAAATTCTCAATACATAATTTAAACAAATGATTATTTCCATAACTGACAATTTTCTAGCTATGAAGCTATGAAGATGCTGAACAAAATCCATAAGCCTTTATCTTAATCGGTCTATCTATTTCTAGCTATGGAAGGACAAACGGACAGTAAACAAATAAATAAGCAAACAAACAAACAATCCCAATGGAGACCTTTTTCTGGGGAAGTCGGTTAAAAAGATATTTGTTGGATATCAGATAAAATATTTATATTAAATGGCCATGAAAGTATTGCTTACGAATAAGTTCGGTTATTATAAAAGATACAAGTTGGCATTTGCTTAAAAAATGGCGTCGAAAATATGAACAGAATGAGAAAGAGTAGAGTAGACAGGAAATAGGCGTTGGATTGGACGCATAGGCATGTTGTTAACTCCAAAGTTATTCAGGGTGTCTATTTTTGGTTGGGGCACTCTGTATAATAAAACATATTCCTACATTTATTAGTATTATGTTGTTAAAAAAATAATAATTACCTCACTAGTTCTCCTATGTTTTTCTCAGCGTATTCTATTCCTCGAGTTAGTAGTCTTACATAATCATTAGCAACATGCTGTTTCTCTGTTCCGGTAATGGCATCATGATGTTGCATGATCCCCATAGTATCACGTAAATATCGCAATGAATTAATGTTGTTTTCATTATCGGTGTTGTTTACTCCATTAAGAGCAACAAGTTGTTTTGCAACCTAAAAATAATATTGATTTTAAATGGAAATGTGTTGATGCATTTTCGTATGTATGTATAAAAAGGCACACTTTAGGTATCTACTAATGGTACTATATATTTTTTTAATAAACTGAGGTTCAGTGGGTTCAGGAAAATTGCAGGAGATACCTATTTGTTTTTGTTTATATATTTATATTTATCTCCAACAGTGAGTGTAAATGATACTTTATATTTTCCACAAAAATTCATTATATTGATGTCAAAATTTTCTTTTTGTCGGTGGGGAAAATCTTAGAGGAAAGTAAATATAATATGATTAGGATTTCCGTTACTGCATTATTCGAACTTAATTACCAGTTATTCGTATATAGCTCGATTTGGGAATGTATCTAAAATGTTCGTTGAAACAATCAAATCTAGTAAGTAAAAATGTTTCTAATGAAATCCTGTTGACCATAACGGAGAGGAAATTTTATATTTACAAGCAGGACTGATATTACGTATTTAGCTTAAATATAAAAAATTATCACCAAAAAACTACGCAGAAGCCACTCGTCCTTAATTAATACGCGGTTCTGCGAAATAGCTTATGGTAGGTTATATCAAGTAACAATATTTACCTGTAATGTATTATGTCCTACTCTTTCAAATCTTTTGGAATTCGGTCTAGAAGTAAAATATCCTGTCCAAAATGAATGCGCGTCATTACTGTACGGAAAGAAGTCATCAGTTTTAAGTTTTAACAAAGGTTTATCATTGTTAACAGCCTCAATGTAACAGGATGGGGTCGAGTATATTACATTCAATTTAGTATTATTTTTGAATGCCCTAAAATATAAAAATAAGGGATTATTCAACAACTCTAAATTAAAAAACATTAATACAATTTTAAACAAGACTTCTTAAATTGACGATTTATTACTTTATGAATCTATCCATGTTGATATAGTTCATCTCTGCGGCTTCATATTGAAAATCTCCACCCATTGGGATAAAAACATTTTTGGTTGGGTACCATTTACTGTAGTCCTCAATAATTTTAACAAAATCGTCTACCTGAAAAATTATTTGCCTAATCAATTTTGGGTATATCTTGATATGTACAATTTAATAAGTGCATTAGAAACAGACCGCGACTGCAGTTTCATTGGCATGCTGAATTCTTATGATGTTTTGACTAACCTTGGATTTTTTTGTATACACCAATAAAAAGTAAGAACTCTCGTATCATATTTATAGTTTAAGCGTGGTCGTTATGATTGTTATGTTATATAGTTTAGACTTGTGTTTGTTAGTACAAATTATCCAAAATTATCTACAAACTGAATATTTATTAGACATAAGAACAGAGAAACTAATATATAATATTGAGAATGAGAGAAAGAAAATTTGAATAAAACTAGTGTAAAGGAAATATTATTAATAATAAATACGATATACATATAGGAATGAACTCGATTTTTTTATAATTTAACACGTAAACACTTAGTAATTTTGTAATTTCTATCAAACATCATGATCTAGATAGATTAAATTAAATAGGTAAATATATTATGTGGTATGCCTTAAGTAAATAAAAGAGATGAAACAGACACATATTATGACATAAATCCATAGGCAGATCATGATGGTATTACGTTGAAAATTCCACATCTATATTTTACAGCCAATCAGAGGCTTTAATTTTGTATCAACACCGTTGGCAACGGAAAATTTCCTGAAATTTTCTTCGTCCTGTGTACCCTAGGTGTGATTACACTGGAAATGTTTCTGTCAAATTATTGAAATATGATCCGATCATATTTGACATTTGTTTTTCAAACCGAACAAATTTAATAACCGCCGCCGGATCGCCGTTCTGGTAAGAAATCCAACTACATCGCGAATTGCACGGTCTCGGTGCGATTTTCGGACCAGGAGGAGTGAACAAAAAGTGATGAATTGACGTCTACCATAAAATTGGCCGTTTAGAGTTTTCTAACCTCATTTTATTATTTCATTTAATTTAGGTGTGAAATTTGCTTACTGAATCCCCCACGTTCTTGAATTAATAACCGGAAATTTTTCTCTTGCAAAAATTTTTTAAGAAAATTGTCACTCGTCTTCGACAAATCATTTTTAAAATATTTGTGCACTCAAAAAATTGCCGGTAATAATTCAAGCACCATCAGGGAGATAACTAGTGAAAATAAATATTTATTGGATAAAATTTATTTTTGTATTTACGAGTGATTGATTTGAGAAATTTTTATTAAACATTTAATTTTTCAAAATATCTGTTCTACGATATGAAATGTGTACTAGTGAAAATAATTTAAAGTCGTTATCGATGAATTGAATTTAAGTCTAATATTGGGATCAGTACGCCAACTACTTTCTTTTTATACAGGGTGAGTCAGGTTGTATGGTAAAGAATTAATATTTGAATAGGGCATGAATAAACATTATTGACGTGTCTCAAGATTTTGCTATATAACCGTTAATTTTTTTTTAAACAAAGTGTTAAAGTTAAAAATTTTTCACTGAATTTTTAAAATATCTATTGGTTAAAAACATTCGTATTAATGAAATTTGGTTGATTTATATTTTTCATAGGGCGCTATCAACTGGCAATATTACTATTTCCCAACTAATCCAGTAGCACGCATTTACACATTTTTTTCTAATAAGAATTTTTTCAATCAATTTCGGAGTTGTAAACCTAATGTAATAATAATAAAATACTCTAAGGAAACAAAATCTTTAATAACAAAAATTTAAAAACAACAGCGACTAAATTACTATTTTTCACAATAAATTTTCAAAATGAAGTCCATTAACCTCAATGCACTTTAAGAATTATTCAATAATTATCTACCAACAAGTACTAGTTGATCGAATAGTACATTATTCACATCAGCTAAAGGTAGATAAACTCAGGAATATATAAAATGAAATTTCCTTGCGGGCCCGGAAGTACATTGAAGTTTAATGGACATTTTGAAAATTTATTGTAAAAAATAGTAATTAAGTCGCTGTTGTTCTTAAAATAAAATTTTTAAATATTTTATTTCTTTAGAGGATTTTATTTTTACTACATTAGGTTTTCAACATCGAAATCGTATGAAAAAATCCAGTGGCGCACAGCTATGGGAATTCTTATCAGAAAATGTGTAAACGCACGCCAATGGATTAGTTTTGAAAAACTAATATCGCCAGTTGATGGTGCTCTGTGAAAAATATAAACCAACCAAATTTCATTGATACAACTAGTTTTAACCACATGATATTTAAAAAATTCACACACACACCTTGTATAAAAATAATTAAGGGTTATATAGTAAAATCCTGAGACACGTCAATACTGTTTTTCATGCTCTATTCACATATAAATTTTTTACCATACAACCTGACTCACCCTGTATAATTAAGCATTATTATTTTGTACTTGAATGTGTGTTGAAAACGGTACTTACTATTTTATTCACGTTGTAATTTATACTTTCTGGATCATCATCTATTGGATCGTCGTTGCACCCGTAGTCCCAACAATATCCATTCGGAGGGAAATACAAAGAGGTGGGAAAAATACCTCCAAATATTATACTTTTGTCTAAAAATACACAAGTTGAGTAGGTATTTATTGTTACCATGATTATGAGAATATAATGCATTTACATAAATTGAACTAAATGTAGTTATTTAAATTTGGCACACATTCATTAAATATTTACCCAACGTTTTATATTTTTTATTTACACATATTATTTTTCACAAGAGAGTTAAAAATGATTCACTGAAATATTTACCTAAATTCGCGCTGCCTTGCCATGCGAAATCCAAAGTTTTAGCTTGCTTCCTGTTATCTTTATCGTCGTGGTCAAGTCTTGCAAAAAATACTCCATTAAATCCTAGCTGAGCAAATAGAGACGCTTGTTCCCTGCTATGCCCAAAAGGATCAATTTGCCATCCAACTCTAGGCATACCACAACTACCAATGGTTTCATTAATGAATCTACGGAAGAGTTAACAAATAAGTTTCACAGTAATCATTCAATCGATGAAGTCGAAAAAAGATGTTTTTTTTCAGTCAGAATGATCATATTGCTATAGTAATAAAGGTATATGCTGATAGTAGCCTCTTCCTGTCATCTTTATGTAAAGTGAAATATATGTATTTGAGAATCTAGCTTCTATTGGTGTCCACAATTTTTCTGTGAAGTTTAATGTAATTACAAATTTAAATCTAGTTTTTTTTAAGTTTAAAGTTTAAAAGTATATTTAGTGCACATTACCTTAAACCCCAAGTGAATTGATCTATGGTGGACTGATAATTGGCACAGGCCTCATCGTTCATCGACCATGCCCCATTTACCATTTCAATTTGTCCGTTGTCAACTAAAGATTTAAATTTGTTTCTCATGTTATCATTTTGCGTTTTCCACCATTTCCAGAAAAATGCGGTCTCTACTTGAATATACCTAATAAAAAAATCAGGTGTTAAACGACACTATGCTTATTAGAATATTATCCATTGTGCCATTATTATCTAATATTAACTAATAATATTAATATTATATTATGATGACATCACCAGTTGGCGAAGAACAAGAAATGTCTTGCAGCAGCTGTAAGACGTTGCATTAAAAAATATCATTTTTGTGCGTGATGACGTGCAATGGATTTTATTTTGTATATATTATTAATTTTAATTATTTAATCATAATAGATAGGTGGAGAAAGACTAGAAAAAAAAAATTTTACTTTTTAAACCTTTTTATTTTGCATAAAAATATAGCTAAAAAAATAAAAAATATGTCTGTAGCATATTTTGCCAAGTTTTTGTATATATATGTTATGAATCTGCATCTATCTTAATAAATACATATAGAGGATGCGCCACATAGCCACGTTTTTTTAAACGAAACATCCTGTATATTTTTAGATATTTGGATAGCCATTTTCATCGTCTTTATAAATACCTATATGTAATTGTTATATATTCCACCCACAAATAACTGATATATTCAAATAAATACACCTAAATGCAAGAAAAACAAGTTTACATTTTAAAGAATTTTTTAATAAAAATAACAACATACACAATAAGTAAAAATTATAACATGTTTTCAGAAACACCAACATTATTTTCTAAACAAAGGTTTAATTTTTTTATGTAATTTTGTTTAAAAAAATATTGTCTAAAAAAATTATTTAGTTGTATCCAAAATTTTTAAAAATATTATTTATTTGAATAACTCAGTTATTTGTGGGTGAAATATATAACAATTATATATATTTATAAAGGGGATGCA
This sequence comes from Rhagium mordax, assembly GCA_963680705.1. NCBI lineage: Eukaryota > Metazoa > Arthropoda > Insecta > Coleoptera > Cerambycidae > Rhagium > Rhagium mordax. Next base: position 109,622,204 of record OY796656.1, read on the forward strand.
AAGGGCTATCCAAATATCTAAAAATATACAGGGTGTTCCGTTTAAAAAATGTGACTATGTGGCGCACCCTGTATATTCAATAAGATAGATGCAAACTCATAACATATACAAAAACAGATTTTTTTTTTCAAGCTATATTTTTAGGCAAATTAAAAGGATTTAAAAAATAGAACAAGACATTACATTTAAAAATATGCACTCGACCCTTTAAATTCGAAAATTATTTTCAGTTATAGGTTAGTTTTTTTCTTTATTTACGGTTATAAATCAAATTTCTAGCTATCTAAGAACTCAAGATATCGAAGTCGGACGCATTATTACCCATATCTGTTTGATTTATATCACGATAATTATCTCAAACAGATTTTGCTAACGTGAGTGCGACATGATTTCTTCAAAGATTACATGACAGCCTTTCCCTTAGAAACAACTATTTATAAATTTCTTATAAACAACGTTAAGTGTTTTATTGTATCAGGTTTACCTTCTATCTGGATTTTCTGAAAGTGCCTCTACAACTGAAGTTATAATATACTGAACTCCAGCCTGTTGTATACTTGTCTTCACTAAAAAATATCGTAAATTAAAACATATTAATATCTAATCTTTAAAAGAAAGGGAAATGAAATATAAAGGGCTAAATGAATTAATGAATTTCAGAAAAAATATACTTTTTATACTTATAAAGCTTAATTAAAAGTCATATAGTTACTTAGATTAGCTTGCCCACCGACTAGCCTATACGATATCTTTAGTTTCTTCATTTACATTGTTTTTTTTACTTATTCATACACCAAGAAAGATTATTTTTAAATCCATGTATTATGCTGATTGAATTTTTACATTTTTGATTAATTATTGCAATAAAACTGCGTTTTTTCACTTACTTCCATAATAATATTGATCCACTGTTTTCAGCCAGCCGACATCATCATGGGAATGAGGCACTAAGTGAATATTTACTCTGTCTTGGTCAATAGGATGACATTTTACACATCCTATTTGGCTAGCGAAAACTTCGCCAGTTTTTTCTATAGGATTTGATTTAGTCAAAGATGAAATTACTAATATAGGTAACAAAACTTTTAGTATCATTGTCTTGTCTGTACGAAGAATTTACAACAAATGTGGGTACTTCAGATTAGAGAAATCACAAATATGGCAACTGGTGATGACTAATTGATAAATAGCCCATAAGTACTGATAAATTCGTGCATTGTTCTGCTATTTTATTTGTACAGATTATATATATTATATACTGGGTTAGAAAAAAGTATGGATACCCCTGAATAACTTGGAGGGATCGGGTTTTTGTGAAAAATAGTTCAAACGAAAGTTATCGATCGAACTCGTCCATGCGGATTGGACCATGACCTTGAAGTTGACATTGAAGACAGTTTTTAAGGTCACTTGGAGGTCAATTTAGAATTTTTAAATGGGAACTCCTATTTTTGGCTCCGGATTCGAAAAGAGAGGAACATTTCACGTTCAGACATGAGATTCATTGTCGATGTCAGAATGGCCTTGATGCTAGTTTCGAGGCCAAACTTGATCCAATCGGATAACTGGGAGGGATCGAGTTTTCGTGAAAAATGTTGGAACAACTTCAAGGTCATGTCGGCATGGACGGGTCCGACAGCTTTTGTTCGAATACCGATTAAATCAAGTTTGACCTTGAAACTAGCATCAAGGTCATTATGAATTTACCGCCAGATTAAATTTACAAAACAAAGAAGATTATACATAGATATTATTGTGCAGGAAAATATAAAAATGTTTGTATGAGTAAGTTCGCTTGCCCGTAAACAATAATCATCATTTTAATTAATTCTAAACATATTATTATACCTAGATATATACAGTGTGTTTCACTCTGAGCAGTCCCATCATCGTAATCCAGATCAATTTTCAAAAAAATCTATCTTGTAAGCTATTTCTTCATTCTATGGATTACTGTGGTCGAAAACCCATGTCAAAAAATTTTTTTATAATTAGAATTATTTAATTTCAAAAAATTATATTTTTAAATGTATAACTCTCAACTAATGAAACCTTAGTAATGTAGGTATTTGAAATCAGCTTCCATAGATATTCTAAAAATGAAAAAGTATACGCGACATTTAAAAAAGTTAATAATCGAAGCAGTCGTAGGCAAAAAAATCAAAGGAGAAGATGCGCAATTAAAAATAAAAGTCGACCTCTGAGGATTTTTCCAAAATATTTTCGTATTCAGAAATAATGAATTTATCCACACTTTACGTACACACTGTATACTTTAGGGTATATACGAATATGGATAAAGACAATTTAATATTAGGTTAAGGTTTAGTGAAAGAGTTATAAAGAGGTCATCCTCCTGGTGGTAGCGAGTAAAAATGGCGCTTCCGCAGCATTGGTCAGAAACGTCAGTGTGTTTAAAATTATCATGCTTGTAAGGACAACAGTGTGTTTTGAAACACTCTGGAGGTAACATCGTTTCAGTGTGTGACAATTTTAACCAGACTGGCAGTGTCTGAATCAATGCTGCGATGGCACCATCTATTGCTCACTGCTATTAATATTATTATTATTATTATTATTATTGCGCCTCATTATAATTATTTCACTCAACGGGTTAAATTCACAATAATTGTTTACAGAGTTTTATGGCAAGAGCATGAAGTAGAGCCAATATGTACAGGGCCATAACGTGAAAATGTTAGATTCTCCTGTAATAGTCTAAAAGCTAACAACGTCGGAAAACATGCACCTGATTTTAGCAAGGCTCATTTTTCTAAATCCTGTCTCTTTTTATGGGGTAGCGCTGAATGGCTGGCGGGAGACGTTACGCGTTATGATTTTAAGATTGCAAAAAATTGAACTAGTGGAACTACATCGTGAATTGCACGGTCCCGCTCCAGTTTTCGGCTCAGGAGGAGTAAACGAAAAAGCGCAATTTCTTTCGTTCTGAAAACTGCGGCCATTTTTTTATCAGGATTGTCACGCACGTTGGCGGGCTACAAGTGCAAACGTATAATACACTTCCTGTGACACTTCTACAAGAAATTAACGCACCACCATAAAATAACCAATAGTTTGAAATTAATTTTTGTCTAGACCTCTTGTCCGATTTCGATGATTATTTTTTTATGATAGGCTCCTGTATTCAAGAATATGAATGTGCATTTATTTTTTCAGAGAATTTTTTTTTTATTAATTACAGGGTATAACAATTAAGACGTGTTTTTTCCATGAAATTTGTAACGCCCTGTTCAACAGTTACACCAGCAACTTAGAATTCATATCGTACTATAGCCTTATCTTTTCTTAACATTCTCTTTTTTTATTTACTTTTTTATCTTTATTAGTACCAGAGAAATAATGTTCTTTTTTGCTTTTCGAAATTTCATTTCATAATTTTATTGTCGAAGACTTGTATCATTTATAGAATTATGGAATCAACGAATTTGCCGCGCGTACTTTGTAAAACGTAAAACAGAATATGAAGAAAATTTGTAGATATACTATAACCATAATTAGACGAGCCAGTGTTATCTGGGAAACTTGTACTCCGAATCTCTTCCTAAAGGAGCTACACCCCAATAAAGGACTAGGCTTTTTTCATAAATATTTCAAAAATTGTTGAAAGTATTCTGATATGATGATATGATGATTGTTTCGTCGAATACCTTTAATTACATTGAACCATTTGGGTAAAGAAATAATATAAAGAGGCGAAACTGCCAAGGTTTCGACATTTTAATATTGTATTTTTTCGCCAATAGCTTCAGGATTGTCATCAATTTTCAGTGCTACGGGAAGGTATTCTGCAGTTATTGGCAAAAAAATACACCAAAATCTCGAAACCTTGATAGTGGCGCCTCTTTATTATTATTTACTCAATTATTTTTATTTTATTTTTTCTTGACGACCTTTTATCAATAATTTTTTTATAGATAGGTATTTCATTAAGTCAATAGGGGATTGGCAATTTTGAATAATTTTTCGAAATGCCCAGATGTGAACTGTGTATTGAACAGAATGGATCTCACTTTGAACACCTTCTGTAGATTTATTATTGTTTTTCTTTTTTTGTTTTTGACCACTGTTTTTTAATAATTTCATTACTACCGTTTTACTGTTCTCTATGAAGTTATTATACATTTTTCCATGTACTTAGTTGATTTTATTTTATTATACTTCATTTTTCATTATGAATACAAATAGGTGAGCCCAATCTACTTTAAATAAAATTTTCCCGAAAACCATCTATTCTGACTATAAAAGTACATTATTTATGTATTATTTTTTGTAGATTTATAATACCCCATTGACTCGACGAAGTTTCTATGAGAAAAGCAATTATTGATGAAAAATAGTCAAGAACCCCTCAATTGAGACACCTCTGTTTATTGTACACAAATCAAAGTACTTACGATGTAATCAAAGATATTCGTCGAAACAGTGATCATATATGTCAGAATACGTTTAACAGTTTTTAAGATATTTATTAAAAAAATGGTTTCCTCCCTAATCCTTTATTGGAGTGTAGCTCCCTTAGGAAGCGATTCAGAGTAGAAGTTTACTGGAAATATTTTGGCTAAATTAAGTTTTTCTACAACCTCCCAAAGTCCTGGATTTAAAAACTGAAACACCCTGTATAATGTCTTACGCAAAATTTTAACTGGTATAAAACACTTTGAACAAATCGTTCGCCAGCCCTTTGACTATAAAAAATTTGAAATAGATACGAAAAAATTGCACTTTTTCGTTCACTCCTGCTGAGCCGAAAATCGGAGCGGGACCGTGCAAATCACGATGTAGTTTCAAGTTGGACCTTGGATTTTTTACCAGAAAGGCCTCCCAGTGACGTTTTTTCGTTTGGAAATAGTAGGTCTCGTAGTAGGTATTTGCAGTGTTCGTGTTTTTGCAATTTTTTTAATTTCTTGCAATCTGAAAATCATATATCACTTAAACGCAACGTCTCCCGCCAGCCAGACAGTCGACATACCTACTATACCAATAGGAATGGGATATAGAAAAATGAGCTTTGCTAAAATCAGGTGACAAAAACGTTGCTAGCTCTCATACTATAACTTTGTTGCCTTTTTATTTATCGGAAAAGTAAAAATTGCTTTAATGACAAATTTTTTGCCAGGAATTCAAATTTTTATAGAAAAGAACAATCGAGTATCACATTACAGAGATATAGGTAGCTATTGACTTTGTTTTTTTCTTTCTTATGTAGCACCTTGTATATTATTAAAACTTTTGATTCTTCGGTTTTTCCTAATTTTATCGATATAAACATCTAAGTTATTATCTCTTATTTTTTACGAGATATAGATAATTACATAATTTAAATTATACCAATTAATATAAAATATTTTTTTACAAATATTGTTCAAACTGCCTTCCTTGCTTTTCTATACTGATAACCTAGGTATATCTTTTTTCCAAATTATCTATATCTCGTAAAAAATAAAGATAATAGCTTACGTGTTTATATCGATGAATTGAGGAAATCGAAGAACCAAAAGATACCTATAATTATTATATACAGGGGTACACAAGAAAAAACAAAGTTGATTGCTATATCTCAGTAATTTAAATTCCTGGCAAGAAATTAGTCAGGAAAGCAATTTTTACTTTGCCGATAAATTCAAAAGCAACAAAGCCACAGTAAAATCTAACATTTTCACGCGATGACCCTGTACTCGTAAGTTAATGGGTACTATATCCGAAGGGGTAAATGCGTTGACATCTTACTTGATTGCGAAATTGGATGGTTCGAATCCATCCTGAGCCAATTAAAGGTTTATTTGCGATTTGCTTCGAAGTTAAATGAAAGAGGGACTGTGGATGACCTAGATGTGGTTCGGATTCCACAATAAACTGTAGGGGTTCATCTCACTTTACTTAACACAAAATTCTAGGACTTTCCGGAGGTAATTCTGGCAACTTGAGAGGTAATTAAGAATTTTTTTGTTTAATAATAATCAACTGAAAAAAATGTTTTATAAATGAAAATGAAATAAAATGTTATATTAAATTTTCTCTATCCGATATGATGCCGATACTATGGCAACCAACTTTATTTCTTAATTTTCGCAAAACGATCGTGGACTAAATGTCATATGATTTTTTATTAGTTTGTGCATCCAGCACATTTGTAGCCTATGATAATACAATTTTATGGGGCTACCGATGTAAAAAATCGAAAATATATATTTACTAAGGGTACGAATATGTTTTATTGAAAACTAATTTTTTACAATAACGATTCACTAAATCTACATTTTTATCGATTTGCTATCAAACAAAAAAAGAAAATTATTAGTTAGCTATTTCTTGGCTTATCGCAAAACCATTGCTCATCAAGTCGGTAAATAAAAATTAACTACATATAATGCAGAATATTTTATGAGTAACAATGCAAATTAATAAATACAGTTTATTTAATAAATAATTTGCAATATGCAAACCAGATTGTTTAAACAACATAATCGTATTTAATATCCACCCTTTGATAAATTGTTACAATTAAACGTTATTATTATTGTTTAAATACCTGCTTAAAGTCACATTAGTAATTGAATAGCTTCAGTAATGATACATTTAAATTAATCGGCAATCAGTAATAAAAAATTAATATTTTAATAATGACTAATGAAATAAAATAAATAATAGAATCAAATAGAAGAAGATTTGTCATATAAGTGATATTAGATAGCGAAGTAATATGTACTTATGTACTAAAAAAATGCTGACTAATTTTAAGAGGTTATACATTTGCTTTATTTACATCTTTCGCCTTCTTTACATATTACATATTATCTGTATATGTACAGGGTGTTTCAAAAGTAAGCGTAAACCTTCTGGGGGCGTAATCCTTGGATAAAAATAAGACAAAAAGTTCCTATCAACATGGGTCCGGAAATCCTTTCTGAGGAAGTTACGGCCCTTCGAATGGGGCACCCTGAAGACGGTTTTTCCGCAATATTTCCGAAACCGTTAACAATCAAATTTCGAAAATACATACACTGTATAAACTTTTGACGTTGAACTCGATGCTGAATTCATAATTTAAACATTTTAGTCAGGGGTGTCACATACCGGGAAGGTTAAGGCTATAATAACCCCATTTTTTTTTCGTTTCAGTTTATTAAAGTTTTCGTTGAAAATTATAAAATTTCAAAGTTTTCTACGTAAAAAAGGTACTCTTAGTTCATCTCGATAGAATGAACCATTTTCGAGAAAATTGATTATGAAAAAGATACAACAGTCGATCATACAAACGTTTGTCATTGTTTTCAAGTAATTTGAAGTTTTACTGATTGATTGTCATTGTGATGTAATTTAATTTTGGTCCAGTCTAGTTAGTAGATATTATAATTAAAAGATACAGTAAAATAAGAACCTTTTTTATTCGCTATTTAAAGGGCCGTAACTTCCTCAAAAAGCATTTCCGGACCTATGTTGATAGAAACTTTTTGTCTTATTTTTATCCGAGGATTATGCCCCCAGAAGGTTTACGCTTACTTTTGAAACACCCTGTATAAATAAAAACTTAGAATTTTTTTATTTTTACATATCTAACAATTGTTTCGCTACATAGATAGTAGCTTCATCAAATATAAAGTACCTACTAGACTTTTTCGATTCGATTTTCTTGAAATCAAAAAAAAAGACTGCTATAAGAAATGTAACAATATATTAGAGCGATGTATTTAAAATATGCGGATTTTAAGATTTTACTCTTTGCTTATAAATTACTTCATATCCTGTTAATATTGGTATAGAGTAATGAGTTTTTAATTTATAATACATTTCAATATTCCCATTAGCCATCAACTAAAAATAAATAAAAATCTGCCATATTAAGTTTGTCATTTAATGTCTATAATAAAGTACATGTTTACATGAATTACATACATATATTTGTGTAAAGAAATATTTTCCGTTAATATTATTGACTAAGTTCAATGATAAAGGTCCTAATTTGCATTGGAGTTAATTCAATTACTGTGTCACTATCGGCCAGTTTGCTTTGACCGTTTGATTCTGTATTTGACAACCAGTCATTAGCAGCAAGGGTCGTTTCGCGCATAGAACTAATGGTATACGGTGAAAAGATCTCCTAAAATAAAATTCAGAATTAATTTCTTTAAGTTTGTGTTAGTTTACTAAGTAATGATTAAAATGCAGCCTAATAAAAACTATAGAAACTATGTACTAAAGAGATGAAAACTTATATAAACTCTCAAACATATGGGATGACAAACATAAAATTTTACACAGAGTTACAGATGAGGTTTTATAACGCGAAAGTGCAGATGGTTCCTAACAACAATTATGGGATTATTAAATTGATACATACACTAATATCTACAGTAACATCCTTCGAGTAATTATCATCCTCGCCCTTAGCCAGGATATGCTCCAAACGCAGTATATATGATCCCTCCATCCATGGCTCCAAAGTTAGAATATTGACATTGTCCGGAAGAGCATCTTTAAGTCCAGACCACTTAAAAATTAGTAATAATAAATTAATTGTTTGTAATTATGAAATAATAATTACAAAATAAATGCAAACAACCATGTAAAAATATGTATGGGCTTACTTCTAAATTCAAATTCGCTGTAACTTTTTCTAAAGTCCAGTCGTCCGAGGTGGCATCTCCAACGAGTACCCACGGTTGAAGTAATTTCTTGAGAGCTAATTCTCGTTCTTGGGCTGAAGTACTTTTCTTACTTGGATCTAAAATAAAAAAGCAAGTATATTATTTTGTATAAGTGAGTAGTCGAAGAAAACAGTTTGACCTTGTAAAACATTAACATGGTTTCGGCTGGTCGAGGAAAACGGCAACAATTTTAAAGATTAATAAAAAAAAATGAAAAATACTTTTATGTAGAAATTATCATCAAAGTATACAAAATGTGCGTGCTCGTTCCAGAACTCTATTACTATTATAAACAAAAAAAAATTAAATATAAATGTTTTTGTGATCAACACTGAATAATTCGAAAAATGTTTTTTTAACCATACAACTTCAATTCTACAAAATGTTGACAGATTAATGAAAACGAGTTCAGCAAAAATTTGTCAAATTAATTAAATATGCAGTAATTGTCAGAACTTTTATAATAAAAAATTAGGTGTAGTTCCCACTTTCATTTGTTTCCACAAATTACTTGACATTAAGCCTAAAATTTGCGAATGAACCAGAAAATAATTTCTGAGATTTTTCATCAATTTTAATGTAAAAAGCGTAGAACTTCAATTTTTTTAAATAAATAAGTACATTATTCTCATTTATTATACTTATATCAACTTGAAAATATACTTTAATTTTTTTATATCTAAAACAAATTTACGTTTAATATTTATCAAAAAGTAATTTCATCTTTCATTTGCATTTCCTCAAATTTTGACATAAGTGATCATCCGTTTGACATCATACGATTTTCAGCAGAAACTAAGCTACTGAGTGAGACCAAAAACAATCTGCTCACAGGCACCTGGCACCTATATGAATTTTTTTATTCAATCAATTCATAGTTATGTTAGATTGAAATGTTTGTAAAGTTTCAAATAAACTAGTTATTAATTTTTATCGGTTTCAGGATATTAATCCTTTGTTTACATATGCAAAAGTAGGCTGGTAAATAAGTCATAACTAAAGTTGTACAGTTATATTTATTGCTTGTACGGTAATATTACAATACAGATCTGTCAATAACTGTCAACAGATGAAATAATAAATAATGAAACTATAGGGCTATTTATTAATACAAACAGACAGAAAACTCCAAACAATAATAATTAAATACTGTAATCCAACTGAAATGTATTTTCAGGCAATCCAAGGTCCATTTTTATGTAGCCGTTGTGACATTAAAAATGTAAACATTTATGTAATATGAAAAAAGGTAACAAATGAAAACAAACAAAATATAACTGTAACCATGGCGACAAATCAACCCATACAGACTTGACCAACTAATGAAATGAAAACGTTATTAATAAGAGAATATCAAAAGGTAATATCTATTAATAATGTCTTTATTTTCTGAAACCGATAAACTATTGAACAAATCACGGATGTTATGAATCATAACAGCCTTAGATGTCTTAAAATCCTCGCTCTACGAGCTCGGATTTCAAGCCGACATCTGCGGCAGTTATGATAGTCATAACATTCCTAGATATGTTAATAGCTATTTTTAAATTTCTGAGTTCAATAAGTTTTTTAAACAAAAAATTATATTGTACAATGGGTCCAAAATTCAAATTGATGAGTGACAGAGCGAATTTACAAATAATCATTTTATCAAGTCCGCTAAACGCTACACGATTTTACTAGTACGCATTTTTGTGTAGAATAGTTCGTGTGATTCATAACTCGAGGCGAAAAATTAAGGATCATATACAGAGTCATATTCTTGTTCAAAAATATAAAATAAATTTTTCGCCGGAATGGCTTTGTTTCCGAGTTATTAGACCTCAAAGTTTGCGCACGTGATATGCATTTTTTTCTTATTATTAACAGGTAACACAGTTTTATACTGATTTCAATCCATGTATCATACCGTCGGACCACCGCCGCGCCGGCGCCGAATCAATAACAATTTCTCTTCCTATAGATAATATAATCATTTCACTATGAGATTAGCCATTTTCTGCTTCCGCATACTCGATTGGGGAAATCCTAATAAAATATAATATAAAAATAAAGTTTTAAATGCTTTTTACGTATAGATATATAAAAACAATTTCTTTTCATACCATCTGTAGTAGAAGCTGTAGAACCTACAACTAAGTAATGTTGACCCCTTACGACCAAATAGTTTCCAAATTCCATTTCCTGCAAAGTCTCATCCAAGCCTTTCCTATCGTCCCTCATAGTTCTTCTATGAATCTAAGAAGTGAATTATTTACAGCTTACAGTGTGAAATATTTTAAGAATTCCATTATTTGTACAATATGATCCTTGACTCTTTTTTTATTTTAATGTATTCATTTGCTGTTAATATACTTATTTGAAAATACTCGTTTTGTTAATGTTTTTGTTTGAATTAATATTTCATTTGTTTTTCTAAATAAATAACGATTTTGTAAAACTTATTACACGCATGTTTAAACCATTTAAGTACATTAACACGAAACAAATAAATTATGATATAAAGGAAGTTATGGATAACATGTTTAAAAATAATATACCTATATATAGGTTGTTCTTCTGACAATTCTAGTAAATTAATTACAAATAAGTGAACATATTACTAACCATCAATTCTATTTCACCTCCCCACAAACTGCTCCCACCCTGAGACCTATCATTTAGAACGGTAACTTGAAGATCGTTGGTTTCATCTCGCACAGAAATTTTTGAAGTAACTGGAAAGTAATTTGAACTAACTGGTTCCAGTGTGTCATTGTTATATGGATAGTGATTTCTTTCTCTTTCGATCATTTCTCGTCCATTGGAATCAGTATAAAACTGTTCATTATCAAAATCGCTCACGTAAAACCTGGTTATGATTTCTTTCCCAACGTTGTTAGTTGTATCTCTAAAATGCGCAAAAGAAGTAAATTTTACATGTAAAGTTGCTGTTTTTAAAAGTAGTATTAAGGAGCATTAATAGATGGGACCAAATGACCATTTTTTGGTTACTTCAATAAAAGAAGTATAAAAATTAGCTCACATAATAATAAATAACTAACACTCTTTCACTCCCCTGTTATAATGCTGGCAAATTTTTGTGACTGTTAGAGTAAAAAAACAAATTTTCGCGTCTACAATGTTTGTTTTTATTAAATTATCATCAGTATTGTGTTCTTTAGATTTTCCTTTATTCATTATAATTTAAAGACCGCCTATAGTGAAGCGGAGACACGACACCAAATAAATTAATGTCTTAAATTTTCAAATTAAAAACAAACAAGGTTATATCTCAATAATTTTCTTCAGTATTTCCGCACGTTCTGGACGCGATGCTCTTGCGCATTAAACTACGTTTAGGCATTGCTTTCTGGAGGCATACAGTGTAAGGTCACCCATAAAATAAAAGATAAAGGATCAATGGTATAAATGGTTTAAATTAGATGGTAGAACTCATGTCTTCGCACTGATATCTGCAGGCTTAATGTCCAACAAATGGTGGCTGCAAAGAGATATATATAGAAGAGAAAGAATCCACAGATACCCCGGACAATTCTTCTTCCAAATATCGCCAGTAACCCGCTCAATAGCGGATGTTACGGTGAAGCAAGTCTTCCAAAATGGCAATAGCTGTTCAATGCATCTCACTTGCTGGTATAGCATTCGAACAAGTCTAACTAAAGCCCATGAGATGCAATTGCTTTGCGACAATGAATTTCGGCAACGGATAAATTTCGTTTTTATTGCATAAAATTCTCTGTAATATTGTGGTCTGCCTCATGTTTAGCAGCAAGGATTATTTATCATTGGAGATGGCTTTATTTTACTATCAGTGCGTCATAATTTCTTGGGAATTGTTTGTCGCTTATAAGGAAACTATAGGGAAAATTTGTGAAAATTTTAAAAGTCCAAGCAATGTTTTCTCTATTAAAATTGACCATTTTTCATAAAAAGGCACAATTCTTAAGCAATCTAGACCCAAGTAGTATCTTGGAGTATTTTTTGATACCTATCGACATTTTAACTGCCCGAAGTAGAAATAGTATAGTAGAAATAATTTAATTTGCCTCTTTAAATCATTGTGAAAATATTTATACTTACAGAGTACTGTTATCCAGTGGCCCCACGATCCAGTCAAATTCGACATAATTGTTGTCTTCACCTTTATAGGTTCGGATAGTTTGTGTGAGCCAATCGTTAAACACTTGAATTACTTCATATACCAGATTACCTGATTGGACAGTTACCGCAATTTTCTCTTGAGTAGTTTTATTATTTTCGCCTTCTTCGTGGGCATAATCAATGTTGAATGCATCTGTACCATTTAAAGGTCTAAATATATATGATCCAGAAGCCATATTATCTCCCGTACCGTTGTTACTCATGTACGACATAAATTTTTGGTTTATTTTCACTATTTTGCCGTTCATTGAAATTAGACTTAGAAGATTGTTACTGTCCAGTGCAAAACTAACATTCTGCGGATCAGAAAATATGTGTCAAGACTTTGTTTAGGCTTTATACAAGCATAATAATAACAAACATAATATCTAAATTGATATACTTATATTGATGTTTCATCTCTAAACATGCTATTATTAAATTCATTGGACTTTCTTTAATACATGATGAATATTGGATTAAAAATTATAAAATTCGAAACGTCTAAAAAAAATTATTAAACAAATTTTTTTAACTCACCGCAAAATTTATTCATTATGGTCATCAATAAACAAAGTCATTTATGAACTATGCATATCAAGCAAAGAAAGAGAATTGTAAAATAAGACATAAAGGAATAGGCCTTATCTAAAAGAGAGTGATATATTTTTATTACTAATTGATTTTTGATATCAATGTCAGGGTAGAATAAAACTAGTTTATTTTGATTTATTTTTGACAACAATGTCAATTAATGTTAGACTGACATTGGATTTAGGTTATATCAATTTGTTTCGTTAATGTCAATTTGACATTAGAATGAGGTTATATTATTTTTTGAATGTCAATGTCAGAATCAAATTAAAAATAGGGAATTTTTAACGTCATAATATCACAATTAAACTAAAACTAGATTTTATTATATTTTTTTATGAAGAATTAATAATTTTTAATTAAATGTTTTACGTTTTGCTTTGAATGTTATGGATTCTGCAATTTAATTCAATGCTGTATGACATATAGTCCTTCAGAGTATTTTGCATTATTCGACAATAATAATGTTCTAAAGTGTTTTCAACGATTTTTTTTTTTTTTTTTTTTGGATTCAACATAATTTATATTTGCATGTTCAGAAGTGGAACATCAATAAATATATTAGATAATTTTGTTATTATTGGGCCAATATAAGGCTTGAATATGGTTGTTTATAGACAACAAGTCTCGAATAAAGAGAGGTAGAGTATTTTATAAGAAAGCATGAAAATGTAGGCGGCATTAATTATAGAAATTTGTTTCTTATGGTTACATGACAGTTTATTAATTGTAAAATGTAAGTTCAAGTAAATAAGTTTGTTTTGCGAGATTAATCGTCCACCTGATGAGCTTGTTATAGCGAAAGAATATGTACATCTTCTTGTGAACTTCGTTTTTTAATTGGTGACCATAATGAATGAATTCTGTGGTGAGTTAAAAATTTTTTTTTAATAATTTGTTTTTAGACGTTTTGAATTTTATAATTTTTAATCCAATATTCATCATGTATTAAAGAAAGTCCAATGAATTTAATAATAGCATGTTTAGAGATGAAACATCAATATAAGTATATCAATTTAGATATGTTTGTTATTATTATGCTTGTATAAAGCCTAAACAAAGTCATTTATAAACAATGCATATCAAGCAAAGAAAGAGAATTGTAAAATAATATGTGTCAAGCTAAAATTGATCTGAAAATTGGATGGAGAAGAAATAACCCCAAATATTTCATTGACTAATTATTTTTTTTCATTTTAAACAAAAATTGTTCACTTGCAAGAGAATGATGTAACTTTCAGAAAACGTAAGTACTTAATACATTTGTTCCTTATATTTAAGTGTACTTTTTTAGTTTAAGAGAGGGGAAACGATGGAAAGTCCACAATTTCAATGTTTACTTTTGAATCAATTTTGTTTTGTCTTAAATTATGTAAAAATAGCAAATATTCTTACACTAGTTGCTCCAACTGCTTTACTATCGCTTCCCTCTCTATCATTATTTGTACTGAGAGTGCTCTCTAATTTTTCTATATAGTAATACTTTATTCCCATGGGTGGTATATTTCGGGCAGCAAAGACTAACTCTACATTACTTGCTGGAGTGGAAGTGTTAGCGGGATATCTCATATGATCCAAAATGTCATATACTTCCTCACCTTAAAATAATTTATATGTAATGTATCTTTTCAGGGAAAAAGTATAAGATCTATAACATTACATAAATATTTTTTTCAAAAATAACTTACCATCTGCTCCCGTTATAACATATGAGCTATTTTGTGCTGGTAAACGAACATAATAAGTTACGTATCTGGATAAGGGATTGTACACTGTCACCATAAATTTATCCTTTAGCGAATTGTCACAGATTGTTACGTTTGTTAAAAGGCAGGATGATATTGGCAATATTATATCTTCAGATACAGTATCCTTTTTGAGTAAATTTCTAGAATAAAATAAATAAATAAGTAAGTAATAAACTTAAAATGTCAAATATTTACATATATTTTTTTATGGCTTTGGGATCATATCCCATATAACCACGAAATTTACATATTTATATACAATAAAATAAGATAAGATGAAATGCGTAATTGCGAATTTCCAATCTGAGAAATATATTTATATAAACATTATAAACGAATAAATCTAGGGACGACTAAGAGAGGAACATTTCTTATTCAATAAATCAGTAGAATGCAGTGAAAGACATATAAAGCTTATTACTGTCTACTTACGTCAAGAGCTAGACCTTTATCAATCAGCATGAAGAACATAACAGACATATTTAGATCCCCTAGCTAAAGAAATTTAATACATTTTATTTTTAACAAATATTACACCTACCCAATAATTTTTCCTATGGGAGCTTCAGTTTCTTTAATGGCTTTAGTTAACATTCTAGCGTAATCCTCAGCAACATGTTGTTTCTCCGTGCCGGTAACAGCGTCATGATGTTGCATGGTACCCATAACTTCTCTGAGAGATTTTAAATTATCCTCATAATTAGCACCTTCCTGTTGGTTTTTCATCTTTGCAAACGCGTTTAGTTGCTGGGCAGCCTGTTTGAGAAGGTAAATAAATTATATTTTTAGATAATATAGATAATGGATGAAACGTTTTTTTCCTATTATAGAACAACATCAATACCTGTAAGATATTGTTCCCAGTTCGTTCGAATCGTTTAATGGTAGCTCTAGATGTATAGTATCCTGACCAGTAAGTATGGCTATTTTCAGCATATGGGAAAAAGTCAGTTGCTGTTACAGTTAAGTTTGGTTTAGCTTCACTAACTGCTTTATAGTAACAAGATGGGGTTGAGTAGAAAACGTTGTATTTCTCATTATTTTCAAATCCTCTAAAAATAACAGTTAAAAACAATAATGTTAAAAATTGTATTATTTTTAAGTCAAACAAATAGTGTCAGTAGAAGTAACTACAGAACTGCAGAAAATCAAGTTCTATTGATTCCAAAGCTGGCTGTTATTTAAAGAACTTCCAGGTTCTGTTACGAGTTAATTATTTTGAAATCTTAATATTTAGGCTTTTCGAAGTGCGCATAACTAGTTGTTCCTTGAATGTCGAGACTTTTAAATGGGGAAAATCAGTTATCCCGATCAGCACGCAACTACCAGAGAGTAAGTAGAATCAACAACTTAATATTAATGAACCAGTATATAGACTGAATTTTACAAGTTCACAAATTTACCGTACCGATTTACTGTACATTTCACCCACTTTGTACTGATTAGAAATCCAGAAACTTGAAAAGCAGTGCTTCCGGCCAGCAGTCCCACCAGTCCAGCACTTAAGTGGAACCGCATCGTCTACCAGTAAGAGTAAGAAAGATTTTGCGTCTTGGTTGACCTTCTCGCTTTGTCATTTTCTGTATCGAAGAAGATTACGAAGAAATGTCAAGAATACAAAATAATCAACGCGGATGAAAACCCACAAACTTTCCTATAAATAAATATAATTGTATATTTAATAATCACTTACTTTATTAATCTGTCAATATTTATATAATTTCTCTCCGCTGACTGATACTGGAAATCACCACCCATAGCAAATAAAATGTTATTGGTTTTGTAATATTTGGAATAATTGGCAATATATTCGGAAAATAAATCAACCTAAAAGCAAGATAATTTGTATAAAAAATATATTAGCAAGTGCAATATCAACTCCAAATTGGGGAAATTGACCTAAAATAATTTTCATTGTCAAATTCAGCGCATCAAAATACATACGGGTAGCGGGGTCTGTTTTTTGGGTCTAAACATTTTCTTTTGTGTGTGGCTGTGCAATTAATACCTACATATTTACTATTTAATTATTTAAATGAATATGGCATTAATAATAACAATAATAATGATTTACGTACCCTGGTGTTAAGATTGTAGTCGAAACTTTCAGGATCATCATCAATAGCATCAGCATCACATTGCAAATAGTCCCAGCAGAAACCACTTGGCGCAAAGTAGGAGTCAGTGGAAAAAATACTTGTAAAAATTTCACTATTGTCTAAAATAGCGATAATCATTAACAACAAATGAATGAGTTATGGGTTAATAAAAGAATAGTTATTTAATAAAGACAAAACAGAAGCATGTTACTGATTTCTAATGAGTAATGAAATTGAGGTGATTTTAATAATTTCAAATAAAAACAGTCAGTTTCTAGAATCCACATGCGTTGGGGAGCAAATTATTTTACATATCTTAGAAACTAATTATTATTTTTGGCGCAATAATTGAAGAAACTGCATACATAAAATGTCAATGTCAAATTTTCCACATCGTTTGGAATTTTGCCATCGTACATTTATGTGGTGATATCTACTGTTTCTATGATGAAAATTTAACGTATATTTTGCTACATTACTTGATAGTTACATACATATTGAAGATAGCGGTTTCTTGATAAATTTTATTTCACAAGATGAAAGATAGAATGATAAAATATATATATCTCAAAAAATCTAAAGAACTCATCGTTTCTAGACTCCTTTCACTTCTATATTATTATTGACTATCACCCAACCACTTGGATGTAATTAATATTTTTGTTGAAATAATGCCATTATTTGCAAATGCATATCTATTGAAAAAATCATCCATCTATCGAAGTCTGATGCACTAGGCCCCACCCTGTATAAGGGTGTATTCTAAAATCACCGACAAACGGAAACTGGAGATTCTGTGATGCAAAATAAGACGAAAGTTGTTATAAATGTATCTCCGAAAATGCTTCCTAACCGACCTACAGGGTTTTGAAAAAAAAAAACGGAGTGCCTAATCGAAAAAACACAAAGTATGATTTCATTTGCAGAATAGAACAATGAATCTAAAAATAAACATTTCAAAAAAAAATGCAGTGGCGTACGTTTTATTGTGATTTGATGGAGTAACTTAAACGATGTTACGCCAATGGATTGAGCCAATCGACTCAAACTCACCTCATTCATTGTATTCAGTAAGACATTCGAGTGTACCAAATCTCAATATAATATCTTATGCAGTTTTTGAAGAAACTCCAAAAAACTACAAAAAAAATTTTTTTCCAAAACCCTGTAGCTCGGTTAGGAAGCATTTTTGGAAATACATTTATAACAACTTTCGTCTTATTTTGGATCACAGAATCTCCAGTTTCCGTTTGTCGGTGATTTTAGAATACAACCTGTATAAATAAATACTTCCCAGTTGACTAACTACTTAATGATTTTTTAACCACACTGATAGTTATCCTATTCCTTAACGTTAATAATTCAACCGATTTCTTTTTTACATTAAAATAGATTGCATTCTTCATGCACAACATATCTTTGAAATAATAGACAGTAGTTTTAATGATACTTACCCAGTTCAGCACTGCTTTTCCACAAGAATTCTAAATCTGCAGTTGCAATTCTTTCATCTTTGGTCGATCTACTTAAACGTACAAAGAAGAATGCGTTGTAACCCATTTGTTTAAAAATTGACGCTTGCTCCCTACTATGCCCAAATGGGTCTATTTGCCAGCCTATCTTTGGTCGACCACATTCACCCAAAGTGTCATTTAATAGTCTAGAAAGTAATATTATATTAGTAGCGTTAAATATATTTAAATAAACAGTTAAACTACCAAAATATACTTATTGTATCCACAGGTATTCCTTTCAATACCTGATGGCCATATTAAACTAATTAAGAATCACTCTAAGGGAAGTTTTATAATGGGGAATTATTTTCTCTTCTGTTCGTTTGCGTACTCACAGACATAGAAATTCAGCAATTCAATTGTCAATTATTATAAATTACGCAAGGCTATTGTTTCTGTTGTAGTGATTAATTTATAATTGCATAAAAAGTAACATTGGCATGCTAACAAATTCATTACCGATTTAAATAAAATCACCAAAGAATTTTGATATGCTAGTATACAAAGAACATCACTAGAATGTAGCTTTAATACTGAAGCGAGCAGGTTAATGAAGATATCTACTACAAATGTGCCACAGGATTTCACTATTGAATACATATTATACAAAAAGGAAAGATCATATGTTTGAGATTACTTTGTAGAAATTTAACCATGTAGACTAAAAAAAATTTAACATTGTTTATTCACTATTTTAAGTTGTTTTGGAGGTAAAATGTTTAAAAACCATTAAAAAGGCCAAATATATTATCACATCCAATAAACATAATTTAATATCTAAAGAGTTATTGGAACGAAAGTACGAAAACTTACAATTAAGTTTTTAATTTTAATCACTTATTTACTTGCTATGTACCTTAAACCCCAAGTGAACTGGTTGATTGTAGATTGGTAATTGGTACATGCCTCGTCATTCATGGACCAACCTCCTCCTACCATTTCTATTTGGCCGCTTTCAACAAATGATTTGAACAACTGTTGCTTAATTTCGTTTTGTTTATTCCACCACTGCCAGAAGAAAGCCGTTTCAACTTGAATGTATCTGCAAATCAAATAATATTTATATTTATAAGATAAAAGAACCCAACAAAAAAGAAAGGTTCCGTTGGTAATCAGCCCAAAACAGGACGTCCTAGTATTAAGCAGGAGAGCAAATTGAACGTTTTACTAACTGTAGAAGAAAATTCACATACTAGCCTTCTTATGGTTAGTCGAGATTACTCTCGAGATTACTTGAGATAACTTTAATGCAAGATGACGATCCAGACCGACGAATGCAATTGCAAATGTTGGATATGTGCAATTGTGCAATGCTAATCATCTTCAAGTAAAAAACATTATTTTCTCTGTTCATAATCAGTATCCACAAGAAGTAAATGTTTGGGCAGCAAGCAATTGTGGAGAATAGTATTATTGTGCCCATACTTTTTCAATGACACTTTAAACAGTCCAAGAGATCTTCAATTCTTACAGGAACTTCTGATATCTCGTCTGGTGAACTTGTTTCGCAACGAAAATAGTCCCGATATACTCAATGAAAATTTATGGTTTCAACAAGATCTTGATCAAGTTTTCCCAACAGATGGATAGGAAGGTCTGAAACTTTTGACTGGCATCCAAGACCTCCGGACCTTTTTGTTTTTTTTTTTCTTTTTTTTTAATAATATCTAATAATAATTAAAGCTTTATTAACCCCAAAATTGCTACAAAGACTTTTTTCTGTGGGGTCAACTTAGTATATAGATCGAGATCTGATAATGGACGAATTAAAAATTAGAATTAGAACAGAATGCAAAAATATTTGCCAACAAATCAATAATAAGTTTTAGCAAGAATGAAAATCATATTCATCCGCCACGCTTATATAAAATAAATATATAAAATATCCTCAGCCTTAAATTCTTTAAAAGGTCACTATGAATTTAAGGCGAATTGATGGGCACCTTCCGTAGTTCCGACTGGCGAGATTGGTACAAAATAACGTTTTATCCTCTGGCGATGATGGAAGGCAAGGATAATAACAATGACAGCTGCCTTTGCAAATTAGTTTGCATCTTCACATTTTCATGCTTGAATAAAATGGAAAGCCTCTAAAATCAAAGTGTGCTTTATTGAATTTTTAATCACACAACAGATTATATTCAGAGTACATTATAAGTAAGTATATTATAATAATGGCCCCAATAAATAGCATAATTTTATATTTCAATAAAGACTAGTGTACAAACTCTCTGCTTAATAGTGTAGAAGATATTTTGAAACTACACAATTTTGCTCAGGTTAAAAATATCAAATCAAATCCTTATTCTAGTTATGTAAATTTTCGTTTTGTTAATTTAATTTCTTCTCTGGAATATCCAGATGGTTTAAGAAGTCGAATAAAATTTGCAAAACTAGATTCAATAACCTACACGTTATTCTTCTAGGTAAGCCCGAAATTTCATTAATCATTATATCACTCTTATTATATTTTAAGCAAAATTCTAAAAATATCAGAGGAAAGAACGATTATTATCCAAAAATACTTTGTTTACCTTAATTGTTCTGTAACTACCCACACACTTTTTATTATTTTTTTAAATCCATTTACTAGATAATACTGTCAACTTACTAGATATTAACTAATATTAAAATAGTGATTTTTACCTTCTATCTGGATTCTGTTTAAGTGCTTGCAATACTGAGTCAATGATGTACTGAACTCCGACATTTTGAATACTATCATTTCCTGAAAAAAATGAGAAGAAATGTTGCATGGAATTTGAAACTATAATTATATACAATTTTTTATCGCATCTTTCTGTTTTTTCCAATATGACACTGTACTTGAAACAAAAAAATCATTAATTAAAAAAATATGCCACGTCCTGAAATTTTTCGCAAGGACGAAATTATTATTAAATTGGATCAAAACTGTATTTGAAATGAAAATTCATCCTGAAATTTGAATTGAAACAAATTTACTGCATACGCTGATTCAGAAGAATTATGTAACCTACAAGCTGGTTGTTTTATTTACTGCTGTTTTCACCAGCATAACAGACGAATGGAAATGGGACTTTTAAAACTCTGAGGTATCTGTTTGATGTAAAGTAGAGTCACATTGGATGGGTATGGAAAAATTGGTAATGATAATGGAATGATATACCAAGTATCAACTCCAATAAAAAATAATGAGAATACAAACAGTGTTCTAAACCTCTGACGTTGTACAAGCACTTACATAGCTTCTATTATCTAAACCTTGCTTGTCTAATAAGTAGCGATATATGTAGATAATTAATACTGATGCCATTATCACTAATAATTAACGTAGTACGTAAACAGCGCGAACAAATCTTGATTTCTGATATATAAATGACAAACAAATTAATACATGTCGATTTCAAAGGTAGTAGCTATAAAAAATATTATACTTGATAATAAGTTTTCTCTAAGACGTTTTACAACAGAATTGATCTTTTAATAACAATATTCCCCGTACAATTTAAAATAATCGAGTAACGGTTTGATAAGTTGTAATCGAGGTTGTAATTGTTGAACTTTTGCCTTAGAAGTTATTAAATTTTTTTTTTTTTAATTGGAAGAAGTCAGTCGTGTTGTAAATATGAAATATCATTTTGTTTTTTTGCTCATAACTTCCGATTAATTATACAAATTCAAAATTAATTTCATAACACTTTGCCCAGAATAGTTCAAACTTTTAACAGCCCTGACAATTTTAAATGTTCTGTTTTATGGAAAAATACTAAAGTGCTATTTGGGCTTTGGGCCTGTCATTTTTCTTGTATGTAGTTCTGTTTAATCCATCTTTATAGGTTAATTAAGAATTAAAAACTAGAAAAATCACTATCAATAAATATCTCAAATAGAACAATTGTTTTAATTTCGTATATACAATTTGCATATAAGAAAGTTAGAAACACGTATTTATAGATTTAAGAAAATGGACTGATAAATGTATAGCTAAAGTGAATTGGTAAAGCATGCAATACTTACTGCCATAATAATATTCCTCAACAGTTTTCAACCATCCAACATCGTCATGTGAATGAGGTATAAGGTGAACATTTATTTTGTTTGGATCTAGTGCATGGCATGCCTAAAATTTCGTAACGCAATATACACTTTTAAACTAATGTATAATAAATTAAGTCTTACCTGGAGGGCACACGAATCACCTTCAGATAAATAATCAGTTGCTATGGGCGAAGAAAATACTCCGACAAGAGATAGTAGGACACAAAATATTGGAACTTGTATTTTAATTTCAATCATTTTCTAAACCGTTAAACTCCTTAAAGAACAGGCATATAAGACTTTGTAATAAAATGTTTTGTATATTCAATAAAACTTAATCACAACGTTGCCTTAGGTGTTATCAAAAATCAATAAACTGTTCAATCTGTTACAAATCAGATATGATCAACATTTGCATTATTGTTACTAAGGATTGAAGTGGATATATCAAAAGTACATATATTCTTATTGGGGGAAATCAATTGTTTATATGATATTGATAAATATATATTATCAGATGTAGTTGATGCTTCACGCTTTTTTTTTTCAAAAGATATACACTTTAGTTGATTAAAAAATACCTCTATATTATGGTTTTTATTATTTATTAAATTTAAGCAGTTTGGTTAACAATATTTTTAGCAATGAGTATTATTTCAATATATCGTTCGAATATAATGAAGAATTCTTTGGTTCCAAAATCAGTGAACAAAAATAAATTTGTTTTAATGTACAGGATGTCTCAAATTGGTGGGGG
This sequence comes from Rhagium mordax, assembly GCA_963680705.1. NCBI lineage: Eukaryota > Metazoa > Arthropoda > Insecta > Coleoptera > Cerambycidae > Rhagium > Rhagium mordax. Next base: position 109,645,745 of record OY796656.1, read on the forward strand.
TTGAGGGGTTAGACCCATTTCCAGAGTAGTTGGAAAAAAACTGACGACACATTCCCGAGGTCAATTTTCGAGACAAATCAAACGGTCAAAGGCTTAATTCGATATTTCTTACTGTTTTTAAATATAAGCCGAAATTTATATTTTTGTCATTTCCTTATTTATCAATATTTTTCCTAACTGTTAAAAATTTCTTAGAGCACTTTTTTACGTAAATCGAGAATCTGAAAATTAAAATTTTCTGGCAATGTGTCGTCAGTTTTTTTTTCCAGCTACTCTGGAAATGGGTGTAACCCCTCAATCCCAACCAATCTGAGACACCCTGCACATGCAGTTCTCCACACATGGTGGCCCTTCTTTCTAAAATTACATGTTATGACTTGTCATTATAACTAAGCAGCTCAGGTTCAGTTAAGGAGGTCGCGAGAATCACTTCAACATGTTTATAGGTATACTTAGTTGTATTTTTTTATATTATAAGGATCAAAGTTATTTATTAAATATAACGTTGTTGAGATAAAATAGTGAAATTCACTCAACGGCACAGAAAATATTAAATGTATGGAAAATGGATTGAATTGAAACTAACATACATGGAGATTTAGTTACTTTGAAATAGCAAGAATATTTATTATACAGTTATGGCCACGCCGCCATCTTGAACAAGTAAATACTGTTTAAGGGAATCTTCTTGATAAATTTTGATTTTCAAAAAATTTTCCAAATAAATAATCTAATAAATATGAAATTATTATTTAATGTCATAATTTTATGTTTTCAGGGTTGGGCAATGTAAAAAAATGGTGCTGATAAGATAATTTTCAAAAAAATTGCCAAAAATTGAATTTATACCCTCTTTTTCCAAAATTACTAAGTACTTAAGAACGCTAGAAATACTACACAACTGCTTTGTGGATTTTGTATAATTTGGTTATCTTTATTAAAAGAAGATATTAACAAAATTAATATTTTGTAATGTTAATATCAAATTTTTTTTTTTTTACAATTACAATTCTCTTTCTTTGATTGATATGCATTACTTATAAATGACTTTATTTAGGCTTTATACAAGCATAATAACAAAAAACATATCTAATTTGATATACTCACATTGATGTTTCATATCTAAACATGCAATTATTAAGTTTATTGGATCTTCTTTAATGCATGATAAAAATTGGATTAAAAATTACAAAACGTTTTTAATTGGTGACCATAATGAATGAATTTTATGGTGAGAAAAAAAAAATTTTTCAATAATTTATTTTTAGATGTTTTGAATTTTGTAATTTTTAATCCAATTTTTCTCATGCATTAAAGAAGATCCAATAAACTTAATAATTGTATGATTAGATATGAAACATCAATGTGAGTATATCAAATTGGATATGTTTTTTGTTATTATGCTTGTATAAAGCCTAAATAAAGTCATTTATAAAAAAAAAAGTTAATATCAATGTTTCAGTAAGTAGTATCTAGGGTTATAAGATAAATGAATAAGCAATGTCATGTTAAAATATTGTATCAACAAAACATTTTTTTAAATATTTTGAATAAAGAAATAGATTTAGGTTTCAATATTAATAATATTTTATTTTTATTTATATTTATATCAGTAAATGTCCTCTAGCTTTTCCTTTCACGCATAGGTTTCTAAAGAATTCCAAAAAAGGAAATGTCACAATATAGACAAACTAAAAAAAGTTTGTTGAATTATGTATATTGAATATTTAACTAAATAAAGCAAACTTAGTATGTATCTCCAATTGGATGTGTGAGTGCTTCTGTTGATGATGCACACATTGTCAAAGAGCGGTTAACTGAAAAGTTAACAAACATATGGGTGAACCTCTCAATCCTCTCATGGCCATATTTTATATCGTCATATCTACCTCCAACAGTTTTTCCAAGAAATGTAAAAAAATATAATATATTTACATACTAAAACACACAATATTACTAAAAAACGCAGCTCATGCACATTTTTGATTTGCATGCATTAAGATATAACGCATGCTTTGTTTGAGTTTTATTTTATATTTAAATTAGAGAATTAATTAAATATCACGCACAAATCCGGCAAAAAATTATATTATTAACATAATATTTCGATTTAAACTTACTTACTTTAAACCTACATGCGTGAAGTTGTAATATTGAGTAATTGACGTATTCCATGCAATATAACCATTATTGGAAGCTGTCTTAAGAAAAATTAATTATCTATTATGTCTCATGTTCCAAATTTGTTATTTTAGAAAATTTGGAGACATTTTCGCACACCTTAGAGGAATAAAGCAAAAAGAATGTTGTTTATGGTTGCAGGGTAATTATCTAAATAGAAACTTCTAGAAGTAAGTTATTTTCACCGATGAGGCAATATTTACTACTATAATGGGGTAGTGTTTGCACAAAACTGCAGACATTGGACAGTAAACACTCCTGATTGGGTCAGAAGGTAAATGTGTGGCGCTGAACTTTCAACCAAACCGTAATAGGACCCTTTTTCTTAAATAATGATGTCTGGGATGCTATAATAGATTTTTCGTTGAACAAATTGTATTTTTTAATAAGGTGGGGCACGCATTTACAATTCAAGACCATAAATGAATGAACATTTTCTTCAGAGGTAAACAGATCGATATGTATAGTCCTACATTATTGACCACCCAGAGCTCCTGATCCAAAACCTTGGATCATTATTTTTAGGACATTAAAAGCAAAGTTTATAGCAGCTTTGTGAGAAGATAATGAATGCATGTTTAAAAATCACAGCTCAAGAATTGCGAAAAGTGATAATATAAATAACAGAAAACGGATGGACATGTCAGGCTTGAGGAAGGTTATTAAAAAGAGGCCCATCATAGTGTAAGACTGATTTTTATTTCTCGCCCATTTTCAGTATCTATTTATTTAATAAATACCCATTCAAAACAAAATTTAAGTTTTTACGAAATTTTACAAGAGAACACTATATTAATTCGTGATTCTGAACAACTTATTTTTATCAACAAAATTTTTTTATCTCTGGCTTACTGTGATTTCTAGAAAATTGCTAATTTTCTTTTGTCGTAGTAGGCTCAGGTTTCAAATGTGAGCGACTGATATATATTGTAAAAAATGTTCTTTTAAAATGATAACATTCTTAATAGTATCTACAGTTACTTGGTGATCTCACTTCGAACTAATTCTATAGCTGTTTTAAATTCAAATATTTTTGGATAGTTTAATTCAAAATGGGTCAAATATCAAATATTAAAAAGGAATAAGGGTGCTTTTTCGTTGGGGGTGAGTTTCACCCCAACTCAGGGGTTTCGAAAAAAAAGTGACTATTGGAACGTGTAGATCATCAAATACTACCCCTAAAACAGGGCCTGAAAACGTTGATTTTTAAGCAAAAATCAACGATTTTTCAAAGATTTTAAGCAAATTACTCAAAGAGGATCACATTTTCGAAAAAGTTTGTCATGACAAAAAAGTTAGCTAATGAAATAACAAAAATAATCTATGAAATAAAAATTTGTTTAGGCTCATCGTTGTCGAGATACAGTTCATGTAAGTTGCATTTGAACGTAGCCCTAAATACGACACGCGCTTCATATTAAAAAACCTTTGACATGTACACGTATGTACCTACCTTGAATTAAATTGAAGCTATTACAGTAGCTAAAAATTGTCTTTTGGCAAATTTTAATATATGCCAAATAAAAAATGATACATGGAAACTAAAGGCAAAATTTTGATTTTTTACAAAAAAAGTGCCCGTTTTTTTGTTTCAGTAAATTCCAAATTGAAAAAAAAATTCCGAATTGTGTTTTTTGTTAGTTATTACTATTATGCATACGCTAAAAATTTTTTGACCGTTATGTATCATCTATATAAAAGATGTTACACTTAATGTATTTTGAAAATTTTTTAAATAATGAATGTTTTTGGCTTTGAGGTTAAATAACTTAGCACGGAAGAATTTTAGCTGAATGTTACCAGAGACAAAATATGATGGCAATAAACTAGTGAAAATGGCACTGTTTTAATTTATTTGATAAAGATATTAGGTTAGGAGATAGAAGTGTTTGAAGTTAACTGTTAACGTTTTTTTTTAAATTGGCGCGTTTAAGATGCATATTGAAAAACTAACCACTTTTGTACTGTTTTGACCTCTGACCTTAAAGGGGATTAAAATACCTTTAAAATGCTTTTTTGGAGAATTTTTAGCGTTAATTGCAGAGGAGATATGACCGAAATAAGAAATGCGCCTCGTTACTCGTTTGGCGGTAATTTAGTCTCAGAACTTCGTTAATTATTGATATTTTAACTTTATGGGTGGTTTTCGTTCTCTTAGGGATAATTGCAGTTATTTTTTTTTATTAGGGGATGAGCTTTATGTCTCGAAATATAACAGTCTGCTAAGAAAGTCCTAATTTTTCAAAATAAACAAAAAATTATTAATTTATCCATTTTACCCCTTTTATATCGGCTATATTGAGGGTGCACCATAAGATTTTTAATTTCTGACTTCACATTTGTGATCAGCGTCTCCAAAAACATAAATAATATAAGTTTTAATAATTTGTTCTCAGTACGTAGTTAATTATGGTTTTCTTTATTTTAGGGGTAATTTATAATAAAGTTTTATGTCCTAAAATATTAGAATTTGCAAAGAAAAACTTCTACTTGCTAAAAACAAACAAAATACCTATGTTTTTCCATTGTTCTCCTATTATATCGACCATTTAGGGGTACAATCGCGAATTCTAAAATTCTGACTTGAGATTCATAATCAGCGACCTCAAACATATATATATGAATTTTTTAAATAACTAACTCTTAATATTTGAGTCAGTATTTTGAACTTCAGGGGTGATTTTAACCCTCTTAGGGGTAAAACCACATCTATTCCTTTTTAACATTTGAAGTTGATACCATAAAGTTTAAGAATCCGCAAAAAATAATTTACAAGCAGCTATAGAATTAGTTGGAAATTTGGGTACTTTTTGGCACCAAGTGACTGCGTATTATAACTGAATTGGGCCAGAAATAAATAAGAGGCTGATGTAATTGTCTTCATGAGTAATGAAACGCACTATATTTATAACTCGAAGTAAAGTGTGATTTCCACCTTGAGTAAATTTACTAATTGTTTTGCTCGAATTTGTTACTTTTGGCAATTTCATTTAACATTGATTAATTTTTTTATCACTCAATAAAATTTTGCGACTTTTAAATGGAATAGAATTAAAAACAGAAATTTTTTATCAGAAAGTTTATAAAGTACAAAAAATAATTTCTCTGCAAAAAATAAAGCATATTTGTCATTGGAATCATCAACAACATATTCTTCACTTCATCTGCTTCCTGGTTTTGATCCTAATCGTCATCCTCATCCTCATCCTGGTGTTTCTTATTATCTTATTTGAATTCGACAGTATATTCAGTACAACAAATAACACCCAGTCGTATTATATGAGGCAAATATTGTACATGGTAAAGCAGTACATTTACAAACACACCTTTCAAACTTGCATAGGATCTTGCTTCTCCAAAAGCATTTAATCAGTTTCAAAATGCGACAGGAATTTCTGTGTTCTCATAAATCCAAATCTTGTTGATTAGATTTCAGTAAGTGCTTCCAAATAGGCGTTTAAAGTAAGCACCCATAATTTTCACTGCAAAAGCCGCATCTGTAGGAGGCAGCAAGGATAGAAGAAACAGCCGCGATCTGCCACTTCCAATTATATTTACCCAGAGTTTCACATAGACCTGTGAAGTTGAATTACACGAACTTAGTCATAAACTTTGATACTTGGATAACGTCGCAAAGTAAATTATAAAGAATACTTACTCAAAGGTAAAGCTTAGCAGGCCTCTATTATAGATAATGAGTGTTTACTTTTTACGTTTTGATAATTTTATTGTATCTAATACCATAAGTATATTGCAATTGAAAATAAAAAAAAGTAAAAAAATTAGAAAATAAGTGTAGTTAAATCATCGGTTACCTTTTTCACTTAATGTTCTTCACTGCATCAAAATCTGACACAACCGTAACTAAAAATCTGCCAATTCTCTTTTACGTTTTGTGGTAATTTACAAATCTCATAATAATATGAAATGTTTAAAGTTGGCAGTATCATCGCCCATATACTTTTAGTTAAGCTGGTTAAGCATATTAAAGCATATTCAGATACAGATGTTAAGAAACCTAATCTAATAAAAATTTTAACTTAAGAATTTTCATTTGGCTATTGGCTGCTGAAGTAAACAAAATAACTTATTCGAAGAAAAATTATTATTTTTACCTTTACAAAAACTTACAGTAACTACTAATATATAAGTAGTATGTAGTATGGAAAACTCACCACAAGTCATATTTCCCTAACTTTAAAATAATGAATACCCCTTTCAGTTTTCTATAATATACGCTGTTGATACCATTTTGAAGTAGGTACCCTAATCAACTTATAAAAGTAAAGCAATTTTATTGTTCGAACTGTGAAGTTTCGAGACACTCATTAGGCGCACGTTTCAAGAAAACTTGTAACTCGCTAAAAAAGGAGTCCTCAAAAGCGAGTTAAGCTTAAATTACGGATGAACTTCCCTAATGACTGCTTCTCTACTTGCTACAAAAAGAATATGAGAAAATGGCTTTGACATCTAAAAGTCTGCATCATGAAATATTAATTTTGATCCCAACGTCTTTAATTTAAAAATATTCTAGATAAAAATTTAATAGCAGACTAGAAGGGTATTCAAAAGATATGAAAGAAAAATAGATCATTATTGGATGCTAATGAGAATGGGAGAATTAAAAAACTAAATGTATATGGCAAGAACAAAACATTTATTTAAATTCTATATGTGTAGGAAAAAAGAGGGCATCAGAACTTTACCAATCTAGAGAGGAACACGAGTCAATTCGTTAAAATAATCAATGTTTTTTTTATTATTTGAGAGTTTTCTTTTTATTCTAAATACACCGATGAAATCATAGTAGAAATGTACTTAAAATAGGTATTTTTTCGCAACGATAACAAAAAAATACGTCGTATTTCTTCTTTATCAGCCATTGAATCAAGAATCGACATCGACAATGTATTCAATTTTAAAGCGACTTGTTTACACTACAAGTTTACTAGTTTCCATACTCTTGGCCTCTTATGCTGTACGATATTGGAACAAGTATCATTGACATGGGAGCATGTCGAAATCGAATTGAGTTCGCTTGTGATTTATACAAATTAATACGCTTGTATTCTTGTATTGCGGTTGAGGTTCTGTTCACAGAAATATTCAAATATTATTTGAAAAGATGTACTTATTCATTTGTTTTAAATAAAACTCAGTAAGTTTTGTTGGTAATAATTCATTGTGGGTGGCTTTATTTGAAATGACCATAATAATCAATGGTGTTAAATTAACACTGTATAAAAGCTTACGCGCTTTATTCGGAAAAAAAAATATGAGTAAAGAATCTTTATGCCAGATAATGTTGACTCGACTAACGTTTATACTATACTATGTGACAGAAAATGCAACACCTGATAAATAATAATATATAATATATTAGTTTTTTATCGATTCTAACTAACACACATTGTTAAAATATAGAAATATCCAGATTTATCACTGTACATTTCAATTCCATTGCATTTCACTGAACACATCCTTGACATAACTCAACTCTTACCGTCTCTACTAGGTGGTTCCGGGTTGGTGGCAATATGGAATCAATATTATTTGATAATTAAATTTAATGATTAGTCGTTGACCCTAGCAACTAACCTTTCATTTGCTACAGATCTTGTACCGTTAAGTGAGGTAACTCATGACTCATGAGGAAACATAAAAAGGAAAAAAACACAAAGAGCTGTCATAAGATTGTACCTTTAATGTGATTCTTATATCGATAGATAATCACAAAATTATTAATTAATTATCATTTACCTGTACTATATATATACAACTGTTTATTCACTGAAGATGGTATATAAAGTGTGGTGGTTGCATACACGATAGAAAGATTGAAATAAATAATAGTACAATCTCATTGAGAAATACACACCCCACAAAAATTATCGCATCACTAGAAATTGACCATAAGTTTGATGTTAATTTTTTTCTGAGTTGTTTGTCCGATTTGGATGATCTTTTTTTGCATTATAGGTTGACTCTTCAGGAATGTTACTGTGCTACTGAATTTTTAGTAAAAATTCACACTTGCTTGAATACCGGATGTAACTATGATGTTGCACTTGACCCGAAAATTCGTAACACCCTGTGGAGTGTACCAGCAGCAACAGCACGTTACAATTCAGTGCTAACTCTTATCTTTTGTTGCCATTTTCTTTTTTGGTTCACTTCATTATCTGTATTAACAGATGAGATATACAGTTTTATAGTACAACATGTTTTCATTTACTTATATTGATAGTTTTTACTCTTATATTCGTAAAACTGTGGCAGGCAATATAAAAACAAAAAAGTATGTACTCTAGCCTGACCTTTTCTTAACATTCTCTTCTTTAGTTTACTTAATTATCTCTGTTAACAGATCAGATATACAGGATGAAAAAAAAATATCAATATAGGCAATTTTTATTAAATTTCTAGAAAAATAAAATTTAGGATACAATAATTTTCAATACCGTGTATTTCCCCCTCCCGCCCTAATTACAGCTTGTATTCGCCTTGGTAGACCTTCATAGAGGTTGTGTATATAATTCTCATCGATATGGTTCCAAATGACATTCAATTTATTTTCAAGTTCAGGTAGGGTTCTACATGGAACTTGGTCTTGCTGAATCGTCCATCCTAAATGATCCCATACTTGCTCTATTGGTTAAATATCTGGACTGCAAGCTGGCCAATTCATTGCAGTGACATTAACCTCTTCAAAATATTCTGTTACTATCCTCGCAGCGTGTGTATGCGTAAAAACTAGCAATATAAGTCAATAAAAACATGTTTTGTTATAAAACTGTATATCTCATCTGTTAATACAGATAATGAAGTAAACCAAAGAAGAGAATCTTAAGAAAAGATAAGGCTAAAGTTAGCATTAAATTGTAACGTGCTGTTGCTGCTGATACACTGTACAGGGTGTCACGAATTTTTGGAACAAATACATCATAGTTACACCCGGTATTCAAGCAAAAGTGAATTTTTACTAAACATTCAGTAGCACAGTAACATTCCTGAAGACTCAACCTACAACGCAAAAAAAGATCACCCAAATCGGACAAACGGTTCAGAAGAAAATTAACATCAAACTTATGGTCAATTTCAAGTGATGCGATAATTGTTGTGGGGTGTGTTGTATGATGATAATGTAGATAATGCGCATTAAATTCGGACAATTAATTATTGTTAACTTGTTGATTTAATATGCAAATTCAATTTAATTTTAGAAATTAACGTGAGCCTGGAAAATTGAAAATTTTGAACATTTCAGAAATTTAAGATATTATGTTTATATATGGATCATAGACTTGAAAACCTGATTTTTTATGTTTTGAAAATTTTTTCGGTTAAAAAAATATGAACTCGCAAAATGCTGTTTGTTAAGGACTGCATATGGAAAATGGAAAGTAAGCATTACCTAATAAGTGGTGTAACGAAGTGATTTTTTCTGTCAAGGATTACCTGTTTTTTTTGTAATATTTCCGTCACTTGGGTACACCCTGTAGCCTCTGTTAGTATTTAAGTTCTGTTTTAGTTAAGTTAACATTGAGTTGTAAAAGCCGCTGGTAACCAAGTAGTAAATTATTTGATTCATTTTCGATAACCCCGGTATAACTAAAAAACGTGAATTATTATAAAATAATGACCGAGTCGGAAATAAAAATCATTAGTTAGTAAAACTGATTAAAATATTAATCCGTATCTGTCTTAATTCGTCTCGTTTTGCAAGAGTCTAGAAATTGCAAGCAACCCATTTCCGGTTATTGATGCTCCGAGTAACTGTTGCCAATTATATAATACGCTCGAACTTGCTAAGTAACGTCTGTAGTACGCGCATCCGAGATACATCATGAAAGCGAGGAATAAAACTTGCGAGGAGCATCCAAAAACTGTCTGTCTGTCAACCTGCCAACTTGCCATCTACAAGCACAGCCGTCTGTAAAATAACTATCGATTCGATTATTATTAATAAACAATTTTGTAAGTTATACAAAAATTTCCGAGTTATTATTTCTGGTATTTATTTCTAATTAATCCGTTTGAGAAATTGTCCAGTCCAATTGACAAGACAATCATCTTTCGACCCTCTGGACAAAAAACCGTATCTCCACTGTCAGCTGCCCCGCTAGCGTTCTCACCCCGGTGAGCCAGAAAGTGCTGTTTCTTTCACTTAAAAATAAGGAACTGGCGCCCGAGAATTCGTAATAAAAATTATTACAAAGCTGGATGTGAGTCTTTGCAGACGGTAAGGTGCAAACAACCCAGCAGGGTACATAAAGCCATTACAGTAGGGACGTAACAAATAGTACTACTTAGTCTTCAGTTGTCTTCCTACTGAGTACTGAGGTATTAACCTGGTCTCAATCTTAACAAAGAGTAGATAAGAAAAAAGGCGTCAGTTACCTAAATTCCACTCATGACAAGTCAAATGACAAATCCATAATTTGACTTAAGGCCGTTTGTAATGAAGTAAAATTTGATGTACATTTTATTATAAATTACAAGATGACAACTTTATTTTATTATATTGTTGACAGCCTTAAAATAAAAATTACCAATTTTAAGTTGGAACGCACTTAATAAAATTAAATGTATTAAATTTTATATAAAATTTTACTAATTATGATGTTCCATCAATTGGAGCATTCTAACCACCTATACTATGCTTAGCTCAAGATAAGACTTAGGACGTAGGTTAGATACAGGCAATACAGGGCCGTCATTATAGTTAATTTGGTAGTATTTCAGTTTTTACTGTCGAGAGTTATTTTCTTACAAATCATTTAGAATAGGATCAGTGAAATCCTGAAAGTATATTTATTACAATGATATTTTTAACAAAAGATTAATTTTTGTTTACATATAGCGACAATAAATAAGCTTTATTCCTATAGTATTACTATTGTTAGATATTATTTGTGTGACCATCCAACATGAATTAATTTGATGCTCATTGTTCCTATAGCGGATTTGTGAATATTTTATTTATACTACCTACGTGACATTAAAAAGAAAACACCCGGTAGTTATGAATATATTGCAATAATTTTCTGGGTATATGTTCATTTAGGTTAAGACAAAAATCGATCAATTTTTGAGCCATATCGATACGTTGGTTTTTGTGTTATCAGGTTTTTTTTTAAACAACGCAGTAGGCGACAATGTAGATACTTTTGTACAGTGAGCATTTGTTTTTCATACAGTACATTTCTAAGGGCCAGTTTCTTTCTCTATTAAAATTGTATAAAAAACAATCGGCACACTAATTATTATAAAATTGTTGGATGTCTGAAATTTCACAGCTTAAATATCGTTGGGTGAGCGATAAAGACAATTTTTTAAATAAACGATTTAAAAAAATTCCCAAATACGGTTTTTAAATATTTTCAAACGTGGTTTTAAAAAATCCCCTAATTCATGCAATCTCGTAATCACTACACTCTGTACTTAGAAGTAGTAAGAAATTATTATATTAGAACGTAAATAAAATATATTATTTTTAATAAAAAAAAAACAAATATTTAATATCACATAAATAGAATTACACACATAATTAACTAGATATCAAATATCCAGTAAAACATATATTATCTAAACACAAACAGATCAATTTTTCAAAAGTATGAATGATAATCTTAGCAAACTTGGTGTTTCTCGAAAAAATATATATTTCTCTAACACGACTTTAGAAACTACGCATTCCACAACTAAAAGTTGTGTTGGAATATATGACATTCTAACCCGTTGTAGAATATTTATTACATAACAGTTTTCGACGAATCAAAGCCTAACCCGTTGTAGAATATTTATTACATAACAGTTTTCGGTTAAATTGTAATTTATTTTCTATTTTTTTTGTGTAGTTTCTAAAATCTTTTTAGAGAAAGTATAGTCTACAACACGTTTAGAATGGCATATTCCACACTCGCGAACCGTAGTCCTCGCCCTTGGCTCGGACTACAAACTTTCGCTCGTGTGGAATATGGGCCATTCTTAAACTTGTTATAGAATATACTATTCCATATCTCAATTAATTCCAAGATAATTACTGTCTCTCTGACTTACAGATAATTTGCGGAAAATAATAAATAATTTTTACGTACTGAATGTTATTACGTATTAAAAAATACTATATTTCTTAAGCTAAAGGTTTAATTATTAGTTAATCTCTAACATTTGCGTAATTTCAGAGGAATAAAAAATTTATCAAAAATAGATCTTTTTTATGCTTTTAAAATTTTACTTTGCTGTTGATGAGAAAAAAAGGAGTTTGAAGAAACTTGTACAATTTTTAGATGGTTGATATATTTTTAGGCAATTGAATTTATTTAATATTAGAGCTGGTTTGTATGAATAACCGCGGTCAATAAATTTGTTGGTATTGACTAGTGTTTGCTTATCCGATAATTCGTTTTAAATCTGTTTTAAAGTATTGTTTTATTTCTTTGTTTACCTGACCTCTAAACAGGGTGTCGTAGAAATTAGTGCACAAAAAGATACCACATATTTCCGATGGCAAAATAAATGATTGGACCAAACTTACTTATGTACCAAAATGCTTCCTAAGAGAGCTGCGGGCCCTTAAAAGTGGGCCCTTGAAGATGGTTTTATTATCTTCAAAACTGTTCAAGTTAAGTATTGAAATTTAGCACAACTACTTACATTTTTAAGCCTAACAATACAAAATGTTTACCAAGGGTACGTCAAGCTGTTGGGGTGGGGGGGTAAACATGACCTCCTCGGTAAAAGTTTAGCGGTTGTGCTAAATTTCAACACTTTAACTTGAACAGTTTCGGAGATAATAAATAAAATCCATCTTCACTTTTAGGGGCCTGCAGCTCCCTTGAGCTCCCTTGGGAAGCATTTTGGTATAGACATAAGTTTGGTCTAATAAAGTTATTTTGACGTCGGGAATATGTGGTATTTTTTTGTGCACTTATTTCTGAAACACCCTGTATAACTATGCCCATATTGCCCATTGGGATAACAAAAATACCAAGTAATGTTTTGGTTTCAAATCAGATAATAAATTTACCTATGTAAAACTTATTTTTGAAAGAATATTAAAGCAAAATCTAATAACCAAGACGTAAGCTGAAAATAAAAACGCGGCCCTAATAGAGATCATTTTCTATTCCTGCCAATAATTTTGAAATATATTCGCTGCTCGTGTTCTGTATGAAAGTTACACCATTATCATAAAAAGGATATTTCCTCAAAAGTGAAAATGTTATTTTTGTCGCTTTTCATATAAATATCTAAATATCTTCATAAATATAAGAAATAGCAGTTTTTAAATAAAACTTTCATATTTTTACAGTTCTTTAAAGACCTGTTGAGGAACAATACGATTTTATGCTAATTTTAAAACCATTGTTTGCAAGATACTACTTAATTTTTGTATTCTCAGGTTCAGTAAATAGATCTAATATTGTTTTCTGGGTTTAAAAATTGATTAGAGCAATATATTTGTCTCAAACTTACCGTAACTTTTAGAATTTTCTAATTTATTTATTTATTTTATGAAACAGTACATTGAAAACTTACAAATAATAATAGTGCCTGTCCAGTCATATTTACTCACTAGGAACTTGTTTTGTATTTAGGACTGGAGGAAAACAAACAATATTAATGATTAATATTTTAAGCATTATCCACTTAACTAGACAAACAAAATTTATAGAATACAATTAAACAGTATCTTATCTAATTATTATTTAAGAATGAAAAAATAAAAAAGTAAGTATATTATATTGCAAATCAAATATATTATGATACTAAATCTTTATGTTATTTTAATAAATTCTTGAACAAATCCAAGTTGCTTGCGCGACAAAGAACTTTGCTTTGTTTTTAAACATTAATGTTATTAATTTGTTTGATATAAATAGGTAAGTTATATAGTTGTATGGCTGGTTGGTTGAGAGGCTAGGATACTAGACTCTCAGCCAGGAGTCCCGGGTTCGATTCCCGGCCATGGCATTGGGATTTTTTCGGACAAAGAAATTAATCCTAGTATACTCGGATATTGGGTGTGTGTCCCTTGTCTCTAAATGTGCAGCCCCCTCCCGCACAAGACTTTTAGAGTCTTCAGGGATAAAGGGGGTCGTATTATCTGTGGTGTTATTTATTTATTTATTTATTATACTATTTTTTTACGGTAATATCTAAAAATCTTATTACAGGAGTTTTATTAGCTCTTATAATAATTATTAATATTTATGTATAAAATTTAAGATAATTACATTGTTTGTAAATTTTTTCAAAACTAATAAATTGCGTTTGTGTTAAACACGACATTGTGATGCCCTTAGTAATCCATTTATTGCTTGGTTCAATTGATATTATGTTGTTTTTACATGGGAAAACTGAATTAAATTTGCTATTAAAGATATAAATTGTTTCAAAACCAGAATTGAAATCTCATATAACGACATTCAGTCTGTGCGATTTAATACACTTTATTTTATTTTTTTGTTATAAGTTGGTTATTTACAATAATATAAGTAGATATGATTCTAAGAGTTTTTCATATTTTGAGGCAGTCTTAGAATTAGTTACCCTTAGAAAAACACAGTCTGTAATTTCACCTGACAAATAAAAAACTGCTTTTGATTTTGATTTTAAAGCAGAAAAATCAGCAGCGTTGCAAAATTTGGTGGGATACTCTAAATGGATGCACGCAATGCGATGTTTCCAGTTTATCTACGATCACTAACGTAAATAGCTGAAAACGCACTCTCCGCCACCTATATAGGAATTGAACCTTACACACCGTAAAGAAATCGCACGCTCAGCCGCTGAGGTGTGTTGCAATGTGACCACGTGACCAACTTTACACACCACTTGTAGTTCATATTTCTGACACCAGGCTAAAATGATTAAAAATGGCAGGTGAAAACTTAATTTTCTAACGCTGTCAAAACTGACATAAGCAACAAATAATACAAAATTGTGTTTTAATTTCAATAAATACGATCGTAGGTGAAGTATAGTACATAAGTCGAGTTGTAATTAGTATATTACGTAATGAGAGTTGTAAATAGCATATTACGCACGAATGGAAAAATTGCGCACGACGCCGAGTAGCGGCGAGTGCGGCAATTCCATGAGTGCGTAATTGCTTTACAACTCGAATTATGCACTATACTTTACCTACGATCGTATTTATTGATATTAAAACACAATTTTGTATTATTTGTTGCTTATGTCAGTTTTGATAGCGTTAGAAAATTAAGTTTTGCACCTGTCATTTTTATTAATTTTAGCGCGGTGTCAGAAATATGAACTACAAGTGTTGTGTAAAGTTGGTCACGTGGTCACATTGCATCACAACTCAGCGGCTGAGCGTGCGATTTCTTTACGGTGTGTAAGGTTCAATTTACATAGGTGGCGGAGAGTGCGTTTTCAGCTATTTACGTTAGTGATCGTAGGTAATGGTATATTACGTAATGAGAGTTGTAAATAGCGTATTACGCACGAATGGAAAAATTATGCACGAGACGCGTTAGCGTCGAGTGTGATAATTCCATGAGTGCGTAATTGCTTTACAACTCGAATTATGTACTATACTTTACCTACGACCGTGTTTATTGAAAGTTTGTATTTCATTTTTATTATTTATCGCTTATGTCAGTTTTGACAGCGTCAGAAAATTAAGTATTGCACTTGTCATTTTTAATAATTTTTAGAGAATAAGTTTGTTTGTATTGACCGTTGCTAGGCGGTTGCTAGGAAAACTGTACGAATTGTGCGATTTTTTTACCAAGTTGTGCGATTTTTTTACCAAGTTGTGCGATTTTTTTACCGTGCGTAATAGGAATCTTACATTGATCGCAGACGGTGTGTTTTTAAGTACTTACAGTAGTGGTCGTAGGTAAAGCAATTATTACGCATTCATGGAATTGCCGCACTCGTCGCTACGAGGCGTCGCGTCGTGCGCAATTTCGTGTTATTTTAAATTATTTTTAATCTTTTGGTATAATCCAAGTGTCTTTTTATTAATTATACTATTTTTTTTCTACTTTTTTACATTATGTATTGAATTATTATTTCCTTACAAAACCGTGAATGTTTATATTATTAAATTGAAAACCTCGCGACATAATGAAACTTCCTGTGGATTAGTTATCAGTCTAATGCTATTTCGATTCGATAGTTTTGCACGCGTAATTAAAAGCAGATGAATTTAAATGTTCACTATCGTCACTTTTCATTAAGTGTTCGTTGGTAAATATCAGATGTATGTATATACTATTTCTTTTATACATGTTAGACGTAATTAAACGGCTATAAATAGGATATGATCAGTTGATATTAATGATATTTGTACAATAAAAACACCATATTAATAAATATTTGTGAATGACCTTAAACAAAAGAAAAACTTTGTAAAATTTAGATTCAGTTTCTTACTGCTTTTCACCATGAGTTTTTTCTCTAGTTATACAAGTAGTATAAAATAAAAAATGCGCATATTTTGTCTACCGGTTTCTCGCACTCCGTTCACTTTTAGTTGCTTAGTACGAAATGACTATGTTAAAGCTGAAGTTGCATGTGTGTGTACGTACAAGATAAATAATAATATGAAGTAGTTGCACATTTAATTTTAAGATACAAAAAGACAATTCGACAATTGAATTACAAATGGATTACTTCGCCAGAGTGTCTCAAATATTGACAAATTTGGTTAATGTTTTCAATATTAGAAAGGTAAAGTACATACTATACTCTAGCTTACTAACTGGTATTTTTTCAACAATAATCAACAAAACATGATCATTATGTGCCATTTTCTAGAAATGACCAAAACTTTAATGCTTTAAATAAATGCGTATTGTTTATTGAACGTTATTTTAACAACAAATTGTGTTACTATACTATTGTAATGTATATACAATACATACATTAGGCAAAAAGTATACGTCACTTATAGAGGAAAATTTTTAAGATAAATGTAAAAAACTGAATCCTTAAAAAGATGATAGTTAACAACGTTGACCATAAAAGTTTAGGTAGTGTGATGTTATTGTTTACATTTGGAAGACTGGTGATTTCCGAAATGTTAACAATCTTCCATCATTCTAAGCTACCCCCAGTTTAAAATCAAGTAAGTATACATAATATGAACGCTACTACGCCGTGAGCTCATTTTCGTATATTATTTTAAATTTTTGTTTTATTTTCAAGTATTTAATAACGGATAATAAAAGTTACAATTTTCGGAACTAACTTACCTCTCGATGCTTGTTAATCATTTTCTATCTTTTCTGTAATGCCCAAACTGCATTTACCCAAATTTTCAGCTGCTTTTGTCGTTTTTTCAGATAAAGTCGCAATTTTGTCTCTGGCCATTGGGGGCTATAACGGATTATTTAAAAAATTGCCACAGAAAAATTAAGAAATTTTCACCTATTACTCCCGTCCTCATATTTATTGGTATTTTTTTTTATAATATTGAATATGTCAGATCTATAAAATAGTGTGTCCAGGGATTGAGTGCATATAACGTGTAAATGAGAAAAAATTCTAATGTTGGGTTTTCATATTATGGGGTGCGATCCTGCTTAGTCTCAAACTAAGATATTGGAAAAATGAGCCAAATCAATGTATTGTAGGGTGTTTTTAAGCCGAATTCTAAAAATTAGTCAAGAGTATAAACTGTCTTTATTTTTGAAGATACAACAAAAATGTATTAAGAAAAGTTGTTAAGAATTAAAAGTTATGGAAGACTTTCAATTTTTATACAAATCAGCCTACTTTGATTTTCTTTCATTAACTTGAGATTTTTTATTTGTGGTTTTAGTGACGCATACATGAAGAGTAATTGAACAAAGTTCTTGAAAAACAAATAGTTATTTATTTCCAAAATACTAAACCTTCTTAACTAACATAATTATATGACTGATGGTCGAGATGGTAGTGTACCTGCCTCTCACCCAAAAGTCCCGGGTTCGATTCCCGGCCGTGGCAATGGAAAATACTGTGAGAGGGATTTTTCCATTATACACGGATATTGGATGTGTGTCCCTTGTCTTTAAATGTGTAGCCCCCTCCCGCACAAGGCTCCTAGAGTCTTCTGGGATAAAGGGGGTCGTAATTACATGTGGTGGTGTATTTATAACAAATAAAAAATCTCGTGTTGTTGAAAGAAAATCAAAGTAGACTGATTTGTATAAAAATTGAAAGTCTGACTACTGATGAATGTTGAAACGGAATATACCAGAAAAAAAAAAGAATAGAAAAAGAATGCTATTGCACAGGAAATGATTTTTTTGAGGTTATGTAAAAAGATAGAGCTGTCATAATATGTTATATTTTTGAAATAAAAAAAAGAATAAATCAAAAATTCAACAATACACATTTAAAAGAACATTATTGCTTCTTGTACCCCTCGATTTCTGCACGCCACTGTGCTTCTATTAACATATTAAAGGGTTCAGTAACAGCTCTGCAACTTTTATTCGAAACTATTTTCTACAATAATAGCGATAACTGAGGATGGCCTAAATATAATGATTAACCCTGTACATATAAATAATACTCGTTTTTCAGTTTTACATCCCGTCGGTCGTCAAAAAATATACAGGATATTCTATTTTCAAAAATTTAGACAATTTAATTCCGAATTATAAATTTAAATATAATTCTTGGCCACACTGTATACTTTTAGGAAGTGAAAATTATTTAGCAAAGCTGTTTCATAACCGATATTAAATTATTTTTTTTAAATCTACAATTGTAAATACAGACATTTTTGTAATATGAACAATGAACATGTAGGTGGCATAATCGTTACATTCAATTCGTAACATTCGGGAGAAATTCAATAACAATATAGGAATGGAAGGAAGCTAGGAAAAGACTTCAAAAATTGTACTAATATAATACATTCCATTTACAAAAGCACTAATTGATCCTGTAGAATCGGCTAAGTTGGCCATGTAGGTATATCCTAAAAATGTTCGGTTAGAGATTCATTTAAGTAGTTTATCTACTCTTATTAGGTTATATATTAATTATTAATTAATCAACTGGTTTTGAATAATTAATAGTATCCATAAACAAATAGCATTGAGTTATATTCATAAAAAGTTACGCGTGAATCTTTGTTTACACCAATCTCCTTTAATTTCATGCCTAGCCTGTCCAATAGAAATTCTTTTCCGATACGGTGAAATAGAATGGTCCATTATTATTAAGGGGAGGAAAGTGATATGACATTTGAATTTTTTGACGTTTAATTAAGTTAAATAATAATTGTGCCAAAAATGATGGATTCGGACTTGCAAAGGTTAGTACATTGTTATAATCATAGATAAAGTATAGTATTCAATTCGTGGTAATACTAAATAACTCACTTGATGAATTACAACACTCGCCTTCGGCTCGTACTGCAAAATTCATCAGCGTGAGTTATTTAGTATATTACCACTTGTAGAATAATATGCTATTACTTATGTTTAAAATTTAATTTCTAGCTATCACAGAACTCAAGATATTGAAGTCAGACGCACTATTGTCCCACCCTGTATGTCTGTAATTCTATTGCACGGATGTTGTTTATCGGTGAAGGTGGTTATTTTATTGTTAATAAAATTATAGTTTATATTAAATTTATTCTACAGAACACGATTACGGTTAAATAACAAAAAAATTGTTATTTAATTAAGAACAAATAAATATTTGATACCCACTCAGGTATTTCCTTTTTACAAGAACACTGTATATTTCATTGTGGGCATCACAACAAAAGCAAATGCATAAAACAGATATTAATAAGTATC
The DNA here is from genome assembly GCA_963680705.1 of Rhagium mordax. Taxonomy (NCBI): domain Eukaryota; kingdom Metazoa; phylum Arthropoda; class Insecta; order Coleoptera; family Cerambycidae; genus Rhagium; species Rhagium mordax. The sequence goes on from OY796656.1 coordinate 109,665,709, forward strand.
CCTTTCGCACTAAACCAGAGACAGATTGTATTAAATTTCTTTCTTCCTATATTAGAAAAATAAATTTTCTTTTTAATAATTGGTTTAATCTTGTTATGTTTGTCGACTGTTTTTTACTTCAAGAATATGGTTATTTGTTTACTCTGACCTTCCAAAAATTATCAGTATTGTACGTGTCTTGTTATCAAATCACCTAATTATGGAAAAAACAGAATATTGTTTCGACAAGAACGAGACGAGAGGTCATTTCTTCGAAATCCGTTTCTGAGACAAGTTATCACCCTTTTCTTTCTCGGATAATTATTAATATTCCAATAATGTAAATATTATTTATTTGTGTACTTTATGTGGCAAAGAACTGATTATATTCAATTTTATATCGAAATGCAAATATACTAATAATATACAACTGATAACGCATTAATATGTTAACCAGCACTGACAATTCCTCAACAAGTCAGTAACTTAAAATGTTCCACTCTCATTGTTATCATATTTAACATAAAAGTGTCTTCCTGTAAGATTTATCTACACCAAAATATAAATAATATAATTAGTGTTTGGTCTGTTGTGGCAGAGAGAAGTCTATCATCATGCAGAAAATTAATGTAAGTACTTTTCACATCCAACCTTCTTTGTTTTTATTTCTGTCAGATATGTTCTTTTCAAACTGGAGTATGTAACTGTTCGGAAATAATGTATGTACATGGATATCGTGATTAATTAATAGTATTGTGGCAAAAAGAGACCCATTATCCTAAGTTAAGCAATTATTGTAAATAGATTTTTTTGCTCTAAATTTGAAACGCACAAAGCGATTTTTATAGAATTTAGGAAATATTCTATAGTTTTTTTCTTTGGATATGGAAGCTATAGGAATTTTATGGGAGAGTTTTCGAGTTCAAATTATCAATGCGGAAGAGAATCCTAATCGTTTTTGCAAACATGTTGTAGTTTGGGTTTCCATATCCAAATAATATAAAATTACGCTCTATGTTGTATTTAATCAAAATCATTTGATTTAATCTACTAAGTTAAGTGTTGCATTATGTTCGACTGTCTGTCAAAACTAAGAACATTTAGGGCCATTTTGACGAAATTTGTTAGATACCTACATAGATTTGCCATCGTCAAAATTATACAAATATCTATTATCAATAAACACGGGAGTCTAATGAGCTGCATTGGCTGTGAAATTTTCCTTAAATCAAAAATTTATTCAAACTAGTAGTTTCACATTACAAAAATAAAAATGTATCAATTATTTTTTTATAAAATAATAAGTCGTCCGTGAAATACATCATTTGCTTTTGCGCGCCCATTTTTAATATCCAGCGCATTTATAAACGATCGTAAGCCGCGTGAGAAAAAATAAGCACCCAGATATACATTTTGTGTTTTCTGCATATGTAATATCACTGAGTATTTATGTGTATACGGTTGTCTAATTTTCCGGTCACGTAGTATATAATTATTATAAGCCTTTATAATATGTACAGAGTATCTCGTTTAGGTATATGCGGAACACCATTTTCTTTATTTTTTGGCCAATTTGAATAATTTTTTTTTAAATGTGGAGTGGTAAAAATTCTATCTACTGGTGACATTAATTTTGTTTTATATTGAAATACACGGTCCCTGCGATGGGTTTTTATCACCAAAATAAATAAATCAAATTAGAGATTTTTTTTAGCGCCAATGTTTAGATTTGTGAAATCCAAAATAAACGACTAAAAATAGTAAAATTGGAGAGTGTAAATTGCATAATATTTGTGCATATTATGATGCTTTTTATTCTTAACCTCAAAATATAAAGTCAGGATTGCAAAAAGGGTTTTTCTAATTACAAAAAGAGTGTGGTTGCATAAGAAAAGTTTTGAGATAATAATGGTTGAAAACCTTAAACCAACTAAACAACTTGCTGCCGACAATGATGTAAGAAAATCATCGATTCTGCAAGTTTCACAGAAAAAAAAATATCGTCCCTGTAAAACTAAGTTAGTTTAGGAGTTAAATGGGGATGATCCTGATCGAAGACAAGAATTCTGTGAATTAATGAACAGATTGCTAGCAAATTTGCACAATATTGCTTTTTTATGGAGCCAAATTTCAATTACAAGGAGCCGCCACAACTGTCGATATTGGAGCAGAAATAATCCTCATTGGATGATGAAGGCTCAAACAAAATTTATCTATCTTTATATATCTTGATGTTATATAATTATCCAAATGCAATATATAACTGTACTTGGTACCAACAAGATGGAACTCCACCGCATTATTCACGTACAGGGAGAATTTATTTAAACGAAGTTTTCCCTAACAAGTGGATTGAATGAAGTGAGATTATTGAATGGCCACCTAGGTCTCTTGATTTGACCCCTCTTGATTACTTTTTATGGGGTTATTTAAAATCAGAAGTGTATGTTGATCGACCAGAGATAATATTGCAGATTTAAAAAATAGGATAACCGAAGAAGTTTACAAAACAAGCCCTGAGGTCATACAAAATGTCACCCGAGAATTCAAAGATCGCTTTACTTATTGTTAAGAGGCGATTGGCGGACATTTTGAACGTTTAATTTAATTATAAAATAAATTAGAAATACATTTAAATAAATTGGAAATACATTCCTACTATAGACCAATAATTTTGCAAAAAATACATTAAACTCAACAAGACATTAATAAAATTTTACTAAATTAAAATTAAAATCCCTTTCGTAGGGTAAACGCGAGCGGTACTATTTTCATGCTAGAAAATGGCAATTTTAAATTAAAATTGCCATTTTAATTTAAAATTTTCAGGATTTTTCCTAAAAGTACAAGATTACGCTTAAAATGAATTTATTCCATACATATGGACCGCACTGTATGTAGCCTATACAAAGAAAGGAAGTACATTGTGGTTTTACATTAAATTTTTTACAATCGTACGAAAGCAGATAAGCAAATGCACTCTCAGCACGTGCTTTTGTTTTGTTTCTTTATGAGTTTAGTCTATTTAATTTTTACTCAGATAGTTTGACATTTCAATGTCACTGATAGGTAGATTTAATAAATTGTTTGCTTGATTTAAGTAATGTAGCCACGAAACAACACACATACTAAGTTTCTTTCAATGATGCGTTAGAAAGTTTTCAGTATTTATTGAGAAATAAATATTTCCATTATGATGGAGCATGCACTTAAGAAACGTTCATCAACAGAGAGTGACGTAATAATTGAATGTATTTGATAATAGTCGTGAAATAACAAAACGTCGGATTTTTTTTAAACTTTATTTTGGAGGGAATAGAATGACTTAAAGAAAAAATGGTCTTAATTTTTCAATTTATTCCAATAACTCCGGGGAAAAAACAAAAATATATAATTTTGAGTTTATTTAAACAGTGCATGAAAATTTCACAATGGCATATTATTCAGCATTAACTTCTGCAACTTCTGCTGCATCTTTTACTGTTCTCGAGGTCCCTGTAGTGTGAAACTAATTTGAATTACCCTGTATACTGGACGTTCTCGAAAGTGGGACTCTATTTTTAAAAGGTATTAATTTTCAGTAGCAAAAATCAAGCGCAATTTCTACTTACTCAGCTCCATGTCATATGTATATCCAGTTTTGACAGATCTACTTTATTCACACAATAATACAATTGTATGACCCCATTTTTTTTTTAGAATCTAATCTTTAATTAACTAAAATAAAATATAGTTTCTTTTTAACACTCATAAACAAATTAAATAATGTTTTCAGTTAATTTATATAATACTTATAAATATTTTACTACTTATTTTTTTTAACAAATATTGTAGGAAAATAAAGTTATTATACAGCGAAACTACTCATAAAAAAATGTATTTTTCCATTTGAATAAAAAAGTTGACTATCGCTTGACATTAGTCGAAGTCGAATAAAACCAAAATTAGTGCCAGTTTGTAGTATTTGTATTTGGAATCGTTTATTTCATTATTTTGGATTTTAAAATTGGACAAGAAATAACAGAGCTCTTATGACTATTATGAGGCACCATGCATTAAATAATAACTAATATTATGGATAAGCTGGAAACACAACATTGCATCTAGGTTGGCTGTATTTGTCTTTTAACAAAATAAAATAGTATTATGGAATATCACGGCATAATATGAATGATGTCTTAAGTTCGTAACTATCAAATCCAGTTTCCTCACCAATAGCTTTGCCAATAGAAAGACTTCTACCTAGAGATATAAAATAAAAACTTTTCAATATATGTGTCAACTTACACTTGTACTCTTATAAGAGTGTACAGTGGAATCACCGCCAAAGAATAGTAATGAATAAAAAAACATGCAGGTTAAGTTCAGAACATCCACCTTTTAAAGTCAATAAAAAAAAAATGTTTATTTTTTAATTATGATGAATTGGTTAAGAGATAAGGAGAACTCTCTCAGGTTTCGACTTCGATTTCCGTAAAGAAGGCAAAGAAAGGATTTTCTCGAAGGAAGAAAGAAATACTTGGATATTGATTACATGTTCGTTACTTCTGATATAACATGCTAACGAAATATTAAACTTTATTGGAATTAGTCAACGCAGAAAGGATTTATAGAAGAATATCAACTTTGCTTAATTTTTTTTAAAACTATTTGCTTTATAACTAGACAAAATAGTTCACCACGGATATTGTTAACTTTTACGGTAGGATCATTTAGTGATGATAAACTCATTAGTAGTATTCTAAATGCTTGACTATCCACATGCACACCGACGCGACGTCGTACCTCGATAATATGATATTCCTGTAGATTATTTATTTCAGTTATTTTAACTAATTATTATCATATAGCTTACACAGTTTATCTACACTACAGCACTACAGGCAAATAATGGCTATACATTTTTATGTTTTAGTAGCTTTATTTTATAATATGTCCAAGTAAATAGAGTTAGGTTAAATCGCTAAATGTGACCGAAATGTGATCTCTTCAGGAAAAATGGGCTAAGCTTAATATATAAGTAATAAAATTGTAGACCTAAAAATTTAGCTTAAAAAAGGTTATATGCATTTACACCCTATTTCTGATAGTTTGACTGTAGAAACCGTATGATGTTTATTAGAGGATAAATGGAGTAGGTATTCGAAAAATAGAAAATCGAAAAATTTATATTTTTCGTTATATTTTTTAATCCTCTGAGAAAAATTTCAATTTATTTTTCAAAGTTACATTTTTTTTCATTTAAAATTATTTTAAAACCCATAAATAAATAATTTAATAATATTAGAAAAGTTGAAAAGAAGCCTAAAAGTTAAAGAATAGTGAACTATATTTCTATAAATTTGATGTACTTACCTAATTTTTAAGAAGCGTAAAAATGATTTTTTTTTAAATCGGCATTAAAGCACCTCAAAATCGTCATTAAAGTGATAGAAATAGTCATTAAAGTAATCCATTATATTGTACGATTTTTGTAGTTGGCCGAGGTGACAGATAAACGTAAACATTAATTTTGTATTGCTTGCGATAATTATTGTGTTGTAACAAAAGGTAAATAAATACAGTTTTTTAAATTCAGAATTGCATTATCACTATTATAATTGCTAAAAATAATTGTTTTCTTATAAAAAATTATTCCGACTTGACATTTAAAAATAATTATGACATTTCCTAAGGTCACTTAAAATTTTAAATAATTATGACATTTCTTAATGTCACTGAAAATTATTTAAAAAATAGAGTTAATTAATCTTAATTTCATAGTTTTTGGATTTAAAAAAAATGTAATATGCACCTCAGCATAAAGTTCCTTTTTATCACTCATGTGGTTTATTTAACTAAACTCCACATTCATGATAAAAAGATTAACTTTAATGCCTTGATACATAAATAACTATTATTTAATAATAATTTAAGTTTTTAAAATATACATTTTTAAAAAAATGTGTACATTAGACATTTTTCCTCATAGCCCAATACAACTTTTCCCGAAGAGATCACCCTTTAGTCACATTTTTGCGACTTAACTACCTATTTGCTTGTACCTATTTTATTTATTTCCTCATATTTTATTGATATATAAAAACCAAACTGGTTTCGGCTACGACCTACGGACATAATCGGAGTTACATAATAGTCTAGAAGTCTTCTAGAGCATAAATTTAAGTATGAGATAAAGATGAATAATTTTTTCATAAAATACATTTTTAGCAATTATTATTAATTTGCTATACATACCTCGATTACTGAAAAAACGTAGTTGATGTATCACGTGGTTCACACATATCTTCGTCCTATTTTTGTTTCACTTGTAACGCATTATTTAAATGGTTCCAAAATGTCGAAAATTCATTTTAACAGCTCCATTTCTTTAGTAATCGAATAGTACTGGAACATTTAATATTTTATTCTGATGCCGAAAATAATATATTTCATTCCATTGGCGTTTTAAGTGGCCATTGATGCGAAATTTGTGTTACTATTTAGTAAAATTTTATATTATTATTGATAAGCACCGCTGTCATACTACAAATTTGTAGTAAAATCTAACCAAGTATACGTAAAACTACATACATAAACATAAATATAAAAAATAAAATACTTAAAACTTTGAAGTTGGCTTAGTTTGCAAACTATTTTAAATATAAACTCGATATTTCAAAGATCAAATATTTTATATATTTGAAACAATATTTTATTGTTAGTAAAACGTTTTTCTTCTTAGGAAAATTGTCTAAATATTTCCTTTTTTCAGAGAAATATCCGCATTATATTAACCTACATCTTGTATCCTACAAATATTACTACTATTTTTTCTAGTAGCTGCTCAGAAATTATGCTGTTCCCTCCCGGCCAGCGGTTGATAATAATATTACGGCCCACTGCTCTTGACGACGGTGTGTAAGAAATACACAGTCAAAAAAATATATCAATTTCGAATTCATTTATATTATCCCTTACGCCTATGGTATATCAAGCCATTTTTACGAAATTAATGTATTAAAAATGAAATATTGTAAATTGTTACATACTCATTGTAACAGAAAATTTTGAATGTAGCCTAAGCAGAGATAAATAGTGCTTCCTATGGCGATAAAGTGGGAGCTTAACGCAATATGAGAATATATTAAAAATAATTTGCTACAAGTATGTACAGGGTTTTTCCTTATAATTAGCGACCCCCTCTCCCCTACAGAGGTTATTTGAAGAAATAAAAAAAATTTAATATTCAAAATTTGCAGTATTTTTCCTGAATTTTAATAATCTGCCAATAAAACAAACAAATGACAATCTCAACATTGCGAAATTCTATAAAATTAGGTTTTTTATGGAACACCCTATTATATTTTTGAAATCCTTATAATTTTCTGTTTTCAAAAACATAAATTTATATTTAGACTATCCGTTCTCCGTTATTCAAAATGAAAATGTATGTAAAAACATGACATTATTATTGTCTTAGTAACCCATCCCAGCAAACACCGCTTCGTAACTATTAAAGAACATTAACGCTACTTATATTTCATGTTACACTTTTGTTTCAGTCACAAAAATGCGTGTTTTTGGTGACAAATTGCTTATTTGTCCGCAACAATGCATCGTTATTAAACTGCAACTATTACTTTACATAATTGCGAAACAGAATATTCGTAACAAATGCCAATTTACATTTGTAATAAATTCGTTTTTACCAAAATCTAACTCCGAAAATATCTTGAAACATTTAGGCTTTTACAGTTTCATTCACCAAGTTATTTGTAAATACAAAACTTTTATAAATACTTCGCAACCGTTATGCAAATTTAGTTTAAGTACAGATACACAACAGTTGTACGTTATTAGAAACTAAGGTTGCTCACTAATTTCAGAAAAGTTGCTTATTATAAGCAATATAAATTTTACAATTTACTTTCAAATCAGTTTCTTTTTTGTTTTATATTTATTATGCAAATAATGCAAATAAAGCAGGTTTGATATATGTGGACAAATCCACCTCCCACCCTGATCCCTCACCTACCCATTCCCGATCATTGGAGTCTTTTTGTTTTTTAAATGCATATAGTAGCATTTTACAGACGCTCAAAAATATGACAGGCCCTATCAATCAATCCATCTTTGCCGAACCACTTATTATTACCTATTCACTGTTGAACAACTCGAAAATGAAAAAGTGTTCGAAAACTTTTTTGGTTCTCGCGAATTGATTAACAGTGAATAAGTAATTTGTTCGGCAAAGGTGGACAACATGTAGGTACTGACAGTATAGCGAGCCAGTTATACTTGGAGCGTCTGTAAAATTCTATACTAAATACATTTAAAACAAAAAGACTCAATGATCGGGAGTGCGCAGGTGTGCGATCGGAGGCTGGGGGGTGGATTTATGCACGTACAGCAAACCTGGCTTCGTTTGTTATTGGACGAGTAATTTTTCTTGGACGAAGACCTCAGTCACATTTTTCTAGTAGGGGGCTCGTTATTTTTTCAGGACCCATCTTTAAAATCACTTTTTGCAATATTTAACAAAATTCACTTTCTCAATCTCTCATCTTTATACTTAGACCATAAATCCATTTAAGATAAGCTCTTTTCTATATCTAGGCGAAATTAATTCTTGATTCTTAATATTCACTGTTAATGTATTTGGAGGAATCCTATAAAATAAAGGAAAAAGATAAAATATTGACAAATAGATGTTCAAAACAATTTATTGTCCATTGTACAATAAAATAATTAATTCATTTTCTCTGTTTTCTTCAATCTCTGTCTGGCTGGCCGCTCTAAACCAGTCCTTACACGCCACACGCACCCCTTCAAAATTGGCATCTGTCATAAATGGAAAGCATTTCCTGCATGAATCTACAAATAAAAATCAATTCTTAATCAAACTAGCAATGTACACTGTACAGGGTGAACCCCAATTTATTTATCTCCTTAAGATGAGTGCGCTAACCCAACCCTGTATCTAGTTTAAAATAAAAATAATAAGAGAAGGCAGGAGATTATCAAAATTTGACAAGGTTTTTTTTTGATGAAATGAGAAAAACATTTCGCTTATGAAACCTGTGTATATGTAACTCTAGCCCACTCAATAAAATAAATGAAGTTAAACAATTACATATTATTATTCCTGAGAGAAACAAGCTTGTGGCAAAGGGATGGTAAATCCATATAAAAAAATGAAAGAAATACACGCGGTAGTTTTCGAGAAAAAGAAATAAAATACGCCAACATTTTGAATTTAACTGACCTATCTCATCTGAAGTGAATATAAGATAGGTCAGGTTGATCTTGGTTTTTACATTGGTTCATTAGCTTTTACCGGACCACTATCAATGCTTCGGAAGTCATATTTTTTATACCAGTATTCACACACATTTCATCCAACGCGACAACTTTATTAGTGCCTTTTTGTGAAGTTTTTTTTTAATAATTTATCGTTCGAAATACCTACATAAGAAACAGATAGACAACAGACCTTATCGGTAATTTAATTATCTGATCTTTTTTTATTTCTTTGGCACAGAGGAGGAATGAAGAAAGTTGACGACGGGCGGAATGTCTTTGTCACAGCTGTGACCTCTACGTTTAAATCGAAAGTGTGCAATGTTGCAAAATAAAAAAATTCCCCAGGAGCTATGTTGACTTTTACCTCCTTTTACATATTTTTATAAAATAAAAATATTAGCCGTTTTAAAATCTACAAATACCTACATGGTGTCCTATAAGTAATGGTACACAAAGCAATGGCAGATTCCTTATGTAAAAATATTACGATTTAAACAAACTTACCTTAGTGCGTCCAAAAGTTGATATTAGCAGAGATATAGGGTGTCAAAGTAAAATTTTTGTTTTGGTTTTATTTAAATAATTTCTTTAAATTCTTTTTTTCAGATTTTTAAAATTTATTACATTTCAACACTAGCAAAAAAAGTACGAAGAACAACGACTTCTAAATAAATAAACCTAAAATTTAATTATACTTTAAAGTGGTTAAATTGAATACTTTATAATCAATTACCCTGAGAACGGTTACTCGTAGTGACATTTAGAAGGTATACCTTTTTGACGTAAAAATAACGGGAAAACAGAATCCCTCGCCTAAAAAATCCCCAATCATCAAATTTTGTTAAAATATTTAAATTTTTAAAGATATTATTAAATAAAAAACCAAAACATTTTGTCCAATTACAAACCGAAGTGAAATAATCAAAAAATATAATTGGTGGGATAAATGGCTACTTGAAGAAGAGGACGATCCATAAATTTCAGTTTCACAAATTGTGGAAAATCAGATAAAATCAGAAATAAAACTAAATTATTGAACGCCCGCTTATCTCAGAGACAAAAATCTTTAGAACATAATATGTTCATATAAACTTTTCTTCACTTCAAATCACCTGAAGAATTACTTCTTAAAGTAAAGCGTTTATTTTATTCGATTTATAGGTACTAGTAAAAAGATCCGCTACCCACGCTATTAATGTGCCCACGCCATGTTATATCTTGCCCAGGAAATTAACGCTTTTTACAATACCTACATACAATTAAAACTTATCTAATTTTAGGTCTATAAGTATTAGAACTTACCTACTAGTTACTCTGTGTATACCTATATTGTGTAATTATTTTTCACAATAGTATTTTTTGCACAAGACCACTTGTTTATACCACACATGCAAGTACACAATTACTAACTACACAAGCCGGAAACAGTTCTTTGTGCTGCTGGCCCGGCGCAGCGTCCCAGGATTCTATTGGTCGTTTGAATTTTATCTCTCTCTCAGAAGTAATTCTAGCCTATAGAAACGACTTATTTGTTTGAAAATGTATAGCGAAAATGTAACGTATTACTAATTATGTAAATTTTTCAACACTTCACAACTGAAAATTAATTGTTTCAATAATTCCGTAAATGTTTCAGTTTGTAGCTACTGAAGGAATACCGCATCAACAATTGCGTAATATTCTCAAATTTTAACAATTGAAAGTATGGCGTTTTGTAAGTTACGAAACATTTACGTTTGTCGAATTAAGAATAACATTTGTTAGGTAACAGTTTCGATTTCTTTCAAACCCAACAAAGATGTTTTGTACTATATTAAACAATTTCAAAACAAATCTTTCAGGTACATATATATTGCTATAATTACGAATCTGTTTCACATTTTGAAATATGCTTCTAGAGTTACTTATTTGTGACTTAACGTTACGAAACAAATACACTCTGCGTTTGCTGGGATGGATCATCATTTTATATAAAAATTTTCTGCATTTCATCAAATAAACACTGTAGGGGGTGGCTAGTTATAAGGAAAAACCCTGTATACCGTCATGTGGTTAGTATTGTGGTAGGAAACGGATAGTACCCAGTACAAGCAAATCAAACTGTTTACGGATAAAATAGATTAATCAATTTTATGATAACACAAGGATTTTTAGATAATGTTTTGATAAAACCGCATAAAACTGTTTTAAGACAAAATATTTTTTTATATAAGGTCACAAACACTATAAAAGACTTGATATTCCAAAATGATTAAATCCTGCACATTTGCGTCTGTCTAAGCAGCCAGGCTTCAATCTACTTGGTAGACTGAAACATTTTTAGTAATATTTATAGTTTTTTAGTTAAAAAAGAAATCTTAAATGGGACAAATAATTATTTTAATACAATAATAACTAAACTGGTTGGTTTATAAAGAAATTCAGCATCAAGAACTACAAAATTCTTTTCCGAACATTTTACTATTCTCATTCATTAAAGTGCATGAAAAACGCTTTTGCAATCTTAAAACACACATACTTACTAATAAAATTATTATTAGACTCCCTGCCTAAACCTTCACATCAAAAAGAATACAAAATGTGCAGAATTCGTGCCTAATCTGGCGTCAGGCGTTTGGCCATTTCTTAACTTAAACGTGTAGATTAATTGAGTAAATATGTCAAACAGACGCTTACTTCCTTCCTCCACATCATTATCAAAAAATTTGATTTATTTGAATTAATATAAGAGAATCACTTCCTTCTTCATCGTGACTGGTTTCGAACCCCGGCACCGGCATTGGCAATGTCGGTGGCTATGGATGTTTGTCTGCCTTTTTTCAAATTTTTTTAACTCCCCCCTCCCTTCCGGATAGCCTTGGCTTTGGATTTAGGGGTTGTCTAATTTTTGCGGTGTGTTTATGTTATGTAGTTAAAATGAAAACTGGGCACAGAGCAGTTATTGCAATGGAATTTTCGATATTTATATCTGCTACAATTCTTCCCATATTAATATTCAGAAAGAGTTGCCAAAAGCAAACATTTCTTATTTTAGACGTTATGTAAATACTTATTCATTATAATAAATTCTGCTTGTCTTAAAACTTTTGAATAACCAATCAAATTTAAGATTGATTATGGTGTCCATAGAAGACTTTATTATTTTTTTAATTGTACTTTAAAAAAAATCCCATTAAGAATACAAGAAAAAAACATTAAACAATTTGAATATCAAAGACTTATAAGAATAAAAATAAATGTAAAATAGGTTCATTTATTGAGATGCCTCTCGGATTTTTTATTTGCGGATTTTACGAAAAAAATAATTCACAGTTTTTCATAAAATATCCAAATCGCCGAAATTTCTTTTTTAGACAAAATAAATAATAGAAAAAAATTACTTAAAGGAAAACTATTTGCGTTAACGATAACGTTAACAATCCATTGAACTCTAAATAAAACTAAAATATATTATTCTACTTTTTTCAGCTCCACTAGAAACTCCGGGCATATTAATTCTATTTATTGCATATTTTATCCTTTGCTATGATTCCCCTATGTTGTGTTATTAATCACCAGAACATACTTTTGATTTCAAAATTCCCTACAGACCTAAATTTAGGAATGTGAGGTGACCTTGCCCTTACAGGCCTTTCGACTTAACCTTATCTTCAAATCCATCTTTCGATTCATTTAACCACTGTCTCACCAATAAAAGAGAATGAGCATCCATATTGTTGCTAGTAGGTAAAGGGTTATTGGTTATAAATGTAACCCCCTCTTAACTTCGTTATTTTTTGAGATGAAAAAAACGTTTGAAACAAAAGTTTTAGTGTTTTCTATGAATTTTTTTACAACCATATACAATAGTATACAGGGTGCCTCATAAAAGCGGCACAAAGCAACCTTATGTTTTTTTTAATGGAACACCCTGTGTATTTTTGCATAGTATAAAAGTCCTCGTTTTCCTGATTTTAAAAATGTAATATGTTGACGTTTACTATTATATCTATGCATAATTATTACCGGTTAGATCAATATTTCAATTTTGCAATAAACAAAAACTACGAAATTTTTATTAATAACAAGATTCTATACATACTAAAGATTAAAAAATTATTGTAATAAATTTTGTGTCCCATTTTCATCAATACATTTTCTATAACCTTTTGTTTTTGAAAATCGTGGCATACTGATTTTCATTCGATTTTTATGTAAACAGAAGCCGCCGTATATCGAAAATGGCCACAGTAAATGTCAACATATCCATTTTTGAAATCAGGAAAACGAGGACTTTCATAATATTTAAAAATATACAGGGTGTTCTATTTAAAAAAATATTAATTTGGTTTGTCCGGCTTTTATGAGGCACCTTGTATACTATTGAATATGCTAGTAAGAAAATTCATAGAATGCCCAAAAACTTTTGTTTAAAAATGTTTTCTTATCTCAAAAAATAACATTTATAACCAATAACCCTGTGCATATTTTCTCGGATTCCTAAGTCAATGTCATTCAACTGAGGAAGTACAAATGTTTCCAGTATATTAAAATACACAACATGCTGATTTGAATTTTCATATATAAAAATTGGACCAATTGTTCTGTACTTAAAAATGTTAGTACATGTTTCTTCGTTTTTGAATTCTATAGACTATAGGTATAGTTTTCCTCATAGATTTTTTATATCAGAGATTTACTTTCACGTTATTATTACAGGCGTCTCTTCAAAGACAATTTTGCATTATCCACCGATTCACAGATTCAGTTTCATCAAATTTATCGGTATATCGTCAAACTTTTCGTAAAATACATATATGAAATCAGGCCCAATTTAATGACGTTTTACTAGATACATTTTCTCCTCTTTAGACAACATTTTTGTTTTTATATATTATATATTACTATTGTAAATCGGTTTAATATTTTGGTATACTTTATTCAACATTATTTGACAGATTTAGATGATATTTCAGTATAATTTCAATTTCAACAAATTGAGACTTCAAATATCAGTACATTTAGGTACCTATTACCATTTCCATGCAATAATAAATTTTCATTAAGAAACTTACAAGGATTGGTTTTAATCAAGAACCATATATTATATTATGTACATAAATTAAAAGTCGCCATGTTTTGCAAACTAACTTCTTTTATACTTAACTAGAGGTCTTTGAGAGAGAGATATGTTTTCAAACTTCACTAAAAATTATAAAATCTCCTGGGTACACCTTGTCAACAATCTTAAATTTGATTCGATTATTTAGGAGTTTTAAGACAAACCGAATTTTTTATACTGAATAAGCTTCTTACATAACACCCAAAATAAAAAAGTTTTCCCTCTTGGCAACTCCATTCATGGATATTGAACCTTTTAAATTTGGAATGACAGTCTAGATAAAATGTTACTTGACATAAGAAATAAAATACATTGATTATTCAGGAACTATAAAACATAATGTAAAAAATATGTTTCAGTTTCAATGTTATGATAATTTGAAATCAACCTTTCAAATCTAAAAATTTGCACCAGGATATACTGCTATCTACCGGAATTTACATGTATCTGGTTGGTATCTGTAATATTTATATTATTGTATATTATGTAGTTCAGGAAAGAAATAGTAATTTTTAACTCACTAAAATTTAATTAATTTATGTGCAAGATATTGACATTTCTGTCATAGAAAAATACTTGTAGTATTGAATTGAATTGCAATTCTCATATTTTCTGTATAACTTAACTCTGTTTAGTAGATAAAATTTTGTAATCGAATTTTGTGATTATTATATTTTTCGCAGAAATGAAAAGTAAACTGCATTTGCCAGCATTTTTCTAAAATCGCAAATATCGGTCATTGAAAAAATTTAAACTATAGTTTTAGTTACCAGATTCTGAACAACTTTTAAAGTTTTTTAGGAAAAAAAGCAAACAAATCTATTCAAATTATAATCCTTTTTATTTCTGTACAAAATATTTGTTTTTATCCCAACTAGTTTCGGCTACAAGTCATCATCGGGGAAATATTAATAATACGAATATTTTTGACAGAGAAAATAGTTAAAAGTTTCATCATATCATATCATTACTGTTATAACATTATTAACATTAAAAAAGTAAATGTAAAAATCGACACATTCTGATTGACAAACGAACAGTAAATGAATGCTTTTTTTCTCTCTTCAATTAAAATATTTTTTCTATAATAGATTTTCGTCAAGAATATTTCAAAGTGTCCGATTGTCAGAAAAATGATGCTGAAAAGTGTAGCAATATGTGAAGGAAGAGCTAAGTAGTCCCTATAAACACACAAAATAGTCCACATTCCCAGTATATAAATCTACTAAAAATTTATTAACTGTGGAGCTATGAAGTACAAAATTATTTCTGAAAATTAGCGCTTTCTTATATACCTAGGTAATATTTTTATCTGTTATATTCCAGTACTATAATTAATAATGGAAACGTCAGTAAACAATCAAGAGAGATTTAAAATGTTACAATAATGTATCACTTAACTTATTCCTTGTAAATACAAGATAACAGCTGATAAACTATAATAAGCATAATGTCAAAGGTTACAGTGATTATTAGTTCTTACTCGTAACTGGTACCGAAATCATGGAATTGAAAATATTTTTGTTTTTGTTGATAAGTAACTGATTTTGTAGGCTAAAGCTAAAGCTAAATCCTGTTTCATTCTTAAGGGGTTTGCCTAGCTGCGTAGTTTAAAACAGTTTAAAACAGGTAAAGAAAGATAAAAATTGCAGTCAGAAATGAACCATTTCCTAAATTAAAGAGGTCACTAACTCCATAAAATACATGATAACCTTTAAATTAACAACTGTATACAGGGCAAGTTATTAATATTAACATATGACTACTACTTGAAAAGTAAACGCACTCAGCTTTCAGCTTTCACCTTAAAGCTGAGGGTTCGATTACCGGTTGTGGAAATAATTGTGAGAATGATTGCTTCCACTATACATGGATATTGGGCGTTTATCCGTTGTCTTTATACTTCCTTCCGAACGACATGAGTTTAAGGATACGGCACTAGTGTGGAGCCGAAATTTATTAGCATATAGAGAATTTGGAAAATTTTATTTTTGAATTCTATAATTTTTTTTTGAAAATGAAAATTTGCAAGTTCACTACTGAATATTTTGAATTCTTGACGTTTTGACCATCTTATCGTGGTATTCTTATAAAGCGAAATCACATCGAACTACAACTGAATTTTTAAAATATTTTATTTTATTCAGCATGACGATGCAAAAGTTACATTTTTTATAAGCAGTTTGAAATTAACTATCGAGTATCATGATACAACAAGTTGTACCATGATCGAGTATAACGTTCTAGGACATTTTCAACTGCCAAATAATTTAAGTGAAGAAAAATATTACTAATTTTGATCGAAAAAAGAAAGAAAGATAGGAGAAGAGTTTTGACTTGTTGAATGAATTAAGGTTAGAAGTTAAATTTTCGGTACATCTATGATGATACTTATCTGATTTATTCCTAATATCGTCCTAATAATCATCCATAGAAATAAATGTTTGTAAAATTTTAAATTCCGCAGATTTAAAAAATAAATAAATGAAAGTAACATTATAAGATATTTCGTAGCAAATTAAAATTTAATTCCATTAAAAAGAGTCCAACCTTAAATGTACAACTACAAGGAAGGTATTTTCAACTCATTTTTAATTTAGTTAATAATTTAGTAATTGATTGTTAATTTATAATATTAAAGTGTTTTGTTTCTGGTTAATTAATTTAAATATACATATTGTGACTTACCTCCCCCTTCAGCACTTACAAGAGTAATGAGACAAATGTCAAAGTGATTTTTAATTTTATTCAGATTTGTATTGGTCTTTTGTTTACTAAGTAGTTCTTTTGGAAAATTCATTAAAATTATTTACAACACAGATAACTTTTTGTGTAATTCCATCCTACGATTTGGCTGTGACAACAATAGTTGTATTACCTGCATACATAAACACCCAAATCTGTTTTATAAAGGTTATTATGTTTGGCAGGAATAATAATGCGCCTAAAACACTTTGAAGTGTTCTCAGTTTTCCTGTTTTTAAAGCATTTAAGTATTTGCTTTTTACCTAGAAGGAACAATTTGTCATATGATATTATCCCCTATTTTACAGGGCCGCAAATCCCCACTTATTTTACTTTTTCTGCTAAAAAGATAGTTTCAAATGCCTTTGAAAAATCAAAAACAATACCAAGGACATAGTATTCCATCAATAAATACAACTTTTGACGGTTTTAGTTCACTGAGAAATTGGCTGATTCAACATTCTTCTTAAAATATTTTCTTAGACGGTACCCAAATTATCAAAATAACTTTCTGAAAATCCAACTATTTGTGTTATAGATATAGAGAAACAAGGCCTTACAGTTTATCGTGATCCGACCACATCCAGACATCGACAGTTTTCTCTCACATCTAAGTTTTAAACAAATCACAAATATTTCTTTAATTAGCTACCGATGAAATAATTAATTCATCAATCCTCGCAACTAAATAAGTAAGCCATACTGAATTTGAGAGAACCTTTATGAAAAAAAAGTTTTTTTTGGCTTTGGATAAAAAAAGGAGTTGAACAAATCAGAAGTGTCTTACGGATGGATAAATAACATTTCACATTTTCTCTTTTACCTGGACCAGAAATTATTTATTTCTTTTATTAAGGGAAAAGTAAATTAAAAGTATTGGAATAGAGGACGTAGGATTATGGGCTGAATTGATGAAGAATTTATATAGATCGCAAGGCATATATCAAGTTGGTGCCTCTGAAGAGGAGGTGGTGTAATTAATTGTAAATTTTACGTTTATGTGCACGATTTTCAATAATAAAATATAAATATAGACAGTTTATAAAATATTCTGGAATCTGAAGTATAATTCCAAATATTTGCGTTCATTACAAGCGGCTGTTGAGTTTTGATCACTTTGTACATATATTTACGAATTTAACGAATTTACTTTTACCCAAACTATAATTTAGAGTTTAAAAGAGTTAGCACAGGTATATTGTAGATCGACTCAAAGACTTATATAGATAAACTTTTAAGCGTTAGACAACGATTTTTTTAAATTAAAACTTATCATAAGTGTCATATATTTATGGAACGAGTTATCTGCTCCAGATACTATAGAAGAATAAATTTTGTAATTTCAAGAAACACGAGCTCAAATACTAAAAGAAACCCTTTATTTTCAGATGGATAAAGCAATATGGGCAGTAGTGTTTCTGTCAGCAGCAATAGAGTTTCAATATGTATCATCTGCCTTCGTTTCATATACCGACTTGATGAAATGCTCGTATGGAGAAAGAGGATCTTTGACAGCAACATGCGTGAATGCGACTTCAAGTTATTTTAAAACAACTGCATACAGATTTGATCAACTGGACGAGACACTCAGATGTGTAAATTGCAGTTTGAGAACTCTGGAGTCAGGAACTTTTGATATATCTGGAAACCAAATTCGAAACCTTGACTTAAGCGCAAGCAAAATTGACACTATGAAGCAAAAAGCATTTGTTGGCTTGATATTCCTAGAGAATCTTGATCTTAGTTACAACAGTATTAGATCCATATATCCTGGAACTTTCTCAGGCGTAAAGAAAATTAAATACATCAACTTGTCCTCCAATAATATCAATATTCTGTCTGATGATGGATTTCAGGAACTAATAAATTTAGAAAAATTGAATTTAGAAAACAACAGTATTCAGACTATTTCGACAAGAGCGTTCAGTGGTTTAGGCAAGTTGATAGAACTAAATCTGAAAAACAACCAAATAAATGACGTTAGAAATATTTTTGTCAACTTAACATCTCTAGCGATTTTGAATTTGGAAGGCAATCAGATTGATGTACTGAAAGGAACTGAGTTCCATAACTTGACTGCTTTGTTAGAACTTAATTTAGCAAATAACAAACTACAGTCCCCAGTCATTGAATTTCACGAGCAAAGCGTTCTTCGGAGATTATTTTTGCACAATAATCTTATTGATAAAATTGCACCGCGGTTTTTGAAAGGATTACATTCACTAGAAAATCTGGATATGAGTTATAACCAAATAAATGAAGTCAGCCAAAGAACTCTCCAAAGTTTATACAGACTGAGCAACTTAAATATTTCCTATAACAAGTTGACTGCATTTCAAACAGGGACGTATTCAGGATTACCCCAACTTGAAACGCTGAACTGCTCTCACAACAATATTGAAACTATTGAAATTACTGGAGTATTCTCATTGCACAGCCTACATTCCCTCGATCTCTCTTACAATTCCATATCGGATTTGGATTATGTCGGTCTAATTTCCAGACTACCAAGACTATCTTATTTAAAATTAGAGAGTAACCTGTTAAGCTGTGACTTGGAAAATGAGATGGATGAGTATTTTGCCGAAGATAATTTCAAGTTTGTTCTGTACGACAACAGTGTGGGATCGACAAAGTGTGTGGACACACCTGTTAAGCATTCTTCGAGTGCAGTTACAGATAAAATTGTCGGAGAAGTAATAACGACTAATAGTGCCATTAATGGCACAGAGATAACTATTATTGTAATGATATGTATAATTTTTGTGTCCATTGGGTTCTTATTTTATCTCCAGTTCCGCACTTATCGGGAATTAAGAGTTTCATCACCGAACAGGGCAACTTCTTCTGTTCGTTTAATGTCGGCTGATTTGGAAGCTCGGGAAGACGATGATTACCTTAAAGAATGAATTATAAATGTATTATAATAGTGCATAATATACTCTTATTTTAATTTTGTCAGATATTGTATACAACCGTGATTTTAGACGTTACAAAATTGTTACTGATACCAAAGATAGACAACTAGGTTGTTCTGAAAAGACTTTACCAGTGCAGTGATAATACATTTTCTTATTTATTAAATGTATTGGAGGTACTATTTTTTTGCAATTAATCAACGACTGTAAAGAGGAGCTATCGGCTTTCTATGTAAATATTTCCCAAAAACAACTCTATTCACAATAAATGCAGTTTTGGTGAGATTTCTAATTATTTAAGAAAATATAGAAAGCTATTGTTATTTCGGAATTCTTTATAAAGATCGCTTTAGTTTCTGGTATATTATAATATACGAATAAAATTTCATTATATTCATAATAACCGTTAATATATTTTGCTCCTTTTAATGCATTTCATTCCTTTCCTAGAATAATTTAGTTAAATGGGAAAAGGTTAAAGAATTAAAAAACTAATAAAATGACGTTTAGAACTCCTTTTTCGTTTATGAATTCTAAAAAAATTTAATTTTTTGATTTTTACTTACATTTTTTTCTGCCATTAATTTCAAAATTAGAACGAAACTGATAACACTTCTTTATAGCAATTTTTAATGAATTTAAATATTACATAACCAATTTTTTTTTCTATGGCTCGTCTTCAAGCTACAATCTTCAACTAGTTTTTTAAATATGGTCCTAATGTTCTAATATAAAATTATAGTTTAAAATAAGTTTTGTTTCGCTTTAACTTTACTAATAAAGTCAGAAGAAAACAAAATTAATAATACGAAAATTCAATTTTTTTTAAAAAGTGAAATTTAATTACGCAACTTTTTCCTAATTAATCAGATTTGTATCTCTTACTGTTAATGAGATCTCCATACTGCTTTTCCTTATCTTTGACACAGTGTGTATATATAATTAATTTGGAGGATTTGTCATGAATGGATCTTTAAATAAATAAATAAATATCCTATAAAATTAAACCCTTGTAATTTTTTCTGCACGCTGGAATTATATGACAAAATTTCATGAACCAACATAGAAATTATATCCATGTTCTAAAGCCATTGAAAAACTATAATCCTGTAAATTTTAACCCATACAAGACTATTTCGCAAATATCTCTAGGTAAAATTGTCCAGTGACGATATGCTATATACCAAATAATTTCCAAATTCATTAAGAGTCTTATATCCCACTTAAATCGCAGTTTTCGAATATCTCGTTTAAAATGTATCTGATTTGAATGCAATTTTTATCAGATTAATCTAAAACATGTATAAAATGTCAGAAAGTAGTTTTTTCTTCAAAAAAAAAAAAATTATTTTTGCATGCATTTTATATTTTTTCTGGTCAAATTTACTAACTTTCCGACATTACTCATTGTTTCTAACTTTTAAATTCATTTTCCTCAACTCTTGGTATGAGTTGTAGATTAATTTATTTGAAAAACGAAAAGTGCATGTATATGCCTTAAAAATGCTGCCAGCTCGCACGAATTTGCGAAAACATATATGCACCTGCTGCAACTTGCAGTCGCGGTAGTTTATGTTTAACTGCATGATGTCAAATTGACCTGTGTGGGGTGTGGTAGAATCGAGACTTGCACCTGATACAGACCCTTAAAGTTATTATTGTTTGAGCATTGTTCGGTAATGGGTTCAAAATCCACACAATTGCAGATTTGTATTCATAAAGTTTCCCTCTCTCATGCATCCAAGTATAAATATAGAGACATGCTAGTTTTCCACTTAATTTAGCCCACACACCTAGAGGTAGGGACATATTTCCAGGAGTAAGCCTTAGTTAAACAGTCGATTAGTTTTAGTATTATTGCTAATGATAACAGCTTACGTTTATTTTCAGATTACAAACCCCATATGGATAGTAGTGGCCGTAATTCTCATAAGAACTTCTTATGTCGTTCCAATGCTGTGTTCATATGGCCCTAGAGGATCACTGACGGTGTATTGTTCAAATGCTACTACCCATTTTTTCAAATTGACCTCATACAGATTTGATCAGCTTGATGAGACACTGAAATGTTTAAACTGTTCTTTGCCGACAGTGGAAGCAGGTACCTTTGACATATCTGGAAATCAAATAAAGACACTTGATATTAGAAACAGCTCTATTAACCAAATTGAGTCTAAAGCTTTTATTGGGTTGATATTTATGGAGAAATTACTTCTGTCCCATAATCCTATCAGAATCATTATCCCAGGAGCATTTACCGGCATAAGAAAACTGAAGTATTTAGAGCTGGAAAACTCCGTATCAAGTTTGGAACCACATGTCTTTCTAGAGCTCCAATCTTTAGAGGTTTTGAATTTACGAAGAAACAAACTTTCAGAAATACGAAAAGAAACATTTGATGGATTGAGAAACCTGAAGATACTGGACCTTAGTTTTAATCAATTTGTGACCCTAAATAATACGTTTGATCCCCTTCAATCTTTACGAGTTCTCAAGTTGTGCGACAATCAAATAATTCGGATTTATGGAAATGAATTTTCGACTTTAAAAACTTTAATACAGCTTAACCTGCAAAATAATGCTATAACAAATTTTACAATTAACATAGATCCTGACAATCAACTAAGGTCATTAAATTTAGCTGTGAATAAACTAACCGCTGATGGGATCAAAATGGGAACCTTCCAAAATTTAAATAACTTAGATGAACTTGACCTAAGCCAAAATAATTTCCAAAATATACCGCCCAAGTTTTTCCAAGGCTTATTTCTTCTGCGTATATTAAATCTTTATCATAATAAAATCAGAGAATTTTCAACAGGAACCTTCACTGGTTTACCTCACTTAATGACATTAAATGTTTCAAGTAACTATTTGGAGAATGCGAAAGTAAGTGGTCGTTTACTTTTGCACAGTTTACATACTTTAGATCTATCAAACAATCGCTTAAAACAGTTTGATTATCTTAATTTCATTGCACAAACTCCAAGGATCACAAATATAAATCTACTACAAAATGACTTACCATGTAAAACTTATATCGAAATTCAGACCTTATTTGTAGAAGACAATATAAGATTCAGTATGAGTAATAGTAAACCATTCGAAAAGTGTGACGATCCTCCCAAAACAGCAAAAGATATCATCAAAGAGCTGCTGAATGAGAAATATGACCACTCAAGTCACAGAATATCGGCAATTATCTGGGTTATCTTAATGTGCATAATATTACTTGCAATCGCAATTTTGTTTTACATACAATTTTTTATTATATACACCATGCGATTACCATCATTCAATTTTAGAATATGGGCGAATAGAAATTCAAGGTCAAATATTTAAAGGCAAATATATACAGGAGTCCGGTAAACCTGAGTGTTGTGAAGTTTTAAATTCATAGTATTTATTTGGCATGTGAATATGCAAATCTAATTTATTTACTTCCAAAATTCTATCCAAAGAAAGTAGAGTCAAATTTACTAAAGAATAGATGCAAGCTAATTTTTGCATGAATTTGTTACAAATGTATGTATTCTTTAATATTGTTTGGCCGGATCGTGTATTATAAATGCTAATTCCAAAAGACTTTTCAATGATAAATATAATATTGTCATTTGCAGCATACTGTATTAAATAAGAAAAATCAGACTTTTACGTTAAACAAAATATAGGTAAAATTGACTAAAATTATAGACGAAAGTAAATAAGGTAATTTTTTTAGTTCTTTTACCTATTTGTCATCTTATTTTTTTCTATTTTCGTTAAATAAAAGAGAATATTGTTATTTAAAAATAGATGACTTTTATTTACTTGTTTTTTATTTCGTGTGCAACTAAGCAAGGGTTCAAATAATCGTTGTAGGTGTGTGTATCTAAGTATCTACTAAACTTCTCATATTTAATATCGGGCAGTCAAAATTGTGTAGCGATGCTACTCCTACAATGCCCTTCTTTATCTCGCAGAAAGTATAAATGTATATCTACGCAACCTTGGCCTATATTTTAGATTTTCAAAATATTTAAGGACTTGGCAGCAGGTGGCGTACTCACCTCTATCGATCTCGTAACTGGGGATTGTGAAATTGTCGTGGTCCATTCATAAAATTCAGACACATTGTGCCGTCAGCTTTCAGCTTAATTTAAGTTTAGGTATCACTAGCTATTGGCGACAGGTACTTATATATAACTTATTTGTAATAATAGGTATAAGTATAGGTAAAGCTGAATTTCGAGTTTTAAAGTTAAAGTACAACCACAATTAAAAAAATTAATAGTCAGGTATATACAACGTGCCTTAGTACGTAAAAAATGCAGGAGGTGCAGAAATGATTATTTTATGTAGAGGGATTTTGTCAACAAGAGCTCTAAATTGTATTATACTTAAACCTAACAATCTGAGATAAGTTTAGAAGTATACGGATGATTACAGGATTATGGTTTCTGTGCGAACTTATCTAAATTCCAGTCGGATGGGGCAATTCGTATCTATTGAGGAATTTGGGATAAATGAGAAAAAAAAATAATTAAATTTCTAAACGTGTTGTTAAGTAAATATTGCAATTCAACGAAGGTTTCCTCGTAGTATTCTACTATTTTTAATATGCCCAATCGAAATATAAGGGTATTCGATGTCAACTTTTGAAGAATCCATGACAGACGAAATCAAAAGCAGTAAAAAACTCCCTTTAAATTAATAGGGTATTATGACGAATGTCACTTTTGATTTTGGTAAACTTCATATGTATATCCCTTGTACGCCAACTTTTCAAATTCGATGGCATTGAAGGCATTATGAAGACACTGAAATATGGCACTGATTGTGTGGTATAACATTTTAAGTTTCTTCAGGTTTATTCGATTCTTTTTAAATGAGCATTCTCATATTTCTCATAGGTCTTTTGTAAGATGTAATTTGAAACCAAAACGACTAAAGTAAAGTTCATAATTTCTCATCATGGAGGAATGGGGGGAACACTTGCTAATTAATAATTGAACCCCAACTCAGTACAACCTCACATTCTTAAAAATCCCAGTTATTTGTAGGTATGACTTAAAACGTAGCATAATCCTAGTATTCGTTTGGTTATCATCTTTTAATCCATACCAAAATACAATAAAGCTTATTGTAACATCTAATTTGACAACTCAAAATTTTGTCACTGATTATTTGAAAAAAATATATTTTAACACTACTTTTCAAGACCCAATAATGAAATGTGTTTACTAAGGACTACTCACTAAAAAACTTTTTACATTTATATGCTCTTAGTGAATCATTTTAGGTAAGAATGAAAAGAATAATGAAAATAAGTGGTTAAAATTTTCTATCCCTCCGAGTTTCCCTTATTTATATCAATTTACTTATATTTGGAAGTGGTAAAGAATAAGTACTCGTATAACCCTCTGGTGGTCAGTACTACTACCCGTCGAGACATCAACGATATTTTTGTGACAGATAGCGACCTACCAAGCTGGTACCTACCAAGAGCGGCGATCTCTACCACTTGTGAACTAAACTGCATGCTGAATAGAATTGCAGGGAACAATTACTCAGCGGACAAAGATCCAACTTACATTGGATTATACCTGTAAATGGCTGCAATCCCTGCTTGGTAGCCAATATCATTTGACTTTTCATTACCAGACATAGACCGGTTTCGAATTTATTATGTTCTCGTCAGTATGCCATAGGTAAGTGGTAAAAATGTGCCAATAGCGACTTTGACACAAATTTTACTTCAAAATTAACAAAATTACTTAAAGGCACTCTTTGAGGCCTATTACCGTTACAGATCGTTAGGGGAAAGATTTTCTTTGTTTGGTAGTGAAGATATTCAAGCAATTTCCATGGAAATATTATCTAGTAAAGTATGACGATGTCTGAAAATGGTAAGTAAACCCATAAGAGCTAAATCATCAGTCATTGTAAGATTCGTTTTAGGATTGATCCAACATATTTGTACTTTATATATGTATAAGGAGTTGTTAAGGAGTGAAATAGCACTTAGCTATATTAATAAGTTTAGTGATTTCGATCTAAGGTTGATTTTTGTTCTATTAAATTTAATTAGCTTTTAAAATAGTTACATCTGCTTTACAAAGATGTTTTAACGTTTATAATGTTTTACAGAATATATTTCCGCAACTCCTGCTTTAGTCAAAATAAAACTACAGCTAATAATGACAGTTTGTGGTGGAAAAATTTTAATTATCATCAATAAAATTATATTTAAATGTTGTTGTAAAGAATTATAAGGTTTAGCAATTCTCCTTGGAGTTGATTTTAATACATAATTTCTTGTAGATGTAGTATATAAAAAAGTTCTAGTAAAGAGGTTTTTCTGGGTTTTTCATTTAGAACATTGATTATATTTCGTTCAAAATAAGTTCTATTATTTGTGTCATTAAAATATAAAAGTAGCAAAACTACTAGTATACTGTCTATGTAAAATAAAATTAGCATACAAAATAAACACAGTGCATGATGTCGGAATAGGCAGGTCAGGTCAGAGCAGAGGAGATTATGGTGAACAGGACCAGATTCAAAATTTTAAATATATGTATTCCAAATATAAATTTGTAGATATCCCCCTTAATATGAAACGTTTATTAAGATAATTTTTACGTATATAATCTGATATAATAATTATACTACTATTCAGTGTTTAAAAACCACTTTCAAGAGCGTCTTATATTTCACTCTTCTTGTATAAATAGAACAAAATCTGATATAGTAGGGAGTTTATACAATACAATAATATTTCTAATGAGATGTGAGATGTATGAATTTACCTGCTAAAAATATAGTCCCACTTTTGAATACATCCTGTACATACATCAGTCGTTAAGTTCCATAGGTAAACTTAATCCGTTAACCCTGTAGGTAGGATTTTGGGCTACCACTGTATGTGACATTTTAGCAGTAACTGCCATGTGACAAAACAAACAAAATATTGATGGATCTCGATGTGGATTATATTTGCAAAACATTTAAGCTCTGATTCGATATTTGATCGTCTAGTATCGAATCGATTAAAATATGATTAATGACCTCGCTATATTGGAAACCCGCATAAGTTTAAATCGGTGGTGTGGGTGGTCTAGATACTGGCGTACTTATTCCTTGTATTCAATCTTAAATAGTTGTCGAGGTATTTTCAGAGACATGTCTCTGGGTATTTTTTATAATACAAGCATTAAGCCGGCTCCACATATTCGGCTATTTAAATAAACGAATATTTGTATATGTGTCTAAATATTTGTTTTATTGGCAAACTCACCAGTCACCATCCTCATATTTGCAAATTATTTAATTGGTCTTGATTCGGGAACCACAAATATTCGCACAAACAGTTTAAAGATGGAAGCGGAAAGTGAAGATGCTTCAGAGGTTGCTGCTGCAGCATTTTTACTAATGAACGCTTAACTTATTTATTATTAAAACGGACGGAACAATCTGTTACTAATTTTTGTTCAATTCTTTTCCAACCATCAAAGACCTCGTTCCTGTTTTTGTAACGCGGATGAGACGCATTCCAAATTACAGGTTAATTTTCATAAAGCTTTAAAAATTCCATTGTTGTTTCGTTTGACCACGTCAAGCGGCAAATATTTTTATTTGCCGAATATACCCTATTGCGCGAATATTTGTCCTTAAATACCCCATCTGTATATTCGCCTATTTACCAAATGTACAAATATTATGTGGAGCCGGCTTTTTAAGTAGGTACTTCGATCACCGTAACTGATAATAAATAATTTTAGTGACTACAATATACATTATAAATAATTTATTAATTATCATTACGAATATAAAAACACAACTTATACAATATTTCCTGATAAAAAAGAAATTTTAACATAAATGATATTCTCGAAAGAAGATAAAACAATCAAATGCAACATGCAACCTAATTCAATTTAATAGGTATATTAAAATATTCAAAACCTATGTATAAAAATATTTCTGCATAAAATTAATTTAAATACAAAATTAAAGGAGAATAACTTTAAATAACTGTATAAAAACATTAAAACCATTGGTTTACAAAATAGATTTCCGACCAAAATGTGTTTACCAAACAACAGTACAAGTACAGGGTGTTTCCTATTAAACTATACCCCCCCTTATTTCGGTCAATTACCACCGATTTTAATTTTTCAAAAACCGCTCTAACACAGAATTTTCCGTAGATTTTGAATATGCTATTACTTTTTTTCCTACTTCAACCGTATACGAGGGGCAGAAAAAAGTATGGTTTTTTCAAATGGAACACCCTATATATTTTTACATATTTGGATTCGCCTCGTCCTTTTGATTACAAATATATATGATACTTATATATTTGCTATAAAAATGGCGTTAATAATTGAATTTAAACTTAGAGCGTTTCCTTCAAAACTATACCCCCCCCCCCTTATTTCGGTCAATTATTTACGGATCAAAATTTTCAAAACCTACACATAGAATTTTTCGTAGATTTCATATATGCTATTACTTTTTTTCTCCCTTCAACGGTATACGAAGGGTGGAAAAAAGTATGTTTTTTTTATGGAATGCCCTGTATATTTTTACATATATAAGTATTATATATATTTATAATCAGAAAGGTAGGGCGGACCTAAATATGTAAAAATTTTGAATCGTTAATAATTGACCGAAATAAGGGGGGTATAGTTTTGAAGGAAACGCCCTAAGTTTAAAATTCAATTATTTACTCCATTTTTATAGCAAATATATAAGTATCATATATATTTTAATCAGACGGACGAGGCGAATCCAAATATGTAAAAATATATAGGGTATTCCATTTAAAAAAATCATACTTTTTTCTGTATACGGTTGAAGTAGGAAAAAAAGTAATAGCATATTCAAAATCTACGGAAAATTCCGTGTTGGACCGGTTTTTGAAAAATTAAAATCGGTGCTAATTGACCGAAGTAAGGGGGGGTATACTTTTATAGGAAACACCCTGTACAAGTGAAGTCTTCCTTCGGAATCCTACAAGTGTCTCCCTAATCGAACGACGATGGTGAAAGTGATCACTGAAAGTGATAGTGATAGTTAAATGCCAGAGATAATTACAAACGGACCAAATATCAAGTAATAGGTTTCAGAGACCACCAGGTATATCCAGAATTTGTAAGCTGCAGCTAGTCCACGTTGTACCCTGATGTGAAGATTAGTGAAAAATAGGAAAATTGTGAAAAGAGTGGGAAAATTATTAAATTACTGAAAAATAGTCAATGAAATTAAATGAAACAAATTTTGAAAAGATAAATGAAATTAATAAATTAGGTGAAGTTTAAATGAAATTACTAATAATTTAAAAGATGAAATTATAATTTTTTGCAAAATTTTATTTAAATTGGGTTCAAAACCACACACATGTATCCAGGATCTTGTAAATGCTGTTTGAATTAATTTACAAAGCGTCTCGTCTTCCTCCAAGATAAATTTTCGTCGGCTAAAACATAAACCATAAACAGAGAAAATATTCACAATAAAAACAATAGGTAACCTAACTTCTCTATATGTAACGAAAAACAAATAGTTTCTGTGGAAATTTTATTTCCGCAAAGCAAAGATGCCTAACTACTTTGACTAAATACTTTTAAACAAAAATGTTATTTTATTCAAAATAAACAAAAAACACTAGGAAGAACAAAGCCTCACATTCTTAGATAAATTAATTAATTTAGCTAAATAGTCAAAAATCAAATAAATTACTAAAATGTATCAATTAGAAAGTGATGTTTAGCAGGGTTCAATAATACAAGAAAATGAATAAATGAATAGTGCCATATACCCTGAAAAAGAAACATGATGCAGCTATGGACATGTGTTTCGGAGTTATTGCTCCTCATCAGCGTAGCGTAGCTTAAATAATGAATCCGTATGAATAGGATCAGAAACAGTAACTAATTGTAAGAAAACTGTGTGCTGCTACTTTCTTACCGTTATTAGTTATTGTTTCTGATCCTATTCATACGGATTCATTATTCAAGCTACGCTACTCTGATGAGGAGCAATACCTCCGAAACACGCGTCCGTTGCTGCATCATGTTTCTTTTTCAGGGTATATGGGACTATTCATTTATTCATTTTCTTGTATCAATTAGGTTTAATTTAATGTTTGCTTCTAGTTGTAAGTTTCTAAAGTCAAAGTACCAATCATTACAAATATCCCTATCCGTTCCTTAATTCATGCGAATTGAAGTTTTATATAAAATATATTTTGTATGTAGGTCAGTAGGTACTACTAATAAGCGCATTCAATTAGATCAACATAATCAGTTTCAAATGTGTATTCAGAAGTACCAAGAGACGTACCTATTATAGTTGCATACTTAAGAAATCTGAGTTACAATAATAAACACTAACATAATACCATAAAGGTACAAATGTAGGAAGTCAGAACGAAATGGGTATAAACCAATGTAACGGGATTTGAATACAAATTATTAATCTGTTGAATAAATCAAAAGTTCATGCAATATCTGTTAAAAGTCTGTTAAAATCTAATCTTACTATATATATAAGTATATTTATTGTAAACAGTGTAATTTTTAGTGTATGTAACAGCCTTTATATTTAATAACGTTAGGAGTTTCTCAATTTAAATTACTTCAGGAACAACTAAAAACATTAATACCACACTCTAAGAAATATAATACTACCAACTTAAAGAAGAATAAAAACACTAATGACGAAAAAAACAGAATAAATGTTATTAATCACTAGATTATATATTATATAACAACAATTTCCCTTAATCCAGTGATTAATCAATACCTAAATTTTTAACAGAAAAATTATGCTTAGGACTAGCAGACCTTTCGTTAAGACATCGGTTATAATTTATTCAGTTGGGATATACTCGATTGCAATTATACCTTTTTCAACAATTTCTCTAATAATTAGTATCAATGTGTTTGGTTCTACTATGATATATTGGAGCTTCTGAGTACTATAGCTATCATTAAAAAGAATTAAAGGTTCATTTTGTTCCAAAAACTCATTAAGAAATCCAACAATGAAAACAGCTTCTTTGGTTGCCTCAGTTATGGCTACATATTCAGCCTCGGTACTGGAAAGTGTAACACAGGATTCTATCATTTATGTCATTTGAAAAATCTGCATCAACATACCCAAAAATATTATAATCAGATTTTCTAAAAATTAATTTTTTGTCAATTTTTTTTGTCCCTTTAAATATTTTAACAGTCTTTTTACATGTTTCCAATGCTCAGAATTAAAATTAGAGTTGAATTGACTCAAGTACAATACAACATAGCAAATATCAGGCCGCGTATGCACTGCTAAATACATTAATGAGCCAATTAAGTTTTGATATGGTAAGTTTTTTCGTCATTAATATTTGGTTTTAATTTTAAATTTGCTTCAATAGGAGTCACAACAGTTTTTGCATCCTCTAATTCAAATTTTTCAAGCAGCTCGAATATATAATCTTTTTCATTGACTATAATTACATTGTTTCCTTTGTCAAATTCAATATTCAAACCTAGAAAATACTTTACTTGGCCTAAATCCTTTACCGTAAAGTGTTTTGACAGTTCTTTCATAAGCAGACAGTTTAAAATTTAATTCTAACAAAACCGTTTTGTCTTTC
This sequence comes from Rhagium mordax, assembly GCA_963680705.1. NCBI lineage: Eukaryota > Metazoa > Arthropoda > Insecta > Coleoptera > Cerambycidae > Rhagium > Rhagium mordax. The sequence continues at coordinate 109,697,369 of OY796656.1, forward strand.
TGGTTCCAAATCCTTGAGAATTGCTTTAAACCATATTATATTGCTTTTTCAAGTAAACAGATTTTTTTATTTTTTTTTCATTACTCTTAGATATAAAACCTTCTGGTTGGGTCATATAGATCTCTTGATCAATTTCTCCATTTAGAAATGCAGTTTCTACATCTAAGTAAAACACCCACTTATTTTGCACTATTGTTTTATTTTGTGGACGATCAATTTAATATCCAGGCTTCATTGTGTAGCAACGACTGATAAGTATTCTCTTTCCATTGCTTCCCTCTACATTTTCTTATCAGATCTCTTGATGGCTTCACTTACACATTTTGGATCATATATTTCAGAATTATTTAAAACATTATCAGTAGAAACATTATATTATGTAATGTAATCTTCAAATTATTTTTTCTTACATATTCTCTCCGACCTTGTCATTATTTTTTCATCTTTTTCTTCAAAATTATCTTTATTTAATAATTCTCCGTCCTCAATACTATCTAATTTTTTTTCTGGTTTTATTTCTTCACTTTCATGTAAAGTATATTTTACTTCATCCGCTTTAGATTCTAGATCAACAGAAATTTTTGGTTCACTGTTTTGTTCAAACTGACAATTATTGATATTTTGAAACGGTTGATTCAAATATTTATTAAAATTTACTGTTCTACATATGATTATTTTATCAAATTCAGGATCTAAAATTCTATAAGCTTTACTTGTTTCACTATAGCCTACCATTATTCATTCCTTAGCTTTCTTTTATAATTTTAACCAAGATGTTTGACTACCAAAAGTTATTAAATGAGACAAGACAGGTTTTTTACCTAACCATAACCAACACCACCTAACGTTTAGAGGGTGTTGCCATAACTCGTAAGGATCAGTTTTATCTTTAGATCTAGTGGGCAAATTATTTAAAATATAATTGGCAGTTTCAACTGCTTCACCTCAATACTTCTTTGGTAACTTTGCATCCAATAGCATACATCTGGCCGACTTCATAAAAGTTCTGTTTTTACGTTCAGACACACCGTTCTGTTCTGGGCAATATCCCAGCAAACACAGTGTTTCGGTAAAAAGGCGGCCCGCTTTCGGCATTTCGGTTTGAGTTCTGCTATTACAGTGCCATCTATTAAGTAAATTTTGAATTAGTAGCCGCCGTCGGGCGGGTGGAATAACGAAGCTGTAATATCGATGATCTAAGCCGTTTTGTCGGAAATTATTCTCATTGCAGTTTTAAAGCCGTGCCATGCGCTATTCAGCATCATGTGATTGTTTTTAGCCAATAGAGAAGAGATACGTCACGTCGTCATCCTCCTTGGACCTTGAATCCTAAACCGACTTCGCCATTTTACATGTCTGTGTCTTGCACGCCGTACCATGAAGTTTTGCGTTGAATTTTTAGTTTTAGTATATATTATCTGTGCGTTGGATGTTTGATAAAAATGGAGAATTGTGCTTGTAGTGAAATATTAGAGTAGGTAATATATTTTTTAATTATACTTATTTTAAAAGTACCAGAAGGAATTAAATAATACTTAGGACTTAGGTATTTTATTGGTACCTATATTTTTGTCATTAATCTTTTTAAGCGTATATAGATTCTGGATGGAGCGTATCAGTGGAGTTTGAAATTTATATAAGTAATATAAATAATATGTATATATTTTTGATTTTTAAGACTTCACATAACAAAATGTGTTTTTTTACTGTTACATTTTCTATTCTAAACTAAACCGCCATCTTACATTTACTTTTAAGCTCGTATACAGTATATTCACTTTTCAACCAAAGCACTTTGTGAGTGAATAGGAGAGAATAAAGCGAGAGCGCTAACATTCTGAGATCGACATGCAGTCACGCATGTGTAGTGCTCTCGCTTTACTGCTATCTCCTATTCACTCACAAACTGCTTTGGTTCAAAAGTGAATATACTGTATAGCTTTGTGTATAGCCATAACTTTCAGAAACATTTTAATTTTCTCATAATTAAAAAAATCTCATTGTATTCATCCCCTGATTATGAAAAAAATTATATTGCAAATATTTTGCAGACCATTCCTGAGATCCCGCCACTGGTTATTTTGTTTGTTTAGTTCTAATGAAGTATACATATATTATGTTTTAGTATTTATATAAAATAAAGTTTGTTTTTATGTGTTTATACTTTTTTAACTTATTACCTACCCTACCAATGCTCTAATTCTTGCTTCCATTTTTTATGTTTTATATCACAAATTTTTATGTGAATACTGGAAGGGTTGCGCTGTAAAAAGGCATCTCCTAATTTATCCAGTTATATAGAAAATGGTAGTCCTTAGAAAACAAATTATATTATCTAATTATGCACAAAAAATTGCTTTCAAACTGTTGAAGTAAATTTGAAATTATTTTTTACAGCGCAATGTGGTTAGTCGAATCTGAATGCGCCTTTACAGTCCAGTCCAGGAGGCAGTGCATTTTTTTGGTACCTACTTATTTTCCCAGTCAGCAAACATTGATAGAATTATTGTTCAGTTAGTAATTCTAAGCAATATTGTTTATATTCAATGGAGAGGGGGTTCCGATGGGTTGAGGCGGAAAATGTCTCAGAAGTTCCAAATGCGCGGTCCACTTTTTGACCAGACACTTTGGCAAATGTGTCTAGCAGGGGAAAAACGGAAAATTATTTTAAAAAAAATGATTTCCCTTATTTTGTCAATTCTGGAAATAGCTTTAAAACAGCTTATCTATGGAACCCATCGGAAACCCCCCCATTGAATATAGATAATATTGCTTAGAATTACTAACTGAACAATAATTCTATCAATGTTTGCTGACTGGGAAAATAAGTACCAAAAAAATTCACTGCCTCCTGGACTATTATTATCAGCAGTTAATTAGAATCCAAATGGAGGATTATTGCCGAATTAAAAAAGCAGTAAAAGTGAATCTTAAAATAATCCAATTGTGGCAACTAAAAAGAAGAAAATAAGCTTTATAAAAGTTAGCTGCACACCGAAGTAAAACCGCCCCTTTAAAGACACTGCGGAAATCTTTCGTCGAGTGGGACATTTTGCCTTCGGTCCGAAGGCGGGTCTAGGGTTTATGGCGGCAAAATGCCTTCCGGCCGAATTAGGCATTTCGGCATGCCTCTTTCGGCTAGCCTTCTTGCCGACCAAGTCGTGTTTGCTGGGATGGTACTGTAGACTGAAATTTTATACCAAACTTCTTAAGAAAAATTTGAACTGCTCCTCTTTATATTCCCCTCCATTATCGTATCTTAGAATTTTTGAATACCTTCCAAAACTATTCTTTACTTCAGCAACGAATTCCTTTAATTTAACGAAAACTTCATCTTTGAAATTTAGCTTATTAAATTGTGTATCTAGAATAATCATCAGTCATTGTTAAAAAATATTTTTTGTTCCCAACAGTAGTTGTTTTCATAGGCCCACACAAATCACTGTGAACTCAATCAAGAATTTATCTAGATCTTTTTTCTGATATTTGAGGAAATGGTTTCCTTGTTAATTTTCCCTCTACACATGATACACATTGTTTTACATCTTTACAATTTTTTAGTTTTATTCCAACTCTTTTTGGTTAGATTCTTTATATTCTCAGAACTTCTGTGACCAAGTCGCCTGTGCCAAATATATATGCAACTGTCAATTTTTTCACATGACGTCTTGATTATGATTAATTTCTTCTGAAAATACGTTAACTCTATACAGACCATTTTTGTATTCTTCAGTCACTATAAGAATATTATCTTTTTACAAGCTTTTATTTAACTTGCAATGTATATGTATGTCAGTTTGTTTGTTTGTTTGTTAGTTTGTTTGTTTAGGTCAAATCTTGCAACTGAATTTTAAAATAGTTATCCCCAACCGATTGAGCTGAAATTTTGCAAACACGTTTAGTTTGGATGACAATGCATGTTTAGCTAAGTGACGTCATTCTAAATCCAATATGGCGGACTAGTTATTTTTTATGCATCCCCATAATATGGGTATCAATTAAAAGGGCTTGCTGAGAAGAATATGAAAAATAAAATGACATCACACTAAATTCAATATGGCGGACGCCCCAAGATGACGAACAAAATTTTCTTATCTACCATCATAATATGGGTATCAAATGAAAGGGTTTGCTGAGAAGAATACGAAAAAAACTAAAAAATAAAAAATAAATTAATAGTAAAAAAACATTTTTAAAAACAGGCTTTTATTTAAATGCTCTAAAAAGAAGAAAATAAACTTTAAATTAAATCAAACCCATCAATTTATTACATTATACAATTTATATGATATAAAAGCTTGTCGCGAGATTTGCCTGTGTAAATAAACAAGAAATATTAAACTCTCGCGACAAGCTTTTATATCATATAAATTGTATAATCATTGATTAAGTAATCAATGGTATAATGTAATAAATTGATGGGTTTGATTTAATTTAAAGTTTATTTTCTTCTTTTTAGAGCATTTAAATAAAAGCTTGTTTTTAAAAATGTTTTTTACTATTATTTTATTTAATGTAACAGCTATGTTCGTCGAAATTTACTTTGTAGCCTGCCTATGTTACTTTTGACACAGATAACAAATTATTTTCTAATTTAGGCACATACAATACTTCTGTAAATTTTAAATTTCTCACTTTACCTGACACTTCAGTTTTTATTATATATCCCCATTTCCGTTAATTTGCATATATTGTCCATTCGCTACCATTATTTTCTCAAACTCCGCAACCTTCAGATTTATAAAACAATCCAAATTGTTTGACATATGACTCGTCGCTCCAGAATCTAGAAACTATTCTGGTTTTCTCTATTTACCGTCTACAGCATTAAAACAAAAATCTGAGCATGATTTGGACTCGTCTTTTTCAACAGCTGTCTTGGCATGTTGCCTTTCCTTTTTCTTTTCATCCTTTTTGTAAAAATAACAGTCCTTTTTAAAATGTCCTTTTCTATGACAGTAGTAACATTCTCGCGTTTCTTTGCCTTTAGTCAAGTTTTTCTTAAAGTTATTTGTGTTTAACGAGATTTCATCTGGGGACTCTTCTTCTTTTCTTTATATTCATCCATGAGCTTTCCCTTTACATACTCTAAGGTTATTTCATCATCAGGTCTAGAGTCTAGAGCTGTGACTAATGTTGAGTAACTATTTGATAATTCACCCAGCAATAACGCCGCAACATGGAAGTCTTTTATGATTTCACCTACACCTCTTAATCTTTCCACTAATTCCAGTGTTTCTTTGATATATTCAGACATTGATTTAACGTCAAGTTTAGATTGCTATTTATGATATAGATTTTCTTATTAAATAAAGTTTATTACTAAGATTGCTAATTCCGTGCACTTTTTGCAGCTCATTCCACATCTCTTGAGCGGTTTTACACTTACAAATATGTATTATTTGGTTGTCTTCTATGGTTAACGAAATTTCATCTTTACGTTTCCATTCGTTTATAAGTGTCGTATGTATAAGGGTTCTTCAATAGCCGACCAATACCCTTCACGGATCAGCATCATTCTTATTCGAAATTTCCAAATTTGGTAGTTAGACACTATTATTTAACCTCGCAAAAGTGAACCTCACACTTTCTGAATCCATCTTTACTTTAACATCCTTATTTTATTTAATCAATCACTAACATCATCTGTGGGTAATATTTACATAAAAATATTCGATATATTCTTTATATTAACTTGGAATTTAGCATATAAGCTATTACACAACCAATTCCTGGGATATCGCCGCTTATCCCAACTGAAAGTGAAACTCAACAACACGATCTAACCCACTGCGCTACTGTTATGTTTACCACTTTTATTAGTTTTCCAATCTACCCTACTGGGTAAATTATCTTGCAGAATAATTAATTACATCATTTTATAATGCATCATCGCATTCTACTGACAATGGCTTCCTGTATAATCAAGAACGGCAATGACCATCACAGATGTGACAGGACATTGTCGCAAGTGCTGGTAATTTGCGTAATGTATGGTCTCCTATAGCGCTGAATAGTCACCCTCGTCATCCTTCAACCACCAATTAATTGCAAGCAACAATTTGTTATAATCCAGATCCTCAGCAGAAACTCCCTATATTAGCTATACAGACTTGGCGCGATACGTGATCGTGGTACAGTACGTGCTCTGAGAGTCTAAAATTTCAAAGTGCACAGCTGCATAGGAATTGCATTCAAGTAAAATATAGGATGTTATATCGACGTTCGGTTTTTATTTTGTGCAAGTATATTAAATTTTATTTTCAGGTCAATAGATCGGCACTTCCCTTATTGGCCGCATAGAAAATTTTAATTAAATTATCGGTTTACTTTAATATCTACGGTCAAAGACCAGGAAAGTTTCATCATTACTTCATTACTTGTAACAATTATCGTTAAAAGTTCAACAGATGTTTTCATCTAAAATTAAATTTTTAAACTAGCATTCCTAATAAAATTAAATATTTTTTTCTTATAGGATATAAAAAGGTCCTCTGAACAGGAAAATGATTATTTTATTTTTAATTGAAGAAAGCCAAACAAAATAAAATGAATGAAAAATAAAATTATTGGAAGTGAAAAAACCAGGTTTCACAAACATACAAAATATACTTAAGACAAAAATGTTAGGGTCTAAAATATATCATATGAAGTACTTACCCTAAACGACGTATAACAAATAAAAAATTTATGGAAAATTTGATGCCACCGAACATGTTGAATTTATTTTATTTTGTTAAATAAAAATAAAATAATTATTTTCCTGCTCAGAAGAGCTTTTACAACACTTATAAGAAAAAAATATTCCATTTTATTAGAAATACTAGTTTAAAAATAATCTGAATAATTTATTATTCTTCTCATTTAACATCTTCTGTTTGTTTCTGTGTGTTTTCTGTTGTTTCTGTGTGTTTTCTCGAGGCTAATGTGATTAAAAGATATAAAACCGTGCCAAATAATGTTAAAATCTAAATATCTGCGAATGTCTCCTAAACCCTTTAGGATAGGTACCTATAGGGCATAACTAACAAAAGTTGTAGGGAATAAATAGGCCTATAAGAGTCTGTAAAAAAATATGGGGTGTTCCATTTGAAATAAGCGAGCTTCGAAGTTTTTCGAAAATGTTTTCAGAACATTTTCTGAACACCCTGTAACAAATAAATCAATTCTTGTCTAAACTAGTAGTTAAAATAAACCTTATTTTACCCCGAAATGAAAGAGTTCTTGTTTAACTTAACACAGTGACAAAATAACAGTACCTAATAAAAAAAATGCTGAAAATTTTATTTTTTTCTTAATTTTCCTAAATATCTAGAGAACTACAAGTTTTAGATTATGATATCCTGTCATCCTGATATAGAAATATTTAAAAAAATTGACATTTATAGCACCCCGCTTTCATGAATCACCCCGTATATTTCGAACTAATTTTAAATTGTAGCCATTTTGCTCTCCTACAACTTCTATATATAATTTTTGTTTTTATTATCGATAATAAAGAAATTTGACTCACCCTGTAGTACAAGGCTCCATTTTATTGTCTTTGAGGTTACAGATTTGGTTTTCGGGTCGAAGTTATAGTTCCTTGTGACCCATATTTTCCATAAAAAAACATTTGAAAAGCACTTCCGGTTTTTCCGGAAGTGGATCTATGTCGAGAATTTTAAATAGAACCCTGTAGATTTTTTTTACCGTTCGATAGAGTTTAATATTACATTTTTAATGATATATCACAAGTAGCTATTTGTTTTCAAAATGGCGGCCTAGGCGACATTTTTTTCTAAAATCACTATGACGTCATCAATGGAAGTATTGTCAAGCAACTTAGTGAAGTGGTAAACAAAACAAGTATTTTGAATAGGTTTTGACGAACATTGCAAATAATTAAAATAATTTCATCCTTTTTTTACATTTTCTATAAGATTTTAAATACTAAATAGTAATGGTACTTTTTAAATTTGAGCATAAAATATATCTTATTATTTACAGGAAAATGCTTGTAGTAGGACCGCATAGGGATTTTCGTGGGAATTAAATGATTAAAGCTGGCAAGATATTTTTTATGTTTAATTATTTCATACTAAGTATAAAAATGTTTCTTGCCACCCTGAGATACGCGTTGTTCACCCCTACCATCCCCTTAAGGGTGGAATATTTCAAATGGCTATATCTTGTAAACGAATGAAGATATAAATTTCGTTCTTACGCCAAAATGTTTGTCTCTTAGCGTAGAATAAAATAGTTTATTATAATTTTCTCGAAATTTTGATAATTTCAAGAATTAGACGAAATAACACACGTTTTTTAAATTGTTTTAAATTTTTACAGACATAGTGCGTAAACTGCAGCTTTTAGAAAAAAAAGTTCTAAATGATACATAGTTATAGTCCACACTTTTAGCTTTCGAATGGTATATATACTATATACTTCCCATTTTAAAACAATCCTAGGTCGAGAAATCATCGAAAATGTTAGCTGGTGTATACACCTATAGGTTAAGTATGTATATTTACAAAATTGCATCGGTTTGTTGTCGAAATAAATTTATTTTACATTGAACGGAACTTTACATTTTATACATAAATAAAATTCCTTTTTTATTTTGACAAATCACGCACTTGGAATAATTAAAATGCAATGAAAGTTCCATCATGTAATGTCCCGGAAATAAAAAAAAACTGAATTATCGGTCACTATTGTTACACAATAAACAAAGCTTTTCGGATACGGCGACGGTGTCTCACGAAACGTTAAATCGTTAAACGAGTCGAAAAAATAATATTCAAAGCGAGAAACTCGGTTGCCTTGCTCAGTCCGTGGAATCCAAATTTTTTGTTTATTAATGCGATAAACAATTTCTGAAAAAATGTTATTCTTCACGAATAAATTGAAAAAGTCGAGCGGTAAATTCCTTCTTCGTCTTCGACAACTTATCCAAGATACTTCTTAAGTCATGTTTCTAATCTTTATGTGACGTCATTATCATGTTGATATCCAAATCTTGTTTCAAAGGTTGGCATTCGATTTTATGGGAGGTTTCTTTAAAAATAACTGCCTTTGGTCAAGATGCCACAAAACTGTTTTGTATTTGGAGAAATAGAATACTTCACTTCACTTTTCTTCAGATAGTACCACTCCTTGATTTTTGAATGACCATCTTAATTTGACCTAAGTATAACATGATTAACAATTAATAGTCAAACAATGTAATATTTGTGTGTTCGAGGTATATTGAATCATGAAATTCCTAGCGCATGTACAGGGTTATCCAACGAAAAGGCCCACCCTTATATTTTCTTTATTTTTCGAGTTAGGAAAAAATGTTTCAAATAAAAGTTGTAGTGAATCAAATGAACTCATTTAAAACCCCTGCAAAGAATATACAGGGTGTTCCATAAAAGCGGGACAAACCTAACTTACATTTTTTTAAATGGAACACCCTATATTTTTTTACATTTTTCAAATCTGTGTTTTTTTGTGATTTCAAATATATATATATATGTTGTATTTTATCTTTTATTGTTTTTTATTTATTGCAAATTTCGTGAACAATATTATTTATACCACCAGCATCTGCATGCATCAATCAGGTTAGCCATGGATGAAAAACAATTAATTTGACACTTATGCCTTACAGAATAATTGAATAAATTCAAAAATAAACTTTTCATCCATGGCTAACCTGATTGATACACATGCAGATGCTGGTGGTATAAATAATATTGTTTACGAAATTTGCAATAAATAAAAAACAGTAAAAGATAAAATACAACATATATATATATATTTGAAATCACAAAAATACACAGATTTGAAAAATGTAAAAAAATATAGGGTGTTCCATTTAAAAAAATGTAAGTTAGGTTTGTCCCGCTTTTATGGAACACCCTGTATATTCTTTGCATGGGTTTTAAATGAGTTCATTTGATTCACTACAACTTTTATTTGAAACATTTTTTCATAACTCGAAAAATAAAGAAATTATAAGGGTGGGCCTTTTCGTTGGATAACCCTGTACACTAACAGTGAAGAACAACTAGCAGATCATAGATATGGGAGACATATATTTAATTTTTATGAACACGATTGTGAGTTATATTGATTGTTACTCATTTGCCAACGAGATCAATATTATGATGATACTATGTACAATATTCATGTTTTTGTTAAGGTTTTGCATTATTTCACCTGCCTTAGTAGATTTGTTCGACGGATCAAAAACCATATTTTATCAAAATAATTGCACCTATAAAATAAATGAACTCATATTTGTAATTACAAATAATTATTTCGTCAGATTCTCCCTTAAAATAGTATAATGCAGAAACCAGTCCAATACAGGAAATACTGCATTAATTAATGACGGTACGAACACAACTCATGATGACCAGAACACCATGGGCCTAATGGTTCATCTGACCACTTAATTAGGCAGATGTACTGTTTCATCAAATACCCATTCCGTGAAAGCACTGGCGTATATCCTTTTAATATCCTGCATTAAGCTAAGCTGCGTTGATTCTAATGCTCTTGGCTTGTTGCCACCAGTTGGACTATAGTAGGGGCTATGATGACCGAACATTTGAAAGCATGAGGTAGTATTTATTTGTCTATACAATGTGTGCAACTTTACATGAAAAACTAGTATAGTTTTATCTTTACTCAGATATTGCACGTTCGGTTCTAAATGTTTTTTTAATTTTTTTTTAATGTCAACGTTACTACTAAAAAACGCTCTTAGTTAACCCAAGGAGTCAGTTATTAATAACCAGATGGGATATTTCAAAATCGTGCTTGAGGCTTCTAAAATTTATCCAATCGCCCATCGACGTCGGTATATCCAAGAAAACACTCACGAGGTACAAATTGTGGGTAAACGTCGTTAGGAATTGCATATCGGCCCAGATGTTTACAATAAATAGTAAATTTCTTAGGGCCGGTTTTTTAATGTTGAGTTAGCTCTAACTAAAGGATAATATCCAAGGAGACCATTGTTACAATAATTGTTTCCTTCGATATTATCCTCTAGTTAGAGTTAACTGAACATTGAAAAACTGGGCCTTAGTGAATGTAGGGTTATATGAACAGAAATTAATATAATATAGTACCACAACGAGAAATTGGTAGAACCGTTAAATACTTACTGAAGAAGTTAAATAATTGCCAAATGAAACGCAATACGCTGGGTCTCACTTAGTCTCGGGAGGTTCGGGACTACGGTGAAGTTAGAGATTCTCTCTACCCAGGGCTCCCCAATCGGATTGTCGTTGGAACTCATATTTGATAGTGGCATCGTGACATCGGGCAACGTCCAGCAGGTCTCGCTTCGTAGATGCACATAATTATGCTAGTACGGAGACGTCAGCTGCAATAAATGTATATATAATCATAAAAGTTTTTTACATGCGACAGCACTGTCGAAATAGCAAGCTAGTCACTAATAATTTAATAATTTGAAAAGTAATTGAAAAGAAATCGCAATACATAGTTCTTTATGTTTATTAAACGACATACACCATAATATTAATTGCCATCCAAATTACATACAAAAGGCATCGCTACCATAAAATAATAAAGAAATTAAAAATAAATTATTTAAAAAAAGTTTTAATACTTCCTTCAAGATTTGAATTTACTTGTTCTGCTTCTAATTGATAAATCCATTATGGTAAGTATAAAGCATACAATATCTATTCTTATTACCGTATCTCTATAATAATATAGCATATCATTACCATATACGGAATTTTTGGCGACAAACTTCTGCGAAAGAAACTAATAAAATAGTAACAAATCTAACATTGTTTTTTAGGTGATGGCCGACCCTGTACATTATTTAGATATAGTAATAAGACCAAATATATGCTGTACTTATAATGCATTCTCCATTAATTTAATGGAGATGATAAACCATAATTCTTGGCATAGGTAGGTTAGCAAGTACAGCGTCTAAAATTAAAATAAAAAAGATTAATGTGTGTGTAACATCTGTACGGCCATAATTACACCCACGTTATCAGCAACTATGTAAAATATTAGCTATTGGAGTGAGCGAGTGGCCTACGCAATTGCATGCAACCTATTCTTACAGAAGTATGCTGGTAATAAATATCTTAGTTCTTTTTACAAAAAGGTGCAATAAACAGATCTACAAACAAGATGAAGATAGTCAACAAATACACAGGATGAAAACATACAAATTAGGTAAGTAAATCAAAATTATGTGAAATTGATATTTAGATTAACGTGAGAAATGTCATCAAAGTAGCAGCAGATCAGTCCATTACTAATCAATCCTCTATACATATAAACGTAAAAGCCCTGATTGACTGATCATAGTCAATGTGTCTTTTATTTTCAGTATTTATGGATTAGATTTGGTAAGGTTGTCGATTATAAGACAAGTACCTAATAAATTAAAGTTGCGTAAATGTGTAAGGGGGATAGGTACTGAGTTCATAATTTTACAAAATATATTTTAGGATACTTACGGAGTCATATTCGACATTAAAAGAACATCATACGGTTTAGACGGCCCTAAGAGCAGAAATTGAGAAAAATAATTAAGTTACAAAATGTTAAACTTGTGATTCTTAGTAAATATGACGGTTGTTTTTAGATATTTTAAAATTATAACGAGCCACCATCTTTGATTTAACACACAAGGATTGGGAATTTGAGGTTTTAACAGGCATAGACGTGTTCAGCATACCCAAAAACATATATATCGACATCGATCTTGTCAAAATCGCCCAAGAAATATTTATTTTGTAATTAAGTGCCAAAAATTTGGCCGCCGTCTTGAATTTGAGGCATTAGGACTAAAAATTTGGACTGTTAACACCCCTAGGCGTGTTCAGCGACCCCAAAAACCTAAGGATTCACCTGTTAATCAATTGTTACACGATTTGCCGTTAGAACCTAATTTTTTGAATTCTTAGCCTTGTCTATAATGTAGTGACACATTTTGAAGTCCAATAACTTTGCCTCTGAAAAACCTATACCTAAGTTTTTATATCCTTAGTTAGATGCTCCCTGGAGATAACGAAAAAAAAACGTTTCGGATGCAATTATTATAAGTTGAATTTTTAAGAGTTCTAGGCACAACACTATCTGCACATGTAATATCTGGTTAGATACATTAAAGCTCCAACTTCTTGTCTATCAGGATCAATCAATCATCATCAGATTGAACATTTTCCTTTGTATCGGTATGGAAACCATTTTACAATTTGCCATTTCAAACCTAATAATTTTCTCATATATGCTGACTGACTTATTCGAATATATCCATTTCCTATTTGTTCTGTTTCCAAATCCAAATAATAAGACGCAGGTTTCACATTTATTTTGAATTCCTTCTTTAAGCTTCTAATAAAATCTTCTTTCTTGGTTGATTATTTGAAGCTAGTAACCTGTCGCCAACATACAGAGCTAGAAGAAGAATGTGTTGCTCCTCCGTTTTAATAAATAAACCATCCTTTTCTATAAAGTTTAATTAAGAAATCTTAAAATCTTTTGTTCTAGAACACTCAGGTTCTAGACTAAAAGATTATAAGATTTTTCCTTGCTTAAAACCATAAAGACTTCTCTGAAGACGACAAACTTTATCAGAGCCATTCGCATACCCTTCTGGTTGTTTCACGAAAATCTCTTCATACAGGAAGGCGGTTGATGAATCAAACTGGGTCAATGACATACTTTCACTTACTGCAATACTTCTAATAGCTCTGATTGTGCCAGATTTTTCTACTATAATAAAAGTTTGATCATAATGTTCTTCCCTGCCTCCGAGAGAAACCTTTTATGAAAAGTATGGCCTTATATTCACAGAACCATCTGGGTTTGACTTTACCCATTTGCATGAAATTGCTTTCTTGCCTCGTGATAATTTTCCAAGAATCCAAGTTTAGTATTATTTTCATTAAGTGATTCAACTTCTCGGGCCATAGCTTTGAACCATTTCTCCTGTTCATCACACCTCATGGCTTCTTGGTAACTCAGTGGTTATATTTCCAGTATATCAGCTGAAATATTCACTACGTAGTTTTCAAATCTAACTGGTTGCTTATTTTTTTATATCTCTCTTAATACTTTAATGTCAGCATTACTTTCATTTTCATCTGAATCACTTTCTTCATGTCGAACCTGTCCCATCACCTTCTGTCTATTTATCTTTTATAGTATACTGGACCATCGCTTATTATTTCGCTTTTTCTAGGTTCATTCATTCAACACTACCTGTACTTCTTCAGAGAAAGATATTTGATTGTAATATACAAGAGGTCTTTCATCGAATGAAACATCTGGGGATCTTAGAGTTTATTGGTATCCTTACACTATATGCGATAACCATCATTATTATTGTAACCTATTAAGATACCTTTGACTGCCTTTTTATCCATTTTCTCTTTGTACTGTTTGGGTATATTATGTGCATAGCAAGTGTATCCTATTATTTTGATGTGTTTTAAACTAGGTTTTCTACCTAACCAGATTTTGTTAAGAAATTTTCTTTCAATACCTGATTCTCTTGAGCTATTTATGTTCCAGTATTTACCATTTTAGCTCACAAGGCCTGGTGTAGCAAGACAGTTTTTGCATTCTGTTAAGATGAGTAAATCAATCTCTGTCTAATTTCATTTTTTCGCAGAAACCTCATTTTTTTTTTTAATGAAATAATTATATCGAAAACTGTAGTGATCCTTAAAACTCACAAAATAGCGTAAACTCGACGCAGATTTGACAAAAGGTTCAAAGAAATCAGAATGCATAAGTTCAGGCCTTAATATTTTGGTTTAATTATAAATAAATTCCCTTGCCATTTACTAGCATAAACTGCATGACAAATGAGACTCTAACAACAAGAAGTTACCGGTTTTTACTGAAGAAATGTTCAATTTATTTAAATTAACCCTAGTATTATAAAACTTGAACTTATCAGCTATATTTACTTAGAGTAAGTCATATTAATATACAACATGAATACAATTTTATTTGTGGTATTAAAGGTATGCTTGAATTTAATAACGAGTAAGTTCTTATTTGTGTAAAAGAAACTATTCAATATTTTTGTGACAATTTCACCCGTTTCTATATAATTTAAAAATCAGTTGAATCTTATCATATTACATACATTTTAGAGATATTTCAATACATTCTTGTTCATATCTTGCACAGATGTTAATAATTTAAAGCTCAAACTAGAAATACATATTTTAGAATTAAGCTGCTCTATTTAAGGGTATGCTTAAGAGTTGTAGCGTCGTATCACAGTCGTATATTATTATTATGTAACGTAAAGTTGCAGTAAAATAGTTACGTGAAAATTTATTAGTGTACTCCTTAACCCATTTTAAAAATGTACGATTTAGTGTTGGAAAGTTTGTTCACGAATAATTGAGATATAATGATAATTAGGTAGTCAATAATATACCCCCTATAGTCTATACATACTATAACCTGTTCGAGAACGATTGTGAATAAACCCCAAATATGACTTAAATTTCTTAATTTCTCAATTTGTGATTAACTTAAATATTATTATTCTGTCTGTGCACACCTAATTAAGTATGTTTTAAAAGTTCACATACAAATATATCTATTAGTTATATACTTCAGTGAGTATTATGTTTATTTCCATTAGAAATTAGATACAATGTAAAATTCGCATTATACTCAAATTTTTGTGAGAAATAAACATTATTATTATTGTTTAAATGTTAATTGTGGCATTTCATAAATTATTTCTCTTCGTTTTCTTTTTTGGGATTTATTACCACATTCCTTGAGATTCCTGTCCAAAAATTATTATTATTATTATTAACAAACCAGTAGAGGAAATAAATTATAATGTAATATCATGACTCATGAGCATGTTTAATTAAACATATTAATTATTACATAATCAGATAATCATTTGAACACAAAATCAAAATTTCAAACAAAAGAATATTAGACAGCAGTGGATTTATATACTTGTCATCAGCACTCGCTAATCTATTTACAAAAGCATTTGAAATTACCTTAGACCCAAATGTTGGTTTTGATATCACCAAAACATCACATTTACCAAGGGTTGGAATTAAAAAAGAAAAGCTTTTGTTCCTGAACTTTAAGAAGAATGTAAAAATGATCTACAATACGAAACAGAAAATCGAACGACGATTTCCCAAATAACAAGGAGTTTATTATATTCCTTGTGTGTAGACAAGTTTACATCAGGAAGACCAAAAGACATACAAGAACCAGACTTAAAGAGTACCAAAAATAAAAATATCATTAAATCTGCAGTTGCTGAACATTTAAAAGTAATTAGTTACTAAACGTCAAGACGAAAGATTAGCTCATACAACAAATTGTCAAAAATTCAAATAATTTCAACCACGACGTTAGACTACAACTATAGATTATATGAAATTTAAGACTAGAAAAAGATGAAGTGTGAAGTAATCAAAAGAATCAACGCGGAACAGAACCTGGAAACAATTTTACAAAATAATAACGAACAATTTAGTTTTAATCTTAAAATTCTTTCTTTTTCACATCATTGTGTAAGCAACATCAATTTCTAGAAATTTTCTGATAAGCTATTTACTATTGCACATATAGTAACTGTTGCCTCCCATCTATGTACATTCAGTTCATTATGAATAAAAAATATATAACAAAGATCGACCAAATGTTATGATTCATTTTTCATGCTAATTTCCAACAAGCACATATTCATACAGTGAACTAGGTGTTGCTGTGCTATGATATGCTTTTCTTGTAGCCATCAGTATAAAGAAAAATTAACCCTAATTGTGATATAAATAATGTTTTGAGTTTAATATAATGAATTCATAATATTCATAATTATTGGGCTTATCCTTGGCAGGATATACACTTTGGCTATTATTGGAAAATCGAATTTATGTGGTTAGTTTTGGTTGCTTTACTTCGAACATTAACAAATAAAGAATCAGCTCCTAAATATTTTGTGATTTTAGAAATTATACAAATCTTGTGACCTTCGCTGTGGTTATAAGGGAGTGAGATTTCACTTTAAACATATACAATATTCATTCTGAAATGCACCAGTTAGGTGTAATAAAATTGAAAAAAAGATTGCAGGAAACCGTCAATGAATGAATTGATTGAATTAGGGAATGTTCTTATTTTTCCTATCCATTCTTTTGAATAGAATTGTCATCCAAAACTGATAATATTATTATTGTCCTTATTTTATACTCTTGTTATTTAATTAATTTAATTTTAATTAATTTTAGTTTTGCTAACATTCGTCATTTGCAACACTTTTATGAATCATGACATTTTTATTGTCAAATTTAAATAATAAATAAAACTGATATGAAAGAAAAAGCGGATTACTTTTTGTCCTATCCTGTACGGAACTGCAACCTTCTTAAAATACAACTTTGTTTCTCGGGCTGATGATATAATAATAATCCTTCTATATCTAATAAGTCAATTACTTAAATTGGCAAAATTCGCTCTATGAAAAATAAAAATATTTTTGGCTGACAGGTAACGTTCCAAAAATAAATTAATAAATGTCGGATATTGTAATCTCCATAATTTAAAAATGCCTCAGGTGCATCGTATAATTACCAAATAGAATCATATTTAGAGAGTAATATGTCTACCACAATTGGGTAATAAATTAAAAATGTCTGGGAAGTTTACATATATTATTTTTTTATTTTATGTCATACATAAATTCTGCATGAACGTAGTTATTGCAGTTGAAATACTAGATTCTCTCTTATCTGAATCTGCAGCAACAAAGAAGAAGACAATATCTATGCAATTAATCGTTTTAATTGTTTTTTTTTTTTTTTGTATAAAGCATAAATTTTAACTATCCAGAAATTTTAAAGTGTTTGAGGTAACGATTTAATAATATGCAAATTACATAAAATAATAATAATTTATTAAACCACCTACATAACAAAATTTTGTAATAATGTAATGAACAATTTTTTTGGATGAGACAATCGAAATTAAAACAAATTATTCAACAAAAAAAATTATTTATTGACAGGAACTATGATAATACATATGTACTAATCAGTAGTAGTAAAGAAAAACGCATAGTACATATTTTTCGATGGTATTTTATATTATTGATAAATTTACATTTTATCAGAAAATACATTGAAAGGCACGAAAATCATGTTTTCTTTTTTATATAGTTCATGTGACTCACGTAAATAATTTATATCCTTATATTACTGAGGAAATTCAAAAAGAAACAGAAAGCATCGAAAAGGATAAATAATGTAAAAATTATGATTAATAATATTTAATGTTGTATTATCCTTTTCCATTATCTAGAAAATAAAATTACAAATTTTTATTGTTATTTTCAATGATTCGTTCAAAAATTTCCTCAGAATACATTATTTATTTATTTATTAATATGACAATTTTCAACTTGAAGCCATATCTCATGCTTACCTCTGCAATTTTATTTCATTACATACACAAAACAAACTCTGACACTAGTCTAAGAATAATTTGGTCGGTTTATTACCTGAGGATTTGTTTAGGTTTATTTGAAAATATATTGTTTTTATGGAAAAAAGTTGTCATAAACTATTAGAATCCATTAGCTGAAAATTATTTTACGTCAAGCATAATATCAGAAGGTTTATAAAAATACTACCAATATTATGTAATCAAATTACCTCTATCTCTTACGCTAATAGTTTTTAGAAATAATGGCATATCGATCGTGCCTGTCCCATATCTCCAAGACTACTCTGTAAAGTAAACTTCAAAATAACTGCTTATGAAAATATTATTCAAATCCTGTTCACTAAATATTTGAATGCTAATAAAGCTACAAGAGACATATTATATAGGTACAAAATGGCTTTTAATTCAATGTTTTCCTAGTAAATGGAGACTCTCGAAATAACCGTGTCATTTCATATAATATGCTGCAAATAACTGAATGTGTTCTAACTTGATACTCTCAAAAATCTTATTAAACGCATTTATTCGACGACATTTCCTAAATTTTATACATTTTCAACCAATAAATTTTCTATTTTTGCCTTCTTATTTTCAAGTTTATAGGCTTCAAAAATGTTCCAATCTTTATTATTTGCAGTAAAATGTAAAATTCTTGTATTTGACTATTATACTGTTTAGCTCAGCAAAAAGTTATACACAGGAATACATGTAGAATAGGTAGGTAATGTGGGCCAATAGTAACACACGTTCACTCTCTCGTCTCCCTTGTAACAATATTATTCCTATGTATAACTTTGGACTAATCAGTATATATATAATGTAGAATATTTTGGCCCTTGCAACTTTTCATGATTAACATTATTTTATAACTTTTCATGATTAGCAAATATTTACGTTTATCCTAATTTATCGCACAAGCTTTAATTTGCTAAATTAAATTGTGGAAGATGTATGTGACGATAAGGAAAGGCAAAGAATTTCAATTTAATTGCTATCATGTTATCTACATAAATGCAAAACTGAAATGCAGTCTTATTAATTCCTTAGTAATGTGTAGTACCTACATCTCTTTGTAATTTTATTGTCTTACCAGACCCAGTTTATTTTTCTGTTGCAAAACCAAACCACCGATAATTTTTAAAATTGCTTGGTAGGTGATCACGTTGTTTGAAGTTTGGCAATTAACACCTCTACACTTTTTTATTTATTCTGTAGATTAAACTAACGACCTGCTTGTTACCAATTTAAAAAGGTCTCAAATTTGCTGACTAGTACTTTACGCCCGTCTTTCGGCGTTTTCAACAACGATAATATCGCATCTTGTTATGGTCTGGTTAGTCTTGTTGTTTACGTTTCCGTGCCTTATAATCAATTTAATTCGATACGATTAGTTTCATTTATTTTTATTATACTTAACAAACATAAATAAATACATATAGACATTACATAAATTGTATATATTTATGCCATCAGATCTGCAAACGAAAATTATATAATATAAGAAACACGACGAATTGGTGTACAGAAACAAAACAGAACAGAGACAAAATATATACAGTGAGCACGTAAAGGTTGGAATAAATTCCGTAAAATCGTTACAATGCAAGATGCAAGTGACAAAAATTCGCTCAGACACGTCGATTTTTAAATTCATTTCTCAACTTGTTCATTTAAAAAAAATGTTACAAACTTTTTTAAAAAGTTATGACGTCATCGGCAATTTTTTTAAACGGCAACCCCCATTTATAAAAATGTCATTTGAAAGAGCACATTTTTCTGCATGCAGTACGTTAAATTCTATGGCATGTTGCATGACGAAATAAAGTAAAGATCAAGTTTTGTCATTCGTAGAACTACTTCAATCTCAACGGTCACATTATTCCTATTCAGTGTTTCTTATTTCATTTGTATCTTTTTGCGTTCAGTGACTTTCTTCACGGTATTAAAAAATGCTGTATTAAGTATGAACCTGAGAAAAGGATTTAAGGGGTGCTTTCCAATGAAGATCATTTTGGCATAGATAAAACTTATCTTGACCTGGAGATGTTTCGTTTTTTTTTTTTATGAAAACTGTATGTTTAGATAAACTATATCAATTATATACTTTTTTAATTCGCACGAATAATTAAAATTAGCACCTTATAATTATTGCTATCTAGGTATATGAAATTTTATATAGGCTCGCGAATATGTGCACAAAATTTACTATTTTCCTAAATATACTTGTATTATATACCTACTTACTCTATATTTACAGTCATTTGCAAATTCAGAATAGAAATAGACTCATTAAACTCTATTAATGCAATACATGGATAACTTAATAATCTTAATATCAATGAATGCCATCAACAAACAGTCAACTCATCGCGAGATTCCCATTCATAGACACAAGAGCGCCGCGTCTCATATCACGTGATGGGTCCAGCTAAATCTAAGGGAGTACCGTGAGAAGGCGAAAGTACTCACGTGCGAGGTGCATCGCGTTGCAGTACGCATAATGCAGTGTAGAGTTGTGTTAGCTGTGCTCCTAGTGCACGCGTGTGTTGGAAGACGCCACAACCCCAATCCTCACCATCATGGATATAAAGAATTTGTTACAACGACAGCACCCCCTCCCGATGGGGAGGTTGACAAGTACGCTGTCCTTGACGCCAGAACGGGGGTGCAATATAATCCATATAATAAACATCAACCAGGGTGAGTTTCTAAACTAATTGGTATCAAAACATGTCATTATCCTTATAGGTATAATTGTGTATGTTTGGTTCTGAAAACAAATTGTCAGGTCAGGTAACATTATTTCATCGCCTAAAAATAAAATTTGTTTATCTACCAGAATTGAATTCTAAAAGTATATTGGGTTCATCTCCAATATGAGCATTTTATCGTTGAATTTTAATTCAGTTGAAGTGATTATTGGTATTTTAGTACAAAAATATTTCGAGTGATTTAATCAAAAAATAATGTATTTTTGTAAGTAAAAATCCAGAAAGCACAAGGCTTTTTTTGACGTTTGACATAATCGTGACCATCAAGTAATTAGCAATCAAATTATAGGGAATAAAGAAACATTAATATTAATAATCAGTTCAATGATTTACCTACATGCTGCAGAGATCAATAAATTATGGTCTAAGCTCCAAGCTAAATGAAATGTTAATTACTTTTTCATTTTCTAATTATACTCGTACGTAATAACGGACGAGTCAATATTAAAATTGAAATTTATTAAATAAAAATAATTAAAATAATTTACCATTTTACATACAGTGCTTCAATTTAATTGTGTCAGAAATTATTTTTTAGTTTCACTAGTAAAGAAACTAATAAAAATAATCGAGAACTATATATTTTTCATTTATAGTCACAACACAAAAAAAGAATGAACTTAAAAAATATACTTAATATTCATTTTCCGTAATGAAATCACGTAGTTTTCAAATTTCTTACCTTTTCTTATGTCTGTTGTCAATTTTCTGACAAATACTTATAAATATAACTAAATGAAGAAACGGAATATTGAAGTTGAAATATCAAAAGATTTTTACAAGATTAAATATCTGAGGACATTATTTCAATGTCAATGCAAAAATGGAACAAATACATACATAATTTCAGACTATATTTCTTGCAGACTTTTAAGCGAACTCTATTTCGTCGGTAACTGGATTTTGTAGAGTGATTTTGTTTTTCTTGCGAACTTTTCGATTTGTTGGTTACTCTAGCTATAAGTAAATTTTGTATTTTAATTCTTTAGTTTGTTATATTTCCATGAATTATTTTTATTATTTTTATTATTAATATAATAAGGACCGATAGACATTTTAATAAAACACTTTTTGAGTATAAGAAAGTCGAAAACATATGTTTCATTGAGATTTGTTTTTAAACATTTTTTATTAATTTTTGAACAACTGCATTTCTTATCATCTAAAGGGTGTTTTTATAAGCATGATAGAACTTTCAATCGCGATGGCTGTGAAATCAGCTGTCAGTTTGCGCGCTATCAGTGATATTTGTATTTAGTATAGTATGGCAAATTACCATGAATGCACTTACGCTTGACCAACGTTACTAAATTGTTCAAATTTTCTTTGAAAGTTGGTTGTCGATTCACGAAACGTATAAGTAAATTTTAACGGCGTCCATAATCTTCCATCAGAACAAGCCATTCGTCGCACTATGGATATATTTCGTACCACATACTCCCTAAATGATGCAAAAACATCAATAGAACAAATAAACAAAAGTGTGCAAGAGAATTCAAAATTGTCGATTCGTCATTCTATCCGTTCACTACGTGGAAAATTTTGCGCAAAAATCTTGGCCTACACCCATATAAGATCCAGCTGGTGCAGCAATTGAAGCCACAAGACCATCGCTTGCGTCGTTCTTTCTCTAATTGGGCTTTAGAGCAGTTGCAAACTGATCCATTGTTTTATCGGAAAATTGAATTCAGCGATGAGGCTCATTTTTGGCAGAGTGTTTGTTAATAAGCATAATTGCCGAGGTCCTGCGATTTGCCGCCTCCGGATTGTATGGGGCTACGTGAGGTCATGGTTTACGCTAACCAGAAACAATGGACGCCTTGGAAGCCAACATTGTTCGTGTTATTCATGACATACGGCCACCAATGCTCGAAAAAATTACCCAAAATTGGACTGACAGAATGCGCTCCGTTAATATCATCCTCGGTGGCCATATGCCACAAATCATTTTTAAATATTAATGCCATGTATCGATCTTTCAAATAAAAACAGATTTTTGATCATAAGTTAATTTTTGTGATATTTTATTCAATTTTAAAGTTCTATCGTGCTTAAGAAAACAACCTTTACAAAGACTTTTCTTTTAATTGGTGTTAAGAAATTAGTAAAAATAAAGTCACTGGATCTAAGAACAAGGCAAACAAAAAACAAGAATTTCATAAAAAATAATAAATATGTATTTTTAATTTTGGAAATTCCAAACTTTTCGGTCAGTTTCCGATTCTGAACTCATTTTTATATAGGCCTCTCTATTGAATGTTACCTTATTTTTTCGTAGTAGTAAATAATTTTATTACCCTGAACTGACGGATATTCCCACATTTAATTATATTTCATTCAAGAACACAATTTCTATTTGATTTTATTGGATATAATTACTATAAAACTTGAATTAAGAGTACTTCGCTCTTGGTTCAATTTTCGCTTTTCTATTTTTTTGACACCCTGTATATCTGCTTGAAGAAAAAGAAAATTCAAAAATTAAAAAAATTTCCTCCGTGTTCATTTTATCACGGTCGGTACACATTGTCTATAGAATTATTATATAGGAGGTGATACCCTTAGAAAGTCTAGGTACCTATATAAATATGGGTTTTAAAACGTTTTTGAGATATTGGGTTTGGGAAGTTCACAAAAAGTTATTACAAGAATTTTAAATACGTTTTAATTGTTTTTTAACCATTGCTTTATTTTTTTGATGTGACAACAAAATTGAAACAATTGCTACAAATACATTTTAGCTAAATTATAAGAAATGCCTTTAAAAATGTCGTCAGTACATCGAGTAATAATAAGATAGCAAATTAATATTTCAAAGAGTGTGTTTTTCAAATTAAATATATGAATAGAAACAATCAAGAAAATTAAAGGCACCTTGAAATTTACTAAAATATTAGTGGCGGGTGAGTTTTCAGTTTTCATACGTAGGGCCTTCCCCATATCTCCGCCACTGGGTACAGTCATTTTTATTTGTTAGTCACAGATAATAAATCATAAAACAACTCTAAGATTCTTTTCGTACAAAGTTTTTGAAACAAAAAGAAGGCTTTTTAGAAAATTCAAAATTTGTTAGTCATAGATAATAAAGCATCGTCAAGCATAAAACAACTTCAAGATTCTTTTTTTTAAATAAAAAAAAATTTTTTTTGGAAAATTTTAACATCCTATATATGAATAATAAGACATTTTAGAACACAAACTTTTTTTCTTAAAATAAAGTTATAAAGAAAAGTTATATAAAGAATTATCTTCTGCATTTTCAGCATGTGCTTAGGGAACACTCTACAACTACATAATATATGTATAGGTAAAAAGAACTAAAATATAAAATATAAAACACTTTTTTAGAAATAACTATACGGGTGTCTCACCGGGAACTGATCCGATCGATATAGGGAAAACAATTTTGGAAATTTTGGGAATAATTAGGTACTTCCGGTTATGGCTAAGTTAATTGCAATTTTTACTAAAAATTCTTGAACATTTAAAAACAACGTGAATATTTCAAGTTGTAACTTTAACCCCTGCAATATGCCTATACTAGAAAAACCGAAGGATACTATATCCACCACTCAATCCTCGCCTTCTATTGCATAGCTTCTACGTTTAAGCTGATATGCAAACCGCTAATGGTCGCTGTGTTTCTCTGGCGGTCATATCCATCCATCCATCCTGTTGTACGAGTATACGCTCAAGATAGAGTTGTGCTCGCCCCATTTAATGTATATAGCAGTTTATTTAAACAACTAAACTTTGAACACCAATTTGTTGCACCCTGCGCCATGTACCAGAACTATTACTCATTTCTTTGTTTATTTACAACAATTAAGTCAAGAAATTAAATTGTTTGGTTACTCACTTCACCTGTAACAAAGCAACAATACATAATATAATACTTATTGATTATACTTCTTTTACCTTGATTTTACTCAAAATAGAAAATGTGAGTCAATTAGGTGCTGAAATATGTAAAGCTTTAAGAATTTCATTCAATGATGAAAGTTCATATAAATTAAGTTTAATATTCTATGCATATCAGTTTCATTCAGTTTATTTTCTTCACAATTAAAATATTGGAAATGAAATTAATTTCCATATAACAAATAATGTTTTGATTAAAGTGAACACAAGCCAAATTACAAAATTAAATTTATACCTGAGTGGTATTCGGAGTAGGTACCTACCTCTACCTATATTATTCTAAAGTACACTCTAGTTTAGAATCAAGACTATTAAGTTGCAGGTATCGGGAATTGATTAAGAATAGATAGATAGAACATTGTAAGCTACAAATTATTTCTTAGAAATATAAAAAATATATCTTTTAAGGTAAGTACGTTATTTTCAGAAATAAAATATCTCAAAATTGAAATTATAAAAAAACTAATTGACAGTCCATTTCCAGTTACCCTCTATACATATTAAAATATAGTTGTGTAATATATTCAGATATCTCAAATCGCTTTGACGGATTTCGATTTTCTTTACGCCGTTAAATAGATATTAAAATATCTTTCATTTGAGGTATCACAAAGGGTGGGTTGTTATTTGAAAGAAAAAGTTGGGGTGGCTGGGGATGGGAGTGTGGAAAACTAAAAATTATAGGATTTTTCAATATTTTCAAAGTTATGATCATGTTTCAATCTCGGTTTCAATACTTTTTATACACACTGCTGTATAATAAAACGAGAATTAAAAAAACAAAATTATTAACGCCTATAAAAGACAAATTGTTCCTGTATCTCGAATAATATTAGTGTTTACTGTCGTATAAAGTTAAGTCAAATTACTGCGGTCATAATAAAGTTTCATATCTTGCAGTAAAGCTATCTCTCGGTTATAACGAAAATATTATCGGCATACCTGATCAGGCTGGGATGTAGAGAAACACCGAGGTGGATGCAAAGGTCACGATAAATATTTGAAAAGATAGCAATTCCTATAACTTCCTTCATAAAAATATTACGTTACATTGCAGTAAAAAATAGCCACCGGCCTTTCGTTCAAGATGAATCCAGAATGAAACTGAATATTTAGATGCTATGTTTTGTCTTCAGAGAACAAAGGAACATTCTAACATATTATATTTCGATGAGATGAAGTTTTCATTAACAGATTATTTTTAAAATGAACAAAGATTTTGTTAGTTTTGTGTGAAAATTAAAACATTTAAAATATGCATTTTTCATCATCATTACGTCAATTATACACATACTTATATCTACATTTTTGGAATCTCAAAAAATAATAATGAAACACAATACGTGAAAATATATAGGACGTAGAACAAAACAATATCTATTAACATATCTAGGAATATTATGAGTATCATAACTGCCGTAGATGTCGGTTTGAAATCCGAGCTCGTAGAGCGTAGATTTTAAGACATCTCAGGCTGTTGTGATTCATAATATCCGTGATTTGTTCAATAGTTTATCGGTTTCAGAAAACAAAGACATTATTAATAGATATCATAAGAAGCAGGAGCAGTAGCGATACATTTCAATATTTAATCATTATTGTTTGGAGTTTTCTGTCTGTTTGTATTAATAAATAGCCCTATAGTTTCATTATTTATTATTTCATCTGTTGACAGTTGTTGACAGATCTCAGATCTGTATTGTAATATTACCGTAAAAGCTGTTGGCATGGCAATAAATATTACTGTACAACTTTAGTTATGATTTACTTACCAGCCTACTTTTGTATACGTAAACAAAGGATTAATATCCTGAAACCGATAAAATATAGCTATTAACATATCTAGGAATGTTATGACTATCATAACTGCCGCAGATGTCGGTTTGAAATCCGAGCTCGTAGAGCGAGGATTTTAAGACATCTAAGGCTGTTATGATTCATAACATCCGTGATATGTTCAATAGTTTATCGGTTTCAGAAAATAAAGACATTATTAATAGATATTACCTTTTGATAAACGAGAGTGGAGAATACAGGGACACTCGCTTCTCACCCAGGGGTCTTTCAGGGCATTATATAATAGACATCACAGAGAGGACCACGGAAGGGGGGGGTTAATAACACAGGGTAAAACAAAGGGAAAACAAAGCAACCTATAACCTAACCTAACCTATAATTTAATATTTACTTCAACCAAAAAGGATATAATAGTTTCATATATTGTCTTAGAGTTGAGAGATAGAAGGTAAAGAATGTTAAAAGGCGCCATAATGTTGCAATTTGAAGTAATATTTTTAATTAAATTATTAGAAGCAATTCTGTGTTTTTCACAACCAAAAAATATGTGATCAAGGTCACTAATTGTACCGCATATTTCGCAGTTCGGGGATGGCAATATACCAATTTATGTAAATGTGCCGGGTAACTTGCATGTCCAAATCTTAGCCTAATGATGGTTGTAACGTGCTTTCTAGGTATGTTGAAACTGTCATGCCAAAAATGCAAAGGAATGTAAGGTTGTATGTAGCAGTATTTAGTAGTTTTATTTAAAACATACTGTTTCCAGCAGCATTCCCATCTTTGTTTTGATTTTGCTTTGCTTAAAACGGAGTAGTCTGTGAGGCACCTTTTGTTAATTAACAAGTTACCATCGATTATAGCTTCCTTGGCCAATAGATCTACATGTTCATTGTATTTTAAACCTATGTGGGCTTTGACCCACACGAAGGTAATGTTTCTTCCGGATTTAATAATGTTATAAGCAGATTTCATAATAGAAAGTATATATGGATTTACCTTGTACGTAACTGAGTGCGTATTATTTAGAGTAGTAATAACTGAAAGAGAGTCTGATAAAATGACTATATCTTCTGAATCAGTGGTTTCAATGAAGATTAACGCTTGATGAATAGCTATTGCCTCTGCGGTAAAAATAGAACAATTAGGATCTAGTTTGAATTTGAATTCCCTCTGTTCAAATGGTAAGTAGTAAGCGCAGCCGGTTCCTGATTTCGATTTTGAAGCATCTGTGTAAATAATAGTAGGGTTATGGAATTGGTCAAGGACACAGTGAAGAATATTGCTACTAATGTTGGAATTTTCACTATAGTTAGGTATAATTATAAGAGGTTTAACAAACATTATCCAGTAGTTAAAATCACTTATTGAAACGTTTTCAATGTCATTCAAATGTTTATTGCATTCTCGAAATGTGATGCAAATAGGAGGTGACGTCTTTTTTGTCCAATAAGGATTGGTTAGATCAAAAGTATTGAGAACAGAAATTCTATCCAGCAAAGCTGTATTACAAGCAGCTAACTTCAGAAAAAATTTCTCACTTAAAAAGTTTCTCCGTATACCAAGTGGGGGTTCAAGAGCTTCAACATGGAGCGTATCATTAGGCGTAGATTTCATGGCTCCCAGAGCGATTCTTAAAGCTTTACGTTGTATGACATCTAAACTATTTAAAAGACCGTTGCTAGCAGACCCATACAGAATGCAACCGTAATCTATAATAGATCTAATATAAGCTTTATAAAAAGACAAAGCAGTTTTAACATCAGCTCCCCACCAAGTTTTGGTGACAAATTTCAAAAAATTTATTCCTTTAACGCATTTATTTGAAATGGACTGTATAAAAGGTTTCCAAGTGAGCTTCCTATCCAAGGTTATACCCAAGTATTTTATTTCAGTGTGAAATGAAAATTCGTAGCTACCTAATTTGATGCTATTAGGTTGTGTTATGTTATGTCTGGTGAAGACAGAAACACTAGATTTTTCTTGTGAGATTTCAAAACCATTGTCAAAAATCCATTGTTCCAGATAATAAACGCCATTTTCGAGAGCTTCTAGTGAGTTTTGCCACTTTTTATGTTCTGTGTAAAGACAGAGGTCATCAGCATATTGAATGATATTTATGTTTAAGGATGTTATTTTATGAATATCTGCAGTATATAAATTGAAGAGGAGGGGCTAAGAACCGATCCCTGTGGAATGCCAGAGTTATTTAACCTGGGACCAATTTTTTCATTCTTAGTATTTCTGATAT
Source organism: Rhagium mordax (assembly GCA_963680705.1). Taxonomy (NCBI): domain Eukaryota; kingdom Metazoa; phylum Arthropoda; class Insecta; order Coleoptera; family Cerambycidae; genus Rhagium; species Rhagium mordax. The sequence continues at coordinate 109,726,592 of OY796656.1, forward strand.
AAATGACTCTATTAGAATACAGGTTGATAATATTTCTAGCAATAATATTAGGTATAAAAAATGTCCTACACATTTTCTCTTCCAGTATTTTTAAGTTGACACATTCGTATGCACCTTTTAGATCGAGGAAAAGGGCATTTAAATAGTTGTTACGTGAAAAACTCAATTGGATATCAGTAGTTAAATTGAGAACAGCATCAAGGGTACCTACACCTTTTTTATAGCCAAACTGATTTGCAGGAAGTAAGTTGTGCTTATTTAACCACCATTCTAGTCTTGATTTGATCATCCTTTCCAAAGTCTTTAAAATACAAGAAAGAAGGGAAATAGGACGGTATGAGTCGGAACAGTTTGGATCTTTACCCGGCTTAAGTATGGGGATAATGACAACGTTTCTTAAATAATCAATGCTATGGCCTGAGAGATATATATCATTAAATATATCCAACAGAAATAATTTTGCATTATGAGGTAACTGCATCAGCATAGAATATTTGATGTCATCATAACCTGCTGAGGTATTTCTAACATTGCTTAAAACAGCTTCCAATTCGTTATATTGAAACGGCTCACATAAAAAATGATTGTTAATTGGAGCTTCATGAGAGTTGTCGATGTTAAAAACTGAAGGAGGGGCTACTTTATCAAAAAAATCACTAATCCATTCGTCATTATCAGCTATTTTCTGGGAGGCAGGAATACGTTGCATTTTTTTGGCCTGTTTCCAAAGTGCAGAGGCCGGAGTATGTGTATTTAAATTGGAACACCAATTAATCCAACTTTGTTTGGCGATTATTTTCAGTACTCTCTTAGTGTTAGCACATACTTTTTGACAATAAAGATAGTTTTCTTCAGTAGAGTGGTTTTTATAATTTTCAATGGCTTGTTTCCTATCTGTAATAGCATGATCGCATATATTATTCCACCACGGTGGCGATGGCCGGGTTTTGTTTTTGTATGGTTTATAGATAGGAATGGAGAGGGAAGCTGCTGTATTAATGCTGTCTAAAAAAAAATTGTACTTTTCCATTGTATTAGTAAAGTGTGGCAGATTGTCAAATTTATTTTGTGTTAAACTTTTGTATAACGACCAGTTTGCTTTGTTTAAGTTCCATTTGGATTTGGGGAAGATGATGTTATTTCTTTCATATTCAATCAACATTTCCATGATAATAGGAAAATGATCAGATCCAAGGGTGTCTGTATGTGTATTCCATATGATATGATTTGCTAGTTCAGCAGAGGAGAACGTGATATCAACTACAGATTTGCTTTGTAATGGTCGCTGTAAGCGAGTTGCATTACCATTATTGAGTGTTATGAAACCTAGATCGTCAATGACATTTATCAACTGATATTCTCTTATTAATAACGTTTTCATTTCATTAGTTGGTCAAGTCTGTATGGGTTGATTTGTCGCCATGGTTACAGTTATATTTTGTTTGTTTTTATTTGTTATCTTTTTTCATATTACATAAATGTTTACATTTTTAATGTCACAACGGCTATATAAAAATGGACCTTGGATTGCCTGAAAATACATTTCAGTTGGATTTCAGTACTTAATTATTATTGTTTGAAGTTTTCTGTCTGTTTGTATTAATAAATAGCCCTATATAGTTTCATTATTTATTATTTCATCTGTTGACAGTTATTGACAGATCTGTATTTGTAATATTACCGTACAAGTTTTAAATATAACTGTACAACTTTAGTTATGACTTGTTTACCAGCCTACTTTTGCATATGTAAACAAAGGATTAAATATCATGAAACCGATAAAGTATATTTACACTTTCATTTTTTTTTCACACGTTTTCAAACATTGCACCTCGAATATACTTTTCGAATGACACGTAACTTAATAATTTTTCAAATGTGATTTCACCAAAATGTCCTATATGTTATCACATTTTTGGAGTAATATTGGAGTAATATCTAATTACATTACCTACTGAGTGGCCATACAAGTATTGCCTACAGAATAACTTAGCTATTATAAAACATAAACTTCTGAAACTTGGATCGTGAATAATAAATCACTAAAGTCAGAAGCTGACAACATAACTGCAGGGACGGATTGGAAGGCCGTGAATTTGGGCAAATGCCCGAAGGGCCGGTCCGGCCAGTCTATCTAGCACCCCAAAATTCCACTATTTTCTATTACCCGGCCGACGCACAGTGGTGACTTTTTCCTTAAGATCTTAATACTTAAGCAATCGGACAGTTTTTTTTTCGGAATCTTTGTATTTTTAATTGCTTATCGATGTCATGCCAGACTTTGATTTTTGTCTCTAATTTTTCAAAATTTTCCAAGAAAATTTAAATTTTCATCAAAAAACGTAAAATAGAATACCCTATATATTTGCATTTTCTTGTTCGTTATGGAATTCTGATTTTAGCTGTATATCACAAGTTGCCATTTGTTAAAAAAATTTCGTCGAAAATGTGAAAAAATTGAAAACAGAAATAGGCCCTGCGGGATTTTATTTTTGAATCTTATATACAGTAGACGTTGGATATGAGGCAGAAACGTGTTACTTAAAATTCTTCATTATTAAAAAACTGTTTTCTCTACATTTTCCTAGTAAATAATTAAATTTTGTGAACTAATAATTTTAAATAGGAACATATTCTTTCTGCACCATATTATGAGAGGGCATACTTTAATTTTATATGAACCAGAACAATTTATTTTAGATATAAAACGTTTTGAAGGATTGGAAAAATTTGTTTTTTCAATCTCCGTTTCCCGCGCGGTTACTGAAAGTTTTTGTCTCTCAGCATAATAGGGTGTTTTCACATTTTTTTTAAACTCGAAAAATGAAAAGTTCTTACAACATAAATAGTCACTGACAACTTTTTTGTTTAAAAATTTTTTTTATAATAGTTTTAAGGCAGATATTAGTTCAAATCACAGGTTTGGCGCGAAAACACCAAGTATAGTAATGCTGGTTGCATATACTATTGTGACGTAATAGCCCATATTATCAACAAAGCACCTTATTGAGTTTATTTGTCATTATATTCGTGTTACTGTTATTTTTTTGTAATAGTTAATTTGATTTCGTTTATTTTTGTATTTTACAAAGAATAAAACATGTATGGATCGCAGAATAAGTGGTGTTTTGTGCCAGGATGTAAAAATACCTCTATAAGTGCCTCTAATAATACAGTTTTAAGTGTCCCCCAGGATTATTCACGTAAAGTTAAATGATTTAAAGCTGCCAGGTGTGATATGCCTAAATCAAAATCGAAGTTCTTCTGTTGCTCAGATCATTTTAATGTAAGTAAAAACTAATTAATAAAACAAGGCAAGTACCTTAACCTTAAAATTTTTGAGGCAAAATTTTAAATTTATAACAAATGTATTTTAGTTTCTAAAATTAATAGTAATGTCTACCATTATCTATTACATTTACCAACTAAAGAGTATCTAATATTTTAATAATGAATTGAACAACAACAATCCGACAATCTAAATTCTTAAATCTACAATTTTGAGGTTAAAGTTCGTCACTTTTGATAAATTCGGTAACCATAAAAATATGTACACATGGTAAATTGTTTGAAGAAGCTTTAACAAACCCCTCGGCAGCCATTTTTCACTTTTAATTTATATATAACACACTTTAAATTATAAAAACTCACAGGACAATACTGGTGACATGCATATGACATAAACAGTCAGCCATATAAATATGGGCTCTGACGTCACAACCGGTTTAGAAACCCTTCAATAATTTGAATTTCAGTTGAATTTAATTAATAAATATTTAATTAATACTTATGATATAACTAACATGAACACATTTAGGCCTTCTTGTATATGTTTTACTATACATTAATATGTAATTTGAGGTGAATTTCTATAGATGGAAAACACCCTATTGGGGTATGCGATGTACATATACTAACCACATTCGCGTAAAAATATCGGTAATAATTCGATTTCAAAAAAATGCCCTCCCAATCTTCCCACCATACCAAAAATGTCCAAAGAGAGAAAGCTTTTGTATATGGTCTCTTCGATTTACCGGTCGTCAGACGGGAACATTTCATTGTCGAATTTGCACTCCATTTTCCTTACTTTAAGAATATTCATGGAACGTGTCTGTCAATGAATTGGCCTGTTTTGTGTGTATGAGTTTAATTGGTCAAGTGAAAATGACCTTTTACTTTTATAAAATGGAAAATCCTTTATTTTTATATTTTCACTGCTACAATGATGTATTTTGACAATTTTCTTCATTGTCTGCATTATCGTCTCTGTAATAATTACTGTTGTACTCGCTATCGTCATCTTTTTCAATTTCTGACAGATTCTCAACTGTAAATTAAAAAAACGTCATGAGTATTCATATCGCCACCATTACAACTTTTTATAAAATGTACCTTCAGAATTTTCGTCTTCTACAAGTGCCGGTACTTAGTCACCTTCATACCATTTAAATTGAGATTAGAAGGATTTCTTTTGGAAAAGTTCATTAATGTCTTTAATTTTGTAGTTCATCGCAAATAGTACAAATCAGCCTTCTTTCACTCATGCAATGGATTTTAAATTGTAAATTTGGCATACACATTTTTCTAACACTGAAACGGTTTTTGAAATCCTCCAGATTTCGTTAATAATTAAAAAGGTCTCATTTTTCCTTTTCGATAAAATACTGGATCACATAACCCATCAGAGCGTGGAAGTCGTGGAATCCTGGGAGTGCTTTCCACAGTGAATTTCCCACATGATTGATGCAATCCACTGATGTCAATGATTCCCCACACCAACAATGAATGAAGTCGTCTCATCTTTACTCCAGTGACTAATGAGAAACTGAACACTTGCTCTAACTGTTTAAGATGGCTACAAAAATTTATATCTGGCGACAATTTTTTCCTCACTTTCAAGTCTGCTATGTGTCATACCATAAGGTGAACTATTCAGCAACACGTAGGTAAAATTTCAAAACTCGAAATAACGTTTAATGTAGAAAATAAATTGTTTTGTTGTGTTTGATATGAGTGCTCTTTTTCCGTCGAGCCGGGTAGAGTAAGGTCTGTCAGCCACTAATATCTATCCCTTAGGGCCAGTTGTATAAAAGTGGTTTAGCTGAACTTGATTCAAAATCCCCATTCTTGCAACAATCCTTGGATTTTCAACCAAATCAGCTGAACTTTCGCTGAACCACTTTTGTATAACTGACCCTTACTTTCACGTCTAGAATATTGTACATCATCAATAGAGTGTAAATAATCAAAGAAAAAAATTCATGACTGTCAGAATGACGTTAATTTTTCGGAATTTTTTATGGCTTTAAAAATTTATTGATTTTGATACCTACCCTCACTTTATGACACCCGTTTGATTTGACAGACTTGCACTTCTAATCTCTTTACTGCTTCTCACGTTCACTGTACGAGAGAGTAAGACTATATCGAGTCATGTTAAAATTATGTAGCCAGCTCTCCCCGTCTATATGGAACAATACATATTTTTGAAAATTTTAAGCAATAGTTTTAGATTTCTTCAAGGCATTTGTTAAAATATGACATTTTTCTTAATCAAGTTGCTGCTCTTGACTCGTTGAAAATATCAAAACAATAACAGTTTCTATTGTTTTCATCTACGGCCCCCTCTTTGCTAACGCAAAATGTTATACTCTAGTAGGAATATTTACCTACAATCTTTTTAATTATTTTTTATAAATAATTCAAAACATCCTGTATCAAACTATCAAGTAAGATCAGCGTAATCAGCAAAAAAACCATATCTAACTGGATAAAAATATATAGGGTGGTTCCATTAAAAAAACATTGGTTATGTCCATATCTGAAAAAATCGACATTCAATTGTTTTTTATTGCTGCCAAATAAAAATTTGGGTAGTAAATACCCTGCACTTTTGTATAAGACATTTTTTTCTAATCTCTGCAATAAATTCGCAAATTCTGATTCAAATGTGTACCAAACAAAACGATAACATTGTATAAAGCAAAAAAAACAGAATAAATAAAGAAAAAAATTAAGGCCAATCCACTTGTGTTTATGGATATCAAATTTTCTCCTTATAACACTCTCTTTGAAGATTTTGAGAAACATTTTTCATTAATTAATTCCGAGGTTACGAAGCACTTAAATCTCATCACGATGTAATAAAACCGAGAGTGAAACAGTCTTAAAAAATGATTCTCTATAAATTATACAAGCTTCAAATAATATCACTTTAAAAAAAATATAAGAAAATGGATCATAATACAATATGGAATATCATTACATATACTAAAAAAAAAATACAAAATTTTATTAAACTGTGGATATTTCTCTGAAACAAATTTCCTCGAAAAAGATGAATTTTAGGAGTATTGTTTATTCTAATAATCCTTCATTAACCCGCATCTGAAAGAGGAGTTATCAGACCCACATATATAACTAACCTTTATTTTTAATTTTATAACTTGCATATTAAATTTAGATTCAAAATAATTTTAAAATTTTTTTTTCTATAGACATCATGTATTTGGCACAGGTTCCTGCTTAAATAATATAATAAAGTAGTCGGTGTGAAAATTCTATTTCTTTTATAAACATTAAGAATTATTTTATTCGTTAGATTATTATCATTACATTAGCTAACTGAGAGATAACAACTTGTTTCAAGAACGCAGCCATCCAAGATTTTTTTTTTTTTTTTTAATCACTTATTTAACGTCGGCCTATTTCCGCTACAGAGGCCAATCACCGACGCCAGGAGACGAGCAACCCCCAACCTGGAAATTTTGCCGAACCTCTTATCTTACTAAGAGTAGGGATTTTTTACTTGCCTAACATTTAATAGACAAGGGACCGACTGCTTTACATCCCCTCCGAAGGATGGTATATCCTCAATACACCTCTCGCCTACAGTTGTATTGCTTCTGCGATATAGCTGATATACAAGCCGCTAGAAGTTGGGAAGCGAGACCGCGTCTTTCCGTGGATAGTCATCCATCCAAAGTACTAACCGCGGCAATGTTGCTTTACTCCTAATATCGCTATGAGTGAGTGAAGTCAGTCCTCCGCTCGCTGCCCTCCAAGATTAAAAATAAAGAAACACACCATGAATTCTCACTTCTCAGAACTATATTTTTCTCTTGAAATGTTGGAGTTGCATAATATGAGTGCCTCTGTATCTTAAGTAACGTTATTTCACTTCGGTATAATAAAAATCGACAAAATATCTAGCGACAGCCTACATTTCTTATTAAAGCACGGCAGCTTTCGCAAACCTCTCGACTTTTAGCAGTTTAGTACACTTGCTCCGCTCCAGGGTTTTCTTTTTATTTTCGCTTTCAACGAATACCGCAGTTTCTTCGATACATCACAGTTCTATTCTTGCAGTTACAGTACAGATTATTTTATTTGCGAGACTAAAGTCTCAGATGCCAAACTCGTTTTTGTTTTGGAAACACCTTTCAGCTTTTCTTTGTTTGTATTCGCAACACGACAACAAACCTTACAAAAGAGTTATTTTATTGTTGAAAAGTCACTTAAATTTTTGAATATAATTGCTAATGATCGTATTATTTTCTCAACTGTATACAGGATGATTCAGGAAATGTGTTCACTCCAATATCCTCTAAAATATTTAGAATTTGACACTTGAAAATCTGATTAATGGGCTCCAATTATCCTAATTTTAGTATTTTAAATAAAATACGCCGAATATATCATATTTTTTTAATTCTAAATTAAATTTCGGTAATTTTTTGTCAAACGTTTCAAATTTTATTTGAAATTTATTCTTTTAGCATATTGGCTCACACCTCTAAATATTAACGCCTCTGCTAACCAATTATATACTACAATTGCAGCGATTTATGTTTTTGGTAGGTAGTGAGCTTCCAGAGTAAATACATTTTTGGCATCACAGCATTTCTAGAATTGAGATATAAATTTTTACATGGATTTTAAAATATTGTCAAAAACTGATCAAAATGGAGATTAAGGAGTTATATACTTATATTCATTAATTCGTATAGATAAATGGTAAACAGTGTTACAGTGTTACATCTGAAATTAGGAAACTCTCCATAAAAATGTACTATACACAAATATTGAACGAAAATTCTACCAAAACCTTCATTTGTTATTTAGTAAAGGACTATTTTATTTAACTAGGGCTCATCTTCTCATTGTGTACATGCAAAAACTGTAAAAAGATTTATTATTTTCAAGACAAAGAAAGGGGAAATTATAATTATTCAAAATATCTACTGCAAGCCTTTATATCTGCGATATCTGAATTGTTCTTACAGAAACAGCAAAACAATAGCTGGTATATACCTGCAGTTTATTACAGAAGATGATTACTTACCTGTCGAGGAATATAAATAGGTATTTTAGTTATAATTAAGTGTATATGGTTAAAGGGCATATTTGCCGTTGGGTAATCTGATTTACAGCTAATAATTTTGGACAATGGTTCTTTAAAAGTAGTCTATTATAATTATATTTATAATTTTTATCTCTTTTGGTCGTGAACAGTAAGTCACCGTTTATAATATATTAGTAGGAACTATGCTGTTAACAGAACCATTATTCATTTTTGTATCAGATTTTTCACTGGATAACAAGTATCAAAACACCTGAAAACACCTTTACAATTTTAATGGTTGTTTTTCTCACGATTTTACTATAATAGGCGATTTTTTATTCTAAAACACCTTGTACAGGGTCATCACGTGAAAATATTAGATTCTACCGTAACTTTGTTGGCTTTTTATTTATCGGAAAAGTAAAAATTGCTTTAGTGACTAATTTTTTCCCAGGAATTCAAATTTTTATAAAATAAAACAATCAAGCATCGCATTACTGAGATATAGCTATCGACATCATGATTTAAATTACAACAATTAATATATAATTATTTTTTATAGATATTGTTCAAACTGCCTTCCTTGCTTTTCTACACATAACCTAAGTATATCTTTTTCCAAATTATCTATATCTCGTAAAAAATAAAAGATAATAGCTTACATGTTTATATCGATGAAATCAGGAAAAAACGAAGAATCAAAAGATAAAATAATGAGATGTTACATAAGAAAAAACAAAGTTGTTAGCCATATCTCTGTAATGCGATGCTCGATTGTTTTTATCTATAAAAATTTGAATTCCTGGCAAAAAATTAGTCAGTAAAGCAGTTTTTACTTTTCGGATAAATGCAAAAGCAACAAGGTTACAGTAGAATCTAACATTTTCACGTGACGACCCTGTACAGGGTTATCCAACGAAAAGGCCCACCCTCATATTTTCTTTATTTTTCGAGTTAGGAAAAAATGTTTCAAATAAAAGTTGTAGTGAATCAAATGAACCCATTTAAAACCCCTGCAAAGAATATACAGGGTGTTCCATAAAAGCGGTACAAACCTAACTTACATTTTTTTAAATGGAACACCCTATATTTTTTTACATTTTTCAAATCTGTGTTTTTTTGTGATTTCAAATATATATATATATATATGTTGTATCTTATCTTTTACTGTTTTTTTATTTATTGGAAATTTCGTGAACAATATTATTTATACCAGCAGCATCTGCAATCTGCATGGTTATCAATCAGGGTAGCCACGAATGAAAAACAATTAATTTGACACTTATGCCTTACAGAATAATTGAATAAATTCAAAAAGCAAACTTTTCATCCATGGCTAACCTGATTGATACGCATGCAAATGCTGGTGGTATAAATAATATTGTACACGAAATTTGCAATAAATAAAAAACAGTAAAATATAAGATACAACATATATATATTTTTGAAATCACAAATAAACACAGATTTGAAAAATGTAAAAAAATATAGGGTGTTCCATTTAAAAAAATGTAAGTTAGGTTTGTCCCGCTTTTATGGAACACCCTGTATATTTTTTGCAGGGGTTTTAAATGAGATCATTTGATTCACTACAACTTTTATTTGAAACATTTTTTCCTAACTCGAAAAATACAGAAAATATAAGGGTGGGCCTTTTCGTTGGATAACCCTATACAATTGGTTTGAACAAATTTGTTTAGAAATCTAAACCAACCCCGTCTACCCTTATTTATTTAAAGAAATTGGTATTAATTTCGTCTGATACCGATAATGAAATATACTTATGAGGTTTCAGGAAGTTATCTTAAAAAATGTTAAGTTCTTCAGTACAGAAAACAGACCGACAAACATTATTTAAAATAATCAGTTTTGTGGATTCAATAGTCGAAAATGTATAACTCTGTAATGACTGCTGCTTTTCCAGATACTTACGTAATCTTTTATACGGAAATCTCGGGCGCCAGTACTTTAACTTTTGAGTGCAAAGGACAGCACTTTTTGGCTTTCCTATTTGGGAAAGCAATCCGGGGTAGCTAACAGATGGAGATACGGGAAATGCCAGCGGGTCGTAAGTTGGGGGTCTATCTAACGGACTTCAACCCCTACTCAAACGGATTAATCAGAAATTTTTGGACAGAAATAATTACTCGTGAATTTTACCTCTTTAAAATAACGGATTTATTCAGTGATAATAATGAACAAATTAATTTACTCTAAACCTCCACGACTGTACAGTCGAGTGTGTATAAAACTATTTCAAAAATGATAACAATAAGTCGAGCTAGCAAGCAAGAATCTTTACGTGCTTTTACGTCGGAATTTTCGGATACGTGGGATTAATGAATTCTTATGTACGACAAGCAAACGGACCTTTCCACTAGGATGTATTATGCACGGCGGGCAATCGATTAGCTATAGATATTGTAGGCTATACAGAGTTTTTAAATACACGGCAAACTACTGCCACAAACGTAGAGCTATTTGTTAATGCTTATGTTAATAAACGTAAGTTTCACGAGCCAACTCTATGCAGATCACCCGTTTGGATGGCCCTAGCGATCAAATCCTCCCAGTTGATGCATATAATGGCTATTTGGTTTATCGTAGGTTTTCCGGTAACCTATTATGCAGGGAGGCCTTTGAGGTGGCCCTAGCGAACAAACCTCAGCAGCTGCTGCATATATTAGCAAACAAAAGACCACTAATTAGCTCTGGTTTGATTGGGTAGTATAATATAACAATACGTACGGACACAAAGACCTTTAAATATCTATACTTAACTGAAAGCAGTACCTGCAAAATGCAGTGGACTACGGTGTATTCTTACCAAAATTATTTTCAAATAACGTTCTGACGGAATTTACTATGCAACTCGGAGCGGCGGCGCGAAACTGTTGACGGCTTTGGTTCGATCTGGCACTTCTGGACTGCGGACGACTTTCACGGAATGAGCTGAACTGCTGCCGGTTTTCTCGGAATGAGGATGAGCACGGAATGAGAGCGAAGTCAGTGTTCTTTCCCTTTTTGTAAACTTTTTGACGTATCTAGGTCGCGTGATAGAGGGGCGGTCACCGACTTGAAACGACGGACTCGGATGCACAACCCAGCGTAACTTGCAGAGGTGCAGCGGATTATGCAATTTGGTGCATCAACTCAGAACGTATATAACCGAGAATGAGTTACTTGTAATTTCTAAACTAGGTTGCAAAAAGAAACGGATTAAAACGAGCAAGGATTAACATTTTTAGTAACGAATGATTTTTATTTCCGACTCGGCCTTTATTTCTAATAATTCTCGGATTTTACTTATACGAGGGATTGTCGAAAATTAATCAATTAATTACTTGATTGCTTGTTTACCAGCGGACTTTTTAACAACTCATTAATAACTTAACTAGTACAGGACTTACTTACTAAAAACAGCGGCAGGGTGTACCCAAGTGACGGTAATATTTAAAGCAAAATTGAACATTCCTTGATCGGAAAAATCACTTCGTTACAACTCCTTTAAAGGCGTGAGAAAAGAATCAGAAAAAAATCGCTGTTTTTAAGGATTAAATGTGTGTCTTTGATTATTTACGTTTTTTTTCTTAAAATGTTTTCTTAACCGCCTCTCAAGTTACCGAAGTAACCCCCTAGCATTTTGTATTAGGTAAAAAGAGACGAGACCCTATAGTTTATTGTGGAGTCCGAACCACATCTGGGGCTTCGATAATTCTTTCGCCAACTAAGTCCGAAGCAAATCAGAAATAAATTTTTAATTTGCCCCATGATGGATTCGATTCAACCCATCGATCTTTGCTACCAAGTAAGTGCGTATCACCGCATTTACCCATTTGGCTTTTGGCTACCGTGTCCCATTGAAGTACCTATAACTAATCAAAGATATACGATTTTTGATCTATAGCTAATTGTGACTAATTTTCTTTGTGATCTTTAATAAATAAATTTATCGTATTATGAAAGTCAAAATAGTTAAAAAATAAACTATTATAATAACTAAAACATATAAAGTATCCTGTGTCACACATGTTTTTTAATTTTTTTTTTATTTTACCTTTTATTGTTGGCTTTAGGTCATAGGCCATGCAACAATTGCATCCAGCAACGCGGTGAGTAACCAACTTAATCTGAAGTAAAAACAAATATAAATTATTTAATTAAACAGAACCTGTCAAAAATATCAATATACAGGGTATTTAGTAAATAATGGTCTGTGATTTGACAGGTGATTCTTTTCCCAATATTAAGCAAATAAAGTTGAGTAAGTCTATACATGTGTGTAAAATTTCCAAAAAAAAAAATTGTTTTTTTTTTCTCTTTCAAACTAATGGAGATATTTTAATCAGATATACGCAATATTTCTAAATGGAATGTTTTAATTCCTGATAATTTAAGATTCCACATGTAGCCATTACTGGAGGTTTTTATAATGAGCATCAAAGAAATAATCAAAATTACAAAAAAAGTACCTACGAACTTTTACCAAGAAAGAACAATAACGATTTCCAAAAAAAAAAATGTCTAAGGCGATTTTGCCGCAATTTTTTTAATATTATTCCACGTTTGTCTGTAAATCTAAAGTAATTTGCAAGAAAATAATAGGTATTTGCCATAATGTAATGACAGGTGTTATTAAATAAATTTGTGTCACGCCAAGTTTTTCTTTCTGCCCTCGTACGTTCTACTTTTTATTATTTTTTTATTTGTTGAAAAATTATACATTTTTTCTGCAAATTTCATCGCCTTATACCAGGTGGTCACGAAAATGTTGTTTACGTATAACTCAGTTATTATAAAAGATAGACTTCTGAAATTTGGCACAAGGTTAATAGGTCACAACACCCTAAAAATTTTGCACTTTCCTATTCATCATAAAATTCTGATTTTAGAGATACGTCACAATTTGATATTTGCTTAAAAAATGTCTAAATGTGAATAACACAAGTAGGCCCATGCGGGATTTTATTTTTGAATCTTATAGAAAGTAGTCGTTGAATTTGACGCAATGGCATATTTTTGGTCACTCCATAAACGCAAAATTTTGCTTAATTAAAGAAACGTGTTTTCCCCGCAGATTTTACATTTTTAAAAATTCATAGAAAATACAAAATTTAATATTTTTAAAGGAAATTTAAACTGGAAATTTGTTTCACATATCACTTAAATCATAATTTCATAGCGAATAAGACATTGCAAAAATATACAGGGAGTTACATTTAAAATAAGAAAGTTGATGTTACTTCCGGCAGTAGTATTTTGTGCACAATTATTTAAGATTCTGGCTTTAGTGACCTATTATCCCGTTTCAAATTTCACAAGTCTATCTGTCATAATAACCGAGTTATTCCGTAAGCAATAGTTTCATGGCCACACGGTATATTAACAGGTTTATATACATATCCTGTCAAAGAGCAAACCATTATTTACCAATCATCCTCTCTAGAGAGCAGTAATAAGAAGTGAAATACAGGGACACTGACTACTTGCTCTCGTTTATTTATTGCATAAGAAAAACACATCGTCGCAAGGTCTTGATGGGGTGAAGTCTCAATAGGAAAACTTGTTGTTTTGCAAAGAACTGGTCTCAAAATTTAATATTATGTAATTATATAAAACATGAAACAGAAAAAAAATTTTCACCGATATTTTTCGGTTTTAATGCATTTATATTATATATTTCTCTGTATTCTGTATTCAACAAACATTTAGAATGTAGCTTTTATTATAATATCTTGAGCATATTTTAGTGGCTTTGTGCATTTTAAATTTTGATGTTTCCACAGCATTGTATGCTCTGTTTACGTATGTTATTCTTATAACTACTGCTGCAGGCTCCAGTGTTTGTTCAACACCCACTAGTTTCCACCCGCGCTTTCAAAATAAATACAATTCAACATGTTTATGTACACAGCGGCGTGTTGCAGGATTAGATTAGTATTTGCACGTATTGTATTACAGTAAAATTGTATCATTCATGAACAATTGGCCATAAAATATATATAAATAAATATATATAAGTTAATTTTCTCTAAGATATTGATTTCAAATGTGGAAATTTTACAACTTCTTCAATAGTTTTTTAGGTTTCAAGCATGTTTTCTGTACTTAAAAAAATATTGATGTTTATACATCAGGACATGCCCATACGCCATCGGTTTATTTACTACCACTGCATTTTATAAAATTTATAATTTTTCGTAACATGATTTGTTTATCGTGGAATGTTCTTAGTGATGACTATGAGGTAATTTAAAATAGACTCATAACTTAAACTGGAGAAAAAATGTTTTCGATAAATGACGTTGACAATAATGTGTGAATTTTTTTATACTTTCAAGATTTAATTAATTATATATGGCGCCAACCCATACGAGCTTGGCTTGCCCAACCTATCTTTGTGAGGCTTTGGTGTAGATACGTAATGATTTCAACGTTTTTAGTTGGGAAATTGTAATATTTCGAAAAGACTTAGACAAGGTCTCGAAGTAGAGAGGCAGAAAGAAAATATAGTGTTTTTTCTTTAAATTTTAAAATAAATTATTTAAAAGTGACTTTTCTAAATGGGTACGACCTCTGCCGTCTCTGACTGGAGACGGAGAGTATGTTTTTTTCATTAAACGTCAAAAAATGTCGAAGTAACGTTCGGAAATGGATCTCTAGTCGAATAGTACGTGTTTTTCGTTGAGTTTCCAAAAAACTCTCAAAAGTGACATTTAAATATTAAAGTGAAGAAAGGGTCCCATCGAAGAACCGAAAATGGTTTCGCGGTCCCGAAGTCGTCCGGATTTTGAATCCGTAATCGTTTCCACTCTAAGACCCAAAAAAAATAAAGTTCGCTGTATCGACTATAAGCTGTAATCTGTCGAGTGGAATATATATATTAAAATTAAGAAGTTGGCGAAATTTCAACAAATCTCGGTTTGTTAAAAAATTAATTGTCCGGCGTGTTTGGATATTAAGGGTTAAAAATTTGGAGGAAGGAGACAGGAATGAAGGGTCTAGCTTCCCTTAAAATGCGGTCGAAAAAATCATTCGGTTAAAGGAGCCACGGCCTCGTGGAAAGTACCGTTTTTCTGCAAAATCAACCTTCTTAAAAAATTTGTATCTAGGGTTATATCGGAGATGGAGGAAAACAAATTAAAAGAATTCTTCATTTATCCTTCCTCTTGCCCACCTTTAAGGTCCCGACGTTTCTAAAAGGGTACATGGCGGGAGATTCGCCAAATTCCGACAAAATCGTCGCTTTTCAAAATATCTTTCTTAGGAAGCAAAATCGAGAAAAACGATTTCGCTCTCAGATTTTCTAAATTTCACGTAATTTCTGAAAACAAATGAACCATCGTGAACCATGAACCGTGAGTTATTAAGCTCGGACCGGACGCGTGTTTGGAGCAATTTGAAAAATCGAATAAATTGCGAAAACACGAAAATTTCGAACTCTATTTCTGGACGAAAAACCGCAGCCGGGCCGCCGATCCGGTACGAAATCCAAGGTGGAGAGTTCGACTCGACACAACATCCCGCTGTTGGTCATCGGCTCTGGAGAAGCGAACGAAAAGAGGCGATTTTGACGTCCTTCGATCTGAAACCGATGCGACGGTCATTTCTTTTCAATTTTGCCACATCTCGAATCTCTTTCTAATTTTTCGGGTTTTAACACACGACACGGCGCTATTCAAATGCTAATAACAATTCGAAAATTTATCGGACCTCTGAATGATAGCCTAAGCGATTTTCCCGATGCGAAAACGCCCAATACGTATACGCCCGGATAGGTCCGAAAAAAGCCTTTGATCGTTTTTAACGTTACTCAATTGTTTTTCTGATATAGTATTTAAAATCTATGCAAAAATAACTAACACTTCAGTCTTCACACTTTTTTCTTTTTCCAAAAATAACAAAGTTATAAGGGGGTGTAAAAATATAAATGATCACCCTGTACAACATAATTATATTTTGTGTTTAAGATTTTCCCTGATTTTAACGAATTTTACATTTTAGTGGAAGTATACATATAGTATATGTCTACTAAAATTTAAAATAATGTGGAAATACATTGATAAATTAGTTAAACTGACAGGGTGTAAAAAGTTAAATGAGAAGAAAAATTCGGATAGCTATGAACCCAGTTACTGATTTAGAGCTTCCTTTAGAGGATTTCAGACACTCCTACACTGGGTGATATATATATTTTTTTAAGAAAATGCACTTGGTTCTTCTTCAAATAATTTTTCACTTCAAATAACTGCGCGTCAGTGGTTTCTAGAAATGATAATTTTTTCTGTACATTAATTAATCATCTTCAAAGATAACTATTTTTTCAAGAGATAGTAAGAACTTCCAAACTACCCACTTGCTTAAAATAATATAAGCAAGGCATCAGCTCAAAATTTTCTATAAGCTCGAATCGTTAGAAACAATATAATGAACACTTCTCTTCTTCTTCTTTTTCTCTAAAACTGATTGATGGTTGGCACCATTAGAAATGTGCTACCTAGACTTATCGATTTACATTTAAGAAGGCGCCAAATGTTGAAACTATAAAAATTTCAATACCACATAATATATTTTTTGAATTCCTGTGATACAGTATTAATTTTCGCTATACACATTTATGAATTGTGAATATTAGAAAATATAATCAGAAACAAAATGAAGTGTTCAAAACGGAAAGCTTTAGTGTTATAATATGTTGGTACGAAATTCTCTTAGTAAAATCAAGTAAAGAATTTCTTTCTTCCTTAAATGTTTTAGGAAATGCCCTGTCTATTGGAATAATATTAAACCTTTCTTGGTAAATACATTTTAAATAAAAAATTCTATTCATGGATTTTTAACCATACTTTTCCCAATTAGCTCTTGGACGCCTATGCTCTCTCTTAGTGTACCTTTCGAAAAGTGCTAACTACGAGAGTGTATTTATACACATACTACATCCTGTGATATATTGCAAATTGGATTCATAGGAATTACCTGCTAGTTTCTCGAGCAACAGCACTTAAATGGGGTTTGTTTAGTTTTATGATTTCACGACTCACTGGATGTTTCAGATAGTGTTAATTGAATCGATTATCTTCACAGGGATTCTCTCATCTGCGTTTATTAGATGCATTAGACACTTTTATACATCCGCGGGCAACTAATTACTTAGTCGTAGCATTAAGCAAATATAAAATTAAAACGGGTACCTAATTAATTCTTTAATTTTGAGTTCTTTTACTTCTTTTACTTTTTTCCACATTATGTGCAATTCTGAATATACGTGACATTAAAAATAAAACGTCCCGTAATCGTAAAATAAATTTAATATTTTGCAAGACCATTTGGTTCAGAATAGTATCGAATTATTAAGATTTCATTATGATCAGAAAATGATACTTATTTTAAAATTATTAGCGAGTTGGTACCCCAGCACACTATCTATGATCTATGAAAAAATATAAAACATTTTCAAATAGAAATTTATAAACATTTATACACAAAAGTTACTCATGCAATTAAATGAAATACGTCAAAATTTATAAAAACAATCGGATATACCAGTATCTGAATTCTGTAATTTAGGTAAACAAAAACTGAAATTTGAATCATATGATTTAATTTACTTTTGGTAGAACTCAAATAAAAGTTAATCTGGTTTCCCAACTTCCTCATTCGTATTCGAGATAGTGTTTTTAGAATAACATTTTAGTTAAGTGATTAAAATATATTTATTTATAGCTGAACTCAATCAAAGCAGTCCCGAAATAACTGCGAATATTTCCTTTACAAATTCCATGTGGAGAATTAACCAAAACTCCGTACCAGCCAAGTTCAATTTCTAGCCTTATCACAGTGATCGATATTTTTATTCAATATATTTTTTGTTAAATATCAAAAGTATAACATAATACGCAATAAATATAACTTCGGCGTCATTTTTAATATATTTCACAAGTAATAAAACATTAGTAGACATTTGCAATGATAATAAAATAATACTGTTTTCATTATAATATCAATTATAATTATTTTATTATTTTTACTACACCTGATTTTTAACGTAGCGTGTTTAATTCTGGTAATTCAGTTTAAGCACTCTTCTCAGATCAGGTATGGATTTATTTCCAAATGTCTGTACAAATCTCATTATCCCTACATATATTCCCCTTTTTTACCTTGGGTACGATTAACTTCCATTTTTCCTGGATTTTGGTTTTCTCTTTGATGACAATACGGTAAAGTACAAAAGGTAAGTACCTGCAATTATAGCTATTGAAAAAACATCATTACAAAAAATCGTTTTATCAGGAAAAGAAAACTGTGTTTCAAACACGCATATTTAGCTAAGAATATTAAAAAATTACAATCAATTACCACGACCTGCTTATTAATTTCTTTTTAACAATATGAAAAATACAAACGACACGAAATATATTTTTACTGCTGCTAATCTATTCCACGCGGTTATGAATTTTCGAAATGGTAATAACGAATGGTAGGTATTACTCTTATCCTACTTTATGTGAAATCTCGTTGTATAATAATCCAATAATCCTCTAAACCATGAGTATCTGCGTGGGGTATTTAATAAATTCCACACAATATGACATACTAAACACTGAATGATGAGGCAGCTTGATTTAACTAGTGATCCTTATTGACTTAAATTGATTAACTGAAGGGGACCCCTGAAAGTAAGTATACAACTTTTAAAAGCTTATATCTAGGAAGTTCATAAAGTATGAAACAAATATGATGAAAAATTAGTGAAGATGGCAGATACTTTCAATATGAATCACATTCAAATATGTCTTATTTTTTATTAAATAGGTTACCCTGTTTATTTTTAAATATCAACCTCGTAAAATGAACAATTTTCGAAAAATCCAACTGAACTAACGTTAAATTGCATTGCTGATCTTCAGTAAGTCTACACTCTGCAAAGGAAAGCTGACTCCTCCGTCAATACTAAATTCAAAGACAGACCAAAGGACCGTATAGAATCTTTGAATTTTATCGCTGAGCTTGTTCTTTATGTACACGTTTGGTAACGGCTCCAAGATGGCATACGAGTCAGTTGATCTGCCAAAGTACTAAGGCAAGTGATCTGATTCGAAAATAATTTTGTTTTTTATTTAACAATTGAATTGTTACTGCTCTATGTATCTTTAATAAAA
The DNA here is from genome assembly GCA_963680705.1 of Rhagium mordax. NCBI lineage: Eukaryota > Metazoa > Arthropoda > Insecta > Coleoptera > Cerambycidae > Rhagium > Rhagium mordax. The sequence goes on from OY796656.1 coordinate 109,746,101, forward strand.
ATGAACATTTAAATAAGAGACCAAGCTTAATGTTCTTCTAACTTTAAAGAGGATTACAAGCTGTACAAAATCCATCTATAAAAACAAGGATTGCTATCAGATGCGATTTAATATGTTTAATTCGATTAAATCGGTAAGTGATAGATTTAACAAGATTAAAATAACTACAAGGAAAGTCTCAGCAAAGAAATACAATAAAATCTTAGAACCTGCTCGGTTTAAAGCTTTTTGCAAAAAATACTTTTTGTATTAAGAAGCCAACAATTTCTTCAGGTAGGTATATTTATAGCCGATTTGCATAATACCAATGACAATAATACATAATTCAAAATGTTATACAAAATAATACAAAATCACAATAACACTGCTTCTTCTTCTATTATTTTATTTACTGTTATAGTTATAACGCGGTTTGTTGGATTTTTTGTTCGGTTATCAACAATTGAACAATTTTAGGAAAGAAGAACACTACGTTAATCTTTAAAAATCCTTAATCAGGAATAAATACGTTACTATACTAACACTATATACATAGATACTAATCAAAATCTGCCATCCTTAATTTTCATCTATATCTCAATTGTTCATATTTAAGTAAGTAATCATAGCCCACTTTCAATCTATGTAATAGTATTACAAAAAAATAATTGTACACTTTCTATGCTACTACGAGATCAGTGATTATGCACTATTGTTATTGTTATGAACTTCTCATGATTCTTGGCGTACTAAGGAGTATTCCTCATCTCGAGACAAAAGAAGGTGACTGTATCGAAGCGAATCGTGTTTGGTCATGGCAACCTAAGTAGTTATTTTATTTGTGTTCTGTAGTATTGAATAATGCAATTATGCGCGATTGTCGATTGTCGTGCGAGGGTGTCGCAGGAGGCCGTGTTAGAAATGACAGTGATGGCTGGAATCGTGATACCTTCTAGCCTACGTCGTGTTAATATTACTGGATGGACTTTAAGATACAAATTTATGAGACACTCACAAAACATAACTTTGTCTTAGAAATTACTTCACGGATGTCTGTATGTGTTTTGTTATCTTAAAAAATTGTTTCTGGAAATGCGTTATTTAAGTGGGAGGACAAGAAAATAAATTACACCCAACGTAAGTTTCAGGTTCTCTTTAAGAAATATAAAATGTTGACCAAGAATAATTTTTATTATCAACGTAAACGTGAAATAATCAACAATTATCTGTGACGGATCGTAACAGGCGTAGGTCAAATTATCCTTAAATGTCCTTCGGCACATTGTCTGTGCCTTCGGTCAATGTGCAAATTAATTAAATACCATGAAATACATACCTTATACAGAATACAGCTGTTGTTTTTTTACGATAAATCACAGCAAAACTATTAAAGCGCTTATATGTAGACATAATTATTTTATATCGCATATTCTCTGAAATTAAATCTTACAGCGTACAGAGTGTTCTAAAAAGATTAGGACAACTGTGAATTTTTAGCGTCAAGACAAATTGTTTCAAACTAAAAAGTAGGAGTCTAACTTTTAAGGGTGTTGCAGTAAATTTTTTTATAATTTTTATCTCTATTTCATTGACTTTGATAACGGTATATCTTTGAGGTGATATTGCTCATATCACTTTTTAATGAGGATTTGTGTTGGTTATTTATTTTGTTACTCAATACAGATAATTCGTAAATACAAATATTACAAAATGTCTTACCAGACAAGTAAACAACAATTTTTAGGGCCGATTAACCTTCTTCGAACTTGTATGTAATCCAGCTATATAAGTTTCATGTTTCTCGATAAGGGTACATGTATCGCAATTTCACCAAGGATATGTTTTTTGTATGGACTTAAATTGCGTTTCAAGCATAGCGATATACAAGTCCTAAGTTCTAGCACTAAAGAGGTGGTTTAAAGGTTAGAAAAAGGTACTGCAACCCTCTATAAAATATGACATTGTAATCATCGACCCCAAAAATATACCTTTACCAAATTTCAAGTCAATCGTGTCATAAGGAGGGGAAAACCAAAGAACCAGTTAATACAAAGAACAAAATAAAGTTGACGACAAAAATCTACAATTATTGGTGTAGTTACGAGCAACTGTAAGATGAAAAACGTTAGTATTATTATTCTATTATTATTTTTAATTTTAGTAATGCCTTACAGAATAGTTTAAAGATCTTGAAATAATGCACCTAAAAACAAAATAAAGAAAATTGTTAAGACTTAAAAAATAGTATCTCTATTCTTCTTTGAAATTATCATTCTATGATTTGTCAATTCGGTTATGTTAGCGTGTCGAATTCTCTGTCAAATCGCAAATTTTACATCATTGGTGAGTCTTCAAAAACTCATCCAATTCTGATCTTCTGAAAAAAATTGATTTGTTACCAATTTTGTTCCTTCTTCATCATAAACCAAAAGCTACAGTTGCAATTTGCCTCTTCAGGTATAATTATTATAGATTATTATTATTATTAACTAAAACACAATAAAGGATATTTTCTACGACACGTGCGTTCAGTCAAATGACAATTAAAAGTCCTTGGTACCTAGTATCAATGCCAATTTGCTTCATAGAAACTATTACTGAAAATTATTGATTTAATTTAAATTAGAGTCATACGAATTCATTCATGTGGCAGTCGTTCGTGACACGCCAATAAGGTATGCGCATGATTTTTGAATTAAATGTAATTTTGTAAATTAACTTACTAAATGGCTATTGTAATAATAAAAAACGGCTAAAATGTAACCCATTATCCAAAAAAAATTAACAAAAATTGGTTATTCCAAAAATGACTGTGACGTCATGCAAATGGCTGCTGTGGTGTTGTGACGTCAGAAACTCGCATTTCCATTTAATGTTTGTTAAAATAGCATTTAATGCAGCATTCTACAATGGAAAACAAGGATATTATTGATATTAAGCATCCAAGGTACTGTTAAATACCGCAGTGCCAGTCGTAAATAATAAAAACACCAGAAAAAAGATTTGTCTCATTACCAATATACGATTAAGCGGTAAATTAAAGAAAAAATTAAAATTATGGTTACGTACCATGAGAAGGAGTGAATCTGATATATCAGAAAACACCAAAGGGGTTGTATGTGAGGATCATTTCAACTTAAGTGCGATTTTGTACCTTTTTAAAATCATACAATTTTAGGTTATGTATTTTACTTTTTTTTCAATTAGAGGAAGATTTAGAAAACTATATGATGTTTAAATTAATGAGTAGTTACATACACTTAAAAGATCTATTTTAATTGTCAAACTGGTAGAAAAAGGCGCCTTCCACTTAAAAGTAGTACAGCAACAAAGAGAGCAACATTGGCCAAATTATCTCTCTGGGCTTTTACAAAATCTGTTCCACTCATTTTTCCGTGAAAAATGTTAATATTTAACACCGAAATCGCACATTGAATCTACACGTAAACAGTATGACATATTGCACAACGGCGAACATAAAAGATTTTCTAAAGTACTGTCAAAAAAACGAGTTATTAACGTCACGGTGAGATTCGATTTCCATCGTTTGTTCTCGGTCAGTGGTCGTAAACTTAAAAATAATATGAATTTTAATTAACAAATACATAAATATAGGGTACTTTGTTGATAAAATTTTATTGTTATAAATTTTTTTATAGCATTAACTATCTTTTATAACCAATTTTGCTTAAAGATCTCGCATATGCGCATACCCTATTGTAAAATTAAAAAATGTATAGCAAAAACTCCTACTTTTTGCAACAAAACGAGGAATTAATTGTGTTGAACAAATTACTATCCAGATTAACCGTTACCAAGAACAACGAATTTTGAGAAATTGAGAAATATTTCAATTGTTCAGGATAACTGTGAAAGTATTATCGAGGTGTATCTATTCAAAAACGATTTTTCATTTTTTGAATATCACATGAAAACCTCTAAAGGTGTTTGGTTAGTTAATTTTAGTAATATTTTATTTTTGTCCATAATTAGGTACTTAAGTAATTTTCAGACTTTAAAAATTAATAAAATTTCCTGTAACTTTCTAACAAAAACCAACGAAGAAGAATTTTCTCTAGGATCGGAATAAAAGGAATGTTAGGAACAAAAAACTAAAACTCAATTCAATGCGACAACGGAGTTATTAGAAAATTCAAAAATCATCGATTACAGTCGTTTTAGAAATATGTTCCTCCATATTTCCTTTTAATTATTCTTTTGTTATAATTTCCTAAGTTTTGAAACATTCTTCCATTTTGTATTATTTTATTACACTACAGTGATTATTGGAAAAATAGAGAAAAAATTGATACAAAGTTATATTTGGGTTCAAAAGCTGAGTAAGACATATCGTTCAATATACATACTAGAAGTCCATCGCTGTGACATTGAAATGACCTGGAAGATAGGGTATCCGTAAATATTTCGTGAACAATGATACTTACTATTTATTTAATATGAAAATAGTCCAAAATTTGAATTATTATAAAGGTCTATCTATCTAACAATTTTATAGACAGTTCACATCTAAATCCAATTTTGTGGAAATTACGAAACTTACAATTCTTATGACGACTGTTTTAACCAATTGTTTAAATTCGTCAGCCCCAATTCTATGGAAGCAGTTTATTAGCTTACTATACTTGCACTTGATGGTAGACCATTGTACTAACAAAAACAATACTGCTGACACCCTTTTCCACAAATTTTAAAATTTTTTGAGTTTTGGAGAAGAAAGGTGTAGATTGAAGATAAAATTGATTAATATATTTTTATTGTCTTTGAAAATTAAGTTTGGTATATTTTCGTGCATAAAGAATTAATAATAAAAGTTCGTTAGCTCGTGATATACAGGGTGTCTTTACTATTTTTCTCGGAAATGGCTCCTCTTACGAAAGTAATGCAAGAGATGCAAAAGGCTTATTTTTCACGATACTTGTCAAACGTACAACTGGTTCCTAATTTTTTTCTAAGAAAAAAAAGTTCAGGGGGTGGTAATGTGACCCCCTTAAAAAGGCATTCCAATTTATATTTATTTTTCATATTGCATTAAATTAACCATAGACTAGATCTAAAACTTCCTACCAAATTTAGTTGCTCTGACTTAACACGTCTTGATTTAATTCCGATTTCTTTGTTTTTCTTCTGCAACTTTGACAGACTATAACTCTTCAGGGTAGCATTTTTGGATAACACAATATTTGGTCAATCATCATGCTTTGTTCTCAAGAATTCCCTACTCGGATATTTTGAAGCATTAAAGAGACCTGTTTTTTGCGAGAAAATAATATTAGTAGTCATTTCAAGGTCACAGCAGCGAAAGCTCACATCATTAGGAACTTTAATTGTGGTGAACTACATACCCACCCTATCATTTATATCAACGTAGTATCAACTTTTCCAGAACAACTAACTAAAATGACTGACCGCTTAAGTATGTTATTTAATATACATATGCAAGTGGTATGAAACATTATCTATTGCAGTGTTCGCATTTAGTGGAATGTTGAGCAGAAGGTGTTCGGCGAAACATTTTTCGAATTAAAACCGCAGTCAGATCTTGATTCTGCTGACAGAGGATTGTGTTTGACCGACAAGAACAACGCACTAGGCATAAAAACATATTCACATCTAATTTTGATCTATCCATCAATTTTCATCGTTAGATGTTGACTGGTTGTAACTCCCACTTTGTTATATTATAAATAAAGATAACATTAAACGATATAGAAACACAATTTGCACTTTTATTCCGTTGCAAGTGCTTAGAAACCAACTTCTTTGGTAGAAATCCTTTATATTAAAATGTTTCAATCGACTTTGGACATCATCCTAACTGTAATAAAACTGCTAAGAATTTGCTAATCCTACTTGTATTTACAAAAGCTTCTGAGATCTATCGAATACTATAAATAACTTATTTTATTGGCAAATACCAATGCTGACAGTAATAAATGTATAAGACGTGAAAGATAACTGTGCACTATATACGATAGCAATAAAATTACAAACCGAACTCTTGCATGTTTTATTGGTACGCTATGTTGGTTTGATTAGAACAGAGCCAAGAAAGTTAAATGGAAAAAGTTCGTAGTTTTGAAGGAATCCATTAATGAAAATAAATTGTCTACCTAACCTAGTTAAAATTAATGGAGCTCTTAATATTAATTTAATACAATATTGGAGTACGAATCTATTAATTTAAACTGATTACGTATGTCATATAACAGAAAAAAACTAAGAAATGCATCTGTATTGTTGTCATAATTCTATAGCTGGAAGTAGAAAAAAGGAAAATTTACTTTGGTCTTATAATTTTAAGGCGCAAAAAATTAATGAATATAGATAAACGAAGAACAAAAGATATGGTGTTCCTAAAATAATCAACATAATATATGTTTTGCTCTATATTATAGTATCCCCTCCAACACTAAAAGTACTAAACACTTTACTTGACGTCTAGCCATAATCATCTGGTGATTTAATCACATAATCAAAATTTGTCGTCTATTAACACGAGAATATAGAACCAGTAGGGGGGGGGCCTCCAGATCAGGTTGTGCATCCGTCTTAATCATGTAGGAATCTTACCTTTAAAGTGAAATAGGAACAACTTAAAACAAACACATGAATACTATGCCAGAAACAATATTTACCTCCGAGGCGCTGTAATCAAAGAAAATATATTTTTTTAAACATTTAACATCTCAATATAGAAATAGCTGAGCGCAATGGTCAACAAAATAGACTTTTAATAGTCAACAACGATTGCTTTACGCATGTTTGTTTATAAGGATAGGTTCGATGAACTGAATATAAATAAATTGTGAGTACAGTATACCCTTTTTACTCCGGTGATAAAATGATTTATCGATCACGTCAAATACCTTTTATTGACTTACAAATTTTAATGTAAACGTTTAAACATATACAGATGTTAAAATGTTATTTTAACCGGCCTAGCCGTCTATCTATCTTGTCCCATGTGGCAGGTAAGGAATTAATTTTATTAAGTCAAACCAAAGATAAAGAAGAGATGTGACAGTCGACAGAGCTCAGAGGTAACAATGATAGAGAATCTAATTCGTGAATAATAATTATTAGAACTATGGGTTCCGTGTGAGTAAATGCGTTGATACCCACCCTTTAGTAAACACCCCAAGCGTGGATTCAATCACTAATTACTTACAACAATTAGTCAGTTAAACTATAACACTAATTACCACTTTTAACCAAATTATTCACTACTAGTCACTGAACCAGTCACTGTTCCTTTTCTGTCCTGTTCAATTCACTTTCCAATATTCAACTGACTCTAGTGATCCATTCTGGTCTTTATATATCTAAAGATATGCCTTCTAGAGTAGTGGTGTTGCTCTAGAAGATTCCACAAGAATTCTGTTTTTCATAATTTGTTTTCGTACTACTGACGCCATCTGTGGAACTAATTGTGACAGAGAGGAAGGAGCTTAATATCATCTAAAATCCTAATATAAGTTTAGATATTAAGTCGCCCCTGATTTAGTAGTCCTGTAAATGTAAAAACGTATTATCTCGTCATCTTAAATATTGCTTTGTAAGCATTTGGTAGGGCAATAACTTTTTTTAATACATACACAAAATAATAAAGCATGATTCTATAGGTAGTATTAAATTTTTGATACTTCGCTTTATAAAATCACAATTTAATGGACAAGAACGCCAAAAAATGGTAATTTTACTAGTGATATATAAATTAAAATTTAAGAATTTTCAACTTTATTAGTGACCTTCTATATGTACATATATATATTTATTTTTTACCCCAACCATCCAAGAAAAAATAAATTAAAATTTAAGACTTTTATCCAAAATTTACTCCTATAAAATCATCTTTTACTGTTCAAAGTGCCCTTACGTATTTGGCGCTTTTTTGATCTCGTCCCATATAATTTTATTCATACTTTTGCACAAAATAAATAACTATTGTCTTTCAATTTAAGGCTTTTAAATTATTAATAGAATATTTTATTTGTGATTTTTATTATCTTATTTCAGTTTCCTCGGCTATATGGTATAAATAAAAAAAGTAGCTTCTATTAATTTGGTACATTCCATATCCTCTGAGGTAGCCATAGCCATAATAAAGGAAATTCTTTGTACAAAGATCATAAAAACTTTACAAATGAAGAACATTTCAAATGGGCCCATAAATTAATCGAGGATTCTTTATTGAATATACACGTACGATAAAACGCTACCCACTTCTGCTTTAAGTTCCACTTATGTTTTATCGACGCTGATCAGTCGTAAAGCCATTTGTTAACTTGATGGGTTTATAATAAAATTGTTTAAATATAAGTGATTTTACCAGAAGGGTAATAAAATGAAATCGCTGAAGAAAATACCGACCAAACAACTTAAGCATTTTTATTACATGGGTGGTTTGTGGTTTTAATGTTTACTTTCAACAATATGGGATATAAAAGAGTTAGAAATTATGCCAATACAAGGCAGCAACAAACATAAATCTAAATAAAATGATACACATGCAAACTTCACTAGGTAATCTTTCTGTCAATTGGATTTGCAACTTGCATCATATTAATAAAAAAATTGTTTGCTTACAATAATGTACCTGAATCCTACTAAATAACACAGTCAAAAATAATATCTAAGCCAACAGTTTAGTTAGACTCCTTGTGTTTAATCTTCGGCGTTCACGATAGTGGAAATAATAATTTCTCATATCTTCCTTATTATGATGTTTTTGATAATCCTCAAGTAAACAATTAAGTTATGTTTGTTTTATTATTGGACAGAATTATCTTTAAAAAAATATGTAGTTCGCTACTGTTTCAAGATGAAGGTAAAATACTCATTAGCATTAAAACCACTATGGGTGAAAAAAATCCACTAATATTTATTTTTCAAATTCAAGAAACTGAAAATATATCGAGAGAGTTTTCCTGGTTAAAACATTTTGACCTTTCCTTTGAATTCAAAAAAAAAATTCAAATCGCTTCGTCAAATTCCAGAACATACCAAATTGTGCCATAAATATCCAGAATTATAATTGTCACTTTGAGGCCTCTAGTAAATTTTTGGTTCAGTAGAATAAACCAATAGCTTTTTATAGGGTTGATAGCTTTATCTCTGTAATGCGATGCTCGATTGTTTTTTCTATAAAAATTTGAATTACTGGCAAAAAATTAGTCAGTAAAGCAATTTTTATTTTTCCGATAAATTCAAAAGCAACAAAGTTATAGTAGAATCTAATATTTTCACGTGATGACACTGTATACCTAAGTATATTTTATTTATGAGACTTTTTCTTTATTTTTCAATTTTCAAAAAATGGCCCAACAAGAAATTTTGATACAGGGCCCACTAAGGCCACTGCTTTTCAAAATCGAAGACGCTTGCTAAAACTAAAGACCTATTTGCAAAGTCCTGCATAAACTTCATATATTTAATAGGTTATTAAAACTAAGTTTTAAACATCTGTCGATAATAACAACTTGATTGGCGAAACATTTGTTGACAGCGTTTTGGTGTCCAATATAAAAACTATTTTAGAGGCAATGTTAATCAAACTTATCTTGTTAAAAGTCATGGGGATATAAACAAATTCAGTGTTGCTTCCTTTATTTATTGTGTTCGTAACGTAATACAAGAATAAAAATTATGTTATCTATATCTTTAAAACAAACAAATATTTCGTAGGATTTGGTGCTAGTAAACGCTGCTTCTATTTTCAAATCACTAGTCATGACTTTCGTTTCTTATAGTTTTGTAGGTACCTACGCATCTTGACCGGTCAACTTGTACAAGAACTTACAGGTTATTATACAGTGTTGCTCACCATCCGAGATTCTTCTCTGGTGTCTTTATTATTAAAGTTATCGAATAATGTTTCATACAAAAGTTGTGTAAGGATAAAATTCCATAACCTAAAATTATTGCGAATTGTACGGGATGTTTCATTTTTGCTGCACACATATTAACTTCGTTATTTTAAATAGAACACTTTGTATATTATTGCATTTTTAGATTCTTTGTCAATTTTTCTAAACAATGGTATAAGGTTTACTATATCTAAAGTCTATAGTTTGTGTGATGTTAAATATTATTTAAAAAAATTAACACTTGCAGATCTTAACTAAAACCATTATATCACGATTCAGAGATTAAATGAACTAATGCCGTTTTAAACGTTTATTATATATAAAATTGTCTATATTATGTATTACTTAGAAATATGAAAAAGTGTACTGGGTGATCTAAATAAAGGATTCATTTTAGATAACTTCAAATGTTCATAACTCATTTTTGTTAAATGGAATACCCTGTATATTATCACATTTTTAGTTTCTTCGTCAATTTTTCTTAAGATTGATATGAGGTTTACTATATCTAAAGTCAATCCTTTTTGCGATATTAAATAATATTTAAAAAAATTAATACTTACAGATCTTAACGAAAACCATTATTCCACTATTCAAAGATTAAATGAACCTAAACCCTTTTAAAGGCTTGTTATATCTAAGAAGAGCTTAATTACGTACTTACTACACAGAATTTTGAAAAAGTGTACTGGGTGTTCTAAATAAAGGATTTATTTAAGATAACTCCAAATGTTCGCAACTCAAATTTTTTTTTAATTATTTCTAACTTTTAAGTGTTCTACAAGTTGGTGTAAAGAGGGTGTATACAGGGTGTTTTATTTATTTATTCCACATGGTATTTTTACTAAATCGGCAAAAATACCCAAAATCTTTTGTGACAAAATAGTTTGTCATTCATTCACAGACAACAGTTTTAGTTCTAGTAAAAGGTAGCGATTTGTATAACTAGGGAGGGATGAGGCGCATGATTTACTTCCGAGGGAGCAGCGAGGACAATAATCACTTAAGAGAGAAAATCAGATTTCACTCCCTAGTTATACATATATTTTTTTCTACAACCATTTTAACTGGGGTATTTTATTATAAAAAGAAAAATAAAATATACCTTTGTGTAAACTTCAAGTATATGTATAATACAAATACAAAAGTTACACGCCGTCATGAGGGTGCGTAATATTCGATACCCGGAAAAGAATGGAACCAATACTTCCAGCCCTAGAATACGAGAAGAAAATACTACTTCTATGCAAGTAACAAAAAATACACTAGGTATCGTCTGTTTTCAATATCAAGATGTTTTAGTTCAAGTCATGGGCAAACACTATTTATAGTTAATAAATCTGAGTCAGAAAATAGAGAAAAAGAAAGTTCTCAAAAACAATTGCTGATTCTTAATATCAATTTACTTTCTATATTTTATTAAACAATCCGTTTCTTTGCCTTGGTCTAAAATAAGTTTCCCGAGACAGCTCTCGCATTTAATTATGCGGTCCATTACTGAAAAAAGAACAAGTCTGGTACAGTTTTGCTATACTAAATTCTTTATAAGAGCTGTAAATACCGGTTTGCTGAAATGCGCTAGTGCTTAATTTAGTTTTAAACCGTATAATTTATAGGCGTTGTTATTAGCCCATTTGAAGACGCATTTAAATCTTTCTTCAAAAAGATAAATAATTTTATGCAGAACTTACGAAATTTGCTTTGAATATGATCTACATAAATAAATATGTTAATATACAGTGCGTTCACAATGAAAGGAATACATTTAATATAATCTGAACAACGTGGTTTTGCCAAAAACGTTAGACACGTCGATTTTCAATTTTGGTTTGGCGCATTTTGAGTCATACGGCATGTCAATAGCTGGGCACACACACAGAGGTATATCTGCGGACTTTACCCGGCACAGTCAAAGTCTGTTGACAAATTTGTACGTTAGTGTGTGAGTACGCGCCAGTCTTAATTCATGTACAGACTTATCTGCAGACATAAACCGCATGTTAAGTATGTTGATGCCATATTTGCAGTCTTCTCCCACAGGTTAAATCCGCATGTTTAATATTTTTATTCAAAAAGATTAGCTGAAAGATACTCGTTTTATGGGGATTTTAGCAGAGTTTATAGGCATTTATAAAAGTCATCCAACTTTATGGAAAATCAAATACACACATTACCAGTATTGTAAAAAAGTGTATTCTGATGCGGGCCAAGATTTTGTTTAAAAAAAAAAATACTAAGTATAATCAATAATCTTAAAAGTTGTACTATCCATTTTTAAATAGTTTCTAAAATCGTCGACCTAGTTTTCTCTCAATTGCTTCAATAACGGCAAATAACTTCAAGTTTTTTTTTTTCTAATAACAATTTTGTTAATCGATTTGCCGTTTTGTAGTTATAGAGTAAAATTTATTTGTCATAAGATGTATGTTAATTATAGCCAACCACAATGCAAATTATTGTTTATATTTTTTCTGATCATTTTCTCACTAACACAACAAAAGAGTACAAAATATCACCAGAAACGTTAAAGACTTCCACTAAAAACTTTTGTCAAGACCGAATTCCACAGTTTTGGTAAAGTCTGCAGATAAGTCTAAAGACTTCACCCATTAAGAGACAGTTTTGTCTGCGAGCGATTAAGTACGCCGGAATTGTCTACAGGCATGTCTTTTAAGTTAGTGGAGTGGCAATATTTAGTCTGTCACATACCAAGTCCGCGAAAGAGCGCAGACTTAAACTGCCGTGGATAAAGTCGGCAGATATACCTCTGTGTGTGTGCCCAGCTAATGTCACACATTTTTATTATAAACGCATTTTTTATTATTTACAAAAAATCCTTTAATACAGGGTGTTTCAGTGTTTTCGTTCATAACTTCTGTAAACGATAGAACATATCAAAATAATAGGAGTCTTTCCTATAACATTTTTCTCTAAAACGTTTCGTTTTCAAGATACAGGGCGTTAAACTTTTAAAAAATTATTACTATTTATTCATTATCTCCTAAACAAATAAAGATTTTTTATTCAAATATTGTACACCTTAGTCACATTCCAAAAGTTTTTCTTACAAAAGCAGTGGCGTAGTTATGGGGTTCTGTCCGTATTTAAACCCCCTGAACGTCTACGCCAATGATCAGGAATTATATTTTTATACAAATTGTAAAACTTTGATGTATTTCTCATAAAAATATACTCTTGATAAAAGGCGCTAGGAGTCTTTCTGTTCGAGTTATTTAGATTCTTACTAATCAGGGGTATATTAAGGAATTACATCTTGGTTGAAAATGACAGGATTAAGTAGGCGTTAACTCATTGACAGTTATTCACAACGTAAACATAAAAAAAATGGATATCATTTTGAGCATTTATTGTAGATTATTAATTATTTATCATTTTAAATAAATATGTATTAAAATAATTCTTTAATTTGTTTAGCAAATAGCCTGTCAATAGAAAGTGTATAGAATACCCCTGATTAGAAAGAATCTATATATCTTGAATAGAGCCTCCCAATGAATTTCACCAGGAGTACCTACATTTTTTATAGGCCATACATCAAAGTTTTAAAATTTGTATAAAAATATAGTTTCTGATCATTGGCCTAGCCTAGAAGTTTAGGGGGTTCAAATACGGACTGAACCCCATAACTGCGCCACTGCTTTTCTCTGAAAAACTTTTTGCAAGTCAAAAAATTGGTCTTATATTATGTCTAAAATGTACAAAGTTTGAATAAAAAATTTTTTTTTGTTTAGGAGATAATGAATAAAGAGTAATAATTTCTTAAAAGTTTAACGCCCTATATCTTGAAAACGAAACGTTTTAGAGAAAAATGTTATAGGAAAGACTCCTATTATTTTGATATGTTCTATCATTTCCAGAAGTTATGAATGAAAAAACTGAAACACCCTGTATATCTCCATCCAATCAATATGCCAGGAAATTCGCCTAATATCACCAAAAATTATTTACAATGTCCAACGAGAAATAATTAAAAAATGTATTAAAATAATTAAACATCTATTAACTTAACATTTTTTAGGAAGTTAGTGCACTAATTAAGTAGTATCTCACGATTTTGTAAATTATAAAAAAGTATTCATAATATAAACGTGTTTACTACATCCTTGGAAACTTCTTTTTGCCGTCTATACAAATCCGTACAAAAATATAGGGTTGTTACATTTAAAATAAAAAAGTTGCTGTTACTTCCGGAAAAACCGGAACTGACAGTGACATGCCGTATGACTCAAAATGTGCCAAATCAAAATTGAAAACCGACGTGTCTGAGTGTTCTTGACAAAACCAATATGATTGAAAGTAAAATCAGTATTTATAATCGAAAACAATTCATGGAAAAATAAAAGACTTTTTGAAGAATGTTTCAACATATTTGTTTAGTTTGGATATAAAATGTATTGCTAAGCAAACTGAATTACTTCTTCCATAAGATAATTCTTAAAATTTCACACAAAACGCGAATGTGGAAACTGCGCAAAAATACTTAAGCACAAAATAATACAAAACATGGGCACATATTTCGAAATTCATTAAGAAAGTATGATAAATTAGCATTTAAAAACTGCATTCTCAAATTGCAAGGAGTAAACAGAAATTCCCACTCAAAACAATCAATCTCGCAAATGAAGATGCTGATTATGACAATCGATTAATCAATCTATAAGTAGGTATTATAATGTTTATTTGACTTTCGTAAATGATAATATACTGGAGCCATAAATCAACTCTAAGCAAAACAGTTTCCTTTGTAGTGTTTTCAACCCATGTTACAAATTAACAAACCTAAGTAAATAAATAAACATATCAGAAAGCCAATGCACTTCTCAAGATGTGCGATTTCATTTCAATCGTTTACTATCTTGAGTTTATTTTTTGAACTATTAAAATAATATTTATTAATTTGTATTTGAAGTTGAAAAATTTTAAAAGTTTGATTTCGTTTAATTATAAACTGGATAATTGTGTCAACTGACAGTTTTATCGATTATATTTTTTATCAAATGTATATGTTTGATAAATTATACTCAAGAAGTTCTCAATGATCCATCAAACGGATCAACAATATCAACATAGAGATATTTTTTAAACAAATAATGTAAAAGTGTCTGAAATTCTACCTAGCCAAGGGACATAGGCAAAAAATTTTTTATAATGTTTCATAATCCAGATTTAAATCCTGTAAAACATAATATATCATTTTATTCACTACATTTCAATATTTTTACTGCTGTTATTACTATATTGACAGACAACAGGCGATTGTCATGATGATGAAATAAATTATTTCGACTCTATTAAAAAACGGTTTATTGTTTTAGTTATTGATCTCAACCCCACCCAAGTTGAATGAAAATTTATGAGAGACCTACACACCCATTTAAAAAAAACTGAATTTAATTCTCAGTTTCTAACAGAAGCAATATATACAATTCTATTGTTTATAAAAATGTTATACCCCACATATCATTCGAAACTAAATATGTAAAAAGAGAATTTCTGCCAATTTTGGAATTGTATTGTTCCAGAAATGCTGCAAAATATCACGTTTAAAGTTTGAATTGTTGAACAGCTTACAAACATTATATAATTTTATAAAACAATTTATTATCGAGAAAATTTATTAAATCATCCGTACTACTGAGCAAATACATACCTACTTTGTCAGGTAATTGGGGCGCAATATTTGAAACGATAATAATTACTGTTTCAGACATAATTTATGTGGCAGCTAACTTAAATGCGACAAATTGTATTAAATGTGTTATGTGTTTAACAGTGGATTATATTGTATGTTGTACATATTAGTTAATAAATTCGCAGTAGGTTGACAGTACGCAATGTATGGTAACACCACTTATAATGCCAAAGTTTGGAATTCATGAATTATTTTATCAATCATCAATCATCAATTTTTTTTTAAATCTTCAAACTGGTGAATTTTTATTTTTAAATGCATGTATTTTGGCATACCTATCAAATTCATAACATCATATTATGACGTGTCCAAGTTGTGTTTTTGTTTCTAATTACATGGGATCTGACACGCCTGGATTATTTCTTACGTATGGGGATATTTTAAAGAGTGGACTGTAGGCCGAGACAATTTAGGCACATAATGGGACGTTTCAGATAAAAAAATAAATTCGGAACTGATGCTTGCATTTCAAGACAAACTGAATTTTGTCTGCTTCAGTATATTCTTGCGGAAAGTTTTTTTTCATTTCATTAAGATAATTGAATATTAATTAAATTGTTCTGTAGAAAAAGCGTTTGGTTTTTGTTTTATTTTTTACAATAGTTCATGTTTACTATTAATCTTTACCATTTTCTACCAACACATTTTTTGATTCTTTGAATACAATCGTAATTGATTAATTACTGATCTACTCTGGGGGTCTATTCTTGAAATTGGAATGTTCCCATGAGGACATGACGTCATTTTCTCCCTGTAATAGTAAGTCAACCAATAGTAAATGTCAATTTACGTCATATTGACGTCATTCCCTCATGTGAACACATTCCCGAGTATCAAGAATAGACCCCCCTGGTAGAGAATTAAAAGACCTTTCAAAAGAGTTATCACATCACCACATACCCGAGTCAAGATAGTTCAAATTTTGGGTAAACCTAGACAAAAATAATATAAAGCTAATTTTTGGTACAGATCATAATTGAGGGCTAAATAGTAATATACCAAAAGTCCTGGAGAATCCTCCTTCCGCATCCCCCTTTTTTCGCCCCCCAAACCCCCCCTTTTTAATATTTTGATGATTTTCTCGAAAACTATCCACTTTAAGGAAAAACGTCAAGTGAGCATTTTTGAAGCTGACAAAATTTCCCTTTCAAAGACGTATTGCGAGCCCATATAGTACCACGTGGTACACAGCAGTGGCGTATCAAAAGAAAATCTGCCCCGAGATTAATTGAAATTGCTTGAAGGACACGTCGAATTTACTGATTTTAACCAAAAACTATAAGCTTGGCGAAAAATATCGTTAGCAATTTTTTTGTAGGTGATAAAATTGCAAATCCATTGATGTATAGAACGACCCCCCAGAACCAAAAATATTGAAACTGCTGTTTAATTTATACGTACATAACGTAAACATAAAATAAACAATTGAATTTTAACATAACGTAAACATAAAATAAACAACGTAAACATAAATGTAAAAGCTTCGCCCTTTTGGAAGGTCCGGGTCTCGCATCCAGTTTGGATTAGTGGGAGAGGGAGGGGGAGGATAAACGAGGGTTTCTGGAGGTGGAGGCGAGTCGTCATATGTTGTTATGGGTCATCCACATCCTCGTCCTCCCCGTCCAGGACGATAGGGGTGGCGTTGCTGCAGCTTCGCCCTTGACAAAAGGAACATAGGATAGAGCACTTGAGCCCTGCCTTTCTGCAAGTGCACGGCCCTAAGCACCCTTTCTTGCATTTGCAAGCCACCATTTTAAGCAGGGTTTGAGGAGCGGGCTCTGCGCACATTGTGACTGGCATGAGACCTTGTTCGCTGCTAGCCCATCCCCAGTCACACGGGTTTTTGTCGACCCCCAACAATATTTGCACCTGGTGATAGGTCTTCCAAGAATGATATTTTGCAGCCTCTGTGGTGGAGGGGAGCCGGCCAATTTTACAAATGCTGAGTATCGCAGGGTGTTCAGCGTTCCCTCGTCTTCTCCGTAGAGGTTCATCAAGATTTTCTCGCCAGCATTTTCTACTTCTTCCTGGTTGGAGTTTGGATCAAGGAAAATGCTGGCGAGGTCTATCCAGTGGGTTTTCTTTTGAAGACGTTGCACCACTTCATCTTGCCTTGCCAGAAAAGGGTAGAGGTGGTGTCACACCCACTGATGACATGCAGGAACAAAACCGTCTGTGGTACTTGCATTTCTCCACATGTGAAGGAATTTGCTGGATATTGGGCGCACTCTGACCCATATCTGCCGCCTTTCTGAAAGTAC
Source organism: Rhagium mordax (assembly GCA_963680705.1). Lineage (NCBI taxonomy): Eukaryota > Metazoa > Arthropoda > Insecta > Coleoptera > Cerambycidae > Rhagium > Rhagium mordax. The sequence continues at coordinate 109,763,941 of OY796656.1, forward strand.
ACGTTCGTATGTAGAGAGCTTAAGCCGTTGAGAAGGACCAGCAGATCGACGTCCTCTCCAATGATGAAAAATTGGTCGAACGATGAGTTCTTGGAGAGGGTAGTCCTCACTATATCAGCATCACCGTCTTTTTGAGTTTAATGTACCTCGATACCATGCCTCTCAAATTCAGTACGCATCATTGTGATCAGTCGGCGTTTGTTAGATTCATTTGAGAGCAGTTTTGCTTGGGACACTTGATGGGTGTTGATTCATCAAGCAAAATGTCACTGTAGGAGAGAGAAGCAGAGCGTCGCAGGCGTTCAGCTGATTTAGTGCTCCTCATAGCTGCATCTTGTGGGTATCCATCAAAAACCACAGCTACGTTTTTAACAAAGCGGTTGACAACGTAGCTGACGTATCCCGCCACAATGGCTCTGACTGAATCATATATATGTATATTCAACATATTTCATTGTAAATAAAACAAGAAAAACGGTACCTATGTAATTTTGTTTGTTTAATGAATTTTCGGTATTTGTTTAATATTTGTTTAGTGTATGTTTATTTGAAGCCATATGTTACATCTAAAATGTTAAATTCAAATTCTTGCACGTTTTTTTAAAGAAATATATAGGTACCAACATTATTCAGTACAATGTTTACCCAAAATCCGATGTTATACTATTGTTTAGTTATTGAGGAATGAGGCCTAGAGGCACCATTTTGGGATCAAATTAAAGCTAATTCAATTTTCTACAAATTCATTTTCATGACTTTTCTCTAGGAGCATTAGTTTAGTCGGTAGGTGTCTTAGAAAATGACCCTACCGATAAATTTTCACTTTTTAGAAAAAATTGCCCATCTTTCACTGGCTGTATCTCCGCAATCAATGGACCTAGAGAGCTGTGGTTGGGCTAAAATTGTAGCAAATTTAGTTTTCTTTACAAAAGTATAGAATGAAGATACCCGAAAAACGCTTCCTTAAGTTATTATAAAAAAGAAATGCAACAAGTGTCAGAATTTCGCAGTTTTTCGAGTACCACGGGAGTCGCACAGGGTTTTCAGGGTTGCAAACTTGGGTATAAACTACTCTCTGGGGTCCTAATAATTTATAAAACAATCGTAGATACATGCGCGTTTGCGATGTTTGCCTTTTCTTGTGTCCGATATTGACTGGCCTAATATTGGTAGTAAAAATTAATTTGCTCCAGATTTACGTTAAGCTGAGAAGTCTCGGATAAACGTTAAATTTTTTTTTGGCTGAAGTAATTGCGATGAACTTCTAAAAGATTCGCAAGTAGACCACCTTTTAATGGTCGTTTTATAGAAAAATATGTTCCTTCTAAAAAAATGATGCTTAGATAAAAAAAACTGAGAATAAATAGCAAAAAGTATATTTTTTAAAAGTAACCCTTCATTTGATACGCCACTGGTGGGTGCCATGTGCTACTGAATATGGATTGCAATACGTCATTGGAAGGGGATTTGTATCAGCTTCAAAAATGCTCACTTGACATTTTTACGTAAAGTTGATAGTTTTCGAGAAAATCACCAAAATATTAAAAGGGGTGGGTTTGGGGGGCGAAAAAAGGGGGTTGCGGAAGGAGGATTCTCCAGGACTTTTAGTATGTTGCAATTTAGCCCTCAGGCATGATCTCTACCAAAAATCAGCTTTATATTATTTTTGTCTAGGTCAAATGCTATCTTGACTCGGGTAACATCACCCATGTTGCCTTTGTTTATATGATATACAGAGTGTGTCAAGAGTAACGCATAAAATTCTTATTCTTTTTTTATTTAGAAAACACAAATCAAGTCAATTAGTAGATAAGTATATAAAATTTGTCGCCTTTTTGTAACTAATATTGCTAATTTACTTTCGTTAAACAATGTATACCAAAAAAAAAATCTTACAAGATAAATATTTATAATAAAGATATTTGATTTCCCTAAAAGTTAGAATTTATAAATGATTTTAGTTCTGGATATTAGTAGATGGCGCTAGGATGCAAAGAAATGTCCCGATGACAGGAAGTTTGAAATGAACTGTATGTCAAAAAGCTTTATGTTTTATACCATGCTGTAAAAGCCGATCAGTCGCGCTCTCTCTGATTTAACTGGAATTTGTATGTACTAGGTGCAAAGGCTTTTTTGATAACTAATTTTGAATAAAATAGAATTTCTAAGACACGTCCCCCAAGCTTAATGATTCGCGACTCCTTCGAAATGGACCGACATGGACCATTTTTTTCTGAAAACTAGGTGAAATTTAGAAAATTGTTCGGCGAAATCGTTTTGTCTCGATTTTGCTTCCTAAGAAAGTTATGATGTTTTGAAAAGCCGCGATTTTGTTGGATTTGAGTGATTATCCCTTTAGAAACGCACCACAGCCTTTCCCTTTGGATTTAGAGGATCGAGACTAAACCGGCGGATAAGAGCTTTTTTTTGCTCCATCCCGGATATTACCCGAGATAAAAATTTTTTAAATAGGTCGATTTTTCAGAAAAGCGGCACTTTTCCGGAGGATCCGAAGGATTCTTTTAACCGGATTTTCAGGAGAACTAAAACCGTCCGTTCTCTCGGGTCCCTGAAAATTTCGTTCCTTACGGTATATTCCGTAAATATCATGTAGATACCAAAACCATGGTGTCGGTGACTTTACGGTTACTGAAAACAAAGTAATAATATGGAACACTTAACAGCTGATTGGCGATTGACATTGATGTGTGGGGTGTGGAAACTGGCAAATAATAATAATTCAAGTTTTTAAGAAAATTCCATTTTAAATGTTAAAAGCGTGGTAAACTGAGGATTATTATAAAATAATTTATTCAAATCATCAAAAAATGCCCAAGTTGTTCTTTTATTTCCAGTCTTGTTGTTATCCTTTAGTAGGTACTTTTTTGTACGTCTTTTTCAAATTTCTAAATTTTTCGTCACATTTTATATGATCTTTTGTTATACCATGGGTGGACAATTCATTGCTAATTATTTGCCAAACTTGTTTTTTATTATACATCGGTGAGGTAAATTTCTCTCTATGTTCCTTGTATAGATTAATAAACAATTTTACGCTATTTTCGGTCCAGTATAAATACTTGTAGGTCTACTTACTTACTGCCATTAATAATCACAGAACATATTATAAGAGATGTGTGTGTGTCACTGTGTGTGTGGGGGGAATGGCAATGGACTATGGTCCTGTAGCCACAGAAAATTCAATATTATAAGAGATATGCAAACTAATTTTGAAACCAAGAATCAAATGACAGTTTATGAATGTTATGATTATTTATACGTCAAAGAAACCGAAGTCACCGCTTCAAATCATTGGTTGTTTCGGTTACCATTTTATCACCATTTTTTCAGGAACCGTACGTGTTCCATAAACAAACAATTTTCTGATTTTTCAGTATAATTTATAATTACGGAACGCGAAACCAGGAACCCGGTTATAATATTACATTTACGGAATATACCTTAAAATATCCAGCGGCGGCGCAGCGGTGAACCCTTATTAAATACTCATGCCTAATGTCGCATACATTCGTATTATGGAACAGTGCCCCAAATTATGCCGGGGCGACTTCAGGACTCCGACACTATTTTTAGATTTTCGATCCGACTTTTCCTTCTGAAAACGATGTGACGTCTGAAAAAAAATGGAAATTGAACCAATCAGAAGATTTTCATTAAAAAGGCCATTTTCGAAACGATTTCTTGCGGTTTTTGATAGGGGATCGGTAGAGGACGTCTCACGATTAATTGAAAAGCCGGAAAAATACCCAACCCCTTCAAATTTTTTACTTATATCGCAACGAAGGCCCAGGAAAAATGGAACGGTGTCAAAGAAATTTTCCATAAGGGTCAAAAAAAAAAATTTTAAATGAGCGTCCCGAATAACTTTTTCAAAGAGGCCGAAAAACAGTTTGAAAAACATTGTTTCTTTATTTTTGTCCCTCCAGAAAAAAAATTTAAACAAACAATTTTTTCCCGATTTTTCCTCGAACTATACGAGAACCTTCATTCATGATCGACCTTCTTTCTTTTCAAGTGAAATCTCTGTCGGACTCTCTTCCGAGACTTTCAAACGGTATCAAAATAAATAATTCGTATAATTTAACTAATCAGTGACGATCTCGAAATTTTTTTGAAAAAATATTTGAAAAAAACAGCCCCGCAGAGGTTGCTTTAAATTTTTAAATTTATTTTTCAATTTTAAAGAAGAAACCCTAAATTTTCTTTCTTTTTCCCTACCGCCAGACCCTGTCGGACTTTTTGCCCGATATCAGAAACAAACTTTCCTAAATATTTCGATATCAAAATATATTTATATAGAGTTTCACCCTCGCAATTTTCAATTAAATGTTAAATAAAAAAATGTCGGAAATTCAGCAGTTTCTATATATTTAAGTTTAAAGTAACTTTTGAAAAACTAAAATTGCTGCTGTAACTTTTTTAAATTAAATTTTGGGATTTAGGCATTTGATACTTTTTACATAAAGTTAATACTAATCGCGATAATAAAAAAAATTCTGAAAATTGTTTTAATTTTCAATTAAATGTCGTTAAATGAATAAAATTTGAAAATTCAGCCGTACAGTGGATATTTTAGTTTAAATGTAATTTTTGGAAAACTGAAATCGCTGAATTTTTTTAAATTGAATTTTGGGTGATAGGTACGGTACGCATTTGAAATTATTTATAGAAATTAATAATTTTTTCTTATTATTAACTATAACAGTAAACTTAGCAATAAAGGACTTATTATTTTATAAACAAAATCCAATAATCACAAATAGGTAGTTTAGAATTTGTTTGAAAGAGTTTTCATATTAATCCATAAGCAATACTTTCGTAGCCACTCGGTATACTTTTATACCAGTTGAATTTAGTTGATTCGATTAAAAATTATTGAGAGAAATTATGGGGAACCGTCAACAAAAATAATTATGGAACCGATTTCGACTAAAATGATTAACAGTAGGTAATTATTAATTGACTCGATTTATTAAAAATAACTTTAACTAATCGATGTACGTCATTTAACTGAACTCTAAAAAAAACTTGACCGATTTGATTGTAGCGACTAGACTACTAATAAAACTTATCTGATTTACAAAGGCCGATTGTCTAACTCTAGAAAGAAATTACTGGTTAATTTTTTCTGTTTTAGGCAGCACCAATTCGGACTCAGTTGAAATTGTTGACCTCTGCAATTACGAGCTATCAGTGCACTATAAATATACATCTTTGTCGTAAACATCAAGTGGCTTATCTTTTTCATTTTAGTTCTGGGTAACAAATATTACACTGTAAAATATTTTATTACCAATAAAAACCAGTATCGTTCTGTTTATGCGTGAAATATAATACTATACTTTACTAGACTAATGAGAGTTTATTGAATTTTACCAACAAAAAATTTAAATGAAAGTAATATTTGCTTTTCTTAAGCTTAATAAAGCTAAGTACTTTATCAAGGAATTAGTTTTTAGTAAGTCCAGGTTAAAAACTCTTATGCACGAAGATTTCGGTAGAAATTGACTGAGAAATGTACGATTTCCACCCAACACAAAGGGATACGTCTATGTCTCTTATGGTCTCGCATAAGATTCGTCAGTGAATTAAAAATCGAGCAATAATAAAAGCAGAAATACACGACCACATCTTACAGTATCGGTTGTTATTCGCCTGACTTCTTGGCCCGTGCCAACAAAATTAAACCACAAAGTCAGAAGTTGTATTTAATTTGGCACTTAAGTGTAATGCTTTATGTCTTTCAGTAAATATATCAGCACCGACTAAGAAGCTAATGTTATTAATGGACAAAAATAGGACATACATTTACTTTCATCATAATGGATTATTCTACTCGCACCAGCAGAACATAAGCGTAGGTTTTTTCAAAAACATTTATTTTTATTTTGATAGGTTTCAGATATTTTGTTGCATGTTTTTCAATATTTACTCAAGTAGGAGAAATGTTAGCTAGTTGTTGAAAAATTACGGTTAAATCAACAGGTTGATGTGATATCACTGGGTACTGGGAAATAGTCATCTTCCTGGTGTAACATCTCATATGGATAGATGAAAGAGGATTTTTTCCATAGCCTCAAAAACAGTTTCGATTTGACCCAATCGAGTGTTTTTCTTGATAATTTTTATATGTTAGAATTAATCACATTAAATAAAATATTTAATAATAAAGTTCAAATGAACCAGTAGCTGTTTGACTTGAAAGATACGGAAGAATTCTAAAAACTTCTTTTTAGCCAGTAGGCGTGAATTACAAAAGGCGAAATTATGAAAAACGAAGAACGAGACAGATCAATACCTACTAATAAAAATGAGGAAATACCAGAATCTCTTTTAAAAGTAACCAAACAAGATCTCTTGGAGGAAACGGCAAAGATATCTTCAACTTATTTCACAAACCTGAAGAAAATTCGAACAGTTAAAAAAATCAAAACCTTTCGATATTATATACATATAAAATTCTGTGCCTACACAATAAAATTATTGGAACTCAACCTCTTTCTTTCAGAAATTGCTTTAATTGGATTTGGTTTAAAGAGAAACAAATTAAGCAAAATTTATTGAATGATTATGTTTTTGCAAATTTAGGTTTAGAATATAAAACAAATAAGGGCAGACAGCTTTTGTGATATTAGAGATATGAGAAAATTGTGAAGACAAAAGTTGTAGATTTTAGTGTCAAATCTCTTTTGCCGAAAAAATATAAAACAAAATAGCATCGAGAAGTAAAGAAAGAGACACAATTTATGCTTTTTTAAATGGAACACCCTGTATATTTTTGCATATTTTGGAAGGTCATCATATATCTTTTCTCTACTTTCTGACGCCATTTTGTTTTACTTTTCTTCACCAATAGATAATTCACACTAAAATCTACTATTTTTATTTTACACTTTTTTCGTATCTCTAAAAATAAAGGCTGTAGTAGGTATCAAAAATATGAAATTATGGAACTACCATGTACGAATTAAGTAAATGTAAGTCAATTAATGCTGCGGTTATCGATCCCCGCTTGATGAGTTTTAAATTTTGAATGATAATCTGACTGAGTTTTTGTATAGAATATCTCTGGATGAAAGAATAATTTTCTGTGCAGATTTTAATGTCGATTTCGCTAAAGAATCAAAAAATCCACAAGCCCTAACAAACCTCTTTATTTCAATTGGTATGTATGAATACATCTGTGATTTCACAAGGGTTACAAGCACATCTGCAACAAGAGTAGATAATATTTTATCTAATATAAACCCCATTTACTGCGAGACGAAAGTATACATATAATCCTTGTTTATCTGATCATGAGTGTCTGAGTTTTTCTTACTGTGACTTTACTAAAATTTACCCTAATGATACAATCGCACCGTGCTTTTTCAAGACCAAAGTAAATATTATTTTAAAGACATAATAAACCAAGAATAATAATTCGCTAAAAAGTTACTAATGTGACCTGATTATACTGTAACGATTATATTATTAAATATTTATTTCTTAATATTAACAAACAAAAATTTTCCCATTGTTAACCGGTGTTTATATTGAAACAAATGAATCTAAATGGGCAGGTTTGGCTGAGAGTTGTATTTATGTTTATATTTTTCATTACATATCAGTATGTTATTGCCTATGTCTGCAACAAACAATAATAAATCTGTAAACCACAACGTATGTGTACACATTGCGAACCATTCCAGCTTGCATGTATGAACATGGCAGCCGCAGTCGCGTATATTTGCTTGTCGTAAACTACTTATATGTAGGTGCGTTGGTCAGGGATTACAGTAAATTTATACACATTTAAACAAATGCTCAAAGGCACCCACTAAACAACAAAACAACTTTAATGGCAAGAGTTTTCTTTAATGGATTGTTTATCTTTTGATTCTATATTAACATATTCATGTTATGGTAATTATTTTAGTGTTTTATTATCTGTCGTATGTGTCGTATTATTTTTAATAACGCTCTGGAGATGGGGCAGTTTGTCAGTAGTATTATTTCGTCGTCTGATTTTATCATTTTAATCCTACCAGAAATAAACAATGGTGACATTACCAACTACATTACCAAAGTTGTAGATGAATATCTGTTTTTGAATATAGGTTCTCAGGAGGCAACTCGAATAATTAGTCTACAGTCTACAATATGGTCCAATAAGGTGCCAATCCAATATGATAAACAATCGACTAATGCAGTTTACATGATCAACAGTATCGACACTTCCAAACGCCACACTGCAGAATTGCAGATCTCATCACATAGACGTTGAGCCAAGGTGCCGACCAGGCTCATCCTTCCAGAGTAAGGTTATCATACGTCATTCGATTCCTTTTTGGACCAGGAATCGAATGGTGTATGATAGCCTTCTGGATTTGGCAGCTTAAGGCCACCATACTGAAAAAAAGGCCGCCATATTGGTGTTTTTTACGTTTTTAGCGTTTATTTCAATTTGGGTCATTCTGGCAGAAAAAACTACGGTTACCAAATTTGTAGAATGTCAAATTTTCTATACAATGAATAAATAAAAGTTGCTAAAAATTTTACCGTTAGGCCGCCATATTAAAAAAAATGGCGGACATATATATTTTTTGTTGTTTTCTGCAATTTTAATGCTTGTAAGATGATTTACAATAAAATAAAGAAAACAAAACCAAAAGAAAACATATTTAATAGAATAAAATAGCAAAATAAATTTTACTATTCAGCCTAAATCCTCTAATGTCTTAAAAAGACATAAATACTCTTTTCAGAGCTTATTTGCAAACTATCTACATTTAACTGATAAAAATTTGGTCAGTACTACGAATGTAGAAAGCAAATAATTTAATAATTGCAATAAGCCCCACCAGACGGATTAATCCAAATAAGGACTCCCTCTGTTACCAGGCAGTGCAAGTCACCAACCCATGGACCGGTTTCTGGCTTATTAGCCTTCATCAGCATGGTATAGGCAACTCACACTGCACGATAACAAAGGGACTCCAGATCTTGTCAACATCGATCGACATGAAGTCGGTAAGATGCGAATGTGGACCGTGGGGCCCTCTGGTGAAACTTATTGCAATGTGGATTTTGCCCAGACTAGGCTCGTATGAAAGAAATGAAATCCAAAGAAGTCAGAAATCCATAGAGGTAAACTTTAATAGAATAAAATAGCAAAATAAATTTTACTATTCAGCCTAAATCCTCTAATGTCTTAAAAAGACATAAATACTCTTTTCAGAGCTTATTTGCAAACTATCTACATTTAACTGATAAAAATTTGGTCAGTACTACGAATGTAGAAAGCAAATAATTTAATAATTGCAATAAGCCCCACCAGACGGATTAATCCAAATAAGGACTCCCTCTGTTACCAGGCAGTGCAAGTCACCAACCCATGGACCGGTTTCTGGCTTATTAGCCTTCATCAGCATGGTATAGGCAACTCACACTGCACGATAACAAAGGGACTCCAGATCTTGTCAACATCGATCGACATGAAGTCGGTAAGATGCGAATGTGGACCGTGGGGCCCTCTGGTGAAACTTATTGCAATGTGGATTTTGCCCAGACTAGGCTCGTATGAAAGAAATGAAATCCAAAGAAGTCAGAAATCCATAGAGGTAAACTTTAATAGAATAAAATAGCAAAATAAATTTTACTATTCAGCCTAAATCCTCTAATGTCTTAAAAAGACATAAATACTCTTTTCAGAGCTTATTTGCAAACTATCTACATTTAACTGATAAAAATTTGGTCAGTACTACGAATGTAGAAAGCAAATAATTTAATAATTGCAATAAGCCCCACCAGACGGATTAATCCAAATAAGGACTCCCTCTGTTACCAGGCAGTGCAAGTCACCAACCCATGGACCGGTTTCTGGCTTATTAGCCTTCATCAGCATGGTATAGGCAACTCACACTGCACGATAACAAAGGGACTCCAGATCTTGTCAACATCGATCGACATGAAGTCGGTAAGATGCGAATGTGGACCGTGGGGCCCTCTGGTGAAACTTATTGCAATGTGGATTTTGCCCAGACTCATTTCTTTCATACGAGCCTAGTCTGGGCAAAATCCACATTGCAATAAGTTTCACCAGAGGGCCCCACGGTCCACATTCGCATCTTACCGACTTCATGTCGATCGATGTTGACAAGATCTGGAGTCCCTTTGTTATCGTGCAGTGTGAGTTGCCTATACCATGCTGATGAAGGCTAATAAGCCAGAAACCGGTCCATGGGTTGGTGACTTGCACTGCCTGGTAACAGAGGGAGTCCTTATTTGGATTAATCCGTCTGGTGGGGCTTATTGCAATTATTAAATTATTTGCTTTCTACATTCGTAGTACTGACCAAATTTTTATCAGTTAAATGTAGATAGTTTGCAAATAAGCTCTGAAAAGAGTATTTATGTCTTTTTAAGACATTAGAGGATTTAGGCTGAATAGTAAAATTTATTTTGCTATTTTATTCTATTAAAGTTTACCTCTATGGATTTCTGACTTCTTTGGATTTCATTTCTTTCATACGAGCCTAGTCTGGGCAAAATCCACATTGCAATAAGTTTCACCAGAGGGCCCCACGGTCCACATTCGCATCTTACCGACTTCATGTCGATCGATGTTGACAAGATCTGGAGTCCCTTTGTTATCGTGCAGTGTGAGTTGCCTATACCATGCTGATGAAGGCTAATAAGCCAGAAACCGGTCCATGGGTTGGTGACTTGCACTGCCTGGTAACAGAGGGAGTCCTTATTTGGATTAATCCGTCTGGTGGGGCTTATTGCAATTATTAAATTATTTGCTTTCTACATTCGTAGTACTGACCAAATTTTTATCAGTTAAATGTAGATAGTTTGCAAATAAGCTCTGAAAAGAGTATTTATGTCTTTTTAAGACATTAGAGGATTTAGGCTGAATAGTAAAATTTATTTTGCTATTTTATTCTATTAAAGTTTACCTCTATGGATTTCTGACTTCTTTGGATTTCATTTCTTTCCGAAAACATATTTTTTAATAGAACATTTTTTGATAACTTTTTATCCCGACCTCCTACATACTAAAGTTAGTATTATGGTACGTGCAAGCAAAAGTTGTCAAATTTAAAACTTATTTAAAATATAAAAAAAAAACTTTTTTCAACTTTATTAGTGACCTTCTATATATTTATTTTTTTTCTTGGATGGTTGGGATAGGTCAAAAAACAAAAAAATTAACAATTTATAAACAAAACTAATCCTCATGCGAACTATTTTCCTCAAACAGGTCGTAGTTTTCTTCTTCCTGAGATGGGGTGTTTGTGCAGTTTTTAAGCCGACACTTGTGCATTGTAAATTGTTCTTTATGCATGAACAAGACGTCGGTCGGTATACAAGCTTTTAAGCATGCACCAGGACATAAACTCCAAAACTGAATCAGGGGCTGGGGAACAATCCATCCAGTCTAGATCCAGGGAAATTTTTCCATAATCATTTTTTTAATCCAGTCATGGTTTTCTGGCTTTGGAAGATCTGACTGATTGTTTAAAGACATTTTCCATATAAAAGATTGGTAATTTGCACGAATAATGTGCTTCTACAGGGATCGGGCAGAATAGACTTTAAAATTTAAAGTTGCTCTAAAATCAATAAACATTTTTTAAACATAAGACGTATCTATCCATTAAATAAAGCTTGCTTTGGAATTTCTTGACAGTTGTCAAAATATTGGATCGGCAGAATTCACTTTATAATTATTGCAACTGGAAATAAATATTTTATGTATGGAGGAGGTATCAACATGTAACAAAGAATTTTACAAAGAAAAAGAATGGGAGTTATTTTTAAGAAAATTTGTGTGGCTTAAGTAGCTCCCTTCCTCTCCATACACTCTTCTAACCGACCGACGAATGAAATTACTCATTACAGCTCTTAACACCGCGCCAGGAATTCCATGAATTTCGTCGCAAATCGCTCTTTTAATTAGTCGATGTTTCGTGCCCTTGGTCGAAATACCCGATTTTTGAGAAAACCGCACAAAAAATAAACGAGTGCAGTCAAATCGGGTGATTTGGCAGGCCAATTTATGTCACCACGACGTGAGATTAGACGTAAAGGGAGTTCTCTTGAGGTAGTTAAACTTACATCTTTTAATTTTTTTGTGTTTACTGATCGCTGACGACCTGAATGTTTAGCGTTGCCAACGAATCTTCCAGTTCACCATTTTCTAATCCAACACATAATTGTAGGACGCGATGAAACATTTCCCACGCCGAAAGTTCTTATAAAATCACGTTGCACTTGAATAGTAAGTACTATTATTTTTGATAAAATCTTCAACACAAAAAATTCATTGGTCTATACGGCAATCAATAATTTTGACAACTGTCAAAGAAACTCCAAAGCATGCCTTATTTAATGGATAGAAACTTCTTAAGTTTAAAAAATGTATTTTGAATTTATTAGAGCAATTTTAAATTGTAAAATCTATTTTGCCGATCCCTGTATAAGGCATTCTGACATGATGGCAAATTGCAAGAGTCAAACCTTTTTTGTCTGTAAATAAGGAATACCTAAGCTCGTTGACACTTGGTAGCTGCTGTCTGGAAAGATACAGACGACATACAAATGCCTCAACACCATTTTTTGTATCTACGGCCACCTCCGAAGTGGAACCTAAAGAAATAAAATATTGCAGAAAATCATTTGATTGATCCGAAATTTTAAAAGCCTTTAATTTTCCCTTTACCGCAATAGCGCTAACAGTGTCACGCCCAGTTAAGACATGTTCCAGGAATTTCACTAATTGAATCTTTACTATAAGTCACGCTTTTAACTTTCCTTTGACGTCACAATACACTTTAAACAAGTTTTTTTAGAATAACACTTGTATTCCTGTAATAAAAAAAGTTTAGAAAAACGTTTAATCAGATTAAGAATTACAGTTGAAAAAAATTTTGAATGCCAATCATAAACAGCGTACTTCTAAACATTGGTATTGGTACCATGGAACAAGATTTTTGTTCCATGGACACCATAAATAAAAAATTGTATAGTTTATGTAAGCTTTAAAACCTTGCTTGGAAGTATACAATTTTTTTTTTAAGTATATATATTAAATTTTTTGAGGGAGTACATAACCCATTTTTAATAAAAAGAAATTTTTTAATATTAAATAGATTTAAAAATGGCGCCAAAATTAAACCTGTTTTAGTGCACAAAAAAACTACAATCAAAAAATAAAAGTAGGCTCTAATAGTTTATGAAATTGGTATTTTTATAAAATGATCATAAAACTATTAAAATTGCAGAAAACGACAAAAAAAATTATATGTCCGCCATTTTTTTTATATGGCGGCCTAACGGTAAAATGTTTAGCAACTTTTATTTATTCATTGTAAAGAAAATTTGACGCTCTACAAATTTGGTAACCTTAGTTTTTTCTGCCAGAATCACCCAAATTGAAATAAACGCTAAAAACGTAAAAAACACCAAAATGGCGGCCTTTTTTTCACTAAGGCGGCCTTAAGCTGTCAAATCCAGAAGGCTATCATACACCATTCGATTCCTGGTCCAAAAAGGAATAGAATGACATATGATAACCTTACTCTGAAAAGATGAGCCTGAAACAAGATTTTTAGGGGTCTGGCTCAACGTCTAACACCGATGATGCTTAAGCCGGATGGATGCTCCTGTTTGTACTTCTGTGGACTGTACTGATGAGACCTGACGAGATTAATAATTATTTATTCATTTTTATACTATTTAATTCAATGAAAATTCATTTCATTTAAAAAAATTTCATATTAAAATATTTCGAAGTAAAACCTATATGAGTACCTACTTGTAATTGTGCACACTTTATTTACAATTTCCTATAGAGTAAAAACAATATATTTATATAACAAATAAGTAGCAGCTGAAAGTTTAAGATGAAAAATAAATCGAATAAAAAATGTTTAAAAATTTGGGTGTGTATGTACTATATTATTTAGTTGCTTAAAATTTATTGGTAATAGGTTATAAAACTTCGGGCCATACTAAACAACAAAACTCGACAATTGTTCCTTGCAGATATTTGTGTTTATAGGTGAATACATATCATGCAACTACTGACTTTGCATAGTAAATCAGCATTCAAATCATTGAAAAGTCCTGGAAAAGTAATTCGGTTGAATATCGGCTGTTTTATATACAATACAACTTTAATAAGATATTTTTGCGATAGTTGCAAATGTTGTAAATTTAAGAGATATGCACCACCCCATATCGAGACGATATATCTGAAAATATAGATTCAACTAAAATATAGTGCAGTGGCTTAAGAATGGTGTAAGTAATAATTTTTAGAAGGTGATAGAATTTCCATACAAGTTTTCTTATCTTATTTAAGTATTAAGTGTTGCAATATGATCACGATCAGTCAATCTGAAATTTTGATAAATGAAAATAGGAATAGTACCATCAGCATATAGGCAATTATTTTACCATCAACATTTAAGCGAAGCAGTTTGTCGACATAAGTATATATTAGACAGGCCTAAGAACTGTGCCTTGTGGAATTCCAAATGATATATTCTTTAAACTGATTTTTATTGCACCAACTTTAACGAGCGTTGTAACTGGATGAAGTTATAAAATTTTATTTGTCAATGTTCCAGTAGTTTATTAACATTGATTTTCTCTGCCGTAGAGTTTCCGACGTTTACGAAATAGGTTTCATTTACTTCACTGTCACTAAGTATGTCTTTTGCATCTTGTTTGATTATTACTTTATTAATGCATTTATGTGAAAAGGTGTTCAGAATCAAAAATTCGAATCTGAAGGTATTTTTTGATTCTGAACCAGTAGTAAAGTAAAATACCTATTGAAAAATCTCATTCTTGAGTGGACACAGTATGTTGTTGTGACAATTGAAAATATATTGAAAATCATGAAAAGATGCGCCTTGAAAAGTTTCATAGCTGAGAAAAATTTTAAATCGACTCTCATTGGTAAGCTCTAAGACCTAAATTGAGAAAAATTGATCCAAATCAAATGTTTCAAATTTCGAATGTAAAACTTATGTGCCATAGTAAACATCTGCAACTACTGTGTTTAATTTACTTACTCTAATCATAAGTACACAATTTATAGTAGGTATATCCGAGTAAATTGTTCACACGGAAGCAACTCCTTATCATGAATTTTCTCCTCGAGGAATCCCACTGTGATCAATGCTGGCGTCTGTACTTCTGCCGAGATTTTGGTCACTTTCCAAGTTAAAATTTACAGCATGGTAACACAAGTATCCAATCGGTAACGCAAATATATATAAAATACTCACGTGATTCATCTTTTGGGCGTTTCATCCATTAAATTTTGAAAGAAAATAAAACATAATTCTTGTTAAATGGCATGAATACAAACGTACAAAGTTTCCAGCTTCTTTGTAAACTGATATTTATTGCGAGCCCCAGTTCGAACGTATAAGTTACAGGACTTTATTCAAAAACTTGGTGGAATGTGTATTAAATTTATGCTTAGTCGAATAATTTTATGTATTTTTTTTTTTTTGTTAAATTATTTTAACATGAAGCTAGTGTTATGTATAATGTTATCATCTTGTTTGATACACATTTGAATCAGAATTTGCGAGTTTATTGTAGAGATTAGAAAAAAATGTTTAATAGAAACATTGCCATTTTTATTTGGCAGTAATAAAAAACAATTGAATGTCGATTTTTTTCAGATATGGACGTAACCTATGTTTTTTTTAAATGGAACACCCTATATGATTTTATCCAGTTAGATTTGGTTTTTTTATGATTACACTGATATAGGATGTTTTGAATTATTAATCAAAAATAAAAAAATTGTAGGTAAGTATTCCTACTAGAGATCAAACATTTTGCGTTAGCAAAGAGGGCCATGGATGAAAACAATAGAAACTGTTATTGTTTTTATATTGTTTTAGTTCACGGCCCTCTTTGCTAACGCAAAAAGTTGAATATCTAGTAGGAATACCTATAATGTTCTTGGTTTTGATTAATAATTCAAAACTTCCTGTTTAAAACTATCATCAAGTATGCTATATCAGTGTAATCAGAAAAGAAAACCACATCTAACTGGATAAAAACATATAGGGTGTTCCATTTAAAAAAACATGGGTTAGGTATGTCCATATCTGAAAAACTCGGAATTCAATTGTTTTTTATTACATCCAAATAAAAATTTAGTAAATACCTTGCAACTTTTGTACGAAACATTTTTTCTAATTTCTACAATAAACTCACAAATTTTTATTAAAATGCGTACTACGAAACTGTACATATACATAATTTAAGCCAATTTTTAATTTGGGCATACCTACATATTATAAATAATTAAAAATAATAGTATCAGGTAAAACTAACGTACAGAAAACAATTTTTTAATGAATCGAATTACCACTCTATAATGCGATAGACAAGCCACGAAAGAAATTAGACTGAGAGTTTTGCGTATCTGCGATGTGGGACACGTTGGAAATTTCTACCCTACGATAATCTGATTAATCCTTAAAATGTCCAGTCCAGGTTAGGAGTGTGTCATAGATTTAGTATATATCACTCTGTGTATGGTAGTGTATTTTATGTTTTCTTATATATTATTGTTATTTTATTTTAATTTTTTGAAATGATGTCCACATATTCATCCGGCAAAAATTTTTCCATAACTCTCAATCAAACTTGAACCATAGTTAATTACCATACTAAGACGCAAGTATTTTTTCATCTCTTTAAAATGGTTATAAAGTCTATAAAAATGAATGTTCACAACATGAGGTTGAAGCGTCGGTCATTTAACATTGGAAATAAGTCAGTGATATGAATTTATTGTGGTAGTGTTGCAATTTTAACAAGAACAAACGACACAAATTATGATTACACGTTTTTAAGTCTCTTGTACAAGTCAAGCCACTCTAAATTTATCGCTCAAGAAGTATGTACTACGAACTGACCAAGTGACTACATTATTACAGTAGTCGTAAAATCTGCATTGTTATTAATTTAACGTTTTCATTTAATTAAGGCAGACTATTACCATAATTGCAGATGGCAACGCAGAATAATGACCATATTGTGTTTTGTGGTTGATGTTAAACCGCCAAGATACATAAAAACTAGTAAAACTACATGTTAATTGCTTTGTTAGCATAGGGTCTTTTTAAGAAAGAAAAAACTTTTATGTACAATTAATGAATTTCTTGAAAAGTGTTAAAAAAAATAATTGTAATTACTTTTCTTATATAGTATCCGCGGACAGTGCAAAATATTTTTTATTAAAACCCACTTGCATCGTTAGAAATTACGTCATTAGTTTATACAGGGTGGTGAATTTGTCGATGCCCACAATTGGCATCTCGGAAACTATGAAAGAGAGAGGAATGGATATTTTCCAAGTCGTAGATAATCTTCCAGCTATTTGGTTCGTCTTATACAGTAAAATGTGCTCACAGCCAGTTGTTGCCACCATTATATAATAATAATAATAATAATAATAATAATAATAATAATAATAATAATAATAATAATAATAATAATAATAATAATAATAAGGGGTGCGAAATGCGGACCGGCAACCTCCTCGCGGTGCATCCTGGACAGGGAGGGGCAACCCTCCTTGACAAATGTCGGACGTGGGTCCTCAGGGCTAACCATCCTGGGGACTCTTTTCCTCTGGTTTTCGACCGACCCCTCACAATCGACCCCAGTCGGATGGGGGTCAGAGACAGGTGGGAGGGGCCTTACCGGACGGTCCCAATGATGACGACATACGCAATGGAAATGGACGCTTTAGGTGGACGGAGGGATTGAGGGATGACCTGCTTAACTGCTATGAGAGCAGCGAACCTGGGCGCAGGGGATACATGGCGCGATTACACCGGTTGTGGTGCGATATGCACCCGGAGTATCGCGCCTTCTCTCAGCAACATCTGAGAGACCAAGTATCCTTCCTGCGCCGAACAGGTTACGTAAGGGCACCTCGTCAGCGTGAGGAAGTGCCTGCCGCACTTCCACCGCGGCAAATACCTGCTGACGAGGGTCATCCTCCACAGTACACCGATGTCGATTTAAGGACGAGGGTTAACCTTAACACCAGGGTTAACCCTAAGCCACAAGACCTGGCACGAATGGACTCGTTGATCAGTGAGGAGCTTCCAGAAGATGCCAACATCTGGCAGATCAACAGCGCGGTGTACGCTGCCGCCAAGCAACTCGTCCCACAACAGCGCCTGGCAAGCGCAGTTGATAGGGTCGAGAAAGCTAAGCGGCGCGTACAGAAGATCGAAGCTAAAATTCGATCAGCAAGGCAACACGCTTCTCGAATCCAGAGTGTGGTGGATTATATAGTCGCAGGTAGACCATTTACACCGAAGGTCCGGCGAGTGGCAGCCGGACTGAGACGCCAACACCACACTCTAAATCGCACAGTGCTGCAGACCATCAAGCAGCACTGTCTAGATAGGATTCGAGCGCTTATGGCTATTAAGAAAACTTTGGTCAGGCGAATGCGGAGTTTGGAACAAAACAAATTGTTTCAAACAAACCCGTCTCGCCTGTTCCAAGAGCCACAGCGTGTTGTCGAAAATCCGCCAACTGTTGATAATGTCGAAGCCTTCTGGAAAGGAATCTACGAAGTCGCGAGTCCATTCGATAATGACACTCCAGCTATAGCACACTTCGAGGCTCTCTGTCGTAGAGTCTTAGAAGAGCCAGACGAAGTGTGCCCGGCAATCAGTACGGAAGAGGTTCAACAAGCACTTGTTGGAACCAAGAACTTCGCTGCCCCGGGTCCAGATGGTATAAACAACTGGTGGTGGAAGAAGTTCCCTTCCACCCACCGCCATCTGGCCCGAGTTTTCAACTCATGGTTGAACGAGGGGCAGCAAATTCCGGACTGGTTTGTCGAGGGGCGAACTGTGCTAATCCCCAAAAAGGGGGATCTGTCTGACCCAAAAAATTATAGGCCGATTACCTGCCTCAACTCCTGCTACAAGTTATTTACTCGTATCTTGTATACCAGGATGTTGAGGTCTGTTGATCCGGTCTACCAGCAGATAAACGAACAGCGTGGTGCCAAGAAGGGCCTGGCAGGTTGCAAGGAAAACCTGCTGATAGACCGCTGTATTACACAGGATTCTGTGCAGTACAAACGGAATCTGTCAATGGCCTGGATTGATTATCGCAAGGCATTTGATACAACATCCCACGAGCTTTTGTTACACTTGCTCGGATGTCTTGCGGTACCAGCACCACTAGTGAGATGCATCGAACAACTGTTGCCGCTTTGGAAAACTCGCTTCACCATAACATCCGGTGCCGAGCGAGTTTCGACAGAGTTGGTGACATTTAAGAGAGGAGTGTTTCAGGGTGACTCTTTGAGTCCGCTCCTCTTCTGCATCTCACTGCTGCCGCTATCTGTTGGACTCCGCCAAACCCGCGGGTATCAGTGTGGGCCACCCAGCAACCGGAGGCATAAGGTCACCCATCTATTTTATATGGATGACCTTAAACTCTATACCTCCGGAGAGCGAGAACTTCAAAATGCTCTCAGGGTGGTCGAGGAATACACGCGGGCAATTGGAATGGAGTTTGGGTTGGACAAATGCGCAGTCGTCCACCTCAAGAGAGGACGATGCGGGGAATTCCACGAAGATGCGCAGCTCGCAGACGGAAGCATCCTACGACATTTGGATGCCGGAGAGACCTACACATACCTGGGTGTGGAACAACGCCACATCCAGGATGTGAACCAAATAAAGGATTCTCTCCGTGGCAAGTACAGACACCGACTCCGAAAGATCTGGTCATCAGAACTTTCGGGGAAGAACAAGGTGTCTGCCACTAATATGCTTGCCGTTCCGATTCTGCTCTACTCCTTTGGTGTAGTCAAATGGGGAGTAGATGAGCTGCGTCAATTGGACAGGAATACCCGCAAGATGATGAATATTCATAGGAGTATTCATCCTAGATCGTCCGTTCCTCGTGTGTACCTCCCACGTCAACGGGGGGGCCGAGGACTCTTGAGTCTGGAGTGCATGCATGGCAGAGTGGCACTGAGTATGGCATGTAATGTCATCAAGAGCTCGGACCCACTCCTACAGTTAGTGAGAGATCATGAAGCTGTGGGAGTTGGCGCTTTATTGTTTAGGGCAGCACAGAGGGCCGCAGATGAACTCGGTCTCGTGTTCGACTACAGGCGAGAAGGCCGGCGAGGTGACTCAGTCACTGAGCTTCCGCCTAATCGTCTGACAGCCCACATCAAAGCTGCCGAACAGAGAAATCTGTTCAGGCAGCACGTCGATAAACCCCTGCACGGTGTTTTCTATAACAACATAGAAGCACTGGGTTTATCGACAGAGCTGACCTTCGCATTTTTAAGGTCAGCGGGGCTGAAGTCGGAGACCGAGGGATACATTGTGGCCTGCCAAGATGGTGTTATTAACACATTGGTCTATCGCAGTCGCGTGATGGGTGTAGAGGTACCTGATATCAACTGCAGGACCTGCCGTCAGGCGCCGGAGTCGCTCATGCATTTATTATCTGCATGCCCGATTTATGCGACTTCGGTCTACATCCAACGACATAACGCGGCTTTACGAGTGCTATACTACCATCTACGGCACTCGTATCAGATAGACCAAACACCAGTGCTGCCTTACGTCCCCGGAGATATCGAGTCCGTTGTCGAGAACGAGAAATGCCGGATTTACTGGAACTACTCGTTCCCGACCGTCAGGCGAATTCACGCCAATAAGCCTGACATAGTCCTCCTCGACCATCAGACCAAGGTGATGTATGTCATCGAGTTCTCAGCACCTGCTGAGACAAACATCGCCTTGAAGGAGGAGGAGAAACGGACTAAATACAGAGATCTCCGGTACGAGCTCCAAGTGCTATACCCAGGCTACTCTGTCAAAATGGTCGTCCTGATAATCGGTGTACTCGGAGGTATGAAGCCCACGCTGCTCTCCGCATTGAAGACCATGCCTGCCTGCCAAACATCGGCAGAATGGTTGGCTGGTCAAATGCAGAAAGCGGTCATCCTGGGATCCCTTCGTCTACTTAGGGCACATGAGTCTGGAATCTACAGTGACTAACCCTGCGGGATGTGGGGAGTTGCTGTAGATTATTCGCTGGCGCTCTCTCTGTGTGGTGTCGGAGGCCACAGGGAGACTGTCCAGCAATTTCTTCCGGAAACGGAAAAAAAAAAAAAAAAAAAAAAAAAAAAAAAAAAAAAAAAATAATAATAATAATAATAACCGGACGGTATGTCATCGAGTTCTCAGCACCTGCTGAGACAAACATCGCCTTGAAGGAGGAGGAGAAACGGACCAAATACAGAGATCTCCGGTACGAGCTCCAAGTGCTATACCCAGGCTACTCTGTCAAGATGGTCGTCCTGATAATCGGTGTACTCGGAGGTATGAAGCCCACGCTGCTCTCCGCATTGAAGACCATGCCTGCCTGCCAAAAATCGGCAGAGTGGTTGGCTGGTCAAATGCAGAAAGCGGTCATCCTGGGTTCCCTCCGTCTACTTAGGGCACACGAGTCTGGAATCTACAGTCACTAACCCCGCGGGATGTGGGGAGTGGCTGTAGATTATTCGCTGGCGCTTTCTCCGTGTGGTGTCGGAGGCCATGGAGAAACTGTCCAGCATCGGGCAACCGAAAAAAAAAAAAAAAAAAAAAAAAAAATAATAATAACCGGACGGTCTCATTAATGACGAACTCGCTATGGAACATGGACGCTTTAGGTGGACGGAGGGATTAAGGGATGACCTGCTTAACTGCTATAAGAGCAGCGAACCTGGGCGCAGGGGATACATGGCGCGATTACACCGGTTGTGGTGCGATATGCACCCGGAGTATCGCGCCTTCTCTCAGCAACA
Source organism: Rhagium mordax (assembly GCA_963680705.1). Classification (NCBI taxonomy): domain Eukaryota; kingdom Metazoa; phylum Arthropoda; class Insecta; order Coleoptera; family Cerambycidae; genus Rhagium; species Rhagium mordax. The sequence continues at coordinate 109,785,839 of OY796656.1, forward strand.
TCTGAGAGACCAAGTATCCTTTTTGCGCCGAACAGGTTACGTAAGGGCACCTCGTCGGCGTGAGGAAGTACCAGCCGCACTTCCACCGCGGCAAATTCCAGCTGACGAGGAACTTCCGCTTGAGTACACCGACGTCGCTTTAAGGACGAGGGTTAACCTTAACACCAGGGTTAACCCAAAGCCACAAGACCTGGCACGAATGGATTCGTTGATCAGTGAGGAGCTTCCAGAAGATGCCAACATCTGGCAGATCAACAGCGCGGTGTACGCTGCCGCAAAGCAACTCGTCCCACAACAGCGCCTGGCAAGCGCAGTTGATAGGGTCGAGAAAGCTAAGCGGCGCGTACAGAAGATCGAAGTTAAAATTCGATCAGCAAGGCAACACGCTTCTCGAATCCAGAGTGTGGTGGATTATATAGTCGCAGGTAGACCATTTACACCGAAGGTCCGGCGAGTGGCAGCCGGACTGAGACGCAACACCACACTCTAAATCGCACAGTGCTGCAGACCATCAAGCAGCACTGTCTAGATAGGATTCGAGCGCTTATGGCTATTAAGAAAACTTTGGTCAGGCGAATGCGGAGTTTGGAACAAAACAAATTGTTTCAAACAAACCCGTCTCGCCTGTTCCAAGAGCCACAGCGTGTTGTCGAAAATCCGCCAACTGTTGATAATGTCGAAGCCTTCTGGAAAGGAATCTACGAAGTCGCGAGTCCATTCGATAATGACACTCCAGCTATAGCACACTTCGAGGCTCTCTGTCGTAGAGTCTTAGAAGAGCCAGACGAAGTGTGCCCGGCAATCAGTACGGAAGAGGTTCAACAAGCTCTTGTTGGAACCAAGAACTTCGCTGCCCCGGGTACAGATGGTATAAACAACTGGTGGTGGAAGAAGTTAGTTTCCTTCCACCCACCGCCATCTGGCCCGAGTTTTCAACACATGGTTGAACGAGGGGCAGCAAATTCCGGACTGGTTTGTCGAGGGGCGAACTGTGCTAATCCCCAAAAAGGAGGATCTGTCTGACCCAAAAAATTATAGGCCGATTACCTGCCTCAACTCCTGCTACAAGTTATTTACTCGTATCTTGTATACCAGGATGTTGAGGTCTGTTGATCCGGTCTACCAACAGATAAACGAACAGCGTGGTGCCAAGAAGGGCCTGGCAGGTTGCAAGGAAAACCTGCTGATAGACCGCTGTATTACACAGGATTCTGTGCAGTACAAGCGGAATCTGTCAATGGCCTGGATTGATTATCGCAAGGCATTTGATACAACATCCCACGAGCTTTTGTTACACTTGCTCGGATGTCTTGCGGTGCCAGCACCACTAGTGAGATGCATCGAACAACTGTTGCCGCTTTGGAGAACTCGCTTCACCATAACATCTGGTGCCGAGCGAGTTTCGACAGAGTTGGTGACATTTAAGAGAGGAGTGTTTCAGGGTGACTCTTTGAGTCCGCTCCTCTTCTGCATCTCACTGCTGCCGCTATCTGTTGGACTCCGCCAAACCCGCGGGTATCGTGGGCCACCCAGCAACCGGAGGCATAAGGTCACCCATTTACTTTATATGGATGACCTTAAACTCTATACCTCCGGAGAGCGAGAACTTCAAAATGCTCTCAGGGTGGTCGAGGAATACACGCGGGCAATTGGAATGGAGTTTGGGTTGGACAAATGCGCAGTCGTCCACCTCAAGAGAGGACGATGCGGGGAATTCCACGAAGATGCGCAGCTCGCAGACGGAAGCATCCTACGACATTTGGATGCCGGAGAGACCTACACATACCTGGGTGTGGAACAACGCCACATCCAGGATGTGAACCAAGTAAAGGATTCTCTCCGTGGCAAGTACAGACACCGACTCCGAAAGATCTGGTCATCAGAACTTTCGGGGAAGAACAAGGTGTCTGCCACTAATATGCTTGCCGTTCCGATTCTGCTCTACTCCTTTGGCGTAGTCAAATGGGGAGTAGATGAGCTGCGTCAATTGGATAGGAATACCCGCAAGATGATGAATATTCATAGGAGTATTCATCCTAGATCGTCCGTTCCTCGTGTGTACCTCCCACGTCAACGGGGGGGCCGAGGACTCTTGAGTCTGGAGTGCATGCATGGCAGAGTGGCACTGAGTATGGCATGTAATGTCATCAAGAGCTCGGACCCACTCCTACAGTTAGTGAGAGATCATGAAGCTGTGGGAGTTGGCGCTTTATTGTTTAGGGCAGCACAGAGGGCCGCAGATGAACTCGGTCTCGTGTTCGACTACAGGCGAGAAGGCCGGCGAGGTGACTCAGTCACTGAGCTTCCGCCTAATCGTCTGACAGCCCACATCAAAGCTGCCGAACAGAGAAATCTGTTCAGGCAGCACGTCGATAAACCCCTGCACGGTGTTTTCTATAACAACATTTCTATGTTTGGGTTTATCGACAGAGCTGACCTTCGCATTTTTAAGGTCAGCGGGGCTGAAGTCGGAGACCGAGGGATACATTGTGGCCTGCCAAGATGGTGTTATTAACACATTGGTCTATCGCAGTCGCGTGATGGGTGTAGAGGTGCCTGATATCAACTGCAGGACCTGCCGTCAGGCGCCGGAGTCGCTCATGCACTTATTATCTGCATGCCCGCTTTATGCGACTTCGGTCTACACCCAACGACATAACGCGGCTTTACGAGTGCTATACTACCATCTACGGCACTCGTACCAGATAGACCAAACACCAGTGCTGCCTTACGTCCCCGGAGATATCGAGTCCGTTGTCGAGAACGAGAAATGCCGGATTTACTGGAACTACTCGTTCCCGACCGTCAGGCGAATTCACGCCAATAAGCCTGACATAGTCCTCCTCGACCATCAGACCAAGGTGATGTATGTCATCGAGTTCTCAGCACCTGCTGAGACAAACATCGCCTTGAAGGAGGAGGAGAAACGGACTAAATACAGAGATCTCCGGTACGAGCTCCTAGTGCTATACCCAGGCTACTCTGTCAAAATGGTCGTCCTGATAATCGGTGTACTCGGAGGTATAAAGCCCACGCTGCTCTCCGCATTGAAGACCATGCCTGCCTGCCAAACATCGGCAGAATGGTTGGCTGGTCAAATGCAGAAAGCGGTCATCCTGGGATCCCTTCGTCTACTTAGGGCACACGAGTCTGGAATCTACAGTAACTAACCCTGCGGGATGTGGGGAGTTGCTGTAGATTATTCGCTGGCGCTCTCTCTGTGTGGTGTCGGAGGCCACAGGGAGACTGTCCAGCATTTTCTTCCGGAAACGGAAAAAAAAAAAAAAATAAATAATAATAATAATAATAATATTCTTTATTGTCCAAAAAAAATACCAATACAAATGTACTTATGGTTGCAACGACACTTGCGAATTGAATTGGCCCAATTCCAAGTGTAGCCAACAATTAGCTCCAGCTAGCTACAGCGTGGTAGTGAATTCAGTGAGGCCTTGTTTTTGAGTACTGAGATTACATTGAAAGCAATATCTGGGCGCCAGAGTATTTCTAACTAAATACACAAAAATTTATGAAAACACAATTAGGTATTTACTACACATAAATTAGAAAGATAGGAAAGCTTTGATTTTAACAAGTTTAATTTTACAAATTCTGTACACACAAAAATGAATAAATATGATGAAAATATTGCAAATATGAACAAAAAAAAATAGGAATAAAATTACAATTAACTAATTTCTCTGTATGTCTGTTTTCTTTGGGAAAAGGCTTACTCAACGGAATGAAGTGAGATGGAAGGTGTTCTCCTGGTATCGATGAATCCTGCGAGTACTCGAGGTGATGGAAAGGTTGTGAGATCCTGTGTCCACACTCCTGCTCAATCCAGAGTGTCCAGGCTCCAACCAAATTTGTTACTTTTTGGGAACACCCAATATCTCCTTACTTCTGATGTTGTTAACTCAGTATAGATTTCCAGTGAGTCAAATTTCCAGAAAGCCAGATGTCATGAAATAAAGACAGAACAGTTGAGAAAAGGAACAGAGAAATAAAACTAGGTTGAAAATTATTTCAACTAGTGGTAGATGAAAAAATAACAAAGTTTCGGAAATATAGTTAAATTACTAGATAAAATTCACAAAATTAATATTTCTTAATATTACAATAGAAAAAAAATTGTCAAAATGACAACAAAATATTAGAATTTGTAAAATGACCAAATTTACATAAAAATACGGTAGCACCAATTACTAAAAAAAAATTATTAACAAAATAATACTAAAATTTGAACGCAAGAATTTAGTAAGGTTGCAAACTTCACTATCAGCTCGATAACAAATAACCTAACTTGATTGAATTTGTCCTATAGGTTAAAAACCATGAGGAGACTGTAATTTTTTTAAAGGACTATAATTTAACGTCAGATTTGTACCGAACAATAGAAACTTAGAAACGTTAATGAATTAATAACTCTAAAAATTTAGATATTTAATAAATAACAAAATAATTGGTAACAATAATTACAATATTGAAATAAATTCGAAATTTTAACACAAATAAAGATTTCAAGTTAATCTTTTATTAATAGTTTAAAGGTAAAAATACCAAAAATTAAGATATGAAATAACGATAATTAATGTAATAAATGTCTTTCGCTTTCCGACGGACAAAAATTAATGACTTATGCCTAATTCAAAATGCAGAAAATACTTAAAATCAAGGTAAATCTACAATCTTGTAACTTACACGATAATTAAGGAATGAACTTATAATAATAATTTGTTAATAATAAAATCGCTATAAAACTGTGATAACGTTAATATGATGAAAAAGGGAAACCAGAAAATCGGACTTCTGTCACATCCGAAGCAAGTGATCCAATGTACTACAAATTGATTAATTCAAAGATAAGAAAAAAATACTATAGATCACTTACCTCGTATGCTTTGGAAGCTCCTGGACCGAAATCGGTAGCTCTGGACAGTAAATAAATTCGGCAAAAACCCAAGTCTCAGATGGACTTCCTTACTATACAAAACCAGTGTAGTTTTCCTTTTTCCAGCTCATATGAACCACAGTAGAACCTAATAACAATAAAAAATCCACACAGAAATTGTTCTATGTAAGGAATAACGATAATCTGCAAGTTTCACTTACAGCGATAATTTATACAATTTAAATATTGTATAACGTGTCAATTAACAATAATTGAACCACGAAACGTCTACTTTAGACAAGGTACGGTAAAACGGAAATGGGAATAACCATCCACGTGTTTAAAAACCAGTGCTACTAGGTAATTATCTGAAAATAATCCAAAATACGTAAATAATATGAAATACGGTAATTATTCTGACAAATTATTATTTTTATTATTGCACAATCAACTAAAGCAAGAAATCAAAAGCAAATTTTATAAATAGCTATATTAACCAACTCGGTGGCGCAGTGGGCTAGAGCATGAGTGCCAGTCATGAGCCATGACTGGCACTCATGCTCTAGCCCACTGGCTACACTGCCTATCGCGTCCGGGTTCGAAGCCCGGCACCGGCAGATAGCAATGTCGGTGGGTATGGATGTTTGTCTACGTTTTTTGTAATGTGTAGCCCCCTTCCGGACAGCCCTTGGCTTTGGAATTGGGGGTTGTCTAATTTCTGAGGTGTGTTTTTATGTTTTTTTTTAAGCGACTACAAGAATGTACCACTTACCTCGGTGAAATTCGAAAGGCGAAAGATGATCTCCCTAGGCCGAAACAAGGCTCGTCCGCAGCGTTGATCCGCTGTCGCGTTTTTGTTGTATTTTTTCCTACCACATACCGATTATATGCAAATACAGGGTTATCCAGTAGTGAGGAGTCATATTTTAATACGCAAAATAGAAATTATAACCTGCTGTAACGAATTGCAACTTAAATCGTTACATGGTGTAGGACTAGTCAGGTACACAAAATATAACAATTTAAATAAAAATGACAAAATACATACAATTACATAAAATTTAAAACTTAATATATTCATTGATATCATAAAAAGAGTGGTCCACTAAGAAATTAAATAACATATTTTTAAACTGCTTTAAGTTACTCAAATCTTTGATATGACTGGTATTAAAGAATTTAATGCCTATACATATATATACAGGATTCGTTTCATATTTTGATAAACTATGATGTGAATAACTAAAGCATGAGAATTTCTTGTATCATAATTATGATTGAAATTATTTGTCAAAAATGAGGAATAATTACATTTAACAAATATCAATATCTCATAGATTAATATGCATGGCATTGTAAGCAATTTGAATTTTTTGAACTAATTTTTGCAAGAATGAAATTTCTCTCTTTTTTGTAATCTAAAAATCTTTATCATCAGAGATGAATAGAATGCTGTAAGTTCTTCTGGAGTAAAAATGTGCATAATAATAAGGTAACAGGATGTTACTGCTCGTTAGAAACGTAAGTCTGTATAGTACTATACATAACATACTGATGACAAGTTTAAGCATAAATATTTTATATGGTAATCCCAATTTAAAAACTGATTAATATGTACACCTAAAAATTTTACAGTATCCACTTGTTTTATAGAAGTTCTATTTATCTTAATTAAATGGTTCTCAGTTACTATGGAAGTTTTTGAATTAAATAACATAAATTCTGTCTTAGAAATATTTAAAAATAATTTGTTTTTACCAAACCATTCCACAAATGTATTTAATATGTTTTTACTCTGCAAGAGTACATCTTCTTGGGATAAACCTGAACAAACAAAAGAAGTATCATCAGCGAACAATGTTAAAGCTTTTTGATTGACAGTAGTCGATAAATCATTGATAAAGATAATGAATAATAAAGATCCAAGAACAGAACCCTGGGGTACACCACATTCTGTATTAAATTTATCTGACTTGTAACCATGAATTTCTACAACTCGTCTTCTATGGAAAAGATAGGAAAATATCCGGTTATAAACTTTTCCTCTTAAACCGTACATATAGATATAATTTATCAAGAAGTATTTCATGGTTAACAAGATGCCTTACTAAGGTCTAAAAAGATACCAATCCATTTATTTTTGATATTTTAATGTTCATGCAGACACATTATGAAATGAACTATTGCTGATTTTGTTGATTTACCTTTCTGAAAACCAAATTGACATGATGAAAGAATATTAAATTTTGATAGAAAATTTGTAATTCTTTTAAAAATTACCCTCTCTAGAATTTTAGATAAAGTGGATAACAGAGAGATAGGTCTAGGTATAGTTATCCACTACATCTCTAGCTCCTTTTTTATAAAGAGGAATAACTTTTGCTGTCTTTAAGATATCAGGAAAACACCTTCATTGATTGACAAATTGATTAAGTAGGTTATTGGTTTTACAAAGAAATAAATATACTCTTTTAATAAATTTGACGAAATATCATCTAACCCTGCAGAGTTTGAACTCTTCATTGAAATAATAATATTGGAAACCTCAGTTTCAGATGCTTCTTCTAAATAAAGTGTAGGATAGTAGTAATTTGTTTTGGGTTTAAATGGATCATTATCAATTAACTGGTTATTCAGCTGCTTTGGAATATTTATAAAATAATTGTTAAACATATTTGCTATTTTAATAGGATCAGATTCAATGTTGTTTTCTACAAATATTTCACTGACAGAATGTACATCACCCTTTTGCTTTCTAACGTTATTGTTTATAATTTTCCAAGCTGCCTGAGATTTATTGTTAAAAGTACTGTAGAATTTATCGTTATATAACATTTTGGCTTTCTCAAGTACTTGTTTATCCATTTTTTTTATTTTTTAAAATGCTGTTTATCACTTTCTAATTTTGTGTGCCACATTTTTTTATTTAAGATTTTTAATTGTTTGGAGGAGTTTTTTATGCCTTTAGTTAGCCAAGGTTTATATTTATTTCTAACATGTATTTTCACTTTCTTATACGGGAAACTTATGTTAATGTAATAAGACAAAGTATTTGAAAATATTTTAAATGCTTCATTGACATCAATACATATATAAATATCATGCCAATCCTCCCTGCTAATAAATGATAAAAACGTTTGATAATTACTTGCGTTAAATGATCTTTTAGTGACATAGGTAGGCAAATTTTTTAAATTTTCATCAAGTATTAATAATTGCGCAGAGTGATCTGAGATACTCTCATGCAGAACAGAACAAAAAACATTTTTGCAAAAATTTACACACATATAGTCAATAGTTTTCGCAGAATTTACAGTTATTCTTGTGGGTTCTCTATGTTATTTTCCAATAAACAGATTTCAAATTGTTCTAACTTATTCCTAATACATTGCACATTTAAATGTAAAATACTAAATTTCGTACATGAATTATTACATTTTACAACACTTAGTTGCTATTTTTCAGTTTGAGAATTATAACAGATTTTTTGTTTCTCATTTTCAATTTTTTTCTGTAGTATGGTACAAGATAAATCAAAGCATGAATGATTAACATCTAAGCTTGTTTGTGATTTTGCATTAACATCAAGACAATTTACGCATTTAAATGACTCACTAGTACAATCTTCTTTTTTATGTCCTCTTCTCGCACATTTTAGACAACGATCAACTTTCTCACTGCATTCATTAGCACCATGATTGTACCCCCCACAATTATAACATCTAAAAACACTTACATATTCATAAACACGGCATCTTGACCAATTCATATAAATTTTCCCTTCATCTAGCATTTTAAAATAAGTTTTTGGGTCACATTCAATAATTGCCATATAATTCTTTTTCATTTTTTTCATAGTAATAACTCTTAAGTTTACATTTACGTTATTTAAATATTCATTCTGATTTTTTATATTTTCTATTAATTCCTCATTATTCAGTTCAATATCAATGTCTACAATTTTTACACATGGGCACTTTAATTTTGGAGTATTTATATTATAATTTTCACTTAATTTCTCATTAGCAGCATTTTTTAGTTTTTCAGCATCTTGTTTAGAGTCACATTTTATTAAAATACCACCTTCTTGAATATTTTTAATTTCTGAAATACCGACTTTCAACTTGGCAGGATTTAAATTATCTTTAATTGTTTCTTTGGTTTTTGTGCATTCTTGTTTTGTTTTGGGTTTAATAACAACTACCTCTTTAGTAACGCTTGCATAACTTCTTGTGCCTATTTCACATGCTTCCTCACGTGGTTTATTTTTAATAGCTTCATTCAGATTGTTTATTTCATTCCTCATATCTTTTTTAAAATCAGCTAATTCAGCATCTATTTTATTGATAATATCCACAAATGACAAACAATTAACACAAAACCATTTCAGACTCTTACATTCTTCCACTAACTTGCAATGAGCAGCTTTTATATCAACACATCTTCCATGAAAAATATTCTTACATACTCCAGAGCATTCAACTGATGATTCATTAGGTTTTATTTTAGCTAAACAAACTGTACAATCTGCCATGATGATGAATTAATCATGCTCGTCGAACAATACACAGTCCGACCACTGCTTTAGGTATATCTACACGTAGTTACAGCTATCACTATTTACACAAAAAGTCTGTTCTAAATAAACGATTTATTTACTTGATTGTTTTTAGTCCTTACTTGATAACTTTAATCCAAAGTATCTGTACCTAACAACAACTGAAGATAATAAACCACACTCTTAAAATAAAACTCACAAAATTTTACTAATTAATGAATATTTCAACTTGCATTAAACAATTTCTATACCGAGGTCTCTAGTCTCTACTACACTCATTACTACAACTATATTATATGGTGACGACCTGACTAAATATTCAATTTAAATATGCAAACGAACGATAAAATGAATTTAATTATTCCCTTTCATCAGGAATACAGAAATATTGTTACATAATGCATATATATTTACAATAGTTACTTTGTGATTTTAGTATTCAATCAATTGGAAATTTGAAATTTTGTATTCAATATTGTATAAACAATTTACTGTTTTCATAGGATTTGCATACGATTTACGTTACCCTTGTCATAATAGTAACAATAAAAGTAATTTAATGAGAAGTTAAGTTTGGTATTTTAAAATAAAGAATATCCAATTATTTAACTGAAATGAGTTTCCAATTCAATCTCAGGCGTGCAGAATATAGCGTATATAAACTCGCATGGTGTCGAATCTATATATTTATTTTATTTTACGTAATCAGACTTATAAGTATTTAGATAACAAAATTAAATCTTTAAATAAATTGGGTGCTGTACAAAAATAGTGAGTATTCATATAATTTGAAAACTGTTCTAATTCCATAGTTCTCGCGGAGCAGATGATTTATCGAACCATTTCCAGTTCTTCTGTACTGATTGTTTTGAATTCTTGATGTTTCGACCATCTTGTCTAGTCATTTTCTGAAGCAAAATGTCAATAATTTAAATTATCAACGCGGAAGAGAACTTGGAAAATCTTCTACAAAACTGAAAATGACAATTGAATTAAAATTATTGCTGGTGAAACATCACGTTATATTAATTGATTGGTTCACAAATTTGATATAAAAAAATTAACCGCACTATTAGCGACAAAATTAAATGTATAATGGTGTCTACTTATTACGGTACTCTCTAATATACTTACGTAATCTTTTTAGACGGAAAACTCGGGCGCCAGTCCTTTAATTTTTAAGTGCAAAGAACTACACTTTTTGGTTCTCCTATTGGGAGAACAACCCAGTATAGCGAAACAGCTGAAGATACGGAATGTCCGGGGGTCGTGAACTGAAGATCTGTCTAATGGACTTCGACCATTTGTTCAAACGGGTTAATCAGAAATAAATGACAGAAATAATAACTCGTGAATTTTACCTCTTTAAATCAACGTATTTATTCAGCATTATTAATGAACAAATTAATTAACTCCACGACTGTACAGTCGAGTATGTATAAAACTTTTTAAAACTATTATAAACAAGCAAGCTGGCAACCAAGAATCTTTGCGTGTATACGATTTTATTACGGAATTTTAGGTAACAGAAATTTATCTTCGCGACTTGAAATTGTTACATACGGCAAGCAAACGGAACTCTCCAACAGGATGTATTATGAACGGCGGGCAATCGGTTAGCTATAGATATTTGAGTCTTTTAGACAATATTTTACTGGATATTTTAAAATACGGCGAATTACTGCCACAAACGTAGAGCTATTTAGGAATGGCTATTTTGATTACAGTAGGTTTTCTGGTCACCCTTGTGCATTGAAACGTCGCAGATCACCCGAACGAGAAAATCTAACCAGTTGATGCACATTTAGGAATGACTATTTTGATTACGGTGGGTTTTCCGGTAACCTTTGTGCATTGAAACGTCACAGATCACCCGAACGAGAAAATCTGACCAGTTGATGCACATTTATGAAACAGCAAATAGAATAAACCGACGGAGGTATTATTAATTAGTTCTAGTTTGCTTTAGTAGCAAAATACTCGCGAATAATAAGGTCTCTCAATATCTATACTTAACTGAAGGCAGTACCTACGGAATGTAGCGGGTCACGATGTATTCTTACCAGTATAATATTCAATTAAAAGGATTAATTTATTAATTTAACTCGAAGTGGTGATTACGATGTATATTTCGGATTGATCTAGAACGGCTGGCGGTAGATCGGATCTGAACTTGCGGAATATCTCGGAATGAAACTGGACTGGTGCTGCCTTTCTCGGAAAGAGACCCGGAATGAGCGCTCCTCTGCCTTTTGTTACTTTTATTACGTATATAGATGGCGTGGTAAAGGGGCGGTCACCAGCTTGAAACGACGGATTCGTATTCTCAACACGACGTTCCTTGCGGAGTTCAAGCGGATTATGCAATTAGGAACATCAATTCGGAACGTCAATAACCGGAGATGAGTTACTTGCAATTTCTATACTATATTGCAAAAAGAAACGGATTAAAACGGACACGGATTAATATTTTAACGGGTTTTAGTAACGAATGATTTTTGTTTCCGACTCGACCATTATTTATAATAATTCTCGGATTTTATTTATACGGGGAATTGTCGAAAATTAATCAATTAATTACTTGACTGCTTGTTTACCAGCGGGCTTTTTAACAACTCATTACTAACTTAACTAAAACAGGACTTACTTACTAAAAAGCGGCGGCAGGATGTACCCAAGTGACGGTAATATTTAAAGCAAAAATGAACATTCCTTGATTGGAAAAATCACTTCGATACAAATGTATTGATAACATAAAAAAAATAAGATTTCACTTTTTAAATTCCATTTTAGTTTATAATTTTTTTAGCCCACTTTCTAGAAATTATAGCAACAAACGGTATTTTGTATTTATTTAAAAAGAAAAGTTTCTAATTTCTTTCATGGTCAAATGCTCACAACTTTCAAATGAAGCTCATAAATGACTATATTTAACTTAAGACATCTCAATAATTGTTATAAAGATAATACGATTTCATGTTTTTGAAATCACAAATAATTTCTATCTTTTCTATCAAAAAATATAAAAATATAGGATATTCCATCTTTTTCGTAAGAAATTCAATATACTTAAAATACACGATAAACATTATGTTTCGCGTATAGTAGAACCGCATAGGGCCACAAATAGGGGGTTCGTGGGAATTAAATGATTAAAGAATGGCATCCATTTTATATGTTAGTACATGCATTTGTCAATAGAAAAACTTTTCTTGCCACCCCCAATTACGCGCCCCTCACCCTTGACGCCCCTTAAGAGGTAAAATCTTTAATAGGCTATATCTCTTGAACCCTTAAAGATAGCAAGTTAGTTTTTTTAATGGACTGTCAATCTTTTACTAAGGAACAGAAAAGGTCATTAGCACTTTTGTCCAATTTTTATTCCTAACAAAGTTATTCAAAAAAATAACTTTATTTGTCGATACCATTGTATTTTATAATCGATTTTGTCTAATAAAACTCACTTGATCACAAAAATTGTTTAAATAAAATTTGGTCACTAAAGTTTTACCTATCTAATGGTATAATCAATTTTGCCATTACGGCACTTGTGTACCTTAAAATCCCACTAAATTGGTTGAAAGTAGACCACGCGAAATGCATTAAGGATCGCAGCGGTCGCTTTTGGGGGAGTGCGCGGGCCGAACTTTGGCGCGTGCCCATTGTGTTATTGTCATAATTTATACATACCTACCTACTATGTATATAAAGTTAGAGCAGGTCAACTGTTGCAAATCGGACTGAGTATAGCATAAACATTTGCCGTTTTTTAGCCGTTAATTAGCCGTGAAAGGGAAAATTTTGTCGCTATTATTTTTTAAAAAGTATGAATAATAAAAAATTATTTAAAAAATATAGGTAGCTTAAAATTTGCCGTTTATTTGCCGTAGAACAGTGGCTATAGGCAAAATATCGTGGGACTCGATTTATAATCGGAAAACTTATTTTCTCGATTGTAAATTCCCGAGAAGCAAAAAAGAAGGTTTGAGATAAACTTATACATCGAAAAAAATAAGCTAACGCATCTCGTCAATGAATCTTCAGAATTAGAGTTGGTCCGACTGAAATTTTGTTTAAATAATTGATTTTTAGGTTCTCCCGACTCTCAAATAATTGTCCCAACTCTGTCAATGCGAGATATTCAACCATGCGCATCAGTATGATCCAACTAAATTCTGGTTAGATCAACTAAAATATTTCTCTTCCTTTTCTTTTTTGGGATTTATTACCACATTCCTTGAGATTCCTATCCAAAAAAATTATTTCCCAGTTTTAAACTGGTTAATTTGAATATTTTTTAGATAAATCAAATTTTTTTGGATAGGAATCTCAAGGAATGTGGTAATAAATCCCAAAAAAGAAAAGGAAGAGAAATAATTTATTAAATGCCACAATTAACATTTAAACAACTAAAATATGTATGCGGCAATGCATGTGCGGCAAGTAACTTGAGAAAAAATATTAATGGCGATAAACAATTTCCGAAAAAATGTTATTCTTCACGAATAAATCGAACACGTCGAGCGGCAAATTCCTAGGTAGAAAGCGAGTCGAAAAAATAATATTCAAAGCGAGGAATTCAGTTGCCTTTCTAAGGCCCGTGAATTTTTCTACCTAGGAATTTGCCGCTCGACTTGTTCAATTTATTCGTGAAGAATAACATTGTTTCAGAAATTGTTTATCGCATTAATAAACAAAAAATTTGGATTCCACGGACTGAACAAGGCAACCGAGTTTCTCGCTTTGAATATTATTTTTTCGACTAGTCTTCTACTTAGGAATTTGCCGCTTGACTTGTTCGATTTATTTATGAAGAATAATATTTTTCGGAAATTGTTTATCGCCATTAATAAACAAAAAATTTAGAATCCACGGACCTCAGCAAGGCAACCGAGTTTCTAGCTTTGAATATTATTTTTTCGACTCGTTTAACGATTTAACGTTTCGTGAATCGCTCTAAATTCGTGAGATACCGTCGCCGTATCCGAAAAGCTCTGTTTATTGTGTAACAATAGTGACCGATAATTCAGTTTTTTTATTTCCGGGACATTACATGATGGAACTTTCATTGCATTTTAATTATCCCAAGTGCGTGATTTGTCAAAATATAAAAAGGAATTTTATTTATGTTTAAAATGTAAAGTTCCGTTCAATGTACAATAAATTTATTTCGACAACAAACCGTTGCAATTTTGTAAATATACATACTCAACCTATACACCAGCTAACATTTTCGATGATTTCTCGACCTAGGATTGTTTTAAAATGGAAAGTATATATATATATATCATTCGAAAGCTAAAAGTGTGGACTATAACTATCATTTAGAACTTTTTTTTCTAAAAGCTGCAGTTTACGCACTATGTCTGGAAAAATTTAGAACAATATAAAAAACGTGTGTTATTTCGTCTAATTCTTGAAATTATCAAAATTTCGAGAAAATTATAATAAACTATTTTATTCTACTCTGAGAGACAAACATTTTGGCGTAAGAACGAAATTTATAACTTCAGTCGTTTACAAGATATAGCCATTTGAAATATTCCACCCTTAAGGGGATGGTAGGGGTGAACAACCCGTATCTCAGGGTGGCAAGAAACATTTTTATATTTAGTATGAAATAATTAAACATAAAAAATATCTTGCCAGCTTTAATCATTTAATTCCCACGAAAATCCCTTTGCGGTCCTACTAGTACGCCGATTTTTCGAAAACTAAAAATATATAAAGGGCGAAGGCGTTTAAAATATACGCGAAGACATACAATATTAACAATGTTGATAAAGAAACGCGATTTAAGAGTATAAATACAGTGTTCAGTATGCAGCTCAATAATTATCTACAAGATACACCCACGTTATATATTTACTAAGCAAATATGATAGCGTAATCATATCCCAACCCGCTGAAAACTTCAGCTCAATTTCTATTATCCTCCAGATTGTATTTTGCGATAGCAGAGTCAGCTTTCAGCCGGAGTCACATGAGCTTTGCATCGGCTTGCTATAAAACAGGTTATAATATAAACCTCTTTCCCTATACTGGTTAATATTCTTAAAAGAAGAGATACAATTTTAAAATGTTAAATTGGATAAAATGACAATGAAAGAAAAAAGCTATAGGTAGTATAAAAAATTTTAAATAACTTCCAAGATAACTTAATAAGTTTTTTTAGTAGATATTTACTCATAATAATAAATAAATTGTAATAATGTTAGTCTTTAAGCAAATTCAAAATATTAGACGTATTGTACGTTTATATTCTTATCTAATTCTAAATTAGGTAGACGCCGTCTTTTTATATCATCTCCTTTATCGTGGTACTTTATTCGACAAAAATGCTGTTCATTTAGGGCCAAAACTCGGGTCAAACTGTGTGAATCTGAGGCTCAAATATGTCTCAAGCTTTCAGATTTGTGCAGTAAGTGATGTCTAACAGACTCGATTATTTCTTTGGAATATCAACGTAAATTGACAAATTCTTTATTATCCTTAAATCTATAAGTGAATAGTATACCTATAAGTAGTACCTCAAATATGACTAAGCGAAACCCAAATACTTCAACGGGAAGCGGAAAATTAAGTTCTTCTTTTCCTTAGCTGTCCACGGAGACTAATTTATGTCTTCGACTGAACGATGAACTTCTCCAGATAGCTTTTAATGTCTAGACTTAAATTCTGGTTACTTGAGTGGGAAAACTCGATACAATCTAAACACCAACAACCAACAAGATGATTTCTTAACAACCACGTGCTACTTCTCTATATACCTAACCCTTTTCTTCACACAACACCCTCTCTCAATGCTAGAGAATTAAACAAAGTAATCATTTAATCGTTTTCTGATAAACCTAAATTTTCTCCCATAAAACAAAACTGACTTTTAGGAACTCCCTTAGTTAGGATATCAGCCAATTGATGTTTGCTTTGAATATAACGTATTTCTACTGTTTTATTTTTGATCATCTTGATATTTTAAATCAATATGTTTGGCGCTTCTTACATTTCCCGGGTTTTTCAATATTGCAATGCAACCCTGATTGTCTTCAAAAATACTAAATTTCTCAACATTAATATTTAAATCCTTCAATAATCTTTTAAACCAAAGACAGTCTTGTATGGCTCCACATAAAGCCACCAATTCAGCCTCAGTAGTGCCATTGAATAAATAAATAATATAAAGAGGAGCAACCGTCAAGGGGCCGAGATTTTAGTATTGTATTTTTTGGCAATAGCTTCAGGATTTTTATCAATTTTTAGTGCTACGGGAAGGTATTTATAATCTGGTTGCATAACCCTAAATATTGTAGATAATTCTGTAGTTATTGGCAAAGAAATTCAACACTAAAATCTCGGTCCCTTGACAGTTGCATCTCTTTATATTATTTGTTTACTTAATGGTAGTACTCAATGCTACACAATTCTGCTTCTCTGTTGTCCATGCAACTACATAATACAACGAATAAACATTACTTCCATTAGAACATCTGCTATATAAACAAAAATCAATTTCTGACCTTAAAAAACCCATTTCCAACAAAAATATATTAATTTTATCATTCCAACACTTTGATGACTGTTTTAGCCCATATAAACATTTGTTAAGTTTCAATACTGAATTTGGTTTACATTTTACCCCTTCAGGCGGATAAATATAAACATTTTCTTCCAACCTTCCATTTAAGAATGCAGTCTTCACATCTAACTGTCTAAAATAAAACTTCAACTGATTTCCAACAGCCAATAGTGTCCTTATTGTGGTCATTTTTGCAACAGGTGCATAAATATTGTCATGATCAAAAGAATTCAGCTGAGTAAATCCTCTTACGACCAATCTTGCTTTATACTGATCTTCTTTTTCCACTTCCAATGGCTTGACAGTAAATACCCACTTCGTATCCAAAATTTCTCCATCTTCTGGAATTTCTATTTCTGTCCATGTTTCATTTCCATTTATTGATTTTAATTCCTTCTCCATTGCTCTGGTCCAATGTTTCATCACCTCTTTCTTTTAGCTCAAGGGGTTTCATGAACATAAAACATAGCATCAAATACCATGTACATTTCAAAATTATTATACTTTGATGGCATATTGCATATTTATTTTCCTTCTAGTCTGTATCTCTTCTGGATTTTCAATTTGCCTTCCTTCTCCTACATGTTCTTTTCTCTTTTCTAAGGTTTCTTCTTCCATGTCTGTTTCTTCTTTTATGCTCGCTTCCTCTCTCTGAATGTATTCCTCTTGTGATTCAAAAGCAACTTCCTCTCGACTATATTTGTAGATAAAATCATTCTCGTTGAAAGCCACGTCTCTAGCGATCACCATCTTTTGCTTTTCAACATTCCAGACTCAATAATTATTATTTGAATAACCCATCATTATGTCCTGCAATGCCTTCCACATGCTAAAAGTCGTGTTTTTATTCTCAAATGATCTATTTGTGAATCGTCAACACACTGAACAATTATCGACTTACATTTGTTGTCTCGATTCTTTGCAATCCGTTTATTTACTTCCCCTTCATATGCACTCTCATCATATTCGGTTTCTATCAAATCCAATACTCCTTTTTCAGTAAACAAAGTCTTTATTCTAAACTTCCATGTATGATAATTATTTGTTTTCAGTGGTTTCACGTTAAAATTATTCTTACTCGAATTCATCTTGTTTGAAATCTTAGACAATCTTGCAGAATTTTATTTCCAATATTCTTGACGTACTGCTACTTACCATTTGTTGCACTTCTAGGAATCTGGGCCCATAACCTAATAGGTTCTCGGTTTTTCTATTCCTTGTTTATTAATAATAATACAACTTAACAACACATTACTTTATTATTTAAACAGCTTTTACCACCTTTCCTAACAATCACGTGCTACTTTTCTATATAACCCTTTTCTTCTTCTTCTACTAACAAAACATTGTTGAAGAGAGCATTGCACACATCTGACAATAAACACAACAAAATTGTAATAAAGAGTCACATTCTGTAAACAACTGGTATCCGTGTTTTAGGTCTTCATGGTAATGTAATAACATAGACTAAACCACAAGATAAATATTGTGCAGGCAGACAAATCTGTTTCAACTGATTTATTACTGTTTTTATAGAAAATTAAAGTCAATTTTCTGTTTTAAAAAATTTGTCAAGTAGTCAGTAAAAATAATAATCTCGAATAGAGGAGTTTCACTAAAATTTTAATGTTGTTTTCTAATAGACCAACTTGAAGGAGAGCAGTTTAAATCTTAATGATAATATGCTATTTAGCTAACTTAAGGAAACGTGCTAGAACTTTGGAGAAACAAATAGTTTTTAATGAAACTCAAAATATTAGGACAATTTTTTTCACACATCAAAAATGTTCATCGGAAGACAAAACACATTAACCGCGAATTTCTATTTAAATTTCTTTCGTGGATAAAACAGGATTAATTTTTTAATTGACAGTTTCTTTCTTGAAATCGATCAATTCGGATGTCACCATTTATTGCTATTTTATTACATTTCTGCGATTACCATGTCGTATAGCCATCTATCAAACAACATAGCGTCTCACAGTCTACGAAGTATAGGATTTAGGGGTGCTATTCCAGCCAAAAATTGATTAAACCTAAACCCAAACTTTGCCTATAAATTAGGGTTTCATATCTTCAGTCTAGATAGCTACAAAATATGAATATAATGGGCGGATGGTATGGTTCAAAAGAAAGTAGATGTTGATTTCATATCTGAGAATACAAACTTTATATACAGCTTTTAAATGCGTCCTTCAGCAAGGATTGGCCGCAATATAAATAATTCTTGCATAGTTTTTGTGTATGTGAGCTGTAGAAAATATTTTCGTTATTTATATGAAAATCAATGAAACCCAGATAATAATGAAGAACGTTTAATTACTAGTTTAGTGATGCAGTAATGTTAGAGTTTGGGCATCCAATGATGGAGCCAAACACACTTAAAAAACGGAAAAATAATTAAGTGATATTTTTGAAGTTGCACATGTTGGTTCAAAGAAAAACTATGTTTTATTGTAAATAATCAGTCATACTTTATAAATGAAAAAAGATTTTAACATATTTTAACCTCATATAAAGATTACACTAATTTTCAAAGTGTTTCGCAAAGGATCGTTGACTAGTGTTGTTTAACAATGACTCACAATTGAACAGAATATGTCATAATTATATCAGTGGGTACGTAGCAAAGTAGAAAGTATCGTTTTTCAGAAATGTTTTCACAAACGTCATTGTGCAGATTAAAGTCATTATCCGTTTCGTTTATTAGTCGTTATTGCTGATAAGTTCAATTTAAAATTTATTTCAAGTGCACTACTATAATTCCTTATAAGCTAGAAACATAGTAGGGTGGGCAGTTATGGCACATTAACGTTCCATTTTACAGTATTAAACACACATTATGGAATCTTGAGAGCGCGTGCCTACACATTAGCATCGTAAATGTGTTGTTAAAGAGGAATAAATGATTACAGAATTTCCTCTCGGTTTACTCCAAGATAGATTGCATATTAAAATAGTTGAATAAACAATTATTACTAAGAGCATACATAATTCAAGAAACAGGCAAATGTACGTATGTGCATTAAGATATCCTACGTCTAGTACCAGATGTATGTGCCTTGAGGTATGATGCTGCAGCCATTAAAAATTACCGGAGTGCAAGTATTGATAATTTGAATTTAAAGTAAAAAAGTAGTAGTAGTTGCAGAACAACTAAGTGCTATTACAAAAAATTTCCCTCGGCGGCACCAACCAACTTTACAAAAAAAATGTAATTTAAATTTTTAACTTCTATCAATTTCTTGTGTATCTGTACAAAAATAATTACGAGCTACCATTTTGGACACAAAATAAGAGAATCGCAGAACATAATATTTCAAATTATAAATATGTGCAAATTGTCTGCCTTCACCATCCAAGCAAAACCTTAACATAATTGTGTTTCTGTTATTTAACTGTATAACAGTCTTGCCGAGCTATTTTTACTATTTATAAAAAGATATTTATTTTATACTTTGATAACCAGTTTACTATAACATGGTTCTTTCAATATATCAATACTCGAATTAATTAGTCTCTAGACAGAATCACTACCCACAGAATATAGTACGAGCCCTCATCAACTTATCTATGTCTTACTCCTTTACTCATTATCGACCAGCCAGCTGTATTGGACACTGATGTCACTCACAAAACGTGTCGTGGGTTAGTAAGCACTTCAACCTGTTTATTCCATATTTTCTGATCAATGAAATTGACAACTATATTGTCAATAAAACGAAAGAATCTCAAAACACTTAAAATACTATTTATTTACAATTGAAACGAAAAAAGGTAAAAAACAAAACAATAAATGGAAAATACGGGGAATAAGTCCCAGTACAAAATGAACTATTAAAACAAAACAATATGCAAATTCATACTATAATAACTTAAAATGCTAGTGTTGGCAGTGGCAAAAGTGAATATCTAGCTTAACGCGTGGATAACATTTACATGGGTTCAAAAATATCCCTCAAACCACGGTTAAACTATTATCACTAGGATTTCCAGAAAATAGACAAACGTTCTGGAATCCTCAAATAGTGGAAAATAGACAAACGTCCACTAATTCAATCAACAAAACAAAACAAAAATAAATGACTGACTCTACATATATTAACAAACAAACAAAATCAGAAAACACAGAACAATCACTACACTATCTTTACTTCTTTATTTCTTATTCGCGAAACTAGAGATGATGTTTTCGGTCGGAAGCTAGACAAAAAGTGGTTTAAAAAGCTGAAAGCTTTTAGCACATCAGGTTGTCGATTTGCCTGAAGGGCGGTTACACTTGAGGGGGTGGGTAAGTCATTAGGCGATTTACCCAATTGCACTCGTCCCCGACGGTACTTAAGTTCAACCCGACCTGTAGCGCTATCTGCCCGTTACGATGGAAAATTATTCTTATGGCACATTCCTTTACTATGTTAATAATTTACCATGGTATTAGAATCTTACTTAATTATCCTACTTATGATACAAATACAATTCATATTAAACTATTTCTATATAGCACCTGCATTTGCAACTACGAGCTAGGGAAACCCAATTTCACTAATCATTCCTGTAATTCCATTTCGGGACAAAACCTAGCTCAGGTGTATATAGATTCCTACCTATCTTAATATTACGCACATTACATATAATGGAATATCTTTTGAACTAACTACCTTACTTATGTTATTCAAAATAGTCTGTAGATAAGAGATAGACACCGAGATATGATTCCTGTTGACGGTTGATGACCTTTACTCGCGTATTCGATTGATTCACTACTTGTGATTGATGGGTTACGCGTCTTCCATGAAATACCCTAATAAAGCCATTAACTAAATTACGCTTGTTTAACCGACTTGCCTGTACTATATCCTCCGTGGCTCTTCAACGTATTTCAAACATGTGGTACCGATTTAGTTGCACCCGTAGGTTTTTCCAAAGAAATGTTTTGAACTTAACAATTGTTGGATATCCCTGGACCTCTGCAAATAAACGTTATGGCTCTTCTATGATGGTATATCTGAACTGCGGGTGGTAAACATATTTCATCATTTGGGCCTGACACGTACTAAATTTTTACAAGTCTGTTTTAAAAGAAATGCCCCTTTTACAATTCCACAATCAGTCACGTATTCTATTTACGAAACTTTTAACTTTAACAAAAAGAAGCCATACCTACCGGGTGATATCTACATTTGTTACATTGCCCCCTCCTTAAATTGGAGCAATTTTCCCGAACATAAGTAAAATAATTGATTCAATCCCATTAAACTATACAAATGGACTTAAGACTAAATTGTCTCTCATGGACCCTGACCACTAAGTGTCCTTTCGCTGTCGCTGCACTGACATAGATCTTCATCCTAGGTGGTTCTGCTCGTCTCCTGGAGTCGTAACTCCATCCACCTGGATAGGTTTTACCATGGTCACACAGAACGGATGTTTCTGCGTGCTTCTCCTCCAGACCTGGGGAACCTCGGATTGGTGGTTGCCTCTCGTCCTCGATACCATAATGTCGTCCGCCCTCTGGATTGACGCCTGCATCGCTCGTCACTGCTTTGCACGTCCTGGACCTCGCGGAATCGTCCTGCTGTTGTAGAGTCGTCCTCACGGGCTGTCCAGGGGTGGTAGATGGTTCCATCGGTGTGGCCTTCGGGGTCTCCATTCCTGGTGTCTCGTGAGCTCGGTGTCGTCCAACCTCCCTCCATGTGGCTCTTTGGTTCCTTGGCTTCGTCCTCTATGTCTCCGGTCACCCTGGTTATCTATAACATGTCAGAAAATATTAGTTTCCCGTGGTTACCCGCAATCATATACGACTCTTTCTTATCCTGAATTAATCCTGTGTCTTGTTCGCGTCATCTGTGCAAATACTCCTTCCACGTTCGTCCTCTATCTTGACTACGATTAGCTCCACTTCCTTGTCCTACACGTCGCCTCGATGTGGTTCTGCTACTTGGCGGGAATCGCTTGCCTCATATGAAGAATTCGGTGTCCTGACGGATATCCTGGAAAACTAATACACATGTTCTGGACGGGGGTGGGAGAGGTTGTGATGGTGGTGTTCTCCATATGGTGCTCGTGTTCTACATACTACTGCTACCCTACTCACCACTATTTCCATGTAATAACTACTTAAAAACTACTTAACAGCATTCGATTACTTTACAAATAAAATAACTCTACATCACTAATTTCCCTGGGACACAGGATACTACATCATGGCGTTGTCTCTATAGGTGACTGCTCACCTCTTTTCCAAGGTTGTCTCCCACGCAACGGTGTGTTACTATTCGCAAAAATATCACTATATAATCTTTTATCAGATTCCTCATTCGTGTCCGTTCGTAACCATGCAAGTGATCACTTGACATCCCTGAGCCGTAGGGTGTACCTATCAATCCATCCTGGACACAGACACCAAATTGATTTTTGTAATATGACATTAAATGGGCTGAGGTATTGAATTGTCTTAAGAATGCATGCGACTAAGCTTCTATTGTTATTGGATGAATGTGGTATGTAATATCTACCCTGCACTAAGCAGCATAAATAACTGTTATTGTGTGGAGGAGTAGTTCACAAATTATAGTGTCTGTAGAGACCGCGGTGCTTACAGAACCCTAACATTGGAACCATGAAAGTTAAAAAAAAATATATATCCAAGTCTTCACGAAATCGTACTAGGTATGGGTGTTTTAGAAACTATATTCCCAACCCCAGTCCTCTCGACTCGGCCAAGTTCTCGAGGTCGATTGTTGGAAGGTTTGCTATTGTTACCGGTGTAGTCGCTAAATTCTTTTGGGCTATTGTAACATCTCTTCGTAACCACAGTTCTAAGTATCATGTGTTACTACTATGGGTTCCTCACGCGGCTTGGGAGGCCTTACCCCTGCTTTTTCTCACGCGGCTTGGGAGAAAAATCGGCACGACACTGAACTGCGGATACTGACTTATTTTTAACGGATAGTGTCCCAAGATTTGTAGACTTATTTCCAACGTCGGTGTTCGGGTGGTACCATAAACCTAGAAGAGCTACCTTGGCCGACGCGGCTTGGCGACCTAGCTTCTTCAATACTGCAGAGTTCGGCTAATTCTCGCCGTGATCACACCGATCCTCTCGCTGAAAATAGCCACTGTCAGATACAGTGAACGCTACATCTCTTGCTGGATTATCATTATCATAACCTGTTGTCTTCGGATTAGATTTCACTTGTCAAGGCTAAACTATAACCACGTAAGTCCATCTCCTGTCACCGATATCTAGAATTAGCTTAAACTGCTCTACGGTATTCATGCCGATTATCCCATATGAACTAACATTTAGTTCATTTCCTCATATGATATTCCTGTGCATGATCCGTCTCAGCTTAAACTCTACCTCTGCAATGTCAACTGGCTTAAGATTGTCCCGATGCATGTCGCTCGTACCTTAACTTGCGACAGCGGCCAACTTAACCTCCGCACGCCTTACTTCTTAATTACCGATACCGCCACATCACAATCGATCAACCCTTTGGTACCTTAACTTTAACGTTCTTCGTTGTGCGTGGATGCTCTTTAACTTGACGGACACTAGTGCAGTCCTCAGTTGAATGCGAAGTTGCCTTAGCACAGTGAAAACATATCTTCCTTGGGTGATTCCGACATCCTCTGACCTGGTGTCCTTTTCCTCCACATCTTTTGCATATCAATTTCATATTTGGATATCTTGCCCTAAATTTCGTCTTCTCCATTCCATCTTCAGTCACATGAGTGACTCGTACATTTTTCCTGGGGAATCGGTTCCTTGATACACTCTTCGAAATTGTGGCTCTGGTACCCCTTGTTTCTTCGTTCCGTTGATTTTCGTATAAATTTCCCGGTAGTTGTCGTGATGCTACGTTCTCATATGATTCAGCTAGTGCTAATGCAGCTTCAACACAAAAAAAATCTCCCTGCTCCAAAATCCGATTTGCTAGCCTTAAGTCGATGCCTTGTAGAAATTGATCAACAATCAACTTGTCTCTGTAGTAACATTCCCTGACACTAGGGTCTTCGCCTGGGAAGGCCTTGTTCGACACTACTTTAAGCCTTTGCACATAGGCTCCCAGAGTCTCATCGGGTTGCTTAATACATCTACTTACTTCTCGCTTCCCTTCTTCTATATTGACTTTTCTTCCATAGATTCTTCTTAACCAGATCTTCATTTCTTGAACTGTTTTGGGTCGGTCCAACTTCCGAAATGCATAATAAACTTCTTTGGCACCTTCCTTTAATTTCCTTACCATGTGATTAAAGGCTTCTGCTTCCGTCCAATGATGTTGTTCGGCTGCCATAAGTACAGCCTCTATGAATGCCTCGTAATGGGGTCCTCCCTCAAAACTGTCAATCGTATCGGATCCATTGATCAACTTTTCCAGATAACCAATATTCCGGTTGGGTTTCTCGGGTTCTTCGGATCCACTTGGTCTAGATACTCTAGATGGTACTAGTTGCTCCAAACGTATTTGTTGCTGTTGAAGTTTTTGTTGCAGATCCTCCAGTTGTTGTCGCATTTGCTCTGATGAAAAGGTTGAAACGTTTTCCTTTCGCGTACCTGGTTGATCGTTCGTTGGTGGTGACTGTGATACAGTAGTTTTCGGCATTTTCTTTTGCGTGACCTTATTGCAATCTGAGATGATGGAGATGTACTTGTTTCCTTCTATATCCCTTTGGATATCTTTTGTTATAGTTGACGGAACGAATTATTTTCACGAATACCAACTTTCTCTTCACGTACAATCGTGACTTACTAGCGTGCTATGACTGGCATAAGACCACCTAGATTTCGCTTCCACCGCAATTAGACAACACTCGGTATATTTTATTGTTCCCCTTACAATTGAATTTGTGGTTTCCTCACGCGGCTTGGGAGGAAACCCTACGATTTTCTCACGCGGCTTGGGAGAAAAATCCTACAACTTCTAACTACCGTAGCAACTCATATACACTTAGAATACCTTAGGACTTTCTACTTGCTAGTACCTCTAAACAATAAACTTGTGGTTTCCTCACGCGGCTTGGGAGGTAAACCCTAATACTACTAACTACGTCAGTAAGTCCTGTGTACCTAATACCTTTGCACCTCAATTGTATCTACTGAACAAATAAAATACCAACTACCTCCAAGCGCCCTATTTCAATCCTATTGCCCAAACTGCAACGTCAAAATTTACAAAATTTACAACCATAAGAATATATACTCAAGCCTGGGATAAAGGAGAAAACGTATATAAGAAATATATCAAATTTCCAATTCTGAACCTGAAAAAAAACCTTTCTGCTTTACTCTCAAAAACAAAAAAAATACGCTTCCTTAAACTATTTCCGACGCGTTGAAAATATATTCCCTACTGAATTATACAATATGTGTTCAAAGAGAACCTCTAATTTGTTTGACAAAACAACGCAATCTTTCAATTCATATTTCCCGCTATCCATTAATTACTTTTTCTCAAAAACTCAACTTATTCATTAGAACACTTTCACAAATGCGCTATTTTGTCAACAAGTAACCTAAACCTAATCTAAACAACAAAGAAATTCTTTGCTGGACTTTTCGCATAGCCCCGTACCAACAACATATATCTCTTTATTTACTTTCAATATTTAATTCATAAAACATTACTTAATCCTTTCTTTATAGTTTCTGTTCTATTTCCAAGTACCGTATATACTCACTAAATTACTTAACTTTTTACTTTTTCTTAGAACATGTACGTTTTATATACAGCACCTTTCTTTCAAAATGAGAATATAGTGAAATAAAAGTTTTTGGAAAATTAACCCTTCAGTACATTTGAGGGAAACACAGGAAGACTTTTAATTCAGAAACCGCGTGACTAATTCTCTAACGCTATTAATCGATACAAAACTATGTTCACTCAATTACATCAACTTAAAAAAACAAAGTATACGAGACTCTTTACAAAAATCACGAAAACAAATACCCTAATATTGTGGCTAAAGCAGATGAGAGTAAAGCAACCGTTACAACAAATAAACGTGTGTATGAGAGAAAATAAAATCTGTCTTAATTACTGCATGATGTAATCACCATTAAACGGTTAAATAACAATTTGATATCACCAATTTAAACAAAACCAACTGAGATCAAGAACATGTACCCCTTTAGACCAAAGTTACAAAAAAACAAAATATACTTCACGTGAAAATGGTGACTACCTAAATCAGGTTCTTACAAACGGGGAAAAAATAAATCATAAAGTCGATATTCTGCTTAAATTACTACATCGATTGACTATCTATTAAAATTTTATTTCGGGAATTTTATTTTTTTTCTCATACCTTCCTTAAAGATGAAAAATTCGTGAACCAATTAAAAAAAAACTCAGCGAGTGTTACTTTATCCTGACTGTACCTTACTTTACGTGTGTGTCACAATTTTTGTTTGTCTCTCTAATTAGTAAAAAATATCCCTTTTCTTTAAAATCATCGCACGAATACGCATCTCCGTCCAAAGAGAATTACAAAAATTTAGAGCTAATTACCGCATGACCATGCTGCAACTTCCTTACTTACAATTAGGTAGGTACCTGTCTCTATAAACATTAAGCTATACGATGATAAAATGTATATCTCTTTCTTAAAAAAAAACAATTACTTTAATCCACGTCTCTACTTGTTCTACAATGAATATCATTTAACAAAGACAAACCCGAAATTCAGTTAAATTGCTTGAAGAGCTGCATCGAATACATACTGAAAATACTCTGTATAACCATTACGCTTATCCAATACATGGTGTTTAACGAAGCGATAAACCTTTTTCTTCTATATCTAAATGACTTTATATCTTCCAAAACAAAAAAATTAAAATGTCTAAGGTATCGTATTTTAATTTCTTATTGCCTGCTTTTTACTTTGCAATGAGAAAAAAAAACTTTTGTCAAAGCTGACTTTCTAAGTACGAATCAATTAAAATATCTTAAATATCCAAAATTTTCTGATACTATCCATTATCGTTTTATCAGTATCGTGAATTTACAAATTACTTGACAAAACAAAACTTTTCTAAACATACTAAATATAGTCATAATCGTGCTACTCCGGTTTTCTTTAACATTTCAAAGGTTTACCTTTATATTTCTGTATATAATTTCAAACAATTTTATACTAACGTTAAATGTCTTCACATGACTCGATTTACTACAACAAAAAAAATCTAACTGGGACTACTCTGCATACTTTGCGCTTTATGCCAATTTTTTTTTTCCACATTTAGAATTACAAAATTACTATTACACCATAAAACGTCGCTAAACCAACTAATTTAGTGAATTTATACCACAAACTTACTCTTATAAAGGAAAATTAACCAAAAAAAACAACGATTTCGCGTACGTAATATAATTATTAACCATTTCAACATAATGTATCTACCTAGATCTTCTCTTTTAATCACTTTTGTACCTCACAAGTACCCCAATAAATCTACGGTTTTATACACAATATACTTAAACAGGTCCCCAATTATATTGCTATATTGATTTCTCAGGTACTTTATTATATATTATAACACTTTCGCTAAAGTAATCGTTGACAGCAGGTAACAAATTTCTATTTCACTCTTTGCTCTGATTTACATAAATTTATCTAAAATTATCCCTAGTAAATCATTGTTTAACACTTCTAATACATCTCTCGCAATAACTTCTATTAAACAAAAATTTTCTAATAATCATTAATATCCGCCTTTTCTCTCGAATGTACGCCACATTATTCACACTAAAAATTTACATGATTCTACAACGTGAACAACTTTGAATTACACTAACACTAATAATTTTATGAATTCTTATTGTAGCAAAATTTCCGAACAAATAAGAAATAACAAAACGGACTCTAATTAACTAGTACTTCGCAACTTCTTTACAAATATTTACTGATGTTCGCTAATATTCTGTCGCTCAAATATTCTCTATTACATAACATGTTCCCTGGATAGAGTTGTCTAGAGCCAATTAACACATATCTAACTTTATTCATTAGTTTTACTGATTCTAGTTCTTTTTCTGAGAAAAGATGAATTTTTTGACATTCTAAAAATTATACGGACAAAATTAATAACTTGAATCTTAATTAGTTGTATAAATTTTATTCTTTTTCAAATCCTAATCTGACTGCGCCACTTTTTATAACAGTCTTGCCGAGCTATTTTTACTATTTATAAAAAGATATTTATTTTATACTTTGATAACCAGTTTACTATAACATGGTTCTTTCAATATATCAATACTCGAATTAATTAGTCTCTAGACAGAATCACTACCCACAGAATATAGTACGAGCCCTCATCAACTTATCTATGTCTTACTCCTTTACTCATTATCGACCAGCCAGCTGTATTGGACACTGATGTCACTCACAAAACGTGTCGTGGGTTAGTAAGCACTTCAACCTGTTTATTCCATATTTTCTGATCAATGAAATTGACAACTATATTGTCAATAAAACGAAAGAATCTCAAAACACTTAAAATACTATTTATTTACAATTGAAACGAAAAAAGGTAAAAAACAAAACAATAAATGGAAAATACGGGGAATAAGTCCCAGTACAAAATGAACTATTAAAACAAAACAATATGCAAATTCATACTATAATAACTTAAAATGCTAGTGTTGGCAGTGGCAAAAGTGAATATCTAGCTTAACGCGTGGATAACATTTACATGGGTTCAAAAATATCCCTCAAACCACGGTTAAACTATTATCACTAGGATTTCCAGAAAATAGACAAACGTTCTGGAATCCTCAAATAGTGGAAAATAGACAAACGTCCACTAATTCAATCAACAAAACAAAACAAAAATAAATGACTGACTCTACATATATTAACAAACAAACAAAATCAGAAAACACAGAACAATCACTACACTATCTTTACTTCTTTATTTCTTATTCGCGAAACTAGAGATGATGTTTTCGGTCGGAAGCTAGACAAAAAGTGGTTTAAAAAGCTGAAAGCTTTTAGCACATCAGGTTGTCGATTTGCCTGAAGGGCGGTTACACTTGAGGGGGTGGGTAAGTCATTAGGCGATTTACCCAATTGCACTCGTCCCCGACGGTACTTAAGTTCAACCCGACCTGTAGCGCTATCTGCCCGTTACGATGGAAAATTATTCTTATGGCACATTCCTTTACTATGTTAATAATTTACCATGGTATTAGAATCTTACTTAATTATCCTACTTATGATACAAATACAATTCATATTAAACTATTTCTATATAGCACCTGCATTTGCAACTACGAGCTAGGGAAACCCAATTTCACTAATCATTCCTGTAATTCCATTTCGGGACAAAACCTAGCTCAGGTGTATATAGATTCCTACCTATCTTAATATTACGCACATTACATATAATGGAATATCTTTTGAACTAACTACCTTACTTATGTTATTCAAAATAGTCTGTAGATAAGAGATAGACACCGAGATATGATTCCTGTTGACGGTTGATGACCTTTACTCGCGTATTCGATTGATTCACTACTTGTGATTGATGGGTTACGCGTCTTCCATGAAATACCCTAATAAAGCCATTAACTAAATTACGCTTGTTTAACCGACTTGCCTGTACTATATCCTCCGTGGCTCTTCAACGTATTTCAAACATGTGGTACCGATTTAGTTGCACCCGTAGGTTTTTCCAAAGAAATGTTTTGAACTTAACAATTGTTGGATATCCCTGGACCTCTGCAAATAAACGTTATGGCTCTTCTATGATGGTATATCTGAACTGCGGGTGGTAAACATATTTCATCATTTGGGCCTGACACGTACTAAATTTTTACAAGTCTGTTTTAAAAGAAATGCCCCTTTTACAATTCCACAATCAGTCACGTATTCTATTTACGAAACTTTTAACTTTAACAAAAAGAAGCCATACCTACCGGGTGATATCTACATTTGTTACAACTGTAAACAGTTATGCAATGCTATTTAACATGTGACATAGTTTCCGCTTATGTTTCGGTCTCTGGAGATACCAGTCTTAAATGATGCAACAAGACTTTGCTTAGATGTTATCCCTATAAAAGACACCGCCATAATAAATCCAATTCAACATGATAAAAATATCGATTGTAGAACCCTATATTCTGTTATAAAGGAAGAATTATGCTATGTGATTGTTCCATTGTTTGTCTCGAAATAATACACAGTATAATAACTTGCTTGTAATGTCTAAGTCTAGAAGAGGAAACAATTCAAAGATCTGTACAGTCTGTAAAGTCTGCTGCACTAAACGAGAATAAAGCGATTTTGCAACTATTACAACTGTTATTTTAAAGTTGGAAATATATTTTGTATGCAACATAAATGTTTAAAGTGCATTTAAAAGGAAACAAATTGCTTTGACACGTGAATAACGAGGGCTTGGCAGTTCCATTTAGAAGAGTAGGCAAAAAATAATAAAGCGAGCAATAGTCCAGTCGAAATGTATGTTAATTTCCGTGAATAAACTATTTTTTAATGGAAATTATGGTCTCCGCGTCCAGTATTAATTTAGGGTTCGTAGACATGTTTAGATTTTTACTGTCTGATAAATTTGGTGAATGGATACTTCATTAATTTTTTGTTTTCCTAGTTTTTTTTTAAATGCTAAGATTTAATTCCTATAGTCGAATGAACTTTCCATGTTCTGATACCCAGGACAACAATATACAAGGTGTTTCAGAATACTACTTCCCAATTTGCATACCAAGATTGAGAGGAAATTGATCCAACCCAATTTATCTGTATTCAAGGCTAACAATTTTGAGACGTTTGAATCTCCAGCTCATTTCTAACTGCATGAATTAGAGTGGTTGTGTCTCCTTAGTCCCTAAAACTCAAATATTTTATCGTTGCATCTATGACAGTTATTTAAGAAACTACTAGTTTTAAGAAATTTTTCTGTCATTTGTTGAAAGAACGTGAAGTGTATTGAGAATACTGGTGGCCATTTCCACACATTAAATTAATGCGTTGAACATTAACATATTTGCAGTATTGCATAAGGGAATGCATATCGGGTTAGGCAAAAATATAGATACGCCTGAATAACTTGGAGGAATCGGGTTTTTGTGAAAAATAGTTCAAATGATACTTTTGGCTCCGAATTCAAAAAGAGGGGGAAATTTTACGTCATGATGCTAGTTTCGGGGTCAAACTTGATCCAATCGGATGACTTGGAGGAATCGAGTTTTCGTGAAAAATCTTCCAATAGAAGTTGTCGAACTTGCCCATGCGGATTGGACCATGACTTTTTAATAATAAATAAATACACCACATGTAATTACCACCCCCTTTATCCCAGAAGGCTACTAAGCCTTGTGCGGGAGGGGGCTACACATTTAAAGACAAGGTACACACATCCAATATCCGTGTATAATGGAAAATCCCTCTCACAGTAGTTTCCATTGCCACGACCGGGATTCGAACCCGGAACTTTTGGGTGAGAGGCAGGTACTCTACCATTTCGACCATCAGTCATATTTACATTTACTTTGAACTAGACCTTTGTAGTTCGAACATTTTTCACGAAAATTCGATCTCTCCAAGTTATCTGGTTGGATCAAGTTTCACCTCGAAACTAGCATCAAGGTCATTATGGTCATTATGACCTTGACAATGACAACAGTGGTCTCAAGACGGATCCTTGTGGAACACCATGTTTAACATTGCAAAACTCTGAGTTTATACATACATATTGTATACACTAACTCACTGTTTTCTATCGTTTAGGTATCATTTTAATAGTGACAGAGGTAAACCTCTTACACCATAATACGATAGCTTTATTAATAGACGGTCGTCTGCAAGGCCAGGAAATGAGAAAAGAAAAAAAATAAAAGGTCTTAAGATACACAGTCGAAGGTTTTGGATAGATCACACAAAGCGAGACCAGTATGTTTCCCTTTCTCCACATTCTCGACTATATCACTCACTATCTGCTGTACAGCTTGAGTGGTAGAATACTTGAAGAAGAATTTTGTTCAATGTACTTAGTCAGAGAGCATTTTAACAAAATCTCTACTATTTTACAAAAAACTGGAATAATTGTGACAGGATAGTAGTTATCTAAAACTCCCATATCACCCTTTTTAAAAAGTGGATAACTTTTGTAATTTGAAATGAACCAGGAAAATTTCCCCCGCTGAAACATCTATTTATTAATATGGTGAGTGAATATAAAATTATATTGATAGTGATTTTGATTATTTTACTATTTAAATCATAGACATTTGTACAGGAAGAATTTTTTGAGTGTTTACCGCATCGAGAAGTTCATTCGTAGCGACTGGTCTTAAATAGGAAAAGTTTGTTGCGATAGTTACATTTTGCAATATACTATTCACATCTAGATCACTGTCTGGTAATGAAGCTATAACATTCTCAGCTAAAAAATCATTTTGTGATTAAGTTTGATCAATTTTACATGTATGTCTTCCGCGCTCATAAATTATTATTCACCAGCCATCTCTAGCTATTAGTAAATACATATAAACAGCCATACAAAAAAAAAATGTTCAGACTCAAAGAACAGACCACTATTATTTCCAATGATATCGAGCTCTCTTGTTTCTAAACGACCCTCTTAGAAGCAATTTCTTGGTTTCTCTTGAGTTTCCAGGCAGATCTCAATAATAAACAAAGAGAGTTTGATATCATGGGAAAAAATATTAAATTCATTGCCAAAAAACTTAAATGTCAAAAAATTTTTGTCAAATTAGGATTCAACTCGTCAAAATACATACTAGTAGCGGCACAATCTGTTAAAAAGAGGCCTAACCTAGACATTTTGACTACCGAGCTGAATTTTTCAGAATATGTAGTTTTTGATATGTATAATAACATACTAAAAGTCCCGAAGAATCCGAATTGAGCGTTAGCCGCCATGTTAAAAAAATGGCTTGCGCGCGCCGTCGTAGAAAATATTTTTTCCTTGCCTTATTTATTAACCGATTTTAATTTTCTAAAAAAGCAATTGTAACCAGAGAATGAGGCTATAATATATATTTTATGCATTTTACTAAACTCAGTATAAGTGATAAAAAATTTACTTCAAATGAAAAAGTTTGTTTTGAAAATTTTTATTTATGCAATTAAAAATAAAACTGTGGGTTTTATGAAAATATTTGTTAAATAAAAGTTGTAGGCCATACAAAATCAAATAGAATTGTTTTTTAAATTATTTTGTAGCTCTAAAAATAACGGAGATAGAGCAATTTTATTATATAAAATCATATGTTAGGATCGTTAGAACCAGAATTAAAAAGGTAGGATGTGCATTTCAATCACGACGCAATTAACCACAAACAAGTGTTATTTCCCAGATAAGTTTTCAGAGGGTGCGTGAGTTAATAATCATAACAATAAAGAAAAAAAAATGATAACAAAAAATTATAAAATAATAGTCCTGAGCTTACGATCCTCTCGGCATAAAAGACCAATCCGGCCTGCCGAAAGTTGACGAAGTCTCCGTTTACTTAGGGCACATGATTCTGACATCTACAGTCATTAAATCTTCGGTATATGGGAAATAATATAATAATAATATAATAACTCACAAAGCGTAACAAACACTTGTCCGTGAGAGAAAAAGAAAAATAGATTTACCAGCTAATTATAATAATAATAATGATAATAAGTGACTAAAAGCAAGTAAAACATTTTAAAAACAATAACAAAGTTCCTATGACTATAAAACAAACACACACAACAATATGTTCTGATACAGAATGACTAAATACTAACTAACTTATCCACACATTAAAATTATTATAGTTTTTTTTTTTTTTTTTTGAAATGACTATACATTCGGAGGCCACGGGAGGAACTATCCAGCATCGTGAAAGGGAATATATTAACCTTTCAAATTCACTCCAAAAATTAAAACAATTGAAATCAACAAATATCTTGTATCTAAATAAATATCACTGGGATTAAGATTGATAAATGGCAATGGCGTTATAAATAATAATAATAATAATATTAATGCCTTTATTGCCCAACAGGTTACACCCAATAACAGGACAATTTATTAATATTACGTAAAAAGATTCATAATAATAATAATAATACATATATACAATAAACAATAAATACAAATAGAAAATACAAAATTAAATGTAAATATGCAACTATACAATACCAATGAGCGATGTTTGGTTAACGATTATTCACAGCCGTATGTAAAATTTCATTTTTGTACAATTATTTAAATCATACCTACCTATGACATATTTGATTGAAATTACTACACATTGTATATATGGGCGATTTTAAAATAATATTACTTCTAGCACGAGGACAGTAAAACAGGTAATTATATCTAGAATGATAATTTGGTACATTAAAACATACTTAACTGCGACAATAGTTCTGGACAGCAAATATTATCATGCAATAAATTATATAAAAGAGAAATAGAATTGCGCTTTCGTCTTAATTCTAAGCTGTTCATTTCAAATCTGGTCAAAAGAGTGTTTTGTTCAATACCTATTTCAGAATAAATCGCATCAACTTTAAATGACAGAAATTTTAGAAATCTTCTCTGCACATTTTCTTAGGCAAGTTTGTGATTCGCGTAATAGGGATACCAAATAAGATATGCATACTCAAGTTTAGACCTTACGTAAGAAAAGTAAAGAACTTTAGTGCTCTAATATCGGTAAATGATTTGCGGTTTCTGATTATGAAGCCAAGCATCTTCGTAGCTTCTTTCACTTTTGAATTAATGTGATCAATAAATGACAGTTGACAATCAAATATGATTCCAAGATCTTTGGTGGAATTACATCTAAGTATCTAATAGCATTCCATCAATTAAGTATACATTTACAATACTAGCCCGCTTTTTTAGTAAACGTTACAACCTTACATTTTGATGCATTAAGGTAATCTATTATTTATGCACCAACTTTGAACCGCATCAATATCATCTTGCAGCAATACGCCATCAACAGAACAAGTTATCTTCCTATATATCTTAAGATCATCCGCAAATAACAATCTATGACTGTTGCTACGGGTTTTTAAAGCTAAATTAAATATAATTAACAAAGGCATGCTTAGAACATTGCTGCAGTCCTCCTTGACTAAGAAAGAAGGTATTAGATCGAGACCAGAGGTCCTTTTGTTTTTTAGTTTACCAGTTACTTTTTGAATTTCAGTATAAGTCACACTATCAAAATGAATGGAAATACTATTTAGAGCAGTCACAGTTACATCAGATAAGTTAGGAAAATCTCTCATAGGTAAAGATACACTTTGAAAAAAAAAGACCAAAGGCATTTACAATATTCTGAGGACAATCAAAGTAGTTTCCTTCATATTCCGTTCTACCTGGAATTCTAGATGTGGACCTTTTCGAGTGAATGTATAAAATATGAAAAAAAAGTATAAAACTGACATCAGTTGATTTCTTGTCTTTTAAAGCTGTTGACATGTAACCTCTCCAAATAATTAGTTCTTCCACGACTATACAATAATGCATATCGTACCCGTTTGAGAATTTGCCAATAATAGTAATCATTATCCTTTACAGGGATTTATGAACTCTACTGACCAATCAGGAACTCCCAACTTTCATAACCATTGGCCTCTAGTCAATCAGAAACTCACAATTTTTATAATCACCTGGTTTAAATTTTCATGTCACACAAAGTAGGCTAAGTGATGAGGACATTTTAAAATTAAATAAAGTTCTTCTGACAGTTCTGACAATTTTTCGCGTGTTTGTCTGTAATTTGACGTGTTATAAATATTTATTCAAAATATTTTCCCGAAACATAGTCTGGAAAAACCATAGTATTCTAATCGCGAGTTATGGCCATTACTCATTCGGTTTACGCAAACTATCCCAATAAGTAATGGCTTCATAACTTGCTCGTTGAATAATATACTATTAAACTCTTTCAATAATGGCCCAATTACCCACAATACATTTCGACAACATTTTTTATCGCACTTACCTACTGATAAAATGTCTTCCATAACAAATTCTTGTAATTTATTTATAATATAGGTTTTTTGTAATACATAGTTTATAGTATAGATCGGAATGTTGCCATGTGTCCCATAACAGCCCAATTTTTCAATTGTTTTTATTTTTGGAGTGGATTTGAAAGGTTATTATTAATTTCGAATTCTCGATAATGAATAGTTCCTCCCATAGCCTCCGAATGTATATAACCACTCCCCATATATTTTAGGTATAGTGATTGTAGATTCCAGAGTCGTGTGACCTAGGTAGGCGGATACTCTGCCGACTCTCGGCAGGCCAAAGTGGTCTTTTATGTCGAGAGCAGCGCCAGCGTAGGCTATTATTTTATTTTATTAGATTATTATTTTTATAATTTTTTTCATTTTTCTCTCATTATTATTATAATTGTTAACTCACGCACCTTCTGAAAACTTATCTGGGAAATAACATTTGTTGTGGTTAATTGCGTCGTGATTGAAATGCACATCCTACCTTTTTAATTCTGATTCTAACGATCCTAACATATGATTTTATATAATAAAATTGCTCTATCTCCGTTATTTTTAGAGCTACAAAATAATTCAAAAAACAATTCTGTTTGATTTTTTGGCCTACAACTTTTATTTAACAAATATTTTCATAAAACCCAGTTTTCTTTTTAATTGCATAAATAAAAATTTTCAAAACAAACTTTTTCATTTGAAGTAAATGTTTTATCACTTAGACTGAGTTCAGTAAAATGCATAAAATATATATTATAGCCTCATTCTTTGGTTACAATTGTTTTTTTAGAAAATTAAAATCGGTTAATAAATAAGGCAAGGGAAATAGTATATTATGTTACTAGGAGTAGAAGGCGACCATTATTGTTGAGCCCTGAAGTTTGCTCAGCCGAGGCGGAAGCCGAGGCAGCAAAATGGGCGAAACACATAATGAGCCTTCTACTCCGAGTGACATATATTATTTTTTCTTCAAGCGTTAAAATCAAAAATATCAAAACTTTAATTTTGAGAAGTGACGTCAGGTCAAATGCGTTTAGCTTGGGAAAAAAAATATATGTAATACTAACCATTTTATTTATCAATGAACCGTGACATAGGTGAATTTGCAATTTCAAGTATTTCAGGTGGTACGCACTGCATTTCTTCAGACTTTTTCGCTTTTAAATTTAAAAAAGGGCTCGACGCGCGACGTTAACTTTTAAAATGACAGTTTATGACAAATCATAACTTCATTTTTTTCCTAGTACAAAAATGAAATAATGTATCCATGGCAACGAATTAAAAATCTAACTTATATGACTTGTCATAAACTGTCATTTTAAAAGTTGACGTCGCGCGTCGAGCCGTTTTTTAAATTTAAAAGCGAAAATGTCTGAAGAAATGCAGTACGTACCACCTGAAATACTTGAAATTGCAAATTCACCTATGACATGTTTCATTGATAAATAAAATGGTTAGTATTACATATATTTTTTTTTTACTAACCTTGAACGCATTTGACCTGATGTCATTTTTCAAAATTAAAGTTTTGATATTTTTGATTTTAACGCTTGAAGAAAAAATAGTATATGTCACTCGTAGTAGAAGGCTCATTATGTGTTTCGCCCAGTTTGCTGCCTCGGCTTGCGCCTCGGCTGAGCAAACTTCTGGGCTCAACAATAATGGTCGCCTTCTACTCCTTGTAACATAATATACTATTCTACGACTGCGCGCGCAAGCCATTTTTTTAACATGGCGGCTAGCGCTCAATTCGGATTCTTCGGGACTTTTAGTATGTTATTATACATATCATAAACTACATATTCTGAAAAATTCAGCTCGGTAGTCAAAATGTCTAGGTCAAAACAGATTGTGCCGCGATTAATACGGGTAGTGAGGAATTTTAAATTATAAGGAAAAGTGTAATTTCTACTCCAAATAGGGAGTGCTAGCGGAAAATTTCATTATTAAATTCGGTTTTAGCCCACCAAATTAATATAGTGGGTCTGTTCTTTGGGTCTGAACATTTTTTTATGCCCCTGTGTCATCTTAAATATGACATTTAATGATCCATTAACTCGACTATACTGTGATATATTGTTCTCTCGGTACAAATTCGTTATAAAATGCCTATTTTCATAAGTATTAACCAAGCATAATATTATTTTGTATTTTTTGTTTTTATGCACTCTTTTACATCGTTTATTTTCATTATAGGTTATTCTAGATGAGGTTTATTGCTTGGCAGACAGAAGCATTTAGAGCGGCTCTAATTAGCTAGTAAAAGAGAATAATTAAAGTAAACGTGAACTGTAAGTAGCAAGGGCTTACTAATAAATAAGAATCATAAAAGCATATAACAGATCTGCAGGAGACATTCTTAGGGCAATATTTGTTGGATACTTGCACAGTTAAGGTGAAACATGCGTATGTATAGTTAGAGAACATGTGCCTTTAATGTTCCAACACAATATCTTTATTTACAGTTCTTTTATGTCTCCAGTAATTGCATTATAAACAACACGGTTCCAATTAGTAACTTGTACCTGGTAGTATTGCAACATATGCCTTTATCAGGCAAATTATTTAATTTAAAAATTATTACCTAACACATAAAAATTAGGAAAACACCCACGGTTAACCAATCCAATTCAATGTATTCTTAATATTTTTTACATTACGAATATGCAGTAAAAGGTATTAAGTTAATTTCTTGTGTCGAATAGAAAATTTAATATAAATTTAAGTTGTATAGGGTGTTCCATTTAGGCTGGGCAGTAGCCAACCTTGTTAAGTTAAATAGATCACCCAATGTATTATTCCAAATTTGATTAGACGTAACTACCAGAAAATCCAGTAATGTTCAAAGAAATCAAAATCTGCTTCGGGTTGTATTCACTGTAGGAATTTGTCATAATCCAGGTTGTGATAAAGATACTAGTTATGCATAATTGTTCTCCAGGTTCCTATAAAACAATTTATTTATATAGAAACATTCTAACGTTATCCCAATCATACCGTTGAGTTTTTTAGTTTTTGTTGATATCAAATATTCATAAATCACCAAAAATATAGATGTCTACGTATAAAATACATCCAAAAACAGCATCAGGTAGAAAGTAACAAATAAATTAACTCGAATCTTATTTTTCCTGTATTAAAGATTTGCATACGACCGCTCTCAACATGTGAGTTATTATCCTATAAACCATACAGCAAGAGAACTTGACCAATAATTCATCAAGGACATATCCAGATGTAAAGTGTCTTCAATCATTATTATGGAAGATAAATTGCATCATATGTATGGTCTTGACATTGGTGTTCGGCCGTTCACACCCACTAGACAAGCGGGACACAAATAAACAGAAACGGTCAGATCTCGAGAGTTGCATCGCTGTTTGTGGGATATCAATCACATTCATGAGATTATTATGCGATAAGCAAACAATTTGCACTAATATTATGACTAGTGAATTTATCATTTACAATTGCTAATAGCGATATTTCACTGTTGTTGATATTGTGTCTATGTGTCTGTCAAAGAGCAAATTTAGTATTCCTTGTTCAATGGGTTTGCGTAAGTACCGTAAAACGGGGTGAATAGGGACTGGCAGGTCTATAGGAACAAAAAGTAGAAAAGTTATTTAAATCCAACCAGATTAATTGTTTTTTGAGTAAGAACATTCTACCAAAAACTGAATTGTAGATAAATGTTGTGCAAATGAGTTGGAGACACTGAAATTCTGTCAACTGTCAAAAATAATTTGTTCCCTAACTTCAAACTTATGTGTCAAATTTCGGCGGTTTTTATACTGTGTAAACTTTACATGGTTCTGGGAGAAAACGAAAGTAAAATCTTTTCATATGTGTGCTACTATTTCTCAAAAGGGTCATATAAACGAATGTAATAAATTTATAATGATATTTTTTTGAGAAAAAAAAAATTGAATTTTTTTTTAAATTCATGTACTTTTTAGATTGAAGTGGGGTGAATAGAAACTATGCCAAGAACATACC
Source organism: Rhagium mordax (assembly GCA_963680705.1). NCBI lineage: Eukaryota > Metazoa > Arthropoda > Insecta > Coleoptera > Cerambycidae > Rhagium > Rhagium mordax. Next base: position 109,826,867 of record OY796656.1, read on the forward strand.
TACAAGTCAAAGGGACGTAAATTATATAAAAAGCGTGACCCCGATTTAATATCGAGGGCAGTTAATGACATAAAAAGTAATAAAATTTCATACAGGGATGCTTAAAAAAAGTATGGAATACCACCAACAGAGTTATTTCGGCACACTAAAGGAAATGTTGGCAAGCAAGGTGGTCAGATAGTTTTATCATCCCTAGAAGAAAACCTGTTTATTAAAAATATCAACGTATGTTCTGAGTGGGGCTACCCCTTAGATATTAGATTACAGTAGAAAAAAAATTCATTTCATAACACCACAAATTTAAATATGAAAAATTAGTTGCTGTAAATGGAAACAAAACAGTATATTTAATTTTATCATTTTCCTCTAATGGTTTACCAGATATCACTTAGAAATAAAAACAAATAACAAAGACTTCGTTGTTGTACCTGCAGAAAAATTAACTTACCTAGGAATAGTATTTGATAAACACCTAAGATCGGATATCCGGATTAAGACACAACAAAAGTTAAGATATATTTTACAGAAAATCAAATTAATGAAATACTGTCTAGATTGGGAACAATTAAAAATAGTCTATCATGTTCTAATGGAGTGCAATCTTAATTACGGTATCACTTGGAAAACTGCGGATAAAATATACTATGATGAATTTACACCCACTTTACAGTCGTAATATGCTCTCTCAAAGCAGAGTCCTAAGTAGGTGGGGGTTCAGCGAACGTCCCAGAGATGGCGTCAGTGGTACGAAAACAAATTAGGAAACAAGAGAATTGTAGAATGTTCTAAAGGAGCCCTAGATTATTCCCTAAGATATATCGGTAGGTATACAAAGGTCCACTGCAGATAGTTGATTATTGGAAAGTCAACTGAACAGCATAAAAGGAATAGTGACTAGTACAGCGACGAGTAGTGAATAATAGCGGTTAAAAATAGTAATTAGTGTTATAGTTTAAGTGACTAATTATTGTAAGTAATTATAGTGAATTAATAAATCAGTGGTTTAGTACTACATTGTTGCAATTATTGAATCCACGCTTGGGGTGTTTACTAAGGGGTGTAATCACGTAATAATACTTATAAAACCTCGGTGTACTACAAAGAAGAATTTTATAGCTTATGCCAAACATGAAAAGTACTTATTTCTCAGATGCTTTTGTAAAGAATTAAATATTTTTTACATTTGGCAACTGTTCTTCTTTAATCTGGCAATAATAGCACATTCTAAGAAAAACTTTTAAAGCTCATTGAATCATCACATCTTCTAAAAAAATATATGTAAAGGTTCCAATGAAATACATACAACAATAGGACAGCATTGCTACGACTATTTGGTCCCTAAAATATACCTACAATATCGTACCTAAAAATATAAAAAAAGTTGAAAATTGAAGTAGGTTCAAATACTTAGTACTTACTTAAAGAAAGCTTTTTCAAAAAGACTGAAGCAAGATTAACAGATATTATCATTTTTGTAAAAATATTGTGTTCAATAATATCTTTTTGTTCTTGGAAACCAAATTCATAGGCGTTTTTTTTAATGGCAATAGCCACCCAGTGAATAATTTAAATATTTATTTCTGCTAACCAATGCATAGAACATCATTAGAATTTTGTAAAAGTCTCATAATCTATTATGTCCTTCCCGATTTTCCGACCGAAATTCCCTAGCGATTTTTTTTAATGGCATACACTACCCTATATTTCAAATATTTATTACTAATAACCTACGTATATGTATATGGATATCAATCACATTTTGCAAAAATCTGATATTCGAACATGTCTTTTTGCTCATACAAACCAAATTTACTGGCGATTTTTTTTACAAAAACTACCCCATAAATAATTCAAATATTTATTACTAGTACTCCATGCATAGGATTTTATTCAAATTTTGTAAAAGTCTTATAATCTATTATGTCCTTTGGATTTTGCGATTTTTTTTTAATGGCATAAACTACCCTGAAATTAATTCAAGAAAAATGCACAAAATCCATTTCCTTATTTCCAAACCTCTATATGTACTTAATTATATTTTTACATCAGGGAATCACTCCATAATGTTTAGACATTGGCAAACATCATTCAATAAATTTAAACAAGATGAATTGATTTGCTATAATATAAAATCAAAAACTTGTGACCAATATAATAATATCACAAATTTGTTTCGTCTCATTATTTTTATTTATTAGTCATAAGTCGTTAATTAACTTAATTTCGTTGGGTACACACAATAAAACGTTAAACAAAATTAACTCTAAGGCCTGTAGTTGAACGACCATGGCCCATTGAAGTCGTGATAATGAGTATTTCTAATTAAGCCCTCAGGAATGTCTTTATATAGCTGTCTCCAGAAAATCATGGCAACGACCTGTATACTCTACTGACCTGCGTAATTCTGAATGTCGCTAGTATTATTTATTTGTATCCCAACAATTAAATTGATATTTATTTATCGTTTTCAATTAAATTTGTTACGATTAGATATCAAATTTGAGTTAACTTTAATACATTTCCATAATACTCATAAATTACATCTACCCACGTTAAAATCCCACTTGTTTAAATTTAGCAAATTACGGAAATTACAGTAAAAATTAGTCAGCCAGTTGAACGCATAAGTTCTTCTTTAGAACAGTTTTAAGTAAACCGAATAAAATAAACTATTTGTTAGAAATAGCAAATGGTATTAATATTTTCGTAATGTTTTATAGTTAAGTTTAGATAAACACAATAATGTAGAATAACACGCATTATTTGAAGAATTAAAATATGTCTCTTTCCTCATTTGCTAAAGGTGAAGGAAATTTGGTTTGAAGTTTGATACATCGTTATTACAAATAAAATAATGTCAAGAAAGGTTGGTGGAAATACAAGAAGATAGATACCAATAATAATTCAAGATCATTTCCTGCAGAGTTGGGCACTACTAGAGGAAAGTATATTTGTCAAGTACCTACTCAAGTTCTCTTCATTGCAGTCTATATTTTCTACAGAATCTTTTAAATAAACCTTGTTTGTTGAGACGCTAGATTAATTGGATGAAAACCTTTTTTGTATTTCTAAGACTAAGAGTTTCACTTTCATAGTTATTTTGCTTTAGTTTTCAACTTTCTCTACCACTTAAATTTTATTTTTTAACTAATTTATGTAGTATGTTATACCAATACATCAGTTTTATGTTATCCCATCTTTATTTTTGGTTAACGATTATAGATTTTTTACTAGTTTTTAATATTATATATTATTCGTTTTCACTTTGTTAAAATCATAATTTCAGATACTTATAGTTTCTAACAATAAAATAATTTCTCTATCTTATGTCTATTGTCTTTTTTAAATGCACTGTTAAGCCTATTATTTTTACTAATTCTAATTTAGATTTAATCAACAATTTTTAGTTTAATTAATTGTTTTTGTTACTTTTTTAGTACATCAGCTAGGTTCGTCCTTGCCGAGAGAAATTCATAAAAAAATATGCAAAACACGAATTTGATATTAGTTAGCCCCTGGTCTACAAAAGTTAAAATACGTTTGCCCTTGGGTTATGAAGGGTTCCGGGTTAAGCTGCTAGTTAAACATATAATGTAAAATACAACAAAAAATGCCATAACCTTTATCGTTACGCCACAGGCTAAAATGTAAATGCTCTTATCTAGGCCAAAAAGCATTAGTGAACTTCGGTTTTCACAGGAAACTTTCCACAAAAAGTGACCGTAACATTAATCCAACTTGATACAACTATGAAATTCTATTATCTACTTGCGTAAATAAAAATCTGATACAAAACAACGCTGTAGGTACCTATTATCAATGATATCAAGATAAGAGTTTAAATTTTTTTTTAGATTTCATTGAGTTATGGTTTTTACATAATACCCTTAACCTTAATACTTTAAGGAACCTGTCTTTAGTAAATAGTAGAAAATCGAGAAATGAAAAATTGTTCATACATTTTTCTGCAGTAAAATCAAGATGCGGCGATAAGTGGTATAATATTCGGTGAGTAGGTAGTTAATTATTGCTCAAAATATAAACTAAAGAATTAATAGTTATCAAAACGGAAGAAAAACTGTAATCCGAGAAGTGTTCTGGTTTATCAGGTTATTAATTTCTTTTATGTAAAAAGAACCTTAGGGGTGTCATGGAAAACCCCAAAAGTTACGAAAAATACACTGCTTTACAAAGAGGCGTACCTAGTTGAACTCGAAAAGTTTTTGTAAACAATCGATAAATCTATATGTTTAGAATGTGATAGTGTTAGGTCCCAAACAGCATACCTATTGCACAAATAATGTCTTGTTTTCTATGAGAACGTATTAGTTTTCAACCACTCAAATAAGTAGCTTACCTCTGGTGGCAATTAGACTTGAAATCTACTGTGGTAAATGATTAAACAAATCGCGTATCTCTAAACTAAATTTCTCATCTTTGCTTAACGAACACTTGCTTCTTCAAATATATTGCACCAGATGAATGAAACAAACTATTCAATACTTCTGGAATCTCACGTGTAGAAGCGTTAGTAGCTGCTAATTCTATATCAGTTAGTATATAGTCTGTGGGTCTACTTCAATTTAATTTTCTTCTCTTATTTCAGAAGCACTAATTTAGAACCGACACTCTTATCACGGGCTTTGATATTTCTTTGTACATTTGGATGACCCTTGACGTCATCTTCCTGTGGGTATGACACCTGAGTATTCGGGGGTTCGAACCCGGACACGATAGGTAGTGTGACCAGAGCCATGACTGTCCCTCATGCTCTAGCCCGCAGCGCTACCAAGTCGGTAAATTAACAGGATTCATAATTAGCTCTTCTAGATAAACGGACACCATGAAATGGAAATGGAAATATCAAGGAATGAGATCTTTCCCATTCTTTCCCTTGGGCAAAGAGGCTCTGAGAGTGCTCTTACTGGACCAGAACCAACATTGATGATCTCAAATTCAATCCACTACTCACTCATAAGAAATCATATGTTTTTATGTTTAAATGATGTTTCCTCGTGGACTGGCTTAATAGTAACGGGATTAATAATTAGCTCTTCTAGATAAACGGACACCATGAAATGGAAATGGAAATATCAAGGAATGAGATCTTTCTCATTCTTTCCCTTGGGCAAAGAGGCTCTGAGAGTGCTCTTACTGGACCAGAACCAACATTGATGATCTCAAATTCAATCCACTACTCACTAATAAGAAATCATATGTTTTTATGTTTAAATGATGTTACCTCGTGGACTGGCTTAATAGTAGATACAGTAAAATGCTTATAGCTGCACCTAATCCTAAGTCAAATAAATAATACCTTCAGCTATTAAAAGCAACATAAGAATTTTCATGGGATTATTACCATTAAAATGACTTATCTTTGAATATATTTTGAAAATTTAAAAAAATACGATGAACATTGGAAGAATTGCCTACAAAAATATAGCAGCCTCTGCATTTAGGCAAAAAATATCAGATTTAAACGAAAAACCAAAGATACGCTTCGGTATTGATACTTTTGGGATTACAGTTAATCAGATATTGATACTTTTGTGATTATATAGTTAATCAAGCCATCGTTTATAATTTTCTTGTCTTGCTTATCATTAACAGGCAAACAAATGGTAAACAAGGGTAATTTTCATGTATCATGTAAAGCCGATAAAATACTGTGGGGTTTTGGACCGCCCAAAATCCAACAATGAGCTTTTGATACACGTAAATTTATTGTTATTGCATAAACTAGAATTACATATCTCATGTGTGCGAAGTTAACCCCCCTTTTTAGTTAAAAATAAAAAATTGTACTAGGTTGTACTAGCGTTGTACTACTTTGTACCGAAGAGAGTTTTCCAAAATATCACAGGTGTTAAGCAGTAAAATCAAAAACGGTTATTTTTGCTGGCCCCCACTTCTTGAAAAACCAAGTTGTTATCGCTGTACTACATTGTAATAATTATACCGAACATTATACCATTGAAAACAATTTCTTAATTAGCATAGTTTTCGAAAAAAAACGAAGAATTCGAAAAATTCCTAGCCCCTCATTTTTTGAAAATTGCTCTTTTTTCTATGGTACTGTATTGTACTAGTTGTACCGAATATTGTACCGTTCGAAAAAATTTCCTAAGTGGCATAGATTTCGAAAAAAGTGAAAAAATAAAAAATTCCTAGCCCCTCATTTTTTTTTTTATTGCGCCGTATTGTACCAGTTGTACTGATTATTGTATCGTTGTAATTATTTTCCCAACTAGTATAGTCTTCGAAAAAATGAAAAAACAGGAAATTGGTAGCCCCGTTTTCTTAAAATTATTGTTTTTCATCTGTTTAAGCCTACTATCCGTTAAATGGGTCGAAATTTCGAGATCGACCATTAGGCAATTTTTATCGAAAAAGTGAATAGCGAATTCGATTCGGATATGTTTCAAATACCTTTATAAAAAGTTTGCTTTTAGAGCGTGATTATGATCCCCAAACTTCTTAAAATGATGAAGTTCATTCAAATATTTTGTCGTTGCTTTGTCTTTACAATCTTCTAATCTTCCTTTATCATGGTACTGTGCTGGAGATGTTTACCTTTTAAGATTCGCAAGTTGATTTTGTGTTTACTTGAGAAATAATTTTGTTAATTTTTACTCATGAAGTTATGACTGAAGTAAATAAAAATTATTCGAAAATTTAATATTGACACATAATTGATCCATCTACAACTTGGTTTCTCAACCTGGGATTCGCAGTTGGTCAGAAAAAATTAAATACATGTACGAAAAAACCTTTTATTGATTAATCAATGATTTGTAATCAAATGTTACATAGTCAGGGCATTGGAGGTGATTTACTTGATTTTTGGCCTTCATTGAGGGTCGTGTCAATAAAAATATTAGCAAACGAAGGTCTAGAAACTAACTATCGTGATATTTGTATTGGAGATTTTGGTTCTCCTGATTGTTATATGTTTGAATTAGCGGGATTTAGACCGTCTGGAAGTTGGCAGTCAGGGTTATGACCTATGCCCAAAATTTAAATACGCCACAGTGTCAAAAACAAGTTTTTATTTATTGTGACAAGTTTAACAGATTGGTAGGCAATGTATAATTATTTTCAACACCCTTGTCGTCTGTATGCACCAGAACGTTTGTTGTTTCCATTTATGTCCCAATGGAGCTGGCACTCGACCTTTATTAATGTCTTATATCGTTGTTCCGTCTTATATAAGTAATAAATTGTTCTGTCCGCAGTACTAATGATGTCAAAGATACTGTTCGGATGTATACGATTATGATGATTTTAGTTAATATTAGTGACATCCAGCATAAACAAATGATGCTTTGTGCCACATTTGGACAACAAGTTATTAATCAAATAAGTCGTTGTTTATCGCTCTATTTTTGTGAATCTATGTTATAATTCACATGCCACTGGTATGATACATGTGTTTGGAGCATTATTTAAGTTTGAGCATTACGTAACTCCGTGTTTTTGAAATATTCACTTCCGCTCGCCTTTTCTCGTTTATTTGGCTGTATCAAATTAGCTAACATCTGACAACGTTCTGCTGAAGTTTGGTTAAGATCTATTTTTCCTGTTTTATTATTCCGGTTTTGATTAGTTGGTAAGTACATAATGTGTGTCAAATATTAATTTGTACCTTAAGCAAACATTACTTCAGAAAATAATAACTCAACAGCACTTAACATACCTATCAAGCACACAACCAGAAATCGCTTCTAACACTAGTTACCTACTTGAATTATGATTGAGAACCAAAGTAAATAAGTTTAAATCGTTTACGCTTCCCTCGTACTTAAATCAACAAAGCATTTCTCTAACCTTAATATCGTCAATTAAGAAGTAAAATGCTTTATAGCGATTAGTTAATATCTCCATGCTATTGAAGTAATAAATTACTAGAAACTTAGTAGCTTTGTAACAAGGAATGTGGTAAATGTTACAACAGTCGTAAGTAACACTCTCCCTTCTCGGTTCGATAGCGACCAATATTTATACCGCCGCGCCGCGTCGTTTCGCTATACCAACATCTAATAACATAACTCACTTCACACTGGTGTGTATGATGGCTATAGATAAAATGATTAAAGAACTCTATTCCACAGGAAACCATTTAGATGTTAAAGTGAGATATTATTTTCCAATATGTGAGCGCAGGACCGCTCATTGCTATTATACCATTTATCAACAGTTCTTTTTTATTTCCTCTTGGAATAAATACAGTATCGCAAGCGCTTTAATAGAGGCCTTATATAATATGCAAGGAAAATGGTGATATTCTGATCGTAAATAATATGCTGAATGCCTCACTTATTACACTAGTCGAAACAGTAGCACTACGAATACGACTGCCTATTTAACTTAGGACCCATATGTCAGTGGAAATTCCTCGCAATTTCGACATAACGGATACTTTAACTTTATTTATTCAACTATAGAACTTCGCATTAAACTGGAGAAAACTTGACGCCTTATTCAATTTGAGATTGCGGAACCGAACAGTATACAGAATGCTTTAGAACGTGGAATTCACATATTCATTCTTAATTCGATAATTAAAAGATGTGACGTTCGTTTCCACACCATTTATTTTAGATAGTTTCTCTTCTGCTACTTCGGTCGGTACTTCAAAGGAAAATTCAGTTCAGTGTGGACGGTTTTTGGTGTGGACAGGAGCCATCGGAGGACATTTTCGTAAAGTTTAGAAAGTGACCATTTTCTTCTTTTAACATATTATTTCCATCTTCCCTTAAAATCGACATATTATATCGATATATTCTAGTTGTGTATTTTTCTTTTCTTTTCTGAACTACCAGCGATCTCCACAAATGCTGCACTCGTCACTACTATATCGTCCGCCATGTTTTCACCTCCCGAACGTACGAACGATTTGTACTTCCTCGAACACTGCTTCATATGATTTCCATTCGGAATACCAAAATTCTAAACGAGGCATTCGCCTCACCTCGTATTACCTCATTTGCGTTCAGGCTCAGATTTAAACTATATCATGGAGCACATGCAAAGAACGCTGACATGGGCTTTAATAAATTAAAGTTTTAGATGGCAAGAAGGGACGTCAGCAAAGTCATGAGCGTACAAGAAATGTAAGCAGTAAACTAATTTAATACCTATGCAAATTTATGTTTTAAATAAAATGAGAAAATGGAAAAATATATTATCTGCTGTAATCAATCAAACATTGAACTTAACAAGTAAATCTATTATTTATGAACATAAACAGTAGCCAAGAATTAATTATAGTTGATCCAATTTTAAGATTTATTTACTTAACCCGTGAACAGCACAAAAACGCCAGGCTTCGCCTACATTATGTCCCAACCACATCGGCCTTTTTGTTTTGCCTTAGAGCAAAAACGTGGTACTTTGACCGACACACATCAGCAACATATCCATAAATATAAGTTTATTTCTTAAGGGCTTGCATCCAAAATTTCTATCCTGTATCACTTTCCAATTATTTCTAGCTCATTTAATAATGATATAAAGCAAAATTAGTAGCAGTAGCACATAAAAGTATTAAGTATTAAATTTAGAAGTTCAAGTGCAGTCCTTTTAATGACTGAGGGGCTGGCAAATTTAAAAAGATACTACCTACGAGAATAACTGCTACAGATTCTTTTTTTTTGTAGAAATTTAGATGATATTAATAAGGTTATGAAACTAAATGTATTATAAATTGCAAAAAAATAGTTTCAGATTAATTTGAATATAAAAGAAGAGTTTTTAAACCGCCTTATAAAAAAGCGAATAAAATTGGCGATGCCTTAGAGAGAAATAATAAGTTGTCTACTAGAAAATTTTCAAAATTTATACAGTAGACCCAGTATCAGTACTAATAATTTGTAGTCGTCGACTCTTCATACCTTCATTCGTTAGAGAATCCAAAGAGTTATTAATAGAGATACCATCAGATAACGGAAATGGTATAGATAAATAGATAACCTTTATTTGACCACATTCCTGTTACAAAACAAATGTGCAAGTCATAGAATATAATATTTTTGATTGACTAATTAAACCAGTTGGTAATAAACTCTAAGAACAATTTAAGAGTAGAATAATCTAAATAAGAGGAACAGTATATAAAATACTGCTGATATACATCCAATATTTTTGTTATTATTGTCATGAATTACATGCTCTGTGAAAAACCAAAAAATAATTGGAATAATAGCGCATAAATAAATAGTCAGTTGTATAAAAGTGCATGTAGACTGTATCAATTATTCAAAAGAGTAAAAGATAAAGTATAAAACAAAATGCTATGACGATGAATTTAATAAACAGAAATAGTTTTTTCCGAGTCAACACCTAACATGCATTTCAAAAGTACTAAACCCTCACATTAAATGCCTGCAAAAAAGCTAGCCTGGCAAATCATAAAGAATATTGGAATTCTTAACGTGGAGCCAAATATTTAAATTAAAATTCATGGGAATAGATCTTTTCATACTATATTTGCATTTTGTAATTTCTAATCTTTCAAAGGTATTTAATTTTCTATAATTTGTCATATTCTTGATTAACTTAAGTCATTAATGTCTATTCTATGGTTATTCTTAAAATATATATTGGACAACGTTAGATTTGTCAGTTCTTCCATATCTGTGATGAACCATATTATGCTCTTTTTTTAATTGATTGTTGCTTTAAAAATAATTTCATAAATTTCAGATTTACTTCAATTTTCTCCTTTGGATTGCTTAAAAGTTGTTACAATATATTTCCTGAAGGGTGAATAATTGTTATACCGATGCCTCTAAATATCTTACTAAAACTCTTTGTATACCGAGGTCCGTATGGAATTGAAATTGAGGAATTTCGAATGGTCTCCATAAATGTACATTTCCAAATTATTGGGAACTTAATAAATGATGAGCCAAGAAATTGCGTGTGTTTATTTAGAGTTGAGCACAATTATTGTAAAATATAAAAAGTGCTATTGTCTTTTCTATAAATTCTAAATTCCAACTTATTTTCACTCTTCTACTAATGCATTTACGCAAATGGTAGTTGTCTATTGTTTTCAATTTCATAAATGTTCGAAGTTCGAAACAAAGTTCAAATCTGTTGCTTTTGTATCAAATGCTGCAATAATAAATACCATCGACATGTTTTATCAATTTCCATTTCTTTTGTTTCTATTTGAACATTCTCATGAAAAGTTTGACAATAAAAGGTAACAAACTTATTCAACCCCTTCATGTTGCTTGAAAAAATTTTTATTATATCGAAAACTTCATGCGAATTTTCATGGGACAAATAAAATATATTCTTTTCAGAAAAAGGTCATTTAATTTCGATAATTCTCTAAGATAGTCCAAGGTCTGTGGGATTGGTAGGACTCTTGGAAACATTTTGAAACACAAATTTCACCTACTTGCAACTGTATATTATTGACGTTATTAATAAACTTATTAAAATTACTAACTAAATATAGTGATTATGCAATAGGTAAATTTCTCTTCTGTTGACCATATCGATAAGTGTTAAATCTGTGATCCAATCGCTAACACAATGGGATGTATCGACTTTCCAGGTGTACGAATCTTTTTCCCATATATAACCGTTTGAGAGTTTTCTTATCCTTTACAGAATTTGATGTTTTAATTTTATAAGTCAGTCAATATGTCATTTGAGGTAGGAAGTCATGCGACGTCGGCAATATTTTCAGAGCTTGTGGGGACTATTGGTAAGTGTACTGGTGAGTTGTCGCGGGGAATGGATCGTGGGTTCGCCGCCATATTGGAAAATGAGGCGTCTGCGGTTTTATTCGAATATCTCGCATCAAAGTTTTAATTTTACTCCGAAATTGCTTTTTTATCTTTTTCTATTTCTTTGACGTAAACGGCCACATTTACGAGAAGAATAGAAGATACCACAGTTGTAGCTCTAGAAAAAACCTACAAAGACTTTGGCACATTTTTTACGTGGTTTCCTCAGGAGGCCTAATCCATGGTTCATTGTTACGTCACATTATTGTCTGATGCTTTTTGTAACTTTTTGTTCTCCTTCTTTTGGTTGATTCTGCGCCGATAGAACATTTTTAGTTTTCTGCATTTTCTGTTTGCTGTTCCAAGGATATTTATCGTCGTATCTTGGCTGTATGTCTATTGCGTGTTCTTCACGCCATTTAACAAGATCTGGGGTGTTTTCGCAATTCTCGCCACTGCTATTTTCACAGATGATCCAGCACTTCAACCCCTATTTTCGGAATCCGCAAACCTGTATTAATAATAAAAATACTATAATGTGATAACTGATGATATACATGATATGCTACCCCAAGGAACAATTTTAAGATTATTAGGCATCTATTAAGTTTTATAGCAGTTTTAAAAAGGTAAATAAACATATATTAACTTTAATAATGCTTTAGTTTATACTGTTTACTCTTTAAGCTCATTTACTCTGAGGAATAAACCTTTAAGTACTCCTAAAGAGAACACTTTAGGCCTATTTGGACCTAAAAACCATTTGACGTTGTAAAAGATTTATTATGATCTTGGATGTGGCTAACACAAATCAATCTAAACTTATTAAGGTTTTAAAGGGTGTTTGGTTTATACTAGCTTAATATAAAGCTTATAGTTTTATGACTCATTTCTAAAGATACTTTTGAGAACCCATTAAAACTATTTATTAAGACTAATAGATCTTCAGTGCAATGAGCCATGTAAAATGCTTTTATAAAGAACAAACTAACTCTTAAAGATCAATTACCAAGGTCTTTATAAACGTTTTATAAATCGAATAGCTTTAATCAAACTCACTTTGAATAAATATAAGGCAAGAAGGTACTTCTATTATACCTTTAAGACTATTTTATCTTACAGAATAAACAAAACAAGGGAGTGGCCATTCTCCTACATGTTTTTAGTGACTATTATAGGTGGTGTAGATATACGTGTGTGCTGTTCATTTTGCTTATTATATGTTTGTGATAGTAACAGTTTCCCTTTTGTTACACCTATGTAGGTACATTTGTTTTCTTGTGTGAGGTTATGGATTTCTATTTTAGATAATGCAAGAAAGCTCGAACAACTTAAATAGATAATATATAATAGTATTAATAACCACAAGCTAATGTCATTATCCTAATTTTAATTACATATTTATTTAGAAAATAAGGTTGTACTACATATATTATAATTTTTTTTATCATTTTCTTGTCGGCTTTATTGGTTTAGAAACACCCTAGCGGAGAATCAGAGATGTTAGGTACTGAGACCAAAACAACGAAAGAAGGCAACAAGTAAAACGAGAAGTATTTATGCAAGAGTAAATAGACTAATTTAATATCAAATGGTGCGCATGTTGCATTTGCCAAGGGTGTTTAACCAAAAAAAAGCTAGATGTTCAATAAAATTAATTTTTTAGACAAATATGTTTTACATTTTACTCTTAAAGACCCCTTGTAGGCTATTATAAAACATAAATTGTTCCGTGGTTTCAAAGAAACTTGGTTTCCTATCAAGAGCAAATATTACTTTTTTTAACAGTTATTATTATTTTTTGACAAATTTTTAATATGGAGGATTAATAAAAAAGCTGCAAACAAAATAAAATCCTCCAGTTATTTTGCCCTCTCCCCCATATATATTTGCAAATTTAACCAAATCAATTAAGAAAATAAAATGATATAGCTTACCTGAGGCAGATATTTAAGATATCTAACATAGAGTTAGTTTAACCAAAGTGTTTTAGGCTAAAAATTTGATTGAAACCACTAACAAAGTCAATATTAGGAAGATGAGATTATACCCAAAAACGTAAATTATACGCACAAAAGGATATAGGCAGTGAAAATGATTAACCGATAATCGATAAATCATTTTATAGGCCATAAAAGATAAAAAATAGAAGGGCTTGTTACGTCAATATCGAAAAGAATAATAGTTCATGGTATTAGAAACATATACGTGCAATTGGCCATATTATCATCAAATCCGTATAGGTAATTGATAACTTAATTATGTAAGAATCCACATACTGTGTAATTTCGAAATTATTATATTTGCACGCATATCTGGGAACGGTTTAACTTTTGGGTTTGTGTAGTTTAAATAATTATAGTATTATACAATCGGTACCTACTCTTTGAATAAAACATATTTAATAATTTGCAGGTTTGTGATTTTTGATATATTATTTTGCATAAAATACGGTAGCATTAATTATATCCGGAAATAGGATATGTTTGAAGTGCCATTTCTACGTAACCATCATATAAAATATTCGTTTATCTACACCTCCGCTCTCGACTATCAATTATATTTATATATTGGTATAAAAATTAAAAAATAACAAATGAAATATATATTAACAAAATTATTTTAATTAAAAAATGCATTTCTATATTAGATTGGGTTAATGTAAAATTATCTATACCGGGTGACCACGAAATGAGGCTCGCCTGTATCTTCTTTGTTTTACAGGATATAAATTTCAAATTTGGACAAGTCAAATAACAGTTAAATACGCATTATTTCAACCATTTTATCACTTTCTGTCGCTTCCGGTTTCACCGGAAATGACGCTAACTTTCGTTTTTTAAATGGAACACTCTGTATATTTTTACATTTTTGGATTCAGGAGGTCATTTTGAATACATTTAAGGCATATTGAAATAAAAATATTATTGACAGACATTTTTATGAGCAAATTTAATTTTTTTGATCTAGGCGGCCATGACTCCAAAAAAATGTTTTGTTTTGCTTCAATAATTAATCAAAAAATACAATTATGATATTATGTGGTATGACATTTGTGTTATAAGATCTTAAACATTTCGGAAATCGTTTTTCCAGAATAACTAATTTTTTTTAAATGGCACCATGGTGACTCACTATGTTATTTTAATAAAGCATTTCATAACCGATAATTTGGTACCAAACACTTCAGTATTTGTTCATATTATAATACATAAAACTTACATTCAACAAGATATAAATGAAAATAAACTCATAATATTTAACACTGAATTTCTATCAAATAGGTGCCTTTGAAATGTAATGAAAGAAACAAATGAATAGTTTGACAGCTCAAATGATATTTAAATCTATGAGAATCAGGTATTATTTTGTTGCGTATAAAAAAATTATGGTTTATTCACAAAGTGACAAAGTGGATATGCTGTTGATATACGGGGAAAGTCGCAGAAATAGTCTGGCAGACCGTGATTTATATGCAGAACGCTATCCACTAAGAAAGTGTAGAACGGGAGCTGAGTCAAGAGAGAGAAGCTCAAGAACACCACTTTGTCACTTTGTGAATAAACCATAATTTTTTAATACGCAGCATAATAATACCTGATTCTCATAGATTTAAATATCATTTGACATTTGAGCTATGAAACTATTCATTTGTTTCTTTCGTTACATTTCAAAGGCACCTATTTGATAGAAAATCAGTGTTAAAATAGTATATTATATATCGCGGGACTGAAGTAGTACTTTTAATCCCGAAGGTAAAGTTTATGGCCCGACCGAAGGGAGGGCCATAATTTACCTGAGGGATTAAGAATACTTCAGTCCCAAGGTATATACAATACTTTTCGCACTTCCGGAACTGAATGCAAATGTTAAGAAATAACGAAAATTGTTTTGTTTAAAAAATTTCCGATTTTGCGATTGCGAAGTCTCTCTTAAAGAACACTTTAATAGAAGGTCTTGATAAACGTTGCCGTAGTAACGCTTCTGCAGCTTTATCGAAACAAACGCCAGTTGACAGTTCAATATGAAAATGACGTATCTGGTATGAATCAAGTATTTTTATCTGCTACATTAACCCAGCAAAAATTAGTTAATATTGCGAATTGTAATAATGTTAATGTAAATAAATATTAATGTACAATACTATTCTAAGTTAATTTTTTTCAATAAAATACATATTAAAATTATTTGTTAGTAATTTCATTCTTCCGGGATTTCTGTCATTATTTGATCCCGGAGGGATTAAATGTGATACTTCAGTCCCTATCAAAATGGAGTGAAGTTGTTACTTTATTCCCGGAAGTGCGAAAAATATTTTTATTTTCATTTATATCTTGTTGAATGTAATTTTTATGTATTATAATATGAACAAATAATGAAGTACCAAATTATCGGTAATGAAATGCTTTATTAAAATAACATAGTGACTCACCATGGTGCCATTTAAAAAAAAGGAGTTATTCTGGAGAAACGATTTCCGAAATGTTTAAGATCTTATAACACAAATGTCATACGGCATAATATCATAATTGTATTTTTTGATTAATTATTGAAGCAAAACAAAACATTTTTTTGGGGTCACGGCCGCCTAGATCAAAAATTAAATTTGCTCGTAAAAATGTCTGTCAATAATATTTTTATCTCAAAATGCCTTTACTGCATTCAAAATGACCTCCTTAATCCAAAAATGTAAAAATATACAGGGTGTTCCATTTAAAAAACGAAAGTTAGTGTCATTTCCGGTAAAACCGGAAGCAACGGAAACCGTTGAAATAATGCATATTTAACCGTTATTTGACGTGCCCAAATTTGAAATGAATATCTTGTAAAACAAAGAAGATATAAGGGCGAGCGTCATTTCGTGGTCACCCGATATATGTATTTGTGAATGTGTATCACCATGAAAGAAGTAGGTTGGTTGCATTTATGACTAAAACTTTACCTTGCTTTGAAAGAAGAAATGATTGTGGTTCAATTATAATCTACCTAACTAATTAAATGAATTATATAGTTTTTTTTTGTTATCACTATAAAATAGAGTTTTTAAATAAAGATCTAATCATAATTATAAACATTATTTACTAAATCCTAAGTATTCAACACAAAGAAATTAAGACTGACATGGCAATAAATATAAATGAGTAATTTCTAGTGAATATGTTTAGAAAGGTATAATAATGTTAAGAAATAATATAATGACAACCAAGGTCTAATTATGCGCAGCATACCATGCTGTGACTTACAGGACATGGATTGCATTTTATGTTATATCAATTTTATGGCCCATCACTTCTTTCAGTCGCCACCTCATAACAAACACACATACAAAGCAGGAAATCCTTATTATTAATAATGATGGTTCTGTATTATTAATGTTTTTGATATCGCCAAATAAGGATAGAAGAAATCCTTCATTTCTTAGAAGTTGTACCGTAATTACAGATTTGTATAAAATAAAAACTATTATAATAATTATTAATAAATGCAATACTGAAATATGCTGAAACTTGAGATCACAACCATACAGATCATTTTTAAATATTGTTATGAAATAATATTATAGCAGATTTCTTTTATATGATTTTTTTTTGTAAATTCCTTTTTATTAATTAATTTTAAAGAGAAAAAATTATATGAATTTAGAATTTTGATTATGATCGATGGTACACCTCTTTCTGTATAATAATATACAATTTACGATTAAAAACAGTAATAAAAAATACAAAGTTCATGACATCGCATCAAGATTTAGCGACCCACACAACTACCTGCAACCCAGCGTGTTGCTATTCAGACACGCAGAGCATCAGAAATAAAAATCTCAAAAGTTGTACCAAAACGGCATGGTGTCATTAAACTTATTAACAAATTTATCTGCAAAATGGATAATTTGCATTTTACAAAATTGTCTACATGTTTACATTGGTATACCACTTAATTTAGTGGTTTTGGTATACACCATTGGACGATATTTAAATTAAATAATCCAAGTCTATAAAAAGTTATTAACTTAGTGGTTAATTTAACAGAATTCAAATTATTAAGTGTTATTTCATAAAATAAGTTAATTCATAATGTTAATTTTTAGCAATGTTTTCGGTTCTATTTACCACGGTTTAATAACAACGGGACAGAACTTAAGTCAAAATTTTTCTTCTTCCAATTTGGAGATAAATTGTTGATTATTATTCAAAAAACGCACATTGATCTATTAAAATAACATTATTATAAAATATTTTGGATTTCCTTGATAATTTGATGATAATGATTTTATTACTGATAAAATTTATGTTCTTAATGTTAATCTGGTAAATGTATTATGGAGTGAAGTTACAATTCAAATAATTTTACCAGTGTCCGAAGGAACGATAGAAAGTAGACAAAATCTTTACGGTTTAAAAAACAAAATCAAAGAAAAAAATATATCCACTATAATACCGCAACAAATAAACTCCTTGTATCCTTAAACAAAAGTTATTCGAGATTGCAATATTATAGTGTATACTCTCACAATGATATCTATTATCATGATTGGGAATGGAACCTGGAACTCTGAGCTTGCCTTTCGATCATCAGTTATGTCTGGTAAATGGTAAATAGGTGTCTACTGTTTGCTGCTACCAAAAGTTAGTCCCATATACTAACTTTAGCTGCTACCTACACCTACCTCTCAGAAAAAAGTAAAATTAAAGAGCAATGAAGTTTTACAAAGAGAGTATTTAAATTAAATAAAGGTTTTATAATTTGCGTGCAAGTAAATCTTTGATGTTTCCGGGTTTAATCCCAGTTTTATGACGAATTACGCTAAAAGCCATCAACTTTGCAAATATAGGTTTGTAGAAAAAAGTGTAAGTCCAGTTTAGAGGAGCTGTTATATGAAAATGACAACAATAATTTGTTTGGTATAGTTTCACGAAAAATCATCAAGTTTTGCAGAAAGTGTAAAAGGTTTTATAATATTTTCGATACATTAATATATGATTGAGTCTTTCTGGGTTTGGTAGAGCTGCTCTCTTGTAGGGATAATATACCTATTGTTTCATCAAGTTTGCAGGAGAATACTTTAAGAAAATTTGAAAGGTTTTATAACAGTTTTAATACATGGCAAGTGGGCCTTTTCCTTTAGTAAAACTGTTGTTTTGTGTTTACACCCCTTAGTAAACAAGAAGGTGCAATTGACATGGTCCACAAGAAAAACAATGAATTCTCAAAATGTTGACAGTTCAGCTAAGCTGTGTTAAAATGATTTTTAGCAGACTTGGACTTGTTGGAAAGAACTTTTTACTCTAAATCAGATGACTAATTATTGAGAAAATATTTTGTTGTCTGAATGAAAAATAAGGAAGCTCTATAGCGATTGAGTTAGGAAGAAAATGAGAAAATCCGGGAGTTTCTATCTTTATCTATTCCCAATATAGTTGTTCAAGTGTGGGCATATACCGGGTGACCACGGATCATGGTAAACCCCCGCCATTTCCACAATTTTTGAGCTATCCAAATGAAATTTTGCAGCAGTAATGTACGTCCAATAAAATCATTCACCTGTCAAAGTTACGTCTTTTAATTGTTTCTTCCATGGCTAGTGTGATAAATAGTATAAAATGACGTGTTGTGTTCGATGATTTTTCCCTTTTTTATTACTTGCACATTGCAGATTTATCACGGATGGGCACATCAATGGATTTCATACAAAATGTATTATTTTATGGTATCGGTTTACCATTATGATATCTTTTTGGGAAATTGGTCAAAATGAACAAAAAGTTATTTGGTCAAATTTGAATGCACCCCCAAGACGCCAATTTTATATTTATTTTGTCGATCTAATTTTTTGGGAGTTATACCAGTACATTTGAACCAAATTAGACCAATCATGGCACCCTAGATTAAAAAATGAAATTGGCTCTATGAAAATCAAGTGGGCTTAAAGACTCCCCAAAATAGTTCTACCATACTGAGAATTTTCTCAGTATTACAAAAATGCAATAATATACAGGATATTCCATTTAGAATTCTAGTTGAAGTCACTTCCGTCGAAACCAGACATCGAAGAAAAAATTGGATGGGCCGAAATGAGTCTGTTTGGACGTATATTACTGCTGCAAAATTTCATTTGGATAGCTCAAAAATTGTGGAAATGGCGGGGGTTTACCATGATCCGTGGTCACCCGGTACCTATACATATATAATATTCCTCTAATCACGGCCTCAATCATTTTCTTTGAAATTGCATCCCTGCATTTACAATTAAAGATTGGAGTCAAACCCTCAATTTTAAAATAGTGTCTAATATTTTTACTTCCCTGATCTTACATTTTTTGAAAACCACAAAATAATAAAGGAATATAATATGTACATAGAACAATACCTAATTGTGACTGAAAGCACAGAGCACAGGAAACATTCATGTTGAAAGGTGCCAATTCTTTACTATTCTCTTCTTTTTCAATACTTATATTCCCTTGAAGAAACTCCCTCCGCCCCTAACGTCTTAGAATTCCGATAAAAATAACACCCGGCAAAATTTAAAGGAAACATCAATTTTCTTCTGGACCATATCGGGCTCTTCCTCGAAATTTTGCAAATTACACCAGACTATAGTGCTTTATAAAATAGCTCTGAGGTATTTTTTCTTTTTGCTAGTATTTTTCATTTAAGGCCAAAAAAATATTTCAAATCGTAGTAATTAGGTAATCTATTAAATTTTTGTGACGTCAAAAACGGATATACGGATATCATATGACTCACATAACCTCAAATTTTTTATTTTTGTAAATTTATTTTCAATTTTAATTTAAATTTTTGTAGTTCTAACATGGATCCATTATAACATTTAGAAACTCTCGCAGACAGAAAATATATAAATATATAGACGGTTAATTATAGGTTGGATTTTCAACCAACAAAAATAATCTTATTTTATTAAATCAAGGCAATTAAAACTTCATTAATAATGCATTAAACAAGATTTTAGTTGATAGTACAGAAACCAAGCAGAAATTTTGATAAAAGCGACATAATATTCGAAAATCGTAAAAAATGCATATTTTTGAGGTTAATATTGTGACGCCACGAGCACAAACGAATTTGTTTGGAGTTTAACCAATACCAAGACCGTCCGTTTTTGACGCCATTAACGGAAAACTGGCGGGAATTTTGAAATTGATACAACTTATTAACATTTAAAGCAACTGTAAGAATGATATATTATTGAAATTTATTGCATTTTTATATTTAATATGTATTCAACTTTGATGTAAATCTATTAAAAACTTTTAATTCAATTGAGGTGTAAGAGCCCATTGTATCCCCTTACGGTCAATATACGTACCAGAACTTCCAGAGATTCCTCTTGGGGCAGCGAGCGGAGGACTGACTTGACACACTTTGTATCGATACGAAAAGTTAAGCGACAGTTGCCGCGCTTAGTATGTGGATGGGTGACTATCCACGGAAAGACGCGGTCAGGTGTCCCTACTTCTAGCAGCTTATATCAGCTATATCGCAGAAGCAATACAACTGTAGGTGAAAGGTGTATTGAGGATATACCATCCTTCGGAGGGGATGTAAAGCAGTCGGTCCCTTGTCTATTAAATGTTAGGCAAGTAAAGAATCCCTACTCTTAATAAGATAAGAGGTTCGGCAAAATTTCCAGGTTGGGGACTTATTTTGCCTTTTGCAACCTCATCCACTAACAAAACCTGGTGTTTAAATTAATCAGTGTGATAATTATAAAATGCTTATAAATGTGTGTTATTTTAAATTCTCAAATTATTGTTTAAATAAATACCGTCATTATAATTGAGTTGAAAATGTATATTTTGATTCTAAGACTTTCTTGGAGCTGATGATTTGTGGTAGAGACTTCCACGTTGTGTGTTTAAATGCTTGACGTTCCGACCATCTGTTATTTTTTCTTATTTCAAAAAAAGATGAATCTGAAGATCACAAGATGGTGAGAGTGTCATTAATTCAATATATTCCATACGGAAGAGAACCTGATATCTCTTATTAATATATAAAAATGAATGTTCTGGATTAAATCGCAATAATAAGTATAATATATGATAAAACAAACTAATAATACAAGGGAGATTTGATGATGTGCTGGTTGTAAATATTTCCAAGGAGGAATTTATTTAAAAAACTGCATCCGACCAAAAATTATTTACCTTCCCTTCCTACTATTATAAGCTATCGACAGGAATTTCTATACAGTTTAAAATTTACTTATGATAACAAATTATTCTGGTATTTTTCTTCCTAATTTGTAATAACTCCATAAATTTAGATATTTTTGTTCCTTATACATTTTCACATGTTTCTGTTTTGATAAATTTCTAATAACTTCATTTACATTAAATATCATGTTTTCACAGACCTTCCTTGTCATGTTCTTCAGCAAAATATGAAACGCGTTCTAAAACAAGAAACGGCCTGCAATACCTCACACTGCAGGATGCTTTTTAACTGAGACTTGAAAGGTGTACGTACAGGTGGTCTCAGTTACTACCCACGTGCCAGTAGACACTGTTATTGATACCTCCTGATTCCTAAATCTCTTGTTGTAGCTAACAGGTGAATAATCGTTATTAAATCGCGCATAAGAAGATTAAAATAGTCGTTATTTATCGGATTAGCAATGTGAGGTGGGAAATATATTTTAATAATAAACGCATTTGAACGACTTGTTTCAGATTATGTACCGCAAGGGCTTTTAAAACTGATATATCGTATTCTACTCTATATTAACACCCTAGAAATGTACAAATAATCTAGATTTAGAATCTGAAGTTAAAGTTAAAAAGAGAAAATCATATAAACCTATGACTTAATATTATTCTTTACAAAGATACAGGTAAGTTTTATGTGTAACTATTATTTTTTAAATATTTATTAAAAAAAAATCCGTATAAAATTTTGTTAGAAATTATAGTTGATTCAATTTATACCAACATTTACATTAAATTTGCAAGTTATTAAACACATATGAAAAAAAATTGATCTTTGACACGCATATCGGTAATGAATAAATTTAAGGCATACATTTATATGAACTCTTCTTTTTAATTTCACATTTTGAATCTATTCTGGATGTTATTTAAAATTCAATCTGTATACTAACATCCTACAAGATATACAAATATACAGATTCAACATTTTTTAAATGTAAGTAAGTAGATAAATAAATAAATTATTTATCTACTTACTAGATTTACACAAATATTTAAG
Organism: Rhagium mordax; assembly: GCA_963680705.1. Taxonomy (NCBI): domain Eukaryota; kingdom Metazoa; phylum Arthropoda; class Insecta; order Coleoptera; family Cerambycidae; genus Rhagium; species Rhagium mordax. The sequence goes on from OY796656.1 coordinate 109,849,846, forward strand.
ATTCCCATTTTTTATTTTGACACTTGTAAAAAAGTATAAGTATAACAAAATTTTTAATTTTACGGTATGAAATTTTTTATTAATAATAAAGGTTTGACAAATTTAATGAAACCAAGGAAATTTCTTCTCGGTCGACGTAGCCATATTTATTGACCATCATTATCCAACTGTAAACATCCAATATTTTCTACAAGAAAAGCTGTAGGAGAAACCAGATCTTGCTAATAAATATACTCAGGGCGAACATATTTTTCTTTTCCTAGCGTTGAAAACACATTAACTTTTAGGGGGTATTTTTATGTACTCATTACAACATCCATAAATCTCTTACGGAAGTTTTGTATACTTTTCTTTAATAATAAATATCATTTTTGTGCCGGAGTAAATGGTAGCCAATTTTATGACGTAAACTAGATAACAAACTCCCAACAAGTTTTGGATTTTTAACGGCTTATTGCTCAAGTTAAGACGAATTATTTCCTCCCTCCAGGGACAAACAGTAACATTATATCGTCGGCTGCTTTGTAGTAAAGGAAACTTTCCTAAGAATCTGACATTTGGGAAACACTGGCCTCTTGGGGTATTCGTATTGAACAGCATCTTTTCTCACATTTTGTTGCTTATGCGCCCTCGAGGTACTTTAGTCCTGAAGAGAAATATATTACGTATTTGTGTTTGAATGTATGTAACATACAACAATTTACACACTGAAAATACATACAAAAATGTGAAACTTCTGGGTTTTCTCTAACGGAGTTGTTTGTACTTATTTTGTTTTTTAAATTCAATTCATATACCTATATCTCATCTCTTCGGTGATAAACTAGTTTGTTGATTTGCTTTATTTAAATTACATTGATCTTATGATTGATATGAAGACAAGACAATGAGACAAAATCCAGTCAACCAACTTATAATAATTATAAATTGACGTTTATTTAAAAAAACTGACTTGACAATACTACCAGTCCAAAAATATCTCTTACTAGCCTACAATGCATCTGAGAAAAAAATCGTTATGTGCCCATTTTCCTACAGATGTGATTGGACCTTAAATTATAATAATCCACACGCCAGACTTTGTCCACAATTTTTTTCCTGCGTTCTAATACCAAATACTAAATATGTTTTATTTAGAACATCGCCGATCACTATAATTAAATCATCGTGATAATGTCAGAAGCACAAAAGATGTGCATTAATAAAAAATAAAATATTCCTGAAAAACTTTGTTGTTTCGGAAATATAATTATATTTTCTTACACCTGCAAAGCGATGTTCCTCCCCCATGATTAATTGGGGAATATCTTTTAAACAGCCCCTATTCAGGGCCAAGTCAATTAGATTGAAAAAATGAAACAAATGACTGGCTACTCATATTCAAGTATATGAATAAATTAAGACCTACATAAACTGTCAACTCTTTCCACCATAATGGCCTCACGACTGAAATATATTTCATAAATCATTGTTTAAATCCTGCATTTATCAAGTCCATTTTTATTCCAAGTTTGCATATAAATGTTCTAATTATTAATCCTTACATAAATTTAAACAGTCTGCTAGCAAAAAGTTTGTTAAATTAATATTGTTTGAGGTTTTTGCTTGCAGAAATATATATTTAATTTTTTTAGTAGGTATATGTATAGGATGTACTCAGAAATGAAACCTTTTTAACATCGAATGGTACTAAACTGTTCTATTATTGATATTGAATAGCACTTCGTGAGAAACTCGCATAATATACATCAAACTGGTGCTTTAATTTTAATAACCTTTATAAATCAATCAGTGACAAAAATGAGGATAAATTTAAAAACACAATTAAAAATGTGTTTGTAGATACCGAGTGGTAGCTAATAGAAGAAGAAAAAATTCAAATTGTCCTGAAGAAGAATTTCTGTATACATTTTTTCGTATTAGCAATAGATTTCCCGCAGAAAGATTCAAAAATATGTTAAAATTTTGTTTTTAATTTGTTCAATTCAAAGGACCTTAAAAGTTCTTCATCTTAGTTACTTTCGTCTTTTTCTTGTAACAACTCATGGTTATCATTATCCTTATCATCATAATCGATATTTTCTTCTGCTTTCACATTCATTTCATAGTTGGTCCATGAATCACTGAAAAAATCCACAAACTGGTGAAAAAAGTAACCCGTTGTAGGCAGGTAACCTGCTTTCGACATCTGCTCTTCTGCCCCTGTAAATCTAGGCTTTTGTTGATACATTTCAAGTGTGATAACTAAAAATTTGTACTTGCACACATTTATAATTGCGAGGAATTAAAAAAAAGCTGTTTCTTCTCTCTACGTCCAATAACATTTTCCATTAGGTATACATTATTTTTTAGTTGTCAAAACTTAATATATTATTTATTATGTCATATCCATATTTATTTTATATCTATATTTGTTTTATTGTATATTTTATTATTTCCCCTCTATATTTATATTTACATTTATGTGTCAATTTGACTTATATTTATTTATGTACAAACTACTGACTTGTGTAAATACTTCTGTATAATGCACCAATAAATACTTACTTACTTACTTACTTACTTACTTACTTACTTAATATTTTAAAATTTATCAAAATTACAATATTATCGACGAACAAGCCCATGTGGTGAGACGTCATGTTATGAATGGGTTTTAAGCAAAAATGTTTTATTATATCTCACAAAAATTTTTATTTCTTAAAAAGACGTCTAGTTTCGGAGCTAAACTAACTTCGTCTTCAGGTCAACTTTTCTTTATATCCTTTCTTTTTAAATACTTTAAAATGTAACGAAAATTGAAAATATATTCGGAAATGAAAGCTGAAGTCTTTCCTTCTAAATTATTATACAGGGTGTCCCGAATTTAGCTATAAAGATTTTGCCATCAGTTTCTACGTCCAAAAATGGTAAAAAAAGTTCCTATAAACATGGCCCCGAAAATGCTTCCTAAGGGAGCTACATCCCTTTAAAGGTGCATCCTTGAAGACGGTTTTTATTTATTAACTCCGAAACTGTTCAAGTTAAAGTAATGAAATTTTGCACATGAGTGGGTGAAAATCTCGTTGAAAGATTCCGTTACATACAAACATACAGGTAAAGCTAATAAAAGCGTGTTAAAAATACATTAATAGTAACAGCCCCCCTCCCAATCCGTCCACTTCACCAGATAGTTCCAGAGAAAAAAACTCTTGTATTTATATGGTCTCTTCGATTTACCGGCAGTCATGCAGACGGTTTCATCGTCGATTTTGCACACCATCTCCCTTACCATACTAAAGTACTTAGTATATTCAAAGATAGCACTGCTTCCATGCAAATAATGTATAACAATGCCTCACATCGCAGATACACAAAAACCATAGCGCCAATAAGCTTCTGAGCATTCTAACTGGTTTTGACAGACAAAAAACATTAAATTTTAATTGACTAAACAAGTGAAATCGACTTCATTCTTTCACTTGTTTAAATTCTTTACCAAGGGACTATAAAAAACATGTATCAAAGTTTCCATCATATCAGTGGTGTGAAAATTGTTACCGAAATAAAAACTGAATAACTGTTTATTGGCCTCATTTCCATCAAGTATTTAAGAGTTGCACAAATTGCAAGGGTTCTTTTCAATCCAGCACCTAAGCTAAATATTTCAGCAATTACCGTGAGCTTGGCTGGAAGCATTCACATCATAATAGTGTTTTGAGGGCGTCTCTATATTTAAATTATTACCTGCTGTGTGAAATGGATCGACGTTCTGGGGCTGCTGCATAATTTTGCATATCTGTGATTGCTATGCATTTGATGCTTTTGATCTTTTTGCATCTAAGTATTTGAATTCAAGTTGGATGAATGCCAATTTTTGCTGTCAGGCGTTCTATTATTGTAATATAATAATTATTTCTTGGGTGTATAAATAGAAATGTCTACACTGGCTGTTATTAATGTTAATATGGCGTTTAAAAGACAAAATAAATAAAAAAATTTGTTTGCACAAAAGCGAAGTAAGAGTACGTTTTCATTGTAATTCATATGGAATAATTATTTTATTCTAAAGAAAATATATGGAATAATAAGTAGAATATTTAGTATGTGGTACTATTTTTATTTCCTCGTACAGTGGACACGTGGAGGAGTTAAGGGAAAATATTCGATTTGGATGATACAAACCACTTGCTTAATCTAAACCTGAGATAAACCAACATTTACTAAATTAAAAAGTGTTTTAGAATTAAGTTAAAAAATATTCGTAAAAGCCTTTATTTTCAGAGTTATGTGAAGTTTGCATTATGTTTTTACGTCTTAATAATGCCTGTTTTTTTCCTTTGTTTTGCTTTCCTCGTTTAAGAGATTTATTTGGTAATTTTGTTTTATTTAGGTATTTATAAGTTCATTGTTATTGATTGAATTCAGTATTTATCTTTTATAATTTACTATTTAATTTTTTTTATGTAGCTTCGGTTGAGTGGAAGAGCGGGCCAGTCCCGAATCTGCCGTGTTATATGGTAAAATATAATAATTTTTATAAGGTAATGTAAATAAAAACAATTATTATTATTATTATTATTTATTCTATACAAATGAACTAAGTTGGTGCAACATACCAATAATCACAAATATCGTAATTCATTTCTATTTTTAAAGTCATAGTATTTTTCATTCAAGTGTTAGATAACGAGAATGTAGCACAACAGACGGAAGTTACATGCTTATACTATATGACGTTTTATCTCGATTGTCATGCAATTTATGTTTTAATATTAAATATAATAATAAATACCCACACTTCATTGAGGCTGTCCTTTTGTCTTGTCATGATCATAAGATATGCAGACAATGTCTTTATTTTATTCAGCACATAGTATTTTTTATTGGATATTATTGCTTTGTCAATTCTCTTGAATTTAAATCCCGTTTTGTTTAATTAATTCCTAATTAAAGTCTATATGTTATACCAGGTCGTTAAACTTTGATTTAATTTTTTTAAGACATATTATACTAGGTATCCTAAAAGTGTTATTTCTCCAGTTCTAATTTTCTAAATAAAATGATATTAGAGCTGCACATATGCCTAGTGACGAAGAATCTGATGCTATGCAATGGCTTTGGTATTACCAATTAGCCAGCCAATGTTATGTGTCTGAAAGATTATTTGGTTGGTTTAAATTATTTTCTAATTTCTATTTACAAGTCTAAGGCAATGGTTTTGATATAATTATATATTGCGTAGTATATATTTATATTCCCTGAGCTTAAAAGAGTATCTAGATTTGTTGGAAATTTAACTTTAAATTTTTCAAGATTTCTTTAAAGACCATTTTGTTCTAGTGCGACTTAGGGAATTCAAAGTATCATTAGTAGATGCGCATTACCTCCTTTATGCTAATGAAAATCAAAAACCTGTTCACGAATTATATTTGTGCCCTGTGCGATATTGGTACTATGCTAAAATTTCACATAAGTTCATTACTGCTAACTTTTCATTTTGCGTATTGCGTTTTTGATACTGCCTTTGAGAGTATAAATGTCATTCCATTTATGGGCTAGAGGAAAAACTAACTAATATGTATTCTACCATAAATATTTCATAATATAGTCTTTATTTCTACAAGAGAATTACTTTCAATAAAACAACGCAAGGAAACCAGTTAGATGATATAACCAAGAAGATTAAACTATACAAAATTGGAATCAATTTAAGCAGGTATATGACATGACATATTCACCATGTTATAAACTTAGGTAGCTTCACGGTTAACTAAATAAATTATTGTTGCTGGCAGAATCTGGTGTGCCCTACATTGTCAATTAAATAGTAATAAATCTTATTTAATTTTTTATGAGTGCTGCATATTATGTGTATCAATATGATTAATAACATGTTTTAACATTGACACACCTAACCTGATTTATATAATTATCAATAAAGCAGTAATTACAACTTTATTCGCCAGTAATTTAAAATAATTTTAAGTATTAACCACTTTGCTTCTTTAATTTACAACTCATAAAGCTCATCTGATGAATCAAAGCCGATGACATATACATTTGTATGTGCTTCATTTTTATTGCATATACTACAATTCTACAGGAAAATAGGGAACCAAACAAACAAATCTAGAGTTAAAACAAGGGGACTAAAAGAGGCTGAAGGCCAAACAGAAATTGAAAATACTTGGAAAGACTACTACAAAAAAACGCTTAATACAGATAGAAGAAGCCGAAGAACCCAAGGAAGACAACATTATCCCACAAGAACAAGAAGAATACCCGTCAGAAAGATGAAGTACTAGAAGAAATTAAAAAACTTAAAAATAGCAAATATTTGGGAGAAGATGAAATAGAATCAGAACTTCTAAAGTACGCAGGGCAGCAACTAGGCCGACAGATATACACACTAATAAACCAAATATGGAGAGAAAACAAAATTCCGTAGAGTGGAACACTGATATAATAATAATAATAATAATAATAATAATAATAATAATATTTATTTATTTTAGAAAACAACACATGAGTATGTAAGCTTAAAAAAATTTGTCATTATAGCTCTACACATAAACAAAGTTGAAAAATGTAAATAGTTGTAAAACACAGTTAATATAAAAAGGGAAACAAGGAACATTGCGAAAACTACAGGACAATACTGACCAACACTGCTTATATCCTGGCAAATCGAATCAACAACGGTCTGAAACCGTTTTGGTAGTCTCCCAAATTCTGCCTGCATTTTTATACAGGCAGAATTTGGGAGACTACCAAAACTACTTCAGACCGGCCAGATCAACCATTAATACATATGCTAGAGCAAATCTACTAGAAGACATAATACAACAGAGAAGCTCACACACAGTATTTGTGGGCCTCAAGAGTGGATTTGATTCAATCAACAAAGAAAAATAAGAAAGGAACTAACAATACTAGAAATGTCAGAAAACTATTAAAACCATTGAAGATGGCAATGAACTACACCAAGACAAAAGTGTAATTCCCGGGTATAACTACAGAGAACTTTCATGTAAATAAGGTTGTGAATCAAGGAAACTCAATATCTCCAATTCTATCTAACCTAGTACCTATTAGAAAGCATCATCAAAAGAATTGAACAAAAAAAAAACATCAATACATATCATATTCAAATAATATCATAAGCAGACTATCTATCAATAGTGACAAATTTAAGATAAAAACTGATAGACGCTATAGAAAAAATAGATAAAGAAGTTAACTTACTGGAAATAAACCAGAATAATACCAAAACAGAGATGCAAATTTGAAGCAGTCTCCTTCAACTATTGAGGAACAACAATAGGACAACCAGGAAAGGAACGAGTAAAAGAAAGAATTATTAAAGGAAACCAAATCATTAATGAGACCAATGTACGGCCCTAGAAACAGCATAAACAAGAAAGAAGAAGACCTAAAAATGGCAGAGAGGAAAATAGTGATTAGGTCCAAACATAACAGAAAATTGAGAAACAAGACTGAAAACCAATAAGGAAATTGAAGGTGAATGTGAGCCCACCAGCCCAATCTACTTTGACCAAATTTTCTCGAAAACGATGCATCTTATCGACTCTGCCTAAGTTGTACATCATTTATTATTTTCTGCAGATTCTCAATCCCCTATTGATTTGATGAAATTTCTATTAGAGATGTTTACAAAAAAAATGGTTTCCTCCCTAATCCTTTATTGGGGTGTAGCTCCCTTAGGAAGCAATTCGGAGTATAAGTTTACTAGAAATATCGTTCTTTTTTCTACAACCTCCTAAAGTCCTGGGATTAGAAACTGAAACACCCTGTATATTTATTCTTTTTAGTTCTGGTTCTTCTTCGATTGAAAAAAATCATATCTATCTATAATTCAGGAGTAAACTGTGATTTCCTTTCTTGGACGATTACTGTTGTCAGTGTTGTCGCGTCAGTTTAATTTATTTTTACTTATAAAGATATAACATATCTGCAAATTATGAAGACGTTTAGTAATTGAACTAGAATAAGTATCAAAATTTAAACTGGATAATTAAAAAAAAAAATGATTCTAAGGCTTTTCTGAAATTGATGATTTGTAGAATGTTTTTCTAGCAAAAACTAACTAAATCGATTAAAGTGGAGAAAAATAAATATAAACATATTGCTTTTTTTCAGGAGACATGTCTGTGCGAATCAGAAAACGATTGATCTTCCTGTGAGAACTAAAGAAGCATATTGCAAGCCTACTTTTAAGAATTACTCTGTAAGATGCCAGGGTAATCAAATATGCAAAGGCGTAAGGTAAATTAAATATGAATTATTTATTTACATTCAGCAGGAATAATATTCAGTAAAATATGGAATTCATTCGGTATCTTAGAATATTTCGAAAAAATTCTGACAGTTCGATTTCAATCTTATTTTATCTTAATTATGACTTCATTGTTGTTCTCAATGTAAGATTATTGACATTTCTTTTAAATGGTATAACCTGTAACCTGTATATTTTTACACTTTTCACGAAAAGCTGATTTCAAAAATGTATTACACTTATAATCTAAAGTTAATAATTAGGGAGGTACAGATATTTTTAAATGTTTTACCTAATTGGTACAGTTGCAACTACAGCAAAGAACGTCTTTTATGTCTTAATATCTAATGGAATAACTAAACATTATATACAGGGTTATCAAAATGTAATGGTTTTTAATCACTCTGTATACAATTCTTAACTATTTCATGAGGTAGTAGGTACTTGAGAACTTAAGATAGCATAAACAAATGCCAATATCGTCATATCCTGAATTCATAACCAAGACAAGGATATTTTCAAAAAAATGTTTAATTGTTAAAATAATGAATTTATTTCACACTTTGAGAACAGAGACATCAGTAGGAATTGATTATAAACGATGTATAATGGTATATTTTTGAAATCAGGAGAAAAAAATCAATCCAAAAATTTAATAATATACAGGGTATCCCATTTAAAAAAATATATTATTTTTTGTATCCCTTGAAATCTGCACGCTATTGTACTTTTGATAGCATTTTAATAAAATTCAGTTTATAGAATATAAAAAGAAAGAAAAGTCTTTATCTCCCAAAAAACTTTATTTGACTCAACTAGTTTCGTGACTTTTATAATAGTCACATCTTCAGGCTGCAAAGTTTTTTTAAAAATAATTCACAAGGTTTGTCATATTCTTAATTATAATAACAAATAATACGTCACTAATAAAAAACCAACAAATCATTAAGAATTAAATAATAACAACAACTAACATGAACACTAATATTTTATAAATATATATTATTATTATTATTATTTTTTTTTTTTTATAAAATATTAGTGTTCATGTTAGTTGTTGTTATTATTTAATTCTCAATGATTTGTTGGTTTTTTATTAGTGACGTATTATTTGTTATTATAATTAAGAATATGACAAACCACAAACCTTGTGAATTATTTTTAAAAAAACTTTGCAGCCTGAAGATGTGACTATTATAAAAGTCACGAAACTAGTTGCGTCAAATAAAGTTTTTTGGGAGATAAAGACTTTTCTTTCTTTTTATATTCTATATAAGATGAACTCCCTTGGGTACATATTTCCATTAAAATTCAGTTTTTTTATTACGGTTTAGGAATTACCTATGCAATCCCATTGAAAAAGTGGACACCCTGTATACTCCGCAGCAAATTGGTTATATTTCAAAGTTATTACACCGGATTTACAACGTATGTACGTACAATAATGTTATGTTTAGTTACAATAAGCATTTTAATTTTTAGAGGAAAAATTGCATTCCTACCTGTGTCCCCAACTCCAGTTATGCTGCCATATTTTTTTTCACACTAGATAACTTTGCAACTTTTGTATTACAATAAACTCACAAATTCTGAATAAAATGTGTACCTACTAAACAAAATGATAACACTGTACATATAGAGCAGTGAAAATTGGTATTGTATGCTGTAGAAAATATTTTCATATACTTAGGCAGTAAACCAACTGAAATGTATCCAGCCATAAAATTTTGACTCGTACTAAGTAGTTTATTTGTAAGTTAGACGTCGTATATTATATATTTTATTTAAATGAAAGTGTATACCTTCTTAAACTACATAACTCACACATTCGCAGATGCATTAAACTCAACTCAAAAAGGTCTTGCGAGTATATTTGAATTTCAGTGCATGTACACAGTATTTCAATATAAATGCCCTGAATGCACCGTGACTGCATAAATCCATTATTAAAATTACTTACTATACGAGAGTAGAGAAAGGTAATATGATTATTCGCTCTATGGCGAGTATTTTTAGCTGCGTGATTCTTGTAGATAGGAAAAATAACAAAATCATATGTCAAGAGACAAAAAATGTACCTATACGCAAATTCATACAAACATATTTTAATTTGCATGATTGATCAATTGTAAAACATTTTGGGCAATTTTCAAGTCATAGTACTCGTTGCCGCTTTTAGAGACCAAAAAGTGCAGTTTAATCCTACATTTCAACATGCAGGCAGCAGAGCAATTTGATTAATTCTATTTGGCTAAAATTATGGAATGGGGTTCAAATAATTTTGTAAACTTCAATACTTCTAAACCGCAGTCCAGTATGTTTCCCAAAAACTCTAATAAAAATGGACATGGAATGAACATCACCATGTCAGGCCAAATTGTGGATAGAAACTCCTCGATATTAATGCTATATAGATTAATAATATTATCTCTCCTGACACACGCAGGTTACTAACATAGTTAAGTCTGCTGCAATGAAGCTTACTGTTCTGCACAGAGCTAAAGCCCACTTCATTTCACAAATACGTCCTGATTTGAAAAATTGTTCACACCTGAAAATTAAAAATTTTGAATTCAGTCTCAAATGAAGCCTCGATGTTGCAGTTCTGACAAGCTCCTTAACCAATTTATAACATCATCGTATTGTTGGTGTTCTTCTTGGTCCCTTTTATCAATATTTTCACTGAGATTGTTCTGCAGAAGCTATGTATCTATTATCACATAGTCGTGCTACCTGACAAAATATAGCAAGTCCTTTTACCTCTAAACTACACACCTATCGACCGTCGCTTTATCAGTTATCTTGTTTACCTCGAACAATGACGTTAAGGAATTCCTTACATAACCATATCTTCTCTCTTCCTACAGTCCTAAAGCCTTTAAGAGCAAAGTGAATTGTTATCCTCTCCAAACTTACAGCACTTGGTGTATTTATAACAGATTATGTCCAATATTTTAGACTTTAAACTCTAGATACCTTTTTTCCTATATGTGTTTTTATGTTTCCTTTGAATTTAACTCCAAACATTAACCACACTTGACACTCCCATCAGGTTCGATTCTCGTATCTCAGATGTAGGATATGTTCCCTCTATAACCCTCTTCCGTACAGGGTCTTTTTAAGGAGAAAAGGATAGTATTATTATTTGTAGGGATATTGACATAGATGATGAAATTTATATAAACCTATTTGGAATTGGCTTTTAATAATTTCTCATAAAAGTAGAAAGTAGTAGACAACAAGATCATAAAAATAAAAAAAATCGTAATATGTTGATTTTTATAAGAAAAATTCGTACATTTTTTAAAATAATTTTGTTATTGTAAACTGTCTTAGAAACTGTGGAAATTAAATTTTTTAGTGTTTTCCATTTTATTTAGCTTTATTTAACTTATATCCGCGTACATATATATTTTTATATTTAAGAGTAATATCCGCAAAATTACTTCTGCACTTTCCAATATTCCTTTGAACATATAATATTTGGTATTACTTCCGAACATTTCATCTAGCGTGAAAGTTTTATACATAAATTTAAATTGACGTCTATTAAACTTTGAACTACTCAGTTCATAAAATAAATATCTTGAATAAAATTATAGAGAAAAAGAGAAATGTTTTTATGTCTAGTGTGGCGCACGTAGAAGTCCAGTCCTATTACTTTAGCCGTTTCTCGCATATTTTAAAAAATACGATATTACTTTACTTCCCAAAATTTTCAATCTTTCTACGAAACGCTATTTATTGTGCCATACTTCGATTTTCACATAGATGGTCATATTTTTGAGCCTGTGGGGATTCTCTTGTCTGATTATTCATTTGTTTTCATGGTATGTTCTATTAAAATGGGTCTTTTTAACTATCTTAGTAAAAAACCTTACTTTTCCATAAAATACAAAAGAATTAATATTTTTCACGAAACAAGCAGTAGTATATTTTAGAGAGTCATGAATTGTCAATAAAATAATCGCTCATAGGATTCCCGATTTTTGCCACTAACAGAAAATCATACTATGTGAGGCATTTCTTTCTGCACTGACAACAAAACAATAGCATTATACAATTTTAGTTTCACTAGAATCATTACTATTCTTTCAGCTCTAACTAGTTTTATAATTATTTTTGTTTTGTCCTTAATTTAATTTTGTTATTATTAGTTATTTGCATTTAATGTAAAACTCACACTACTTTTCTATTCGCTAGTAGATCATCAGGAATAAATATGTTTTGTTAATTTTGGTTGCCTCGCGTTAATATACAGAAGCTCACTAGCAAGTCGTCTTTTTTGGCGCACTGGTAGAAGGTAGACATATTGGTAGAGGATTCGTGTTCGAGACTTACTGGTGACGTTGAGTAAACAAATAATATAAAGAGGCGCAAATGTCAAGGGGTCGAGATTTAAGTGTTGTATTGTTTTGCCAATAACTACAGAATTATCTACAATATTTAAGGCAATGCAACCGAATTACACTAAAAATTGATAACAATGCTATTGGCAAAAAAATACAATACTAAAATCTCCCCCCTTGACGGTTGCGCCTCTTTATATTATTTATTTACTCAATGCTGGTGACAACATACCGAGATCATGAGGTTTGAGAAGTAAATGGGCTTATTTTGACAAATATATATTATCAATACCACTTCATCATCAATTTTAAATTTTTAAACGGAACACATGGAATATAACAAAATTTTTAACATTACCCTCAAATATAGCGTAGGTACTTTCAGTTTTTCGTGAAAATCAAAATTAATAATTAAAATTCTTTGTATAATGAAAATTTTCCAAGTAGGCATTGGATTCATAATATGATTCATTTTTTATATTTGGTTGCAATATGAAGCGAATATTTTTTATTATAACAAAGTTATTTGAAAAAATTCAAAATAATTTTTTCCTAACTTTTGGGTAACAATTACTATTTCTTCCCTATAGGTATCGTCATAATTTAAACTTAAAATTGGTGTAAGTATAATAGATGTCATTATAAATGAATTTTAGCAAATTTAAAATTTTGGTCTCTAAATGAAAGATATTGATCTAAAGCTAAGCATTAAAATAATTTGTAAAAACACTACGTTGCCTTTGCAAATAAATGAGAATTTATTCAAAACAAATCACAAAAAACATAATCACAAAAACTTTAAATATCAACAAAATCAACATTTATACTTATGAGAACAATTGTGAAAGGAGACAAATAAATATTTTGGGCCTAGGCAATAACTGTAAACTAATACAAAGTACTTATAGTTCTTCTCGAGTGGCTCACTGTGCAATGTAGACTCTATCTTTCAGAAAACTCCAAATATGGTCCATTGGTGTTATGTCAGGAGACCTGGGAGGCCACCTAACCGATTCATTTGTACCAATCCATTGCTTCTCTCTTAAGAGTTGGTGACTATTCGGGCATTAGGAGGTGGGGCACTATCCTGCAGAATCTCTGGTCTCTCTTGGCAATTGTTTTATAAAATCATTGTTGATAATAGTAAAAAATTCCAGATGTCTCACGGAAGTCAAGTGATCATCAAAAATTATTGCAGGCAGCAACACACCAAACATGCCCAACCAAACATTCAGACCAAATCTGTCTTGCTGGTGTCCTTCTTCAAAGAGGTGTTGATTTTGTTGCGCCCAGTATCTAGTATTTTGCCCGTTGAATAATCCCAGATTTGTAAATCTTGATTCATCAGAAAATAGTATTTGCCTAGCGAAATCATAATTTTTTCTAATGGTAGTTATAGCCCAGTCACAAAATGTCACTCTTCTTTCAAAATACATACATGATCTCATTGACATCCGGTATACAAAAATATCGTTACCGTCTAAATGCATCATAGTAGAGATGCATTGTATCTGTCTAGAACAACTTGATCGTCCGATCCAACATCTAACTATAGGAAAAAGACTGCTACATCTCTGGTGTACGGCATTCATTATAAATCGCTCATCGCTCCATATACAAATGAAGCAAGAAATGACTTCATTTTTTACCATGTTTTTAACAGAAACATTATATTTATTGTATATCACGTTCACAACTTATATCTAGTTTTTAGATAAATATATGAGGCAGTTAAAATGCATAACCTATGGACGATAAGAACATATTAAATAAATCTCTTTTTTATTAGAAACAATAAAACTTCACCTTCATCCTCTGTTCTGGAATAAAGAAATAATAAAGAGGTTCAAGGTAAGCTATAAAAGATTGCTTTTAAAAGTGGGAGACTCGGAACAATAAATATTATTATTGAACGTGGTTAAAATTATTATTAGTATTTCAGAACTTATAGCATTTTTATATTTACATAATGTGGAAGCAATAAATATTGTCAAATTAAAATAAGAGGAGTCCAGTTTCTGCAGAAATAAAGTTAAATATTAGTTTTAAATCGCTAGTGCTATTATTATCAATCGGAGCACATTTAATGGATTTTTATTATTCCATTTTTATTTAATATGTACTTAACAATAGGTTTTAACTTTTTTTTGTATCAATAGACTCCACAACGCCTCCCTGAAATATCTAAAGAAACATTTTAAGGATTAGCACGAGTAAATACTTCGTAAAAAAAATTAACGCTCAAGACAATGAACTTGCATGAATTGAAAACGCAGTCAACAATTTTAATGATTTTCTAGTGAAAAATCAGATGACAAAAAAAAGCGTAAAAACTGCATTTTGTTGCCACCACTCCTAATACCGTTGGACTTTATCAACATTACTAAGAAAAAACAATATTGTTGCGTTACAATAGAGACCAACGTATCTACGTTCAATATATTTATGGAACGAACCTTAGAAATACTTTTACTTAACCAAATTAAAACTATTGAGCGGTACGTGACGTTGGCCATATAAATAAAATCAGCTTCTATAGTATATTCGATAAAAGGAATAAAAACAATGAGATTCGCGAGGCTTTTTACCCGCAACTTTTAAAATAAAGCTATTGCGCCTTTTGTCTGGAAACCATAAAGAAAATCTAGCCGGTAGTATATTGTTTATTTGTTTAGTCTACAATTTCCACTCTAGCTTTATTGGAAGCAAGTAAGCTATTTTCGCATTTTTAAACCTGATGTTCAAATGCATTAAAGAAACGCGGGTTAATTCTTAAAATTAGCTCAAGCCAGTATAAATATATTTTTTATTGAATCGCCCTCAAAAAACTATAAAATACGAGGCGCAAAAATTTTTAAATATATGTCCTGTTAGGTTAGTATAGGTGTAGTACTTACTCTTCATTTTTAGGCAGACTTCGCAATGATATCGTAGATAGTAATTTTATTTTCCTGTAGCTTTGCACTAACTGGCAGATTTTTGTAAAACTGAGTTAGATTTTATTTCATTGTTTTTAAAGCTTTTTGAGGTTTGTTTATTTTTTTGTATTAATTTAATTCTTTTTAGTGGCCTCTTATTTCTTTAATCTTACATAGACCAAATCCAGTGAAAAAATAATGCGATAACACGTTGACGTGTTTTAATTTAAAATATATTTTGAATTTTAACCTTTGCCTTAGCAGTAACATGTTTATAAATATGCCAATTTCAACTGTGTTAATCTGTCTGAATTATATACAGGGTTCTTAACGCTATTTCATTTTCATTTTCGGATTTTGGATATTCCTTCTGGTTATGAAGGTAATATAGGTATTATCTATATTGCTAAATCTTTTATTCATTAATAATCATTTTTTTTTCATTCAGGGTTCAAATTTCTGTCTGGCACAGTAAAAAAATTTCCATCAGAAAAATATGTAAAACAACAGTTTTAACCTCGGTTTTAACAATATTCTTATGGAGCATTTGTTTAATTTCAGGTTCCAGAAAATTTTTATAGAAGTTAAATTGATGTTTACAGATATGCTACAACCGTAATCGATTGTTCGAAGATGACAGAAATATCTTAGAAAACACGATTTTGCAAGCGTATTGGATTCAATTTATTAGATAGTTTATCTACACTTTCTACACTTTAGCATATTGCATTGTTCCCATAGTGTAGACGTTCGCTTAAGAGTTTCATTGCTTGTTATAGGTTGGTGTATGAGACGCACTACAAAGATGTTCTTACGACGCGAAATTCCAATGAAGTCACATATTCGTGTTGCCCTGGATGGACTCAGGTCACCAACAGAAGTCATGGCTGTAATAAAGGTAAGTTATATTGCCATCAACAAGTCCTTATATAGGGTACATCTCAACTGATCTAAAGATTTTAGATTAGTTATAATCTGAAGCATAACTTTTTTCTAAATAGCATAGGCATATTACCTAATTATTCATATACCAATAAAACATTTATCGAAGGAGGAGAGGCAAAAAGATTTTTAAAGGGTAAACCACACGTCGCATAAATTATTTATTAGTGCTGTTCTTCATTTTTAATTAGTAAAATAGTAAAATTTAGAGGAAAAACGTATTTTTAGGTACTTAATTTATATGGAAATAATGTGCAGTTCTGATATATTAAAAAGTGATACCAACAAATTCTTAAAACGAGTTATATGGATAATCCAGATTTAAATTCTGTAGGATCAAATCGATGAGATATGCTGACTAAGCGTTATCGTTTATCAAAAGGAGTATAAAATTGTGGGGATTCGCAAAATTCATCAAGTTAGGGGTGCTCGTGCTTTCACAAACACCGATGTGTTTATCTCATGGCGTGGGTGTTCGGATGTAGTAGAGAATCTAAGTCCACGATAAATAAATGCAGAGGAATTTAAATAAATAATAAACGCCATAATTAATATAATCCCATTTAGTCAATGCGATATTTCTGAAAATGCTAACTCAAACCCTGTTACCAAGGAAAGAGACAATAACAACAAGCGGACTGGGATTGTTAAAACCATATCAAACAACATTATATATGTATATCAATTAATATCAACCAAGTAACCCCCTGAAATTCAGAATTCATGTCAAGGTAGGTATATTATGAAACACAAACTTCGTCTTGGAATTGATAAAATTAACCCCTATAGATTCTCGTTAGATATATATATATATATCATTAATAAAAAAAATTCTGATTGAAATGAAATCATTCCAAACGAATATAAAAAAAAGTTGCATTGAAATATTAAAAGTAAAAGTGTAATCAAGATCACATATTCCGTGCAGTTTGGATGTACCCTTAATATTACCTTGGCAAGGCCACTACAATAACACATTATTAGACGTTATCCATTACAGGAAATTGAAAAAGTCTGAACTTTTATTATATTGCTTAATTTATATTTGAATAACAAAGTTCAAATACATGTGTGTATTAAATGTGTATAATTTTAAAATTTTAGTCCCTTATATCCTCAAAATATGTTTGCAGAATAGTAATGAAAATTTCTTAAATTACGTAAGAAAATCAGCTACAGCACCAAAATAATTCCCCAGTGCCTCAAAAAATTTTATGTTTTAAATAGTGAAGTAATATTGTTCGAACAGGTCAGACTATTTATTATGTTTTTGAAAACGAAAAAACGACGCAGAAAATGTTTTGAAATCTAATTTTTGATATTGTCCTTTGCTTTTCCATTTTATACAGGGTGTTTGGGTAAAGTTATTCAGAAACCCAAAGGCATGTATGTATAGTATTCTCAAAAAGGTATTTTTCTCACATATTTCGAGAACCGATCAATATAATCTAATGATATTTTCTATGGTAGAATACTTTTTTGTGCTTAACAAAATAGTAAACCTTAAATTTCAAACTTCTTTAGGGGCTTTCCTACATGGGGGTGTGTCAGGAATGTCGCCCCCTTATTTTCTCTGCACGTAATTTTTTCTCTATTCTGATAAAAATTTTCAAAAGTTCAAGCAATTTAACTTTAAAAATATCCTGTTTCTAAAACTTCATAAATTGAACCGTTTTTGAGATAAATGAATTTGAAATTTAGTATGCACATCTGCAAAACACCAATGCTTTTTAAATAATTTTATTTAGTTTCATTTCTAATACAAACTGATGTACGAGTATAGAAAAGTATTCTACCATAGCAAATTTTATTGATCGGTTCTCGAAATATGTGAAAAAAACATCTTTTTTAGAAGCCCCTTAAAAGGGCTATAGCCCCCTTAGGAACCGTTTTTGGAACAAAGTTTATATGAACTTTTTAGCTTATTTTGATGAGTACTACATTCCTTTGGATTTCTGTATACCTACACGTCATTTATTGGAATAGTACACTGCTTTGGAAAAAATTGTGGAAATAATTTAGGTACATATGGGATTATTTTATAAAACTTTTGTAATATAAAATTAATGGCTAAATTTTTTGGAAATTACAATGAACTCTAATGCAATTCTTTGGATGAAAGATTTAAAATGTAGTCTATTGTGAGTAGAGTAGAAAGAGTAATCTGGAAAAATAAAAAAGGAACAACGTTGTAATCCAAGGAATAAAAATAAATATATATGATTAAAATTTATTTAAAGAAGAAACAGAACACTTCATTATAGGGGTATGCAATACGCTCATTTAGTGAATACGTCATCTGACAGATAATTGGATGCAAACAATGTTTGAAGTTAGTAAAAGCGATAATAATTTAATTAAATAAAAATATTTAAGCACTAAAAAGGTATGTATATGATTAATTTACCAGTATTTTATAACCTGTTATAATATAACGTAATATAAGATTTAAATTTATAAACAAAAACAAAATAGTCTTGTACATACCTTGCAAATGGTTATTTGTAAATAAATACAGTTTATTTGATCAATTTTACAAAATTCCACGTGTTTATATCAGTAGATGTTATAAATTCATAAATTGTTTGCATCCAATTTTGACATTACATGACTTTTATGACGCGCACTAAATGCGCGTATTAAAGATAAAAATCAAGGGGACAAGAAAACTAAGCAAAAAGTATGCATGGTAGAACTGCACAACGCAACAGATAAAGAGAAAATAATGAAAAACAGGAATAGGCTAAGTAAGCTGGGGAATTTGAAAGTGTTTATAAATGATGACATGAGCAAAGATTAAAAGAAGATACAGGAGAAAATAAGAAAAAAGGTCAAAGAAGAGTTAATAGCCGAAAATAAAGTAAAAATGGGTTTCCAAAAGCTAACAATTAACGATGAATAATGGACATGAAACAGAGAAAAGAAATATAGCAGAGGAGATTGATTGTATGTGGA
Source organism: Rhagium mordax (assembly GCA_963680705.1). Lineage (NCBI taxonomy): Eukaryota > Metazoa > Arthropoda > Insecta > Coleoptera > Cerambycidae > Rhagium > Rhagium mordax. The sequence goes on from OY796656.1 coordinate 109,869,288, forward strand.
ACACATTAAAGCAGATAATAACGATACAAACCAAGCAGTGATACCAGTAAAAATGGGATAAATGATAATGAAAGACTGGTTTGATGAGGAGTTTATATGCTAACAAACAATAATAAAGGAAATGGAACAAACTACAGGGAAAAATGAAAAGGATTGGAAAGGCTATATAGAGCAAAAAATGCCAATATAATGAAATAAGAAGTTAAATCTTTCTACTAAGAAATAAAAAACATAAAGAAAGGATCTTTTAGCAGACACACAGAAATGCTAGAAGAATGAAAAGACCATTTTGATAAATTACTAAACGAGGGGAAATAGAAGAACAAGAGGAGCGGCTTTGGCAAGAACAAGACGGAATTATTATAGAGGAATCAACAGATGAAGAATAGAAGACATAAAAGCTTCGAAAAATATTGAAATGATAAAACAAATCTGGAGAAAAGAGTAAATGCCGGAGGACTGGGCAGTGGGCAAGCGTCCTAATATGTCTAATATATCATAAAGGGGACCAAGTATTAGGACAAATAATAAAAATGAGGAATACCAAGCGGGCTTTAGACACAATAGATGAGCTACGACAGATCTGATTATTGCCCTAAAGAAATTGCAACTATAAATGTAATACAGAACTCCATGCGTTTTCGTCGACTTCAAGCAAGCAATAGAATAACTAGGAGGAAATATGACCAGCTATAAATCCCAAAAAATCTCATCAAAATGACGAAAATGACCTTGGAGAACACAAATAACAAAATAACAAGAAAGGGAAACGAGTCGCAAGAGTTTAAAAGTATGAAGAGGATTTAGACAAGGAAACCCTCTACCAACAACATTATTTAACATTGTAAGTAATAATAAGAAATAGTAAAACAAAAAATGAAGGGATGATATTTAGCAAGGACCATCAATGTATGACCGTCGCAGATGATTTAACAATCATAGCAAGAACAAAAAATGAACTAATGAGGGTCCAAGTAAAATAGAACGAGACGCAAATAGTTCAGACTGGAGGTAAACCAAAACAAACAAAAGAGATTGCTAATGTTAGTGCTAAGCAGAAAACCAATAACTACGACTACGACTACGAAAAAGTGAAGACCAAGGAAGAGATGAATAAATGATTTGGAAGAGGATTTGAAAATAATGGCAGTTAGAAATTGGAAATAGACATCAACAAACAGAAGGGAGTGACGAGGGATAGTGCAGAGAGCCTGCCAAGAAAAATGGTGAAAAGTCAAGCACATTTAAAAGAACATGTTTTGTAGCAAATTAAAACCGTTTTTGTATTCGGTTTCTTTGGGAGCTGATGGCAAAGCACTTGTCTCCTGTCTAAAAGAACAAGGAGAGGGATGGTGTAAGATTATGGAGCTGTTAGGGTGCGCAGAAAAATTATATTATTGGTACTGGCTCATTTTGCAGAATTCCAATTCAAAAGTTTAAAACTTTGGTTAAAATAAATGATTGGCTTCTTGGAGACAATTTGAATGAGAGATTGATGGCAACAAAGGCTTTGAGAAAAAATTCAGCTAAATCAAAACTAAAGAATAAACCTACTAAACAGTCATCCAATGCAAGAGTCCAGTTTCATAATATTCAGTAGAAACAGTTGGTAAAAAAAAGTATAGGAAAGCCAAAAAACACCAAGTCAAGTTGATCCTACAGATCAAAAAACATACCGATGGGAAAATTTTAGAAGTAGGATCTTCCTGTATTAGACTTAAGAAATTGACTTCAAAATTCCGGAATTGATAAAAACTCTTAATAGATTGTCACCTACTTTAAGACTTTTTATTATACAGGGTGTTTCATGAGGAACCGTACATAGTCCAATGGTAGATAGGGCCCATCAAGGTTAATAACAAACCACTATTTAAAATAATTTTAGCCAAGTATTTAGGGTTGTACTGGGTGATTTATGAATTTTTACCAAAATTTGCTTTCGTTGCCTTTTAGAAACTAATTGTCCGATTCAATTTATTTTCGGTACACATTAAGTACGATCAAATACCAACAGTTCGCCATAATTACAAAACCAAAATTCCAGGTCCGTATTAGGAAAAATTTCATTTTATCTGTGCCCCCTAAAAAGTTCACCCTGTATATGTTTTTTTTAAATCTTATTACTGAAGTTTGAAAGTACATAAACTACCAACAAAACTGGAATACTTCGTTTTCTTGTCACACTTATAACAGATACAAAATAAACACATTAAATTTAAACATTATCTTGTTAAAATTCAAACTTTCAGTAATTCAATGTCATTTGTCAAAGTTCCTATCAGTTTAAGTTTCTAATTAATTATAACTATTATTAGTTAAAAATAGTATGAAATACCAACAGTTAGTCGTAATCAACAAGACTCCAGGACCGTATTAGGAAAAATCATCATCTCGTCGATTCCGCCTAAAATTTTCACCCTGTATATCTTATTCTTAACTTTACTTGCTATAATTTAAAAGTACATAAAGTATCAACAAGTAGTGTAGTGTGATCCGTTTTCTTATTACACTTTCAACAGCTTTTAAACCATAAAAATTTATCTCGATAAAATTGACATTTTCAATAAATTGGTTTTAGTTAGAGCAGTTATTATGTCTGTAAATAATACTCATTGAATTTTAAAACAATTTAATAGTAGCAGAACAGAATAAGCAAAATCAAAAACGCAACATGAATACAAAACAACATAACAAAACAAAATAATACATATTAACATAATAAAAAGTAAAAATCTATAACATATTTTTAAAATGTAAACGCCTCTCTTCACGGCATTTTTTTGTCTAACTACTAAATGTCCCACAGATTTTCGTATAACGTCCGGGTAGTTTCTTATTACGTTACAATACTGTTAAATTCGGTCTATTAATTGCTGCTCTCAAGTTGGACTAATGGCATTAGTAACGTCGTAGAAACAAAAGTTATACCTCATCAACAATTATACCTGTCAAACTATTGCCAAAGCCGACTACTCCTTTTGTTAACAGTGTCAGTAGATAAAAAGTCTATTATATTCCTACTGTAGAGAGAATTGACAAACTTTCGCAGAAATCCTGCACAAATGTCATTAGCTGCACACTAAATAAAATAAGTTCATTTCTTAAAACTAGAACTGAACATGAAAATATTCTACATTACAAATTAGAACAGAATGTACTAGATTACCCTTTAATTACTACACAACTTATGTGTCGGTAGTTGGACGTTCATAATTATTATTGAAAAGTGTGGATCACACTGCACTACTTGTTGATACTTTATGTACTTTTAAATTATAGCAAGTAAAGTTAAGAATAAGATATACAGGGTGAAAATTTTAGGAGGAATCGACGAGATGATGATTTTTCCTAATACGGTCCTGGAGTCTTGTCTGATTGCGACTAACTGTTGGTATTTCATACTATTTTTAGCTAATAATAGTTATAATTAATTAGAAACTTAAACTGATAGGAACTTTGACAAATAACATTGAATTACTGAAAGTTTGAATTTTAACAAGATAATGTTTAAATTTAATGTGTTTATTTTGTATCTGTTGTAAGTGTGACAAGAAAACGAAATATTCCACTTTTGTTGGTAGTTTATGTACTTCAAACTACAGTAATAAGATTTTAAAAAAATATATACAGGGTGAACTTTTCAGGAGGCACAGATAAAATGAAATTTTTCCTAATACGGACCTGGAATTTTGGTTTCGTAATTATGGCGAACTGTTGGTATTTGATAGTACTTAATGTGTACCGAAAATAAATTGAATCGGACAATTAGTTTCTAAAAGGCAACGAAAGCAAATTGTGGTAAAAATTCATAAATCACCCTGTACAACCCTAAATACTTGGCTAAAATGATTTTAAATAGTGGTTTGTTATTAACCTTGATGGGCCCTATCTACCATTGGACTATGTACAGTTCCTCATGAAACACCCTGTATAACAAATCATATCAAGTGACCTTAGGCCTATACCTAAGCGAATGGATCAAAGTATCTTTAGGAAAAGGCAGCTTGGATACCTATATATTTACGGCAGCAACGAATATTGAGCTACATTGGTTGCAACCAGAATGGGATGTCTAGATATTGTAAGAATTACAAAAATGGGTGGTCAGCGACTTCTAAAGTGTTTGTAACTTTTTTATAGTAGACCATTAAACAATAATGAGCGCATGTTGCGAAAGTACTCGTTAGTTAAGTTTATTATTTAATATTTTTAATACTTTATGAATAGATTTTAAATATCTTATGCTTTTTTTTTAGAAGTAACATTATTCTTGAGCGAAAAACAATAAAGTTATTTTGGAAAAAATTGAATATTCTATTGAAACTGTGCGAGTGATCTAGAGCACGATGCGTGGATATACAATAATTATAAAATTAGACGAACTCACCTCGTTCTATTATAATTATTCTCATCCGAATAGATCACTTTATTGCCTCCCATCGAGTCTCATCCAATAGTTTGATTTGTCTGAATCCCCTGATTTATTAAATGTTGCAACAATGGAATAGCTTTAAAATAATGTGTGTGGCCATGAGGAGGCGGATGGCCGATGCTGAAATTTGTTAACTTTGAAATGTGTGCTGCCATTAGGCGGAAATGGGTGTCCTACATAAGTGGTCAACAGACAAAGCACCTCATATAATTATAATAGAACTTCACTTAAAATAAGTTTGTTGATTTTATATTATATGTTAAATTATGCATTTGAAAAGCAGCGTATTTAATACCTACCTCCGCATCACTGGCGCATCCGGCCGTTTTTAGATTTATTCTATGCGTTTTATTACGATGCGATGTACTCAGTAATCGTTTTATATATTTTGGCTCATAAATCTGTCCGCTTTCGACAAAATAAAATACAATTGACTAGATAGGTACAGCATAAAATATTGAACAAATTTGTCAAGATAAATAATCACACTAAATTTTCATTTTCCACGTTACCTAGAATAGACGCTTCTGAAATATAGCACGGGTAGTGCAAATTGAGCAATAAACTTCAATTTTATATGTCTGAAGCTCAACCGCAATAAAGATTATTTTTAAAATTGATGCGGTTTTGAAAATTACATGCCACATATTCTTAGATTATGACACGATACTATAACAAGCCAATAGTTTTCCCAATACCCAATAAATCCTGCAGCCTCTTACGCTTAGTGAATATTATCTGAATAGATGCAGGCCATAATGCAAACGAGTTACCTATATTTTATTCTTTCATGCGATACTTATTTATATGTGATATACAACATACCCTTCCCATGTCTTATTTTACTAAATTTTCGCATATCAAGGGGGAAATAATATTCACAAGTAGTGATGTTGAAAAAGATATCTAAGAATATCTATGACACTGTCATAGATATTATTTATATGTGATATACAACATGCCCTTCCCATGTCTTATTTTACTAAATTTTCGCATATCAAGGGGGAAATAATATTCACAAGTAGTGATGTTGAAAAAGATATCTAAGAATATCTATGACACTGTCATAGATATTCTTAGATATCTTTTTCAACATCACTACGTGTGAATATTATTTCCCCCTTGATATGTGAAAATTTAGTAAAATAAGACATGGGAAGGGCATGTTGTATATCACATATAAATAAGTATCGCATGAAAGAATAAAATATAGGCAACTTATAATGACAGTGTTATATTATAATATGGTATCCTTATCTGCACCACCCAAATACCTAGTTGTCATGATGTTCACATCAGTTTTCAAAGCAATTGACAAATGATATAATTTTCCATTGGTAGAAGATTCTATTTATTATCCATTCTCATTTCATGCAACAGTTTTGAAGAGTATCTTCCGAAGCGATTTTCGTTATCACAAAATCCTAGGATTTTCCAGGGGGTTGCCTTGGTGACTTGAGAGACGGTTAAGAAACATTTTAAGAAAAAGTGCAAACCGAGGTGCAAACGAATAGGACTGAGAAATTATTGGAACGGATACGAATTTTTGTGTGGAAATGCCTCATCTTTCAAATAAATTGAAAATTAAAACTCAAGCGAAATAAAATAAAAATATTTAACTTGAGTATAGTATTTTTTTCAAGGATTTCGAAAATCAAATAAAAGTGGGAAAAATCAAAACAATGTTTTTTAAATGGAACGCCCTGTATATTTTTACAATTTTGAAAAAAGATTTAAATTCTCTTTCCATAATATAACATAACATATATATTTACCTTCATATTTAGTAAATACTGATAATAATTGAAATAATTTATAAGAATAAATTAAATTTTGTAAAAATTTATTAAAGGAAATAACATCAAATCAAGCAAGTAACATCAAATATCTTAACGAACAAATAACATTTATATTTAAAGGAACTGTTCGAAATGTCCTTTATTATTTTCGACACAAATAGTATATCGTTTATACAGGGTGTCCTAAGACATGACGCCATAGCTTGAGGGTATGTTGCCAAAGTAATTTCAAGTCCAAGTCAATAATGTTTAATGAATATATGCCCTAAACTCAATCGCTTATCACTTGTTAAATAACATACATCTAAATCTGTTCAAAATACTGTAAGTTACGTAAAATATTTTTATTTTATTTCTAAAGACAAACCAAAAAATTGGGGTGAGAACGTTATAGGAATCACCCTGTGCATAACCTCTACCTGCATAAACTAAGTAAAATATTAATAATTTATCCCTTTTAGTTCAATACATCACGTGCCAAAATAAAGGCACTCGTACTTCTAACACCCTGTGGCTACTTCATTAATCTTCAAATTTAGACCACCCTACTGAAACGGCTGTCCAAAGAAATTCATTTAACAGAATATCTTTAAAAACAAAAGAGCACTTTAAATATTAAATGACTGCCGGCAGCAACAAAAACAAATAAATCGCAAATTACATTTTCAGTAAGTTTTTGCCGTGGTTTTTCTGGCCTCCGGCAGAGTAAATCATCTTGGTACATGGCGCGTCTGTCTGCTGTTATAGCCAGAAGAGATTTATAAACAGAAGAACTCAGAAGCGTACTTCAGACACGTACGAGAGGGAATTTAACAAATAATTTTAAAAAATGTATACAATTGCTATTCTACCTTAAAATTTTAAAGAATCAATAGTAAGTCCAGTTTATAAAAATAAAAACTGTAGACCCATTACAATAATAAATCGTATACCAAAATTGTTAGAAAAATCTTTAAAAGAGCGTTCACTAAATTTCGTGGAAATAAATAATCTCTTATCAATAAATCAGTATGGTTTTAGAGCAAATAAAAGAACAGAAATGGTAACTATCAAAAACAATAATTGTAATAGGTATAGACAATGACAAAAAAAACATTGGTGTATTTTTATAAACTTAACTAAAGCTTTTGAGTCATAAGTCATAGTAAATTATTAGAAGTTTTAGATGATTATGGATTTAGAGGTAATATCTATAAAATATGTGAAAGCCCTCAGGAAACTCTATCGACTTCTTTGTTTTTATTAGATATATTAATAATATAAATTTAATAGATACAAATCTAAAAGTAATATCTTATGCTGATAATATGGTCAATACCTTTTCCTATAAAACAAACTGTTTCGGAGATAAATAATGCTGAATCATTTGCAATTTTCTAAATAATTCCTATAAGGAAGTGCAGTATTGCTTTACACCAAATTTATATTTATACACCCTAGCAATATTTGGGTTATTAGTTGCCTACGCCCATGCCCTGCATAATGATATGACAGTAATGTATGCGATGTAGAGAAATTTACATAAAACTTCCTTTATACACGTGTTATTACTAATTGCGATTATATTATGTTTTGACAGTGATTTTATGCAAAATTCACCTTGCCTTACTTACTCCATTTATCTTCCTATCAGAGCTGAATATTTTAATCCCCATGTAGCAGCACTTTTCAACGATAATATAACAAACAGCAACAGGTAATAAAAGTAAAACGGACATTCATAATCAGATCACTAAATACAGGGTGTCCCAAGATTGCGACAATGCTTAACGGTAAGTTCTCAATGTAAAACCAAATTAATTGGCAAAAAGTAGGGGACTAATTTTTTTAAGTGTTTAAGAGGTGATTCCGATTCTAATATAAGTATATTATATTTTATAGAGAGCACTAGTTACAGTACTTTAACGCTTTAATCCATTTTTTTTTTTTTTGGTTAGGTTTGCGGCATTAATCAAAAAGTATACTTATATTGACTTTTCAAGAAATATACGCGACTTAAACTGCAATACGCGTCAGTACAAAAAAAGTTAATTGTATCTAAAGTAAGTTTTTTTATGTAGATGGTCTACATACAGGGTGATTCAAATTCAAGGGCAACCATGGGTATCTCGCTTATTATAAGTGATAGAAGGTAGGTTTAAATTTGGCAAAGTTGTGCATGTTTAAGCCCAACAATATGCCGTTGAGAAATCAAAACAATCTTTTTTCGTTCTTGAGATTTTTGAAAAAAACTTAAATTGTTTTTATTTTTTATTAGACTTGCTTGAAAAGTAATAAAAATAATAAACGCGATTTCTTAGAGCAACTTTTTCAGCTCTACATGATGATTGTTACAGTTACAGTACAATTTTTGCATCATTAAATAGAACATTTTTTAAATAAAAATAAAATCATGTAATAAAAAAAAATAAAAGATATCCATAAGAAATAAAAAAATTGATAATGATTTAAGACGAAACGTCGTATTAAACATCTGTAACCATCATCATGTAGAACAGAAAAAGTTGCTGTAAGAAAGTGCTTTTAGTTTTTTTACTACTTTTCAAATAAGTCTAATAAAAAATAAAAACAAAATCGTCAAATTTAAGTTTTTTTCAAAAATCTCAAGAACGAATAAAGATTCTTTTGATTTCTCAACGGCATATTGTTGGGCTTAAACATGCACAACTTTGCCAAATTTAAACCTACCTTCTATCACTTATAATAAGCGAGATACCCATGGTTGCCCTCGAATTTGAATCAGCCTGTATAGGATGATTTATAAATGACTTTGTTTAGGCTTTATACAAGCATAATAACAACAAACATATCCAAATTGATATACTTATATTGATGTTTCATCTCTAAACATGCTTATTAAAAAAAATTTTCAACTCACCACAAATTCATTCATTATGGTCACCAATTAAAAAACGAAGTCCACAAGAAGATGTACATATTCTTTCGCTCTTACAAGCTTTTCAGGTGGACGATTAATCTCGCAAAATAAAGTTATTTACTTGAACTTACATTTTATAATTAATAAACTGTCATATAACCATAAAAAACAGATTTCTATAATTAATTCCGCCTACATTTTCATGTTTTCTTATAAAATACTCTACCTCTCTTTATTCGAGACTTGTTGTATATAAACAACCATATTCAAGCCTTATATTGGCCCAATAATAACAAAATTATCTAATATATTTATTGATGTTCCATTTCTGAACATGCAAATATAAATTATGTTGAATCCAAAAAAAAATGGTTGAAAACACTTTAGAACGTTGTTATTGTCGAATAATGCAAAAACAAAATACTCTGAAAGACTATATGTCATACAGCATTGAATTATATTGCAGAATCCATAACATTCAAAGCAAAACGTAAAACATTTAAATAAAAATTATTAATCTTCATAAAAATTAATATAATCTAGTTTTAGTTTAATTGTGACGTTAAAAATTCCCTATTTTTAATTTGATTCTGACATTGACATTCAAAAAATAATATAACCTCATTCTAATGTCAAATTGACATTAATGAAACAAATTGATATAACGTAAATCCAATGTCAGTCTAACATTAATTGACATTGATGTCAAAAACAAATCAAAATAAACTAGTTCTATTCTATCCTGACATTGATATCAAAAATTAATTAGTAATAAAAATATATGTAAGTGTAAGAATAGTATTTTGTACTAAACTTCGCCCATCAATAAAGACGTTTATTATTATTATTATTATTATTAATTCCGCCTACATAACACTCTCTTTTAGATAAGGCCTATTCCTTTATATCTTATTTTACAATTATCTTTCTTTGCTTGATATGCATTGTTTATAAATGACTTTGTTTAGGCTTTATACAAGCATAATAACAACAAACATATCCAAATTGATATACTTATATTGATGTTTCATCTCTAAACATGCTATTATTAAATTCATTGGACTTTCTTTAATACATGATGAATACTGGATTAAACATCATAAAATTCAAAACGTCTAAAAACAAATTATTAAAAAAATTTTTATTACCAAATATCGGTTCTATACATTCAAGTTGGATTATTCTTAGCATTTATCAATCTTCAATGTATTCCTTATTCATGGACATCATCAAATTTACATTGTTCTTACGGCTTGTATGCTATCTGTGGCAGAAAAGACTATTGTTTCATCCTTTTAAAACCAGATCCTACTCTTTGTAAATTTAGTAAAAGGAACGTAGTGTTCGGTATAACATTGAATTTTATTATGTTAACGTCAATAATTTTGAAGACGTAGTTCAACTGAACTTGGCTTTAAAATTTAACATCCAACTTACCGTTCGTTAAAATTTAATGATTATTGAAATCAATGACCTTTAGATTTTAAATTTGACCTTAATTCACTTGAGTGTTGATCAAGTAGCACTAAAAAGTAAAAACAAACTTAATTTCATAGAGATAGAATCTATCAAACTTAATACTTTTCGTTCCTTCGTTAGCTCTTTTAGTTCTTTTCTGAATTTATATTAAATTATTAATGTTCTTCTTTACAGTGTCTAGCATTTTAATTAACTTTTGTAACATTGAACTAAATCTTTTTCTTTTATTGTTATTTACACAGCCCTTGAATTTTGTATTCCATAAACCAGGATACGGTAATAGATACCTATGAATTCTGTAATATGAATTGATTAGCCAATGGCAAATCAATGTTTAAACATTTCTCAGTTATTTAAATAAAACTCATCGTAAGACGAGGACTGCAGCTATTTAGATACGGACACCAGGTTATCGTTTCTTTACCAAAACTGCAGTTATTTAGCTGTCGGCGATCTGTGCATTTGTTGCTAAAATCAACTGCAGCTAATTGGTCTGTAGTCCGCTGCCGACAGGTAATCTGATAAATGGATTTCCATAAGAAATGCCATTCTTGAAATACCAAAATGATGTCAAAAGCACAGACAACTTTTGGACTGTGCAACGGTTGTAAATTCTCGAGGATTTATAACAGATCGAACTTGAAATTGGTAACAGAAAGTTGGCTTGATTCGTCATTATAGGCATTGATCAACTATATCCGGATGTTTTTACTAATGGTAAACTCTTCACATAACTACTGTTAATTTTACATCTATATTTTGTACAAATAAAACTTAAAACTTGCTCGAGGAATTATTATTAATATTAATTTTGAAAATTCCACAGAAATTGAAAGTTTCTTGGCATCAAATAAAAACATTTTTTTATACGTTTTGAAAATTTGTTTTAAATGATTTATGTAAAACAGTTTATAGGATACGGATAGAAGCAAATGTGAAAAATTCGTGAAAAGAAATAGTAAAAGAAACAAAAACAGTTGAAGCAACAAACATTTAAATCTTAACTGCAAATTATAATTTTTGATCATACATGCATTTTTTCCTCGCTATTTAAAGAGAAAAGCTATACAGTATAGTTCACTACTTTAAGAACATAAATTTCAGTGTAGTGTCACATTCCAGTGATGATCTTGTCCGCATTTTCGAGGATATACAGGGTGATTCTAAAATGTATGGTATGGCCAAATTGATACAGCGTCATCAGGAGACCAAAATATGTTGATTCAACCCAATTTACCTATATACAAAAATGCACCCCTAAGAAGTTACAGCCCTTTAAATTTCAAATAAAAAAAACTTTAATTATTGATTATTCCCAAATGGCTGTAGATGTCTTTTTCTAATTCAGTGTACATTCATTACCAATAAACGCCAATGTTTTGAGATTAACAGCAATAAAATACATTAAAGGGATGGGGTAATTTAGGGGCAGTCGCCCTTTATTTCACACCCTTATTTTTCTGTGCGTTAACGTATAGTCGATTTTCCAGTATCATTTGATAGATAATTTAATTTGGAAACTTTTTTCTATCTTTTATTTTTTTGATAATATCAATAGTTTGCAAATTAAACAAGAAAAATGAAGAAGCTGCATCGAACTATTTTTAACCTCAGTAGCAAATATGTAATATTATTATTTAATGTACAAGTAGGCTGGTTAACCCTTTAATGTATTTTATTGCTGTTAATCTCAAAACATTGGCGTTTATTGGTAATGAATGTACACTGAATTAGAAAAAGATATCTACAGCCATTTGGGAATAATCAATAATTAAAGTTTTATTTGAAATTTAAAGGGCTGTAACTTCTTAGGGGTGCATTTTTGTATATAGGTAAATTGGGTTGAATCAACCTATTTTGGTCTCCTAATGACGCTGTATCAATTTGGCCATACATTTTAGAATCACCCTTTATACAAAAAAACACTATTTTGTGGATGACCACATAGTCGCTGCCATTTTGGTACCTATATATGTATAATATAGATAAATATAGATATAATATTACTACTTATTCCATTATAACTTATTAAACCTTCTTTTGGTTTTTAGCAACATGTTCGAAACCTTGCCTTAACGGAGGGAAATGCGTGAAGCCAGGATTATGTGCATGTATCAAAGGATTTAATGGTCCACAATGCGAATTTATTACCAACGAACGTAAGTATAAGAAGTTATTAGATTCATAAAATATTAAAATATATTAAAATATATATAATAGTTTTTAATGCCTCAAGGGCGTATACAGAGGCTCGAGGTAAGGGCCATAAATTCACTAGTTGTGCCTGAGGTTCAGGGTGTCCCCGTATATTTTGCACCACCATACTGAAGCCTTTATTTTTGGAGGTAGAAAAAAGCTTCTTATACAAAAGTTATCGGATTTTCCTAAACCATCACAATATATTGTCGGATGAAAGAAATAAACATCGCAAAGTTAGGAAAAAGACAAACTTAAGTCTTTTAAATAAAGTCTCATCTTTAGTTGATAGCGTAGTAGTGCTCATGGATAATAAATTTTTTCTCTAACCATTCACTTTTTGTTATAATTGATAGAGTTTCATCAGAAACTTCCAGTACCAAGTCGGGTGTTTCACAAGGATCAATTTTGCTCCTTCTTCAACCTCCTTCTGTACGCATTTTCTCTGATGGTAATATTCTTCACGCAAGTTCTATCTATCAAAAACCAGGAGTCTCACACTTCAAGAAACACACAAACCAACATGATTAATTGTGATTTGGCTAAAATTGTGAAATGGGACTCTAATGATCTTATAGACTTCAATTCTTCTAAAACGTAGTTCAGTACGTTTTTCAAAAATTTTACAAAAATCAGATCTAGTTGTGAGTCTTCAATCACGATATCTACTAATGAAGTGACTATCTCCAATAATCTGCTCAAAAAAGCTTGGTTATCTTTATAGACTGATGGTCGAGATGGTAGAGTACCTGCCTCTCACCCAAAAGTCCCGGGTTCGAATCCCGGTCGTGGCAATGGAAAATACTGTGAGAGGGGATTTTTCCATTATACACGGATATTGGATGTGTGTCCCTTGTCTTTAAATGTGTAGCCCCCTCCCGCACAAGGCTCAGCCTTCTGGGATAAAGGGGGTCGTAATTACATGTGGTGTATTTATTTATTTATTTATTTATAGAGCTAAAAAACATTAAAGGTTTTAGATCCTGAAGAGGGCTAGAACTTTTGATGTGCCGGTGGCACTATACTTGACGTACCTAGTTCCCATAGACACCAAAACGCTAACACTGCACACGACGTGCTTTCCACCAAACAACTTTGCGTCGTCTGAAGACAGTTTTAATAGTGGTTGGTGTTTGTGGAAACTACGTCAGTGAGATTTAGGATTCAATACAAAATCGAGCTTTACGAATGGTCGGTGGTGCAGTTTTTACAAGCTCAAAGACCACTTTGGTGATTTCAGTCTCTAATATCGATATTTTCATAAAATTTGTTCTTCATTCCAAGTGCGATAGGTATCTTCACCAAACTTCTAGCACTTGTGAAGAAGTAACTGCCTTTCAATGAAAAAAAAAATACACACACAGTTACAAATACATACTTAAGTATGTATATGGTCTTTATATTAATTCATATTAACGACTTATATCTCAATAAACAAAAACTTACACATTTTTATACATTTTATATTATTTCATACGAAAAATTTACATCAAAGACACATTTCGAATTTACACACAAAGTTTAGAAAAACTTTACATTTACATTTATAGTATAATTAAACTTTAGTGATGTTATAGTGTAAAGTACCCTTTCTGAGGAGTGTATCTTCACCTGGTATTGATTGAACATGAAATTCAAATTCTAAGTATACGTATATTTTTAGCCATATGTAATAAACCTTGTCTAAATGGTGGTAAATGCGTACATGGAGATTTTTGCAGCTGTATCAAAGGATTTGGTGGACAACAGTGTGAAATAGATTTAAATAAACGTAAGTGTAAAATCATTTAGTCTCCCTCTCTCTCTCTCTCTCTATACTACTGCTCCTGCTCCTATATCTGCCCCTGCCCCTCGCATCGTTTCTCAACCTTTTTAGTGTTGCCACCCCCGAAGAAGGCCAAAAATAAAGTAAAACACGTCACTATCTCCTCATTATGTAGATACTATTTGATTAAAATCCATTAATTAATCAATAAAATATATTTTTTTGTACATGTATTTAATGACCAACTGCGACCCCTTATAAATAGCATTTCGATCCCCAGGTTAAGAAACGATGGTCTAGAGAATTGGTTTATATAATTGAGTGAAACAATATTATAGGTAATTCCTTCACACCATGCGTCATTCTTTTTAGTTAGATCACTGCTATATTCAATGGTTAGATGCACCGTTTTATTCCTTACCAACGAAAGTAATATCATTTTCAATAGTATCTCTTGTTCAAATAAGAACCATATTTACCTACTGTATCTCTCAGTGAATTTAACCAACGTGAAACTTTGTAATAGTTCCCTAAAAATCATTTTTTACTAAAAGAACAATCAAATTTTGTCTTATAATGTTGTCAAAAAATGGATCTACTTTTATATATTAGTAAAATAAATTTATATTGATTTTGTTAAAATGATGAAGAGACTATTTATTTCAATTATTAATTAGTTAGTCATGTAACAGAAAAAAATAAATAGAAAATATTTTAACCAATGCTGATTGAGGAATATTGTTTCAGTTTAACATCAATTATCAATGGACTCAATAAGCATTAATTATATCTGTGTGCAGAATGCAAACATCGTTTTACTTTTTTAAGAGTGCCCAAATAATAATTATTATGAAACGGTTTTCATTCAATAGTAACGACTTTAAAAAATATTTTAACCGGTTCTGTATCATTTGGGCATTAAGTGCGATAAAAAATGATCTTATATGGTAATAAATCAATTTTATACCGAAGGCAAAAAGTTACTCCGATATTAAATAACTATTTTTCGAAAAGTAAACCGTTGCCAAGTTAATTATTTACGACTGCGGCTTTTGAAAATTTTGAAGACATGGCGTGATAGAATAAAATCAGTTTAAATTGAAAATGAAACATGACTTGTTTTCGAAACACAAATCGTTTTCAAGTTATCAATTATTTACGACTAAAAAAATGTATTTTTACTGGTCCCGTTATTTGGAAACCCTTAATCAAAATGTTGTGAAATTTTAGACATGCGGGGGTTCCAAAGCATGCTGATAATAATATTGCGTTAGTTTTTCTGTCAAAAAATGCCTAATGACTTTTCGAAAAAGCGATCCCTTTTTTCTTAATGGAAACGCGAGCAACTGACAGAAATAAATTTTCTTTAATTCAAAAAGATCTCATCAAAGGTCGTTGATGTTATCAAAATTTGGTTAACTAATAACTGATTGGGAGGGGGGGGGGTCATCTTATAATATTTAAAACTGAATAACGATAACCGGCAAAAACAGTCCAGTTCAACCCATAATGACTCATTTTAAGAATGTGGCGAAAAATAAAATAGTATCCAGTATATAGGTACCTTTTTAATTGCTTTGATCAAATGCAGCAAGATTGTTATTATGGGAAGGAAAATTAGTACCTATATCATTATAACATTACTATTCTCATACATATTTAAAAAATAATACATATCACATAAATCAAACAACTCCTAAAACCAATATCAGATCCTGTATAAAATTATATTATCGAAAAATACGCTACGTTTCTATTTTTTTTTTTTTTTTTAAGAAACAAAAAGATAAGCCTTGATATTGCGACATATATCATATCAATCTGTTAAAATTACTGCACCCAGACCATGAACACTTATATTGTAAGACATAATTACTCCTTGTTAACAAGTTTATTTTTTTTAAGCCGATTGTGTAAAAGGTTGTAAAAATGGAGGGACGTGTGTGCGACATGAAGTATGCAGGTGTCTAAAAGGATTTGCAGGACGTTATTGTGAGCAGGACGTGGACGAGTGCATGGAAGAAAAACCATGTGACCATATATGTTATAACACCCCAGGCAGCTATAACTGTCAGTGCAAAGAAGACTTTGCTCTACAAAGCGACGGCCAGTCTTGTCGTAAAGAAAGTAAGTACCTAGGTACCTATAAAGTTTATTACTTACATGTTTTAAATGGTAAATCATTTATATCATGGCTAGCTGCGGTATTATAACAGGGTATAACCCAATTTATTTAAAATACAAAAAATGGCACACCTTTGGAAAGAATGGAAAGATTCGTGTTTACTTTATAGAAGAGAGTTTTCAAGTTCTCTTCCGATGATTGATTATTTTGGATTTATTGTTTCGACGTCGTGGTGTTCTTAGACAAAACGATGAAAAAGTCACGAGTTCAAAGTAATCAACGCGGAAAAGAAACTGGTAACTCTTCTACAAATCATCACCTCCGTTAAAATCTTAGAATAAAATTGTTTGTTTAAGTTAAATTATTATCATTTGTAAATTGTAATTTTTATGCCTAAAACCGAACTTAAACTGTATATTTAAACATTTACGTTTTAACATCAAAATTTGGTTTTCCAATAATTATTTTAACCAATTTGCACATCAATAAATTATTCGATACCGTTATTTAGATAACAGTGGTATTTTATTTAATTATTATATTTTTCCACAAAAACAAATGTATGAAATATTTGATGTGAAGTATTTTGGTACCTACCTACCTAAAATTTCCTATAGCAGTTCTTAAATAGATTAGGATTCGTATTTAAATCTACCCAGGAGCGAAACCATATTTAAACATGAAAAACTTATAAATTAAACTGTTCTTTCTAAAACAGAGCAGTCTGTGATTTGTACTAATATTAATTGATCTTTTTCAAAATTAATAAGTCCCAGAAATGGCTAATATAAGTCATATATTGTTTTGATATTTACCACATATCAAGAATAGGACTATTCATAGCTATGGTTATGCAGAATATTTTTAAAATTCCCAAATTAAGTTTATGGTAAATTACAAGAAACTATACACACATTTGTACAATTTTCATTTTTTGCATGATTTATTTGGAAGAAAATGTATCCATCAAATGGTAGAAATGCAGATATAAAATTCTTATTTTTTTCCAGATGATGACGGAGGAATTGAAGCCAAAGATTTAGAATTTGAACTTCTTGACAAAAGACTGTTGAAACTAGAGACGGTAAATAAACAAAATATCCTTAAAAGTACAGCTTATACTATATTTGGTTTCTTTCAGATGATGGATGAGAGCCATAAAAATGATGTCTCAAAAGATGACATACAAAGTCTTTACAGGGATATGAATTATATTACAAAAGATATTTCCAGTTTAAAAAATAAAATTAATGATGTGGTAGGTAAAATATTTTAAACCGTAGGTACCCACTTTCTCTAAAATCTGAAATATGTGCTAATTTTTAACATCGCGCATAATATATGAATATTTTATTTTGAAAAAATAACTTGCATGTAATGCCAATCAATTTTGATGAGCTTTAATTATCTCCAAACAATGTCTACTTTAATTATTGGAATGCGTTATCGATTAATGGTTTTTAGCTCATCGGTGTTCATAAAAACTACTTATTTGCAGTTGTATTGTACGTCATTTTCTAACACATCTTTATTTTAGGAAACCTACAAAAATGATATGTACATATTCAAAAACAAATTAAGTACCATAGAAAAAAAGGCGGAAAAAGTTGATGATCTTATATTAAAATATGACAGAATGAAAAAGTGTGCTTTTTATAATAAAATTTGCATGTGAAAAATTGACTGATATTTATTTTTAAAAACACTGTGTATATGTATATCTACGTAAAGTAAATAATTATATCTAGTATTATTTTTAACTTAGATTTTTAAGCACTGCCATTTTGTAATATTAATTTTTATACATATTTATAATAAAATATATTATAATAAACTGTTTTTTTTTTCATATCAAATTTAAATACTCTGTGAACGTTTTTATAAAACTAATTTTAGTACTAATAATATATATACCAGTGTGTCTCACTTTTCACCACTACACCCCAATATCTAGGCTATTTTTTGTTGATCGATTTAGATCAAATTTGGTACTTCTTTTCTTTCAGATTGTGTTTAAAAAAGTTATTAATAAAAATTTTTTTCACACTTAAATACGCCTACTATGATCAAAAGAAATTGGCAAAAATTAGGAATTTATATTAGCGATTGAGATGGGGTTTTTGTTTTTACAGATTCTTGTTCAGCATGACCTAAAACGACTGTTTACCAAATTTCGTTAAAAAATATTCATTCTTTTTTATTTTTAAAAGTAATAAAAATCTAAGATTTCAATAATAAAAAATAATAAAAGTTGAGTTATTTGATATTTTCTAAAAAAAAGTGTCCTATGCTTAATTAGCGTCATTATATCACCCGACTACCAAGTTATGTAAATATCCGACAATAAATAACTGGAATAGTAGGGTGATTAATATTATTGAAATCTTTTTTTTATTACTTTTTTTTTGTGAAGGAATGAATATTTTTTAACGAAATTTGGTATACAGGCGTTTTAGGTCATGCTGAACAAGAATCTGTTAAAACAAAAACCCTATCTCAATCGCTAATACAAATTCCTAATTTTTGCTAATTTATTTTGATCATAGTAGGCGTACGCCATTTAAGTGTGAAAAAAATTTGAAAAATTTTTTATTAATGTCAGGGGTATCAGGCAATGAAGCACAACTTACTTAGTTTAACACTATGTATTTAGTAGTTTACCATAATAACAATACATTAACAATATATACGAGAATCAGCTCACGAAACGACATAAAGCAGGACCGCCGTCCTGCTTGTCACAATAACAGACTCCTTCTGCAATCTGCTCGATAGGTATATCTTCCCATCCCGTCTCTCTTTACCGATGCGGCGTTGCCTCGCTTGACCCTGTTCACCTTAAAACAGGATACTTATTCCTAACTCCTGACAGTCGTCCATCCTGACCCTGGGTTCGTCCTCGAACCACCCTTTTAGAACGTCCTTGGCGAAAGTTTGAATTGATCGTTACCAGTGGTCTGAGGATACGTCGGATAACCTGTCAACATAATACAAACAATTAGATAATCTGTCCACAGTGCTGCTTGCCAGCAGCAAATAATGAAAATATAATTTGTTTCCACCACCTCCCCCCTCTTTTTTTATTATTATTATTCCAGCCCAAGCTGGTCACCCCAGACTATGCTGGAAACCTTAGGCTAAGCTAAATACCCCAGCCTATGCTGGACATTTTAAATTATACTTTACACCCCAGACTATGCTGGAAACTTCAGATTTTACTGAACACCCCAGACTATGCTGGAAACCTCAGATTCTACTGAACACCCCAGACTATGCTGGAAACCTTATATAGATTATACTGAACATCCCAGACTATGCTGGAAACCTTAAATTATACTGAACACCCCAGACTATGCTGGAAACCTTACTTATTGTAGAGAGCCAAATCTCACATTTTATTTTGAAAGTATAGAATTAACATTACTTACTCTAGTGGTTTGCTTTATCTTCACACGGTGCCAGAAAAAGATTTAACAAAAATAGTATATTATATTACTAGGAGTAGAACGCACTCCTTTTTTGTGTTGAGCCCAGGATTTGCAGCTGAGGCGAAGCCGAAGCTGCAAACTGGGCGAAACCATTGAATATATATTCAATGGCGAAACACAAAAAAAGGCGTTCCACTCCGTGTAATATATACTATTTTTTCTTCAAGCGTATTAAAATGCAAACATTTTTTTATTTATTTATTATAAATGTACAATTATTCAAATTAGCTCATCACTGCGACAGGCGCCTGTGACTCCGAATATCAACATGACTAATGAGTAATGACATAATATATGACAGATGGTTTGTAGATAGCGCGTCACCGGCCGCTCTGGTGACTTTCCGTACTAACATTATGTTACTAGTAAAAAAATTTCCACCACGGTGGCGTTCTGTATTAACATTTTGTTATTAGTAAAACAATGTCCTATTTCTAATTTTGTTTTTGGTAGCACAATTTAGACATTTTAATACGCTTGAAGAAAAACACTTTTTTTTTATTATTATTATTTAAGACCGGCCAGTCAGACTTTTTGCGACTGAGTTTCACATAATAGTGCACTCACTTCCAGTATCTATTAAGGATAGTAACATTTTATTTTTAATTTGAACGTTTTTACAAAACAAATTTGCTGAATGCTTACACAATATGTTAACTTCCTTTCAAAACTTACAGTCTTTTTCCAGGTGATTAGTTTTTTTTCATATTTTACACATTTTGCTTGTAGAGCTTGATTTAACTAAAAAAACTACGAGGTGGCAAATTTAAATTTTTTTACCTTTTCTTAGGGCAGATTATCTTTTTGTGACCCGGTTCCTGACAATAGGAGCACGTTAACTTTAAATTTTAAGGCGCCGGGGTTTTGCCTTGGGACGCCGGTTTCATATTTCTCCGCGTTTTGGGCACTTTTTGGTCCAGCTCCCTGCACTGAGCACTGACCTGTATTTTTATTTTGATCACAGGTCCTTAAAAATATTAACAGTTCGTGTGTACAATTATTTGCAAAAGCGGCTTGCTTAATATTGTAATCCAAATACCTGTTATAATTATATTGACTTTGTCATGTTCTGGAATTTCCCACAACAGTTTATTAATTCTATTTATCTTATTGTTATAACAATTAACTAAACGTATATCTTTTATTGAACTATGTAGTGTTGCATCTGAAAACAACGTACCAATCGCATTTAAATCAATATCAAACATATTACGCAATTGGTTTTTTTATATCACCCTAGCCGTTACAAGATATGTCGGAATTTAAAAACCACTCACAGGCTCCACCAGCGAACTTTTCAATTGGGTAACGTGTTGCTGTTACATCGTCCCATTGCATGAAGTAGGTTCTTTGGCCAACCAGTCGAATCCACTTGTTAAGGGAAATCTCTTTGTCGACTGGGTCAAAATTTGGTATATCTCAAGTGAAAATATTATTATGTTGGCTTATCCCTGTTCGACGTGGTACTTTTTAATCTCAGCTTGCAATGCTTTCACCTGCTCTTCCAGAGTACCTACTTAAAGTTGTTGCTCCAGCTGTACCACGTAACGAGGGGGTCCTTTGGCTTATGCTGTACCATTGTCTATATAACGTTAAATAGACAATGGCTGTACACATTATTTCCTAGAGACCGTGTGTTTCCTACGCGTTCAGGTTTTCCAGATTCCCGGCATGTCATTGTGGAATTTACACTAAGAACTAACACTAACTAGCACGACTGTTTATTTAATTTGTGTCCACTCAAATCAACGTCACAATCACTCTTGCACTTAAATTATTATTAACAAGATTTGAACGTATAATTTTAACTGCGGGTTTCAGAATTTGAGGATCCCACTTCTGACTATGTCAGGGGTATCAGGCAATGAAGCACAACTCACTTAGTTTAACACTATGTATTTAGTAGTTTACCATAATAACAATACATTAACAATATATACGAGAATCAGCTCACGAAACGACATAAGCAGGACCGCCGTCCTGCTTGTCACAATAACAGACACCGATAGGTATATCTTCCCATCCCGTCTCTCTTTACCGATGCGGCGTTGCCTCGCTTGACCCTGTTCACCTTAAAACAGGATACTTATTCCTAACTCCTGACATTAATAACTTTTTAAACACAATCTGAAAGAAAAGAAGTATACCAAATTTGATCTAAATCGATCAACAAATGGCTTAGATATTGGGGTGTAGTGGTGAAAAGTGAGACACACTGTATAATATACTAATTTTAAATCTCAGTGAAATCTTATTCTAATAGGTAGTTTAGTTGTTATAAATAAGTCATTTTCACTGGTGAAAACAAGGCTAAAATAATATAAAAATGGTTTTCAGTTGTCCATTTATTTATCAACAGTATTTTATTTACAGTTATTTGATATACATGGTCTTTTGTTTATATAAAAGCAATCTTAGCATATTTAAAATCATTACTTCATACATTAGTTTTCCATCACATTTCATGAAATATTTAATATCATCCGAGACATCATAGTTTTATATTTTCTAAACAAAATTATGCAGAAAACAGCTACTCGCTTAAATTCACATCGCAGCTCTCAAGATGTTACAACGCTTATGAATACAAAGAAAATAATTTATTCCAATAGTTATATTCAAATAGAAATAATATGTTTAATAAAAATTTGGAGACCTTTGACCTTTAAAAATAGTTTATGTGAATTTAGGTGCTATAAAAATATGCACTCTTAAAATTATATACCCCATTATTAGTATTATTAATGACATATAAAGTGTGTCCACATTTAAGAGGTTATATACACCCATATAAAGTTTATTTATTGACCAATTGTTTTTTATGGAAAAGTAAAGTTTTTTTAAGAAGAGAGGAGAAGTTCCTCCTTTTAACGGAAAATGCCCATGTATTGCGCAAACTAATTATTGATCAGACAAAAAAATACGACCACCGTAATAAAACTAAAATATGTAACGCATATTTTGTGTGCATTAAAGTTTTATAAAATCACTGGCATATTTCAACTTTACCAGAAGAGTTGCAGTTATAAAATGACTGATTCTGTTTTTAAATATATTTTCTCCGTCGATGCATTTACTAAAAATAAAATCGGCAACAAATACTGCCCATAGAAAACGCATCGACGGAGAAAATTCAGAGAAAATATCAGTCATGTTATAACTGCAACTCTTCTGGTAAAGTTGAAATATGCCAGTGATTTTATAAAACTTTAATGCACACAAAATATGCGTTACATATTTTAGTTTTATTACGGTGGTCGTATTTTTTTGTCTGATCAATAATTTGTTTGCGCAATACATGGGCATTTTCCGTTAAAAGGAGGAACTTCTCCTCTCTTCTTAAAAAAACTTTACTTTTCCATAAAAAACAATTGGTCAATAAATAAACTTTATATATTTACTAAAAATAAAATCGGCAACAAATACTGCCCATAGAAAACAAAGAAATGAATATTTATTCAAGGTATTTTGGAGGGTCTTGAGCATCATCATGATTTTCAATAAAAAAATCGCAATGATAAAATCATAGGAAGCTTCTTTTTCAGCAGACCTTAAAATACATCATTTAGCGATCTACAATAAAAAAGAGAAGTTTTTATAGGAAGGTGTTCACCCAAATAAGGACACACTGCATAAACTACAAAGACGTGGAAAGACATTGCTGTTACTCAATCTAGGAAACGTAGAAAGTTGCGTGATCACTGATCATTACCAGAGGATGAGAATTTTCTTTTGCTCCTACTTCACTGAAATTGCTGATTAAAATTATTTAAATACATTTGTTGGAATAACTTTAAGAGATTATTATGTCTAGTATTTAGTGCTGTACTTTGGTAGTGATCACCCATATTTTAGACAGTTTCTGACGTCAATTATTATTATATATTATTATAATTACAACATTATTTTTCCAAGGCTTTATTAGATTTGACGTAATTCTCTATTGTCCTATAATTAGGTAAGTATACAATCCAGGATTACTATTTACTTTTCTTACTAATTTTCCCCTTGGATTTAGTTTTCTTTGCCTTTTTATTGGTTTTCTTTATTTTTCGAGGATGTAGCCACACAGGGTAGGCACCATGTTCATTTCTCAACGTTTTAGGATTAAATTTCTTTATTTCTTCTACTTCCATACTTCCCATAATGTCTTTTTCTGGGCATTTCTTTTTTTCTTTAATTTCTTCCGCTGATGTAACACAGGCAATTTCTGATAATTCATTCATAGTTATTTCAGTGCTGGTACTGCTACCATTTTGTGTCTCTTCAATGCCCAAAGTTTTTTTTAAACGATCTAATTCCTTTTTTCCATATCTCTCTCTTTTCACTGCACGACACTTTCTCCTCCACTTACTTCTCATACTTTTGGCCATGTCGACCTGAAAAAAATTAATTATATTAAAAAGTACATTCAATCATTATTTTTCTAAATATTCATGAGTATATTATGCCTTTTAAAAGTATATAAGACCGGTTTTAAAAGTGGTTCTATAAATACAAGATTTTAAAATTTTAAACTTATGTTCACTTGACGAGAGTTTTTGTACAATTGCAAAACAATTCAATCTTAAACGTGCTTACACCAGCACCAGAGAGTCCAGACTCCAAAGCACAGAATATCTACTACTTATAAAAAATAGCTCCAAACTTAGACTTAGGAATTTCCTTAGGCTCCAAAGACACCACAAAGACACGTTCTCTGGCAAAAGTGGGGTTATCGTTTGTTTGTATCACAGATCACAGAATATCGTTTGTATAGGTAGGTTTTTCTCGGTTTTTCTTTCACTTGTAGCAGAGATAATACATATTTGTCTCTGCTTGTAGGTAGGTTGAACTTGGTGTAGAAAGTGTAGTTGCACCAAGCAAGACCCAAAACGTTGATTGAATTATCAACGACCAGACGAGTGCAGGATGAAAGTCAAAATATTTTATCAAATGATGCATGTCGTTAGTTGCATTTTTATAAAATTTTTATCCAAAATCATACTTCTTTATAGTAAAATCACAGAACGAGAACACAGAAGGTGGTTAATAACATGGTTAATAACATGGTTATTAACCACCTTCTAGAAACTATAGAAAGGAAAAACCATTAACCGGACTAACCGGTTAATGCCATTACCGGCATTACCCCCTGGTAATGTTAATGCACATCACTGCAGAATGCAGATCGCATAATTCGAATTTCGAATTTCGAATAAATACATATCAAATAATTCGATAGTGCCCATCCCTAGAGGCGTTTTTTTGGCGACAAAATGAAAATATTGGTTTCGTTTCAAACAAGTTGCAAAACACTGCAAGTTGATTGGTCTAAATTCGAATTTAGACCAATGAACCTGCAGTGTTTTGAAACTATTTATAGTTCGTCGCTAAAAAACGGCTTAAATAAATACATAACCTATTTTTTAAATATATGACATGCTTACTTAGATGCTAACAGCTAAAATACTTTTTAAATAGTTTCAGCTATATAATTTGTATCTGATTTATATGTAGTCTTGAAGCATATAGAAAAATGTTTACTACAAAATCATTTATTAAGAAAACAAAAATAGGAAATTTTTTGAAAGTGAGTTATTTAAAGTTCCATTAATTCGTTCTTTTGTATTTGATTTTAACATTTTATCTGTACTAATATTAAATATTTTAGAATGTGAGAGAGCATTACATACGTGATGATATTTTTTGCGGCTTCTCGAAGTGTGAGAAATGTTTCCAAATGGATTCATCTCGAGAATCATGTTTATCTTCAAATCACCAAAATAAATGTTCCTTATTTAATTTTAATCATTATTTAATACTGGATACCAACGTTATTCTCGACCAGGTAATTTAGTTAAAATTATATTTTTAAGCTCAATACTGAACACATGAATAATAGGTAAATATCAATATTTTGTAGATGGATGTTATCGAAGAAGAGACGATAGGAAATGTAATTATTCTACACACTGTATTAAAAGAAGTAAAACATCGGAGTTTACCTATCTATAAAAGGCTTTACAGTATTGTAGAGAATCCTAGCAGACATTTTTTCGTTTTTACTAATGACCACCATAAGTAAGATATAATTTATTTACAGGTGCGTATTCACCAAAAGAGCAAATGCGAATAAAAAAGCAAGCGAGCAAATTTGCTCGTGTTCAAAAAAGATCGGACCTGTATCGGTACGTCAAAGAGAAATCCTGTTATTGCCCGTTTTAATCTGGATGGAGATTATTTGTTCGGCGTTCGAGTGCTGCGTCCCACTATTATAGAATAATTGTCCTAAAATAATGTTGATTGCCACCAATGCTTCCTTTTCTTTTTTTCACGTTTTAACAAACTATGTACCTATCACAATAAATGCTGCACTTAACTTGTACAAAGTAATTCATGGTTTTGGTTAGCCATATTCACTTCGCAATAATAACATTGAAGTGATCGCTGTAAATAGAACATATTTCATCTGGTATAGATGCAGTGCAAGCATTCGTAAAAACACAAGTAAACTTCCTCGAACAAGAGAGAGCATTTGCTCTCCTTTGCTTTTTTGGTGAATACACACCTTAATATGACATTCATATTTCTACTAAAATTAAGGCAACTTATGGTTGATATTTTTATTAGATTTAGACAAGTAGGTACTTATATTAAAACACAGCAAGAAGAACTTTCTGTAGTGGAAGTAAATCGTACAGAGTCAAAATTATATATATTACTTGGACATCATGATATCACAAATGTTGGCATTCATAACATGAATTTTAAACATTTGATCAAAGCAAGATAGAATGGCACGCATAGGCTATTGAAAACGGGGTTCGAAACCAGCGGCGGCTGGTGAATTTTTCGATATTCGATATTTCAATTTAGGTACATGGGACCTATATCAAATTATAAGAGGTTTCATTTGGGATTAAAATGATAATGTTGACGAAAAAAAATTGCAAAACAATTTACGAAAAAAAATTCTGAAAACCCCGTCGCCCCCTGGAAAGTCCTGAAACAATATATTTGAATTTTTTTTAAATATTTTAATAATCTTCGATACAATCTAAGGCAAGGTGTTTTAGTTTTTTAAATACTAATTTTTGGAAAAGCATTTAAAATTTTTAAAGACTTGAATCTTAGTTTCAAAATATTTCAAATGCTGGTAACTTTTCCAAAAATTAATATTTTTTCAAAAGCAAATAAACTTTGTCTTCAATTGTATTGAGATTATTCTGTTGTTTAAAAAAAATTATAATATATTTAATTTCAGGATTTTCCATGGGGTTGTTTAAACGTTAATTGTGGCTTTAATTAATTTCAATAATTTCCATGGGGTTTTCGTTTTCGCAAATAAAAAATAACGAGAATTCACAATATGAGTTTGATTGTGGACATACGCCAACTGACTTGTCTGTAATTATGTGTTACCTATAGTAAAAAAAAACAGAAATAAGTCATATACAGTATAACCAACATTTCATATCCACGGGTGAGACGCATTGAATACACAACAATGATAGAAAAAATATAAATGGTGGGAGCTTGAACGCTGGCGTCAGTCTATACCTTGATCACACCTGCGTGTGCTGTAATTCGCTTGCCCATTTATTTCGCATGTAAATCCGCCCTATGTACAGGGTGATCCACTTAACTTTCCCTCCCCACGTTTCTCTGTTATTTCTGTAGTTACAAAAAAATTATTCTAATAGCAAAAGTTGTAGGGCTTTTTCTAAAGTTTTTATATATGACATCAAAAAAACAATTGAAAAATAATTGCCGAAGTTATATATATAAATTGTATTTTTTTTTTTTAATGGAACACCCTGGATTTTATTGCCTTTTTCGACGTAGAATTTCAGTCTGATTTCAACAATATAGAATATATAATACTTACCTTTAATAGTTTTCGAAATATTTGCTTTTGAACATAAAT
The DNA here is from genome assembly GCA_963680705.1 of Rhagium mordax. Lineage (NCBI taxonomy): Eukaryota > Metazoa > Arthropoda > Insecta > Coleoptera > Cerambycidae > Rhagium > Rhagium mordax. The sequence continues at coordinate 109,897,359 of OY796656.1, forward strand.
TACATATTCGATCGAGTATGCTCTAATTTTAAAAACATTTATTTATATATTTAAAAGCAAATATTTCGAAAACTATTAAAGGTAAGTATTATAATAAAGTATTTAAGTCTTATATTATTCTATATATCATTCTTTGTATTCTAAAGGGGTTCTCCCGTAAATAAATAAATAAATAAATAATATATTCTATATTGTTGAAATCAGACTGAAATTATACATCGAAAAAGGCAATAAAATACAGGGTGTTCCATTAAAAAAAATACTATTTATATATAAATATATATATAATATATACAGTAAAGACCGAGGAAGTTCGAACATGGGTATTAGTGTACGCGATTTACTTGTGCCCGTTCTAGGCAAGCGGACACAGTGGGTGGGAATCGTGGATATCCGCGCTGTAGCCGATGGCTCTCGCGTCTACTGTTCCTTGTTTGGATTCTTTTATAATAATTTTTATTACACCTGCAACACTCGAGGTGTAGCGCCAATTAGGGGTCGCAAATTTACCGACTTTTCAAATTACCGGTAATTCGGTAATTATTTTTAAAAATTACCGGTTTACCGGTAAATACCGGTTTTTTAAATTTACGCATAAACAATGTCTAATAAATAGTAAAATAAAATATTCAAAACTGTATTTAAATAAAAACGTAAAAGAACATACTTTTTAAACATTTAAATAAAAAGGTAACTTAGACAACATGCAACATATATAATTCATAACAAATTAACAAAAAATAAAACACAACGCTTGTTCTTCGTTTTCTAACAATTTCGTTATTACACACTTCTTTACGCAGTAATATAGACAAAACTGACAAAAGTAACGAAATAATGCGAATTTCTACAGTTGTTTCATAGCGTATTGGCTCTACTAGCGATGTCGGTCGATGCCAGCCGACAAACCGCGGTCTGAGCTTGTGGTTGCGTAGTTAGCACTGTTAGCAGCGGTGAATCCCCGTTGCTTCGGGCACAGTTTTTTTACCGAAATTACCGGTAAAAGATATCACTTTACCGGTAATTTTTTAAGGCAAATTTCGAGCCATTTACCGGTAAACCGGTATTGCAACCCCTAGCGCCAATTAATTTTATGTTGTAGAATCACATTTTTGTTGCGAAAAAACAAACAATGGAAATATTTAAATGTGTTTTGAGATTTTTTTTAAATTACAATAATTAATCCTATCTAGGATAAATTATTGAAGAATTTCGAAACGTTGGTCCAGAATACGTAAATCAAATTTCTTTCAGGCATGAGAGTTTTACATCCCAACACGGTTAATGAGATACTAACAACAGTCAGCTGACTGCTGAGGGCGCTGAGGCTGAGCAGTGAGTGACCACAGCGCACTGCCATGCCCTTCTCCTAATGTACAAATTTCGAACTGAGGCGAGTTGTTGGCCACTCGTCTATTCGTCCCAATCCCTGTCGTGTTCGAAGCATCCTGGACTTATCTGTATATAACTTCGGCATTTATTTTTCAATTGTTTTTTTGATGTCATATTTAAAAACTTTAGAAAAGGCCCTACAACTTTTGTTAGAATAATTTTTTTGTAACTACAGAAATAACAGAGAAACGTGGGGAGGGAAAGTTAAGGGGATCACCCTGCACATACTTGGCTGCTAATTACTGTATATAAGTATCACATATTGTTTTGATACTAAACAATTACTAAAATTATTGTTATTCAATAACGAATTTGGTAAATATTTTAAGTTGACAGTACTAATTGTATAAATTAGATTTCAGATAAAAAATCGCTTATGTTTTAATTAATTTTTAATTTTTATTTATACATATTTATTTTAGAGATACTTATATAACTGAAAATGATGGTGAATTAGTAAATGACTATAATGACAGGTGCATTAGAAAAGCATGTTCATGGTACATGCAACATTTGCCAAAGGAAAAATTTGTTTTCCTGACTGATGACGCCAACAATAGAGAACTAGCTATAGAAGAGGGAATTTTTTCTTGTTCAAGTAAAAAAATTAGCAAATAATTATACTTTTTATTTACTATATTTTTTTTATTAGTTTCAGAGTATGTACATCATTTAAATAATAACTCAATTTTGGAGGATAAGTTATCTAGGAAAGATTTTCACATTGATAGTAATACAAAAGATGTTTTCCCTCCGCATTTATCAACAGTTGAACTGTTAACTGGAGTTAAGGAAGGAAAATTATATCAAGGCACATTTAGAGCTTCCAGAGATAATTTTCTTGAGGGATCTGTTAATGTTGATTCGTTCAAAGATCCTGTAAGTATGGACTGTTTTTTGTAGTTGTTGCAACAAATGGAAAAACTGCAGATTTTTCTATTGGATTACCAAAATCTACTTTGGAATGTACTTTGTAGAGATTATTAAGTAGTCCTTATAATATGCTGATTGTTATAACGAGCATTGCAATAGTTGGTATAAGTTTCTATATTATCTAATAGAAAAATAAACTACCATTCTGGACTGTCATCGAAGTACTACGTCACGCTCCATCTTTATTTTTGGAAAATAGTTAAAACTGTGCAATATCTATTTCTGTGGCCGACACTAAAAACTTAATAAATATTCACTCCATTTTGGAAACGGAATGCATTGGATTGAAATTTGATACCAATGAAGTTATTGCTGAATCTGTTTGATATTTAATAAAGTCTAATTCATTACATCTTGTATATTTTTTAAGGTTATTGTTCAGGGACGAGATGGCCTCAATAGAGCTGTAGATGGAGATATTGTAGTGGTACAAATGTTTAAAGAGGAAGACTGGATTTCACCCAGTGAAATTATTCTTGAAGATGAGGGTGTAGCTGAAGAAAATATTGATGAAGTTGAAATTAAAGAAAGAGAACTGAAAAACTCTACCTACAAAAAAAAGGACGAAATAAGACCTACAGGAAGAGTAGTTGGTATAATAAGAAGGAAATGGAGACAGTACTGTGGTATTCTGCAAGGTGGAATGGATGGGGTTTATCAATTATTGATTCCAGCCGACAAAGCTATACCAAAAATAAGGATTGAAACCCGACAAGCTGAGTTTCTTAGAACTCAGAAACTAATCGTCACAATTGATTCATGGCCAAGGTACTCAAGGTATCCCCATGTAAGTATTGAGAGTTGCAGTTTAATCATATTGGAATTTGACTAAATACGCTACTGGTTTAATTGGTGCTCTTTTTTTTTTAATTTAATTTTTATAAAAGGTAACCTTTTTCTACACTACATATCCCGCCTATACCTACGATAAATCTATTAATTTATTATTTTTTATTTTATTTTCATTATTAGGAATGTTAATGTGTGGCTAGATCTGTAAAAATGATTTATATTTTAAATAAATTTTAGGGTCATTTCGTAAGAGCATTGGGTAAAATTGGGGAACAAGCAACAGAAAATGAGGTTGTCCTATTGGAACATGATGTTCCACATAGCCAATTTTCCGAAGAAGTGCTTAGTTGCCTGCCTAAGTTGCCATGGATCATTACAGAAGAGGTAAATAATCAATCTTCTGTTATAGATAAAAATATAAATACAGGGTGAATTTGAAATACACCAAGATATTTTAATCCGTTAAACTCTAGGGTCAGTAAAATTCTTAAATATTGTCGTTTATATAAATATGTGAAAAACATACAGGAAAGAAATTATTGAATTTTCATTTAAATACGAATTTAAATACTGTGTAAAGGGTATTTGTTCGTGTGTAGCTTGGTGTCAAGCTAATAGGTCAGTGTATCCTCAGTGGGATTTAGGGTATTTTCTATTGAAACATTATCTATTGAATTTTTAAATTGAAACACAGTAAATCCATTAAGGAATTACATAAAATATCTTGGTGTATTTCAAATTCACCTTATATTATAAATAAAATGCATATTAACTCAAAGAACAATAATTAGAAATGTTAAATGATTATGCCATAACAGAATAGAACAAAGTTCGATATGTGGAAATGATTTTCTTGGGCATGGTACCTGACTACCTGAGTGAGTGAGAAAGTTAGTTTGAACTTTATAGAGAATTTTTTCATATTTTCCAAGAAAAACAGTATTTAATAAATATCCTTCAAATATGAGTTTATAATTTTTTGTCATGTTTCATGTTCTTTTTCAGGATGTCAAACGAAGAGTGGATCTTCGTCATATTGATATTTGTTCTGTTGATCCTCCTGGGTGTACTGATATTGATGATGCTTTGCATTGTCGGCCAATAGACGATGACAAACTTGAAGTAGGTGTTCACATTGCAGATGTCTCCCACTTTATACGTCCTGGTACTGCCATTGATTTAGAGGCAGCATCTCGAGCTACTACAGTATATTTGGTCAATAAACGTATTGATATGGTAAGCAATTGAATTGAACTATGTAGAAAAACAAATATATTCAAGTCGAGATGGCGGGGAAATTGAATTGAAATCTCAACTGTTTTAAAAAAAACAATTTTCTTTTATACTGAGTTTCATTATTTTTTACTTTACAAAGTTGTTTTCTTTCTCTAGGTTCCAGATCTTCTTAGTTCCAATTTGTGTTCTCTGAGAGGTGGGGAAGAACGATTTGCATTTTCTTGTGTTTGGGAAATGGATAAAAATGCGAATATTTTAAACACAAAATTCCATAAAAGTATTATCCAATCCAGGCAAGCTATGACGTATGAAGAAGCCCAAATGACGATCGATGATAAAAGTAAAACTGATTCTATAGCTCATTCATTAAGAAATTTAAATATGCTTGCTAAAATTTTGAAGAAAAGAAGATTGGAAAATGGGTAATAACTCAATCGAAATCTATGCAAAAATTATTTATTAATTCTATTCTATGACTTTAGTGCTTTAGTTTTGGCCTCCCCTGAGGTAAAAATTCAAATGGATTCTGAAACAATGGAACCACTAGATGTGGAAGTCAAAAAATTGTTTGAGACAAATTCTATGGTTGAGGAATTTATGTTGCTGGCAAACATCAGTGTTGCAGAAAAGATTTTGGAGGATTTCCCAGAATGTGCAATGCTTAGGAGACATCCAACACCACCTTCATCAAATTTTGATCCTTTGCTAAAGGCTGGTAAACACCTTGTAAGTTTATATTTTTTTTGTATCTATTTTTTGCTTTATATTCCGAAGATTTAGGAGTTCGATATGCAAGGCGTTTCAAAAAAACAGGTCATAATAGACCACCTGACTACAATACTATTAAATCTATCCATTTGTGTCAAGAATTCAAAATTAATACACTTTACAATCGTTGTCTTCGTGCCTTATTGTTATTTGGTTTTAAAGTGTTAAATAACATGATAAATGACGCAAATATTCTTTCCCTCGTTCAGTCCAATATTCCTTCTAGAATTACGCGATTTTCTCAATTTCCTTTTTACCAAGTGTCAAGGGCGGATTTAGCTTACAGTCATGGGGGGGAGTAAACTCATAAAATTTCTAAATTTTCGTTTCAAATTATTTATTTTGCCAATGAATACATATGTAGATTTTTCCGATTCATTAAATGAATTTAAACATGCTATTAATACTATTTTTAGCTATAATAACTTATAGTGAGGTATCCAAAGCTCTCAAAAACGGAATGACCCATTCCAACAAGGTAAATAATTTTTGGCAAAAAATTTGGAAAGAGGGTCCCTAGGGGCATCAGAAATTGCTGTTGGACTTTTGTTGGCTCTTGCACAACTTCTCAAAAAGAAAAAAAAGATGACGTAATGGTATTTCATGAATACGTGTTTTTAAACGTTCACCTTCCGCTAAAAAAATAACTATTAGCGATATTAATCTGATTTTTTTTATTTATATAGTAGAATCATGAGCGCCTCTATCTGTAGCAATGAAATTTAAAAATCACTTGCAGTTTTTTTATTAATAAGTCCTAAAGTTACAGCAACACGAAATTTGTGTATTGAAAATTTCGACATATGGGAAACTATATTAAATGTTAAAAATTTGTACACACTATATGTGGACAAAATGTGGTCCTAAGATCGAAAAAGTTTAAAAAAAAAAATCAGGTCGGTATCTTACACTGTTTGAGAGTTATAGATTTTTTAAAGAGGCAGTTATTTATGTTTGCGGAACTCCTAGTAGTATTAAAGCTGATTTCATCCATCCAGCTTATTGTAATGCATAAACAATTTGCAGATAGTAGGACAAAACAGCTTTTGGAATTGCGTGATTGTTATTGAAATTTTTACAAATTATGTAAAATAAAAGTCACATTTGACAGATTATGAGGGTGTTGTTGATAGATAAATAATTGATTAGATTATTTACTATCCCATTATTTAGGTATATTATGTACAAATGGTAAGACATTTTACAAAAAATGTAAAAAAAATATATAAAACTCCTATACATAAGACATTCAATTACAAGCAAGCACTTACGTATTTCTAGTCAGAATCACTGTCTGATAAGAGCTGCTCCGTATTATTAATTTTTGAAACAAAAGTTTTAGGGCATTCTATGATTTTTTTTTCAACCATATATAATAGTATACAGGGTGCCTCATAAAATCGGCACAAAGCAATCTTATGTTTTTTTAACGAAACACCCTGTGTAATTTTGATTGAGATCAATATTTCAGTTTTGCAATAAACAAAAACAGTACGAAATTTTTATTAATAACAAGATTCTATACATACCAAAGATTAAAAAGTTATTGTAACAATTTTTCAACGTGTCCCCAATTTTCGTCAATACATTTTCTACAACCTTTTGTTTTTGAAAATCATGGCGTACTGTTTCTCATTCTATTTTTATGTACATAGAAGCCGTTGTATACCGAAAATGGCTACAGTAAATGTCAACATATTATACATTTTTGAAATAACGAAAACGAGGACTTTCATAATATTCAAAAATATACATAATATTCAAAAATATACAGGACTTTTATAATATTCAAAAATATACAGGGTGTTTCATTTAAAAAAACGTAAGTAAATGTGGTTTGTCCGGCTTTTATGAGGCACCCTGTATACTATTGAATATGGTAGCAAGAAAATTCATAGAATGCCTTAAAACTTTTGTTTACATTTTTTTTCTTGTCTCAAAAAATAACGAAGTTAAGAGGGGGTTCCATTTATAACCAATATTCCGATTTACGATTTTTTACGTGAATATTCCATAATTTTAATATTTTCTAAACGCTCTGTAAGATTAAATCAATATTGATATATAGGTATAGTTACCAATACCTATACATAAGAAAGTGACGAATAAAAATATCCTATTAAACACTTGAGTGGAAAGTTACAAGTAATGAGAAAAATATGATTTTTTCAAAAAAAATCGCTATATTTTTTTAAATATTGCAGATTTTGAAAAAGTGACTAAATTGTTTTTTGTAAATAGTTAGTAGATTGCCCCTCTAGGTATAACAAAGTCAAATTTAAAACCACTATTGTAAATTCTCGGTGTCAATGACATTTTCCATTTTTGGACAGGTCTTGCATTAGGCACTGTATACGATATTTATTGCAAATGCTCATTCCAACAGACAAAACCGCTTATTGTCAATAAAATTTGCAACAAAATGCTGAAAACCGCAACTCCATAATTGTCTTCCCTGTAGAGATATCTTATTCCAACATTTGAAGAAATAATCCGAATTGTCCAGAAGTTTATTTTTTTCTTCATATTTTTCATCTAACCTTTTATTGATTTCGTGAATTGCTATATAACCTTTTCTACCATACTCGTATACCCATAATTCTTTTAAATTTTCTATTTTGCACAAATTAAACATACTTAAAAAATTTATATCCATATCCGTGGCTTCTATTAACGTTCGTTCAATATGCAATTCCTAAACATCAAATTTTAAATGTGTAAATATTCTTGTGTCCGCGTCTTCATGATTGCACTTTGGATTTATTCCAGTAGAGCACTCATTTTTAGATATTTTAACACATTTATATAAGTCATTAAATGTGCGTCCTAAATATAAGGCTACATTGATATGCAACATACTTATTCCTTGTTTACACCACAATTTGGAAATGTATTTTAAAAGGTTTGCTTTATTTTTATTATACGCTGATGCAATTTTTTTTTATACTGCGATGCAATTGATGATTGTGTAATTGAAGATGCTCTTAAGTTCTTTGTAAATCTATAGTGCCGTAGTGACTTTAAATCCTTGGATTTGCTAAGGCAGCATTTCTTTTCTATTAGCAAGGGTGACTTGCGTTCGCTACCTCCTATTGAAAACGCTTTCTTCTGCATTTAAAACGCGCGTTATATCAAATTTTAGTCTTCAAGCGGTCCACCAATCCCCTTCCAAATTTATCCTCTCCCATAAATTTTGGATATGTGATGGAGAATAATGAAATAAAACCGCAAATGATGACAAAAAACCACTACCGATTCTAAAAAAAATTAAAAAGTGCAATTGTAAAGTAAAGTGTGACAAAAAATGTGCGTGCACTTGGTGTTCTGTTGCGTACATGTGCAGCCTTTCCCTACAATAAAATTGTTTTAAAGGCAAAAATAATACGGAGCAGCTCTTGTCAGACAGTGATTCTGACTAGGAATACGTAAGTGCTTGCTTGTAATTGAATGACTTGTGTATAGGTGTTTACATATTTTTTTTACATTTTTTGTAAAATGTCTTACCATTTGTACATAATATACCCAAATAATGGGATAGTAAATAATCTAATCATTTATTTATCTATCAACAACACCCTCATAATCTATCAAATGTGACTTTTATTTTACATAATTTGTAAAAATTTCAATAACAATCACGCAATTCCAAAAGCTGTTTTGTCCTACTATCTGCAAATTGTTTATGCATTACAATAAGCTGGATGGCAACGCGCACGCCAGAAATCAGCTTTAATACTACTAGGAGTTCCGCAAACATAAATAACTGCCTCTTTAAAAAATCTATAACTCTCAAACCGTGTAAGATACCAACCTGATTTTTTTTTAAAAAACTTTTTCGATTTTAGGACCACATTTTGTCCACATATAGTGTGTACAAATTTTTAACATTTAATATAGTTTCCCATATGTCGAAATTTTCAATACACAAATTTTGTTGCTGTAACTTTAGGACTTATTAAAAAAAAAAACTGCAAGTGATTTTTAAATTCCATTGCTACAGATAGAGGCGCTCATGATTCTACTATATAAATAAAAAAAATCAGATCAATATCGCTAATAGTTATTTTTTTAGCGGAAGGTGAACGTTTAAAAACACGTATTCATGAAATACCATTACGCCATCTTTTTTTTCTTTTTGAGAAGTTGTGCAAGAGCCAACAAAAGTCCAACAAGCAATTTCTGATGCCCCTAGGGACCCTCTTTCCAAATTTGTTACCAAAAATTATTTACCTTGCTGGAATGGGTTACTTGACGATTTTGACGTGTTTTGAAGGCTGGATCCCTTACGTTTCGTAGCCCACAGTTTTTTGGCTTATTGGTATATTGGTAAAATATTCTTATTAGTGTTTAGTTTATTATTTTACTTTGTGGTTTAACCATTTTTTCTCAATAATTATTGTACTTACTGTATACATTTCATGTTCCCTTGTAATTAGGCAATAATGCCTGTTTGCAAATAGATAAATAAATAAATAAATAATTTTAGTCATGATTTCTAAAGGTCTATATTCTTAACACACCTGCGTATAATAGATACCACAAGTAGCTGAAGACTGGCTCTTGGAAGAAATGGTACTTTTGATAGTTTACTGACATTTATTAATTTAGAATTGTTGGAAAGAGTTTACGAAGACTTATGTCATTTCATAATTTGACGAGATCAAACTGACTAAATTAATTATTAATATGGATAATTCGAAGATGCCAATTAGTAAATGTGACGATTTGTTTAGTTATGGTAATCTGAATAAAATAATTAATTTAAGATCTTTAATGGATAAAATAATATCAAATACATATATTTAAGAACATATTATTCTCATGTCATATAATATAGAAATACAGTCGAACTTGGATATAACGAACACGGGATATAACGAACACTCGGTTATAACGAACGAATCGAAAAGTCCCGTCCGAAGTCCCTATTAAACCCATGTATTTTTGTTCGGCTATAACGAACTCGGATATAACGAACACTCGGTTATAACATACCGCATTTTTGGCCCGGCGGACGTCTAAACTCGGTTATAACGAACTAGCGAGTGGTTTGTTGACTCAATGTCGAACGAACGGCTCGCGACGAATTTGAAAACAAGTTTCTGCAAGTTACCTACAATTAATATTTTGTTTGAGTGGGTGCTAAATTACGTGTTGAATTTGCATTTGAACAATGACTAATGTTGAAAGCAAATAGAAAATCTATTTCTTTGTTGGATAAGTTAAATATAATTCGCAAGCTGGAAAATGGCTGTGCAAATGTACAAATTTGCCGTGATCACGGGCTCTCTAAGTTGAAGCTGTTTTTTTGTCGATCTTTTATAACGAACGTTTGCATATAACGAACAGTTTTACGGGTCCCTTGGAGGTTCGCTATAGCCGAGTTCGACTGTATTTAGAAATTTTATATCTAATTCATACTTAATCTATGTAAACTATTACAATAAATGATTAATGAGGTAATCATGGGAATAATTTTAGATGAGGGACCGACCAAATTGTACCAATATGCAACTCCTATATCGATTACTATTATAAATGTCATCTAGTTTGTTTTTTGTGTATGTAGGTACCGATATTGTATTAAGTATATAAATAGTAAATACCATAATTTTTATAAAAAAGCGAATGTATTATTTTTTCTCGCGACCTTATAACTCAGCAATGAAAACATTTTTGTACAAATAATGAAACAATAAAGGCTATTAAATAAAAGTTACAGTTAGAAATTAGCGACTGCGGAAAACTTGAAGCCCCTACCACTGCAGATTATAATGGTGATATTTAAAACTTATTCCCTTTTGTCTCAAGTTAGAGAATTAAATATTAAATAATTAAATATATTATATTTAATTACTTTTAAATTTTTTAGGGTTTTGAAATAAAAATAGACTGTGGCAAAAACTTAGCGACATCACTAGATGAGGCTGTAAAACCAGATAATCCCTACCTCAATACTATGTTAAGAATTTTAGCAACTCGTTGTATGCTACAAGCTGTATACTTTGCCAGTGGCACTTTGCAGAAAGATGAATTTTTTCATTATGGTTTAGCTGTTCCATTATATACTCATTTTACGTCTCCTATAAGAAGATATGCAGATATAATTGTGCACAGACTTCTAGCCGTTACTTGTGGCTCTGACTCGACGTACCCAGATTTATTAGATAAGGAGAAAACAAGTAAACTGTGCCAGAATTTAAATTATAGGAATAGAATGGCACAATATGCTGGAAGAGCTTCCGTAGCGTTTAATACACATGTATGTATTAATTATTTTTTTAAATTCTGTGTATCTTTATATTTATTTTTTTTTTAGTTATTCTTTAAAGGTAAATTACAAGATGAGGATGCCTACATTTTGTATGTAAGAAAAAATGCATTACAAATATTGATACCCAAATATGGTTTAGAATGTACATTATTTTTGGCACAGAAAGGAGAAACCTCCAATATATTTGAATATAATGAAGAGGTAATGTACTTTAATATATCAATAAACTAGATAAGGCGTAAAGACAAAACTTATAATCTGTCTTGCCGTATTTCTCTGAGAGGTACTGTAATGGGTATATTTTTATGTTAAATTTTTCATTGAATATTGAATCGTTGATTTATTAAAAGCAATTAAATTGTATTTATTTTTATTGTTATGTATGCAGAGCGGAGAAATATTATTTCTTTTCATAAAGACAAATCAAAAATATTTTCCTCTTTCGATACACCGTAGGAATTTAGTATTATGTAAAATTTTCTATTGCAACAATTTTTTAGGACCAAACTCAGAAAGCAGGAAACATTATTATGCATGCTTTTGATCCAGTGAAAGTTCGTTTAAGTCTGGATTCTAACAATATTCAGCATGAAAAGTTTGTATTACAACTCGTAGCGCCATATGTTGAAGGTTTCAGTGTTCCTCCTCTAAGTGATATGGAAGTGGATGAAAAAGAAAAAAAAAGGAAATTGCCAAATGATGAGCGTAAGAAAAAAATTAAAAAGAAAACATAGCAAATAGTACTTAAGTAAAAACCATGTTTTATAAATAAAAGTTTTTCACCAAGTTTAGTTAATTGTTAATTTATTTAATAAAATTATTGTCCAACATTTCCAACAGATTTTGTAATTGAAAATCTTTTTCGACTCATAATATGTTACATAGGAGACGGGGTAGCTAAGTGGTTTGCATAGTCGTCCATCATATTTACAACTAATGGACACGTCTAATGACAAGTAGGATACCTATGTGAAATTTCATTAATTATAAGAAATTTTGTACTCGATAGAATTTACAGACAATTCTAGATCTTCTGTGCATATGTATAATTTTTTCAAATAGCAATTCACACTTTTGAAAATGTCGTTTGAGAGCGCATAAATTTCTGCATAGAGCGTAAATTTTTTTTTTGAAAAATCTACTTCAAACCTTAAAATTACATACTACTGACATGTGTATCACATACTACCAAATTCAAAGAATGGCCTTATCGATCTTTTCTTACCACCAAAGTTTAAAGTTAATCAAGCATCAATTAACGGGTATACGGGTGTGTTGAGATCTTAAGTGGGTCACACTGTACATTCTAATTAAGTATGTTATGATAAATAGGATTATAGGAAACAACTACTGGACGGGCAAAGGCCCCTACTCCCATTGAATTATACCTATAAATCCAAATTGGTAGCCAAATTTGTTATTTGTCTTTTCTCCACCAGACACAGACCGGTTTCGAACTCTTTATGTTCTCATCAGTGTGCCATAGGTAGCTGAAAAGACAAATAACAAAGGCAAACCAAACTAGTCTATGGCAGACCCAGCACCAGTAGTATGTTATGGTAAAAATAAAAAACAACAGAGAAGCAGCAGCTAGTATTTAGCAGGTATTATAACAAATATTCAGTAATTTATCATTTCTATCTATAAAAGAATTTTAAAAAGTGGTCAAACCATATGTAAAATGCTTTGAGCTGATTGCTAATAAACACCGAATGAGTACGTGAGATAAATGGATACAGTAGGTTCTTTATGCGCTGTCCATTGCGATCTAATATTGAAAAATGTATGGTAGGTAAGTGAACGTATTCTATCACATTTATTCCCGTCCAAAATAGGACAATTTTGTTATAAACTATAAACATATTTGGTTCTAAATGGTATTAGGTTCAAATAGGATTTGTTTATCATTATGATTTAAAACATTTTAGAATTGGAGATAGATTGTGTCAAATAAGCATATGCACTCTAAAAATAAAAACATTGGGTAATCCTGTCTATCAGAATCGCTTTTTGAAAATAATTGTTAAATGAAACATTAATTTAGTCTTATTTCGCTATAGGTATGACGGTCACAAATCAGATGAGCTATCATCTCCACATACCAGTTATATTAAAAAATACGGATTTTTCAGGCATTCATAAAACTAAACTAAAAACTAGAAAAATCAATGAAGAAAACATTTGCCAGTGAAAAAATATTAGTATTAATTTTTTTCTTAATAAAGAATCAGCCATGATATTTTTCACACATCTTACTGAATATCATTATCTGTTTTCACACAGTTTATATTTTTCTAAAGCAATACTGCAACTGAAGTAACCAGTTTTAAATTTTCGGATAATCAATTAAAAGAAGAATCTAAACCATTAAATAAATATTTTATTATAAAAATTGTGTTACAATGATTTGAAATTGTTTAATAAGGAATAACATTTTTAAACGTGTTGCTGCCTTACATGTTTAACCACACACCTGCCAAAGCCACATGAATATAAACAGCCATCATGCCACTTCAGGTCTTTTACTGGTCCAGTATGTTCTGCATTTTTATAAATTTCCTCAAGAGAATTATTTTTAATAGTATTCAATATTAAAACATCATTAATGTCTCCACAAACAGCAAACTCCTTTGAATTATTAAATGCTATTTTATTAACATTTACGTTGAAGCAGTGAAAAACTGAAATAAAATCCTTGGGTTCTCTCTTATCTAATAAATATACATCTCCAGCTTGGGTTCCAGCAACTATGTAATTGTCGTCTTCTTGATTCCACGATATAGTACTTATTGTTGAAAACTCATTTGTATAGAGCACTAGAAAAATTTCTAATTAGCTTACGTAAAATTATCAAAGGCCAACCAGCAGATTCCATTTATAATTTCTGTTGATTTCAAAATTTTTCAATTTGAAGCCAACATAAAAATTTCTAATCCCATTTACGATTATATTTAAAAAAAGGTAAATTGGATCATGCTGTCTAATAATCTGTTAAATAAAAATAAAAAGTATACTTATACAAAATACCTGAAGGTGGTATTGGAGCTCTTACATCCCAAATACAACTCGTTCTGTCTCTTCCTCCAGAGAGGAATAAATTTGTATCTTTTTTTAAAGTGTCTATACACGTCACCCTTTCTACATGGTAATTTCTAAAATAATATATATTTATAAACAGACAGTATAGACACATTATTTATTTAGTTTATTTTTTTGTAAAACGTAGAGGAAGACAGGTTGTTTTACTCTAAACCGAGGTTATTTAAACATTATAACAAATGCTCTTTACCAAGCTTCTTACATACCTACCTATCTATTTTTTTTAAATTTAATGTCTCGTTTAGTAATGGCTCCAAAACGGTGGAATATCCCTTATGTTCAATTACAGATAACCGTATTTTATGCTATGAACTATTTGAATATATGCATATTATCGAAAAATATCTCAACCTAGTTTTCAACTGAGATGCCCGTTTTAAAACAATATATGAAAAGATACATACTCAAACTTTTCGTATGGCCTTCTGTCCAAACTATCTGCATCCCATATGAGTATTGACCGCTCAGAGCAACATAATATTTTTGATGAGTTCTTCCATACAGCTAATTGAGGAATGCGTTCGATTACTTTGAAGTAATTAATAGGCCTTATTGTAGAGTCTTCGTCTAATGATAAAATATTTAAATTCCCAGTATCTTCAGCTAATGCTATCTGGAAACTCAAATTTAAGTACTAATAAAATTTTAATATTTTTTGTAATATACAATATTTTTCCTAACAAATTTCCCATCAGATGTAGTTGAATATATGTAATGACCTGTATAGTCAAAATTTTCCATTCGTTTGTCATCTTGGAAATAAAGCAAAGTGCCTTCCCAAAATGTTCCAGCAACTTCAGAAGCACCCATAATGCAGTTACCTGAAACAGAAGTAAAACCAGCATCGGTTAATCCTTGCAAACAGATTATTTGCATCCTTTTACCACTTTCATTAAAATCTAAGAAGAACAATGTGTCATATACAACAGGGGACCTAGAAAATTCTATTCTTGGTTCCAATGGTTTATTCGGCGGAAATATGGCACCTTCTAGGCCAAAAGACTCTATTTGAAAGCAATTAGACATTTTAAAAATATTTAAAATTATGTGAGGTTATGGTAAGTTAGTAAGCGAAGAGTTGCAAACGCAAACGTTTTATGTCCTAAGGAAATGAAAATTCCCTATGAAGGAAGCGTGTTCCGTGTTCCACGTTCGAATAAACAAAATGAAAATTCCCTGTTCCCTGTACTCGATAGAAGTGTTTAAGATTCCAATAAAACTGTCAGATAATATTCATTCACTAATTAAAAATACTGTTTAGTAACACAGTAATTAAATACCTTGCAACCTTTATGGATCAATAATAAAGAATATTATATTACTTCCTTTTAATATATGTTTTTATTGCGTTATTTTTATGTATATGATTTCTGGTTTCTGTGACATTAGGCACATAATTTTGCTGATTTCTTATTTCTCATTTGTTAAGCTTGTCCAGATATTTTGTAATGGTGCCAATAAATTGTAGTATTTTGAGAATGGCCGTCAATGTGTTTTTCTGAAAGAGGTAATAAACACATTTAAATGAGTAATTAATATTATAATTATAAAATATTTAATAACATCGTTATAACAAACATTTTTCACCTTGTTCGAGATACATGGGAAGTGTTTACTATTCTTGCGGGCTTGGTCAATTTTTGTAATGCAACTGTAATTAACTAATCGAAAAGTTATTAACAAGTCTTTATCGATCATCAGAATGTAATTATTATCGCGAATCTATGTTACAGTGATTCCGCGTTTTATTGCTTCAAATTGAAGATTTAATGATAAAAAAACGTGTTGTAGATATTCGGTGGTGCATTTATTTTCATGAACCTCTTAACCACCTTAAAATGTTTTCAATCAACATAAAGACAAAACGAGAACTTAATGTATAATGTCGTAGTTGTTAATATTTTAAATTAGCAGTTATATCTGCAATTAATTCAATTATCTTTACGTTGGTTACTTAAATATCATATGATACAAACAGTATGAACCTATTTATATAGATTATGATTTCATTGTTTTGTAGATAATGTAAAATAGTTTTAATAACTAAGTAATGTTTGTTTTTTATTTAGGGAATATGTTATGATAGAATTGTTCATTATAGTCTGTAGATAGATAGAATGGCAGAATGCATTAATAGAGATTCGGAACTTCCTAAACAAGACTGTACAAGCCCTAGTCCCACAGAGACTGTTTGCTTGGATTCTATATGTGCTGATAATATTCCAGGTAAGTTTCTTTATTATGTTAGTAAATATTTATACCGAGATTTATACAGTGTATCATAACCAAGTTAATTACGTGTGATTATAACTAAACGACTATAATAGAGCTTACGGCAAGACGTACGGTCGTGCCAAAGTTGATAGATATTTATATTTTACGGAAGTTCACTCTGAGCAAGTATTGTTCTGTTTTTCTAAAATATATAAATAACAAACATAGAGGTCGCAAGCATTCGTAAACCCTTATTATTAAGTTCCAACTCAATAGTACTTTTTCAATGTTTTACTATAAAAAAATATTTTTTTGCCCCTTGTCTAATCTTTACACTTCTTTTATTTACCTTTAATAAGAAGATAATGAAAATAAAACACTCAGATTAGGAACTTTTTTAACATTGGACTGGATTCTACTATGTAATTTTCAATTTTGCTGTAAAACCACAAGTGTACTGAATATCTTTGTAATATCAACATTTTGATTTGTTTATATTAAAAATAATTATCCTATACTGAAAATAAGGGAAATATTGCAAATGGGGCTTTTCACGTTCTAAGGTGTGCACCAGTAGTTGAACACGTAGTAGGTTTGGATCATTTATGATTGTCAAGGTTAGTGATGTTGTTTTCTATGTACAGTTGGAATCAGTTGCTTTCGAACGACCCGCAGCCTGTTTCCTATGCACTCCTAATATCCTAGACGTGGCAACAGCGCGTACAACTAGCTGTGGGTTGTGGATATACCATATTTAAAATGACTCTTGTAGCCAGTTGGAAAAAGGGAACGAGCGATAGCTGAGAGGGATGTTGCCAAGCCGATACATCCAAAACAATATATTCAGAAAAGCGTGCCGCAGGTCTTACAAAAGCAACTGATTCCAACTGTACTTGACAATTTTGGTCTCATTTGAAAATCAATCGTGCGTTTCTAGAGGCCGACGTTGTCATTAATTAGGTTCTTTCTGTCATGGACTATAGTGTGGCAAACAATACCATTTCAAAAGTTATTTTCGCAAGGCTTACATATTCTGTAATAAAGCAATGAGTATGTATGAAATGAAGGATATATTATCTAAAAAAATTTGGTCATGTCATGAATATCCCTAAAGTGAACTGGCTTTTATCATCAAAATGAATTTTCACTTTTCACGGTAATTTCAATGACTTGTTTTGTTCGTTAAAATATTAGAATATTTTTTCATGCTTTTCCATTTTCCATATTCTTTGAACCAAAGCGTGCAAGTGCACCACCTTTACGAAGCCCATGCGATTATATGTGTATGTATCAATTTATCCATATATCTCTATCTATTTATCTATCATATTAAGAATTGTTTTCTTTTATACTTTTCATTGTTAATAAGTAATAAGGTTACAAGCGAAATTTCTCTAGAAAGATTTCTCTGGTTTTGTTTAGTTTAAGAGAAATCAAGTAATCAAATTCCATTTCACTTATGAAATAATTGTAATCTATTATATCAAAGCATGTTTAAATCCTAGATAAGTTTACAGTGGTGAAAATATGTTAAAAGTAATGTCACCATTTCTAATGAGTGCTCCCTGCTCCCACAAATTAATTTCAGATTCACGTTTCGTATACTATATTATTACTTAGTTGCTTAAAAAATAAAGGTTTCTTAAATGTATACATATGTTTTATTACTTGTCAGATATTATAAGTTCATATTAAAGTGATTTCCGAAGGTGTGTGATTTCCTTTAATCCACTGATAATTTGAGAATTGGTAAAACGTAAAACCCCTGTCTTTTAATATTTTGTAATTTCCCTTATTCTATAAATTATTCATATACGATTCAATAGCAAAGATAATAATGATTGCAGTAAAAAAAAAATCGTATTGTGTTGCCACAAATGAATTACAAAGGATAATGGAGATATGTATATGAATGTTAATGAAATGTTATAGAAAATATACTGTTAAATTAAATTTTTTTCTTTGTTGATTACTGTCTAATATAATGGGCTCATTTAGTGATATTTGCTTTTTAATTTATTTTAGCATTTTCTGTAAATGTTTCATCCTCTTAAGTATATAGTGAAAAAATTAGATCACTAGCGTTAATATTAACCCTAATATTTGATTTCAAATTCGTAACATATTTGAAACAGCTATGACGTCACACCACCCGACTCCACTGGTTCTATGAGTTATGCGGATATATGGTATTTAGATTTCGCTGTACCAAGGACGAAGCACTTAAGAACGAAATTACCACTTCCGCGTGTGTGTAGTAACTGCCGCCGGTATGAAACTATAGGAAACAAGCGAGCGGCCGACCGCTACGAGTGGTGTGACGTCCAGCGCTCTATTTTCATTATTTATTTTGAGGGAGAAGCAGTTGAAAAAAAAAATGTAATATTTTGCACATTTACTAATTACAAGGTGTACTTTCGAAATATGAATTTAAAAAATTTTCCTAAATGAGCCCATTAAAGCGCCTCAAGTTTTCAATATTATTATGAATTTATTTTATATAACAAATTTTCTTATTTACTTAACAGGTACATCACAGAACAATATTGAAAAACTTGCATTTTTTAAATATAATATTCAAGGAGAGGAAAAGGTAGAAAAAAACAATTTCTTAAATGAACTTGGCTTAGTGGAGGAATGTGATGACGATGCTAGTACTAATAAAGAAGATAACTGGGAGGATTGTATTGATCAAGATTTTCCAGAAGAATTAGACCCAGATAATGAACTAATAGAAAACGTAAGTGATTTTTAATTTAAATGTAATTCTCAATAGAAGTAGGAATTAGATTCTCATCCACAGCACAGTAAATTGTATGTTGTTAAGTATGGTCGAAATAGTGATAAATTTAAAAGAGAAATGTTATAAGGGTGGAACAGAGGAAATAAGATGAAAAGAATTTTTCAAGGAAAAAATAATAATAATAATTTTAATCTTAGGCAAATATATTGGGGTATATGGCACTATTCATTTTTCTTATATTAATTTTAATTTTATAGTGTTTAAGTTGGCTAGTAAAGGAAGAACTGTTATAATTAATTATCAAAATGCGAAGTATTGAGATACCTAGGTCATCAGGCGTCGGTAATTAATGTTTCTGTTTTTTTCCTATTAGTTTGAAGAGGTCAGTAGTTGTGAGGAAGTTACAGAAGCTGCTAGTGTGAGTCATCATACTACCCCAAAGAGTTCACAATTAAGGAAGAATTCTTCTGATTCTATAGAACGGAATCTAGTAAGTACCCTTATTTTTTTAAATCCTGCCATATTAACAATAGAAATCATATTTAAAATCTTCATAATATGATGTTCTGCACCCGAATTGCACAATCGATCTTTCGAATAATTAAATCAGTTGTTTTCAGTTATTGCTTATTTACCATTAACTGCATCGTAGTGCCATAGGCATCGAATTTATGTTTCGAATGATTATCATTCATATGTTGGACGAATGAATCGTCCCGATTAGGAAACAATAAAAAAATAAAAATATAATCACGTTATGCCAATGATTTATTCGAGTGGGAATCAAAATCCCATACTAATTTACTATTCGTTTTAGTCAATTGTAAAAAAAAAATAAATCCTAATGATGAAATATAATTATTGAGTTGGTATTACTTATAGTTTTGACTAACAAATGATTAATGTCTAATCTTCTCACTGATATCTACAGAAGAAATTATTAACAATGATTTTGTTTATACAAAATGATTTAAATCAATTTATTTTTGTAGAGAAAACGGAAGTTAGATGTTAACAATGGATTTCCCAGCAAGAAAACACCTATCATGTCTACAACTCCCAATCATCAAAGTGCCACAACACCCCCTCCTTTACAACTATTATCAACAAATACCCCTAGTAGTCGAACGCGCGCTATAATTCCTACGAAGGATAATCCTCCCCCAGAAATGTCTGAATGGCTGGCTCAGTTCAGTACGTGGTCAAATGCAGAACGAATTATGGCAATTAATGAATTAATTGCACGCTGTGAACCTACACAAGTGCGCCATATGATGCAAGTAATTGAACCGCAGTTCCAAAGAGATTTTATATCACTGTTACCAAAAGAATTAGCTTTAAATGTTTTATCTTTCTTAGAACCAAGGGACTTACTTAGGGCGGCACAAACTTGCCGCAGTTGGCGTTTTTTAGCGGAAGACAATCTTTTGTGGAAGGAAAAGTGTAAGCAAGCAGGAATTGATGAGATTCCTAGGAAGAGAATGTCTCCAAGATCACCCAGTACTCACATGTCGCCTTGGAAAGTATGTTCATAGTATTTGTTTCCACATTTGTATTTTACTATTAACTTTTCTAGTTTCCGCTAATATGTATTTTAATTTAATGTAATTTTTTTGTCTCCTTTAATTTTGCTAGGCTGCCTATATGAGACAGCATGCCATAGAAATGAATTGGAGGACTAAACCTATTAGACCACCAAAGATGTTGAAAGGTCACGATGATCATGTCATCACTTGTCTACAGTTTTGTGGAAATCGAATAGTTAGTGGATCTGATGATAATACTCTGAAAGTCTGGTCTGCAACTACAGGAAAGGTATGTCTTAGTATGAACTTGAAAACATTTAAAAACATTTATTATTCCCAAACTAATAAGCTGGAAGTTTAGGTTTAGGTACAAAGTACAAAGGTTTTAAAAGTTAATTTATATTTTTTTATAAACCTTTATTTAGTAGGTATGTACAGTATCGTCGCTTTTAAATGATCGCGATATCAACTTTAACACGTTGACGACCGCGTGTTAATGGAAGTTAACACTCCTTTAATGTCCCCTTGGACCGTGTGGTAACTTTAAGTTACACTCACCTTTCTTTTATATTCATGTCCGTGGCTAATTCAGAACGCACGTTATAATGCTAAATACATAGGATACGTTAGATAGCGGGCCTGGTGGCCCACTAATATTAGCGGGTTAGAAATACCATGCATATTTTTTGAGATTATAAGTCAACATTTGGCAGATATCAACAATATCTCCAAATATAAAAAAAAATTGTTTCAACGATTCTATGATAAGAAGACAATAAAATAAATTTATTATTTAGACAAATACTATTTTATTTAGACAAATAAAAATATTTTTAGAGTAATAGTACCACATGGTCCCAATAGGTAAAATCTACCCTTGGGACAGTGTGGTATCTACATGGTACACACACAAAAATATTAATTGCAGCGCACAAAAATAAGTGAATCAATCCAAATTATTACAAAATAAAAATTTAGTTAGGTTCCAAACCAAAACCTGGAAAATAATGCCGGTCATGGAGACCGATTTTGGTTAATCGACAGCGGTCGTCAACGTGTTAAATGTAAATTTCTGATTCCGTCGTAAGTCCAAGGTTATAAATAAACAGGTAAGAGCAAAGCAGAAACAATTGACTTGCTCATTATCTGTTTAATTATAATATTAGACTTACGACAGAATCAGAAATCCACATGTTAAGTTGATAACGCGATTATTTAAAAGCGACGATACTGTACATATATTAATTTATAGTATAGTACTACTATGTTTTGCAGAATAAACATTTCTTTGAATAGGTGCCCTTAATTTCAAACCTCGC
Source organism: Rhagium mordax (assembly GCA_963680705.1). Taxonomy (NCBI): domain Eukaryota; kingdom Metazoa; phylum Arthropoda; class Insecta; order Coleoptera; family Cerambycidae; genus Rhagium; species Rhagium mordax. Next base: position 109,919,655 of record OY796656.1, read on the forward strand.
AAAAGTGAATCGCTTTGCCAGAATTAGTTCACTAAATCGTGACTCTACTGTATATTATATATTATTAATTTAAGTAAAATATTTTTTAGTGCCTGCGTACATTAGTAGGACATACTGGTGGAGTTTGGTCATCGCAAATGTCTGGTAGTACAATAATAAGTGGCAGCACAGATAGAACTTTAAAGGTCTGGGATGCAGATACTGGAGTATGTATTCACACTCTCTATGGACACACTTCTACAGTTCGGTGCATGCATTTGCATGGAAAAAAGTGAGTTTTTAAAAGTAGTAAAATATAGTCGGTAAATTACATTTCATATTTTGTTGCTGTAGTGTGAAATTTGTGAATTTTTATTATTGTAATATATTTTATATATAGAGTGGTCAGTGGATCAAGAGATGCGACATTACGAGTGTGGGACATCGAAACAGGAAATTTCTTGCATGTTCTAGTTGGACATTTAGCTGCTGTTCGATGTGTGCAATATGATGGAAGACTGGTTGTCTCAGGAGCTTATGATTACATGGTCAAAGTGTGGAATCCAGAAACTGAGGAGTGCTTGCATACTCTACAAGGCCATACGAACCGTGTTTACTCGCTTCAGGTAAACTCATTTATAAAAATATATAAAGTAATTCAGTCAGGCATGACCAATTTGATGAATATTTCATTTTTGATGTAGATTTTCCAAAAATAGTATTTAGAAAATGTTTAGAGCTCCTGGACATATAATATTGGAATAATTATTTAATTGGTGCATTTGATTTTTAAAATTTCTATTGATTATTATTATACGTCAGATCTTGTAGAACTATTGTTATAATGATTTCTAAATTGCCGTTAAGAAAATTAGTAGCTAATTCTCCTAACTCATATTTTACAATAATAGCTTATTCACGAATTGTTCTGCAGTTACAGTTTTAACCGGGTTTTTCTTGGAAACAATTTGTCATAATGTTAAACTATCAAGAGAGCTTGTTTAGGTAATTTGCATGGAATAATAAATAATATTCGATTGTGAAAAAAATTGTTGCATAAAAAAAAAGTAGCTAGACCTAGGCCGAGAAAGTAACATTCTTGTACTGTTTTCTGATGTTTGCTTAGCAACGCACATGGTTGCTTCGCAATGAAGTAAATAATTTGCTATGTGCAAGGTTTCTAGTAGCGCCACTCGCGGTCAATAGTTTAAATCTTTGGACCCCTAATTTGTCAATATCACGATACATATGATTGTCAATGTCAAGATGTCAAGACATGACAGCGTAACATAAAATAATGGCAAGTATAGTTTTACGTACCAGATTTAAACAAATTACGCATTCCATTAAAGTTACCAGAAGTGTATTAGGGGATAAAATTGGAATTTTGTCATGTGAAACCTACCTACAGAATATATTTGCCATAATATTTTTCCGGAAATATTATCGGAAGGTAGGTATATATGCAGGGCTGTGCTGTGAGGATGCTCTGATTTTTCCCCCCCCCTACAAAGTGCTGGCTACATACAGTGTGTCGCACTTAAGAGTGAAACACCCTTATAACTTTTTTAATTTTTATCCGATTTAAACCAAATTCTACTCAAAGATAGAATCCATTATGATCAACTTATGGCCCAAAAGTCATTGGCCCCTTACTAATGCAAAGCCACCTACAATATCAAAATAAACGGAGAAAATCAAAAAACATATTAGGCATTTTTTTATCAAAAATTTTATTAATGTAAGTTCGGAATTGTTCAAAAACCTTAAGTACAAAATTTAATCAAAATCAAAAAATATTAATATTTTGTTTAAAAAAATTTTCAAGTCTGAAAATATAATTTTAATGGATTATTGTATTGTAATATGTTATTTTTTATAAAAAAAAACTAAAGAAACACACTGCAACTAAATACGAATGATAATTGATATTGTAAAATTATATTTTCGGACTTAAAATTTTTTAAATCAAAATATCAATATTTCTTAATTTTTATGAGATGTTGGATATAAGGTTTTTAGACAATTCTGAACAACTTTCATTAGTAAAATTTTCTGATAAAAAAATGCCTAATATGTTTTCTTGATTTTTTGCGTTTATTCTGGTATCGCAGGTGGCTCTGCATTAGTAGGGTGCGAATGGTTTTTTGGTCATGAGTTGACCCTAATGGGATCTATCATTGAGTAAAATTTGGTTCAAATCGGATAAAAATTAAAAAAGTTATAAGGGTGTTTCACTCTTAAGTGCGACACACTGTATACGAGACCTTAAACTCGGCTCCCACAGACTTCCATTAACCCGAAAAAAAAACGAAATAATATTTTTACAGATTTACTGCAATAATTTCCGAATAAATTTTAAAAATCATGCTTTTACTTGACTCTTTTCAACGCTTTGATTCATGTCGCTCATTTTTCAAGGTTATGTTTTTGCACAGGAAAACTGTAAAACTTTATTTTACTGAAAGTGTCATTAACACGACAACCTTGAACACAACATTTATTTGCAGGTGGCTTAATTATGCCATGCATGTTTCGTTTATAACCGAAAACACTAGCTGCTTTCGTTCGTGCTAATCATGAACCAGGTAATCATGATTCATATTTACATGTTCGTTTGTTCTGATTTGTTTTCCCCCTCTCTTGTTTTTAGAATCATGTTCAGCAATCCCCTTGCCCCTCCGAATCATGGATTTTTCGTGTTCATTTTTAAGTAATCCTGTTTTCATCTACTTATAACCTCGAAATTATTTGTCATTTGTCAGTCAAAGCCGGTAAAGTAAAAATGAATGATTCCAGACAAGAAGTAGAGCTTGTACATCCTACTATAATGGTACTAAATTTAATGAGTTATTAACAGAATGCCATAAAATACAGATTTTCTGTGTCTTGTATCATGCGCCATGATGATTGTGGTTATGTTTCTGTTTTGTATTTGGATCGTGAATGTAACTTTTATGTAGGGACGCGTTCGATTGTTGACACTGTCGTAATCCATGATTAAGAAAACATAGATTATGTTCACGTGAACAGTGATTTACTTTTCATACACGAACGAAAGCAGCTACTATTAAATTACGACTCTTCTCATACAAACAACAAGTTTTATTATTTGACACTTTTGACAGCACAAAACATATGATTTTGACAAATGGGAAAAGGGAAATTTAGGGTTAAAAATTTACTTATGGCCACCGCAAGCGCTCACGTCAGATTTAGTAATTACTCCGCCCCTTGCACATAGTCAATAGGGTATTTTGGGATCTGAAATTGCTCCGAGAAAGTAGACATTCTTGAACGATTTCAGAAAAAATAGTTTGCATTTCTCATTTTCATAAAAATGTCTGAATTTTTGTAAATTGTTAATTTTTTTGAATAAAAAACTTCTGAAGTAATATACTCCTAAAAGTTTGTAAATATGCTATTTTTGTTATTATCCATTTCTTGAAAACACTTCTCGTTAAGAAAATACTTCTGCTGATACTAAAAATGACTAAAAATTTGACTAAATTTCTTATTTTCTTCAGATTTATTTTTGCTTAAATGACTTTCAATAATTGCTTATAACTTATAAGTCATTAGTCACATTCTTTTTATTTCATTTTGTTGTGAAATGCTGCAAATAAATAAAACAATTTCCATTCAAATTTGATTAAAAATCTCTATTTTTTATGCAAGCATCTCAAAAAAATTCGAATCTAGATATATCATAGAATAAACGATCCACTTTTGGATGTTTTAAAATAAACATTACTCTATACAGTATAGAATATCGACATAAAAATGTAAAATAGATAATTTGCATAAAAAAGTAAATGATTTTTTTAATTAATATTTGCATCGAGATATTGCTTATTGTGGAATTTTTGAATAATAATTTTCCTATGATTATTCAGTAAAAGGTTTGAGATATTTGTTGATGTCCTTTTATTTTTGAAAGTTGAAATCCGAATATCTTTGATTACAAATTTATATGAGGAAAAATTAATTACTGGCTTTTCCAGAACTTTAATAGTTGCTTTATTTTTGCACATTTTAGCATATATAAGCATATATTATATTCATAATCTTTTCTTACAAAATTAATTTTCAGTTTGATGGAGTTCATGTAGTAAGTGGTTCTCTTGACACTAGTATCCGAGTTTGGGAGGTGGAAACGGGAGCGTGCAAACATACACTTATGGGTCATCAATCCCTTACATCAGGAATGGAGTTAAGGAATAATATCTTAGTATCTGGAAATGCTGATTCAACTGTTAAAGTATGGGATATAGTGACTGGACAGTGCCTACAAACACTTTCAGGTAAATATTTTACATTTATTTTTTTTTTACTAAACTACGTTTTTTTATTATTATTTAGTGTCAAATTATTTTAAAGAAAATAAATTATAAAGTAAAGAAAATGTTAGTTCGATAGTCCCAACTAGTTTTTTCCTATTGTTTTTAAAAACTGATAAGGATGTTTTTAGCATTGTGACAAAGATCCTTCCGGACCATTTTTCCGAATATAATTTCCCGAATAATTATTTTCCCGAATAACTATTTTCCTGAATAACCATTTTTCCGAATACATAATTCCTTAATACATTTTCCCCGGATGCATTATCCCGAATAACCATTTTCCCAAATTCAATTTCCCGAATAATTATTTTCCCAAATGAATATTTTTCTAAATAACCATTTTCCCGAATACATAATTTCTTAATACATTTTTCCCGAATGCGTTATCCCGGATACATAATTCTCAAATAATAATATTTCTGAGTACATATTTTTCTTGATATTTTTATTGTTTAAGTTGTTATATGAGCGACGCTGAATTAATTGAGCACTATTAAGTGCGCGAGACGATTAAGATATTCGATCGTTCTCCCCTCTGCTTTAAAAGTGTAGTAGTCTATGCAAATTATCTTGATCTGCTTCTGCAGGTTCAGCCATTTTTTGTTAGGAGCTGCTTTTACTTTACGACCAAGTGCTATTTCTGCTATCACAATCTCTGTGTCGGCTTGTTCTTTTCGAAACTCCGCTAGCGCCGAATACAGGTCCGGGTGGTGTTTCCCAAAGACCAGGCGAAATCGTATTCCATGATTATAAAAACGTCAAAATCACAACAAATCATCAAATCATTGCGTTGCTTGGTTACGATAATAAATTTCTTATTCGGGAACAAAGTTATTCGGGAAATTTGTTTTCGAGAATTATGTATTCGTGAAAATAGTTATTCCGAAAAATAGTCAATCAGGAAAATTCCTATTCGGGAAAATGGACGGTAATCGGGAACAAAGCTATTCGGGAAATTAGTTTTCGGGAATTATGTATTCGGGAAATGGCTATTCAGAAAAATAGCCATTCGGGAAAATTATTATTCGGGAAATTGTATTCGGGTAAATGGACGGTAATCGACAAAGATATTCAAATGATGAAATGTATAAAGCACAATATTAATTTCAGGTCCATACAAACATCAGTCAGCCGTAACTTGCCTACAATTTAACAATCGTTTTGTGATAACTTCCTCAGATGACGGAACAGTGAAACTGTGGGATGTACGTACTGGTGAATTCATTAGAAATTTGGTAGCTCTGGATAGTGGGGGGTCGGGTGGTGTAGTTTGGCGTATACGGGCAAACGATACTAAGTTAGTTTGTGCAGTGGGGAGTCGAAATGGAACTGAAGAAACCAAACTTCTAGTGCTTGATTTTGACATTGACTCAAGTTGCAGTTCGATTGTGTCTAGGTAATTACAGACTAAAACAATTAAGTGTGACTGTGGGTGTGTTTTTAGGTATTACATTTGTCATTTATGTACCTGTGATGTTATTTTACATCAATATATATCAGCGTTAAAACGAAATCTTGTTTTTTGTGTGTCCTATGCTTTTTGTGTTATTTATTTTCGGTGGGGTATTAATTATTCTTATTCAAGACTTTTCTTTTTTTGTTTAAAATTTTAAGTGATTTTAATGCCTTATTTATAGTACTAGTGTAACACCAACAAAACTATAACATTAACTGTGATATATTGGCATCTTGTTACATACCTTCGACAAGTGGCTTAAATTTAAAATTTTCTTTGAGGAATTATCAAATAATATAAAATTTTAAAATTACCAGTGATAACATCATTTGTATAAAAATGATAAATGTATAGCTGTTAGTTATTGAACCTTTGCTAAAATCCTATAATAAAATCTGGTGCTTTCAAATATTATTTTCTTTAATTCATAGTAGACTATTTTGAGTACAAATTATAACTAAATATTACCCATTTAATTTTCTTAGAGTGTCAGAACTGTTTATGGTTTATTATTTCCATTTTAGTACAAATTAAATTAATATAATGAGAAAGATAGTTTGTATAGCAGCAAAAACAATTTTATTTTTTCATATTTTATTATTTGGGTTCCAAACCAAAAGTTAGAAGTATAAACAAATTTTGCTGTTATGCAAATCTTACTTTCGAATTTCCATTAGATTTTCTATACGGATTTACAGTTTCTTTAAAAGAAAACTTTTTTGGTATATACTGGAAAAGTTGAAAATGATGAGGAAAAGGATTGTGATGTGTATACCATTGCATGGTAATTTACTATATTTATTTTTTCTTCGTACTTATTTTTGACAACAGAATGGGCATATTTATTTTACATAAGAAAACCTAATTATAAGAAATCTTAAATTTGGTCGATAAGGCACTCTTTTTACAAATGTTATTTTTTAATGTATGAAATATCTTTATACTAATCTAACGATTTTTTTTTTTTCGTTATCGACTGTATTAATTTGATTCCAATTATAATATGGAACAGTTCCATACAGATTATAAATTTATTTCTTGTTTCCAGTAATCATTATTAGATGAATCTCTGTTCCTAAATTGATTAGTATATAATATCGCACCAGAGAGACTGATAGTAAGTTTAGGTTAACAGCATTTTAGGATGAAAATTTACCACATAAGTTTTATTGTTTTTTGTTCTATGTTGAAAAATTTTTAAGAGACAAAATATTTGAGAACTGACATAATATTCTCACGGAAGTTAAGACTATTAATCTACGACTCTACAAAAACTGTTTACATATATGTACAGTGTGAGAAACTATTTTATTATATATTATATATTATACTCTTGATAAAAGTTGCTTCTTCCCCTAAATCTTAAAATTCAGGAACAGAATTTTGGAAACTTCTTATCATAAACATAAGAGATACGTGCAAAATTATGAATTTTTGTATGCAAATATCCTTAATTTTGATTTTTGTTTTGAATATACAGAAAAATGTCATCGAGTTTTGAATTAAGCTGAGTTCTCATGGAAGAGATATTCAAAACCGTCTAGGTTCAACAGTTCATTGAAGGTAATGCCAGAAGTTGTCAAATAATTAAAGGATTTCTGATTATCTGTACCTGTCTCTAGTAAAAAGTTGTAGTAATCACTTTTTTTTAAAATAACGCACCCAAAATCTCTATGGTTATTTTTCTTTTCATTTTTTGAATTTTGACAACTGAGAAGACATGATTTATCAATGAAAGTGAATTTAAGATAATACGAATCGAGGCATGTTCAATTTTTCAGTAGAAAAACTTTCACATCATCGTATCATAAATCAAAAATAAGTGACAATGTTTACTTTACGTAATTATTTGCATTTTATCTCGAAAAAAAGGTAATTACAACTATCCTATATTCCTTGCTTTTCCATAAAAAACAAACAAGTAGTAAATATTTTTGTATGAAACCTAGCACAAATACCTTTCAGAGGGCGCTGAACATCGTGATGTATTCAGTTAAATAAATTATAGTAAGCCAAAATTTTTTTTCCCAAAAACCTCATGTGGACCATTTGCTTACAAAATATAGCTTTTAGAGATCTATAACTTAAAAGAAAAGTTTGGTTAAAATCTATCCAATAAAGCTTTTAAGGGGGTGTGTCCAGTCAAATGAAGACAAAATGTAGATAAACCCATGCATTCGCTGTGTTGGTTACCACTTCAAAGATTTACAGTCTATTTCATACATTCCAGTTAGGGTTGAATAAATCAACGCCACCCATATAGTGAGAGCACTACACTAAAATCATAAGATTTACTATCTTTTCTTTATTTACAATTCCACTGGAAGACACCCATACTTATAAATGAGTGTAGTGCAAAATATTTTACGTTATTTCTTTCTACTGTGTGCGTGTTCGGTAATGACATAAATATCCTCAAAGTTGTCCCCATGTGTTCGGTTATTGCTGTTATTAGAGATTTAGATAAATAAATCTGTCCCGTTCGAATATTCTGGAGGAGACCTGATAAATGTCCTCGATTTGCTCGGATATTTTAGACCGAGGAAACTGACAAATATTGCAAAATGGGTGAATACTTGTTTAGCAGATAAATATAACCACAAAAACTAACCGTGTGATAAAAACTTCATCTTTCAAAGGCAATTTGTCAAAAATGAAAAACGAAATTACTCATATTTGCGAGGTGTGTAAATATTCAAATAGAAACGAGGTTGTAATGTCAAAGCACTTAAAATTGAATGAGTTTCCTTGTAAGTGTGTAGAATAACAATTTCTTACAAAATATCATTTTCAAACGATATTATCGGTAATAATAAATTCTCATTCATAGTTGAATTATTTAGGGTTAAGTTAGGTGAGATCAGAGCATAGCATATCGGTGTAAGTGTGGTTAGGTTAATTATGGCACCAAATACTAATTCCGTTCGTTTATTTTCCAAGCATCGGAGCAATTTTCCATCACGTGACTAAAAATATATTCCATTTTACTCGGATCTGCGATGTAATTACCGAACGCGCACTGTCTAAGTAAGGAACAATAAAATGAACTTATCAAGTCCTCTCTTTTTTTCCACAAGGATATTGGAGTTTATAAAGCGTAATAGGTTAAAATATTCAAAGGCAACTGAAGAGTAACTAATAATGTTTGTTAGAATTGGAAACTGAAACAACTAATGTATTACACTGTAATTGTGATAATATATGCGGAAGAGAACATCTTCAAGAGCACTGCGTTAAAAGACAACAACTACAGCAGGGTTAAAGTTGCCTTTATTTTAGGAATATGAAAGTAGTGACGTATTGAAATTATGGTTAACAATTTTATTGGTGCGATACATCCTAGGATAAAGTTACATAACAAACCTGTTACTTTGATGAATTCTATCGATACCTGAAGTTATCAACAAATAAACTAGTTGAGAAATTGTGGATTTTGGTATAGTCTTGAACAGTGCCACTCTCCTGTCTGCAGCGTGCTGACTAGGGTGAATAAACTGACAAATAACGAATATATCCGAAATTGCTTGATTCATTTGTATCATCTCTATGAAGCAGCATTTTACACCGTGTTTTGCAGTTTTCTATACCAAGTTCTGGATGTTCCCATTTTATATACCAGCTGACACAAGTACATGAAACATTGTTCAAATTAACAAGACTACTTACTGTTGGGCGTGGTAACTGAGGGGGTAAGTGCGTTGATGCATACTTACCTGGTTGCAAAGATCGATGGTTCGATTCCATCCTAGGGCATATTAAAAATGTATTTCTGATTTGCTTCGGAATTAGATGGAGAGCGATCAAAGTCCTAGATATGGAATGGACTCCATAATAAATTGTAGCGCCTCATTTCTCCTTAATCGGTTAAGAAAACAAACATTTTTTACTGTAGTAGAGTAGGGGTAATATTCGGTTGAACTGGAGCGCACCAAAGTTGAATTTTGATACAAAAAATTACATTTTAATTTAATTATATGTTATGCAAGTAATTTGAATTTATATTTCTTCAATATTTTATGTAGTGTCAAGGCATGAACGCCTGATATATTAAAACTAAAGAGACTTATTTTGATTCCTTCTATTTTATTAATTTAACAAAATAGATTGAGATGTTTTAGATTAATATTAACAGATCTATTTTGGTACATTTTCTAACCTATTCTGTTTACATGTATCGATATGAAGTTTGATTTCCTTATGTGATCAGTATCAAAATAGAAAATATTCTTTGTTGTCTGTCAGTTCACAAAATTTTGTCTATCAAAAATTAACACACTTTGTTAGCTTTAGGAAACATAATGTGGTTCATGCTCAAGATTCTTGTCATAGCTCAACTTGTAAATAGTTGTTTAATCTGTCATTACATCACGTCTAGTTATTTTTTATTAAGTGTTTTTGTCTTCTATTCTGCTAAGTATTTTGTCATTACTCATTTCACTTTTATTGAGGATGATAAAAGTAAATAATAGGAAGTCAGTGATCATCTGTACAATTAATAAGAAAAGTAACGTTTTATAGGGACTCATATTTTTTATGCAAATTCAAGTAGAATTAATCAAAATGTAAAGAATGGCTTTATTATTTAAAAAAAAATTATTTTGTTATGTTATTTGTACCAGTGATATTTGTAATACTTCTCCAGCTTTTTAATATACAGATTGCGAAAGTGCTCATCTTGACATTGGAAACTTCAAAATATACACGACGTGAAGTGCCGCTGCCTAGAAACAAGTGTTTCTCTACTCGTACATTTCCGTCTGGTCACCATATGCTTGTCTTCATAAATCGTTCATCAAATATCGGCTGCGCACACAATGTAACTAAACATAACTAAGCGGCCTATGTCAAGATGAGTACTTTCGCAATCTGTATAAATTAGTGAGAGTGGTAACTATTGATTAAAATTTAATTTAGGTATTAGGGTTAAATGAAATAATAGGAACATTTATTTATAACGAAATGGTCATTCGCTATATAAAACTTTAATGCTCTTAAATGGATTTGTTTCCAGTTTCTCAAATGGATAGAATACAAGAATAAAACGAAAATGTGTGAATGATTATATACGGTAACCGGCAGCCAAGTAAATACATAGGGCCATGTTTACACGCGAAATAAATGAACAACTGACTTGCAGCGCATGCAGGTGTGATCTTGTAAACTGTAGTCTTATGCCAGCGCTCGAGTCCCCACAATTTAATTTACTTTGTATCATTGACAATTTTGCAATCAATCTTTCGCACCCGTGAATATGAAATGTCTAATTACCTATAAGTTCGTACATGTACGTCCTTGGCTGTCGGTTACTGTATAATTGGGTGAGGTGTGACACCCCTCTGTTCATTGGGTTTTCTACTTTATCTACTTTATTGAAGTTGAATTCAATATAGTTTAAATCACGAAAGAAGACCGTTACGTCATCGTTATAATTCGTATGAATCAAATCAGTACTGAGTTAGTCAAATTCATAATTGTTGAAATGACATCCGGATGTAAACAAACTTAAACGTCAAAACAAAACATAACCTGCAATTTGTCTGTTAAATGTCAGATTTAACGATCTCGCCTGTCTAAATTTGAACTAATTGTATATTCTTATCGAGGTTTTCAATATATATAATTTGGCAAAATGCAGATGTTTTGAAGATTAACTATCGTTAATTCCATAATGAACTATTTTTAATGTGCAAAAATCAATGGAATAAGGGAAACAGTAACAATCAAACTCAAAGATAAACAAATTCAAATTTGACAACTATGGCTGACATGCAGAAACAGGAAACTATGAAACATGCGACAACGGCGCTAGTCAAAAGCGTTCGATCAGTTGATCGAATTCTTGCTTATTACTGAGACATACGAAATCGGGCCCTCTCTTTCTATTTCGTCAAGGCGGTTAGGTTTTCGTATAACGCATCAACAACGTTAGTCGGAGATATTAACAGTCACATATAATGGACTCCCTTACTCTGTCTCTCTCGTTTTACTGTGTTGTAAACAAAGAACGCTTGAACAGCGTACGTTGAAGATTAGAAATTAATTTGTGACGTAACGGTCATCTCTCGTGATTTGAGGTATATTATTGAGCAAGTAAATTTGTACAGGGTGATCATAATAATATGCTTCTTCTAAAACCCCAAAAATTCACCAAGAAAATTTGGGAAGTTTCTTATTGTGTACCTACGAGAGCTGCAAAATTATGCATTTGGTTTAAGAGTAAACTGATTTTTTTAAATATTGGAAATTGTTTCGTCGAAAGACTGTTCCAGTAAAATTTGCCTTTCACGGTCAATTAATATTCTTATTATTTTAATTCATTTCATGTAGGAAATAAATTGAATTTATAGGAAATTGAATCCAATTTTTTTTAAATTGATAAAAAAAATTACCCATTTTTCATGTAAAGATAAATAGATATTTCTATTAAGTTAATCAAACGAAGCTCGTATAAAAAAATAAAAGCTTTTTTAACTAATTTTGGAGGACAGTGGCTGATTTACTGTTAACAAGTGAATTAATTTTAAAAAAATGTATGAGAAATTGAAAAAAATTAATATTAGTTATTACTGGCTGTAAATTCATTCTAAGTACGTAACTTTTAAATCGAAACAATCTCTCCGAACAACATTTCCCTACATTTTCAAAAATACTTGCTGGTTAGATTTTCTTGGGAATATCTGTCACAATTATAAACAATTTTATTTTCTAACGTTTCGGTTTTTATTAACCATCATCAGAGAAAATTTATTTTTCATTTGTTTGTTTGGAATATTTGACAAACACTATTACATTTTTTATTGTTGGTGCTTCGAGTGTTAAAGGCAAAAATACTTGCCAATTAAACTAAATTTATAGTTTTACACCTTTCTTGGGTACAAGAAATTTTCATAGATTTATTGATGCATTTCTAGTTTGAGGGAAAATCCGAAATACCAATATCATCAAGTATAAATTTTTGTGACAAACGAATAATAAAATAATTCCTCATGCATGATCACACTGTGTGTAGCGACTGACTATCTAAGGCAATCTAAGCATTAATGTTAAACAATAAACTGATGCAATTGATATTAGAACTCTCTTCCCTCTATTATTTCCAACCTATGTATGTACGTGTTATTGTTTATTTTTCAATTGACGTATTACAAATATTTACTGCAATTAAAAATTGTATTGGAGAAACAATAACTAGCGTATCATATTTTGGTACATTAAGGACTGATCCTCCAATATACACTATTTAAAAACAAATCATATTCACTTATTAATTTGAGATTACGTAAAATTTTGGTGATTTTCTGTATTAATTGGAAGTCTGGTGTTGTTAATGTTATGATTTCGTACTGTATTTGTTGTATTTATTTTATAAAACAATTATTCTTAACAACTCTGTGTTTTTCTTTAAATAACCCTTCATTTTTGTTCACTTGCTTGAATATTTATGTATCCAGCCGACCAATTTCAATACATATAAAGTAATATGTAAATATTCTGTATAAACATTATTTCCATAAAAGATCTACAGAATATCTAATATTTAAAAATAAAATTAATTTAAACATCTAGATTAGCACCACCTAATAAGGTATTTTTCTAGCTTTCAACATTACGTATACTCGAGCATAGGTATAGGTACTATTATGATCATAAAAAAAAGTAAACTAAAGTTAGTTTTCACATTTAAAAATTAATTTGAATTAAAAAAAAAATTAATTTGGCAGCCCTTTGCTGCGTAAACAATTTCTAAGGTTGAATGAAATGAACTAAATAACTAAAATTTATTTGAGATTTCCACTATAGGAGTTTTACATCTTTAAAAATAGGGTGAGTTGCTTTATTCACCAGTGGATCCACCAGATGTGTTTTATCTCGTTCTAACCTCGGAGATAGAAAGAGATAAAACACATCTGATGGATCCACCGGTGAATAAAGCAACTCACCCATATTATCAATGAAAATGTCAATCAGGCTATTAGAATACAATTCATTAATGAATGGCTTTTTAAGTTGTGGTGTGTTAAATATTAAATATACCTATTTCGATGTAAATGCAAACATTTTGTTTCTGGTGATGCCTTCGTAATTATAAGATTCTGACAAGTGTATCAAGTGTCAGCTTAGTAAAACCAGGAATCTGTTTTAATAATATTCAAATAGTTATTTATGCAACAAGTGCGTAAGGTGAGATTTTTTCACGAATGGGAATTTTGTCGCATGAGCCGTAGGCGAATGCAACAATCCCATGAGTGAAAAAGCTCACTTTTCGCACGAATTGCATACAATATTTTTCCTACTACCGAAATGGACCTAAATTCTCTAATAATAATGTGAAACGTCAAAATTTACCTATTACATCAAAACTTCATGTGTCATTTAAAAATCACAATACTGTTATAGCCAACTTAATTTTAAATCAGTCAATGTCTATTATTTCTTTGTCTAATGTCAATGTCAAGAATATAAATGAAACTTCAGAATTGTAAAAAATTCAATCATTATTGTTAAAGAATACTGAAAATGAGGTGGTATGTTTTATAATAATACCATATTAAATAAATGGACTACATAAAATTAAATAACCATATTTAACGTTTTTAAAATAAGATGTGTTTATTATAGGTGCTCTAATAGGTATGCAATTGTTTAGTATGTTACGTTACGCACTAGTGCGTAAGGGCGTAAGGTCAAAACACTTTACGCACTAGTGCGTAAAGTTCAACTTTACGCACTCTACAGCGTGCGGAAAGTTAGTACTTTACGATCGGTAAAGAAATAATTTAATCATCATGAGAGCCAATACAATATAAACACCTACAGAATTCCTGGAGTGTTATCTAACTAATAGTAATTAATATGCTGGAGATTAATAAAAATTATGACTAAAACAGAACATGGCTGTGCTTATTAAATAGGATTCAGTTTTAGTTTACTCGAGTGTAGTTTCATATTTTGGTTGTACTCACTACTCATATTGAAGTATTTAATGTACTTTGCTTGAAAGACTGCAATGAACTTTACTCATCCTTCAAAACCAACAGTCTGTAACTTGAATATGTGAAAAAATGGATTTAACTTTAACACGTTAAGCATGCTTGCTTCTCCATTTATGCCATTTCGGTGAAATCTACAAGGAATAGTCGATGACACAATGATAAACTGATATTCTGTTTAAATTTTACGATTACGATGACTATCACCCTAAACGTTGTAATGAATAGGCCAAGAAGATTGATGAATAAAACATTGCAATAATTTCTTTTCCTCTACAAATGCCCACAAAACAAGGATTGCACATTTTTATTTCAATAATTTTCTTTTCATTACCGAAAATGAATACATTTAAAAATAAGTGCTGGTAAACCATTGGAATAAAAAAGTTACCATAAAGGATCAAGATCACATCTGCCTACACTGCAAGTGGGTTGCCCATTTATTTCACATGTAAACTTGGCCCGATATACGTACTTGACTACCTGTTACTGTATAATACTACTTCAAATTATTGTATTTCTTTGAAGCATATGAGCTCTTGCAGTTTTTTTTTGTTTAACATGCATACGACACGAAAATGTAAGGACGTACTCTCCTTCCAATCATGGCGTAATTTGGCTTTTGAGGATGTAGTACATAAATATTACTTTGATCTGCTTATGTAAAATAATAACAGGTGAAATATAATGCAGGCAGGAGGCATATACGAATCCTATTATGTTTTTTAGATAATTTAATCCCTTTCACTGCTCCAAAATATTTATTAAAAAATTGCTGGAGTTGAATCGAAATTCCATTGAATTTAAAAATACTATTTTATTATTGGTCAATGTAATTTTTATATATACTATATACTATAAACTAAAACACAATAATTGCAAGAGAGTTGCCAATTTACCATCAATTTTACTTGCAAAGATGTTAATATTATGGTTAACAGAAAAAAATAATAAACTTTTATAATTTTTTTATTGAACACTAAAAACATTTATACTTTATTTATTATTTCTATTTCATAGGATGAAACGTTCTTAAAATAAATAATATCCTTAAATCTAACCATATGAAAATATTTTAAATGTAAACACAGAACAAATTAATGATATAAGAAAAAAATTAACATTTCTCCTTTGGTCAGAATGGTTCGAATTTTGTCAAATCCATAGTGAGCACTTGGCTTACAAGGCAGTCAGCAGGCTAAAAAACGAGATAATTATTAGTGCACATAATAGAAAAATTGGTTTTTTTTATTACCTGTGGACAAATTCCTACTAGAGCATCTGCATGGGAATAGAATTCTTCTTTAAGTGATATGACTATGGTTTGTAGAGACTCTGTTTTCTCTCTAATATATTTTGCTACTTTTCCAATATTAGTATTATCTAAAGCAGCATCAACCTCATCCAATACGAAGAACGGTGCTGGTTGGTAGCTGTGGATGGCAAATAGTAATGCTAAGGCTGCCACAGTTTTTTCACCACCTGACAAGTTTGACATCGGTTGAAAACGTTTTCCAGGAGCAACACAATTATAATTTATACCATCTAAATAAGGCTCTTCTGGATTTTCAGCCCCTAGGAAAGCTTGTGCAGATTGGTTTTGAGCCAAAGCTTTGTAAATATTGTCAATTTCATTCGACACGTGGTCAAAACACCTAGTGAATCTTTCATACCTTTGCTGTTTAATTCTTTCAAAGGCAGCTTTAGCTTTTTTATTCTGCTTTCTGAGATTTTCAAACTCTTCATGCGTTGATTTTAGCTTGCCTTCTGCAAGCTGAAATTTCTCAATGGCTTTCATATTAGGGGCTTGAATTTTCGTAAGAGTATCTTGTAAACTATGAATTGATTTTAAGAGTTTGTCGGCAACTTTTTTTATTTCATCTTTTTCTTCCAGGTCTTTTAAGGTTTCAGAAATCATATTGTAGTCAATTTTTATTCTGTAACACAAAAGAAAAAGTAAAATGTTTAGTTAACAAATTGTATATTACTATCATATTAGATTTAATTTATGTGGTCTTTATGCCACTACAAAACTTTTAAAAAGGATGTCAAAAAATGGTCACATTATTATGTTCCGAAAAATTAAAATTATTAAAAAAATGACAATTCATTTGCAAACCAAAAAAATATATTTTTCTTCTAAACCTATATAAGACACAAAAACCAGTCAAATATTTTTTTATCAATTAAGGTCTGCAAAAATATTCCATATCTGATATGTGTTTGGGGAAGGGGAAACATAATTATTATATAATGAAATAATATATGGGGAAAAACCATAAATAATTTCATAATTAGTAAAAATTTTAAAAACGATACAAAACATCAAAACTATTAAGAGAACTGTAGAACGGAATGAAATAATGTTCTTATTATACTCGTATATTGTTTAAAAAATAATTTAGATTTTTCAATTCTTGAATAGAAGAATCCGAGAAGACTCCTTGTTTTTTACCGATTTATTTGTATTTTTTTTTTTAAGTTTAGTGTATTGATTCTCCCTAAGAACTGTATAAAAAAATTCTTTTGGAGTTTTTCGACAATTTGCAGTTTTCAAAATTCTTACAAAATAGTTTATGTTTCAAAAACAATAAGACATATATTGGAAATATCAACAGGAATTTTTTGTAGAATTTTAATTTAGGAACAACTTTGACATGTCAATTGTTTTTCACACCTCGCATAGTTTTCATAAAAAAAACTATCTTTAATTTTCAGAAAAATCACCGCGATTTTTTTTGATATTTCCATTTTCAAATGTTGTGGCATTCGAATGAGATTGGAAAACTTACTTAGAACTTAAAATTAGAACTGTTAAATTTTGCAAATACTAAAAAAATGTACAAACTGTTTTCTAATGGCACAATGTGAATTACCCATTTCTCAGAAAAAAGTAATGATTTTTTTTCGTAAAATTATTTTTCCATCTTTTTTTTTTAAATTTCCTCAAGTCACATCACTATATCAAAGTATTATTTTCAATCGGAAACAACCTTCACAAGAAACATTTTTCAATATTTTCAAAAATCAAGGTAATTTGAGCCTAACTGAAAACTTTTACGTGTGTAATTCAACTATCAGTACTGTTAAAAATGCAATTCTTATACTCATAGTCATAACTAAAATCTTGTTTTTACCTAGCCTCTTTTTCATACTGTTGAAGTGTGCTGTTTGTATCTCCACCAGAAGATGACTGAGAAGGATCAGCAGCAGCGATATCTTCCATATTACCAACTATCATTGGTATAGCAATGTCGTCCATCTGTAGATGATTTTTTATTATTAATAATAATAATAAATACGATTCTTTGGGTTTATTTGTTTATAGATAAAAATATAAAAATTTTCAGAATGGTAGTTAAATTTTGTGAGGCGATAACTCGGAGGACATGAGGAAGTGAGTATTAATAAACCAAGGGGCTCTGCAACAAGTCAATGAGTGTAAAACAGATATTCAACACTTATATTAAGAATGGCAGAAAAGAATGAAAATAGATAATTTTTTAAGGTTTTTAATTTTAAATAAACTTAAAAAATTTAATAAAAACGGATTTCCTCTCTCATATTATGTGAATCAAAAGGAAAAAAAATCTCAAAAATGAATATTTTAGTCAGCGTAGCTATTTGCGAGATTGTATAGCTGTTGTTGAAGTCTGCACTTGCAGAACTTCAAAAAACCTTCTCAGGAGAGTGGGGGCTGACCATAAAACCAGAATGTACTCATTAGATAGTCTCTTCCGATAGTATTACTTCCATTCACTTTTTAATATAATTATTAAAAATGTACAATTGCTAGCACTTACCTTGCACTGCATCAAGATTGTGTGCCTTTCACTCTTCTTACTTTCAATTTTGCCTTCTAATGATACAACAGCCTTTTGAGATGCTTGGACATCTTTAGCAACTGAACCCACATCACGTCTTGCTTTGCCTACCTCTTCTTCAGCTGCTTCAACTTCCTGTTTTTTGTTAAGACGCAATGCCTTCAACTGTTCGACTTGTTGCAAATCTTTGTCAATCTCGTCCCTCTGCTTAGCTTCTTGTTTTTTGCAAGTCTCTAATTTTTCCTCTTCATCATTCACAGTACGCTCCCAGCGACTTACATTATCTAAAAATAAGATAAATAAATTAAATATTCATGACAAAGAAAAACCTACTTACTTTGGGTGTCACGGCTTTTTTCAAACTCTAAATTACTAGTAATTCTATTTATCTGTTTTTGGAATTCTAATCTTTTCTGTTTACGTTCTTCCTGGGCACGTAGTTCTCTATCTTCATACTGTCTTATGTTACGTACACCTATTTCTCTGCAGAAATCTGAGAAAACAACATCTTCCAAACTGTTCATCTTCATTTTAATTTCCTCAATTTGCTGCTCACGAGTTTCCATACTTTTCTCAATAGCTTCTATTTGTGGCCCATACTTTTTCATTTCTTCATTCAGTCGAGAAAGCTCTCTATCAACGATGTGAATCTGTTTATTCTGGAAAATTAACATGACAATTCATAATTTTTTATTATTAAAATGAACAGTTACAATGTTTTTAAAGATTAAATTTAAGCAGTAAATATTAATTTAGAAAAACTTGAAACAAAGGTATAATGAAATTTGAAAATAGATATGAAAATTTGTTTTTGTTTTGATGCATAACTCAAAAAATTCATCATGTAAGAATTATAACGTTACAAATTGCTATTAGCAAGAAAACGGAATCTAAAACATTCCGTTTTCTTCATAACTTATCTTATCTAAACCCTTCGCTAAAATAAAAATATAATGGATTCCTTCATTGTGCTTACTTGAACCACAATAAATTAAGGCTAGAAATATTAAAAATTAATATCCTTGTCTTAGTTATTTCCAGAACAAGAAAAAAAATTCAGTACTCTGGTGCCATTAAAAAAAACTCTTCCATGAACTTCACTACTTACATTTTTATTTTAATAATGCTAATTTTTGGACTAATAAAGAAAAATAAATGTCCCGACATTTTACAACATAAAAAATCACAGTCTTGCATGTCAGTAGTTATAGCTTATAGACAGAGGAATATTATGTTAAAAATAGATAATATTGAAATATACTTACTGTGCTTTCCATATCAGTCCTGGCATACCTCAATCTGGTTTCAAGACCTCGTATTTGAGAATCGACTGTATTTAATTCAGATTCTTTACGGGACTTCTTCATGGCGTCCCTCAACTCCTCAGTTAATTTTTCCTGGAAATCAAGATATTAGTACACTAGAAATGGTATATTGAAATTGTCCTTACTTTTTGGGCTTTCAACTGCAACATGTGCTTTTCATCCCAACGTTTGGCTTTACGTGCCAAATCTAAACTACCACCAGAAATTATACCAGATTTTTGATAGTAGGTACCATCAAGCGCTACAGCATCGTATCTTCCACCAAGTTCATAGGCAGCCTTCATTGCATCTTCAGGAGTTTCACAAACCAAGGCGTTATTGGTAGCAAACATAACAGCTTTGGCGATTGCTTGGGGTTCAAATTGAAGAACATCATATATCAGCTTAACTCCTTTTGGGTCAGTAATACAACGCAGCCTTTCTTTTACCGGCTTGGTTTGCAGGTAATCCAAGGGCAGGAATGTTTCGGGTTCCAACATTTGTTCTTTCAGGTATTTAATACATTGACGACCGGTGTGTTCAGTGTCTACTACAATGGCTTCCATGTATTTACCAAGGTTTTTGGTAATGGCCACATTGTATCGTTTGTGGATTGGCTGGCACATATTGATCATACGATCATACTAAAAATAATTAAATGATAGTGCGAGCCTATATGTTATATCGGTACTTTTTGATAATTTTTTAATACATTCATAATTTTTTTTTTTTTAATTGCACTTCAAGAAATGCAAGCATATTATGCATTAATATTAAAAAAATAATATCTTCAAGTTTAAAATAAACCATTTTAGGAGAACCATGGACACAAGAGGGCTTTTCGGGTGACAAATTGGTTATAACCAAATAGGATAGGACCAAATTATAATTTGTTATAACCAGTAGAATTCGAGTGCAATCCGAGGTACTACCCAGTACTACCTGGTATTAGTTGGTTTTAACCCAAGTCTCTGCTTGGGTTAATACCAGCGGTTATAAATGTGACTGCTATGAAATGTCAAAATTGTAAACAAAACTGGAGTAAACATCGTCGATAAACGTTAATTATAATTATTACAATGTATAGAAAGAAAAATGTTATTCAAATTTAAGATTAACAACGTTATTTTTGAATGCCCATGAGGAAGATAAAGAAATACCTACCTGAAAAACTTATAAATATAAATATCATAAAGTTGTTATAATATACACCATACAGTTTGAGGAATTTTCTTGGGGTAGGTACAGTTGCTTTCTAAATTAGAAGAGGGGTGGTCCCCATAAAGAAGGGTTGCTACTCATTATGGACTAGATAAGAGCACTGTTCTACGAGTAAATAGGTGAGAACAAGAAGGGATCGTGACTAGTAGGCCGTGTTCTGGAAGAAGCAAAATTTCAAACGCGGAGCAGGATGAGGCATTATTGGATAATTTAAGGGAAACCCCTTTCAATACGGCCAGACAAGAGGTTTTTGAGACCAACTTTTCAGGATCGTGGGTGACAGCGTGCCGTTGTGTTAAAAATTCAGAAATTATAAATTTCTCAAGTGTAAAGAAAAATATATTAACAGAAGAAAATAAGCAGTCAAGGATAATATTTTGCCTGAATTATATATACCAACCTTTAAATTTTTGGAACACTGTAATATTTTCTGACGATAAAAGTATTTAAATCGTGCAATGATGGTATCGTTTACGGATGTATCAACGGGTAAATTCAAGATTTTCTGAATATGTTTCACCACGAAACAAGTCTGGACGATTCTCTATCAACGTTTAGGCTTGGATAAGTATTCTCCACGATATACTAGTATTCTCGGTCCAGGAGTAGTCTGGCGCATTGATTGTCGATTTAATGCAGTAGCTTACCTTGACATCTTGCAAAATGTTATGCTTCCTTTTGTGGAACAATTATATCCTAATGATTTCATATTTCAACAGGATAATTGCCCTATCCACACCGCTCGAATAATAACACCTGGCCGTCCTGTAGTTCTAATATGAAAACCCCATAGAAAATGGTTGGGGTGTAATTGTCAAGAAAATTTATAAAAGGAACTTTAGACCTGCAAATGCTGAGGAACTGAGGGAAGTTATTCAAAATGCGTGAGAAGAGTTGAGCGAAGACCAAAATTATTGACAAAACCTTATAGAATCTATGCCCAGGAGATTGGATGCAGTGCTAGAAGCTAATGGGGCCGTGACAAAATATTAAAACCTTTTTTTAATATATTTGTATTTATTTGTATTACATTTCAATAAAATTTAAATTAAATGTCAATGTCATCTTTAACCTAATCTCAAAATTATCCGTTCTTGTTACTTAATTTTGAATGTGTACGCGAAAGTTTTGAAAGCAACGGTACATTGGGTTTATTCTGCGCGATAAATAGAACAATGCAATAGTATATAGAGCTTTTGTGCATTTCGGATATTAGGTATAATCAAAAAATAAGGTAGGTCAATATAGGTATTTCAAAAAAGATAAAATAATAATGTAATTATTTTTAAATATTAATAATGTAGCAAAACAAACACTTTAACTTAAAATATTGTTGAATCGTTCCCTGCTTGAGCCGGCGATTAACATGCATTATATGCATTCAATTTACGAGGCTGCCTCGCGCGGCGGATTCTCGGCCTCAAGAGGCTGCCTGCTCGAGAGTTTTTATCTCGGAATGTTTGGACAACCAAACCGCGCCAAATTCACGAGGCAGAGTGATCCGATGCGAGCAGGTTTCATTGCGAGGCAATATGCCATTCGTTGTATTAAATTAATTTAATACACTTGTCAGTCTTCTTGCATTAAAACACGGCCAGAAAGAGGTCAATTTCTCCATTTTGAGTAAAAACTGCACCATTATATATATGTACATCTTCGTATACATCATATTATCACCCACCATATTAGTGTTGTTAGTCAGAAATATCAAATTAGAAAATGTTTTGGTTAAAAATTAAAACTTAGGTAGTTGAAAACTCGAACACCTAATAAACAAGACAAACAAGACGTCATGTCACTGTCAGTCAGATTTTGTCTTTTCTGGTACCATTCATTTCGGGTGTACGAATCTTTCGGTTAATACCGAAATGTTAGAGTTATAACCGTTTAGTACCGTGCGGTATTAACCGCTCTTGTCACCCGAAAAGCCCTAAGGTAAAAAAAAGTGATATTATATTCAATAAATAGTCTCCTCTGAGAATGGTACTTCCACAAACATTTTAATATTTTATTAATATTAATAAATACTTACCACTCCAGGATAGTTGCTTTTAAATCTTTCCACAATTTCTTGCTTCTTTTTACGTCTAGCATCTTCATGTTTATCAGTCCGCGCATCACCAAGCTGCTCAACGACATCATCCAATTGTTTCTGAATTTCGTGTACCCTATCCTTTGAAGAACCAACATCAGATTGCAAATCGTTCCTAAGCTGTCTCTGATCTTGTAATGCTTGTTCACTTGATCTATATAAAAAAAAATAACCTGCATTTATATCCCTTTGTTATGTGTCTGAAATAGTACATTACATACCGACATTACATATCTGACAGAGGCGCGTAGCGCCAAGGTCAGATATAAACGCGAGGCTGTAATGAGGACGACCAGCGAGGTATGTATACTATTTTTATTTTATTCACAATCATTGTATAATAACATAATCTTAGCATACAATTTTTTTATTTAATTGAATAGATAGTGAATGAGAATTAGGAAATTATGCAAAATAAGTAGGTAGGCTGCAGTTATAAAAGTTGAGCGTTGCTAGGTAACGGGCATTAAGGTTCTTCTGTCAAATAACTTAGGTTATTTCCACAGGTATTTATTATCAATAATTTCTGTTAAATTCGCTCAAAATTCTACAACAAAATGTTTGATTCTGATCATTTGTGACTTAGAGAGTGTACTCCACCAAATTTGAAAGCTGCTGCACAAAAGACAACCAGAAGATTTGCTGCCGCCAAGTGACGTTTAACTTGCCGGGAAAGTGACATTTAACTAGCCGGTAAAGCTACTTTACCGGCTAGCTGGAAAAGAAGAGTTAACAAATGCCTGCCTCCCAACTTTTTATAAGCTGGCAATTGAAGCATTACATATATGATTGTGAATAAAAGTAATTTGTACCTTATGTGCTCGGCCAATTTTTCAATTCTTTTCTCCATTTCCTCTTTCTCATGTAGTTTTTGTCGATGTTTGTTTTCTGCATCAGTTCTCATTCTAGACACGTTATCTAAACGATCTTGATCTGCCTTTTGTTCCCTATTTACAGAGTCTAATTCTTGCATGTATCTTGCTGATCTTTTAGCTGCCTCCTCTTTGAGTCTATGATATTCTCGTACCTTAAAAAGAAAACAAATATTTATAATAAAAAAAATATCATTTTTCTTTGTATCCGAAGTGAACTACATAAAATTATGCACATTGATTTGATATAACTTTTGAAAGTTTATGTGAAAACCTGAATATCATACTTAAAATTTAAATATTCACAATCTCATATTATTCAGATTGGCCAATATTAAAAAGTGTCAAAACTATGAGGTTAGTGTTACGTCACATTTTTTAATGAAACGCCAAGGACACAATACTACCAAAATCAGGTTATTTTTGTAGTTATCTAAGTTGATCTTGTCTAAAAGTTATTTGTGGCATCGTTCAATTTTCTTTCTTTTCTTATTTGGGATTAATAATAAAAGAAATATAAATAAATTAAAATAATAACAATGATGTTTCACAGACATTTTGAGTTAATTTGTTTCCTATTTCAATGCTAAGAATCCTTTGGTTTGTTATTCTACACTTACACGTTAGACAAAAATATATTTATATAGTATACTCTGTTATAACGTACCACGTATCCTCTAGGAATTAATTTTTGAGTACACTATTACCGGAAGTAAGTTATAACAGAAAAACGTCAAAGCCAAAATCAAAGTTGGGAACTGCATAAACGACCTTTAAAACCGGATGTACGTTATAACCCAGGTGCGTTATAACCAGAGTACACTGTATTGTGTATTGTATATAAAGCTTTAACTTCGAAAAAGGAAACAGATATAGTTTTTACAGTGTTGTTATATTTTAATTCCTATTGTCAAAAAACACCCTCTAATGGGCTCATTTCGGAAAAAATTTTTAATTCATATTCCGAAAGTACACCTTGTAATTAGTAAATGTGCAAAATATTAAATTTTTTTTTCAACTGCTTCTCCCTCAAAATAAATAATGAAAATAGAGCGCTGTGACGTCACACCACTCGCAGCGGTCGGCCGCTAGCTTGTTTCCTATAGTTTCATACCGGCGGCAGTTACTACACACATGGCGCAAGTGGTAATTTCGTTCATCTTTTAAGTGCTTCGTCCTTGGTACAGCGAAATCTAAATACCATATATCCGCATAACTCATAGAACCAGTGGAGTCGGGTGGTGTGACGGCATAGCCGTTTCAAATATGTTACGAATTTGAAATCAAATATTAGGGTTAATATTAACGCTAGCAATCTAATTTTTTCACTATATACTTAGAGGATGAAATACTTACGGAAAATGCTAAAATAAATTAAAAAATAAATATCACGAAATGAGCCCATTGTTAATTTAAATATTTTTTAGATAATTAAATTTTCTTGGACAGGAATTTGAAGAACTGTGGTAATAAATCCCAAAGAAGAAAAGGAAGAGAAAAAAAGTATTTTTTAATAATAATAAAATTATAGTTCAACTTCAATTTCATTGGATTAACGTGTTTATTTAAATCCAATGTTTATCCAAAATTAATTGTAGGTATACCGTTTTTCTATATTTAGGATAATTTTAAATTTCAATAAGTATATACCTGTGCATCTTCTAAATGAACGTCTCTTCCTTGACTTTGTGACTCTCCTGCAATATAAGCCTCATACTCCTCGCTAGATTTTTCCACCTCGGCAAGTTCATCTTCTAATTTTTTAATGTCATTCATGTGTGCCTCATGAGCTTTTCTGGCCTGTTCCAAAGTTTTTATTGCACCATCTAGCTTCTTTTGCATATGAGTGACCCTTTCTTTAGCTTTAATAAATTGTGGTCTCTTTTTAGAAATTTCGACTTCTACTTCACGAATATCCTGTTCAATCTTGGCCAATTCTCTATTGTATTTTCCATGCTCCTTTTTCTTTTCTTTAAGAAGGTCCTCTAGTTTCTCTTTTTTCTTTTCTATTTTGTCAACTTCTTTTTGTTTAGATTTAAGGTCCTGTTCGAGATTTTTCATCTCCCTCTCATTGTGGAAAAGTCTAAATAATTGATGCTCTATCAACTTATCATTCTATAAAAGTAAAATATAACAATAATTAAGGATCGATTATATATAAATGTGAACTTAATAATTGGGTTTTACGAAATACATACCAAATCATCTTTTAGGCGAGAATATTTATCAGCCTCTTCTTTTTCGAGTTTCGCTTCTTTTTTCTCTGCATTTATACCTTTTTTCTTCTGATATGCAAAATTAATTTCCTCTTGGGCTTTTTGCATTTCCTGTTGTAGTCTCACATATTCCTCTTTTAAAGCACCAGATCTAAAAAATATGTTCACATTGTTCAAATATATGCCAAATTTTTTCTTGATTACAGGAAATACTGGACTTTAATTGCTTACATTTTTACCCAAATTGATGTTTCATATAAGCGATAATGTAATGCAAACATGTGCATGAACCTGTTCCTTTCATAAGTGAAGTGTATAAATATTTCTAAAGATAAATATTAATGATAGATGGCATTTGATGGGTTTCTTCTAGTAGATGGATAGTTGTATTTACTTTACCTTATCTATTTTTTGTTTATATTTTATGTATTATGGCAAAGAAAACTCATCTAAGTAGCCCTAAGAACATGGACTACTTAAAAAGTTGTTTTATTACTTTTGATATAAATCCATCAACCGCTATCCATCATATGCTAACAAGGCCACTATAACCATTGGAAAAAACAAAAATTAAAATTATTCATGAATATCGCGGTTTGGATCAACTTTATAGCAAAATATCAAGTTATCAAAAATAAAAGGCATTTATGATAATTGGAGCGCTACATACCGCAATGTATCAGAGCGTTCGATAATAAGAACATATCTACCGAACCGCGTTCGGTAAATGTATCGAATGTATTCGCTACATCTACCCGGTCCAAAATTTATGGATCGACTACATCGGTTGGTAAATGCGGTATAACCTTAAAATATGATTAAAAAAACTTAATTTTTGACATTTTGTGAGTATTTAAGAAAAATGAAACTCATCACTGATGAAAATAATGAAGTAATTTTAGATGAGGACGGAAACATTTATGTATATGTATAATGAATTATTTAAGTAAGTAGGTATACCTAAATATGCAATACATATAAATGTTTTTTTACTTTCCATTTTGACATGGCAAGCAGTATGGACTTATGAATAAGCATAAAATAAAAAAGTAATTCAATTTTCAATTATTTATTAATTAGTCAAGTGATGCTTTAGGTTACATTTGAAATTTTGCGTTCGGTAATTCTTAGCTCGGTAGATGTATTGACATAAAACAGCTGATTACCGCAATGTACCAGGATACATTACCGGGTAAATGCCTAAAGTAGATAAAATAGGGTACATGCGCGTGTCAGTTACACCCAAATTTGTTTTTATCGGAAGCTTTATGTTTGAAAAAGACATAATTAATAAATAAAATTCAAATTATTTGAAGGTTTCCGACCAACTGTTGAGTACCTCCGACAACCCGCGTGACGTCATACTATTTGTTTACTTCTCGCCATAAACAAATTATCAAGGAAGTGACTGCAGCACAGTCCGAATATTTGACATTTGACATGTAGTGAATTTATTCTTGCTTTACTCACATTTCGTCTGCGGTGCGATGGCCTAGAGGCAACGAGCCAGGCTTGGCAAGGAGAAGGTTCAGGCTTCAAATCCCACACTTTCTTATTTTTTTTTCTATTAAATGCATCAGGCATGAGATCTATTGCGAGTTAGAATTTGGAGGCGATAGCCGGAAGCAGGTTAGATATGTGTGTTTTTACCCCGATAAAGGAGAGCAGTTGAGGAAGAAGAAATATCCAGACCGTACAGCTATTATTTTAACGGGGACGGTCGGACCGTGCAGTAATCACTCCCATCAATGCTTCGACTGTCTGTAATCTGTATTTCTATTGAAAACGTGCAAGAAAAGTTTATTTCAAGGGTTTCAAGCGTTCTGTGTTTTTTATTAACTGGTTTAACGTATATTAATAGTTTGGAAGTGTTTTATTATTATTACAATGGCTGAGACTGATTTCGTAAAGGCACAAAGTGACAATTTCAGTTGTTTCTAAAGAACGTTTTCTATCTATTTGGCATTTAAATAATAATATATGTGGAACGATTTGATCTCTCAAAAATATCTTCTCACCCATTAATCTATATCGCATATATACTTTTTCATATCTTGTTCCAGCTCAAAAAAAAACAAAAAAATATGTTTTACTTTCAATACAGAGTAGATAGACCATTAACATAGGTACCTAACCTTTTATTTATTAACAAAAATATTTCTCACTATCATATTATTTATTATTAGGTAAATAATTACATTGAAATGGTCTTCACAAACAAATTAACATATCCTCTAGTGTTTTCAGACATCTCGCATTTTCATTTCGTCTCATAGCTCGCAACCACAATTTTCTTTTTACTTTCAGTTTAGCACTTGATCCCACTGGCAATGAAATAAATACTTTTTCCGATGTTCTAATAGATTTGATTCACATTGTGGCACTAAGCAGTATTTAGAGCACTTTTAAATCAGGTTTTTCCATAGTAAATCAAAAGTTAAAACAAATTTACGAGTAATAAACAGTAAACGGGCAGTAAACAATCACGCTCTTGTCGCTTTGACACCTTGTCAATGTCAAAAAAGTAAACAAATAGAGTGACGTCAGAACATGGCGGTCGTGACGTCAAACCCGTTTTGCCGGAATAGCATTTTCAAATTCGATTTTATGCCACCAGCAACATATTCCAAAAAAATTAATAATCAAAGGTGATATCAAAACAAATAGAGAATCTAATTTTATTGATATTAAAATATGTGCGTGTTCCCTATTGTCTACAAAAAAGATTTCATACTTTTTTCAGTTGATTGGTTACTAAGTTACAGAAAGAGCGCAACATATATTTGCCATTATATTTTCATTTCATTATTTAATACTCTGTGTCCTTATATGCTATAAACATACCCACTGATTTCCTCAAAAAGGGCTGTCATTTCTTTAGGATTTTTCATAGCAACAGACTCTACTGCACCCTGAAAAACCAAAAAATTCTTTGCTTTGACGTTTATTTTCAATTTCTCCAACTCGCCAAGATATTCATTTGTAGAAACAACCTAAAATAGAATAACTCTGTGATTTCCAAAATAATTTTCATCTTAATAAGAGATATGTTACATGTTTATTTAAACTCGAATGAACTGAATAAATTATTCATCAAAACATTATCGGTGGATATAAAACAGCCGAAAATAATTATGATCACCTTAATTTTGTATCTCTTCACTTCTATATTATGTTTATATTTTTACACTCTAGCTGTAGAGTGGCGGTAGCGATAACTAGAGTGAGAAGCCTATTCACAGTGATTAAACAGTAGTGTATTGTTAGTTATATGCTTTTGTTGATTTAGCATTACAATAATTTAAGATTCATAGTTGAGGCAAGAGAGGTTATGTTTATAACCTCGTTTATAACATGAGAATATCTCGTAGCACACAGAAGTAGAAGTTTCTTTAGAGAGCATATTTTTACTTGTCCTACTAAAGCACTCTATTACGAGAAACTGATGAAAACATACTTCTTATAGTTTTCGAAATATCCAGGCTACAAAAAACTCTAAAAGCACATTTCCACACTACAATTTTATCACTGACCAAGTTCCTATGAAATCAACTTATTTCAGAATTCAACATTCACTTTATTACTATTTGTTCTAGTTAGGCAAACTATTATTTTTTGCAATAATAAAATCTTGCAGATAATTTAGTAATTACCGCAAAATTAGGTATATTCAAACAATATTTAAAAAACAGCCATTTGTCATTTTGTGTATTTAATTACCCACATCTGTAATAACATCTTCACATTCATAATGATATCTAATATAAACATGGAAAATGTACCTCAGAAACGTAGTATCAAAATACGAATTATAGGATATTAATCTATGTGCGAGCCTAAACAACATTATAAAACTAAACAAATGCTGTTCTGATGAGCACAACAAATTAATAATTAGAGTATAGGAAATACTTACACTTCCGTTAATTCTATATTCTGATGATGATCCTTGAACAGAACGTTGAAAAGCAACCTCTTTCGAATCATCGATTATGAATACTGCTGTTACAGATGCACTAAAAAAATTAGAAGGTACTAATTATTACTGAATTAAATCTTATAACGTGGTATACCTTCGAGAAACTGGTTTACTAATAGCGGCTCCATGAATTAGATCGCTTAACCTCTTGACACGTAAACTTTGTGTTTTTTCACCCATAACAAAACTGATGGCATCCATAAAATTCGATTTACCTTAAATTATGATCGTATGGTTAAGTAGGTATATATAGTTATATTACAACTATCGTTACCTGAGCCATTGGGGCCAATTACCGCGTTAAAAGGCTTCAACGGACCAATTATTCTACGACCTCTGTATGATTTGAAGTTTTCCACTTCTATATGTTTCAATCTTGCAGACATTTTGACTTAAAATCTTTTAATTCGATAATTTCTACTCTTCCATTCCTATAATTCCAGAATAACAATCACAGATAACAATTACCAAATACAAAATTCTCAAACACCAAACAATACGCCACTTGTAAAATACTTATATGTCGGTGTCGGTAATGTCGATCACAAAACATATCGGTAAATTGACAGATGCTAGTTGTAATCTGCCATGCCGACCGATTCAAAACAATATTAGATCTTATACAGGGTGTCCACTGTGTGCGGAAGTCCAATATCACAGCATTAATCTGTGCCTATATTTTGGAAAATAAAAGATACGAATATATTTTTGCGCCTACAAAAGTCAAAAGATTAATACATCATATTTTCTTAAAAGCAGTGTGAGGGCAGGAGATAATTCTATCAATAAAGCGAATTAAAATAAAGTTAAATTCCAAGTTGTTAATAAGAAATTAAAACATCGCAGTATACTAAAGGAAGAATTATTGATAAATATGGCATTATTACGCTCTAGGAGAATCCCATGGTAATTGGTTATTAGTAACCTGTATTTACACGGCAAATTATCCAGAATAGGATATTTTAGTCTATGAAAAATTAATTGTGGAAATGAAAATATGATGGTCTTAACATATTGGTTTTTATTAATATTAATTTAATTTTCAAGTTTTAAAAAGTAAAATTTTTAGTCTATACCGAAATGTTAGCCGCCATGATGGTTTCCTATGTGACGTCACTATTATAGTACTAAATGCACAGATTATAAAAGGTTAACTAAACGTTTCCTATCAGTTTGACAATCAATCGGATCTGGATGGTTTGCACTTTGATTTTATTCGGATTCTTTTAACTAAACCTATTAATTATATTATATTGAATATAATAATCCTTCATATTGTTTTTCAACTTAAACCCACAAAAAATATAAGTATATTTTTTTAAATCGGCATTAAAGTACCCCAAAATCGTCATCAAAGTGATAGAAATTAATCCATTATTGTATGATTTTTGTAGTTGGCCAAGGTGATAGATAAACGTAAAAATAAATTTCATTGCTTGTGACAATAATTGTGTTGTAATAAAAGGTAAATAAATACAGTTTTTTTAATTCAGAATAATTGTATATCACTATTATAATTGCTAAAAATAATGATTTTCTTACAAAATTATTCCGATTTGACATTTAAAAATAATTATAACATTTCCTAATGTCACTTAAATTTTTAAATAATTATGACATTTCTTTATCTCACTGAAAATTATTTAAAATATATAGAGTTAATTAATCTTAATTTCACATAGTTTCTGAATTAAAAAAAAAAAATTAATATGCACCTCGGCATTAAAGTTCCTTTTTATCACTTATGTGGTTTATTTGCCTCGGCCCTACGACGGGCCTCGGCAACTAAACGCCACATTCGTGATAAAAAGTTAAGCTTTAATACCTTGATACAAAAATAACTATTTTTTTATTGATTGACAGCTTTTTTGGAACATTATTTACCAATTTTAATGCATTATAACCTCTATAATTTACGAACACTGACATTTTATGACAATAATTACCTTTCGTTTTTTTTTTTATTTATTTTAAATTGATACAAGATGCAAGATATAAATGCATTTGTACTTACATCGAAATGATATTTACAAAAATACAATACTCACACTTCTTATCGATAATAATTTTGAATTTTTTTTTACAACTTTAATCCTAATGTTTCTCATTATAATATCATTCGGCACTTTAATAAACAACTTCTCTGGTGTTTTTATAGTTGTACTTTTGCAATTCGGCACAACGCACACACACCATTGATATAGATTAACTCATATATATTATTAATCAATTTAAATAGAAAACTAATTATAATACCATATAAAAGCATATATAGGATCTGTATGTTTGTGTTTACTATAATAGTGACGTCACGCCCAAACAAATCATGGCGGTTAGAGTTTTCGCGCGAAATTTTAAAAATTGAAATTAAAAATGCCTTTTTAGACTAAGCGATTTTGTTTCAAAAAAATAAAAATTCAGGTGGACCATTTACTAGCATATATACAGGGTGAATCTTAGAGTGGCGGCCATATTTTTGGGGTTAATAGTACTAGTCGTCATGAACATGAATCCGAATTTTTTTTTTGTAGGTTGTAAAATGGCCGAGTTATGAATTTTTAAAAAAAATTCGCGATTCAAGTTTCCTGTGATACCGGCGCCGCTGGGCAAGCACTTACTGCATTACGTGTGACCGGTCGACAGTGTTGCCAAGTGTAGATGATATAAAACTCTCGCTAGCGCATTCCACTGGCGGGGTACCCAAATTCAAATAAAAAGGGTTTAAACAATATTCATTTTTCATGGCGCGAAAAAAAAAAATTGTAGATTTGTGTTCCCATAGTGAACGGTGTCGCCTCCTATAAATATGGCCCCCACTCTAAGATTCACCCTGTATAATAAACTATTTAAGACAATTTCCGAAAAACCTTAAAATACACTATATTCTATTATTATGATTTCCTTGTACTCTGACTCTTGATGAAAACGTAAAGGGGAAATTTAAAGGATACCACACAACCTAATTATGAATAAATTATCAGGATACATGAAACTATTATTGAAGATAGTCAAATCACTAATTTAGCGTGCGTTGTTGAAAATCCAAATACCTCTACCAAGGCAAAAGCCAGTGAGTGTGAAACTGGAGTCATTCTATAAGAGCTTGGTGAGTAAATTACTGAAAAAGAATAAGAATAAATTTCACCCTTATCACGTTCAGTATGTATGTATACCTACTACCGCAATCATTATATCAGATCTAAATTTTCAAAACCGTCAGATTGGGAGCTTAATAAAAAATCAAGTGTATCCAGATTTTTTTTTAAATGTGTTATTTATGGATCAATCATCCTTTTCGAGTACTCACAGGCTTCCCAGACAGCACGAAGTTATCACATGGACATCCTAAGGATATAAGGCTGGTTTTATAAGAATATCCTTAGAATAACTTGCGACATTATCAGGATAGCTGTGGGATATGAATATGACATGGGTGCCGATCTCCCACAGACAACCTCAGGAAACATTGTGTTTATCCATGGGATATATCTAGGCAATGCCTAGGCATTACTTAAAGGCGTTCCAGAGATGACGATTCTGGTATGTGCAGGGGGCACTGCTGCAGATCTCCTAAGGATAACCCCACAAAGTAGTTTTATATATCCTCGGGATAACTTACAATTTCCTCAGGATATCCTTATGTTGCTCTACAGGATTTTTGTTTTCATACCTGAAGTGGTATTACACTATAACTTTTAAGACGGCTAGAACTTTAAAGATTGTCATTGCATCCTTGCCTACTTCAGTTATTAGAAAAGGAGGACTTCCACCTGTCTTAAAAATTAGTGTAATAACACCGCTGAAACTTTACAATATTGAAGAAAAAGCAGTTATTTAAAGTAGAATATTTTCTAGTAAACCTATACTTTGAAACGCTTCTTTAGTGGAACTACACCCCAATAAATTATGTGGATTTTTTTAAATCTCTCAAAATCTTGAAGGTGTATTTTTCATGGGTCATATGGCTCACGGCGACTAAAAAATTGATTCACTCCCACATTGTTTATTGGGAACATTTCCAGAGTATATAAGTTTCCTGAAAAAATATAAATAATTTAACGTTCTGGGATTAAAAACTTAAACGGCCTGTATATTCAGATTCCTGTTTTGTATATTTGAGGAGAATCATCCTGGATTGAATTTTCAAAGGATATTGTGATATTTACTTTATGAATAAAAGTTTTTCATTATCTTTATTTATATATATACACACCCCACAAAAATTATCGCATCACTAGAAATTGACCATAAGTTTGATGTTAATTTTCTTCTGAACCGTTTGTCCGATTTGGGTGATCTTTTTTTTGCGTTGTAGGTTGAGTCTTCAGGAATGTTACTGTGCTACTGAATTTTTTGTAAAAATTCACTTTTGCTTGAATACCGGATGTAACTATGATGTACTTGACCCGAAAATTCGTAACACCCTGTGGAGTGTACCAGCAGCAACAGCACATTACAATTCAGTGCTAACTCTAGCCTTATCTTTTGTTACCATTCTCTTTTTTGACTTACTTCATACTTCAACGACAAATTAACATCAAACTTATGATCAATTTCTAGTAATGCGATAATTTTTGTGGGTTGTGTATTATTATTTATTATTAATTTATTCATTTATTTTATTTGTCTTGTCATACGCTCCTTCACATGCCTTAACCACATTTTAATGGCCGCTTCTACGGTTTGTTCTGAAGCCAGACTTTGTTTTCCCAAGACAGCTTCTGAAAGAAATATAAATAACATGGAATTAAAATCACTAATTCTTTTAAACATATTTTACCTACGATCGTGTGAAAAGTACTGTTTTTTACATAATTTTCAGTGTAAAAACTAAAAAGTGATCTTTTATAGGAAACTGTGCAATAAAATTTTTTCTCTTCAAGCGTCAGAAAAACATGACTATTCTTAACTCATTTCATGATATTTTAGATGGCTATGTGTTGCCAATAGCCACAGAGGTAAAAGTACGACTGATTGCTTATAAATAACGATATATTAAATATGTAATGCAAAACTTATATGGTTTAATTATTAAATAACAATACACCATAATTTAACTATTTAAACATAATATTGAACGAACAATTGATGCCACCTGAAATTGTATCATCGATCTATATTTTGCTTGTACTTACTGCAGAATATTTATTAAAATACTTCCAAATCGTGAGGACTCTCGCAGTATAATTTAAACTGACACTTCAAATAGAACAACGCGAGGGTTTTATCTATGAGCAACGCGTACAATATATCCATAGCAATTTATATTTTGTTTAAAGCACATGCCATGCGATTTAACACAATGCGTTTTTGTGGGTGAAATTCGAGATTTCTTATTATCTTTATTTTTTTATAATTAATAGACGTTTGAAGAAAGTATGGTTTATTGGAAGTAAAAGCCACTTGTTGTGACTCGTCTGTTCGTCCGGCAAATGTACATACTCTACTACACAAAAGTATCACTTTACTCCTAATAAAACAATATACTATTTTCTACGATCATGCAAAAAGTTGCTATTTACTTTTAAAGACTATTTATATTTTAGGTTAAATAAAAATGATTCTAAATAAGCGTTATTTAAAAGCCAATTTCGACAACTCATAAAATTAAAGTAAATAATTTATTACATACCTACCTTACTTATACTTAATACCTATTTACCCTTCACAAACCACAAATTCACATAAAAAACAAAATAACGTAGATTGAAGAACGCCATGATGGTCCAAACGTCAGCGTCAACGATAGAAGGAGGGAACATGAACATGGAAGCGGAAAGTCGTGCCACAGCCCCGCGCATGCGTTAAACAAACATAATATTCCAATAAACTAATGTTAAAGGTACGGCGGTTTATATTTGCAAAACAAAAATACAATACTACACATACCTATTTAATATTTATCCAACTTTTATATGTAGACTCAATACTAAATACTAAGGATGGATAAAAGAATAGTTACAGAAATTATTAAAATGCCATATTTTAAAATTGCTGATGACGTCACGTCACGTAGAAGAACGACCTCGTTGGCATACCTTTCGGTTATAACCATTGAGTAAAAATAATAAAGAGGCGCAACTGTCAAGGTTTCGAGATTTTAGTGTTGTATTTTTTCACCAATAGCTTCATGATTGTCTTGAATTTTAACGGCTATACAGCCACATTACAAATACCTTCCCGTAGCACTAAAAATTTATGACAATCATGAAGTTGTTGGCAAAGAAATACAATAGTAAAATCTCGAAACCTTGACAGTTGCAACTCTTTATTATTTTTTACTATGATGGTTATAACATAACCTTGAGCTCTAACACGGTCGTGTCAATCGTGTCGTCTCGTGTCATTTCGTTAAATTTTAATTTATTAAAATTATTAGGTATTTATAGAAAATACGAGAGGGAATGCAACATAAATATATTCATTTTACATTTTCGTTATTTGTAATAATAAACGGAATCGGCCTCCATAAAAAATTAAATATTATGCTATAATAATTAATAATAACAGGAACCAACGGAATAAAATGTCCTATAGGTAGGATATCCGCGTACAGTACTAAAAAAAATCGAAATCCTGTCAGGATATCCACGGTCGATTAATTATGGATAACTATAGGATTTCCATAATTTGGATATTAATATCCCGTTGGGAGGTTCATAGTTTAACCATTATGTACATCCTTAGGATTTGACTATTTTGGACATGTATAGGATATTAATATCCTGTCAGGATATCCTTGGTCAATCAATTGCGGATAACTATAGGATTTTCATAATTTGGATATTAATATCTAGTCAGATTGATCTTAGGATGGCCCATGGATATATCTGTGGGATAATCCCAAATTGGGATCACGGGGACCATAACAGGATATCCCAGGATGTCATGTGCTGTCTGGGTTAATGAGCACAAATTTCACCATTACGCTGATGAAAACCCCAGATTAATACGAGAAAGATATGAACATCAACACCGTTTTAAAGTGATCGTGCATGCGTGGGCTGGAATTTGCGAAGAGTATACTGGGTGTCCGGAAAAAGGAAGCCAATCCGGTAACCGTATATTCCTTGAGCAAAAATAATAGGACTTTCATAATGCAATTTTTCATTTAAAACCCCCGAAATGCATTGTGAGCATCAAGTAACTCATGTAATAAGTGAATAAAAGCAACTCGTAAACAAATTGTTTTATTGAGACGATTATTTGAACATTTCTGGGTATAAATTAATTTTTAAAAGAAATAATATCAATTTTTAACATGCGATATTTTTGGATGAAATTTGGCACACACCCATTTTAAGGGACGCTGTGACCACAGTGGCGTACTTAGTTTTCACATAAAAAAATCGCTAATATGATTTCTCGAATTTTCGCCCCAAAAAAATTGCAAAGTAGGCCTTGATTTTTGTGATGGACATCCATCAATTTGCCACAAAATGCTGTTTTCCATGAGCAACAATCTAAAAAAAGTTGATCAAAATCGGACTAAAAATAGCCACTTTACAGGGGTGGCCCGCTTTCAAATGGGTCACACTGTAAATGATTCTCACTCAAAATCAGAACCATATGCACAAAATCTTTCATAAATTCCCAGACAGAATAGTCCAAGGGAATAAAGTCTGGGGAACGGGGTGGCCATTGAACAGAAGCATCTCGAACCCGTCCAATCCATCAGCGATTAGAAAAATTTGATGTAAATAGTTCCTAACATTTCTTGCAAAATGCGGAGAAGCGCCGTCTAAATAAAACCAAATATTCTGTCTCACTAATGTAAAGGCAAATCATCTAGTAAATCGGGCAGTGTGCTTGGAACAAATAACGAACGACCAGTCAAATTTTCTGGTAAATTTACAGGACCCAGAAGTAAATTATCTACGACAGCTGCCCATGCAGCTGCCCACATATTGACTTTAAAGTTAATTTGATGTGCATCTCTACTACTTCTGTAGAAGGTTATGTGAAATGAAGAACCGAGATCTACGTTTTATCAGAGACATTTTGTTTACTGATGATTTGCTGAAAACACAGTGTCCAATTTACTAGTGATTTGCCTCTACATGTAAGACAAAATATTTGGTTTCAACTAGATCGACGGTGCTCCTTCGCATTTTGCCAGAAATGTAAGGAACTATTTACCTACATCAAATCTTTCATAACCACTGGATTGGTCGATCGGGGTCGAGATGATCTTTTCAATGGTCACCCCAGACCTTACTTGGACTATTCAGCCTGGGGACTTATGAAATATTTTGTATACATGGTTCCGATTTTGAATGAGAATCATTTAAGAGAAAGAACATTCAAGCTGGAGAGCAGTTCAGGTTAATTGACGTCAAATTGTTTTGAAAATCTAAGATTTTCTTTAATAAGGAGAACTCGTATCGTATGTGTTTACAAAAACATGGAGGTCATCAAACAATTTCTTTAGACTGGCTATTTTTTTATTTCTACTATTTTTCTGTTTCTAATGAAAATAAGGTGCATTAAATATTGTTATCGTGTTATAATGCTTCTAATTTATAAATAAAATAAAAGATTGTAATCCATTTAGCCTACTAATTTTTTGTCTGTGCGTCAGTGACTTCAGAAATAGTTATTTTTGGCTAGTCAATTATTATTGCCATTTATTTACAAAAGCGGCTGATTTCATTTAGAGATATTTAAAAATTATGAGATTACCGTAAGCCAGGTAGGCACCAATCAAGGACCAATATTTTTCAACTTATCTTTAAAACGAAGCATTTTATCAAAATTTGTTAAGAGACAAAAAATAATGCAAAATGAATGAACGTACAAAGGTACGCCACTGTTTTTTCACAAAATCGATGTGGATATAAGATTTCTTATATAATACCATTTACCTATAAACTTTTTTGTATCTCTAAATGTGTCAATTAAATGCGCCGTAAAACAGTGGCGTACCTACCTTTGTTTTCAAATAAAATATTTTTTGGCTAGCCCATACGCACGCCGCTGTCTCTTGATAAACAAATTGCTACAACTAACCGATAAAGAATACCGAACAACCTATCTATATTAAATTTTAATAAGCCAACTTTTGTTAATATTGAGTTATGGCCAATTATTCTAAAAAAATGTTCTTTCTTCGACACCCTGTAGATAATAAACGAAGCAGAATTCGATCATAGTTTACAGGGCAAACTGTCTTTATTTTACACTGAATTATAGCTCCTGGTAAAGTCCTACTATTATAAACTGGACCACCCTGTACATATAGGATTTAGAATTTTTACAATATGATTTGTCCCCCAATTTTATTACCAATGGAACACACATTAATTCCATTAATTTCAACATTTTCAGAAAGTGGTTGCGTAGTAAGTCATAATTTATGGGACTAAATTTCAAATAAGGCATACATGAATAAGTAACTATACTTTAATCGAAGAAAGAATGGATATAAAAACCTTTAGGGATACATTTCAATTTAACTGTTCAAAATGTTGTCCATTCTGATTTTTGCATAAGACAAGACAGCTCTTTCCCATAAACAAGTTAAATTATGACTTTCTATACATAACCACTTTTCTGAACATGTTGAAATTAATGACCCTATATACGCTGATGATATACAGTATTGCAGACGTGAAAGTAGAGGACAAATTATAGGCTCTGCCTCTTATTTCGACAGGTTCAAAATTTTACCTTCGTATTGCTGAGTACTTAGTTCACCTTATGGTGAACGTAAAAGAAATAATAAGTGTACCACTTGCACACATAATAAACGAATCTTTTATTACAGGACAGTATCCAAGTTCGATTAAGACATCAAAATCGGTGCCTATATTTAAGAACAAAGGATCCAGAGTAGATATGTGCAACTATCGAAATGTCTGCCTGCAAAGTCAGTTAGCAAAAATAATAGATTTCTTATTTAATTCAAGGCTCAACAACTTTGTTGAATCTCATAATCTGTTATCCAACTGTCAAAATGGATTCAGACAGGAAAAATCCACATCTACTGCTTTAGCTGATTTCTGTGACAGTATATATGATACTTTAAATAAAAAGCAGTGTCCAATTGCTTTATTCTTTGACTTAAGCAGAGCATTCGATACTGTTGATCACAATCTTCTACTGGAGAAATTGTCCCGCATAGGTGTCCGAGGACTTGTAAATAAATGGGTTGCTTCATTTCTGCAAGATAGAAAACAAATAGTAGTTATAAATACCGGCAGATCAGAAGAAAAAATTAATAGGATGGGTGTTCCCCAGGGCTCCGTGCTGGGACCTCTGTTCTTTATTATATTTATGAATGATATTATATACTCTTGCACTAACAACAAACGAGTAATTATGTATACTGATGATACTAATATCTTAATAGCCGAAAATGATCTATTAAATGCTATAAATAAAGCTAACATTGCTAGCAATGAATTTCATGAGTGGTGTTTGGACAATGGGTTATTAGTAAATATAAGCAAAACATTTTTCATGTTATTACTGCCAAGGAATACCAACCATAACCTTATAGTCCTCTAATAAAAGTTAATCATAAGAGTATCGAGCAAGTAAACTATTTTAAATTTCTCGGCATTGTAGTGGACCAAAAACTTACCTGGGAGCAACACATCAATGTACTTTCGAAAAAATTGAGTACTACTTGTTTTATCATCAGACAGTTACGCAGCACAGTATCGTTGGAAATTCTAAAGTTAGCATATTATGGGTTAGCACAGGCAACTATAAGTTACGGTTTAATGTTTTGGGGTAAATCAGCTCATAGTAATAAAATATTTATAATCCAAAAAAGAATCATTAGATGCATGGTCGGGGCTCATCCTAGAACATCTTGTAGACATATATTTGCTCAATTATCTATATTAACGCTCCCATCGTCCTATTGTTTCAGCAATTGGATCACCGACTTATCACCTATCAAAATGGTTGTCGGAGGAGTTCGAAAATTTACCCATTTCACAACCTGGCTTTTCAGTTATTAATTCAAATGATTTCATTAATAAAATTAGCAATATTCAGCTACAAGATGGGGAAATTTTGGTCTCCTTTGATGTTTGTTCATTGTTTCCGAGTGTACCAATTCCACAAACCATGGACTATCTCAGGGATTTACTCGAATCAAATAA
Organism: Rhagium mordax; assembly: GCA_963680705.1. Lineage (NCBI taxonomy): Eukaryota > Metazoa > Arthropoda > Insecta > Coleoptera > Cerambycidae > Rhagium > Rhagium mordax. Next base: position 109,961,045 of record OY796656.1, read on the forward strand.
TTTAAGCCAAGAGGTAGTAAACGAATATATTCAACTCACAAAACTTTGTATGAAGCAAAATTGCTTTCAATTCAATAATAATTTCTTTGAACAACATGAAGGGACAGCCATGGGTAACTCTTTGTCACCATTCATTGCCAGTCTTTTCATGAATCGCTTCGAAACAGAAGCAAAAGAAGAATTCGAGTATTTTCCTAGAGTTTGGCTTAGGTATGTGGATGATATTTTTGCAGTGTTTGATACAAAAGTCGCGGATGTAGACGTTTTTGTTTCCAAATTAAATAGTCGTTTCACTTCTGTCAAATTCACATATGAAATTGAAAACAATCAACAACTACCATTTTTAGATGTACTAGTAATTAGAAATAATGAAAATAATTTAGAATTCGATGTATATAGGAAAGATACCAGCACTCTTAGATATATTCCTAATGATTCTCATCATTGTGACCAACACAAGATGGCAAGTTTTAATTTTTTGATTAGTCGATTATTAAGTTTTCCGCTAACTAGAGAGAGGTTTGAAAAAGAAAAAGAGTTAATTAAGGATATAGCTTTGAGTAATGGTTTTTCTACTAATTTGATTGATAAATTAATTAGGAAGCGTAAATTTAGGGAGGCACTTCGAAATTCTTCGACCTTTCGTATTGAGAAAGAAAATTCAAAATTTGTATCAATTCCATATGAACCCCGGTTTACCCGAGGTCTTAGTAGAATTTTCAACAACATTGATATGACGGTGGTTCATCGATCAGGAAATAAACTACAACAACTTTTAGGCAACCCTAAGGATAAAATTGGAATGAACGAAAGGTCGGGGATTTACGAAATTAGCTGTAAGGACTGCAACCAAAAGTATGTTGGACAAACAAGACGCTCTATCCAGACGAGGTTTAAGGAGCATATGGCTCATCTAAAATACGGAAGAATAGAGAAGTCTAGCGTTGCCCAACATGCTTTTGATAACAATCATAAAATAGATATTAATAATTTAAGGTTGATTAGAAATTTAACAAACTCTAGACAACTAGATGCATTCGAAAGCTTGGAAATTAACAAATGTAAACATAGTATGAATAGTGACAAAGGGCCCATTCCAAATAGCCCGCTATTTATGTTAGTCAAGCGTTAACGCTTCAACGAAGCTAAATATTTTACCCGCCTTTTTTGTTACTATCTCGGTAATTGTTCGTCGAAGCGTCGTCTGCGTAACGCATTTTTAGGTATAAATAGGTCCCATTGTTAGGTTAAGCTTAGTTTTAATCATCTCCCGATGATACCAACTTGGTTGGCGAAACGCGCGTCGAGTGTGTGCAAAAGTGTTTTGGTGTGTGTGGAAAACTACTCCAAGTGTAAATTATCTTATTGTGTTGAATATAAAAAAACAAGAATCTGCATTAGTAAGAAACGATACACTGCACAATTATAATACTCGAAATTGTGAAAATCTATATCAGCCATACTCAAGATTAACAACAGGCCAAAACTCAAGTCTATATATCAGGGCATTATCTGCTTCAACAGATTCAATAGCTTATTCGGCACTACCAAAAATGTTAGTACTTTTAATATTTTCAAAAATACATTATATACTTATTTAGCTAGTAAGGCATTTTATTCTGTGGAAGAGTTTTTATACACATAATTGTCAGTCATGTGCACTATTTTTTAAATAATTTTTACAATATTAAACATATTTTTTTTTACTTTTACCATTTTGTAGGAATGTCTGCGTGAACGTGTGAAACTTTTGTGTGTGAATGGATGAATGAATGTCTGTAATTCTTTTTGTTGACTAGTCCGATAAGTATTGTACTTATGTATAAAACTTCATGTGATGAATAAAGATGTATTGTATTGTATTGTGACTACTGGTGTGACACATAACAGACTTGATTGTAAGGGAAAAATCGTCGACAGACTAATAATGTCCATGGAACGTGTCTGTCAATGAATTGGTCAAATTTGCATGGATGAGTTTAATTGGTCAAGTGAGATTTATTTGCCCCGAAAGGCTAAGGCAAGGGTACTGTAATAAACTATAAAAATGACTTTTTACTTTTATAAATGGAAATTTTCTTCGTCAGCAGCATTATCCTCTCTACTATCATCACTGTCGTACTCGCTATCTTCATCTATTTCAATTTCTGACAGATTCTCAACTGTAAATAAAAAAGAACTTCCTAAGTATTCATATAGCAACCATGACATTCATGACAACTTTACATAAAATGTACGTAGGTACCTTCAGAATTTTCGCCCTCGATAATGTCTCTTACAGATGCAGGTACTTGGTCACCTTAATTCATACCATTTAAATTGATATTGGGTTTCCATTTCGACCCATCCGCAGTCCACGGGATTCAAAATTGTTTTTTTATGTGCATGAGACCACAAAAATTAACCGAGAAGTTAACAATATATTTTGCTCCTAACAGATTTTGCCCTAATTCATCTTGGCATTATGAGGCATCGGAGGGATTTTTTTTTGATGTTGATGTCTTTAATTTTATAGTTCGTCGAAAATAGTACAAATCGGTCTTCATTAATTCCTAGAACGGATTTTAAATTGTAAATTTGACATACAAATTTTTCTAAAATTGGAAACACTAACCCATCTTCCCTAGCTTTCTTAAATATTTTTTTTAGATATTCTTATATGCATTTTGTCAAAACAGTGCAAAAAGAAATGCCAAAGTATTCGTACAAAAAATACATAGTATAATTTTTTGCGTTAAAATACATTGGTTGGAATGCATTTTACTATTTTGAGCAAAATTTTCTCAAAAACTTCAAGAGATTATTCAAATAGTTTTAAAAACTTCTCTATTGCATACTCTTTCTAATGATCCAATGAAAATCTGAAAGTATTTATTACTATTCAAAAATAACATGTATATATTAGTAACAACTCAACTATTTCGCAAAAATATCTAAAATGTCGATATGTCAAAAACAGTGCGAGACTTTGCATAAGGGTAAATATGATTATATAGGTTCCAAACGACCCCAACTATCAAACATAGAAAACTTTCTATAGAAGTACCAAACACCCTGTATAATGTCTTTAACTGGTATAAAACGTTCACCAGCCCAGCTCTTGACTATAAAATTAGAATGATACGTACCAAACGTGACAGTACTGAAAAAAAATTACCGCCTTTTTCAAAAAGATAGATGTCAAAATTGCACTTTTCGTTCACTCCTCCTGAGCTGAAAGCCGGAGCGGAACCGTGTAATTCACGATGTAATTCCAAGTTGGACCCTCTACCTTCGATTTCTTATCAGAACGGCGCCCCCGGCGGCGTTTTTTCGTTTGAAAATAGTATTTTGAAGTTTTCGCGTTTTTGCAATTTTTTCAATTTCTTGCAATTTGAAAATTGAATAATCGTTTTACGCCCCTAAACCAGTTCGGTTTGGCAGACTCGCATTTCTAGGTTTCCCACTACTTCTGATATTCACTGAATGAGAAAGTAAGACTATATATAGAGTCACGTTAAAATTACGTAGCCAAACTTTAGACTAAAAATGTTACAGAAACAAATTTAAAAATATTGGTGGTAAACTAAACTTCCTTTATTTAGAAAAAAAATATGAAAAGTTATTCACAAATAAAAGTTATGTCTAATTTGGAATTATATTAGAAAACTCAGTCTAAGTACGTTGATTTTTTATACCGGGTGAACAATTTTTGTACCGTTTTATGATTTAGAGGTGAATATGTTTCTATAAAAAAGTAACTTGGCACTTCGCAGTAAATGTAACAATAATTTCTGAGTTTATACTTGAATATTTATTAACAATTGCCTATTTGCCAAAAAATTTCTTAAATAATTTGTTCGAAAAATGTCGTCAATTGCCAGTTGCATGACAGTTTTTTTTTAAATTAATTATTAAAATAAAGATCAGATTTGACATACAGATTATTAAAAAGTACGTACGGACGGGTGTTCACGTGAGAAAATTGACCCCCCCCCCCGCTTAGATCCTTTCCTTTTGACACAATTTGAAAAATAAAAATTCGTCCCTTAACGATTTTTTCAGCAGTTTCAAATATGTACATCCTATATATCTCATCGTATACAGAGTGTTGCATATATTTTTTCAAATTGTGTGTCGCCCTGTATCCAATTATCATAGTAGTGCAGTATTTCATTCTGAACACACATATATATAATATTACTAGTTTTTTCAAAAGTAACTGAACAGAAAACTAATTTAATCGAATGAATTTCCGGATCATAGTTGGTTTCCAAAAAAAAGGTGGCTTTGGTCGCAACGAAATAATTTCACGTAAGTTACATCTTGACAGGTTTTGTTTTTGATTGTTCTATGTTGGTTCTAAATATGGTATATTATTCAGTTGAAGTGAGAAATAATATTTATGATACATACCGGGTGTAAATAAAATTAGGCTCACCCCTATAACTTTTTTGTTTTTTCAGATATCATTTTGAAATTTTGGCAGTTGCAATAACAAGTAAATTTGAATTAATGCATGTTAATAAAATGATTCTAGCACTTCCGGTTTCGCCGAAAATGACCGTAACATCTATTTTTTAAATGGAACATCCTGTATATTTTTACATTTTTGGATTCAGGGATTCATTCTGCATACGATGGTATCAACTTCGCGGAAGAAACATATAACCTCAAACATTTTTTTAGTATAATTTAAGTTGGCATCTAGAGAGCCATATGACTGCTGAAAAACCTTTCTTTCTGAGTCATTGAGTATTGGAAAAATAAAATCAGGATATTAAGTGAGCTAACTTTGCTTTTATAGCCATTTAAACATCTCGGAAATGTTTTTTTCGATATAAGTATTTTTTTTTAAATGGCATCATTATGCTATTTTAATAGAGATTTTCTTTACCTACATTTCGATACCAAACACTTCACCATTAGTTCATAAATAACTTACAAAAGATACTTTATGACCTTAGTTCAAATTTATTTTAGTGAGCTCTGACCAAGTTAAACATTTGATATAAAATTAATCGGGAATGCCTTGAAAAAAAAACAAATTACTTTAAACCAAGATAAAGTATCTTTTGTTAGTTATTTATGAACTAATGGTGAAGTGTTTGTTATCGAAATGTAGGTAAAGAAAATCTCTATTAAAATAGTATAATAAGGTATAATGGTTCCATTTAAAAAAAAATCGAAAAAACCATTTCCGAGGTGTTTAAATGGCTATAAAAGCAAAGTTAGCTCACTTAATATCACGATTTTATTTTTCCAATACTCAACGGCTCAGAAAGAAAAGTTTTTCCAGTCATATGGCTCCCTAGATGCCAACTTAAATTATCCTAAAAAAATGTTTGAGGTTATGTTTCTTCCTCGAAGTTGATACCATCGTATGCAGAATAAATCCCTGAATCCAAAAATGTAAAAATGTAAAAATATACAGGGTGTTCCATTTAAAAAACAGATGTTACGGTCATTTCCGGTGAAACCGGAAGTGCTAGAATTATTTTATTAACATGCATTAATTCAAATTTACTTGTTATTGCAACTACCAAAATTTCAAAATGATATCTGAAAAAACAAATATGTTATAGGGGTGAGTCTAATTTCATTTACACCCTATACACTATGATAGCTGTAATATAATGGAATGTCATAAATGAGGAGGCGTATTCCTCGTACAAATTTAAGAATATTTTGTCATATAAACATTTATCATGAGAACCTTCGTTTCCAAGATACAGGGCGTTGTAGTTTTCTATAAATACAATTATTTCCCTAAATATCTTTTGAACAAATGTAGATATTGAACTGAAATTTTGTGTGTATAATACATGCGCAATATTGTATTTAACGTTAAAACAATTATGCAGAAAAATGTGTCCAGTGGCGTGCCATAATTTCATGCAAAGAGGTACCTACTCTACATACCCCATACGTCACTAGTTAAAGATGGGGCAGTCTTTCAGCGTATGGTGCGCAATTATCAATGATCAAATAATCGGCCCAATATATTTAGATGGCGCTTTAACAGGCCATCGTTATTTTAACTTTCTAAGAAATTGGATACACCAGTTACTGCAAGATATTCGCTTTCCAAGAAGATATGGCAACATGATTTGGCAACAAAGACGGACCACCTCCCCACAATATTTTTACCGGTGCGGTGGTTAATTATTTAAATAATCTATATGGTCAATGGATGGGTAACGGTCTTATAGCATGGCTAGCTCGAAGTCCGGAATTGAGTCCGTTATATTTTTTCTTTTATTTGTGTTCAGAATGAAAAACTGCACCATTTACAATAATTAGATACAGGGTGACACATAAGTTGAAAAAAATATATGCAACACTCTGTATATGATGAGATATAGGAAATTATGATGGATATATTTGAAAACTGCGGATAAAATCGTATAGGAACAAATTTTTACTTTTCAAATTGTGTCAAAGGGGAAGGATCTAGGCGGGGGTTCAATTCTCGCGTGAACACCCTGTATATACGTTGCAGAAGCATACAATTTGTACAGGGTGAAAATGTTAGATTCTACTGGAACTTTGTTGCTTTTGAATTTATCGGAGAAGTATAAAAACTGCTTTACTAACTAATTTTTTGCCAAGGATTCAAATTTTTATAGAAAGAAACAATTGAGCATCGCATTTCAGAGATATATAGCTATCAACTTTGTTTTTTCTTATGTAACATCTTGTTATTACATCTTTTGATTCTTCGTTTTTTCCTAATTTCATCGATATAAACATGCAAGCTATCATCTTTTAGTTTTTACGAGAGATTTTGGATAATTTGGAAAAAAACGAAGAATCAAAAGATGTAATAATATCAGAGTGCTACTCGATTTTTTTGTTCTATAAAAATTTTAATTCCTGGCAAAAAATTAGTCAGTAAAGCAATTTTTGCTTTTCCAATAAATAAAAAGGGAACAAAGCTACAGTAGAATCAAACATTTTCACGTGATGACCCTGTACAGTGCTGAACAGCGGTGGTTTCTCAGCAAGTACTGTAAAAGGACGTCTTCATATTAGCAAAAATCTTGTAAATATCGTTCACTACTGCAGCTCTGCAGCGCTGGTTAAGAAATCATCACTGCTGCTGGTGCTGAATATCTGGAAAACGGTGCAGTATATCGCAATAATTACGAAAAAGGAGCACATATTATTTAATGATCTTTTCGAGCTGTCTTAAGTTTTAAATGTTTCTTGTTATAAAGATAGCAACAAATTAACGACCCAAACTCCTCTGGATCTCCGCCATTAATTTCACAGTACCATGCAGACTTTATTATTATGTGCCAAAATGGAAATCCCTGAAATGTTTACAGAAAATCGGTTGCGACTCAGATCTTCTACTATTATATCTCAGAAAATAAACAAATTTAGGAATATATTACAGAACAAAGCCACATTAATTACCAACCTGGAAACACTTGCTCAGGTTTGGCTAGAGGGTTGGGAGACACCCTGTCTATACCCTTTTTTACCGTAAGCAAAGTGGCGTCGACTACCCGTCGTAATCTCAACGAATTCTTCCTTCGTCGATCAGCTGTCCTTGCCAAAGGAGGGTTTCTAACAAAGTGGCGTCATCTATGAGGGTGGTTTGTGATCGCCGAAAGGGCGCGACTTCTAGGCAGGAGACCTCAGTGTGTCCCGGCCGGCTATTGATTGCAGGAGCGCGCAGTGCTGAGCCACAGCCCGTCGACGTACCTGTTCTGTGTCCCGTGTGTTCACTTGGGGCGTCACCACATACAAGAGTGACATAGCTGGTCGTCGTGACGATCGAGTGTCGGTGTCTAGGTGGTGCGTGTAGTGCGAAATGTGATCGAATACCTTCTCCTGAGAGCTGTCTAGGGGCGGATCAAGGCCTCCAAGTACAGGCAACTCTGCACACCAGGTAGGTGTTCCGATCGCAACTTCTTCTTGGCACTGTTGGATCACCAAGTTCTACATATCTGCAAGCATTATTGATGTTGAATAATATTTCGTCTTCTTTTTTATGTTTCATGTAGATTCTAGGGTCATTTTGTCCGTAAGTGTAAGGTGCTAAGAAATTGAAACATACCTATAAGGAGATAAACTGAAGGTGTGCGTATAGTATCTATTTTTTGAAAATCATTTTCCTGTTGACAGGAAGAAAAATTCGAGTTTATTTTTAAAATTGGAATTCTGTCTTGGAAGGTGCATTTTTCCATATTGTGTGCGAACTAAAATAATCTTATAAGTATTTTTCTAAATAAGAATACTTCAGAATATATTAATGGGGTTTCAATATTTTTACAGCCAAGATTATATATACTCGATCAACCTTCAAAGAGAAGTGGCCGCTTCTCTTACTTAACTGTTTGGGTGTTTGGTTGATTTGCAAATCTTAATTAAATTAGGCAATACCATTTTTAAATATGCATAATAATATAATCTTTAAAATGCGCTCTATATGAGAAATATCTTCAACGACTCTATATTTGCAGTAATACGTCTTAATGGGAGTTACTGACAGAAATTATTTTTTTGGGACTTTAACAATAATTTAATTTCTCCTAATTATAATACCTACTTATTATAGGTAGTGCATGATTATGGAAATTACAGGCTTTTGCACATTTGATCCTTAAACAATTTGGGATGATTTTAAAATAATGTCAGGCTATCTGTTGTTGTCAGTGTCGTCGATGACGGCGCTGTGATCGTTGTCGTCGGTAATTCTTGACCCCTTGATCAACGAAGCGGCTAAAGTAGTTTTGCCAAATTTTTGCACTTATTGAGGTACCGGGAATCAAAATAAAACAATTAGATGTTTTTAAACAAATTGTTAGAAAAATTTAACCAAAATTCAAATGGCTTAACACATAAACATAAAGTTAGAGTTTTAATAAATTCCAACAAAACACGAATGAAAAAAAAATAGTAGTAAACATTTTCTAAATGTACTTATTTCTTTCTATAGAGAGTTTAATTAATCTTAGTTTTGATATATTTTTACCGCACACTTAAAAATTGTTCGTAAATTTTACAAACATTCAGTATTGTACAATACATATATTGTAATGTTAAAGAGAGAAAAAATCCAATATATAGTACTACTCTTGTATATTTAGTATTGTATACGCTATTTCTATTACATAATTTATTTTCTCTTAAGGTAGAAAGATATAATTTCCCGCAGTTTCTCTGATGAAAATTTTCCACGTCTTCCATTATCGATTCTCATTTTGCAGAGGGATCCTAATATATTAATGTTGAAATCGGAACTGGCAAATTTAGAAGATAATTTGTAAAGTCTTTGAGTTATTGGTTCTACAGTTGTTTCTTGATAGAGGAGGTCATTGGGAGAATTATGAAGGGGAATTCTAAGATGTCGAATTTTAGTGAGGGAGCGGAGCGGAAAGGCTCCAGCAACTGCTAAGTTTTTTATTGCCTATCTTCTTGCATTTAAATATAAATTGTGACTATGTAATTCATCACTGTTTACGCACATTTTAATGTACAGAGCATTGAGTAAAAAATAATAAAGAGGCGAAACTGTCAAGGTTTCGAGATTTTAATATTGTATTTTTTTGCCAATAACTTCATGATTGTCATCAATTTTTAGTGCTATGGGAAGGTATTTGTAATGTGGCTGGTATAGCCCTTAAAATTGAAGAAAATCATGAAGCTATTAGTAAAAAAATACAACAGTAAAATCTCGAAACCTTGACAGTTGCGCCTCTTTATTATTTTGTACTCAATGGTACAGAGTATGCTGCTAAAGTATATGGTATGGTGAATATATTATTTTTAAAGAAAATCCTCTTATTACACGAATAATTGCCATCGATATTTATTTGAACGTCAATATGGTTATGGCATTTTTTTTTGAAAGGTTTTTCATTTCTTTCAATTATTGCAAATATACAGGCTGACCAAAAAAATTAAGTATAGGTAACAAAAAAGGAGATTCCTCCTGAAAAACAATTTAAGAAGAAAAAATTTATCTTAATTAAATGAAAAACGTGTTTATCATAATAAACGTTTAAACTTCAGCTTCAGCAAGGAAAAGGTAAAAGAGATGAAGACCTAATTCTTCTTGAATTTCGTCAAGGTATCAAATCTGGAGACCTAGATGGTCATTCAATTGTTCAGTTTCGATCTATCCACCGATTCGTCATGAAGTACCGCAACCATAATCATAAGATCTTGTTGAAACTTATAAGACATTTCAAAGATAAATCTTCCTTATTTGAAAAGCAAGTTGGTAGTATAGATATTTCAATAAAAATTTTAAGTAACAAGGTCATTTTTAAGGTATCCTCATAAGTAGTCCTCTAATTACACTATTGATAATACTAGGTGTGCTACTCATCCAATGGGAATTTTCAGTTGCTCAAGATCAGCAAGAGTGATGATGATGATTTACATTAAAAAAGTAACACGGTAGAAGTCAAAAAAAATGATTCGTTTAACGAACTTGGGATTCCAATCACTCTTGCCAATCATGATTTTACAGATTTGACCTCTTCGATCCAAAAAAATATCTCCTAATAATAATAATATAATTTCCGTATCTTGAAACTTAACTCTTTCTTAAAAAATATTTAGATTTGAGGTATTTTTGTAATAATAGGCAATGTCTATTCGTTTGATGCAGAAGTTTATTTAAAATAATTTCAGTATTTTGCAAGTTTAGTGGCTCAAAACCTAATGAAATAAAAAAACATTACCTATTTTTCTATTTCAGATAGATATAAAAAAAAATTTAAATGCCTTCGAGAAGGATTTAGTCCTTAATATGTTTATACAAATTTAAAAAATATTCTAATTCTATTGCTTTTTTATCCAACTTGTAGTATGGACTACGGGTGTCTAATTATTTCCAAAAATATTGCCTTCTAAATTTAAAAACCGCGTTAAAGTGGATTACATAATTTCTGAATTACTAAGTTTGAAGAATAGCCTAAAATTATGCTGAGGAGTTTATATTTTCAATCTTGCAACAAAAACGAACACCAAGTAATTGTGTACTAATTCATTGCAGTAAAAACAAAACGATAAGAAAAGTAAAATATATTCCATTTGCTTTCTGTAATTGCTATTTTTAAATGTAACAGTAATGATTATTAATAATAATTATGTTCTATTTTATGACTTGAAAATTGTAAATTTTCTGTTCGAACCTATAAAACTGGGTCATTCTTGTATGGAAATAAGAAAATATGTAAATTGTTAGTGGCATTACGTTAATGCGGTCTTCGTGTCGGCTATAAAAGTTCGCTGTTTTAGCTATATTGTTTGCTTACGGAAAATCTATCTTAGGCAATAACAGCATGGTATGTACGTTTCCTATATAACTTTAAAATTGACTGAGTAGATTAACCACAGAAAACTAAAAATATATTTTCTAAATAAGTATCAGTGTGGAATATACCAACAAATTTTGTTTTGATAATGTTTATCATGGTTATGAGAGTGTATCTAATTAATGAATATTTGAAAAAAGTGAGAAACAGAAATAATTACATGCAACTTTTTATTTGGTAGAAAGAGTTAAGAGTTAGGTGTTTTAATTGAAAAATAAATCCTAGAACACGATAAAAGGGTACCGTCATGCTCATTAAAATATCTGAAAAAGAAATACAACAATCCTAAATAAAATAACACTACAATGCTAAGGCGATATCTATAGATAGCGGTCGACGTGAAAATGCTTAGGTCGATCGACAATCTACATACTAATAATATGTTAAACATTACTTACTTAAAAATGCCTCATTAATATAACTGAATCCGCTTTACAGTAGTTGAGTTTATATAGATTTGTGGTTCTGTAGCATAAATTACTAAATAACCACTTTTCAATGCACTTCATATTTTATTCTGTAAGTTTTAGTTCTCTTTTTCACCAGCGCATCCGGCAAAAGTTTAAAAATAAAGTAAGTATCTACATTTTACAACTTTAATAATTATTTTTCTAATTAACGAATTTGTTTGCTGTGAATAAGTTAATGAACAATTAACAAGCAAGAATTTGAAGTACAGGGTGAAACCAAGTGACAAAATTTAATCCTACATAGTGGGTAAAAAAGAACATTTTTAATTTTCTTACTATTTTTTTCATCGATTGTATCGAAATTAAAGTACAGGAAGGTATTCCCAAGAAAAATATTTTATTCCGTAAGTTAATTTCTCATTTTTCCTAGCGGATTTGGCAAAAGTTAAAAAATAAAGTAAATTTTACCACATTTATACTTACCTACCTACCTAATTATTATTTTTCTAATTACGAATTTATTTGCTGTGATTAAGGTGATTGAGAATGATTTTACATAGTGTAATCAAGTGACAAAGTTTAATAGTAGACAGTGAGTGGGTAAAAGAAGAACATTATTAATTCTCTTAATATTTTCGTTTATCGATATTTCGAAATTTGTAATTTCTATACAGGGTGTCCCAAAATTGTCGCATTCCCTTTAAGGTGCTGATTCTACATGCAAATAGGTAGGTATATAGGAGAAAACTCCATGTAAATTTTTTTTCAAAAATGCTTTCTAAAGGAGCTACGGCCCTCTGAAGATGCGTTCGAGGTTAGGGTTTTAATAATTATCTCGAAAATATTTTGAGACAACTTTATGAAACTTTGTTCGTGATTTTACATTATCAAGGCTTACTTTTGTACAAGTATTACCCAAAATATATATTTCATCCATAGGTGGAGAAATGAGGGATAGTTTTCTTCTAATTTTTTTTTTTAAGTTAATATGAAATATAATTAAAAAAACCTCAAATTTAAAACAAAAGTTACTTATACTTATAAAGCGCCGCTGCTCAAAATGCATTCCTTCTTGCTCGGATCAGATCTCAGCACGGCGAACAATATTACTTGTGACTTGAGACCCTTTGCGCCATTTCCCGAGTGGTTGTATCAGATGCCGATATTATGTCTGCTCGCATGTGGTCCTCACTAATGGTACCTATAAAGTGTACCAAATTTTATATGACCGCATACAAAATAGACCATAGATTGAGGAGCCAACGTACTGTACCATCAATCATAATACAGTCTTAAAAAACTAATAATGTTGACTAAGAAAAGAAAAATTGGAAAAAAAGAGTAACTATTCCTCGTTTCTCCACCTTCGGATGAAATAAATTATGGTTAGTAAGTATACAAAAGTAAGCCTTAATAATGCAATATCGTGAACAAAGTTTCATAAAGTTGTCTCAAAATATTTCGAGATAATCATTATTAAAAACCTACATTTAGCAGCCACCTTCAGAGAGCAGTAACTCCTTTAGGAAGCATTTTCTGAAAAAAGTTTATATGAAGTTTTCTTACTATATTTACACGTAAAATCAGAACTTTAAGGAGGATACAGGTTTTTTGGGACGCCCTGTATAATAGAATAAAATATTCTACTTCACGCACTACTACTACACAAAAAGTATGGCAACTATTATCTTGTAATTATCGACGAACAGGCCCATGTGAGACGTCATGTTATGATTAGGTTTTAAGAAAAAATGTCTTATTATATCTCACAAAAAATTCTATTTCTTAAAGAGACTACTAGTTTCGAAGCTAAACTAACTCCTATGTCAGGTCAACTATATATTTTACCCTATTTTGACAACTCTCATGTTAAAATTTTATTTTAAGTAAGCATAATTAATTACCGAATAAGTATTATGTTTTCTCTCGTTTTCTAAGTAATGAATTTATATATGAATTTGATTTTTTTGGATTAGTTGCTAGTTAATTACTCATATAATTTTACATTTTTGTAGTTTTTTTTAATTATTGTAGTGATCTTTCTTAAATTTGCCCTAATATCCATTTGTTTATAAATTTGAACTTAATATTAACCTTTTTTATTGTTTAACTCTTTTATAGTTGACCTGAAGATGGAGTTAGTTTAGTTCCGAAACTAGTCGTCTTTTTAAGAAATAAAAATTTTTGTGAGATATAATAAGACATTTTTGCTTAAAACCTATCCATAATTATCTTGTAGTTATATTGTAGGAAATAATAAATACATTTTTCAAACGGAAATAAATTTAAAGCTAAAACTGTCGTGAAGTTTACAAAAAACAGGTGATGCTGGGTTGTTTTTTGTTGATCTCTCTTTATTATAACTAAGTAGTAGTTAATATTGCATTAAAACACTTTTCATTTATTCTGCAAAAATACTTATACTTCCTATTACAATTATACATATTAAAAGTTGTATTTGCCTTACTATCGGAGAGTTCAAATTAAGTTGTTAAATTACACTGAATATTTAAATAATATAGGTATAACTTGCACAACATTCAAAAATTAAATCACGACAACATTTCGACGTATCAGCAGCAAATTAGAAGCTTTCTCCGTTCGTTCTTATCCTCAAATTATACAATAATTATTTATTTATTATTTATTTATGCATTATTTTATGCGACAAAAATAGTTAGCTGTACCGGATTTTCCAAAAATTATACTTAATCCATTTTACGTTTCGGAATAACATATAAACTACACCTTTTTGGTGTCTTAAATACTCTAGTGTATGAATATTTAATATTATCGCATTTAAATCCTCTTATCACGCAAAAGGGAGGGCTGAAAACACAGACCTTCATAAATTTTAATTGAATAATTTTATGAACAATAGTAACATGTATTCACTGCCGTCTTCGAGCGCAACAGCGTTTTATAACGTCTTGTAAAATATTATAGGATGTTGCACATTTCAGGTTTCTGTTAAACCAAATGGTCTTTTGTTCAATAATGAACATGCCCAATATCAGTGTCATACAGTTTTTAATTTTCTACATATTAGCATTCAATTACGGTTAGGGAGGAGCAATACAACCTCTTTATTAGGTATCTGAAATGAAAACATTGTTGAACATCATAAAATTTAGAGCTTTGAAAGCTTTATTTACTTACTATAAGTTCGATATCAAAATTGTGAGTACAGTAAGGAACAAATTCAATATCTTCAAAAGTCTAAGTTTTGGAAAAATCGCTTGGACAGGTTGATTTTGATTTTATATTAGGCCTATTTTAAAAATATTTTTCACTCTACAAGGTGTCCCAAAAAAGATGGGCTGTGACCAACTTTGATTTTTCAAATGTCATTAACCCCCAATTTTTTTTGCAATTTCGAATTCCTTGTAAAATTCTAAACATTTTCTATGCATTACACCCTATACCTGACATCAATCGTTCCTGAGTTATTGATATTTAAAATAATTTTTTTTTAAAAAGAAATATTTTTTAATAATAAACGTATTTTATTTTTAAGTTGGCAAACAAATTAAAATTATTTCAATATGTGTTTAAAATTGGTAAGTAACCAATAATATAGACGACTAATAAATTGTCCTT
Source organism: Rhagium mordax (assembly GCA_963680705.1). Classification (NCBI taxonomy): domain Eukaryota; kingdom Metazoa; phylum Arthropoda; class Insecta; order Coleoptera; family Cerambycidae; genus Rhagium; species Rhagium mordax. The sequence continues at coordinate 109,976,373 of OY796656.1, forward strand.
GATTTTTTATAATCATTTCTGGTGTAATTAGCCTGTTCAATGCGAATAAAATGTGGACACGATTGATTTTAGGTATACGTAGATAATGTTTAGAATTTTACAAGGAATTCGAAATTGCAATATATAGGAAAACTGTCAACATTTGTACTTTTTGACCTACCTGACCTTAAAGAAGATTAAAAGGCTTTCAAAATGCATTTTTGGATTATTTTTAGCGGTAATTGCAAAGCAGATATGACCGATATAAGAAGCGCGTCTCGTTTTAGCAAATTAAGGTACGATATTGCTCATTTGGTGGTAATTTAGTCTCAGAACTTCGTTAATTATTGATTTTTTAACTTTAGAGGTGGTTTTCATCCGCTAGGGGTAAGATCAATTATTTTTCTTATTAGTGGATGAGTTTCATATCTCAAAATGTAACAATCTGCTAAGAAAGTCCTAATTTCTGAAAATAATCAAAAAATTATATCATCCATTTTACGCCTTTTATATCGGCCATATTGAGGGTGCAACATAAAATTTTTAATTTTAAATCATAAATAAATAAGTTTCAATAATTTATTCTTCGTATATGCTTCGTTAATTATCATTGATTTTTTTATTTTAGGGGTGGTTTTTACCCTCTTAGGGGTAAGAGCAAAAATTTTTCTTATTAAGATACACGTTTTATGTCCTAAAATATAAGAATTTGCAAAGAAAAAGTTCTACTTGCTCAAAACAAACAAAATATGTTTTTTCATTGTACCCCTATTATATCGACCATATTAGGGGTGCAATCGCGAATTCTAAAATTCTGTCTTGAGAATCGTAATCAGCGACCTCAACATGAATTTTTTTATCAACTATAACTCTTAATATTTGAGTCAGCATTAAATTTTGAACTTCAGGGATGATTTTTACCCTCTTATGGGTAAAAGTACATGTATTCCTTTTTAATATTTAAAATTGATAGTTTAAGATGCCGCAAAGAAAATTACAAGCAGCAGAAGTAGTTCAAAGTTTGGGTACTTTTTGGCACCAAGTGACTGTATTATTAATATTCCTGCATAAAGGTAGGTATGTACCACACTGATATTAAACAATTACACGTGTTAAAGTCGTTTATTATAATAAGCAGGCAGAGATAGACAACTTCTTCACTCTTTCCTACTTGCGTAGTATAGGCAAGTCCTTCATAGGTATAGTGATCATTCAATAAGATGAATAAGAGAACACGTTGACAGAATCAGATCAAGGTTTTTTACCAAAAATGATGTTTACCTTATATCAGGAAACCTACAGGATAGATAAGTGTAAAATGAAAGCATTCTTATCCCTCAAAAAGAGGGCAAATCAAATTTAAATGAAATACCATAATTTATAAACTGCAAATTCTTAACGAAAATCACGGCGCATCCGGCAAAATTGACAATAAACTTCTACGGTATTTGCTATACCTATTGTACGATGGCGTGTTTATTGTTTATTTTGAATGGCAATAATATTCTAATAAGCTAAATATATTATTATAAGTAAACGGTAATTCTATAGGTATATTAGATTTGTTGAGTAATACTCCCTCCAGTTACGAATTTTATAGCCTGATATATGCAGCATTACCAACTTATATAACTATACCTATTGATACGAAAAATCTCTTGTGAACTATAAACAGACGTTCAGGAACTTTTGTTATGAAGCTGATGATGATCAATATTGGATTTTTAAAGAAAAGAGAAATGCTAATTAACGTAAATTATTTTAGTCTAATATACACACCACAAAAGTCCCAAGACAGTGCTATTATGTTTAATATAAAAAAAACTTTCCGAAAAATTATTGTATTATTTATTTCACAAAGTGCCAAATTAAAAAAATGCATGAAGTGACAGTTACATGTTCCAAACGATTTCCACATTTTAATAAGTATTTTTGTATATTGTATATACATTTCTTAAATAAAATTATACTCATTGGTTTGCTTAAGCAGGGTCGGTCTATCCGGAGTGCAAGTGGCGTAAATAACCAGGGCGCCAATATTCCAAGGGCGCAGAACCTATTAGAGTTTAATTTTATTAGCAAAATAAAATACCTTACTTATAGTAGTTTGCCATACATTGCGGCGTATAATTTTTAATAGTACTCGAAGGAAAATTCCAAAATCCAAAGAAATCGTAGGTTAGCAACTAGATTTCATTAGCGTCGTGAATTGTTTTCCAGAGGGATAATTAGGGATAATTAGGACAAGTGAATTGTAGGTTAACCATTAAAGTTCATTGGCGCTGTGAATTTTTCTCCAGAGGGTCGAAAGAAAAATATAAAATTAGTCCAAATGAATTGTAGGTTAACCTCTAAAGTTCGTTGGCGTTATGAATTGAGAAAAATAAAATAAAATTACAGTTCAATTGCGTGTTAAAAATATTTTATGATGGGTCGAGAAAAAGAAATTCAAAACTCACAATTCACGCGGCGTGAAAATTTTTCCCAGGAGGTTGAAACTCCGCAATCCCCAAAAATAGTTATTTTTGTATCAAGGGTGCGAAATACTACTTTGGTGATCAAGAACGAAAGTTTTTGGACGAGGCGCAGCTGAGTCAAAAAATCGTTCGAGATTACCAAAGAATTTCGCACACGAGTTGCAAACAATATTTTTTCTACAACGACTTTAATTTAAACTAAAAAAAAACGATATCTTTTATTTCTATTATAACATGCAAATTAATTTAAAAAGCAATAGTAGCAGATGTCTCAGGTAACTATGGAAACCAATATGTTTGTCAATACACATTTTTCACTGACGTTTTCGATATTGTGAGTGTTGAATATTGTGAGTTTTTTAAAGTAAAATAATACATAAGATAATAATGGAGAGTCTCGAAAGTGAAGATGATTTATCCTGTAACCTACCAGAAATATCAGATGCAGCCAACCTTTGCTACACTGAATCTTCTACCGGAAAAATTCAGATGGCAGTATGAACAATAGGTATGTGATGTGTAACATATTTTGCAACCTAGTGTGCAAAATATTTTGCGCACGGGGTCATGGCAACGTAAAAAAAATAATGTCAATGAAAAAAATGTCTCATTTTAGACACTGGCGTTAAAGCGCAAACATATCCTTTTTTGACAATTGTAGAAAAAAGTTCTTTTTCACCCCCTGTCTCAAAAATCAAATTTATTCTCCAAACCGAATTTTTCATTGTTTTTTCACCCTGATATGCCTCACAGCCTACCTTATCTGACCTCTTTCTCTTTTTACTTCAAGACCACTGTCGGGCTCTAAATGCACCCCTTCCAAGATCTCTACACCCACCCAATTCAGCTAAACATGCAGGCAGACCACCATGTCTAGTGCCAATTTACCTAGTATGTTGTTAATTTCTGTTATGGTGTAGTAGTTTAGTATGCTGGGTAATAAATAGTTCAGATTATATTAGAATAGATAGAAATTAATTTTAGCAGTAAATAAGTGATAGAATGATTAGAGTCCTATTAATAAGTACCTATCCATAATTCAGACGAAAATGTAGTTCACTTTCTCGCACAAATACAGGGTGGGGTATAATGAAGTCTCACATTTTCGAGGTGAATTCTAAAAACGGTACAAGTTATGGAAAAAAACTTTTTATTTATTGAAAGTACATATAATAGGTTTTTTTGATTAGGTTTTAAAAATTATATCGTCCAAATGTTGGCCTTGACGGGCAGGATGCACATATGGAGCCGTTCCTTAAAGTTTTCTTCCACTTTCACTAGTATAATGACGTTCCACAATTGTTTACGCAAAATGGAGGAATATGATACAGATATATGCCTTCTGGTGTTAACAGGATGAAACCACGTCATTCTCGTGCAATTTTGCAAGCGCGATGTTTCCCGGTCCACTGATCTCTTTACGAGAAGCTGTACAATGGCCACTCGCTCCTCTGATTTGAGCCCCTGCGACTTTTTCTTATGAGGGTACCTCAAGGCAGAGATTTTTTAACATCATCCTGGAATCCTACAACACCTCAAGGAAGCCAGTCATTCATAATGAAATCGCCGGAATTTTTTCAGATATACTGGTGAAAGTGGAAGAAAACTTCATGGAACGGTTCTATTAATATACATCGCCCGTCAGGGCCAACATTTGGACGATATAATTTTTAAAACCTAACCAAAAAAGACCTTATTATACAGAGTGATTCGTAACTCGAGGCGAAAAATTAAGAAACATATACAGAGTCATATTCTTGTTCAAAAATATAAAATAATTTTTTTGCCGGAAGGGCTTTGTTTCCGAGTTATTAAACCTCAAAGTTTGCGCATTTTTCTTAACCCGAAGCAAAAAAATTATGGAATGAATAATAATACAATAATAATATAATTTATTCACAAATATACTAGAAATAGATATTAATAACAGAAACAGTGAAAATAAAATAGGTAACAACTTTTTTTGGAAATTTAAAAAAAAATTAATAAGTTTGAGGTCTAATAACTCGGAAACAAAGCTCTTCTGGCAAAAAGTTTATTTTACATTTTTGAACAAAAATATGACTCTGCGTACTTATATGTTCCTTAATTTTTCGTCTCGAGTTATGAATCACCTTGTATGTACTTTCAATAATAGTATATTATATACCGCGGAACTGAAGTAGTACTTTTAATCCCGAAGGTAAAGTCCATAATTTACCTGAGGGATTAAGAATACTACTTCAGTCCCAAGGTATATACAATACTTTTCGCACTTCCGAAACTGAATGCAAATGTTAAGGAATAACGAAAATTGTTGTGTTTAAAAAATTTCCGATTTTGCGATTGCGAAGTCTCTCTTAAAGAACTCTTACTAATAGAAGGTCTTGATAAACGTTGCCGTAGTAACGTTTCTGCAGCTTTATCGGAACAAACGCCAGCTCAATATGAAAATGACGTATCTGGTATGAATCAAGTATCTTTATCTGCTGCATTAACCTAGCAAAAATTAGTTAATATTGCGAATTGTAATAATGTTAATGTAAATATTAATGTACACCGTCTTCAATCTAAGGCGCACCCTTTTTGAACGTCATTTGCACAGTTATTAAAGGAAAATGTTTGTAACGTTATATGCGGACCTATGTAACTTTTTCCAGAGAATTCGAATTTGTTATCAGAAAAACAATTGAAAGTCAAATAAAAAAGTTGCAGATATAAGTTGGAGTTTTTTAAATGGAACACCCTGTATATTTTTACGTGGTTGGATAGAGAATTGAATTTCCTTTAAGAAAACATAATATATGAAATATCTGACATCAACCGTTTATGAGTTAGAAGTGTTTATAATGTGCATTGTAGGTGCTGTTGTATTTCGTTTGAGAATGCTTTGAGATTGAAATATCGTGTTGTCGGATATATTATTATATATATATTATATGTTGTGGGTTTGATATTAAATTGTACCAAGTTTTAGCTTCAATACATGAATGGAAGGTACTATACAGAATAGAATAGAACAATGTGAAATCCATTGTTTCAATCTCAAATCATGACAATCTTTGCACATAACGAAATATCTACAATGCACATTATAAACACTTCTAACTCATAAACGGTTGATGCCAGATATTTCATATATTATGTTTTCTTAAAGGAAATTCAATTCTCTATCCAACCACGTAAAAATATACAGGGTGTTCCATTTAAAAAACTCCAACTTATATCTGCAACTTTTTTATTTGACTTTCAATTGTTTTTCTGATAACAAATTCGAATTCTCTGGAAAAAGTTACATAGGTCCGCATATAACGTTACAAACATTTTCCTTTAATAACTGTGCAAATGACGTTCAAAAAGGGTGCGCCTTAGATTGAAGACGGTGTACATTACCATTCTAAGTAATTTTTTTCAATAAAATACATATTAAAATTATTTATTAGTAATTTCATTCTTCCGGGATTCCTGTCATTATTTGATCCCGGAGGGTTTAAATGTGATACTTCAGTCCCTATCAAAATGGAGTGAAGTTGTTACTTTATTCCCAGAAGTGCGAAAATATATTTTAATTTCCATAACTTGTACTGTTTTCTTTAGAATTCACCTCGGAAATATGGGATTCTAATATGCCCCACCCTGTATCTGTTCAATAATTATTATATCTATGAAATTTAGAAGTATGCAGTTGGGTTAACAATAGAGTTTGTAACTATTCTATTATATTATTCAGTCTGTTTTACTGTTTTGTGTTAAATTGGGAGATTTAGAAGAGTTTTCGGGTTCTCTTTCGCGTTGAAGACCTCTTAACATTTCGACCACGTTGTTGTGGTCTTCATGTGAAGCAAGGATTACTTTCATCATCACACTCGCTTCAGAAGAAAACCAAATTTTCAAATATTCAACGTGGAAGAAAACCCAAAAATTCTTTACGAGTCAACAGCTCCGTAAGAGATTTAGCATCAAATTAATAAATCACCTCTTATTTTATTTTGTTTTAAAGTACCTCAAAAAAATTATAATACTATTTTTGCTTCTTATTTGCACCACAACTCTAGAAACGGCTCTGCCGAAGACCATCACCGCTCAATTGTTTGCCAGCTACTTGTAGTATCGAACTATACAGTTCTTACACATTATGTGTGTGTATGTGTCTCAAAATAGCTATTTTTGTTATTTTGGGTATACACTTTATTTTGCTAGAATATAGTGACGATCATAAGGACCTGTCAGTTCAGTAATTTTGCCAACATATACTCATACAGTCCAAGATAAATGTATAAAAATAATTTGTTAATACTAAAGACCACAGGTATTATAGTACACGATCCCTTTAGCTATAAAGCGACACTATGCCGGAAGAAATTACACAATTAGAGACAACGGACACGCACTCAAAGGCTTAGTATAGTATGGAATTAATTGCCTTCTTCAGATATAATCCAATTGCTACGGCCGGGTGTTGAACCCAAAACATCAATCAGGTGATAGTATCTTATCCTGCCATATAGTACTCTAATTTAAAAACATTTGAAATTGAACATACGCATTATAAGATTTCCATAAACACAAATTCCCAACACTTTCCAATTATTTTGTTGTAATAAAATAGTTTAATTCCCATTTTTTTTCATAATCACTCAATGTCTTCCGTAACGTGCCAAACGTTCAACTTGCATGAAGTTTATCCCACACGAATAAGCACGTCAGCGTTAACGTCGTGGCTGGCAATTCATCAATGCTAGGTGCTAGGGGATAAGTTAATCCCCTTTGCAGCCTCACGTGAAAAAATCTGGTGACCTAGGGGGCCGTGAAATTGGACCTGCTCGACAAATTAAAGCAATGCGTACGTCTTGTCGAGCCCTTACCTTCACCTCACGTTTGTCGCATTACTCGCTTTGTGATAAAGAAAATGTCATGAAAAACAAAATTAATTATAAAATAGATGGGCTGAGTATCATATTTTCCAACAATAACTGTATATTAATAATATAATTTTCCAAACGCAAAGTTATTCTTTTGTTTCCAAGAGAAGTGTGCAATTATATTCAATTTAATAGAAATTACCTGGTGCACAAAAATTGCTACCTGCTACCTATAGGTATATATCACTCATTTTTAGTTTATTGTGGTCAGAGATAAGGTTAGATCTTGAAATGATTAAATAATCATTTGAACACAATGCGCACAACTCATAATTTTAATAATATCATAAATTATTTGCACTTTAATAGGAGACTATAGATTTTCATTTTTATACCCTTGATGAAATTACTAATGCACTATTAATTTTCACATAATGTCATCATAATCCACTGTCGACGTAGGTAACCTATATTATCTACAAAATGAAACCCACTTGATATAGAGATGAAAATAAACAATAACAGCAAACCCTCGTTTATGATTATGCATGCAGTTTACGCCTCACTTGCAGAATATAGTAAGGTTAAAGGTGAATTCCAAAAATAATCAGGATATTCATATAGATTTATCATTCTCATACGCATAGTTCTAACAGCTTGGAACTCCTGCGTCTGTTATTGATTGGCGGCGTACAGACATCTAAAATTGGCTGATCATAATTACATAGTACCTATTCAATACAGCATCCGAAGGTATAAACAAGTGCAACGCTGTAATGTGATTTTAGTTATTAGATAAATATATACAGAACTTTTGGGAATTGAGAAGTTATTTTGAATCTGGAGGAAAGGTCTAATGAAAATTGAATGTTTGTCTCATATTATGTAATGCACTTTTAATTGCGTAACCTGTCCTGTTTGTAACTGACTACCTACAAACAGGAATCGCTGGCGTTGTGACACTTTTTAGACGGAAACTCGGGCCCCCAGTTCCTTATTTTTAAGTGCAAGGAACAGCACTTGTCTGGCTCACCGGGGTGAAAACGTTTACGGGGTAGCTAACAGTGGAGGTACGGTTGTTTGTCCAGAGAGTCGAAAGATGATGTCTTGTCAACTGGATTGGACAATTTCTCAAACGGGTTAATTAGAAAGAAACCAACGGAAATAATAACTCGTAAATTTTACATAGCATACCAATGTATTTATTTATGAGTAACAATCATGAATATGTAATGTAAAACTAGACAGGATGATGCAGCGATTTACTTTGCTGTCGGTTATATACAATTTTTAAAACGATAATATGCAAGCTGGCAAACAAGAGTACGCGTGGAAATAATTTTATTGCGGACGGCGGTGGACTCGAAGTGCGAACGGATCGAGATATACCCACGCGGGGAAAATCTAACGGTTGGGGGCGAGCAAGTATGACTCCAACGAGACATCAAAATATCGGAGCGCTGTGAATAAGCCACCGAGATTCATTTTGGTTCGGTTTCGATAATTACTTAACAAACGCGGATTCCTACTACCTCAAATACAGAGCTATGCTAACAAGGAAGTTATTTCCTTCCTTACCGGAAAGTAACGATTTAAATCATACGCCTGTGTATGATCTTAAATCATGTTTTGAAATACATTCACTGGTGGCTAGGCCCTACCATCTGAACAGAACACTGTAAGGCTCAACCGGTGAATGTGTGATATAGCATTAAATACGGATAAACCGTCGGTACTTACACGATGAAATCAACGGCGAATCTCGGTGTTTATTCGAAGACGGTGCGGCTGGATAACGGTGGACTACTATCGTTCTAACCAAGATGGTTCACGATAAAGAAAATATTTCGGGTCGGTTTTCGTTGTTGGTGCCAGAGTATCGATAATTCGACTGATATTGATTTTGGCCGTTCCCGGTGAATTTATTAGCTTTTTCTTGCTGTTGCAGGCGGCGCGCGGCGGCGCGCTCATACGGTAGGTGGAATCCAGACAGGTGGCTCGAAATAAGAACGCGGTTTACTAAGTCCGAGCGTGTTATGTAACTTGCCATATTCAACCGGGCTCACTGAAAACGGAGATGCATTGTTTACCATTTTTAAACTGTATTGCAAATAGAACCGGCTTAAAACAGACACAGATTACTATTTAGCCAGTTTTCGTAACTAATGATTTTTACTTCAGACTTGAACATTATTTTTGAACAATTCACGGATTTTAGCTATACAGGGGACTATCGGAAATTAATCAATTAATTTAGGGCTTGTTTACAGTTCTTTGTTACCTTAAACATAACTTAAATACTAACAGAGTTACAGGGTGTACCCAAGTGACGGAACTATTAAAATAAAACAGGCAATCCTTGACGGAAAAAAAATCACTTCGTTACAATTAATTATGACGGTTGCTATTTAATTCATTTTTATTTAAATTTAATTTGGCAAGAGACAAATTTTATAATTTTTAAAAATGTCTACACGAGTTGGTATTTAAAATATCAGCTAACACATTCAATAAAGAAAATATAGATACATTGACATTAATGTTTAAATAAAACCAACAGGGGTCCCTAAACAGAACCCCGTGGAATTCTCAATATCATACAGAACCAATAACGGTAGCCTACCATTTTCAGTGGGATATTTAATACAATTTGCTTGTTGTTTATTTTCAAGAAACGTTTACATACAGTTTAGAGGTATAACTTTCATTTTCATTAATTTGGACAATATTTTTCTACGATCAACACTGTCCAATTCTCTGTCAAAGTCAAAGAAAATTTTAGGAGAACATTCATCAACACCTAAAAAATGTTGCCATGCCACTACCAGTTTCAATAATATTCTGTATTCATCATTTTGTATGTTGTAATAAATTTTAACAAAATGAATTAACTATTTCTTTTTCAATAAATAACTGATGCAAACAAATTCTGGAAAAGTTCTGAACATCCAGCTTTGCTAAATTGACCAGCAAATTTAACTCTAAGTCGCTCGTTTTACTAATAGAGCCTATAAAAATCCTCTCGACCCGAATTGTAACAAATAGTCGTAATTAAACTTTTTATTGATATCATTCGAACTGATTTTTCTCTGTTTAAAATCGTTAGAACCTTTGGATAAAATGCCCACTCGTTTATTTTGAGTCAAAGTCCTTAAAATTGTAGATAAATGATAAAGAATTCTTGTTTTTGGCGCTGTCAGAGGCGGATCAACAGGGCCGGATGCTGCCCTGGGCACTACATATTTTTTTGCCCCCTATTAGACAAATATTCACCAAATAAAAATATCTCATTGTCATATTGACGTATATTTTATTTAAAAAAAATTGAACATGAATACTAAATCAAGAGATTAGACGGACCCTTTTAAATGAACTAACTTCCTCATTCATAAAATGCGCCGCAGGCGAAAATTTCTTGATCGGGTGTTTCGCCCACTAATCGAGTTTCGCCCCTGGGCAGTTGCCCTGTTGTTAATCCGGCCCTGCGGATCAAGGCTATATTGCGCCTCAAGCTGAATCCAAAACAATTAAACGAAAAATAAAACGTTTCCAAATAGATACATTTTTAAACAATTGTGGCGAATAATGTAGAGGGCGCTGCGAACGCCTAATTATTCCTTTTGTTTTAGTCGTAATCTTTTGAATCGATTGCTGCCTTAAAAACAAATATTACTTTTTTAAAAAGTTGATGCTCAAAAGATTAACGACTAAAACAAAAGAAATAATTAGGCGTTCGCAGCGCCCTCTACATTATTCGCCACAATTTTTTACACAACTTTTCTCAGCGGCCCAAAAAACCACCATATACCAAATTTGGATGAAATCGTGTTAATAATAATAGAGATGTAACAAAAAATTTAAATAAGAAAATTGCTTTTAACGGTCCATAACTTTTTAAGGTAGCAAAATGGTACTAAGGTAAGTATGTGCAGCTAAAATGATTTATTTTTACTCAAGGAACCTACTCCTACAATTTAGCCCATTCTTTAATAAACACCTTGTATGGAGCGGCCTTATATCTATCCCCTTGCATGGGTAACTTTTTTATTTTCAGAGCTACAGAGTCAGTTAAATAGGCAAAAATTTTGAGTTATTGTGTTATGTCTTCAGGTTGCTGAAATGGTAAATTTTTTAAATTTTAAATAACTTCGAAACCATTAACCCTAGAAAATAACTGAAAATTGTAATCCACAAATACTCCTTTTTCGATAACATAGCGTTGAAATTTCCAAAAGAATTTTTTTTTTTTTCTAGATATTTTAACTAAATTTGGTGCGTAATATAACTGAATGAAGTTCAATGTTCGACAATTTTAGGTTCCACGAGCAGTCAGTAGCGGAAGTATGGGTAATAAGTAAAATAAAATAATAAAAAAAGTAACTGGAAAAAAATGGCAACTAATACGTAGGTATGTATTTTTTAATTAAAAAAAAAACATTTTCCAGAGAATGATCATGTTTTTCTTTACATTCGCTAGTTATTAGTTTTTATTGTTTTATCGTTTCTTACCGAAAAATTATATATTTTTTCTGTAAATTTCAGCGCCCCTTATATTATATCGAAAATGTAGAATTTGCAGATATTTATGCTTAAATTGGAGTAAAAAATTGCCCGTTAAAGAGGCGACCATTATTTATCGAGCACCCTATACAGCAATAACCATTTGAACTTTGAAGTATATCTACAAAATAAGAGTATTAACGATCTGAAGCAACTGCATGCATTTACCTATAAAGAATATAAACATAAAACGCGTCATTTATTTCAATGTTGTATTCTAGAGATAATCTGGAACGATATGAGGTTCGCTGATATCAGGGAACACTGGGAACAGGTACATATTTCGAAGTCGGCAGAATAGATGATTTATTATTTTGGCATGACGGGCATTATTCATATATCATATACGATATGCACCGTGGACATACAACTCCCAAATGCCGCAGTACAGCAAATGTAAATGTCAGTAACGACTTCGGGAGAAAATATAGTCGGAGAAGAGAATGTCAAGAAAGAACTAATAAATATTGTGCTTATAAGTTCTCAACATTACCTACATTTATGAATTTCAGTCTAATGATTTATACGGTATGATGACGTATTCCATGAATTATGTTCGGTATAGGTATGTATAAATCGTGAATATATTTATTTAGAGCGACCGCTGGATTATTTTTGGTTTGGAAAATACGATACTCAGATACAATTTTACTAATTATATTAACTCCACTTTATAAGTTTAAAATATCAGTTAGTTCTAAAGAAAAATCGTTACGCTGTGTGTCAAACATTATAGGTACCTACCTATATTGCTATTAAAAAGATACTTATAATCGTTGATGTTTTAAAAAGCAAAATTAACCTGTACAAGAACCTAAAAAAACTAGTACCTAAAGTAGCGAAATTTACGACAAATTAAAGAGACGAAAGTCAGTGGCGTAGCGGACGGGCCCGCAGGGCCCGCGGTGCGGGGGGCCTCCAGCTCTTGGGGCCCCCGAGTCTAGGAATTTTTTACGCGAAAATATCGTCGAAATTAAAAGTGACGAAATCTTACATACATCTTAACATCAATAGTTAAGAAGCATGGATTTTATAAAAACATAAATTTATTATATTTCCTTGATATTTATTAGATTTTTTAAGAATATAATAAAATAAATTGATAAAGAAGTTATTTCGTACATAATTAATTTTAATAAAAATCCAATGAATGACGATCAGCTTTATTTGGCAGCTAGCAATCTTGCTGAAAATTATTCTGAAGATTTATCGGCAGATTTTCCCCGCGAACTTCTGTTACTAAGAAATGTTTTGAGGACACAAATAATAGAAATTAATTGCGGATTCTTCAATCTTAAATTTTGCTACATTTCTCATACAAAATCACAAAACTTTACTGTCAAGTGTTCCAAATATTTTTATTGCTATAAAATTGTTCTTAACACTACCAGTTACTGTTGCTACAGCTGAAAGGTCATTTTCAAAATTAAAACTTAAAAATTAAGACATTTGTAAGAAATTCAATGACACAAGAAAGACTATCAGCATTAAGTGTATTAAGCATGGGGCAAGAGAGAGCAAGGAAGTTAAATACTGATCGCATCAGCGAAGACTTTGGAGCATGTACGCCGCTGCCGAAAATTTTATGCTATATTTGAGATGTAAGAATTGGAGTAGGTATAATGTGGTAAAATATTCATGTAGCTAACAATTTTTGTTCAACAAAATTGGAGGTGATTTATTATTTTGTGGAGGCCCTCATCATATATTTTGCGGGGGGGCCCGAGATTTTCAGCTACGCCACTGACGAAAGTCCTCTAATTATTGCAATAAATACACTGTATTTCGTTTTAATGGAATATATTATATATATAATATTGCAATATTGCTATATTTACATTAAATGCAGTAAGAGTAATTACGCAAAGGTGTAACATATAAGCCGTGCTGTTAGATTATAATTAAATTATAATTCAATTCAACTGATTGACAAGTGTGGATATATTTTCATGCATGTATATCTACTGAAACTGATAACTGATAAATGCTGATATTCTGAATACATATATACACTATAGCTCGATTTTTTAAATTATCATAGTGATGTTGATTCGTTTAATATTCAAATGCGTTGAATATAATATAATACAATTTGTTAGTCAATTTTAGTTTAGTCTTTGATACCGCCTCGTCCGCCTCCAAATGTAAACGAAAAAGAATAAGTAAACATAAATATTTAATATAGAAATTTAAACTATTGAAGTTTCAATATGTATATGATCAAACCTAATATGTAAAGGCATTGAGTAAAGAATAATTCCTTTATTCAAAGGCAAATGTTTTACTCATTGTCTATAATTTTCGATATGTCTGGGTGGGTATACTTAGTTGCAAGAAACTATATGCGGTAGATTTATGAATTCTTAGTTAACTGTAAATGAATTATTAAAGAATCAGTGACAAAATTGGACAAATCAAGTTATATAAGGTAGGTACCGGTTTACCCAGGGCGGATTTAGCTTACTGTCATGGGGGGGGGGGGTAAACTTAGGATGAGCAGGGCGGGCAGGTGAAAAGCAAGGAAAATTTTACCTGTTTTCTGTAAGCTGCAAAGGCTTCCAAGAAATTTTGAGTTGCGGGATTTTGGGAAAATTTTCTTATTTTGCATAGATGCTATAAAATAATTGTTATAAAATTTCTAAATTTTCGTTTCAAATTATTTATTTCGCCAATGAATACATTAATTTTGTTTGTATCTCTTCTTTGTAATTCACGCCTCATGGTTCATGGGGGGGGGTAATTACCCCCATTACCCCCCGTAAATCCGCCCTTGCGGTTTAGCCAGAAATACAGAAATGGCTTCAATTTATATATATATTTTTTTTTAATATTTATGCAAGCATTTAAAGGTTATTATCCAGAGTGCTTTGGAATACCAATATGAGTTCTACGGAAGGTTTCCAAGGAAAATATATATTTTTACTTTTTATATCATTAACATCTTTTTGTAAATCTCCTAAAATGCACAACTCGCTTATTTATCAAGAAATCCTTATCTTTTAAATAGAAAGATTTTATTTAACAACACACACCATAATCTTGATAATTTGATAAATAAATGATCAGTAGGTAAATCATTAGGTAATTATATGAATCAATGAAATGATTACCATTAAAATATGCATATTTTTACGCATATATTGCTTCTGTAATTTGCTGAAATTTTAGGCAATTTAAGGTTTAAATCAGACACGAATAACCTCGACAGAAAACCTATCAGTCTATGGTCCATTAACATTAAAAGCATTCTTTTGTGTCATAATTGTAGTTCATTTATTTAGAATTTTCCGTCCACCAAATAGAACAATAAATACATATAGTGGCACAAAATAACGTCGTAAAAGAGTTATATGTTTCATTTTCGATTAATGACGTGTAAAGATTCTCGGATAGTATTTTGTTTGTGTTTTTCTGTTCCATAAAATAAATGTCATTAATTACAAAAGCGCCCAGAGAGATAAAGCAAATTAGTGACTTTTCTTGATTTACCCCAACTTGTTTTAAGCTCAAGAAATATATTAAAATATAATTTGAACTATATAAATTACATCTAAATATTGAGTTCAAGCGGCACTTATAGATTTTTTAACGCATGTCTTTATAATTAAGTATTAGATATAATTCTGTCATTTCATGGTCGTATCATGTTGTGGAAATTTCAGATGAACTTACTACTGATTTGTTCACAAATTTTGAACATGTTTCAGGATTTTTTTCTGAAGCACCCATCTCAGGAAAGAAAAAACTGAAAAGATAGAATAATTTCCAATTTCATTTAATATAGGAAACTATAAAGATTTTCTTAGTTTCCTTACGAACACTTAGTGTTTCCTTTACTTGTGAAAAGATTATTTACTATTTAAATAAAAAAGACAAATCAATTTTTACGACATTATAGGTACTATTCACAATTATTATTATTAAAAGTTAATGACTTAAATATAAAATTTATTCATAGTAGTCGTAGAAAAAGTAATACGATTGGGAGTGGCTAGCGCGCACTCTTGGACCGCTCCCTCGTCCTTAAGTTGGGCGACAAATATATTTATAAAAATGATATAAAATGCATATATTTCTATGTATATGCCATAAACCGTATGGTTTAAATAAAATGTCCCTATTGATATTGAAATATTTGCCATAATATGTCCCATATATATCACGATTCACGAGCATACAATTTGAATTTGAACCGATAAAGCAAGTAGAAGACCTATCCATCCATGCAGAGACGTTTGTATTGAGTTTACCTATGAAAATTATGGCAATGGATCTAGACCTCATCTATATAGCAAACACATTCATAAATATATACAGCAGACACTGAATGTTGACGTTACTATTTATACGTGCGTAGTTACAAATGCAATCAAAATCTATGTGTAAATTACATATATGGATAATAAGCAGTAGACACATACAAAATGCGATTTTCCAATATATCATATCGTGACTAAAGCTTTCCACATTAACTTTGACCTTCTTCTTACCTGCAACTTAGAATAACAACTGCACCAAGTCGACACGCTTGCATTACTAGGTTTAATTAAGTTTGCAGAGTGTTCTTAATACCTGGCAAATTACCGGATGAAGGTTCAACACAAAATTTTAAGTAATTTATAGGGTTATTAAAAATTTCACTTTGTGCAGTGCTAACTATTAATTAGTACCTATACCTACCTATTGTACCTACTTTCAGTATAGGTACTTATTGTAGAAATCACTGTAGTCAATATTAACATTCTTTGTATATAAATAAACTTTCTTAAAAGTATATTTTTCTTCGTTCTGGTATGTTCCTTTTTCTATTATAGGTAGGTACTTTTCTATATGTATAAATACATGAGAATAATCAGATGCCTAATACCGATAAAAATGAATTGTTAAAAAAAAAGAATTATGTAGGTCTACATCAGAGGTCTTCAATTTTTATTAAGTACCTGTACCCTGTACCTATATGTAAAATATTTATTTAATTCTAATGAAATATTTTACAAGTGTCCACCTCAATGATAGATAAAATGAAATTACGGAAAGCAGTGGTCCATGTTCTTATTATTGTGTATTAACAAAAATTGCAAAAATAAATATTACATATTACAATTCTCTTCCACGTAGTTTATTTTGAATTCTTGACGTTTTGACCATCTTGTCATTGTCTTCTTCTGAAGAATCAAAATTACAGTGGATCACTGTTCTAAGTTGAATAATAATAATAATATCGCCACATTATAGTACATTGAAAATTAGCAAAAATAAGAGAAATAAATCCAATAAACTTGCCTTTTTGGAATTCGACGCGGAAAGTGGTGGCTTTCAATATTTTATGGTCTCGCCCAATTTTATTAGAGCCTGGCATCCCTAAAAGCCGCCCCTAATGTGAACGTTCGCGGTTTTTCGCATTTTACCGCTAAACGATCACGATTTTGCAATTTTTGGCGAGAAAATTTGATTTAAAATAGATGAGGCTCACCTATTAGTATTCATTATTATATGAAGTATAAAATAAAAACAACTACATGGAAACAATAATAAATCTACAAAATGCGTTCAAAGTTATATCCATTCTGTGCAATATACGGTTCACATCTGGGCACTTTGAACAATAATTCAAAAGGGAATTGTAAATCTACTAGCACAGAAATTCTGTTACTAGTGTTAATAAAATTTGACAGTTCAGAATATTCAGATTCTCATTAAATATTCTACCCCTGCTTTATTTATTTTTTCATCATAGAACGCTTAAAATGATTTAGGAAATCAGTACTTCATAATACAAATAAGTGAACCCAACGTACTTTAAATCAAATTTTCTGGACAACGATGCACTTTATCGACTCCAAGAATAAGTACATTTATGTAGGTATTATTTTCTGTAGATTCTCAATCCCTTATTGCTTTGATGAAATTTCTATAAAATAAAAATATTGATAAAAAATCGCCAAAATACCCCCCAAATGAGACGCCTATGTTTATTTTACATATACACCAAAGTACAATATGTAATCAAAGGTATTCGACAGAACAATTATCATGCGTAATCAGAATGTATATCAGAATACGTTCAATAGCTTTTTCAGATGCGTATATTTATGAAAAAATGGTTTCCCCCTAATCCTTTATTAGAATAGCTCCCTTAGGATTCGCGATTCGCTGGAGTATAAGTTTACTTAAAATATTCTGCCTAAAATAAGTTTTTCTACAACCCCTTAAAATCCTGAAACACCCTGTATAACGTGTTTTCATATTACCAAATTTATTTATCTAAATATACAGTGTCCGACAAAGAGTCTGCACCATATGGGAAATTATTTTGTTATTGACTTTCAGAAAAATTTTATACAATTGATAAAAGTTTGTGCATGGTCTCATAAACGAGGAAGTGTTTACACAAGTTTGTGTTAGTCCGGGCGCTTATTAGGTCGGAAAATCAAATTATTTAAAATTGGCTCATGAGTTAATAACTACCCTTATTTTTGAAGATATCGAAAAATGTTATTTGAAGAAGTTTTTCATAATGCAAAGTTACATTCAAATATCAAATTGAGTTGCTCGATTAAAATGATTTTTCACCGTTTTCTTGGTACCTATATGGAAATTTCTTTGACCTGTAGTTATTTTAGGTTTTTGATATTTTAACATTGTCAGAGTTGAATCAAGTTTTTTCGAAAAGATCTGTCCAAAAATTTTCTAAAAATATCAATACTGGAACAAACTAGAAACTATACCTATATAGAACAACTTTGCATCACGAAATCACAGTTTAAGAAGAACAGTTGGGACGGTAACGTTTCCCGCTCTTCTCGAAGGTAGTGACCTTGATATCGTAGTAAACCGGCTAAACGTAAATTTAGTAGTAGTATTCTTACGTCAATATCAATAGGTCTGTTCCAGCAGGCATAAGAACTGTCTCGAACTAGTTCGGAATTTAACTGAGCATGCGCAGTAGCAGATAGGCAACACTTATCGGTCTCTGCTCATGCTCAGTAAAATCCCGAACTGGTTCCGGACTAGTCCTTATGCTGCTGGAACAGACCTATTATCTTCTATTGTATTATTTTTACATTATCAATGAAATATCCATGTGGTACCTATTTATAAGTTAATTAAATCTTGAAATATATTTTGTTTTTTACCTGTAGTATATATATTTTTTGACTTTTGCCTATGTTATTGTTAAAAAAATTGCGTTAGTGCAAGTTGTTGCTGTACTATAGTGAAAATGTTCTTTTTATAGCTTTTTATATATATACGCATGAAATAAATATTTTTGATTTAGAATTTTAACTTTGAAATCTTCTGAAAGTAAGAACTGTGTTCAGTAGGTTTTTTTAAATACTTTGTGTAAATAATATTTTCTTTAGCTCATACAATCTGACTGAATTCTTTGTAATTATAATTATAATTAATTTAGTATTTTTCATATTGAAATCTAATAATTCACTATTTTAAAATACTCTTATTGAACACTATATTCCAGCCAAAATTGGTGATACCTATAATATTTCTTCTTTTTCTGTACTTAAAAACGCAAATTTAGAACCAAGCAAAATCATTTTTTAAATCTTAGTAATTATAAATGACTTGTGCATATTTAAATACGCTCATTTAGTGAAAACGTCATCTGACAGATAATTGGATGCAAACAAATAATGTTTGAAGTTAGTAAAAGCGATAATAATTTAATTAAATAAAAACATTTAAGCACTAAAAAGGTATGTATATGATTAATTTACCAGTATTTTATAACCTGTTATAATATAACGTAATACACTGACGATCAATTGAAGTGACCCAAGAAAAATTTGCATCAACTTCCAACTCATATTTCTTTTAATGCAAGAATCGCAAAGCCATAAATCTTTTTAGGTATTATAGATATACGCCTCAAGAATATGTGACACATTTTGCTTGTCCTTATCTCGTTTATTTTTGGAGATACGGTGGTGAAAGTTGAGCCATGTTTTTCTACCAAAGTTTGAGGTCGTGCATGGAGTGTCCCAAACCGTTTTCGGATATGACAATATAGTCATTTTGTACCCTCATTCATTGCGTTCATTTTCATTTTTGATTGATTGTGCTAACTTAATTGTTGTTGATTTTATGAGGATTTCTATACAACAGGACATTTTTTGACTTTAAATGCTTACTTTTTTAAATGTTTACAATTAAATCTTACACGTACATAATACACAAATAAAAAATTTTAGCATTAAATGTCAATAACGAGTTGGTCCACCTCTTGCTCCTATAACAGCTTGATACCGTCTGGGCATACTGACAATGCAATTATCTATAATTTGCTGATCCACAAGAGGCCATTCCTCTGAAACCGCAAAAGCAAGTTCTTCCAAATTGATATCTGGTACCTACCATTCGCTTGCGAAGGCGTTTTCCAAGTGCGCCCCAGATATGCTCGATAGGGTTAAGATTCGGCGAGCAGGAAGGCCATACCATTCTTGTGATATGTTCTTCGAAAAAATTGTTTACTACTCGAGCACGATGTGGTCTTGCATATATAGAAATTCAGGGTCTCTTTGATTCGCAAAAGGCAATACAATAGACCGCAAAATTTGATTGAGGTACCTACCCCGCGCATTCATAATTTCATTTGCGAAAAATATCAATTCAGTTCTCCCCCTGTCAAAAAGTCAAAAAATGTACTATTGTATAGAAATCCTCATAAAATTAACAACAATTAAGTTAGCACAATCAATCAAAAATGAAAATGAACGCAATGGATGAGGGTACAAAATGACTATATTGTCATATCCAAAAACGGTTTGAGACACTCCATGCACGACCTCAAACTTTGGCAGAAAAACATAGCTCAACCTTCATCACCGTATCTCCAAAAATAAACAAGACAAGGACAAGCAAAATGTGTCACATATTCTTGAGGCGTATATCTATAATACCTAAAAAGATTTATGGCTCTGCGATTCTTGTATCAAAAGATATATGAGTTGGAAGTTGATGCAAATTTTTCTTGGGTCACTTCAATTGATCGTCAGTGTATAATAAAGATTTAAATTTATAAACAAAAATAAAATAGTCTTGTACATACCTTGCAAATGGTTATTTGTAAATAAATACAGTTTATTTGATCAATTTTACAAAATTATACGTGTTTATATCAGTAGATGTTATAAATTCATAAATTGTTTGCATCCAATTTTGACATTACATGACTTATATGACGCACACTAAATGCGCGTATTTTATTTAAAATTGCAAATTAACTAAGCCACCCGTAAAATTTTATTTGCTCTCCCTGTACAACCTACCAAACTTTAAAGCGAGCTCACCCAACTTGGGTTTTTAAATTAATTCATAAAATCGCGCGCCTTCTCAACTTTCTCTATATAAACTCTGACGAAATGCAGCATTTTTTTACAAAATATTTATTTGGCCAAAAAAATATGCCTAAGAGTTTATGAAAGTGGATTGTAATAAATTTCTTAGGTTAAAATTATTATTTTGAGAATGTTTCTGGTTAACTGAAAAATATTTAAAAATATAGTTCAGAAATTATGCGTAAAAATGGTGAATGCATTATGAACAACTTCTTTAAATAACATTTTTTTATATCTTTTAAAAATAAGGGTAGTTTACTCTTGAGCCAATTTCAAATAATTTGATTTTCCGACCTAAAAAGCGCCCGGACTATCACAAACTTGTAGACATTTACTCGTTTAAAACCATGCACAAACTTTAATCAAGTATAAAATTTTTCTAAAAGTCAATAACAAAATAATTTCTCATACGGTGAAGACTTTTTGGCGGACACTGTATATCTATTAAAACGTGCAAAATAAAGAGACAGTTTTGTAATTAATTTTTGTTAAATTTTTTTATTTAGCAGTTAAAAATACACATTAGTTTTTTAAATTTTTTAAATGCAATATTAAAACTAGGAATGTTTTAATATTGCATTTAAAAAATTCTAAATAAAAAATATATACTTTTATCACAATCATCTAATATGTTTATTTGAATTTTTAATTTGGCATTCTTTTTACCAGTTTAAGAAAACAAGACATCAGCTTCTTTATCTAATAAAAAGTACATGCAAGTTGTTGGCTGCATGCATATATTGCATAGGTTGGAATGTAATAAATAAAGAAATACGCAAATCATATCATATACATATAATAGGTAATCGAGTTTTTTACCACGACATTTTCAGTCTGTTTATCTCCAAGTAATGACAATAATATATATATACAGGGTGTTCCAGGTTTTTGTAGCAGGACTTTAACAGTCGATAGACAATTGAAAATTATTAAAAAAAGTTCCTATAAACATAGGTTGAAAAATGCTTAGTTTTCGAGATACAGGGTGTTAAAGTTTGAAAATAAATACGGATTTATATTAATATTTCCAGAATGCTAAGAAGTATCGAATCCAAACTTGCCAATTCTTTACATATAATTTAGAGGCCTATTTTAGAATAACAAACTGCTACTTTACTTAACCATGGGCGTAGATATATGGATTTACTAAGGCTCTTTTTTATAAAAAAGTAGTACGCCACTGATATTTTCCCATGTTTTCAGTTTAATTCAATAAAGCAAGAAAAAACAAAAATTTAATGTCTCTTGGCACTTTTTGATATGACAAGCCGTTTTCCAGAAAGTTTACATTTAATCATTTGATGCACGCATCTGGACGAATTTTAGACAAACTTGAAGTCGCTCAGAATTTCACCAAATTTGATGGTGCGAAAAGTCTCTTAAAAATAAAGAATGAAACATTTAAAACATTTATTGTAAAAGTTTATTATCATGTAAATCAAAATTTTTATAATACAAATGTATTAAAACGCAACGGTCGAACTAAAATAAATTATTAGAAACACAAACACAAAAGCTAGCAACATGTAAAAGTGTCTTACTTCATTACAAGCATCATTAACGATGTTTCATTCTTTCTTTTTAAAAGACTTTTCGTACCATCAAATTTGGTGAAATTCTGAGCGACTTCAAGTTTGTCTAAAATTCGTCCAGATGCGTGCATCAAATGATTAAATGTAAATTTTCTGGAAAACGGCTTGTCATATCAAAAAGTGCCAAGAGACATTAAATTTTTGTTTCTTCTTGCTTTATTGAATTAAACTAAAAACATGGGAACATATCAGTGGCGTACTACTTTCTTGTAAAAAAGAGCCTTAGTAAATCCATATATCTACGCCCATGGTTAAGTAAAGTAGTAGTTTGTTATTCTAAAATAGGCCTCTAAATTATATGTAAAGAATTGGCAAGTTTGGATTCGATACTTCTTAGCATTATGGAAATATTAATATAAATCCGTATTTATTTTCAAACTTTAACACCCTGTATCTCGAAAACTAAGCATTTTTCAACCTATGTTTATAGGAACTTTTTTTAATAATTTTCAATTGTCTATCGACTGTTAAAGTCCTGCTACAAAAAACTGGAACACCCTGTATATCTGGTACTTACATTATTTAACTGTTTCAAAGTTTCTACTGCTTAGCCCAGCAAATGTTATACATAGAAATACATGTCGATAAACAGAAAAGCGGTGAAGGCTGCCTTCGATCACCACTCACCACTACATACTGTTCGCTGACTGATGGCAGAAGATCGATGAATTAGCATATACTCACCCACGTGTTCCTTTATCTACATTACCTACCTATAACGCTATATTATTCCTATATAACTTTTTGTCAATAGATAAGAAAACACTTTTTTTTTTAAATAATATATTAATAGGAATAATATGTTACAATGAGAAACGTAATATAATTTACCGTCAAAATACAATATGTTCAACCAACCCAAATCATTGAACAAGAGGAATCTGTATCACTGCCGTTGATATCGTTTTTCATGAGAATTTCCTACTGAATATGCTGCTTTCTTTATGTCACTAACCAGATTTCTGATATTAGCCTGCGAGTCGGGTCTATTCAAATATGGTGCTGAATCTGTGAATCTATTATGTTGTGATTTATCATCCTATAAAAATAAACAAATATTATACCTACCTAATTCCATAGGTTTAAAGAATAACAATTATTACTAATTACCAGTGATATAACTATAATAAATGCAAAGGATGCAATGCACTGTTAGCTTATAAAACATAGAATGTTATAATAGTATATTATATACCAAGGGACTAAAGTATGCCTTTTAATCCTGAGTGTGAAGTTTGCCAACAATCACACGAAGGTTATCACCTATTTTTACACATCAAATCACTTCGCATTAATACTCATCAACAAAAATAATGCGATATTGAAATTTGACATCCCAAAGTGCTCCAACATAATTCAACATAAACTATATTCGAATTAGTCTGAAGATGCTCATTTGGATTCAGGGGTTGCTTACCATCCCAAATCCACCCCTCTAACTACATCCATGTTGCTTACAAAATCTTATTGTGAGCAAATCCTTGCCATTTTCCTACTTCATTGCAGAACTAGGGTGAGTTTGTCACTCTTCAATTACTTATTTTTTATGTGAAAATATTTTAATTTTATTATGAATAATAGAAGACCTATTAGCAACACCTTTTTTAATTACTGAACAAATAAGAAACATTGCTTTTTGCAAGAAGCCACAAGTGTACGGAATACGTCATTTCATAACACTCGAAACACAGTAATTTCTTCTTGTAATTATGGTACTTAAACGGTAAATTAATTTCTATCCTAAATATTTCTAAAAATGTATGATTACAATATCATTAATTTCTTTTACTGGCCTTTATGGATTTATATAAAAATTCATGAATAATATTACTTACCTTCACTGGATATCCAGCATTTTTTGGCAATTCTTTCAAAATATTAGAGGGACAATTGTCACCTGATGGTATATCCCTAAAGGATAAATTAAGTTTGGGATTAACTATACGGAAAGACTGAACTGGATCTATATCTGTGTGAACGCTCGACAAGGTGCCATCACCTACGTCACCCACATTTTCTTTGTTATGATCTGCATTCCATGGAGCATTTACTAAAATAATATAATATTATAATTTGGTAATATGGAATATATAAGTAAAACAAAGTTTCTTTGGATTTGTTTTTTCTTAATTTACTTATGCAGTTCTGGAGAGTTGATTTTTAGAAGTTTGAGGAAAATTATAATAATTAGGTATATTATATAAAATTAACATTAAATCTAACAAACCAATACGTGTTGCACTTGTTGGCATACAAGAAAACGCATTGTTATGCAGATCCATCAACTGATCATTGACAACCTCTTGAAGTTGAGTCATTTCATTTCGTATTTCGCTTATTTGGCGATCTCTTACAGCTAACACAGCAATATATTTCTCCTTCTCAATTGCACATAATCTTAATTGATGCTTCAATTTAGAACATTCTTGTTCTACAGCTGCCTTGGAATTAGCTGCAGTGACAGATTGGGCATCTAGTTTTAAAGTTAACTGGTGCAATTCAAGTTCCAGTTTTTGTTTCTCATCTTCTAAATTCTTTATTTTGTGATTTAGTATTTCACACTAAAAATAAAATGATAATTTTTACACCTTGTTGTATTGACACAAACAATAAATTGGTGATTTTTCTATAAGTATTCTTACATTTTCAAACTCTAAATCTTCTATTCTTCTCTTTAAAAATACCATGCTATCTCTTTCTGTCTTCAACTGTTTCTCTAATGAGTCCTTTTCTTCTTTTAATTGGCCACATAACATTTCCATTTGTCTACAACTGGCTTCAAGTTTTATAGTGCTTTCTTCCATAACTTTTTGTACTTTCTGATATTCCTCTTCCTGTTTACAAGGTGGTGTCTGCGTAAGTTTGTCTACAAAATTTGGAGTCAATCTCTCCTAAAAAAAAGAAGTACGCGTACAAAATCCGATTTATTTTAATTTACACCATATAAAACGGTAAACCTCGAGGTAAACAGAGATTGGTCAGGTTTGATACATCAGAAGCAACACACAACACCAGCACACTGAACGTTAGGCTAATTTCTTGTGCATATGTCTTTATAAACGCTTAATTCATTATAGTTGAAAAATTTCACATTTAAGCCGAGAAAGAGATTTAGAAAAAAAAAAGAAACTGTCAACACACAAATAATATTAAAATAGTAAATAAATATTTAGAATATCACAACAGTACTATAGACATAATTAAATTAAAATATAATTTTTTTTTTATTTTTTTTATTTATGGCATTGGGCGATTAGCCATGCAGCCAGAATATAATCTTTAATCTTGATATTTACATCTTATACATTTTGTGGATAATAAGATTAATAAGTATAAAATATGAACTTGCCTGATAGTAAAAAGGGCCAAAACAACAAACTGTTTTCAATTAAGTCGATGTTTTGAAATTAAATTATTTCATCTCTTGGACAGTTTAAAATAGTTTGTTGTTTTCAATATACAGGGTGAATTTGAAATACACGGAATAATTTTAATCTGTAATTTCTTATAGCATAATTAATGAATTCGCAGTGTTTTAATTTCAAAATTCCATAGTTAATGTTTCAACAAGAAAACCCTAAACTCGTCCCACTGACCGGTGAACTTGACATTGTCTTGGTTACGAACAAATACCTCTACGCAGTATTCGCAGTGTTTACCAAGTAAAACCAAAACTGAAATCTAAAACACTAAGAAAAATTCACATTTGACATCATGGATGCACAGGCTGAACTACGCCGGTAACGTGATAGCTACGAAGACAAAACTGAAATCTAATACACTAGGAAAAATTCATACTTCACATCATGGATGCACAGGCTGAACTACGCCAACAACACGGTAGCTAAGAAGAGTGGGGGTACAGGCATTTGTCCCAAATTGCTTGATTTTGGCTGGTTTTCCTATTTCCAGACCAGGTAGAGAAAAACTGACATATGAGTCTAGAGCTCGATTTTTGTGAAACACCGATTGGTGAAAACCACATTTCGATATCTCTAACCGTTTCCGAGATATCGGCAAAAGTTGACATTTTGCAGATTCCGAGAAACTTTTTTTAACGTTAAAAAATGTTATTTTTAAAGAGAAATGTGTTATATTGGCAGCAAGGATGACTAGGCATATCTTGGCATATATATTTTTGTAAAGCTTATTTTTTTTTCCCTATTTTCTAAAGACAAAGCCAAAACTATGGTTTCCATTTGAAATAACAAAGTTAGCTTTGATATCAAACAATCGAAAAGCGATATATTTTTTTTGACAAATGCATCTTATTCTACGTCAAAAAGTTTTTACCGTTTGAAAAAATATCCAAAAATAAAAAAGTTGACAATTTTTCGGAATCTGTAAAATGTCAATTTTTGCCGATATCTTGAAAACGGTTAGAGATATCGAAATGTGGTTTTCACCAATCGGCGTTTCACAAAAATCGAGCTCTAGACTCATATGTAAGTTTTTCTCTACCTGGTCTGGAAATAGGAAAACCAGCCAAAATCAAGCAATTTGGGACACCCTGTACAAAGTTATAAATAAAAGAGGGAATGTACAACTCTTGCATTCTTATAAATTGTATAATTTTGGCTAGTTAGATAGAGGTATTATTGTTAGTTTATTTATTTTATTTTTTTTGGATTCTTGCATAGAACTACTTCTCAACGTGATGTGTAACAGCAATATATTTTTAAATTTTGCAATACTCAAACTTATATTATAACATAACAAATTTTCGTACCGGTTTTTCATCTACTAAAGACCTTGAACTCTTCTTGCTAGGAAGTAAATCTATTGCTTGCTGTAAGTGAATTGTAGATGCAACCTCGGGAGGAACTCTTTTTAAAGCACTCTGCATATCAGAAACCATTTGCTGTACATTACTGTCCTCTGAAAAATAAATAGTCAAATTGATTATTTAAGATTATTTTATTTACAATCAATACAAAATACACATACAAATAAAATATAGTGCTAAAGTATGTTCATGAAGCCTTGAGAGCGCATCAAAACAAATGTATGCACTGTCCACGTGAACGAGCAGGCATATTGGCCTAATTCACAAGATCGATTTAATGCAACCAATGAGAACGGTCTACGGACTCAACACGTGCATATGTTTGTTTTGACACACTCTCACAACTCGGTGAATACATACACTATACCTATGTATAAATCCTCATGTTGATTCCTAAAATAGGTCTATTTTTGCATACATTACAATACTACTATAATATTATAGTTGTGGCATCTTGAAATATGTAGGACTGGGTCAAATAAATTTTAGCCTACCCTGCTTTTTTTTGTATGTGTTCACCGTTAGTATTGTGGCTTAAATTGGCATGATTACAATTAGCATAGATTATTTTTAATAATTAAACCTAATTAAAGTCATAGAAATACTCGCAGAAATAATTATTTGTAATTCACCGATCGTATTAAAAAACACAGAAAGTACCTAACTGTATTTGGAACATCAAATACAATGATCAGGTTTTAGATATAAATTGCCCGTTGTACCCCGCCCCCCCCCCCCCCCCCACTCCGGTATATGAACAACATTCAAAATTGAAATAAGGAATCGATTCCTTTTCACACAAAATAGACTAAGTCTTGTATTATAATCTGTATGCTTGCTATTAGTTTATGGGCACTATAACCACTAAGAGGGAAGACAAATGTTCCCCCCCCCCCGTAGAGTGGCGCCCCTAGGCCTGGGCCTATGAGGCCTAGTCAGAAAACCGGCCCTGTTGATACTTATGTTTTAATTTACATAGTAATTGAAAATTGTAATTTTAAAATACATACATATAACTGTTATTAATATTATAGATGTTTTGAAAAATAGATATATACCTACATTCTACTTTAAAATTTTAAATTACCTGGTAAAATTGCCTGGAGCTGATATTGTAACTCCTTAGCAAGAAAATGTAAAGTTCTTAAAGGATCGAAATTACTAAACAAAGAAACTTTATCACTGCTTCTGTGCTGTTTTAGGAGCTGACCCCAAGGTTCTCGTTCCACGACTGTTGCTACTGTGGATTTTGATCTTTGTCTATGACTTGTTTTGTTTGCAATGTCAAGTAAAACTGAATCGTCAGCATACTGCAAAACACTCCTTGTCGAGCTTCGATTCAATTTTGGTGAAGGCAAATTCTGTTGTTTTACACTAACTCTGGCTTTACTAATTTGGTTCTGGTTGGCTGATGTGACTGGAGACTTTGTTACCTTTTCCTTATTTTTTTGGGCAGTTATTGAGGACGTAGTTTGTTTTGCTGTCGGTGCAACCGATTTTTCTCGATGTAAAAGTCTTGAAATATATTTTTCGCAAGCTATGGTCTCCAAGTTTAAAGTATTAGGGCAATGTTTCAGTCTTTGTGTCATTTTGAATATTATACTGTTACACTCTTTAATTTAAAAACAAACATTCAAACAAAACTAGTTTACCTTTTTAAAATGACAAGTTAGGTTAGGATTTGTTTTGTTGACAAGTTCAAAGCCCGCCATGTGTTTTGGTTGGCGCATGCTCAGAATAAGATGTCATAACACTGTTCCATTACATTAACCAGCTATTTTGTGGTAGCATTGGGTTTGGGTACTACTATTGTTATACCTATAATAGGCACTGCCGCCGTCGAAATAATTTTTTTATTTAACGGTATTAGAAAGCAAACAGAGATCATAGTTACGTTATCAAGTACTATTGGTGATGAATGTTTTATGTACTCTTTACAGCACCAGAAGAGTATATTACAATGAATTACTAGAAAATCTTGCGTAGACCAAAATTTTAACACCATCGAATAGCCTTAAAATTCTATCAAACTTAAAATATCCGTTTGTTCATCTGTCTATCTGTCCATCTGTCTATCTGACCATCTACCACCATTCTGAGGGGCAGATTGCAATGCCGATTTATACCATATCAAACGTAGGTAAATAACAAATTATTCGATATAGAATTTAATATTTAATAACGAAAATGGGCAAATGGCTCAAATTTGTAATCTGTCATCGAATTAGAATCATTGCACTGCAAAGTTTTGCTTATTTATTATTTTAAGTACTCGTACGTGGTCACCGCTGTCACCAATTTTTACCCAATTCGTGCTTATATTTTTTATGTTTCTATAATGATTGTTATTCTGTTAAACATGAATATTTCCTTCTCAGAATAAAGACTTTTCACGACCAAGTATTGTTAGAAAACTTAAAGTCAAGCGATATGGACGCGTCCTATATGCCGGAATATTAAAAATGCATCTGCGAAAGTTTAACATCTATCTGTACCTATACCGATGAATTTTTGGTTGTAAAATAAAAAATAAAAAGTGTGTCTTGTTTTACTTGTAATGGGAGTGATTTACGTAGGATAATGATGTTAAATTAAAGTGACCTTATATAGCGTCTAAGTGAAAAAGCCAAGCTCCATGGAAATTTCAAGCTGCATAATATATCTAATTAATTAAATGTGGTTTACTTTGTTGGCAAAGAAATATTATACGGAAACAACTGAATAGTGGCTATTTGTGAAAAATCGTTACTCAATAAGGACAGGGGCGGCCCCAGATAAATTTACCACCCGGGTGAGATCGCCTTTTGGCGCCCCCTTATGATAACCACGTGAATTTTACAGGCGTAATGTATTTTTTTGCCTTCCATTTGGCGCCCAGGGTGGCCGATTGGCTCTCTCGGCCCTTACGCCGCCTCTGCTCAAGAATTAGTAAAGTTGGTAAATTCAGGTTTGTACTTTCAAAACGTATTGTATGTTTTATTTATGCTCCTACTTAACTACAAATGTGCTATAGGTAATAATCAATCGAC
The DNA here is from genome assembly GCA_963680705.1 of Rhagium mordax. NCBI lineage: Eukaryota > Metazoa > Arthropoda > Insecta > Coleoptera > Cerambycidae > Rhagium > Rhagium mordax. The sequence goes on from OY796656.1 coordinate 110,006,993, forward strand.
TAAATTTAAAACCAATACCGTCAAAGACACTCATCGCAAAGATTAAAAACTCTACTTATTAATTCTTTGCTACCACCGTATTATAAAACATTATTATAATTAATTAGGTAGTATTTATTATTGTTGTAAAAAAATAGACATAATTTTTTCTTCTATGTTGAATACAATCTTGATTAATTATAGTGCTTCCATTTAAAAATTGATTATCATATGTAAAAATATGCGTTATAATTTGGATACAAAATATTATAATATAAATATAAATATTATATCTTCTTTGTAATATATGTTTACATTTCATATTTATCTAGGCTACAACTGCCACGATTGGTTCTATATTACGGCCTGATATAAACTTTGCCATGGTTATTATCGGCTCTTGTTGTACGGTGCCGACGCCCATTGCCGTCGGCTGTTGACGTCACGCATGCTGCGCGAGTTACCATAGCAACCCTCTACGTCACTGTGTCGGTGCTGGATCAGTTAATGGTTCAGATTTATCCTGGTTACCCCACATCCGCTCTAGAAATAGTTCAGGCGCTAAGATAAAGCATTTTTTTGTTATCCTGCTTCAATTTCTATAGGAAAAACTTCAGCACGTCAAAACGTCCGAAATCGATCTTGTATTTCCAGTTTGGTAGATTAATAAATGATACCTACTTTGCATAGTTGGAGTTGAGTTGGTCTCGTTAGTGATGCAATAATTGCCTGTTTAAAATACATTACCTACATATTACATACCTAATTGTTTTAATAGTAAATTATTTAGTAATAGGTACTATCATAAGTTCCTAAGTTATACCTACTTATATCTAAAATGGGAAATTCTGTTTATAATTTCCATTAAAAAATACGTAAAAATAAATCCGGCATTCAGCTAGGATTAAGATCACATTACTAATTTTTTGATGATTATTTTATTTTCTTATTATGCATACCTACTTAATTTTTAGTATATTTTTTAAATTATATTTATGTTGCTTTCAAAAATTGCCGACGAGATTGTCTATTTACAGTACAGTGAAAACTCGAAACCGGTGAAAAACGTGTAATAAACAATATGGAAATAAGTAGAAGGTAGAAGGTTGTGCAGGAATCCGTTTCAGAATGTTATAGATTTATTCAGTAGGTACCTATTTTAATATTTTTAATTGAACTATCACATTTATTTTGCTAATAATCTTTATAAGTAACATTGTGATTCTTGTAAGCACAGTAATTTAAGAACTGACAGTTTGATCCAATAAATGAAACATGGACTATAAGCGCTAGCTAGAAGAAAAATCAAAAAGGGAATAAACATTAAGTTAAGGATGATTATAATAAAAAAGTGGTGTTGTTGGCCCTAACCAAATTGGCATCAATGGGAGATGATATATTTTCACTATTGTTACTTATATAATAATGTGATATGAAACTTTACTTTACCATAAGAATTACTTATTTAATGAGTAAGGATTATCCATAAGAACTGAAAGGAATATATATTCTAAAGAATGTGCCACCATTATATATAGGTACCTATTATAAAGTAAAAGTATCGACTACCCGTGAAGATTATATATATAACGTTCATTAGTAGTTTTCTTTTATGTTCTAAAATTTTTATTCAACACATATACATGCTTTCTCACTTCCATGAGAACGAAATTCTAAACTACACAACAAAGAAAATATCGATACCATTAACAGAAACTAACTAACTTCGCCAAGGGCTTTTGTCCGCAAAATGAAAATGATCACTATTTCATTTGTTTCGCTACTTCAAATCAATAGAGATAATGATATAAAAGAACAAAAATCATTCGAAACGTATGTAGCTCTAAAACAGTAATAATCGAACAAACAATCGGAGAGGCGTCCTTTGTGAGATAATAACCAGGGGCATTAAGCGTGAAAATTAAAGTAAAACTGTTTTAGTTTAAAATTATATTGGAATAAAAGATTGATTTGTGATTTTTCAAAAAGCATAGAGCCAACCATTCGTGACAAATGTCATTATGTAACCCTACGAAACCAAGGGAATGTATGGGGAGGCTAATAATATCAAGAACATGTATCGGATTTGCTACTCAATACCCACACACTTGTTGCAGAAAAGTCTTGTATTTTTTATTGTCAAATAAATTTCTTTGAATAAGGTAAGCCACAAAAATTTTCTCGCAACCCACGGTTTGCGCACCACTGCTCTAGAATTCTTTTGTTTTCTAATTCGTTTTCATACCTTTAACGCCATCTATTGGACGACTGCTGAACCACCACCCATTTGGAACTCTTCTTTGGGAATATATACTATAGACCCCTGTAAAGCGGTGTAAATACATCACAGCAATTTAAACAGAAACATAAATTAACGTCTATGTGCGGGTAAATTCCTTGCCTATAAGAAGAATTTGCAAAAACTTATTTTTAGAGATTTGTCATGAATATTTGCGATATATTTTATTTAATTATTTTTTGCTTTGAATACTATGAATTATCATCATCATATAAATCAACATGTTCTTGTATTAGCTAGTAAATACATATCTTAAATATTAATGTGCCCCGGATTGGCGGATTGGAGTCATATTAAAAATTAACTACGAATAAATTTTGTTTGCTTAAAAGGTAAAATAATATTTTTTATGTTGGTAAGTCTGGTGGATAAGTAAATGTGAATTTTTAAATTTTGCAATAATAATAGTAATAATAATAAATCATGATCCTTTTCAGATTAATTTCATTTTATGTAGGTAATCGAACCTTACGATAATATTCAAGGAGGTTAAAAATCTATTCTAACCTAAATAGTGTAATCAAAATTTATTTCAGAAATCCGCTTTAGGAATTTAACTATACTTTTTGTGCATTAGGATATTGCCCAATTATTGCTTATGGGCTCTTTGGTGCAAAACGGCTCTACGTTTGACATAAAAACTGTAAAAAGGAATGGTAGTATTTTCGCTATTTACTGTGTTATATTGAACTTGAAGCATTGAGTAAAAAATAATAAAGAGTTGCAACTGTCAAGGTTTCCAGATTTTAGTATTGTATTTCTTTGCCAATAACTTCATGATTGTCATCAATTTTTAGTGCTACGGGAAGGTATTTGTAATGTGGCTGTATAGCCCTTAAAATTGAAGACAATCATGAAGCTATTGGTGAAAAATTACAACACTAAAATCTCGAAACCTTGACAGTTGCGCCTCTTTATTATTTTTACTCAATGCTTGAAGTTAATATGATAATACCCGTAGATCGTCTTTATACAGGCTGTCTCTAAAAAACGCCGCAAGCCATAACTCCGTTATTTATAATCTGATTTTAAAAAACAAAAATTAAATGAAATGGCTCTAAATACACTATATAAGGAGACTATATACCACTGTATTCTTAAACTTATTTTTTTTTTTTGAAAAGCGATCCGATAGTTAACTTTTTTTTTCAAATTGCGAATTTTTTTATTTACTACTGTACAAACTTCTTTGCTGAATCCAACAATGTATAACAAATAGACATGTGAAATATTTATCACAGAAAAAAGGCGCAATAGCCTATTATATTGCGCTATCGATAAACATTCTTTTTCTATGATAAAATGTTTCACAAAAGTCAATTTGTTATACATCACTGGATTCAGAAAAGAAGTCAGGACGCCAGGAGACGAGCAACCCCCAACCTGGAAATTTTGCCGAACCTCTTATCTTACTAAGAGTAGGGATTTTTTACTTGCCTAACATTTAATAGACAAGGGACCGAGAGAATAATAATAATTTTAAGAATACTGCGGTGGGCTACCTCTATAGTAGGGCCAAAAAGAGTAGTCAGTAAATCAAAACATTCACCGGCAATTCTTCAAAGTATTTAGCTGTTATGGAATACAGAAGCGGCAGCTTTTTTTACCATACAATCCCATATAGTTGAGAAAAATATATCAAGTTTTATCCGCCTACCAGAGATGAAAACCGCAACTAGTTCCCCCTGAGTTTACTGACTACTCTTTTTGGCCCTACTATAGTATTTAAAGCAATTTCATTTAATGTTTTGTTTTTTAAAATCAGATTATAAATAACGGAGGTATGGCTTGTGGCTTTTTTAGGAGACACCCTGTATAATAAACAGGGAAAAATGTAAGACCCAAGTTATTCATGAGTTTTACGCGAAATATATAATTCGAAACAATATTTTTTATGCATATTGTTACTTGGACCTGGCTAATATATACTTATAGGTTTCGTAAATAAAATGTTAAACCAATGCATTAATAGTATATTATGCAACGAACATTTAATGAAAGCTATTAAGACACGAATATGAGAATTACGATACAAGCGCCGCAGGCGAGTATCGTAATGAATGCGAGTGTCTTAATAGCTATTAAATGCAAGTTGCATATTTTTTCTGCGACCAGTCTTATAAAAATGAAAAATAACCACTTTATTTTCCTAATTTATTAAACTGTATGAACTGTTAAAATTGATAAATTTTAGAATTGTCATGCTCATGGCAATACTTACTTGATATTAACTGAAAATTGCTGTGATTCGGCATTTCTATTGGTTATAAACTTGTATCTTAATGAAATACTGTATCAATGAATATCATTAAAGTACAGGTAGTAAATGTCTAAAGGTGGGTCCACATTGCTCCTGCTCGTGCTTCTGCTCGTGCTCACGCTCGCGCTCGTAATCGCGCTGCGATGCTTTTGCTTTTTGTGTTTGGACTGCTTATCGAGATCGTTTCATTCGCAAGCAAAGTGTCCACATTGTAGTTGTTTGCGCTCTTGCGGTTCGGACATGGATGTCGAATTATTAGCAGTAGCGGCTGCCAGTGCGGTAAATATTATTGTAAAGCGGAGAGAACAGGAAAAAAAAGTGAGAAAGAGACGGTGTTGGATGTCAAATATTTATAAAAATAATTTTTGTCGCATGACTACTAAAGATTTCGAAATACTGCAACGAAGTGATTTTTTTCCAATCAAGGAATGTCCGTTTTTGCTTTAAATATTACCGTCACTTGGGTACACCCTGCCGCCGTAGTTAAGTTAGTAATGAGTTGTGAAAAGCCCGCTGGTAAACAAGCAGTCAAGTAATTAATTGATTAATTTTCGACAATCCCCCGTATAAATAAAATACGAGAATTATTATAAATAATGGCCGAGTCGGAAACAAAAATCATTCATTACTAAAACAAATTAAAATGTTAATCCTTGCTCGTTTTAATCCGTTTCTTTTTGCAACATAGTCTAGAAATTGCAAGTAACCCATTTCCGGTTATTGATGTTCCGAGGCTATCTTGCTAATTACATAATCCGCTCGACCTCAGGAAGTAACGTTGTAAGTTCTTCATTTCAAGTCGTTGACCGCCCCTTTAACACGCCATCTAGATACGTCATAAAAGTAATATAAGGCCAGAGGAGCGTTCACTCCGGGGTCAGTCCGAGAAAGTCAGCAGCAGTCCAGGTTCATTCCGCCGCATCAGATCCGATCGACAGTCATCAATTGCAGATAAATCCGAAGCATTCACCCTTTTCCGTCCGTAACCGCCGCCCGCGTCGCTCCGAGTTAAATTAATACACTTATTTGAATATAATATTGGTAAGAATACACCGTGGTCCGCTACAATCCGTAGGTACTGCCTTCAGTTAAGTATGGATATTCAGAGATCTTATTGTTCGTGTATCGCTGTATTATACTAATAAATCAAACTAGAGCTAAATAGTAACACCTCCGTTGGTCTTTTGTTTTATACGTTATGCATCGGCTGGTTAGATCTGTTCACTTGGGCCATCTATAAAGCTTCAATGCATAAAGGTTACCGGAAAACCTACGTTAATCAAAGTAGTCATTGATAAATAGCTCTACGTTTGTGGCAGTAGTTCGCCGTATTTTAAAACATCCAGTATAGACCAAAATATCTATAGCTAACCGATTGCTCGCCGTTCATAATACATCCTGTTGGACATTTACGTTTGCTTGATGTACGAAATAATCTCAAGCCTCGAGTCAAATCTCTGTTATTCAAAATTCCGAAATAAAATCGTATCCACGCGTAAAGATTCTTGATTGCCAGCTTGCTTGTTTCTTATTGTTTTAAAATTTGTACATACTCGACTATACAGTCGCTGAGATATTAGAGTTAATTGATTTGTTCATTAATGTGTTGCTAAATAAATACGTTCGTATAAAGAGGTAAAATTCACGAGTTATTATTTCTGTCATTTATTTCTGATTAACCCGTTTGAGCAGTGGTCGAAGTCCATTAGACAGATCTCCAGCTTCCAGCTTACGACCCCCGGACATTCCGTATCTTCAACTGTTTCGCTATACCGGATTGTTCTCCCAATAGGAGAGCCAAAAAAAGTGTTGTTCTTTGCACTTAAAAATTAAGGAACTGGCGCCGGAGTTTTCCGTCTAAAAAGTTTACGTAAGTATAGAGCATTACAAGTGGCACCATTACAATACTAATTAATTTAGTTGGCCCGAGTAAAAACAATACAATTCACAAAACCGCCGTCAACTGTGCTTGCGAGCACAAGATGCATCCCTTTGATGTACCGCTACCTGACCGAACAGTCCAAACAGGCGTTTTGGGTGATTGCAAGCATGCGGAACGCCGCAAACAGCCTAAACACGACGAATGTGATTTTTGGATCATTCGTGCTGCTCGCTTCGTTCGTTGTGCTTGTTGTGTTTGTTCGTGCTGCACGCGAGCACTGTGGACGCGGCTTTATAATTAAATTACAGTATGGGAGTAGAAGAAACCTATTGTAAGAGCAGCAATAGCAGCATAATAATTAAAAAAACCTATTTAAAGACATTTAATAAATCTTCCCAGTCCTCAAACCAACTTTTCGCTCTAAAATTAAACAATTCCAATCTTCAAAAGGCTGATTGATGTTTAAAAATGCCTCGTTATGGAAGTTACAGCGTTTAATTTTCAGCGAACCCGTCCATTAGTATGGCCCTCGTTAAAGATTAGTTGTAGTAGTTTAAATTACCCTTTTAAAATAGGTTAGAATACTTAGTATATTCAATTATTTATACATCTTTTAGAAAGAAACTATGAAGACTATTGAAAGCTATAAATCAATACATATATTAACAACATTGTAACCCAGCTATTCGTTTTAGATAACCGGTTAATCATATTTTTCTTTAATTTGGTATGCAAATGTCTACTCTCTGGTCGGTCTTCACGCTTCTAAAAATATTTTAGGGTAATGAACTTCTTAACTTAATGAGAACACGTCCGAGTCATAATTTTTCTTCCACAATAAGGTTTACATAAAAGATGAACCTTTTGAAACTTTACGTTTTTTTTTGTAGACCCCAATATCAAGCGATTCAAGCGTTGTGTGAAATATTTAGTAACAAAAACTGAATGGAAAGTTCCACAGTACACCGTATATTAATACAGGAAAAACATCCCTAAGTGAAACCAACTTTTGTATGAAATATAAAATAAATGTAATCTTTTCAGGATGCTCTTTGGAGTGTCATTTATTTTGGCGTTTTGATAGAGTCATTTATTTTAGTGGTCCATCCATATACAACATCAGTATTCAAGGGAAACGACTATAAATTTCCGAATGCGTGTTGGTTGCTAGGAAGACATGCTTTAGCCACTGTTCCAAATTCTCAAAACAACTTTCAACTGTCTTAAATAAATTGTCTTTGCTATTAAATATTCAAGGCATTGATGCATTTCGCTTGCTACATTTTCTCATTAAATACGCCTTTAAATTATCATGATGGTTTAACTTTTTATTCTCGTTGAAATAAAGTGGATTTATAGGTACATTTTTATTTCACTTTGATGGAACAGAAAAACCAACATTTAGGTTCTGACCATTGAATATATTCAATGTTCTGACGAAAATATATTTTAAATGAAATATTCAAAATAGTAATAAATACTGTTCGAAGTCTAACATTCCTGCTTGCAAAGGCAGTCTCGTGTATACCGGTATTATAAAACTGCAATATGAAATCATTGATTGAAATATGTTTTCAGTAAAGGACTTATTTTTCCAGGCTTCTGTCGAACTTTGTACTGTAATACACTGCCAGTAGATAGTTCCATTTAATTAGTTACGAACTTTTATCTATTCTAATATGACTTTTTCCAATATTTTCTAAATGAAATCGAGAGAGAAGTTGGATCAAACGGATTAATATTGTTTCAAATATACTACAGAAATTAATGAATGTTTGAAAAATCAACAGCAAAGAGTTAGGTACTAATTATTGAGTTCAAATAGTTGCCAACGTTTTACTTTTATATTGGTATTTACTTATTTTCATATATCTAGTTTTATATTAAAGAACGAAAGAGGTTTATAAGTTTGCGTGCAAGTTCAAAAGTGTCTACTTATAAAGAGTTTCTTATTTGCTTTGAGAACTTGAAAAGAAATATTAAACCTAATACTAGGGTTTTAATAAAATAGCCTATATAAATATAGCAAATTAAATTGCTGTGCACACAAAAATACGATTTATATAAATTTGCCTATCTAGTATTTCCATTAAAACCAAAACACTGAACATGTTTTGTCAACTATCTTCATTAAAATATATCAGGAAATAAATTATTACATAACTCAATGGGTAAAATTGAAATAACTGGAATTAGTATTAAATATTATGATTTAAAATATGGCCAATATAGATGATGATTATTAGATGTACCATCATAACATACAATCATTACAAATTGGATATATTTTATTTTTTATAAATTATAATTATAATTATAATGGTTGGGTGGCCTTTCTTGCGAAAATAAAATAAATAAAATAATGGGGGTAAAATGGAAAAAATAGCCATATTTTGTTTGTTTTGAGCAAGTAGAAATTTCTTTAGCAAGTTCTTATATTTTAGGACATAAGACTTATAATCCTAATAAGAAAAATGATTGAGTTTACCTTTCAGAAGATGAAAACTGGAAAAATTATTTTTTTTACTTTACGGGTGCTAAAGTAAATCTAATCGCTGAGAATAAATTAATAACATATTATTTATGTTTTTCGGGTATCTGATCACGAATGTGAAGTCAGGAAAATGTTATGTTGCACCCTCAATATGACCGATATTAAAGGGGGTAAATCGGATGAATTAATTATGTTTTGTTTATTTTGAAAAATTATAAGGATATTAGTAGATTGTTACATTTTGAGACATAAAACTCATCCCCTACCAAATAAGAAAAACAATTACTTTTATCCTTAAGAGGGTGAAAGCCACCCATAAATTAAAAAAATCAATAATTAACGAAATACTGAGAATAAATTATCGCCAAAAGAGCAACATCGCAATTTGCTAAAGCTAGGCGCGTTTTTTATTTCAATTATATATCTCCTCTCCAATTAACACTAAAAAAAGCATTTTGAAAGTCTTTTAATCCTTTTTAAGGTAATGAAGGTTAAAACAGTACAGAGGTTGTCCGTTTTTCTATATTTATCATAAATGCGTCAATAAAAAGAAAAAACGTTACGAGTTACATAGGCGCAACTAGCATCTAATTTTTGGGGTGGCTATACGGTTCAAAATTGTGTCAATAAAAATATCTAAACCGGAGTTTCTGACAGTCTTCTAGTTTATTTGTTAATTGACATAATGAAAATGATTTTAATTTGGGGGTGCTATTTTTGATTTTGGGTGTGCTTAGCACCCCCAGCATCCCCCAGTTGCGCCTATGCAGAGTTAAGTTCAAACACTTCTATCTCCTAGCTATTATCGTTATCAACAAAATAAAAAAGCAAAATTTTTTTATTGTCATAATTTGTTGTCTCTAGTAACATTCAGCTAAGATTCTTCCCTGCTAAGTTAAAAAAATTTAAAAATACATTAGATGTGAAATCTTTTAGATAATGCCATCACGGTCAAAAAAATGTGAGCGTATTCATAATAATAATAAGAAATACGATTTGGAATTTTCATTTTCCAATTTGGAATTTACTGACAAAGAAACAGGCACTTTTTGTGTAAAAATAAAAAATTTTCATTTTTCTTGATTTAGCAGATATCGAAATTTGCCAAAAGACAATTTTAAGCTACTGGAATGAGCTTTAATTTGGTTCAAGGTACATGTCAAAAGGTATTTTTAAATCAGTTATGACTGTAGCGCGTGACCTTTTTAGGGCTACGTTGAAATGCACTTTTATAATATAATCTTTACTGAACGCTAATAGTCAGCCATCATTCGTATTCTTTTTATAACTGGCCAGATAGTTCATTTTATACACGGTATGTGGTTAACACACAGCGGATATCAGGAAATATAACCTATAAGTTACAATCAAATATAAACTTCGTTGCATTAACAGATACTGTAATGAACACGGCCGTGCCTAAGCAGAAACTATAAATTTTAATTAAAACTATGATAGAACTAGTGTAATTTAATTGAGTTGCATTGTGTGCATAAGCTCATGAATTCCTAAATTGTGATAAATAATTTATTTGGATTCTCTTCTTTAGACTATAAATTGTCTGCGCTCTCTATTGACGAGCATTTTGCATTAGCACTGGAGTGATGTGATTATTCTATTACGTTGCTTGTGCAAAATGTTATTTGAAATAGTTTGTATCATTTGCATCCGATGAATATTACCAAACGAACATTTGTTCATTTTCAATAATGAGTAGGTATGGCTTTGTGCTGATAGTTAGGTATATGCCAAAGCAAATAAAAGGTAGACTAGAAAAGAAATCAATAATGTGCGGAAATTAATTCAAAAAATGCCTGAAATAATTTTTAATTAGCATTTTCCAAACTTTGTAAAGAACCTGTTGTGAATGACTGGAATAAGGTACGATATATCGGATATAAAATATTCGTTTTAGTATTATAATTCTGAAAACAAAACACTATAGAAGAGTGGAAAATTTAGAAAGCTACAAATATGACAACTAGTACTATTTAACTTCAACATCAGTAAATTTGATTATCTACTTGTTATTTTAAAATGTACAAAGGGTCGTTGTGTGTCAAGGGAAAAATATATATGCTTGTATTGAGAATTCTTTGTAAGTTTCGGTAGATCGCAGCATATCTCGGTACAATTTTTCAGGTATTTAAATAACTATACCCCCAAGGTATTAAAACTCTTCCTTCTTTACATACCATTTTACTTAATTAGAACACTAACGAATTGTTTGATGTCATATTAAAAGGTGTTTCAAATGACAAAATTGGTCAGAGATTCCATTAAAAAAATTAACGTTCTTGCATTAAACAGGTCGAAAATTTAAATAAACCCTTTATCACTCAAAATTAGAATTTGAAGTTATATGTCAGTAAATTTATTGGAATTGAAAGCACAACAGTAATAATCGATTAGAATTTATACCTTCATTAAAATTAATGAAATCCTTAATTTCGACGAGGTACCGTATTTAGTGGCATTTTTCTCTCTTTACATAATTACTGTAATATATTAGTAGGAGAGCCTTCTACCAAAATTTCGAGTTACGACACGAGCAATTTCATGAAAAATGTTTAGTTCGAGTCAAAAGAAACAAGTTTTATTTTTGAAGGAAAGTCCCAGAATATTGCGGAAAGGGTGAAAATAAGTTTTCAGTCGATATAAAAAAAAAATTACGGTGATCAGGCAGACTCGCTTTAATTTCGTGTGAGAGTTTTTTATGTATTTTGCCGCCTCCAAGGTATTAAAACTCTTCCTTCTTTACATACCATTTTACTTAATTAGAACACTAACGAATTGTTTGATGTCATATTAAAAGGTGTTTCAAATGACAAAATTGGTCAGAGATTCCATTAAAAAAATTAACGTTCTTGCATTAAACAGGTCGAAAATTTAAATAAACCCTTTATCACTCAAAATTAGAATTTGAAGTTATATGTCAGTAAATTTATTGGAATTGAAAGCACAACAGTAATAATCGATTAGAATTTATACCTTCATTAAAATTAATGAAATCCTTAATTTCGACGAGGTACCGTATTTAGTGGCATTTTTCTCTCTTTACATAATTACTGTAATATATTAGTAGGAGAGCCTTCTACCAAAATTTCGAGTTACGACACGAGCAATTTCATGAAAAATGTTTAGTTCGAGTCAAAAGAAACAAGTTTTATTTTTGAAGGAAAGTCCCAGAATATTGCGGAAAGGGTGAAAATAAGTTTTCAGTCGATATAAAAAAAAAATTACGGTGATCAGGCAGACTCGCTTTAATTTCGTGTGAGAGTTTTTTATGTATTTTGCCGCCTCAAAGGGTTTTTTCGGGCGAGTGTCGGCGCGTGGCGTCGTATTTTATAGGCGTCTTCGTATTTCGTAGCGATCCCTCAAATATTAAGAAAGTTATTGAAGGTTCAACACCCCCGAGTCGGAGGATTCTATAAAATTTATGAGATTAGAAAGAGATGCGAGAATAATGACCGCTTTAGAAAATTTTCAAATTTTAACCAACTCAAAATTTTCGTCAAAATGTCAAAATTCCTCTATTTTGTTCGCTTCTACTGCCTCGAAAATCGCAGCAAGACCGTGCGATTTGCGATGTAGTTCTAAGTTGGACCCTCCATCTTGGATTTCTTGCCAGAACGGCGGCCCGGCGGTGATTTTTCGTTTGGAAATAGCGTTTAAAGATTTCGTGTTTTTGCAATTTTTTCAATTTTTCAAATTTTTCCAAACACGCGCCCGGGCCGAACTTAATAACTTGCGCCTCCTTCGAGATGAACCGGCGGCGTATCTTTTTTTTTTAAACTAGTTGTAATTTAGAAAATCGATTTTTGCCTTCTAAGAAAGTTATGAATTTTTGAAAAGAGGCGATTTTGTCGGATTTTAGCGATTTTTCAAACATAGAAACGCGCCACAGCCTTTCCGTTTGGATATAGAGGATCCTGACCTGGACTGCTGGCAAGATGAAGGAAACATGAAGAACTCTTTTTTTTAGGTCCATCTCCGATATTAGCCAAGATATGAATTTTTTTAAAAGTCGATTTTGCCGAAAAACTGTACTTTTCCGGGGGCCCTTGCTCCCCTCCCTGAAAGATTTTTCCGACCGAACTTTCAGGAGAGCTATAGAGCCAACCTTCCTCTCGGATCTCTGAAAATTTCGTTGCTTAATATCCATCAGCAGAGCAGAGCTCGGATAATCAAATAACTATTATGACCCATTTTTTTTACATCTTCGATAATTTGTTTTCACCCTGTTAGCAACCAGATAGAATTTTGTTTTGTATTGACATGAACTGTTGAAAAAAAAATAGAATCTTCGTGTCGCGATGAGGTCGAAAATCCTGGTAGAAGGCTCTCCTACTACATATATTGATTATGCAGTTACTTCAGATCTTAATCTTGCGGATAAAAATTGATTGGATAATTATTGATATATTATTATGTTTATTGTATGATATTATTTTAATATGGAAGTAATGCAGTTTTTGCTGTAAATAGCGGTTATATACAAACACAGAAAATATTAATAATATAAGTAATTTTGTTTGCAGATTTTAGTGTTTGATTAATGGTGAAGGATCCGGTGATAAGGATAATCCAATAAAGCAATTTGTGTATTTTCTATTCCTACTTCTCTGTCAATTTTGTTGTAGATATTTAGGTACCTATATACAAACAATGAAACTACGTGTTAAAAAAAATCATGAGAATCACATATAACAAACGTAAGGCGGTTTCGAATTGCTTTTGCAATGCGGTTTGTTAAAATTGAAAGAAACATCTAATATATCAGAAAGCTAAACCTATTGATCATAATAAAAGAAAACCGTCGAAATGGATAAATACAATACGGTACTAAAAGAGAACGTGGCCTGTTAGTTATATTGAAAGGTGCAGATCACGTGTAATGCTGGTGTCGTGGTTTCAGTACAGCAGCTGTAATTTCATTTTCCACTCATTTAGCTGTCCAGTCACGCACCAGATGGCTTTAGCCAAACCCTTTTCACATTCTACGTCCCACTAGAAAATTGTTATTTATTTCTGATTGTCCAATAGCAGAAACTCTAATTAAAAACTATTTATTTTATCTCAAAGTTAAAGTTGTAGTGTGTGTACTCACTTCTCTTCTTCTTTTGTTTGTCTGTCGTTTAACTGCCATCTTGCGACACGGATTTTTCTTGTAAATATGAGAAACAGTGATTTTAGTTTCACTTTAATTCAATTAATATTATTCATTCATCATATGTCGATGTAACCGTTACCGAGAAATACACTACAATTAATTCATTATTCCGTCAAATGAATGTCAGACAAATGGCTTTTTATGAACTATGAAAAATAGATGACGACACTTGTTGATATCTAGAATAACTCACATAATTTATAAAAAAACAATGTATGCATATTTGACAAGGATAGCACAAATCACCTGACGATATGTTTTGCCTGAACATTAAATTATTTATATTTTTGTGTAACCCACAAATCAATTGATCCTTGAAGCAATTTTGAGCGTTAACTAGATCATGTATCGAGTCAGTTAAAGCAGGTTTGCAGCAGATGACGATGTGTTAACGCTTAAATGCGCGACCTGGTAAATTAACAATTCCGGTTCCGTTTCAATCATCAATCAAGGCAATATATAATTAGGTCAAAACGCAGCCTATGAACGTACACGCTGATACAGAAAGCCGATAATCCTGCCGCAGACAATTTACCTACTGGTAGTATATAATAGACCATACATAGATATCAACAAAGGATAACGTACGGTATAGTTGGAGATGGGAATTAAAACAGAATCAAAGTGGAAAACAAATTGCAACTGTTTTGTTGCGAGCAAATTAAACGTACCTTACTAATAAGGGTTCGGCTGCTCAATTAACATTTGTGGTGATAGCTGGCCAATTTATTTTCATAAAAAGTCTGTAGGTATATGCAAGGAGATCTTTTTACATTTTTGTGCACTAATGATGTTTTCAGCATTTATACATAACAATAAGTTACTCTAATAAGACTCCATCTTAAGTTACTGTTTATGGACTTAAACGTAAAGCTACTGCAAAATAAGAATACACTGTTAAGTTTCACAAGGCGATAGTGAAAAAAACAATTTATTAATCCTATAAAAATTTATTTGTGATGAATAAAAACAATATATTTAAAGTGATAATAAAAATAATTGTAACTAGAGAATGATGATGAACGAAGTTTACCAATGCAATTGTGAACACTAAGCCTGCCGGAAGCATAAATACCATTTGAAATTATAAATATTTTATTGTTATATATCACTCGTAATACTATGTTACTGCGTTAAAAAGAAAATAGTTTACATTTTTGGGCGCTAGGCGTGCTTAAAAACGAAATTCACTCATGCCGCTCTTTTATTCCAGTGCTTTGCCGACATTTCATTGAATAATGTAATTCAGCACAGAGTCACTGACAAAAAACAAAGGGTGAAAGAAATCTTACAAAATAATTAAGTCAGTAAAATAACGTACAAGCTATTTTCCATTTAGACCTGTGTACCAACAGACTTTTAATTTATTTCACAAACTAAGAATGTTCATTCGTCTGTTTTTAAATTTCACTTAAACTTTTGTAAAAGTGCACTGAAATAATACCTACTGTTTTACGAAATTAATTAAGTATGGCTTCATGAATATTAATGTTGCCGTAATGTGTTTCCTGGAACATTCATTAAATTTTAATTCTAGAGAAAAATAGGCGTAAATTTTAAGGAAATACGCGACAGAACAAAACATTGCGAAGGTAATACAGCTTTTTAATTTGGGGGAACTCTCCACAGTCCAACAAAATTTAATTTTAATTAACAATGAACAATGAGTAGGTTGAATATAACATTGTCGTCACTATGAAAAAAAATTATAATGAAACTTTTGTTGTCATAGCTATTGTCTAGTCAAATTCGTTCACACTTGAGCATTTGTTATACGATAATTTTTATTTATTGCAGAAACGTATTTTTTTCTAATAGCATTAAGATATACAACCCATACAACCAGATAGAATATTAGAAATTCAATAATAAATTTAACTATTGTGTCATCTTTACTTCCTTATATACGTAATATAAATTTAGACAAAGGAAGTATTGCAATCGCGAAAAATCATTTCGACCTTAATAAATTTAGTAAGTTGCTTAATCTGCCAATAAATAAAGGGGGGGCGAGTGTTAAAACAATTTTTCAAGATTTGAATAGATTTACACATTTTGTATCTTAATAAATTAAAGAAATTTATATTTTTTAAATGTCTGCAGTCCATCGTTATTTTACAGAACATTTTGCATCATTCTGGAGTCCTCATATATACTGTGAGAATCTAATGAATAAAAAAAATATTTGTAGACTTTATGTGCGTTTTAAAATGTGTATCGATTTCCTTGATGAGATTACTTCAAAAGCGGCAAGGGATCGGAGGGCTACGACCGGACTACAAGTAATTATTTTAAATTTTTATTGAATTATCTGAAGAGACGCTGTGCTGGGCAAAGGTCTGGTAATATAAAGGCAGGATAAATAATGAGCACCGTCGTGAGCCTTAATGAATAGACCGAAGCAGTTAAGGATTAGTCTTAAAAAGTTTGCAAAAGACTGGCGTCGCCTCCGTATTATTAATAATGCTTAATAATTTATTATGGCCTTTTGAAGTATAAATTTCTTGATTTCAAATATAAAAAGCGTTCGTTTGCTAAATGGGAGAAAAGTTAGAAGTTGTATTTATTATGTACATTATATCCTACCATATACAGGGTGGCCAAACGAAAACAAAACGGCACTAGTTTTAAGCACTTAAATTAATTAAAAAAACAAACGTTTGGACACGTCAATTCTGTTTTTAAGAGGGGACACTTTTTAGGCGTTTACGCAAACCCCTATCTACGACCCGTTGGGCAGGGTGAGATTCACTCCTAAAATCTTAAATGGAAAGGGGGGGTCAAGTGAAACAAATATATAATATTATGTGAAACTGAATAAAATTTTATTTCTCATTTTTTGAGCACTTTTTGAGGCAGCTCAACGTTTTTTTTTTATTCATTTTCAACCCTTTTAGTTTTAATGAATTAAAATATTCTTAAAAAATCTGTAGGCTCATCGAAATGAAAATAGAAAACCATTGCATCATTCATTGATTTTTACTTATATAATTTTATTTATATCTATAATTGTATATCTAAAATGTGTAACTATTGTACTCCGATATATTAAAGATCTTTACTAAATTTCTGCAGGTTAGAGCAAAATCGATGAAGTAGTCATTAACACAATAATCCTTTATTTGTCTAAAATATGGCGAATGCGCGGGTGATATCGTATATTATTATACAGGGTTCCCCATATTAAACTACCCATTTTGTTATTCGAATAAAATCGCTTTAAGTCGAGCAAAAAAATGCAAGTCGCCCTGCAACAATTGAGGACTTGAAAGACCGCATTTGAGAAGAAATTACAGGGATAGTTGGAGATTTTCTTCGCCGGGTGATGAACAATTTTGCATTCAGAATTGAAAGTTCAAGTTGATGGAGGGCATTTAGAAGACATGATTTTTAAAATTGAATAAATCTTGAGTACGTAATAAATCCCATAAAATTAGCTGTACATTAGTGTAATAAAAGATTTTTTTACTCGACTTAAAAGGATTTTATTCGAATAATAAAATGCGTAGTTTAATATGGGGAACCCTGTATAAACGAAAAATATAATTTTCGATTTGTGCCCAGCTTGTGAAATAATTCACTTGAACCAATTCGAAGTAATAAGTGAGCTAATCTAAAAACAGCATATACCTACAGGTCCAATTAGAGTATAAAAAGTATAAAAAAATATTTCATAATTTTAAAATTAATATAATATTTTTCCTGAATGTGGTAGTATACTTTTATTAACATGCATTAAAATTAAGTAAAATCTTCACGTTTTTGATGGAGATTATAAGTATTGCCATTTTGTCAAATTTTAGATAACCAGAAATGTGAACAATTCCTTTTTAATAATTCTTATCAGAGAGTACATTTTCGGTCATATTTATTTAAGTAACTTAGTTGGTGACATGCGCATTGCGCATCAATGTATTGTGCACTATTTCAGTACATTATACTAAAGAACATGACGTGCTGGATATCACTTCATTATTTTCCCCAACAAGAGGAAATCTTCAGGTAAAAAATAAAATTCATGTAAAGTACACAATTTTATTGCTCTTTACTTCTTAAGTGAATCACTGTTCTTTGCACGGTGACATATTTTTAATAAATAATGAATTTGACTTTTAGACATCCTTTTTCATATGGAAAATCAATATCATCAACAAATTATGATGCCATGCATTGTTAATGTTTAGGTATAAAAAATTACCAGATTCCAGATTCCTTTACTAAATACTTAAAAAGATATCAAATATTAAACTTCAGCTACATCTTTAATGACACACTTTAAGTGTTGAGCAGTGTATTTTATTTGCTCTACAATACCTATTTTCTCTCCGTCCGCTATTTACGATTTTATAAATATTCCCACAAATATAATATACTAATACTATTACTCTTGTCAATATACTGCATAATCGAATAATAAGACGCTGCCGCATTCGTCAATTTGGCAAATGGGCTTTTAGGTTTTTTGTTATCTTATGACACTGCTAAAGTACACGAGCAAATGAGGACGGAGCATTCAAGTGAACCTTAAAAATGGTAGTGGTTTTAAAATGTTTAAAAAAAACATCCATCTATTCAGTGTCTTTAAATGGATTAGATTAAAAAACGCGTTAATTCCATTACAAAATGAACGCCGCCTATTGATTTTGTAATTAAGTCTTTTGTGCGGCAATAAATAAATTAAAAAGAGCTTTTTACAAATAAAAATGTTGTATACACTGTTATCTTATTATTTCCTTGACCTAAAAAATTTTAATGTTGGTATTAAATTAAAAATCAATTAAGCAGATTTTGCAGAAAATTAATTTGTAAATTTAGTTTGCGTAAATAAATATTTTGTGCTTCCTCATAGTCATTGAGTCCGGGTAAAGTTATGTGTTGATTATAAAGAACATGATCTATTGTATTTTAACGAAAGAAAACAGACAAATCAATATTTTCAGAATCAGAGTCATAGTCTGCGAAACATCATTGTTTTTATTTTAGTTTATTTATATTTTATGTTAAAAAAACAACCTTTATTTGTTCCTTTGACGTAAAGTCACAGGCGTAAAGGTTATTTAAAAAAATTCCATATATTTTTTGGATTGTCTGGAAAATGTTCAGAAATGTGGTAGTAAATCCCAAATAAGAAAAGAAAGAAAAAAGAAACATAGTATATACCAAAGACAAGAACTGGATATAAGTAGCTTTAAAATTTGTAGGTTTGAAGCTAGTCACTGCTGTTGAAGAAATCACTTTGTGTTTTACTTTCGTCGTCATTAATGTTTATAATTATTTCAGAATTATTGTTCTCCTTTTAGTATACCATTCTTCAATTATTTCATTGGAATGTCTCACACTGGCATAACCCATGCTCCCCAACATGTTTATTATATGGAACTCTTTTGCATCTGCCAAATCATTTCAATTGCATTAAATTGACAGTTATTTTAAAAAAAAAATCCAGATATTTTTCTGATTATCTGGGCCTATTCAAGAATGTGGTAAATCACAAATAAAAAAATTAAACGATACCACAAATAACTTTTAGACAATATAAAGAATTTACCCTACTATTTTTAAAATCATTGGCTGATGATTTAGTGAATATTCAAATAATAAATGAAAATATTGATCAACCTATTTTTAACACTTTGATTAAGTTATACAGATTACAAACTTAAACTGGAATAAATTTTATAGCTTAAACTAAAAAATGGCTATATTTCAGCCATAATGTTGTTAGTTTGTCCTGGAGGGGTGCAACCACATCTAACCTTTTTCTTAACGTTACGTGTTAATAAAATTTTAATTTAAACGGTGTTTAAATATAGGTATTGTTAAAAATTTACAAAATATCCTTCTTTTAAATGAAGAGGCTGTTTATCTTCTCCCTGAAGAAACTAAACTAAATTTTTTAGTTGTCATGTAACATTTGTGCGTTTACAAGCTCTGTAAATTAATTTAAAAAATATCTTATTTAATAGAAACCCTTCATATCGAGATTTTAATGACGATCGGGTGTGGTGAAAGGTGTTAAACTCTGCCTGAGGTTGCACGATTATTTAGAGAACAGCATTCAGATTTACCACCTATTAGCAAAGGTACAATTAGTAAAATTGGGGCACGATACCGGGAGAGTTGGGTCATATGAGGGATGTACCTAGACAATGACAATCCATTGTTGGAGACGATATTAAGTCGAACGTTGTTACCTATTCATGTCAATCATATTATTGTTCTAAAAATAATTAAAAATGAAAATATGCATTCTTCATGATGCAGATATATCAGGAATTAACTCAGTATGACCCGTATTGCAGAATTGAATTTTAGGAACAAATGATGAACTTCATTATTCGTAATCAAATATCTCTGGAATGGTGGAATGGAGAGTTTTTTTGGGCGAACACATGTTCACTTTATATGATGAAGTTGATAAGTTAGTAATCTCTTATCTTACTAAAAGTAGGGATTTTTACTTGCTTAACACAACTTTATAGCCTACCGTTTTATAGCTTCTGCAATATAGCTGACATACAGTGTGACCCACTTTTCATGATATCATCTGATATCCGAATATTTTGAAATTTTGGTGGTGTATATATACCTATAAAGTGAGTCTTAAGAAGTAATAACATTTTATTTTAGTCGGAGGTGTCCAATTCTAGGCTGAGAAAAGATGGCCGATTTTCAAAAAAGTATGGCAATTTTTTTTTTTTTAAACCAGTAAGATATTCTTAATCGGCACCTTTAGAAATATCTTTGTACAAGATTACATTGTAGTGGATTCAAAGGTGTTTGAGATAGGGGCCGTCCATATGTAGCTTAAGTTTTAACACAGTCGGGTTGTCGGACTTTCCGAAGAACAGATAACCAGTCGAATATTTTGAAGGTTATTCAGAATAAAGTGACAAACACAGTAGTGTGAACGCGGCCAACATTTATGGCCCTGGCAAAGTAACTCTTCTGCATCTCCAAAGAGTGTAATGACATTTAGAGTATAGAATAAAGAGTATTGTAACGCAACAGATTTATTTTTTGTCCTCTACATACCAGCAGAGATAAATTACCCGTAGCGCCCGTAGCCAATGGCTTGCCCTTTTCATCATGTCATATCGTTTCTAGCACTAGCATGACAAAAGCTACTAAACCTTTCGTCGATATAAATTATTACTTTTTTATGGGTGTAATTAGCAATTTACGGTTTTGAAAATAGGCCCACACTTTGTAACAAGAAGTGTGTTGCACCAGAAATGTTTTAAATCTTATTTCGTATTTGGGATTACTACGTGGTTTACAAATAATTTTGAGTATGTTTTTTGTGTTTGCAAATCAAGAGGGCTCTTTTCATGTAACAAAATAGGATTAAAAGAATTTTCCAGAATATAAAATTATGACTATGCAACATTTCAACCAATTTTTGCTGGGGTGGTGACCCCTTTCCATAATTACAAAAATATGATCTGGCTTAAAAAAGAATAAGTAAAAAACAATAAATCAAAATTATTTGTAAAAACTTAATGTAAGACTTTCAGAATTCAATCTTGAAATCATTCGAACCGTATCTCTATAACTAATATTGATTTCGTTAAAATTGCAGACCAGAAATGAGACTCACTATATATCTCTTTGATTTATTTTTAGCAAGAAATTTTTTTTTAATGATATGTTACAAGAACTGATGAAATAACTGTTCAATATGAGAACTAACTTTAGAAGTCTTTGATAAATGCGAGTTACTGTATTATTAAATTTACTGCTATTACTTATCGAATTATTAACATTATTACCAAACTCCCCACATGAAATTTTAAATATTAACTGTAACATATTTTTGTCGATATTAAAAACTCATTATACCTCTCACTACCACAAGTAGTATCTTCTTTTAGTAGGAATATAAAGCTCAATGTAACTAACGCGATGCTAAAATTACAAAAATTAGCATACCACATCATTTTCAAGCAAGAAGCTAGCACGAAATCATCCTTTAATTTATAAACAAAAGGAAGAAAATGACTGGGTCGAAATAAAGACCGCAGGAGTCGAGAGACAATGGCGGCTGTAAGCGGTGGGGCTCTTACAATCACATTCAACTAATATCTGAAGCTTCCCTGTTAGGATCTTACACAATAATGATTGTGGTGACACTTCGTCATGGTGCAGATATTGTGTTGCCGTCCTGCGGCATTTCACGAGCGTGGGCTTAAGATTATTAATTATTTCACAGACTTTTCTTATTCATTTGTTCTAAAAAACAGAACAACCATGAGAGATAAAATTTAAAATCATTTTGTGGATATCCACTTACGTTTATTTAGTCTAAATTCATTGTGTAGGAGCAAAAACAATTGAAAAAGAGCTTCTTTAAACCTCTTTTCTTTGACAAGGATTAAGTATTTACAATTAATAGCAGGTAGAATTGAAAGGTGTAAAAATGACTTAGTGGCAATAGAAGGCTGGGCGCTAATACGCGGATTGCAGAAAAATAATGATAATTTTGACACTCTTTGCTCTTTTGACGACACAAGTATAGTCGAATTCATTTTTGTACCGCAGATAAAAAATTACCGACAAAGGAACACGTGCGGCGGCTTGTTTGAACGTTAAAGAGGCCGCGTTTCTGCTTTGTAAATGCGGCATTTTTTCCCTGCTTTACAGATATCAAATGAACTATACTCGTATAACCGATTTGTAGAATTTAGAAATATTAGGAATTAAGTATCCGATTGATGTACAAGGTAGGGCTAATACAGGAGCTGAAGCTATGAAACGGTTCAACAAAAATAGTAGGTGCGAGGTGAAACTCTCTTGGATTGATGATACATCAAGATTATTAGGAAATAAAGGTCTAGCTAAGAACCAAGAAGTTGAATACATGCATTAAATAAATATACTGATTAAAATAAGGTGTTTACTCTTTGAACGGGAGCATTATTGATACCGTTTCTGAATCAAGTCGATCAGAAGTGAAGTTTTTATTGGAGTCACGGTGGTGATACCTACATTAAATAAATATACTGATTAAAATAAGGTGTTTACTCTTTGAACGGGAGCATTATTGATGCCGTTTCTGAATCAAGTCGATCAAAAGTGAAGTTTTTATTGGAGTCACAGTGGTGGTTACGAGTATTAGGACCAAAGTGGTTAGAAGACAATTTTGAATATAGTTGATACTTATGCAGAAGGAACATAATAGGTATGCAGAGTCAAAGAAAAGTCAAGATATAACGTTAAATTGTGAAACAGTTAGATATGTCTTCTGTTACTGTAGATTATCTCTACTTTTCTCAGTACCTACTCGAAGACTGTTCGAGTTCTAGCGTGGATTTTAAGATTATATCAAAGAACTCATAAGGAGAGACCTGATTTAGAGGTGACATTCCAAAACTATGAGCGTGCTGCGATAACTCTTATCATGATAGTACAGAATAATAATAAAGCCGTTTATTATTATTATTATTATTATTAATTGTTTTACAAAAAGTGATTCCCAAATCAAAGATATACAAGTATTCTTAGATAACAAAGGGTCCATGAGAGTGAGGACTAAACTCGTGTACGGAGATGATGAAGATGCATTCAAATATCATATTTTGTTGCCATATAAGAATATTATAATAGAACGACTGATTGAAGAAGAGCATAGAATAACTTGTCACACATCAGGAGTTCAAACTCTTTTGGTGAAGTTGCGAGAAAGATTTTGGATAATTAAGGGAAGAAGGGTGGTGAAAAAATCAGTTCTTGACAAATGTGTGATTTGCAGGAGGTTCAAAATAAAAGCCATGCAAACACCATTTGCACCTCTACCCAAGAATCGAATAAAGAATGTGACTGCTTTTGAAGTCACTGGAATCTGGAATAGATTTAGTTGTGGCTTTATTCCTGAAAAATTATGAAAAAACGTGGACTGTTTTATTCACGTGCGCGATATACAGAGCTTGTCATTTTGAAGCTTTTCTATTTACCTTGAGAAAGTTCATTGAGAAACTTTTCAACAATTATTTAGTTATTATTTAGTTTTCGCAATAACAACGTGTTGTTTTATCGTGTTAGTAGAGTCAATGAAGCCTACAAATCGATGAAATTTCTCAACAACAGTACCAATCATAATGAAACTCTATTTAAAAATATTTCATATATCTACTACATATATTACTTGATATCAGAAACATTCCCGCGAGTGGAATAAAATTTTTGAATTCTAATTTTGAAAATTTGCGAATTTTCTTGATACTTATTTGAAAAATTCATAAATTTCATAGATAAACTCGCACTTATGACGAAAAAAATGATTAAATAGCCTGCTAGATCACCAGACTTAACTAAACTAAACTTTTTCTTGTGGGGTTATATCAAGGACATCGTATACAAGGAGTCGCCGACAACCGAGATAAATATGCGGGAGAGAATAATACATGCGTTTGAAAATATTTCACATCGAATATTAACGGAAGTGGAAAGGTCTTTTCGAGAACGAATAAATTTATGTCTACAGCAAAACGGAAGACACTTTGAACATTTAATGTAGTTGTAGTTTAATATACTGTTGTTTTATTAAAATTTTCTTTAAATGAAAGTATCTCTAAAACGGATAGAAATTCCAATAATAACACCTATACAAAATATGTTTTCATTCAAATTCTGCATATTTCTACGTAAAAATATACGGGGTGTTTCATTTGAAAAAACTGAGATAAATCAATTTAAAACATTCGGAATTTATATTTATTTTTCGAGTGCCCTGTACATGATGGAACACAAACAATTTTAGATACGGTATCCTACGACCTTTATCAAAAAGTTTTGAACCTTGTTTTGTTTTCAAACCTCCGTTCGGAAAAATGGAGAGCGTTTTTCTTTAGCGATGTAAACTGCTTTATATTTCATTTTTAATTTTTTACTTCCAAGTGAAGCATTAGAATGTTCTCATATTTTAGGTGTGAATGAGGAACATTAAGGCCGTCTGAAATATGGTAAAATATATAGGGTGTTTCGTTTAAAAAAACTTGCCTGACAGGCGTCACAATTTTTTGTGACACCCTGGACGTTCGAAAATATTTTCCTGCGGTGCTCCTTCACATTTAGTTAAGAGCTGTACTCGAATGAATTTCCTAACTTGTATGGTATAGGCGCTATGGAAGCCCGACGCACTGTTGGAGGACCCTGTATGTATGTATGTACTATATCAACCATAAACACGATATTTATAGAAGAGGTTTCGCGTTCTCTTTCGCCTTGTTTATTGTAAATGCTTGACCATCTTTTTATAAACCTAAGTGCAGCAGATCACGATCGGAAAAAAATATCAAATGTTCAAAATAATCAACGAGATAGAACAGCCGGAATCTCTTTTACAAATCGTCAACTTCATAAAAACCTTAATTTCAAAATCAACATGATATCTTGTCTATATTAAATTTGTCAGTTCCATTTTGTTTAATTGTCATCTTGAATCAAAATATCTAACTTGGTGAAAAATGTGGTAAATCATAATTTTTTGTTGTGTATAATAATGCGATGCTCTAGACATGGCACAATTAGAACATTTTTCCTATTTAAAGATACCTTTTATAGTAAATAGGATTCTGTAGCTACCAGTGATATTAAGTTAAAAAAAAACATAAAAATTAAACATGGCACATTGAAAATTATACACGGTATCAAAGTATAAAATGTACTTTAAATATTAAAAAGTTTACCTTCCTCCATCATTACTAATACGGCGGCTTATGTTCGCAGTCTTCCCTTGTCTTCCACTCAGACTGCCGACAATGTTGCGCTCTCAAATATTCTCTGTAATCCCTGCTTACAGCCTCTTTTCATTTAGTATATGACGTAAGGAGAAACACTGTCACTGCCTAAATTACTATCTGGGCCTTTCTCTCCTCCACTGGCTTTGTGTAATTGCTCGTGCTTTCAATTATGAAACGAGTAAAAAAATGCCATTTGCCGCAGGCTACGTTGAAATTTTACTTGCGAATAATTTTGATGCGCATTTATTGAGTGGACAGATTATTTTTTAATAGAATTTCGACTTGAGTTTTCAAGGATAGAGTGAATATTTTAAACACAATTTCGATGTTGTTACGAGTTAATATTTCGCTGGTTGTGTCTGCAAAATTATGTAAATTTTCATAACATTTTAAAATAAAAAAAATTAGATAATTCTTTACTGGTAAAATTGAAATACAGGAAATACCTGTATAGTTAACAGGGTCTGATCCAAGAGAGTCAGAGAGAGAGGTTCGATAGGAAAACATTTTACTATTTTTGGTCTTTTTTAGCGAATGAATCACTAAAAGTACTAAATACCTACGCAAACATTATAAGAGTATATATTTGTTTTTATTTTAAAACGTCAGTTGTGGAAAAAATTATTCACTCAAAATATGAAATACTCATGGCTTTGAATAGTACGTAAGATAATTATGCAAACAACTGATATTTTGGAATAAAAATTCATCATTGTAGTCATGTTCAACTTCAACACAGGCCAATCATTTTCTTGGCATCTATTGCTTAAGAAAAACGTTATGGAAAAAAATAGACCATCTCTTTCTCATCGAGTCTCTTGGATACAGCTTTATAATGATTTTATTTTTTTTAAAGTAGTAAAAATAAGACGTATTGATATCTACTTTAAATTATTTTTTTGTTTCAGGTAAGAATATGTAAATAGTTAACATACAACTGATCTGACATATGCTCATCAACGAGTGGCTATAAAATTATAAAATGAAGAGTATGTTTAAGAGGTAAGACATTTAAATATTAGTCAGCTTAATAAAATAAATGTTAAAATTAAAGTACATTTTTGTACAAAACGACAAATTTTGTAAAAAATTGATGACTCTTAATTAATATAGCGGTAGCAGTTGGACGATATTCAGTATTTACTATATTTTTATTACCCTTGTCGAATAACTCTTAGAAGTTCTAAAATAGGACATAATTATTTCCACCTAGGCAAATATAAATAAAAGAGTGATGTTTAGCAGGGTTAAATAATGCTGCATCTTGTTTCACTTTCGGGGTCTGTGGCACTATTAATTTTTCTTATAATTATTTCCTACATGCTATAAGGCGATTAGGCGATTTTTGTCTCGATGAATCATTCAATTTAGTACATAGTTATAATTTAGTATAATAATCTTTAATTTATCTAAAATATGGCGAATGCGCAGGTTAGTTCATATTATTATGTAAACGGAAAAATTATTATTCGATTTTTTGCCCATACTGTAGGTACTAGACGTAACTTAATGAAACACCATCCATATTATACTTTATAATATTCATTCAGAGGATTTGTTTAAACCAATTCGGAGTAATGAGTTGTATATCGGTATTAATTTTAAGAGAAAATATGAAACTAAAATAGATACTACATATACATATGGTTACCATGTTATAAGATTAACTTTAATATTGTAACGAAGTGATTTTTTCGATCAAGTTATGTTCATTTTTGCTTTAAATATTACTGTCACTTGGATACACTCTGCCGCTGTTTAGTAGATGAATTATGTTCTAGTTAAGTTATAAATGAGTTGTTAAAAAGGTCCGCTGGTAAACAAGCAATTAAGTAATTAATTGAGTAATTTTCGACAGTCCCCCGTATAATTAAAATCCTAGAATTATTATAAATAATGACCGAGTCGGAAATAAAAATCATTCATTACTAAAATTGTTAATCCTTGTCCGTTTTAATCCGTTTCTTTTTGCAACATGGTATATAAATTACAAGTAACTCATTTCCGGTTAAATGCATTTCGAGTCACTGCACGTAGCTGCATAAACCGCTGCACCTCTGCAAGGTACGCCGGGTGATGCATTTGAGTCCGTCGTTTAAACTCGGTGACCACTTCTCTTTTTGACACGACCGAGAGCTACGTCAGAAAGGTAATAAAAATGCCAAATGGCCCTCCCGTCGAGATTTAGATCCAACCTACCGCCAGCACGAGCAGATCCAGTCTACCGTCCGCAGGAAAAGATCCAGCCGCCAGCCGTTATTATTTCCGTACCGCCGCTCCGTTGTTTTATAGTAAATTTCTTCGAATAAAACCTTGGTAAGAATTCAACGCAACCTGCTACATTTAGTAGGTACTGCCTTCAGTTAAGTATAGATATTTAGAGTTTTGATTGTCCGTGAATATTGCCGTATTTTGCTACCAAAGTAAATTAGAGCTAATTCATAAGACCTCCGTTGGTTTATTCTTTTTATCATTGCATAAATTGTACACCAGCTGGTCAGATTTTCTCGTCGGGTAATCCGACAGGCTGTCATGTACAAGGGTTTTCGGAAAACCCAGTGCATTTAGAAAGTCATTCCTAAAAGTGCATCCACTGATTAGATTTTCTCGTCGGGTAATCTGTGAGGTACCAATGCATCAGGGTGACTAGTAAATTAGTAGTAAATGACATAATCAGTTAAACCATAGCTCTACGTTTGTGGCGGTAGTTCGCCGTATTTTTATTTAAATAGTAATAAAAGACGTAAATATCTATAGCTAACGGATTGCCCGCCGTTTCTAAAACCATCTTAGTGGAAAGGTCCGTTTGCTTGTCGTACACCGCAATTTATCAATTTCACGTATCCGAAAATTCCGCCGTAAAAATCGCGTCCATACTTGATTACCAGCATGCCTAATTTGTAATTATTTTAAGAAATAGTTTTATACATACTCGACTGAATAGTCCAGGAGGTTTGAGAATTGATTAATTTGTTCATCATTTATTTCTGAATAAACACGTTATTTTAAAGAGGTAAAATTCACGAGTTATTATTTCTGTAATTCTATTTTCTGATTAATCCGTTTGAGCAGTATGACTGAAATCCATTAGATATAGTCTCCAGCTCAGACCTCTGGCTATACCGTATCATCCACTGTTTTGCTACTCAGGGTTGTTCTCCCAAATAGGAGAGCCAAAAATATAGTGTAGTTCTTCGCACTCAAAAATTGAAGAGCTGGCGCCCGAGATTTCCGTAGAAATTGAGAGATTACGTAAGTATCTGACCGAAAGTACCGCGCTAGAAAGAAGAAGCATTACAATATATAATTAGGATAAGAAATTAAAGAAAAATAAACAGAGAAAATAACATACCTAGATGAATGCAGAGAGCGCATCGTGAAATGACATAAATACGAATTGAGGTTTTTACATGAGCGACATGAGCGTACTAATATAATACTTTCATTTTTAAAATATTGAGGAAATTTATTGTGCCTTTGTAATATAATTTATTTAACTTCCAAGAAATCGCCGGGATAGGACAGGAACAAAACTAAATTAATTAAATCAAGCGATTGAACTAATTCAGTTTTGTTTCTGTCTTATCCCAGCGATTTCTTGGAACATTCCTAAAATATAAAATCAAATTTTCATTGTATCTTTGGCTAACAGGGTCTTAGGTATTTACCTGTTTCTTAAAAGTTAATAATTCTGCATTTTTAGTGAAAAAAATTATAAGCAAAAAATAGCAATGACCCTTTTTTTTCTTCAACAAAAGTTCATCTAATAAAATTGGTTGATGAATAAGACATCACAATTATAATTATTGATAAGACTTTAAGATTCTGATATTTACCATATTTATGAACAACATCGCATAATTATTTTTTGCGATTTGTCTTTTTTGAATATTGGTAATTAGAATAGTGCAAAACAATTTAAATAAGATTTAGAAATGGTGGCTACTAAATAAATTATCCATTTGCCTTTAATAAAATGCATTAAAATCTGATAGATTTAGGTTCGAAGGTACTATAGAACAACTAAACGACTAAATTGCATCAACATAATAAACTAGATCTGACTTTATATGCCAAACTTAAATACGCTGCGATCGTGTGATATTCTTATACTAGTGTACAGGGTAGTTCCATATATTTTGACACCTACCTACAGTTTCTATTTTTAGAGACATGAAAAAAGTGTAAAAATTAAAAAGATAGGTTTTAGTCTGAAGAAAATTAAAATAAAATGGCATCAGGAAGTAAAGAAAAAGGCGCAACTTATATTTTTTAAATGAAACACCCTGTACATGTACATTTTTGCATATTCTGAAAGATCTTTTTTCTCTGATTCCAGAAATATATAAAATGCTGTCATTTGCTCCATCCGTTCTGGAAATAACTTATATTTTTTTTTAAATAAAATAATAATAATAATAAAATATATTTTTTCATATTTTGAAAGATATTCCACATCTTAAAATTACATTACTTACATTAATTACATTTTAACGCATTTGGAATTTTGCATAAAAATCTGGTGGTAAACAGTCAGAAATTATCAGAAATATTTTGTCAGTTTTTTTCATGACAATATGGCTATATTCTACTCGAAATGTTTTACACAAAGAGGCACACTGTATTAAAAACAACTCCTACTACTAATATAATCTACAATAAATAAATTTTGTAAATTTGCGAATGTTTGTAATTGTCTTTTACTATTTTTAGCTTCCTTATTAATTGTAAAATGTATACAAACCTAAAATAAGTTAACAAATATAAACACTATTACCTATAATCATTTTAAATTCTGGAAATCAGCGCTGACAAAGTTTCCCGAAAAATGTATTTAAATAACTCGCACCAGTTACATCGGTGGAATGCCATCATAAAATCAAACACTTTACATTTGGTGTTTCTA
Organism: Rhagium mordax; assembly: GCA_963680705.1. NCBI lineage: Eukaryota > Metazoa > Arthropoda > Insecta > Coleoptera > Cerambycidae > Rhagium > Rhagium mordax. The sequence continues at coordinate 110,037,727 of OY796656.1, forward strand.
TAATCTTCACATTCCTTTGTGGTGTTTTGAAAATAATTTCAATAGAAAGTACAATATTGTTCTATACTAGATTTTTTTATAAATCGGTTTTCTCTCAAAACAATATTGTAAATATTTGGACCTCTTCACTTTTTTGGTACCAGCAATTCGATTAATATTTCACGAAAGGGGAAACTAAGAATGCTGCTATAATAAATATAATAAAGGTTATGATTTTCCAAGCTACGCCTATGCCCATCTTCCATATCTATCCTACCATCCACTGGCACCAACAGCCGTGTCATATTATGTGACATAAAACCCAACTACATAAAAATACAGGCTTTAACTTTTGACTCTACTTTTAATATCCCAGAGTAATGTTTCAGTGAAATGGTACAGGGACGGCCTCGATATTCGCGGGTTTTGAATATTAGACGATATTTAAGGATTATTTGTCCTAACTTGCTTAACCTAGTAGATTATCAAAATAAATGAAATAATTTGGTTTCCTTGCAATATTTTAGTGAAATATAAAACTTAATTTTGTTGTATTCATAGAATGTTCTATCGTAGCTTCTTGCAATTAATTGACAAATAAGTCTTGTGGTAATGTATGTATTAAATTTTAACAATTTGTTTTCAATGCATTGAAATAAATAAATAAACCATACGTTTTTTGTCTGTAATTTAAGTCCTTTTGCTTTAAAAATAATTATCCATGTCCCTCACGTGAGAATATTTATTACTGTGCTTCTGTCTACAATTGAGAGAACGTATTTATACGGTATAATTTCAGGTATTAAATCATGTTACGTCTAGAATTAATCCATCAAATTAACGGGCTATTTACTAAATGACGATAATATCACAAATCATGAGTGTCTAGTTAATCAATTTTCCGCTATCTTCACTACTTAATCCCATTAGTTGAATGAATTTCAATATTAAATTGAACGTATATTGCATTTTACTTAATGTATTATAAACAGAATATTTGTATCTATGGATTCTCAAGCTATCACGACAAATAGACAGACGAACAGATAACGAAAAATACTCATCTGTCCCTATCGGCCATCATACATTATTTATTGTCTATGTTGCTTATAGATAACTGATGTACTCATCATACAAGACAGAGGGATAAAAACGTACCTACTTATAATTTTTTTTACGGTTTTATACATTTTTGTGGTAAAGAACCTTAAAAAAATGGCTTTTAGTTAACAATGCAAAAGAAAGCATGGGCCTAGATTTGTTTTTGTTGAACTGGCATTAATACTGACAGTTGCAGTTAAGTACCACATTTAATCATTAATTTTAATTCAAGATTGAGTTGACAATAATCACAGTACAAATATATGATCCATGAAAATAATAATACACGAACTATACGGTCCTGTAAAGTAGGGCGCCCTTAGGAGGTTCTGAAGTGCTCACTGTTCTGCTTGTCGACGGTCGTATCGACCTGTATTGTGTTATGCACTCGAGCTGACGAGCATTCATTTACTCTTCTACTTACTTTCAGATATCGTCGCTGTTAACTCCTTCCCTCACATTAAAACGAGAAAATCATGATAAAATTGAACATTTTGTTACCTGATCTCTTTCATAAATTTCTCTCATTGTAGTATATTTGAATATTGCCTCATCTTCGCTTTAATTTGAACATTGTACTGAATTGTAAAGGTGCAATTTTTTACAAACAATGGATTTTATTCATTGCATTCGGTGTAACTGAAAACTTAATTTAAATAACAACCAGTTTTCACTACTAACTATCTGCAGACGACTACTTTTGTTTTGTTTATAATAGTGTTATTTTAAGTATCAAACACATGAAATTGTATACTTACCTTTTACATTTTATGAAAATACATACTTTTTAATAAAAAAAATATATACATATACCTACATACGTGCTTAATATACATATGCATTAAGTATGAAATACATTCATTATTTCTTAATACGAAAATAGTTTGAAAAAATCCTTGGACGATTTTAGATTTTATTAGCTCGACATCTTTGGTACTTCAGTTCAAATCGAGTTCAAAAAAAATATGAGCGAAAATTAGTTAATTAACTAACTAATGCTGCATATATCGTTATCAGTAACATTTTACAGCGATGAAAAAAACAAAAAAAAAAAAAAAAGAAAGAACCTTTTGGATTAATGATTTATACTTGAGTAAAAATTAATATGATGGTATGAACTTCTATTGCAATTGAATGATACATTTTTTAAATAATTCACGAAAAATTCCGAGCAGATTTTGTCGTTCTTCTAGAAATGGTTCAACCAAAAATTGTTAGGAAAAAAAACATTTTTTAGATAAGCAATACCTCCAAAAGAAGACTTGCTGTTCCTTTACTATGGAAATGTTTTCGGAAATGTCTGCGAACAAGCCGCAATGATGGCAATTTAAACGAATGCGAACGAATAGCAAGGTTTCCCAGATGTATTACTTTAGTGACCTTGTTTCCGAGTAGAAACAATTGTAGAACTTTTGTTGAAAACTATTGGTATCAACAAAAGACTATGGATCTCTACATTATGCATTAGCTTTTCGAAAATATCTTGATCAAGTATTTCCAAATAAAGGTGGATTACAAGACGTGGTAGTGTTGAATGGCCGCCAATATCACCGGATCTTACATCGCTAGGTAACTATAAATAAATCATTATAAACAATTTTCAAAATAAGTTCTTTTTGTTAAAATTGAAACTGAAACGTTAGAAAACAAAAAACAGTTTTTTTATCTAATTATATGACCGAGAAACGTAAGAAGCTACAAATCAAATTAATTGAAAATAATATACTAAAATTGTCTATTATTCGGATTTTAAAGTGTGTACAGGGTTTTCGTTATATTTTGACACGTACCGACAGCTTTAATCATTATAGATAAAGAAAAATCTTAAATACTTAAAGAATTTTCGTTTATTATCTTAGAATTAAAAAATTTTAAAAATATTGTTAAACATTTGGAAAACGAATACAATTTAAATTTTTTTTTAAATGGAATGCCCCGTATATTATCGACTGATAAAAAATATCTTTTTTTCCTGATTTCAAAAATATATCAAATGTTGGTATTTGGATCAGCCGTATTTAAGTCCAAACAATTTTAAATTAAAAGGATCTAAGTAGATTGTCATGGCAAAACAAACGCATCAAGGAAGGTTGTTGATTTTGACGTTTTCTATAAAAAATTATAGTAAGACATTCTTAGCAAATTTCATTCCTTCAAATGTAACAAAAATGGTTGTCATGGCAATCTAGATCTGTTTTCTATTTAAAATTGTTTGGTTTTAACGTAATTTTTAAAATTTTTAAATTTTCAGAAGATAATAAAGGAAAAGTCCTAAAATTTTTGTATTTCTTTTTTTATCTTTAATGATTAAAACTGTAGGTGGGTGTCAAAATATAAACGAAAACCCTATACACAAACCAACTTATCTGAAGTGAACTTCATAAGCTAAGCTCATAGTTATATGGGATGGAAAAAACGGAAATAAAATTTTGCCCAATACACATTTTACCGGTCTAAGTTCAAAGAACTATGTTTTTGTTTGTATATCATGATCATTTGAAAGTCCTTTTATAAAATTTTGATGTATAAAGGATATGGCTACGTTTCTCTGTTTTTATTTTAATGAAATGCTTCATATATTGTATTTAAACTCATTTTGGGTGCTTACCTCGTACTGCCTCGTAGTACATACAATACTATCTGCATTCTTGTTTTCTCTAACGTTACAGTCGTGTTTTGAATCAGATTTTTTAATTTATCATAATCTTCGTGTACTTATCGGAAACTTTAAGTACGAAAATTAGCAAACATTTACAAAATAGAAATTAAGTATAATTTCCACAAGTTTAACTTTCTTATTTAACGAATAATAAGGAAGTATTGCCATCGTAAAGAAAAACGACTTGAATATTTCAGCGAAACTATGTTTTCGTCGTTTTTGACTTTACTGAAATATTGAAATATTTAGATAAAACTTTGTGTCTATATACTTTATGACCAACCTTAGGCTAAGTGTAAGTATTACAACTTCAGTAGATAAATAGAGCAGTGAAATTGTATAAAATTTATTAAAAAACGTATAACCGCTAATAGTGGATATTGATGAATAAATCAAAAACTGGTATATTGATAACATACTAAGGTACCCTACAATGTCAATGATATATACAGAGTACATGCAACGGAATGCACTCAGTTGAAAATAGCAAGAAAAACGTAACTTTATTTGACACCCTGTATAAAGCCGATCTGATACTTTTTCTTCATTTCCCAATATATAGCCATAGAATAGAGCTATCAGAATATGAAAAGTTTTGACAAATTGGTTCATGGGTAAAAAAGTTGCACTTGTTGCAACTTAGGTAATTTTTTGGGTGGAACTCTTCAAATTTTGACGAGTGTATTTTAATCAAATTACTTTCATACTTCTATATTATATAAAAAATTACCTATTTGTTATAGGATATACAAATATATAATTTAAAGCATTTTGGGGAAAAATAATAATAAAAATAAAAGAATGATAAAATACTCACCAAATTTCCAAAACATGTCACCCCTCCGCTGACATTTAAGAGATTCCATCGTCCTAAATTGTATAAAACACATGGCAACTTCCTATTATTAGGGACACTGTACTTATATACCTTAAAAAGCTACTGTGACTGTGTTAACGAAACTATTGCCACGTCATTTTATACAAATTATAAACAATCAACAACAAAGTGAAGTGAACATTTCAAAACATTTGTGACAACTTGGATAATTTTCGTCTATAATGAAGTCGATTCAATAAAGAATTTCCAAGGAAATTATCAAATAACGTCTTATGAGTAAGTTTGAAACTCTCTCATTACGCTTGTTTCTTTGAAAGGAATCGGGTAATTCTAGAATCTTCATTAACTAGCAGTCGTTAACAATCTTAAAAAGACACAAATTACGAAATCAAACATATTAATTTGAAAATATTCGCAATGGTTTGTTTCAGTGTTTCAACAACAAATTGACTAATATTTATATAGTAATATAGAGACGGTCTTATGAATTTATTTGAAATTATAAATGTAATTTGTTATTTCTCTTCCTTTTCTTTTTTTGGGATTTATTACCACATTCCTTGAGATGCCTATCCAAAAAAATTCGATTTATCTAAAAAATATTCAAATTAACCAGTTTAAAACTGGGAAATAACCTCTACGCCTTTGATGTAATGTCAGAGGATCAGTTAGAGGGTGTTTTTTGACAACCAATAGGAATTAAATTAATACAAAAATACTGCGCTGACGTTTTGGAAACTATATCCGTTTCCTTTTTCAAAGTTTAGGCTTTAGATTTTTATGTAATTTGTTACGCATCTAGATATGCAAATATACAATTCAAGGCATTTTAAGAGAATATAATGGTGGAAATAAAATACACCACAGAAATTAGCCAAATGAAGAAATATATAACACTCACCAGATTATCAAAGAATATCTCTCTGACAATTTTATTAAGAGAATCCAATTTGTTGATACTAGGTTACTAAGTTTCTGTATTTATAAGTAGTGCTATTTTACAAAAGTAATTAATTAATTTTATTATACCAGTTTCATTTTCATCCGCAATTTCTATACAAAATTTGTTCAATTTCATATAAAATAATCAAAATAAATAACTCAAAACAACGTGTTAGTTAATCCGACTGTGAAAAGCTGGTGGACATTCATTATCTGGAATTAAGAGGCTTTAAGCCAAATTGGACCTAATTACGGATACGAAATGCTGTAATTAATGCTGTATCCAAGTACGCTAACATTTACTTGCATTAGCGCTAATTATTATTATTCATACGTTTTGTCTTGAATATTTTTATTCAGTTTGTTCTCTTCGTCAGATCATAGAGAAGTATGAAAATCCTACAGATCTTTTACTAGCCAGCAGCAAATAGAATATATGGAATTTATTGGAATGAATGGCAAATTATTAAATTAAAAAATAATGATCACTATAAACTCACAGAATAACTGAAGGTATTGAACTAACTGTCTGGTTCATTTTTCTTGTGTATCATAAATTTCAGGGAACTCCCCAGCATCACAATAAAGACTAAATATACACTGATGACCAAAATTAACGCACCACCCAAAATTTACCATGATTTTGGATTAGATTTTTTTTAAACCGTTTGTCTGATTTTAATATGTTTTTTTGTTTTGTAGGTTAACTCTTCTGGACTAACGGTCTGGCCCGTGCCGACTTCAAGTAAAATTGTTTTTTTAAATATAGGGCGTGACAATAAAATTATGTTTTTTTTTTTTAAATCAGAACACCCTGTGGGAATCGCCAGCAACAAAGTTAAACTTCAATTCAGACCCAATTGTAGTAATTCATCTTTTCTTAGCATCTGCGTTTTTGGTACACTTTTTGATCTTTGTTGTTAAAGGAGATATACCGAGTGGGAAAAAATTTTTGTTGCTTAGGTGCCAAATTTTGTTACTTTACAGATTCGAATAAACTTGGGATAGGCAATTTAGTAGGCTACAAAACCTGTTGTTCAAAACGGTAGACATGAAAAAATCAAAATGTTGGACATCTCTAAAAATGCATGTTTCTCTATCCTCGTTCTTTATTAAGACGTGATTGAGCTAAATCTAAATAAATTGGTTATGACCAATTAAAAAAATGTCTGTTCTGACGCTTTTAAGGTCAGCCCCCTTAGTGTGGTAAGAAACTAGGTGAATACACAACTTTTCAACTGGTCGTAATGTCATAATTATTAAACCTATTTAGGTTTTCCACAGCTACCCTCAATAATTTTAAATGTATGTATGCTTTTAAATAGCATTTTTTAATTGGTTATACCTTCGTAACCAATGGATCGATTTAGCTCAATCAGATTTTAATAAAGAAAGAGGATAGAAAAACATACATTTTTAATGATGTCTGCCAATTTGATCACTTTCATGTCTACCATTTTGTAGCCTACTAAATTGCCTATCTAATGATGCTAATGAAGTTTATTCGAATCGGTTAAATAAAATAAAATGGCATCCAAGAAACAACATTTTTTTATTTTTTCCCCACTCGGTATATCACCTTTAATAGCAAATAGAAAAAAGTGTACCAAAAACGTAAATGTTAAGAAAATATGAAGCTATAATTGGGCCTGAATTGAAGTTTAATTTTGTTGCAGGTGATTCCCACAGGGTGCTTTGAGTTTTTGAAAAAATTACATTGCTTTATTGTTACGCCCTACATTAAAAGAAAAAATAATGTTTACTTAAAATCGGCACGGCTATATTTACATTTCAGAAGAGTTAACCTACAAAACAAAAAAAAACATATTAAAACCAGACCAACGATTTAGAAAAAAATCAAATTTAAAATCATAATAAATTTTAGATGATGCGTTAATTTCGGTCGTCAGTGTTTTTTTGAATTATTTCTTGACGAAAATCCGTTATAGTACAGGAAAATTTTTAATTGAAGAGATGGAAAATAAAGCAAACGAAGCTTTTCAATTATAATCCTTTTTGAATTATTAGGGAAAATCAACGACCGTCATGGTTCTATACTGATTTCTTCATAAATTAGATCACGAATTGTTGTTATCAAAACTATATAGGCATACTTTATACATGGTATACCATTGTTGTAATTGGACGAATGATACTTAATATAATAATAATTATATAAAGTATAATTATTATAATTACTCTACTTTCTTTGCTTGATACGTATTTGATATATTTTTATTGATGTTCCATTTCTAAACATACAATCTGTTGGACGTAAAAATTTTTGAAATCACTTTAGTTAGCAATTATTGTCGAATCCTATACAAACCACTACTTTTTATAACTATATGCTAAAAAAATGTTGAAATAAATTACAAAATTCACAGCATCCAAAGCAAAAATATTGAAATAAAATGTTAAAAAAATTCCAAAAATCGGACGTTCGGTAATATAGAAAATTACATATACCTATATAGTTAAAATAAATAATAATAATAGTGGTGCATCAGGTTCAAAAATAAGAAAGTTCAATATATTAGTCACTAGTATTTTTATTGTACATACTGCATCATGATTTCTATCACAATCCGTAATTAATAGTAATTCTTCTACAAATAATTAAACTGTACATTCTAGCATGTAAACTCGTCAGGTTACACAATCACGTAACACGTTATAGCATTAATTTGTTACCTTTAACATCAAGCGATTAAACTTGATATTTAGTCATAATCAATGTTAGAGGTATTGATTTTAACTTGTTCGTCGTTAAAGTAAATATTTACTACTCCAAAGCGGAAAGCTTTTTAATGGTTGTTTTACAATGGCAGATCATGATTAAAAATATTTACCTTATAATTTTTTTGTAATAAATTCAATTATAAAATATAGCCATTTCAGTTAAATTTTGAGGCTTACAGAATTACCAAGAAATTTTAATTAAAAAATTGTTTGCATGAAAATGCAGACTTTGGTATATAATATTTAAGTTCATTTTATAAATTAAACGATCAACAAAATAATTGTAATTAAATACCTACATAAATAATATTATAACAATTATTAATATATTTCAGCAAAGAGTGACAGTATGAAACATGTTAATCCCAGATTCAATCAAAATGACAATTAATTTTCTATCCATATAACATGCACAAATGAATAAATATACTTACTTTATCACAAAGCATACTCTATTAATTTCGATGGACATATACCATCATAATTTAACAGAAATTTTTTAATTAGTTTTATTTTCCGATGGCCGAGTGCATCGGACACAGTTTCATAGCGAATTCCATAACTTTGTTGTTCGATGTCAGCTAGAATGATGTTCGGCAGTTATGAATTTTTAGAACGAAGAAATGAACTGCTATACTTCCTGCGACTTTATTGGTAAAAAGATTAACAACACTAAAATTACGACGATACTGATAGAAAACTCCAGGACGTCTCAATGAGTCTCATCCCATGTCCCCTTTTGTTTGATGTAGTATATTTATATCATGGATTAAAGCTTTCAGTTTACTTATTTAACCTATTTACCTTACCTTTAAATCTCGCAAAATTCGAGTTATTTATTAGAGACCGGGTGGCCACGAATTTAAAAATTTCGTTTTTGCTATACGTGAGTAAAACAAAAGTGGGCTATTTTTAGACTAACTGGAACGAAAATATCACTTCCGGTTGAACCGGAAGTGGCATCAGCTTTTTTTTCTTAAATAGAATGTTTTTTTGTGGTGTTTTGTAAAGCATGAAATTCTAATTGCAACAGTTTTTTTCCAATTTCAAAAATAAGTGATATACAAACAATTTTTTATTTTTTACAAAATGGCCGTATCAGATGAATGCGATGTGAGAAAATTACGTAAATAGGCAATGGAAATTATAAGCAAGGTAGTAAGCTTGCATGTAAAGAATAAAATAGTAATTTAAATTACTGATAGATACGACTATTTTTATTTATTTCTCAAAAACGGAATTTAATTTTCATTTTCATTTCCGCAGGGGTCATATGGAAAGTTTTTAAATGGGACGGTACTATTTTCTTTTATTAATCGGATATCATGATTCATAAACTTTAATTTTTAGGCCAATAATGATTTTTTAACGAGATCCTTTGTAATAATAAAACTGTTTTTAAAAGGTAAGCCAAATTAAACAAGAATTAATTTTATTGCACCTTTTAAAAACATTTTTATTATTACAAAGGATTTCGTTACGAAATGATTATTGGCGAAAAAACTAAAGCTTATGAATCATTATGTTCGATTAATAAAAAAATAGTACGGTCCCATTTAAACATTTTCCATAGAATCCTACGGAAATGAAAATGAAAATTAAATTGCGTTTTTTCAGAAAACCATAAAATAAAAAACTTTTTATTCTTTACAGGTAATTTCCATAGCCTACTTAGTAATTTTCTTACATCGTATTCATCTAACGCGGCCTTTTTGAAACAAAAATCGGTCGTGTCTCACTTATTTTTTGGAATTTTTGAAATTGGAAAAAACTGTTGCAGTTAGAATTTCATGCATTATAAAACACCACAAAAAAACACGGTCATTCCATTTAAGAAAAAAAATTTTTTCTTCATGTCTAAGTTTTACCGGGACTCTTAGAAGACGTTTCAGAGTTTGAGACAAAACAAGTGGTTTATGCACGATAGATGTCACGCATATTTTAATAGTCCTGCAAGAGATTATCTCGACCATAACTTTCCGCAGCGGTGGATCGGCCGGAGTGGATTTATTCTGTGACCTCCACGTACTTCCGATTTCAACCCACTGGACTTTTTCCTATAGGGACATCTGAAAGAGCAATTATAATAAACTACAGTTGATTGAAGAGCTGAGCCATCGAATCAACGTTGCTGCAGAGGACTTACGAGAACAAGTTCCACAAGTGTAGGGAAATTGGATCCGTCGTGCGCAAGTGTGCCTATGTGTTGAAAAGCCTGGGCAGCATCCTGAATAATTTTTGTGATTTTGGTGAATTTTGTTAAACTTAAAGTTATTGTTCGGTTGTTATCGGAAGTTTATTATGAAAAAATGTTTACTTTACTCCCTTCTCTACATACCCCAAAAATCTCTATCGTATGTTATAAATCACCCTGTATAGCAAAAACATTTTAAGGTGTGTCTGTTTAATTACATTACTGTTAATAAATTCTATTTGCAAATAAGTTTTGCATAATGCGTGAAAATGGAAAAGGAGCCGACGTAGAATGATAGATGATGCCATTGTAACAGGTTTAAATGTAACGAATTTGTTAGTTAACCCGAATTAGTAAATTATAATTATTTGATACAAACTTTTGACGTTGCGTGACTCCATATAAGGAGAGTCCTATCTAATTATATTTCTTACTACTAAACTAAACTGCTACTACTACTAAACCAAAGTGTTACAACATTTGCAATGACAATTTGTTTTATACGCGACAAATCTGATGAATAGGGTAATTTTTTTTCCAATCAATGTAATGCAGAAAAGATAAATAACTTATCTGAGACTGGATCTTTGGATTTCGGAATTAAATTTTGTGCAGAATCTAAAAATAACACATGGAATGTGTCAGTAAGAACAACTTTTTACTCAATATTTCTTTTGATAGCATCTTCATTGTTTCTGAGATAAGACGATTAAAACTTCCTAGTAAACGGACCATCCTGTGCATCAACCTTATTAATCGCCTACTTATATGTAACTGTAGGTGCTTTTAATTATAAAAAGAATACAAGGGCGTCCAATATATCCAGGGGTGGGGGGGGGGGAGGGGCAGAGCAAATTTTTTTGGAAATGTCTTAGCGCTTTTATTGGACCGAATTGTTACTTAAATAAAGAATTTTTTGTAGGTACCTTTTATACATGGATGATTGGAAAATTGCAATAAAATTTATTTATGAATATTATAATTTAGCCAATTTTAACACTATCTGCCAAAAGCCGGGGGGGGGGGGGGGGGGCGATCGCCTACCTAACAGTAAAATAATACTTGGCCATAGTTTTACTCAATAGTTAATTTAGGTATGCTTAATAACTACGATTGAAATATAGAGGGCGCTGGTATTATATGGGTTGACATTATTTCAAAATAATTTCAGTCTTTGCCATTCAATATAAAGAAATAGAAATAAGAAGTTGAGTATATGAAATTATAGTGTTAAACCATGAATTTAAAATTAATAATGATTGATTTGCGTTAAATTTTAAACAGTAACCTTATTATTATTTTTAAGTAAATTCTTTACGTACCTACCTTTGTCGTTTAATATTAAACATAACTTCTTTAAGTACTCTTGTCCTACATCAGGACATGCAAATATATAATTTGAAGCAAACCAAATCACGCACACCTTGAAATGCATATTATTGGAAAAATCAATCAAAGCAACTGCTGATTCATCTAATAGATGCGTTGAACTCACCTTTTCAGTTTACTCCTTGGTTCTCTTCAGCAAGATTAGAAATTCATTAAATTACACACCCCATAAGAGTTACCGTATAAGTTAGATTTGAATAATTTTTTTTGCATTATAGGTTGACGGTTGACTCTTCAGGTTTAAGATCTTTTTATATTTTTCACAAAGTGCCAAAATATTACATTGTTTATTATTTCGAGTTTAAAATGAAACGCGCTATCTTTCATAAATAAAATATAGATTAGAGTATTTCTCAATTTCTTGAAAAGAAAAATAAAACGTGGTGCAATCGAAAAACATTTAAAACAAGAAAACAATGACTATCTTTAAGAATTTAGCAAATTTTCAAAATGGCCATCATCACCTAATGTGTTTTAAAAATTGAAATGCAGAAATTTCAAAGAATAAAACTATATAGACTGTAAACAATTGGCTTTAGAAGACTCCATAAAAAATCAAGTTGATTCAGTGCCAAGGAACGGGTAGGCCAAGGAATGCCGTTTCCATTACGGATATAAGAAATCAGAATGTCAAATTGACCGTTACAGTGACAACAGCTGGTTTGTCAAACACCGATAGAAGGTTTTACCGATATAGGTTTTGAGATGATATTTTCAACCTCGACTTTCTCGACTGACTTTTGGTCAAATAAACAAGTCTTCCACTTTAACGTAGAATTAAATTTTTTCTAATAATCTAGAGTAGGATAATTTAATTCTAGATGAATATCGCACATGTTCTCTCTATATCTTTCAAGAATAAATATTTATATTTTGTTAAATATTCAGATAGAGAATTTTTTCTGATTTCAAAAATATATTATTTTTCTATGTTATTTTTAACAGTTTTTGAATTATTAATATTTAAAAATCACATTGTTAAATAATTCATTAATTTCCGTTGGTAGGTCATGACCTCGGTCATGACTTAAAACAAACTTTATAATTTGACAGTTCTATTATTAAACACAAGAGTATTTGAAAATAATAGAACCGCCATACTATAAAGTTTGTTTTGAGTCATGACCTACCCACAAAAATTAGTTAATTATCTAACAATGTGATTTTTAAATATTAATAACTCAAAAACGGTTAAAAATAACATAGACAAATGATATATTTTTGAAATCAGAAAAAAATACTCTATCAGAATATTTCAAAATATAAGGGTGTCCCATTTCAAAAAATATGTTTCGTCTAAGTATAACTTTTTTATTTGCATAACTTTTTTTCTATCAAATTTTTGAATTCCTGGAAAAAAATTATTTCGAAATGATTAAACAGTTATTAAAAAATAATAATATTATAGGCCGAAATTAACCCCCAAAGACAAAAACCACCGTGTACGTTGATTAGAAGTAGTCAATTAATTGATCTTATTCATGTATAATATTTAATCTTATATACGTATTTCAAAGTTATTAGTTTGTTAAATGTTTTAACTGTACGAGTACCAAAGTGAATTTAATTTGTTGGAATTTAACGTGATTTTATGCCTGGAAGAAAATGTTGGACGCGCAAATTGGTCTTGAGCATGAATTTCCAAATTTGTAGGGTGTGATGTAAAGTATATTTTGCGTTTGTAAATTTAGTGTCATATGACGCGGTGTGCGTGAAAAACGTACTCAATTAGTCGCCAATTATTAGCCAGTTGAGCTGCTTAATTTGAACAACTCAACTGGATAATTGGCATTAATTTTAATTTCTAGCAAATGTTGTTGCGCTAATCAGAACTAAAACTTAAACCGAAATATTGTAAATAATAAATAGAATAAAATCCTTCATTCTAGTTAATTTATTTGATAAAGATAATACTTACCTAAAATGTATCTTGCATATTTGTTCGTAAAATATGATGTAGGAATAGTAATCCAGATAAAATTTTGCAAGCAAAATTTTTCTCTTGCAGCATTCAAGTTTGTTGCTTTTTCGTAATTTCGCTGATGACATTTTATTCAAAACTACTAACGGGCTCCTGGTTTTGCTAAAATTGTGTAAAAATTGCCAACTAACATAACAAATTTGTTGACAATTTTTTTTATTTTGTGGTAGGGTGATGGCTGCTATTTTGGCCACCCCCCTGGTTTTGGCCATTTCAATTTATTTTGTTGAAAATTAAGTGCTTATTTCTGCAAAACGTGGCAACAATGATTAGAATTAAATGCGCGCGAAACACGATGCTTTTAAACTGGCAACCATGTTGTTATTTCAAGGTTACTTAAGATAAATATCTTATCGTAAAGTGGGCGTGTCGTGTGCTTTATGTAAATATCGATTTTCTTAGTAGACATCAGCTTAAGAGACCTGGTAAGTATTAAGATCTATAGTATTGATTTTCTGCATTATGTTACATATGATACTCTTATTTGTTTATAGAATGTCTAAGTTATAGTCTAGTTTAACATTTTTTAAATTAAATTGAGGTTAAGTGTTGGTTCTATTGAAATTAAAAAGTGGCCAAATCTAGATTACGCATATAAAGAAAACTTTGGTTTTGGCCATAGCTATGGCCAAAACTGAGGGTTGAAAAAATAGTTTTGGCCATGGCTATGGCCAAAACTGAGGAATTAAAAAATAGTTTTGGCCATGGCTATGGCCAAAACTGAGGAATGAAAGAACAGTTTTGGCCGAAACTAATTATACCGAAGTAGGTACCACAATTTACAGTTTGTGAATTTGTTAAGTATTTTCTTTTTTCAGAAAATGGACAAAGTAGAAAAAAAATATGATGAAAATCAACTTAAAAGTGCAATATCAGCAATAAGAAATGGAATGCCAGTCGCCACAGCTAGCAAAACGTTTAACATCCCAAGGACTACATTAAGACATAAAATTGCAGGTCGTGCACCAGAGACAATTGCTAAACGGGGTCCTGAGTGCATATTGGGCAAAAATTTAGAAGATAAGCTATGTAAATGGCTAAAAGAGTGTGCTCGTGCTGGCTTTCCAGTCAACAAAGATGGGTTACTTTTCTCTGTGCAGAAGTTATCTGCAGAAATCTACAACCAGCTTGGTGAAAAAGGTCCGTACGTCGATAAATTGCCAGGAAAAACTTGGTATTCAAGCTTCATGAAACGGCATCCAGAACTATCCTACAAGAAGTCTGAATATCTCAACAAAGCAAGAGCGTGTGTGACGGAAGAAAAAATAAGATCATGGTTCAGACGAACTTTGGACCTCCTTGGTGATGATGCTGAAGTATTGAAAGATCCTTCAAGATGCTGGAACATGGACGAATTTGCCTTTTACACCAATCCAAGTGGAGGTTGCGTCTTAGCAGAAAAAGGGAAGCCTGTCTACGGCACCTCTTCCAACAGCGATAAAGAGAATATAACTACATTAATTACAGTTAATGCAATTGGAGAGTTTGCACCTCCTTTAACTCTGTTTAAGTTGGAAAGAATTCCCAAAGCATACTTTGAGGCGTTGCCCACCAGTGACTGGGGAATTGGCAAGTCTAAAAACGGGTGGATGACAGCTGAGACGTTTCTGCAATATTTTACAAATGTGCTATATCCATTTTTTGTTAAAGAAAACTACAAATTTCCCATGATAGTGTTCCTCGATGGCCATTCATCGCATCTTAGTATAGATTTAACAAAGTTTTGTAAAGAACATAAAATTATTCTCATATGCCTGTTTCCAAACTCGACACACATCCTCCAACCCTTAGATGTTTCTTTATTTTATCCACTGAAAGTTAAATGGAAAAAAGAAATAAGCTTATGGAAAATGAAAAATGAAAATAAAGAAATAAAGAAACAGTACGTACCTGCCTTGCTACATAGTATAATAACACGAGATTCATTTGAACCTGCAATCAAAAACGGATTTAGAGCTTGTGGATTATATCCGTTCGACGAAAATAATGTTGACTACAAGAAATGTTTAATAACAAAACACAATTCCGATGATCGAGAAAACGTTCCGGTGGCAGAGGAAGATGTTTACAAAATAGATCATTTAAAGTACATAGAATCGAAAATAGATCCAGAAATATTAGTGGAGTTTAGAAATTGCAGTATAAACAACGAACAGCCAAAAACAACGGAGGCTACAATGTTATTTCAAGTTTGGTGTCGTATAAAAGCTGACTCTCAACCAAACGAAGACCCGATGGGTGACATTATTGAATTTCCATTTCCGGAGTTTGGAGAGTTTGAAACCAGCGAAACTGATGAGAATTATTTTACTTTACCAGAAGTTGCGGAAGTAACAAACAATTGTACATTTTTAACTTCACTGGACGAAACCAATAAAGATGTATTCCTAGAGGACAAAAAAATGGAAATGGAAAATAAAAGACTATGTGATGAACAAAAAAGAAAATGAATCCAAAAATGAAATCTCCAAGACTGACAATTCGATAATTTCCAATGGATGCAACGAGAAACAAAATGGTGTAACATTAGATGAACAAGAAAACCCAGAAATTAATTTACAGACAAACGAAAAACAAACTATTAAAATTATTGAGGTTGAAGATAACGAAACAAAAAATGAAATTTCTAAGATTGCTGATTTGGTAATTTTTGATGGCTGCCATGAAAAAAAAAATGGAGTAACAATAAATAGACAAGAAAACCTAGAAATCGATTTACCGACTGACGAAAAAAAAACTATTAATATTATCGAAGTTGAAGATAGTGAAACCAAAAATGAAATCTCTAAGTCTGATGAATCAAAAACAGAAAACCCTAATAAGACTGATAATGATTTGATAATTTTTAAACACTGTGATGGTAACCAAGATAGACAAAATTGTATTAAAAGCATTGTACAGAGTGATGAGAAAGTAACGATAGAAACAGAAATTAATAAAAAATCGCATGATAGTAGTGTAGAGGACAATACAAATGCTAAAATGAATACCGAAAGGAAAAAAACAGAAAGCAAAAGAAGAAAAAATAACAAGATTGACATTATAAGTAATGTTTTGATAATACCCGCAATTTCACCTAGTAATAAAACTAACAATAGAATTAGAAAAGATCCGTATATGTCCGTTCTAACACATGAAATGTGGATAAAATGTCAAGAAGACAAAGCACAAAAGGCGTTAGAGACGCAAAAACAAAAAGAAGAACGCAAGCGAAAAAGAGAAATACGACAAAGTGAATTAAACGCTAAAAAGCTTAAATCAATTGAACGAAAAGAAACCAAAAATTTTAAAACCCCTGATAAAGCTAATGATGTTAAAGAACCTGAATGTGCAGATTCAGCAATGGGATTTGAAGCAGAAAAAAATGACAAAGCAGTTGACGTGGCAGATAATTATAATACGTTTGTGATTGTGAAGTACGAAAAGTGTTTATACCCAGGGAAAATTTTGAAAAGGCAAAGCGATTCATTACAAATATCAACAATGACAAAAAGCGGATCGGACTGGAAGTGGCCACCGAAGGAAGATATTTTGTCATACTCTTTTGAAGATATAGTTGAATATATATCAGAACCAAAAATAAAGAACAACAGGGGAATATACAACGTTCCAGAAATGATAAAATATAAAGATTTTACTTCCTATCCTATTTAATATAACGTTTCTAATAAAAATAGTCAGGTATACTCCGAATTACTTATTTAAACAATATTATTGTATACCTACCTAGGTAGATTTTTTTCCTATAGTTTTAAGTGTGAGATTTGTTTTTATAAATAAAGCGTTTGATCTCTGAATTTTATTTTAGAAGCATGTATTTAAATTACAAAATGATCTTTTGTTTCTCATTTGTAACACAAAACCAACCAACAATGAACTAACTACCATTATTGCTGATTATAAGGTAAATAAAATAAAATAAATAAATAAATACCTAAATTTGTCTTATAAAAATCGTTTAAAATTGTCAGAAAATTCGTATGGCCAAAACCGAATCCTGAAATGGCCATAACTGCATACTTAGTGGCCAAAACCGGCAGAACGTGTTGTTCCGGTGTATATTCTATTTAATCATTTTGCTTTTATTTTTTATCTCTTTCTAACTTGAATGAGTCAAATTGCACATAATATAGCTATCGCGCTCAATCGGACCGAAATCGGATACACCCAGACAACACAGTAAAACAAGAAACCAAATTCACATTTTGCTTAAAGTGGCCAAAACCAGAGGCTTTACCCTATTATACACCACGACATCTACATTTCCGAAACAAACAATTATTTGGTCCCATTTCTTATGTAATATATTAATATATAATCTCATACGAGAGCAAGTTTAACATGCCGGATTTAATGTGATTTTACGCAGGGAAGGGAATGTCGGACACAAATTGGTCTTGAGCATGAATTTTCAAATTTATGAGGTGTGATATAAAGTATATTTTGCGTTTGTACATTTAGTCATATGACTCGGTGTGCGTGAAAAACGTACTCAATTAATCGCCCCTTATTAGCCAGTTGAGCTGACTAATTTGAACAACTCAACTGGTTAATTGACATTAATTTTGATTTCTAACAAATGTTGTTGCGCTAACCAGTAAGTAGGTACTAAAAATTAAATCGAAATTTATTTTCATGGCAATTGGTTACTAACACATTTTTTCATTTAGTTTGAATTGTTAATCACTCAGACATAGAGTGTCCACCGAGAGCCTGCAACTTCTGTTGAACTATTTAATTTAAAAAGTGCAAACAAAAATGTATTACTTATTGGTTTTGAAATATTCTAAGATGGCGCCGAAGACACTATCAAATTATATTATTTTTAAATTGCAAGGTGGATCAATTCTCTACTATCATTTCTCTGGCTCTCTGGCATTGTACAAATATTTAAATTATGTATTTTATATCAGAAAAACTTCATAGCAACGGTTATTTTTTATTGTCAAAACATATACCTTACGGTTATTATTATAACTCGATTGAACAAACGATAATCAAAATTACAGCCATCTACATCGATATTCACTGAAAAAATTAATAATTGTTTTGCTTGTTGCTGTAGAACTTAATGAGCAATCGATCGGACAGTCGGTTTTCAGAAGCCGTTTTTCTTTGTGTGTACTTTAATAAAAAATGAATTCTAATCAAACCAATTCACTTAAAATTCGAAGAGGATTATTTGAAGAAATGGGTAATGTTGGTTCTAACAATATTCCAGTCAATACCGTCATAATAAAAAGATCGATTGGGAATAGTTTTGCACAATCACACCCTGAAACAAATATCGAAATTTTGAAAGATAATGTAAAGAAAATAATGAATATTAAAATGACTCGAGCATAAAGTATGTATGAAAGATAATAGCTCAAATGGTACAGGAGAAAATCTTTTAAAGAATTTGGAATCGATTGGTTATAAATACAAGAAAGGTAAGCAAGCATGAATAACTACTTTCGATGACCAATAGATGTGGTGAAGAAGATCCATACAGTTTGCAGAAAAAGTATTTTAATTCATGTTCTTTTGAGCTTGCTTGAAGAGCCATTGAGGTAGCGAGTTGTAAAGTGTATATTTTGAAAAAGACTTGAATGTCAAAGTGGAGTTTACTGGGAGAATTGAATTGAGCACAATCAATTTTCTCCAATACGACGCAAGGAGGAGAAGAGGCCCTAGCAAGGAGTTAGTGGAAGTGATATGTGAGACTCTATGCTCTCTGAGGTTTTCCAAAATTAATGAATAAAGAGGAGCAAATTTGACAACGGACATGCTGTGTGTAATAGTTCACCTCACTTGGCAAAAAGCTTCCCGTAATAAGAATTGGCCTGGAAACTAATAAAATTAATACAACCAACCACAATATCTGCACTGCAAAAAATGTGTCGGGGAGCAACAAATGATAAAAATTAACAGGAGGTTAGGAGATAATAATTTCTCACTACATATTCAGCTCCAAATTCAAAATAATGGTCAAACCGATTATTCTCTGGCGCAATTGGAAAAGTCTTTCTTGGTTGAGTAATGAAGACTTTGAATTTGAGAACCCCTCAAAACGAAGTCTAGAGGTGTTAAATATGGCCATTTAAATGGACCACAACGTTCCATCTTCTATCAGTGTATATACGTTGTCAAGAAGAATTTTGTGGCCATTTTTAACATTATGTGTTATTTCAGAAACCACGACAGCCTCCAACAAATTAAGGTATAAGTGCCCAGTCACAGTTTCCCTTATGATTTATATTAAAAGTATTATCAAAATATTTATTATTAATAATTTAGGTAACTCATGATTTGTAAAATAAAATGGAATTAAATATTTTATTTTGTATAATCTATTTTAATTCAATAGGGGTTGTTTGAACCATCCGGTGAGCTAGTGACTAGTGCTGATAGCAGGCACGTTACTATATTTATGAATACTAATTCTTTATACTATGGAATGCTTGTAAGTTTTATGCGTTGCACTGTTCAGCTAAACTCGAGTTAAAATCGCGAATATCCAGAAAAGCCAATTCACAAACGTTCGTTTATTTTATTATGGTAAAATATTATTATAGGACAATGCAAGAAATGATACGATCTAGTATTGTTTAGGGAAAGCTTCAAATACAGACCTTTTGAAATGTTCGATGTAATAAATGAACACATTCATTAAACTGTGTGTGCCATTATTCAAAGTCTACTAGGGCCGTCATCATATGGATTCGATATTCAACAATACTTGATATATTGACACTGACGTGCAAACATACACCAAACAATGTGGTTTTCCGGCGCCCTGCTCGAATACTCGAAAAATGCTTTCACAATATAAGACAATTCTACAGTTCCATAGGTTTATATTACTAGGTACAAATTGTGGTATCATTTGGCACAAATGTGGAAATATATATCCATATCACTTTTAACATATTATGTTTCCGTATTGTATGGAGGTTATTGGTTGTCGCTTTCATTTATGATGAATACAATGAGTTCCATTTGTAAAATGAACAAAAATCTTTACAAAACCATTAATGAATATTGGCAATATTGATCTTTTGCCTCTTTAATGCAAAATATATTTTTCTGTAATGTAAAATGGCAATCGAAAACTTGTTTTTCATTCAAAGATAGAACAGAAAATATTATTTGCTACACTTTTTTATAACTTAATTTATTCAATGTAATTCAGCACACACTATATTTTTTATAGCTATTAACATATCTAGGAATGCTATGACTATCATAACTGCCGCAGATGTCGGTTTGAAATCCGAGCTCGTAGAGCGAGGATTTTAAGACATCTAAGGCTGTTATGATTCATAACATCCGTGATATGTTCAATAGTTTATCGGTTTCAGAAAATAAAGACATTATTAATAGATATTACCTTATTAATAACGTTTTCATTTCATTAGTTGGTCAAGTCTGTATGGGTTGATTTGTCGCCATGGTTACAGTTATATTTTGTTTGTTTTTATTTGTTACCTTTTTTCATATTACATATAATATGTTTACATTTTTAATGTCACAACGGCTACATAAAAATGGACCTTGGATTGCCTGAAAATACATTTCAGTTGGATTTCAGTACTTAATTATTATTGTTTGGAGTTTTCTGTCTGTTTGTATTAATAAATAGCCCTATAGTTTCATTATTTATTATTTCATCTGTTGACAGTTATTGACAGATCTGTATTTGTAATATTATACCGTACAAGTTTTAAATATAACTTTGTACAACTTTAGTTATGACTTGTTTACCAGCCTACTTTTGCATATGTAAACAAAGGATTAATATCCTAAAACCGATAAAAATTTGTAATAATTGTATTACTAGTAAATTAGTACCTACGCTATTACTAACTAACTTAACCGTTCTTATATTTTTTCCTATATAAAGCGTAATTGCGTCTATATAAAAGATATACTGACGTAACATGCAAAACTGGTATATCAAACAATGTGTTTTCACCAGATTGGTCACAAGAAAATAGGATTATATCTGTGAGTGCTTAAAGAATGGAATAAATTCATTATTTCTGAATACGAAAATATTTTGGAAAAATCCTTGGACAGGTCGGTTTTTATTTTTAATTGCACATCTTCTGTTTTGATTTTCTATAGCTATGACGTCATCGTTGGTTCGGTTGGAACACCCTGTATATTTTTTGACTTTTAGAATCTCTATGAAAAGTTGATTTCAAAGACCTATACTACTTAGGGACTAAAGTTCATAAGTTTGAAGCTACAGACAGACATTTGAAAATATTATTTTTGGAAGTTAAATTATTCTTGTTTTATCGTGATATTTTACAGTTAAATAGCAAATGAACAGTATATAATAACATAAAATTTACTAATCAAATGTTCAAATTGAAAACCTTCTTGTGCCTGAACTTTATTTATAGTTTCTTGAGAAATGTTTGCAATCTAATCTAATTTTGTTTTTAAATTGTTCAGCATTTTCAGGTTTACATTTGTACAGGGTTATCCAACGAAAAGGCCCACCCTTATATTTCCTTTATTTTTCGAGTTAGGAAAAAATTTTTCAAATAAAAGTTGTAGTGAATCAAATGGACTCATTTAAAACCCCTACAAAGAATATACAGGGTGTTCCATAAAAGCGGGACAAACCTAACTTACATTTTTTTAAATGGAACACCCTATATTTTTTTACATTTTTAAAATCTGTGTTTTTTTGTGATTTCAAAAATATATATATGTTGTATCTTATCTTTTACTGTTTTTTATTTATTGCAAATTTCGTGAACAATATTATTTATACCACAGCATCTGCATGCGTATCAATCAGGTTAGCCATGGATGAAAAACAATTAATTTGACACTTATGCCTTACAGAATAATTGAATAAATTCAAAAAGCAAACTTTTCATCCATGGCTACCCTGATTGATACGCATGCAGATGCTGGTGGTATAAATAATATTGTTCACGAAATTTGCAATAAATAAAAAACAGTAAAAGATAAGATACAACATATATATATTTTTGAAATCACAAAAAACACAGATTTTAAAAATGTAAAAAAATATAGGGTGTTCCATTTAAAAAAATGTAAGTTAGGTTTGTCCCGCTTTTATGGAACACCCTGTATATTCTTTGTAGGGGTTTTAAATGAGTTCATTTGATTCAATACAACTTTTATTTGAAACATTTTTTCCTAACTCGAAAAATAAAGCAAATATAAGGGTGGGCCTTTTCGTTGGATAACCCTGTACACTACGATTTTTAGGTGACCCCCAAAGAAGAAATCTAGTGGGGTAAGATCCGGTGACCTTAGTAGCCATTCAACATTACCACGTCACGTACTGCATAGAAATGAAATCCAGGCCTCAAGTTAATTCTTTGCTATTAGTAAGCACCCTATTTTTAGACAGCAGTATATTTTAAGAGGTTCGAAACGTAAGACTTTAAATGAAAGTAATAAATAAAAACCGTAGTATAAAACAAATGCTAATTGATTATAAAGGATTTATGCGGCAGAATGCATTAAAAAATCCTCTAACTTTGCTAATTGCTCTTCAAATAAATTTCGGCTGTAGCATGCAAAATTTTCTTCGCTAATTTAACTTTCTGAAATTATTCCATTATTCTGATTGATAATCGTCCATTTTAAAGTCTATGTGCAACTTGTTCCGGATTACACGTGCTAGAAAATTAGCTTTCCTCCACCTCTTTCAACATTTTAACGATTATTACTTAAATAGATTAAATTCTATGACTCTATGTTCAGATAAAAGCTTTAATATAAAATGGTGATTGCACAGTTTTGTAATCTATACTTTAATGTTTAATAAAAGACACTAATTTATTTTTATGACTTTTGTACTAAAATAATTAATTTAATATTCGATACAGCGAATAACGAGAACAAAGAATCGATAGATATTAACATGTGTGATCTGGAGTAAATTTATAAAAATATATTTTTTGTTAATTAATTAATCCTAATGCCTACAAGCATCTATAAAACAATCTGTATGTAAATAATTTTACTGACTATGTGTATAAGAAACATTTAAATATGAAACTTGTATACGTCTCATATTCATGAGAGTTGCGTGAAAAATACAGAGAGACTCAACACTATTGTTCAAACAAGTGTACTTATTATTGTCTTCATCTAATATTCTTCCCGAACTGCACACGCTACATATTTTGCCTCCGTATATTTTTATTATTGACTTCAGTTTCCAAGTCGCACCTAACTCGAGTGCGATTACCGGCTTGAGTCGGAACGAATAATTTTAAATGTGAATGCTCATTCCTGAATTATTCTAAAACAAATTCGAAATGCATTTAAAATATGTCTTAAACACTTACAATACAATATAATACAATTTCAACATGAAAAAGTGTTCAAATATTTTCTTAAACAACGAAGTAACCCCCGAGAAATCCTTCTGTCTTTGTCTGGGTAAAGAGGTCCCACAGTTTATTGTGGAATCCGAACCACATCTAGGTCAGTGGCAGTTCCCTCTCCATTTAAATCTGACGCAAATCACTAATAAATTTGTATTTGTCTCAAGATGAATTCGAGCCATCGATCGTCGGAACCGTATAACTACGTATCAATGCATTTACCTTTTTGACTACTATAGAATTACCTCATTCATAGGCTAACAATTCGACTTATAAATTAGTTACTCTTGTATTACTTTATTTATCGTTTTAGTAATAAAATATTTCAGACAGACGAAATAATTAATATAAGCAGTCATCAGTCATCTAACTTCTACTTATATGAGAAATTTAATTAATTCTTAGTAACGTACCACAGGGGAAATAATTATTTTAGTCGTAACTATTACGTGGCTCTCTTGAAAGTTTTATACTTTTCCATCCCATAGTACTAAAAATGAAACATCCAGATAGATAAGATACCATAAGAAACAAAGATATTATTTAAGGTTAATGGAGCAAAACGGTCCAACGATCCGCTTCTAAGTGTTCATCTGGAAAAAGATTTGTAGGGCCTAAATTATTACAGCCATTTTATCCTTTCATTTAGTCATGGAAAACAAAAACGGTTATGAACTATCATCCGGCCTAACTGAGAAAATGCCCGACTTTTTTGAAGTAAAATACAAAATATATATACAAGACGCATGGAATAATATAGGTACTACAAATAAAAGGGTATGAGATAATTGTTTTCTTTACATCTAGGATGGTCTAAAGGACGAATTTCATCAAAAATAATTACTTTGCAATATTGTCCGTCCCTGCCAGCTTTTCACATATCTTTTCGAGCGCCAGTTCCTTATTTTAAACTGTAAGGAACAACACTTTATTTTTCAACGGTTTTTATAGAGTCTGGGATAGCTGCAGTGAAGACACGGCCTTGTCCAGGGCTCTGTTGTATGATTGTCGGTTTCAGCAAACTGGACAATTTACCATACTGGTCTAATTAGTTAACAGATCGTGTGTGACAAGTATAAAACGGGGCGGTTGCACATACATTCACCGGAACCCTTGGCCAGTTTCAATCTCTCGAACAAGAGGGCTAGGATTCCACTGCCAACCGAAGTCATATGCTCAGACCAAATTCTATCTCCCGAAAGGGCTAGAATTTCATCGACGTATAAACTACCACAGAAATTTGCAAAACTCCGAATTTCACGAGCTCAGATATGAATAGCTAGTAAACACAATTCGGCGTTAACTCACGATGACAAAATTGCGGAATATCTTTATTTGGTCGGATCAGGTACAGGTGGACGGCGACGGAATCGTTTCGTATCTCTACCAATGATAACGAATTATTTCGGACCGGTGTTTACTAGCAATTTTGTTTCTTAGCTAAGTGCTAAGTGCTTCCCGGTGAATTATAAAAATTCGTAACGTATCACTCGTCCGCGGTGGCAACGGTTTCGTTTCCTATTCAATTTTGAATGCGCGTTAACTTCGACGTTTGTGTCCACAGCTATACGCCTATTACATAAACTATTTAACAAAGTCCTAGCGTGTTGCGTAATTTACAACCGTTGCCCGTTATATCTGAGGCCGGAAATAGTTTTCTCGCAATTTTTAAACTATATTGCAATAAGACCCGGATTAAAACAACCGCGGATTAATATTTTAATAACTTTTTAGTAACGGATAAATAAATATAAATAAATAAATACACCACATGTAATTACGACCCCCTTTATCCCAGAAGGCTCTAGAAGAGCCTTGTGCGGGAGGGGGCTACACATTTAAAGACCAGGGACATACATCCAATATCCGTGTATAATGGAAAAATCCCTCTCACAGTATTTTCCATTGCCACGACCGGGATTCGAACCCGGGACTTTTGGGTGAGAGGCAGGTACGCTACCATCTCGACCATCAGTCATACAATGATGATTATTACTACTCGTGTGAAAAGACCCTAAAACATGCCGTTGAGAAGCGCCTGTGGTTCTCTTTAGAGGCAAACATAATTCGACCTGTTAGGTAGACACACCAGAATTCAATCATCTCCTAGACATCCTTAGCCTGGCTCCCTATTCCCCTTAAAAATCCTATTAGTTATACATAGTAAGGTTGTAAAGAACTTAAATATTATTAAAATACATATTCTTTATAATGAAAAGACTTTCTTTCTTTAATAACTTTTGTTACCTTTCATAATTTAATAAGTTTTCTCGTGAAGTATTCTTGTAGCATATCCGACCTTTTTATATTTTTTCCACATTTTAATCATTCTACAAGAAACACGAGTTCTATAATATGGTCTGTTACAAGTATAAGTTTTTAATTAAAAATTAAGATGTTCAAGTTTAATCTGCTCAAAAAATTTGAAATAAATTGATAATATTAACCGCAATAGATATAATTTTTAAACTATCTATAAAAGTTAGTTTATAATCAACTCGGTTATAATGTAGAAAATATTACCACAAACGATATTAGTATATTAAAAACAAATACCTACATTAAAATAAATAGTTCTAAGATTCTGACTATTTGCCAAGAAAGATAATTGGCCAAAACTTTGCAGCCTCTTGTGTTGTCTTGTCTAGATTTTTATGACAATACTTCATTTTATCTTGTCGTGCCTAATCACTAGTTTGAAGATCAAAACATATCTCGTTAATACATCTTATGGAAGTCTAATGGGAAGGAAAATTGTACTTTTTAAAAAACCAGTCGTAAAAAATAAATTAATCTTATTACAACAGGGACTTAGTTCAACGGTGGGGCACTGCGTTGTATTTCATGTAACCCATCGGTTGATATGCCTAATGAATCAGCCTTCGATCTAGTAATGATTCGGTTCGAAATAGAAAACAATCAAAACCTATAATTTGTAACAAATGTGGCATATTACATTCACGAAAAACTGAAAATAGTCGCAAGGATTCTGGGAACCCAAAACATTTGTCTTTTATGTGCCTTTTCATTCATTTAAAATACAGACAAGCATCACCACATCGTGACTGGTTGTATAACAAACATGAAGTTTATATTATTAAAGTTTACATTCGAGAATACAAAACTGAATTATTTACGAACTGCTCTAGTTGAATAATTAAGTACTTTCTTGACGAGTACGTTGTTTCAGCACTTGAACAAGACATTCTGTTCAGTTGTGTAAGAGAATTTCAGAGAAGTTTTCAGTTAAGGTTGACTTTAACCAAATAAATATTTAAATTTGACATTTTTTTATATTCATGAAGAGGTCAACAATACTTTTGTGTTCCAAAATACCTATATTTAATTAGATAGTCAAACTACAATAGTATAGCTAAAAATTATTTAAAAATTGGGGCATTTATAACAAGCCTATACTTAAATGAATATTTCCGAAATTGTTTCTTCTGCAAGCGAATTGAAGTGCAAAAATATTTTTTGCTTTTATATGAAACTTGTGTCGTTGTCTGTCATTACAAATTTGTTAATTTAGAAATATCCACCTCTAAGCATTAAAGAAAATATTTGCATATTTCTTTGTATCAATAAACATGAACAATATGTTGTAAAAAAGTATAGTATGGAACTCGCACAAAATGATAATGTTTCACTCCTATGCATTACAGCACTCGCCTTTTTTGGCTCGTGCTGCAAAAATAAAAGATAATTTAAACATATTTGATTATATGTATAACAATAGTGGTAATTAAATTAGAATAGAACTTAAGGCGACATAAACGGCTATTTTTCCTAAACACGTTTCTTAAAACATTTATTAATGGCATTTTAAAATAAGCTTTTCAAGAACATTAACGTATACACATTAAAAATACTCATTTAATGCATCCAATTTTACAATACAATTGATGGAAATGTCTCTGAGACTTCATAAAGTAATCATAGTCAACCATATTGATCAGATCGGTTGAAGTAGGTTAGAGGAAATAAGAACAATACAGTGTGGCAGCTTTATAATTCTGAAATGACTATTTTTAGATGCGAATTATTAAGAGTTACGAGTGTACTATATTTTACGTTTCACAAAAACTTCCTGTCTAAAAATATAAACTACTTTATTCAGCATCATTTTAAATAATACCTATGGTAGATTAGTATACCATAAACTAGAACAAGATAATTTTATAATAATTTATTTTTATTAACAATATAATTAACTTTGTTGACAAATATGTATACATATATAAAAATGTTTGTTATTTTATATCCATATATCTGATCTATTATTCTTCGTTGCCTTGATACCATCTTCCTGTTTTTCTTCTCCAGGCCTTCTTAATAACTGACTTTCATTTTCCAGCCTTCTCAGATCTAAGAGTATGTGGATCATGCTAACAAATTTATGTATCAGAAAATGGAAACTCAGGTTGTGTTATTTGTCAACAGTTATCTAATTTTAGGTTATGGTTCCGTCAACCATCTCAACTTTTTGGTTATTATAGAAATGTTAAAAATAAAAAAACTAAATACTAAAACTTACGACTCAACATGTAGGTAAATAATATTACAGCAAGTTCCGCTACAATACCATTTTTTAAATCTATATAACTGCAACAAATTTATCATGTTAGATCGAGGAAAGCAATCATTTTACTTCCTGTCTTATTTTCTTTAAAAAAGTACATAATATGCATATAAATTAAAATATTGAATTAACAGAGGATGGAGCCCCGAGCAAACCATTAAACTCTGTTACCTTTAAACTCTTTAGGCAGTGGTGGAACAATGTTGAGTCGTGGCGTAAATTACATGTACTGTGCAGTGTGCCCCTAGGAGAGAAATTTTTCTAGATGTGAACACGCATAGCCAACATTTATATTGATTGAAGGAAAAGTTAATGATATAATATCGATTATTCAAAGAAATCTACACTAACTTTTTATTTTTTTTATTGACCACTCAAATACTATCATAAATAGTATCTTCCCAAAATTTATTAAAATCCATCAATTAAATATTTGTTTATTATTGCAAAAAAGTAATTTTTTGTATTTTAGGTTTTTTTAGGCTATGTAATATTGCGAAGTGAGTTTTTCATCAAGGATCTTCTGTAACGTCAAATATCATATTTCCGTATTTGAAATGCGCGCCATTTAGAGTCGGCTATTTTGAATTTTCCAATATTTACAACAGATTTGTAATCAGCGACTTTGAAAACCCCCGACTAAAAATTTTATTCAAGATTTTTTAAATACTGAACCGTATACACTAACGTTTGTTTCCTATGCATTATAAATGACTTCATATGATAAGAAAAGTTTGAATAATAGCAGTACAATACATTTTTAACAAATTTAAACTTTTTGAATCGTACAAATTTGAAGAGATAACGAAAAAGGAACAAAAATCACGAAAAATGCACTTTTTGTATAAATAAAAAGTGCATATAAATATATTTATGTTCCCCCACCTACCAAGTGTTACGATTACCTGTTTGTGTTGACCTCAAATAAGAATTCTGTGCAAAAAAATTTGATGAAGAAATGATTTCGACCTCAAATCTGATTTCGGGAAGGTTCGATGCTTCTGGGGATAAAGATAAAAGGAAACAATATTGGTACTAAACTGCTAAGCATTAACTGAAATGAGACAAATAATAACAAAAGAATACATTTTTCACAAATCCAAACTTTTTTTAACTGTATACATTTGAAAACATAATGAAAAAGGAGCAAAAATCACGAAAAATGCATAAAAGTGCTTTTAAATAATGTTCCCCCACCTACCAAGTGTCTGGGTTATGATTTCCTGTTTGTATAGACCTCAAACAAGAATTCTATACAGAAAAATTTAATGAAGAAAAAATTTCGATTTACTACCGTTTTTCTTCCCTATTTCGGCCGGACTATGTGTTTCTACAATGACTCTTATCCGGCGTTAAAAACTTTAGTTTGTATCACTTCACTTCAGAGACAATTCGTTATCACTTCTAATAAGAGTGTCAACCAGCTCAATACAGTTTGAAGTCCTCGGGTTGAGTTGAGGTTTAAAGTGAATGTGTCCGGCAATTTAATATATAAAATTTTATATAAAAAATACAAAACTAGAACTTCCTAAGTGCCCAAGAAATCAACTTATAAACTAATAACTTAACTCTGAACTTCTACTAAGAGCTGATGCATGTAGTTGCAATCTGGAGTTATAATAATTATATTTCAGATCGTTTATTTAATTCATTAATATATTAATTCTGTTTTTTTGTTTCAGATTTGGAAAAAGGCAATGAGAATTTGTATTCAGTGGTGAGTTATTTAACACGTTACCATATTAGTAAATGTAATTGATTATCACTTGTATCCCTATAATTTATTAGCCTGGAGGTATGCTATTTACCAGTAATCGAACTAACTCTCTAGACGTGTTCCTCCTCTTCCTTCAAGGTGGTATTTGTCTCGGCAGGTGCAGACACCTCACTTTGACATTACGATAATCAACTCGGTATCTCCGTGGATGTAAGCAACATTAGTATTTCGTCTACCTCAGACGAGTGCTCCAGATAGTTGTATTGCACTCGTCAAGTCGCGTTATGGCGAATGGATGTAGGCCGAGGTTATAAAAATTAGACATGCAGATAGTAAATGCGTGAGGAACTTTTGTATTTGATATCAGGATCTTCTATACCTACAATCAAAGATTATGTATACACTAGATAGTCAAAGCCACTGTTTATTTCATCGTCCCATCTTCTCTCTCTAACACGTGCAAAATTGGATGCCAAATAACAGAGAAGTATTGCAGTATAATGAGTTAAAGTGAGATGAAGCTTAAGTTGGGGTCCATTTATGAGCGATAAAATTAAACAATAGATCTGACTATCTAGTGTATACATAATCTTTGCTACAATGAATCCTTCTATCTTTAACTTTAGCACTGATGACCTTAAAAACACAATGATCAGCTTTGTCGACGGACAAACCCAGAATACACACTCATCATGCATGGATCTATCGACCAAAAAATGCATAAACAGATGTATCTGCTCGAAAACTTTAATTAGAGCTGTTAGACGAATCGGTGGAATCTTAATTACAAATTTTGCGTCAACATCCTGCTGCCTCGTTTGAAGTTGAATACAAAACTGGCAAGACTTGCTGGATGTTCTTTCTTATGGAATCATGACCTAATGAGGGAAGCGCCAGCAAATTACCTACAGCCAGTCTCCATATACAGCAGATGTAGTGCCTGTAGATTCTGGACTCGTGTGTTCAAACAGACTGACGACTTGGCCCATCACGTGTTTCAGTGGATACGTAATTTGAAATTGGCATACTGATTTTTATCTATCTAAATATTTTTTCTACCTCATATATTATATTATCCAACAATAATATTTTATTTCTCATACTAATCTTAATCGACAGCGTCTCAACGATGCCTCACTTTAAAATCTTTTGTTTATACTTATTTAAATTGTAAGATGTGCGCTTTATGAGAAAATGAACAAAGGAGTCGGTATGAAACTCCTAGTTTTAATTTATTTTATTACCTGCTTCTAAGCGAAATAATTTGGCACGACTGGAGTAAATAAAGTAAAATGTTTTTATTTAAAATGTAAATACAAAAGATGATATTAAAAGTCTATAAATCGGATTTTGGCTCTAATAGGAGACTCATGACTTATTAGTATGTATAATTTTCTCAAGAAATTAAATGAACAATTGTTGTATTACGATTACTAACGAAATAATTATTCAAAAATAAAAAATAATGACGTTTTCTATAAAAATATCATGAATGATGTTCCAAAAATCGTTTTGGAAATATTTTGAAATTTTTTTTATTACTTTGTTCAATTTCAGGACTTTTTAACTTTCAACAATGTAATTTAATATTAGTTAAATCGATTTTTTCTGATTTAAAAAAATATTTGGTGGCTCTATAGGGCCGTTATTTTGGAACAGGTTATTTTAATAAAATAAATACAAACTATACAAAGCGACGACGCCCTGATAACGCTGCTGCGAGCGATTAAACACGTCAAGACAGTAAGATACCTAAACACAGCACAATTTGTTCGGAGCCGGAAAATTACCCGTGACGTTTTATTAACTTAACACCGATCGCGAGTCGTACAAAACAATTCGAACATAGAAAAATAATTGGATAAAAATCACCGGTCAAATACAATAGATTAACCTAATATGTCTTACTCTTTCTAGCAGCGGAGCTTCCTCTTGGTTCGGTGCGGACTTCTTCTCGGACTGGCGGTCTGGACTGGATCGGGCGCATAGCCAACTGATTTTTAAACGGCGGGTTTGTTAGTTTTATAGCCGCCTGATGACGCGTATCCCTACTTAATCCTGCGCTCTGAACGCAAAGCTGACTTCAAGCGTCTTATACATATGTTAATACACTTCAGGCTCACACTGCAGTCCGTGCGTTTTCTTGTATAAGGAGTGATCGGATCAACATGGAGATTATTGCATTCGTCGCGGCATAATTTAAAAATGTATAAACGGAAAAGACGCGGTGCAGAAGGCTTAATTTGATGTAAATTAATATCAGTTAAATTTTACCTGCCTGTTTTATACATTTATAATTATATTTTAATTAAAACTAACAATATTTCGGTACTAAAATTCACTTCGTAACAAGTAGACAAAAAATATTATTAGGTACAAATCTAGGCAGTATTCACATTAATAATAATAAACACGACAGGTAATATGGCTCCGATTATCCCTGAAGGTTCTGAAAATATCTTATGACCGAATATCTGAGTAGACTAGGATTTCTTCTACCGTCGGGAATCAAACTAGAGACTCCTAGTCTAGTGTGCTTCCCCTCAACCAAGCGGTCATGTCTAGTTATAGATAAATTATATTTGAATCAATTTGAACTTTTCAGTGGTTTACTGAACTAAATATTGCATAAAAATTTCTTTAAAAAATTTAAATGCGTTCCAAGCAATGCAAAGGAAACTTCTCTGCAATTAAATAATATATTAACATTGTGGGTGCAAACAAACCTGACTAGTCAAAATTAAGTGTTTTAACCCCACTGAATTGGGTTTATTTTTCACGTATTGTCTCAAGACGGATTTTTATGAAAATTTTTTGACAGTTCTAACAACTAATTAAATTTCGTTATTTCTTGTCATGTGACACAAATCACCTAATCATGTTAGGATTATACTGATAATTACACTGATATTGGTCGCGTTCATCACAGTGAGCGATCAGTGAGCGCTCACTGATCATTTCAATTGAACGTCTTTAACTAATTGATCACAGGTGATCGCTAAGTTATCGGCAGCCATTTTATGTAGCAAAATAATTTTATGATACATGATCCGTTATCACTTGATACTCTGCTACATAACCTAAATTATAATAGAGTTTTATGTGTGTGCCGCCGAGTAAATTAACAGATAGAAAATAGATCAAGTGGAAATTACTTATGAGTACGAAATATGTTATATATAGTTGTTGTAACCGATACTCTGCATAAGAGATTACAAAGCAGTAAGTTTTTTTTATCGTGACAAACGTAAATATATTTTTTGTTCGACCGACCAGAAGATACACCCTTCTGGAGAATTTTTCCGCCAGAAATTAACATTTCATAAGAGACTGGCAAAAGCTTTTACCGATTCCTGTTCTCTTTTCCGATTCATGAAGTATTAACGTTCATTTGTGTATTTAACATAAATACAACAAAATAATTTATCCCACAATATTAATGTCTAAATCATTTTCCTCTGCAATAAATAGCGCTAATTGATCGTCGTCCATTTTTTCATAGTTTAAAATTCGCAATTCAAATATACAAAAGTTTCACACCTTTATTCTGACATCTGACACACAAGTGACACAGATCTTAAAACTTTTGACAGACCACAGCGGTAGAAAACACGGTTCAGCACACAACTGATCAGTCACGTGATGATAATTGATCGCTAATATATCGCTACTTCGTGATGAACGCGACCAATATCATCCAGGGAAATTTTCAATCACTATGACAACAAAATTGCTTAACTTTGACAACTTCATAATAACTGCCAAATAAATATCAATACGTCACGTTTTGGCAATGCCAATTTTCAATCTATAAACTTTTAATAAATAAATAATGTTTTGGTGTGTTGCGACATTTTGATTTTATTTTTTCAAAAAATTTTCTGACCGAATATCCCTCCGACATTGACAAATGCCTCATAATTTTATGACAATCTCAAGCAAGTTGCTTGGTAATAGCCCTCCGCCTTCGGTGTTGGGCTATTACCAAGCAACGTGCTTTCGATTGTCATAAAATTATCTCGTACATTATCAATGTCTTAGGGATATTATAGCTGAAAATAGGATCATTTGCTCGTCAATACTAAGATTTTTTGTATGAGGAAGCGCGGTGCATTTTCTTTTGATTGCATCAATTATAGGCTGGACCCATGAGGGTGTTCTTTTGTCTATTTCAGTTTAATTCTACTTTTAAAATTTCCCCATTAATAGTGACACTACTATTTAACTTAGTCAGGACCATTGTGTACTGCAAGGAATGGTTGAGCATATTATAATTTGCGTTTTAGCTTATTTTGAGTTTCGTTGGGCATCACCAATTTTTGAAGACTGGCAAATAAATCGAAAAAATTGAGAAGACGAGATTTTTATAAAAAATACTTAAATGGTCCATTCCAAAGTTAGTACATAAGAAACATGGAAGCTTAACAAGAGCTACGAGAAATATACAAATTTCGATGGTACAGCAAATTGACCCGCTAATGTCTTTGTTCCGCTCAGTCAACACTGTAAACTACTTACGAAGATACCAGCATGAAACACAGCCATTTTCAATCTTCAGTCCGCTTGGGAACACTAGACACTGTATAACCTACTGGCCTACTTTGTATTTATTGTATCACTCACTAAGATAATTCAGCAAAGACTGAATGACCTACACTACCTACTGACTAATACAGCAATTCTAACAGCCAAATCACATTCTCTATTATTTAAAACTAGGTACATAGTCCTTGGCGTAAAGTAATAAAATTGAGGTTCGTGTGCTCCTTGATGAAGGAGTATAGGGAATGATACCATCCGTTTGAGAAAAATATGTAGATTATGAATCGCGATGGTTGCCATCTCATAGCCGCGACCGATTTTTTTTTAGGGGGTCTTGTACAATATAAATAGAAAAATTCGATTTGATTCGATTATTTACTGATTTTTATTTTTTTTTTATGTGTGTACACATAATAATAGTATATTAAAGTATAAGTGGATTTTAAGATTTAAAACACGCGCGATTTTTCGAGCACGACGGCGGCGCAGCGAAATAGAGCAAGTATTTTAAAGACCAGTTATCCACGAATACTTTACGCTATTTTTTTTATTGGTACACTTTGAAATCATAAATAATTACTAAAAAAATGTAAATAAGAACTAATAATGTAAAATACCTTTAGTTGTCATCGAAATGAGAAAAACAAAAATTAATTTGCAATCTGTCATATAAGATTGATTGTTGTCATCACAGTTAAAGTTTTTAAAACATTTGTCAGTAATATTTTATTTGACGTTACAAGGTACTTCTGTCAGATCAATAATAAAAAAGTTGACATTTACACTTCACGTTTCTCGGATTATTGAAGTTGCCATGGTAACTTTAAAACACCCGCGTTTTTTGTAGTTGAATTTTGCTAGAAAAAGCACACAATATTTGTATTTATACAAAAGTAAAAAAACTCTTCTAAAATTAAATTAAACAAAATAAACAAATTTTGAATAAAAACAATTAATACATAACACATCTAAAATTTTATGGGGAAAAATAATACAAAACAAACTAGAACAAATTTTCAAATTTCCTCCACCAACCTCAACACATTTTTTTGCATGTAACTGTAAATTATTTATACCATCTATCATAAGTTACTTCAGTGGACTCCTCTTCTATGCGTTTCTTTTAATTCTTCTCTGGTTGCAACTTCGGTAGCATACACTTTTTGTTTTAAATAGGAGTTAGATCTGGGAACCTTGCAGGCCAGCACGATGGTACATCTCCTCACAACCTAAGAGAGAGAGGGTGCAGCATTTAAATGATCATTACCCCAATAGGCGAATTAGTCGTAATGGCCCAATTTCCTGGCCTGCAAGGTCCCCAGATTTGACTTCAGTAGACTATTTTTTATAGGGCTATTTAAAGGTAAAAAGTGTATATATGCTACCTATAACCGAAGTTGCAACCAGAGAAGAATTAAGAATGCATAGAAGAGGATGCACTGAACTGAAGAATAATTCACGTATGATCAGAGATGCTATAAAAAAAATTTATGTGCAAGAAAATGTATTGAGGTTGGTGGTGAACGTTTGAAAATTTGTTGTAGTTTGTTTTATATTATTTTTGTCCATTGGATTTTAGATGTGTTATTGTAATTTGTATTAATTGTATTTATTTAAAACTTGTTATGTGTTTAATTTAATTTTAGATGCGTTATTTTACTCTTGTATAATTACTAATATTGTGTATTTATTCTAACAAAATTCATTTGTGGTTTTTAATCTTTTTTGTTTGTAAATATAAGAAATACTACACAAATTTAACAAAAAGATCCGACCCTAATATTTAATGAATTATAGTATTTTAAGTTAAATTCTAACAATAGGCAGTAAAATAAAATATTTTCACACACTATTAAAGTCGCCCATATACAGGGTGTCCCGAAATAACGTGAAACCCCTTAAGGGTAGATTCCTCATCAAAAAATAAGTATAGTCTTTTATATACAGTAAGGTCGAAAACGGCCTCCTTAAGCCGCTAGACCTCCTCAAAGGGGGGCAGCAAAAAGTGATTTTTTGGCAGATTTGATTCATGACATTATGGTAACAGTGACAGATGCCTACTTATTCTTTTTGTATCAAACTCCGTTTTCAATTTAACAGAAACGGCTATTATGCAAGGGGTCAGAAAATATTTTTTTATTTGAAATTGATGAGATTCACGATAAATTTTCAAGAGTTGAAAGTAGTAGAATACATGTGGCTTTCTAAAAAAAATTTAATTTGAAAAAAAAATTCATCTGTTTAAAAGTTCTGACTAAAAATTCAATAGGGGTTGTTTATTTAACTTAATTAAAAAGTAAGTAGAAAAATAAAAATGCATTGAAAAGAAGACCTTCCATAAGTACAAAGTCGTACCCAAATTTCATTCCGCCAACTTTAGTCACTTTCGAGAAAAAAAAAATCACTTTTTGGTGCCCCCCTTTGAGGAGGTCTAGCGGCTCAAGGAGGCCGTTTTCGACCTTACTGTACATAAAAGACTATACTTATTTTTTGACGAGAAATCTACCTTTAAGAGGACATTATTTCGGGACACCCTGTATATTGCTTATGTTTTTGTTGCAGGAGGACACGTAAATATTTCTAAAATGGACTTATCGTGAAACGTACCTGTTAATTCTTGAACCATTAAATATGTGCCAAAAAAACTAAATACGTGGTTTATGTACACTATTAGTGTACTTTAAAAGTTACCATTGAAAACTGCCAAAATCCATATAAAGGGTGATGTTTTTAGGTAACTTCCCCTACTAAAAATATTTGCCCTCGGCACTGTTAACTTTTTCTTTTGTTCACTGAATGATATAAACATCCATTAGTGAAACACATCTGCCAGATTTGGTTCAATTCCGTGAAGCCATTAAAAAAATATGGCCGATTGAAATTTTTCCAAAAAATAGAAAACATGCTATATATCAGAAACGAGGGGCATTAGGGGATGAAATAAGGGTCATTCTGAAACCGCCTTGGACTTCTCTACTTCCCACTAGCGTATGACCAGTCACTCAGGAAACACCCTGTATTTATAGCACAATGAAATCTTTTTATTATTATCATATTACCATATTCTGAATTACATCCCAACATGAAACGTCTGATAAAATTGCAGAAAATCAGTATTACATTTTAACTCAGAATATCATTATATTACTGATGGTCGAAATGGTAGCGTATCTGCCTCTCACCCAAAAGTCCCGGGTTCGATTCCCGGTCGTGGCAATGGGAAATACTGTGAGAGGGATTTTTCCATTATACACGGATATTGGATGTGTGTCCCTTGTCTTTAAATTGTAGCCCCTTCCCGCACAAGGCTCCTAGAGCCTTCTGGGATAAAGGGGGTCGTAATTACATGTGGTGTATTTATTTATTTATTTATTTATCATTGGCTGTGTATGGCCATTAACTAGAGTTAGTAGTAATGCATCACAACAAAAATATGACAGATGAAAGTGTTAATTTTTTTTTTTAATTTTTTTAACACAAAACCCCCTAAAAAAAAATCCGGTCGCGCCTATGAGGTAGTAACCATCATGATTCGTAATCTATAAATTTTTCTGAAAACAACGGTACCACCCACTATACTCCTTCATCAAAGAACACACGAGATTACTTTACGCCAAGCACTAACACGCAGAACTACGTCTGCCTTGGCTAACGTCCTCATCTCCAAATCTCCGCACGCTCCCCTTCCTGCTTCCATCACCTCGAAAAGAGCGGTAGTACGTACCTACTCAACTTAAACGGCAGGATAGCCACTACATAGAAGCAAAGTTCTCCAATTAATATGAATTTAAAATGACATTAAAATACAGTTGAAATAAATTTAAAATTGATATAAAATGAACCATTACGAACAAACAGGTATTGTTCTTTGTAGCTTCATCAGTAATTTCTAAATTATTTACTAAGTGCGTGTAATTTCGAAGTTTGGAATTTTTAATGTATTATTGTTGATTCATCTGGACCCTTGTCATCTTAAAGCTATCCATTATGATAGATAAACCTACTAATTCTTTGTAATCTGACGTTGTAAGAGGTGGTAAATTATCTTGAAGTGCTCGAATGTTGCTTTGATTTGCCATCAAGCCCTAAAATCCCTCATAAATATTGAATAAAATAACGGAAAAGCAACCAGTTTCTTTTCTCTTCGACAATCCACTTCAGCCACATCTGGTTGAAGAACTTTATTTTCCATTTAATTTCAACAGTTTCCTAGAATTTTGTTCTTCATTACTGACAACGGGATCATCCTCGGAATCCAATTCGCTTTCACGGTCAATACAATCTTGGAGAATTTAAATTCCAAGGTCTGCATACAGCTTTCTTCAAAATTGATCAATTCATCGGAACCCAACTCACCTTCAGATTCATGATTTTGAACCAAAAAAACTTCTGTTCGCTGTAATCCTATATTTTCCTTAATTCGTCATCAGTTTTTTCATATTTAAATCACCATCTGAAAAGTATAAAAAAATTAATGTTTACAATTAAAACCGAATATCCAGCCGGCGAGATTAACGACGTAATAGAAAAGAGAAAACATAGCAAAACATTATATCGATATAACCTTACTTTTACATCCTGCAACAATTCATATTTATTTTTTGACAAAAAACTGTTACTTATATTTTGATTTTCTGAAACTCACCATAATCTCATTTTGTACATAGCAAGGTCGGGAATCGCGTACCGCAAAAAGCTCTGCTTGCCAGTGCTTGCGTGTAATTATAAGTATTATTTATATTTATCAGTAATAATTAATGTTTGCACTGTCCAACCTATAAGGCATAAGGTCATGAAAAACTATTTCTTGGACGACATAGATTTCATGGCTCTTAGAAATAGTGACCTACAACTAATAGCTAATAATAAATTATTATTCATGGTTTAAATTTTCGATTTTTCATAGATACTATAAGATCTTAAATATTTCATAGATCTATTCTCATAATCAAGATAATTATATATAAATTTATATGTATTCATCGAAGAGGGTGTATAAATAAGTACATAAATGATATTAATGCATTTACTATCAGCGACCCAATTTCGTTAAAAATTAGGTTCACCACATAATAGCTACTTGAAACTTGCGTGTCTAGATGGCAAAAAATACTTTTTAGCTGGGCGATTAATCATTTTTTTATGGCGACTTTCGATTCTGTCATGCGAATAAACTGCCAATAGTGATCAGTGATTTCATGAAAATAAATGCACTTTGAGGGTGATGTATGATGATATCCTCCACTAGAAAACTATATATGAGTTTCCATTCGAAATAGTTTTGATAAGGCTCAGTCAATAAATAGAGGGAAATTATGACACATTAAGTAAATTTCACGATTATGATTTATTGGAAAATTTCAATTTATGATAATAATTATTAGGATAAGTTGGTTGGTTGGTTGGTTATGGTTGGATGGCTTTGGCGGTATACCAATCAGCCAGACTTTTTATATTATAGGGATGCCATCAGTCTTTTAACAATAAAATAATTCAAATAATGCAACTATACGTACCTATATAAACTGCTTTTATTAATTATTTTACTGGTTTTTGAGATCAGTTCAAATTATATGTTCAGAATATCAATTCATGTTAGTTAGACAATAATAAAGCCCATTTTACGGCTACTACAGATCGATTCGTCTAAATAAGAGCAGAAATGCAGATGCAAATTATTCAATTTGCTCTAAGAAACTGTACAGTCTAACCTGTATGAACCTGCATTAATGAGCAATTATTTTTTTAAATTTTTTATATGTATAAATTTTAATGATTTGCTCGTCAATGAAATTTAAATGAAATTTGCTCGTGTCCGGTACTGGGCTAAATTGTTCTATTATATGTTAAAATTATGAATACCTATTACTACACCAGGCATAAGTGTCACTGATTTTCCAAAGCTATTTTTATTAATTATTTCTGAAAATATTACATGATTTTTTTGTGTAATTTTTTCTTACATTTTTTAAAATACTATAATTTTTAATATAATTTTTTTAAGCAAATTTTAACTGCCTCTTGGATAAACTAAGTAATTTTTAATGTTTAACAATATTTTATTTACATCGAGAGGTATTCAAGCTAACTAGTAGAACTGTAAATATTGGTTCTCCTTTTATTTCGTAGAACTACTTATTTTAACGAGGTGAAGAGAAAGTCACTCGTATGGATTTTATGGGTTGTAAAAATGGAAGAAAAGAAATTGAACGATATACAAAATGCAGAAAGACGAAGGAATTCAGCAGTAAAAATAGCTACATTGTGTAAGGAGTCATCTATCAAGCGTTTCATTCTAGTAAATAATAGACATAATTGAACTGTCTAGACCGATTTAATAGGTAGGGTTTAGAATTTCGAACAAAAACTTGTATATGAGAGATTGTATTTACTTTCAGAACTATCTCAAGTTCCTCATGTAAAATAAACTCATTATTTAAAGTGCCTTTCATACTATTTTAAAGGTCACAACGAAATAAATAGTAAAACTAATTTAAAGGATATTGGCAATAAATATTAGTCATATATATTTAGTCTCATCTCCCTAGAGGGTATAACATTCCTGCTTGTCACGTGTGTCACAAATGCAATAAGTGAAATAAAACCATTGAATAATAATAATAAGCTGGCAGTGGATGTTTCATTTTTAATTATAAGAAACTATGGGGAAGTACACAAATACCGACTGTGGACCGTTTTTTGGCTATTTGGCATTCATCATGCCGAAGATGCACCATTGCACATGTATGTGACAACTTCTAAATGTAAAAATATTATACTCTCTAGGGATGTATATTTTCTATTCTATATAGGTACATAAGCACATACTACTGAGTGAGTGAAGTTGGGCTTAGTGTGCTCTCATGTATTTCTAATTAAAACTATAATAAAGCGTTAATAAAATTGATTTAAACAACTCTAAAACCTAACTGTGGTGGTAGTTAATAGTGAGGGATAAACAAAATTTGTGTAAACAGTGTATCTACGCTGAAAACTGCATCTAAAGATGTCATCAAATTGTATAAAATGTGTTCAACCAGTAAATAGTAGATCTATTGGCATAGAATGTGGTTTTTGTTGTCAAGTTTTTCATATAAAGTGTATAAATTTAACAAAACAGCAGCTGGACTATATAAAAAGTAACGGACTTTTTTGGAAATGTGATTCATGCAAAAATACTATAA
The DNA here is from genome assembly GCA_963680705.1 of Rhagium mordax. Taxonomy (NCBI): domain Eukaryota; kingdom Metazoa; phylum Arthropoda; class Insecta; order Coleoptera; family Cerambycidae; genus Rhagium; species Rhagium mordax. Next base: position 110,079,944 of record OY796656.1, read on the forward strand.
ACACAGCTGAAGGGGTCAATGCCACTTCACAATTAAGTGGATCACAGAATGAATTACCTAATAACAATCAAATCACGGAAAATAATTGTCCAGGTTGTAAAATGCTTCCATTTCTTTTGGATAGCATCCAAAAGCTAACGGACACAGTAAATAAGCTGCAAGAAAAAATTAATTTAATGCCAAAAAATCAAAACAGTGAAAATTTAAATGATCCCGAAATGGTTATTAATGAGATAGCTGAAAGACAAAGAGAAGCTAACAATGTAATAATATACAAATTAGAAGAAAATAATGATGACTGTTCAAGGGCAAGGGAAATAATAAATATGATCGCGCCAGACGTAGACACAAAAAATATAAAAGTATTGAGATTGGGAAAAGTACATAATAACAATAAAATAAGACCTCTGAAAGTAATACTAAATAACACAGAAGATTCGTCCAAAGTGATCTACAACAAGAAGAAACTCAAAAATAATATGGCCTATAAAGTACAACTATCATTTGATTTAACAAATATGCAACGTAATTATCTAAAATCTATAATTGATGAAATGACGAGAAGAAGAAATAATGGAGAAAAACTCTATATAAAATACACCAATGGAAAACCAACTATAGCTAAAATAGATATTCAAAAAAACTAAGTATGAAATATAGTCATTTGAATATGCGTTCAATACATACAGGGTTCGATATATTTAAGGAAGTTATATGTACGCAAGCTTTCGACTTTGTTGGAATTAGTGAAACTTGGCTCCAAGAAGACTTTTCATCTGAGTATATTTATTTACCCAATTACCAGTTAATACGTTCAGACCGACCTACAAGGGGAGGGGGTACTGCACTTTATGTTAAACATGGATATAAATATACTGTGTATTACAAAACCACAGATTTTTCCAGAGGCATTGAACAATTATGGGTTAAAGTCAATCTAAAAAGTCAAACTATTGGTATAGGTATTATTTATAAACCTCCACATGTACAGCTTGATGTATTAAATGATCTTACTGAAGTGTTGGAACAAATCTACTTGGAATGTGATCACGTTGTAGTGATGGGGGATGTAAATATAAACCTTATGGATGCTAATAGTGACGGACATAATTTACTTAATAATATTTTAGATCAGTTTAAATTAATTCAATTAGTAAATACTCCAACAAGAATACATAAGGGTGGAGAATCATTAATTGATATTATTTGTGTTAGTGATCATCTAGATGTAATCGAGTGTAACATAATGGATATTGAGGGTGTTTCGGATCATATGCTAGTATACTGTGAACTTAATCTAAGTCATACTCTTCCAGAAACTGGTAAGATTTATTTTAGAGATATAGTTAATATTAATATGGAACAATTTTCTTTGGATGCTCTAAATATTAATTGGAATAATATATACAATAATAATTAGATAAATTCAATCACAATGGACCTAAATATTAAGATAACGGAGTTATTCAATGTACATGCACCTGTTAAAAATACTAATAAAAATAAAAAGCATTCAGCACGATATATTACATACAATATCAAACAAATGATAGATCTAAAAGACAAGGCTCGTAAAAAATACATGCAAACAAAAAGTGCAAATGATCGGCTGTATTATATTGACCTTAAAAATTATTTGAATATTGCTATCAGAAAAGAAAAAGATTGTTATATGAGGTATGAATTAGAAAAAAATAAAAATAACCCTAAAACTCTTTGGAAAAAAATAAGGAACTTTGGTATAACCGGTAAAAAAAACAATGTATTAAATCTGAGTGAGGAAATAACAGGCGATGACATAAATAACTTTTTCATTAATGTAGGAGGTGATCTTCCTGCAAACGAAAATATTATAGAGTTCTACAGCAATAATAAATTAAATGATACTTTAACATTTTCAATAGAAGGTATAACTAATGCGGATATTTACAAATATATAAATACAATTAAATCAGAAGCCATTGGAATTGATGAAATAAGTATAAAAATGTTAAACTTAGTGTTACCTTACTGCATAAATGTAATTGTAAACATAATTAATTTGTCATTTTTCACCGGTCAATTTCCCGATATATGGAAAACCGCTCTTGTTCTCCCTTTTCCAAAAGTGGATAATTGCACTGAACTAAAAGACCTCAGACCTCTTAGCATCCTGCCTGCTTTATCAAAATTAATAGAAAAAATAATCGCTGATCAATTCAAAACATATCTTTATCAGAATTCCATAATCCCACAATTTCAATCCGGTTTTCGTCCTATGCACAGCACTCAAACTGCACTGCTACATATTGTCGATGACATTGCACATGCTATGGATAATAAGCAAGTCACAATTATTGTCTTCCTTGATCAGAGCAAAGCATTTGATGTGGTAAATTTTGACGTTTTAATTGCTAAATTAAAATATATCGGGTGCGACAACACTGTTCTCACATGGTTCAAAAACTATATATATAATAGAGCACAATGCATTAAATATAAGGACAATATATGCAATCTATTAGAAACCAAAAGTGGCGTCCCGCAAGGGAGTATTCTGGGCCCCATTCTTTTTTCTGTATATACTTTTGACTTACCTCTATGCCTAAATTACTGTAAATATCATTTGTATGCAGACGACTTACAGATATATATTAGGTGCACAATAGAGAATATAGCGGAAACAATTAATAAAGTAAATATCGACCTAAATAATATATATAACTGGTGTAGTGAAAATGGATTACGTATAAACCCAGCAAAAACTGTTGCAATGTGTATTGGCACTCGTCAAATTTACTCAAAGATCAATATAAACGATCTTAATATAATACTGAACGGCGTAGTCATAGATTGGTCAACCTCCACTAAAAGTTTAGGGGTGATTATTGACAATAATTTGACCTTTGATAAGCATCTAAATAAAATAATTAGTGTTTCATTTATGAAATTAAAAATGCTCTATAGAATGAAAAAATCGTTATCAGCAGATACTAAACTTAAACTAATACAAAGCCTAATCTACCCCAACTTAGATTATTGCTCTAGTGTATACTATGATTTCCTGACACAACAAAATAAAACTAGATTGCAAAAAGTGCAGAATGCCTGTATGAGATATGTATTCGATATACCCTACACCCATCATGTTACACCCGTTATAAATAACTGTAGAGAATTAAAATTACATAATAGGTTCCTATATCTATACTTTATTTTTCTTTATAAATTAGTTAAACATACTATACCAAATTACCTGTTTAGCAAATTACAATTAAGGTCGGTAGCCCATAATGTAAATATACGGACCAATAATTTCACTATACCACAGCACTCATTGACCAAATTTCAAGGAAGTTTCTCTTACAAAGCGCCTACCTTATTAAATAATTTTATAAATTTTTTAAACCTATCAGAAAACAGTTACAAAGTGAAATTAAAAGATTTCTTACTACAAAACCAGTAGAAATAGGTAATAAATATTTCTGTACGGATAAGTTAAACAGTTTGGATTTACATGTATCTATGTATATACGTAAATTGATTTCTTTCTTTCTTGCATGTAATTAGTGTAGTTAGTCTTTTAAGCCAACCTCATGTAAATGAATGTAATAGGCGGTGTGGAAGATCGCAAGCTATGCGAACGCCGACCAATTGTGTGATTGCTTAATTGTGAAAACTAAATAATGTCACTTTTGTAAAAAAATTTGAAATTACGCAATAAACCATATTCTATTCTATTCTATTCTATTCTATTCTATTCTATTCTATAATATATTGTTCAAATTCATTGTTATCAACTTTGATTGCAATAAAGTACCATTAGATTAATCCACTTAATATCACAAATTTATATCATTTCTAGAGTGATTTTACAATTCTCTTTCTTTGCTTGATATGAATTATTTATAAATGACTTTGTTTAGGATTTATACAAGCATAATAATAACAAACATATCCAAATTGATATACTCATATTTATGTTTCATCTCTAAACATGCTATTATTAAATTCATTGGACTTTCTTTAATACATTAGGAATATTGGATTAAAATTATAAAATTCAAAACGTCTAAAAACAAATTATTAAAAAAATATTTTTTTATCTTACCGCAAAATTCATTCATTATCAATTTGGATATGTTTGTTATTATTATGCTTGATACATCCTAAACAAAGTCATTTATAAATTTCTAGAGTGAGTTACCAATTAAATTATTCTTGTGGATTTGTGGACGCTTTTTTATAAATAAAAAAGACTTCGCTCTTATTGTACTCGACGATTCAGTTTTGCGTACTACTTTTGTGCTACTAATTGATAATCAAAATTACACGGAAATATCATTGAGTATTTTAAATATAAGTGAATCAACCACCTACCTTTAATAACAGTACATTAAACAACAAGTTTAGAAAAGCAAAGTTTTACTAAAGCATATGTATTATTGTTTGAGTACGAGCGAGCGCAGCGAGCGAGTAACTCAAAAACTATGGGTTTAGTAAAACTGCTTTCCTTACGAGATTTGTTTATACTATTTTTTCGCATTTTGTGTTAGTAAGTAATTATAAGCAAATAGTAATAGATATAAAAGCATTACAAACTTTGAAATTTAAAGAATGTCATAGTAGGTATTTTTGCAGGATTTCCGTAACCTAGTAACTGACTTGTTTATTTATACAATAACAGTTAAGTATAATTTTTGTGAGTCGAATTGATTTTAAGTTATACATATATTAATTATAAAAATGAATCTTGCTACTGAAAACAATTTAGAAAATTGTTTTGAAGGCATTTTAAATGCCGCTCGAGAAGTAACTTCGAGCTTACTTCCTTTAAAATCCAAGGCAAAATACGAGAAAGTATGTGAAATATTTTCTGTCAAACTATTTTTTATTAACACTGACATTACTATATTAGTAAAGTGACATTTTCATGTGGTAAAGTGCCACTTTATTAAACGATTTTGAATTTAGTAAAATAGCATATTTATCAGTCAAAATGTGAAAAAATAAATTAAAGTACCCTTTCTATGATTAATTATTAAAATGGGATAAACAAAACAGGATTAGCAGTGAAACTGCCAATTAAAATATATTTATAGGATCAAGTCTATCTAGATGTTATAAATTTGTGAAAGAGTCGAGGGTGATTGAATCGATCAGTTTGTGACACTCCAGCGCTCGGAAAATGTGAGTACTATTCAAGAGCATATCAAGGGAAGAAATATTGACATAACTCTATCCAACATAAGTATTGATTGAGGACTAAAGTTTTATATTTAATTTTTTTTATTTAATAAGTGTGCGATTGAATGTTTATTACATGAATATGTGCATATATGTAGCTAACGTTACCTGAGTGTCTTTTAGCGTCAACTATTAGTATACTGGGCGTTTTTGAATCGCAATAATCCGATTTTCTGTACTTTCCCCTTAGTTGAAGGTAAAGTAAGTTTTATCCGATTTACCTTTAGATCTTAAATTGTAAGTTTACTATTTGGCCATTACTATTCAACTGTCTCAGCTATTCTAGAGAACTACTTCTTGCCCAAGTGAAGACTAACTGAACTTGAACAATACTTGTTTCTATATTAATAACAAACAGACTATAAGGGGAAACTCAGCGTCAATCTTAAAAATATTTTTTTACGTCATAATGTATACCTAATAGGTATACTGGAGAATTTATATTGATTGAACCCGCAATTAAGGAATTACTTCCTTAAAATCAACACAACGGCATCAATTACGATTGATTTCCGATTACAAGTGAATGGTGACAGTTACAATTCCATACAAAGCAAACAGCATGCCGTGCATCATGAAGACACCCACTGGGTGTATTGTATACTATATCGTAGGATTGGGATCAGAACTAACCATGGTCGATACGCTGATGCTTTATACAAATATAATATATCTGTATATATATTTATATAAATATTTATGATTATATTCTTATTTATTTGTCTGTGGCCTAATCTACCATACCAAAATACTCGTCTAATTTGCCCACAATCGTTAGTTATTGGGATATTTGCGATTTTATGTCAGAGCACAAGTCTTCATGTGAAATTCGCAATAGCAAATAAAAAATGAAGAATTAAATTAATGAAATTAAAACGATAGCTATGAAATTGAAATAAACTCATGCGTCACAATTTAGATAAAAGTGACAATTTTTTCCAGTGGTGATAAGAGTGATAAAATATTGAAGTAAATATTGTTAAATATTAGTTTTTAGCAAAATGGAAAATTATTTATTTAACGGTTACACATTTGTATTAACGATTAACAAGTATTAATAAAATTATTAAATTAAATACCTATAGATAATTATTAAATATGAATTAATCGAAAACCGAAGTTTTTAATCCAATTATAAGCAGTAGGTATGTATAACTTTTTTATTTTGCAAGAAGACCAATTTTAATTTTACCAGTTTATACCATTCCTTTTTTTTAGGAATTATTTAAGCGTTAAATATAAAGATATGAGGTATAATAATATAATATGATAGATGGTCGAGAGGTAGCGCACCTACCTCACCCAAAAGTTCCGGGACTCCCAGAAGAAGAAGACGAGTTTGATCATTTGATCAATGTGATGTGCATTTTGAGGAGTATGAAGCATATCATTCTATTTGTAAGCACCCTACACTGTATTGCTTACTTGTATTATTTCAAATATTCATTGTATTGTATTGCAAGAAGAAATATTTTGTATACATTATTTATTAAAGAAAGAAAAATTATAATTACAAGTGATTATTTTATTCTTGTTCAGGATCTTCAAAAACGGGAATATAGAGATTGAAAACTAAAAGAAAAACAATTTTCAACCCTCCTGAAGGGTTGTAACACCCCCAGGTGTAGTGACAACCATCAGGGGTAGTGACAGGCCTAGCGAAAGCTTGGAAGGGTAGTTTTGCTCTTTTGAGGGGGTAGGCAGGGTCAGAAGCTGATAAAACTAATTTTTTCTTGTTTATCATCCTCAAAAACGATGGCATAGAGATTACAAAAAAAGGAAAAGAAAATTCAGTATTCAACCCGGGGAAGGGTTGTAGCAACCCCCAGGGGTAGCTTTCTCCTGCCAGTATCCTTCTTTTTTTATCAAACCTTAATGTTTTTTCCAGCTAATCTCCTCCAAACACGGGTTTTACTAACCTTACAACGGGAAAACGCGAAAAAGACGGTAGTTTTTGGCTGTTAGAGGGGGTTGCGGCCGCTAAAAGCTTCATTCACTATGTATTTCGTTTTCAGCACCCTCGAAAACGGGAGAAGGAGTAGGTTTCGTTGCTGCAGAATTTTGACTACTTTTCCGATTCCACAAAGTTGCGTATAATGACGTCACGAGTGATTGTGATTTGTAAATTTCTACCTCTTATATCTCGAAAACGAAAAAAGTTAATAATATGAAATTTTAAGGGCATAATAAGAATACCGAGTTCTATAATACAAAAGCGTGTAAATACTACAAAAAAATATATTACGGAACGCGAGCTACAAATTTTATATGGACGAAAATGGCGAATGCGCCAATGTCAATTTTTTACAATAATGAATTTTTATTAGTTCACCGAAATCATGTTTGTGATAAATAAAACTTTTTAATATTGGGAACCACCTGTAAATTACTTCTGTTTGGCGTCTATATATAGGTATAATGAAGAACATGTCATTTAACTTTTCAAATATAGGTGGCTACGTAGGTACATAGGTATATTATCTACTTCCTCACCAAAAGTGAAAAAAATTACACAGAAAAATCATTGGGTTTGAAAATTTTTATTGCATTTCTGGACGAATCTCGACGAATTATGACGAAATACAAAATTTCAAACAAAAAATGTGTGTGTATGTGTGTTTCGAGATAGCAGCTACAGTTTTTGAGATAAAGCTTTCAAATTTGGTACATGCGTTCTAGAGGCCAAGGAAAAGATTGAGTTCGTTGATGAGCAAAATCTAAACAATTTTTTTTCACGAATAACGTCAAAAAAAATATTAGTTTTGGCAACAGTTTTTTTTACTGAAATTCAATTACCCTGCAAAATTAAAGCTACCTATAAGTATACCAGAATAAGTTTGATATAAATTATTTTATTATGTCATTTGTCCAATTTGAACAGTAATTTTTTTGTCGGTTAATTTCTTATGAATGTGCTACTAATTCTTATTCACAATTTGGTATATACAGGGTGTTTCAGTTAAAAGTCCCCAGGCCATTATCTCGAAAAATAATAATGATATTTTATTTTTGTAAATGGAGGATGATAGATACCAAAGGAGGCTTTAAATAACTGTAGTTAGAATTTTTCCTCTACGGTTCACAGAGATGGCGCTGCGATGCAAAATTATTTTTCGATGGCTGGAACCTTATGATGAGCTAAATTAAACTTTTGAGATATTAGTTGGCCTTGAAATTAAATTTTAATTTTGACAGTTATTTAACAAAAGCTTGTAGTGCATTTCAATCAAAGTTTTAAGCTGTTTAGTTAGAAGTTATACTTACATTACAAATGGTTCGATACACCAATTGTTTATGCTTGTTATCAAATTATTAAGTTTAATTTAGCTCATCATAAAATTAGTGAGTATTTTCTTTATTATCTTACCTATTTCAGGTTTTAGGCACATTTTTATTAGAAGAGATAAAAAAAATAAATAAATATAATAACATACAGATTATTGTATTTAAAATTTAGCAGGGTCTTATTAGTTCCAGCTTAACCGGAAATACAAAAACACGTTTTTGTATTTTATATTAGTGCATCAGAGCACTTTCCTTAACGTGAAAAAAGTTTCAAGTAACCGACAGTCTAGAACTGTTAATAAAAAAGTTACAGTAACGTGTACTGAAAAAATTAAAAAAAAAAATTAAAAACTCCACAAGGGCTGGTTTTTTCGAAATTTTCTATACCATCAAAATTATTCATAAATTCATCATCCATTTACAAAAATAAAATATCATTATTATTTTTCGAGATAATGGCCCGGGGACTTTTAACTGAAACACCCTGTATACCGAGTAAAATGTTGTAGGGAGAAAACCGCTGCCAATTACTTTACCGTGTGGTGGAATTTATAGTAAAAAGTAATTTTTGACGTATTTTGTTTATTTCAACATTTGGACACAGTATTTTATAATGGGTTTGTATATCTGATCTTATTTATCTTTCATCACGAATAAATTTTTTTGTAAAGTTAGAAATGTTGGGGGTCCGGTAGACCCAGTTCCAGTAGACCGATTTTGCTCATCAATGAACTAAATCTTTTCCTTGGCCTCTAGGACATGTGTACCAAATTTGAAAGCTTTATCTCAAAATCTGTAGCTGCTATCGCGATATATACATACAGACACACATACAGACAGAAATTTTTTTTTCTGAAATTTTGTGTATCGCCATAATTCATCGAGATTCGTCAAGAAATGCAATAAAAATTTTCAAAAACTTTTTCACTTTCGGTGAGAAAGTAATTATAATAATTAAGAACTACTCTACCTTTATCTTCTCTTAGCGTACCTACTTCTTAGTCTACTTTATTACCTCATGTGATAAAGGTGATAAACAATTATTTGAATAACTGCATCTATTTATTGACAAATATACAGACATCCTTTTAAAAAGGTTTTGAGAATTAATAACTAAAATTCATTAAACAATTTTAGTAACACAATTTTCTCATCTATTTCTAATAATAACTTTACATCGACGATTCAAATATATTATTTGAAATTAAACGTCTATTTAATATTCATTTCATATTTCTACCAAAATTTGTTCAATGTAACTAAGCCAGGTGGAGATTGTCGATCTTTCGGTTGCTTTTCAAGAATATTTAAAAAATATTCCATTGAATTGAGATCTGAACTACAGAATGGCCAATTTAATCTCAATACTTATCTCGCATAAACATTTATTTGCCACGAGCACGATATAAGGTCTTCCGTTATCATTCATCAATAAAAAGTTATTTCGAAGCGGAAGGAGCAGAATGCTCGGCTAAAATATCTGTAATGTACCGTCTGCTGTTTAAAGAAGAATCTACGTAAGAAAACTCTTCTCCAAACTAGAAACTCTCCAAACTTTCATTAAATAAAGAGGTTTGAAGAATATTTATTTATTTGGTCGCCGAATGACTCTCAAACGTCCATCGATGCTGGACTACACCTATCCCTGAGCAAAACACGTTCCCACTCCACAAAGTTCTGGCTCAAATATTCGCTGGTAAATGCAATCTAGCTCTACAGTGATCGCTATTTGGTAACGTCTCCTTAAAGTATGAACTAATGAACACTCTTTTAGGTATTATAAACTGCTCTAAGTTGCATTTAAATTTTTTAAATAGTACGCGTTTTTTTTCAACTATTTTGAATATTGGAATAATTTCAGGTGGGATACAGCACACTAAATCTAGTGCGCTCTTTATTTTTAATAAAAAATTTAATTGAAGTGTCATGAAACTAGTATGTACATATTATGAATGTAGCAGAATAATCTCCTAATTCCAAAAAGGTAAAAATATATAGGGTGGTGTCTCATTTTAAAATTAAAAATTAGAGTCACTTCAAGTTAACCCGAAAGTCATTCAAACTTAACAGATGGAAGATTGAATCTTTACATTAGAGGAAGTATTTTGTAAAACGTCAAAAGGCAGCATTTTATAATTATTTTAAAACAAGTTACTTAGACCGAACTGCATTTGACTAAGGACTGCGTTCCGTCAATGAAGATATACTCATACCGAATCGAATCGAATCGCAACGGTGTTGACATATCTCTACAAGCAATGCGTTTTAGTGCTTGGCCCCAGTTTAAGAGTTTGCTGGGTAAACATTCTCCGTCGGGAATCGAATAAAGCTCGGCGGCCACGCAAACACCCCAACATTGCTTTTTATTGATATCTCGTCCCATTTTCACAGTTCCAGCATACGATTGCTTCTATAAAAACATATTATTGAAGATATTATGTATTGAAATAGTCTGTGGATACTTCAGTATTTTTTTTTAATACTAGAACAGTGTAGTTTTATTGTCGTCTTATATTGAATCAATATCCTTGAGGAGTTCTACGTTCTTATTTGTTAATAATATGAACAGTTATTATTTAATTTACTGTCATATTATTACGATCACTTCTTCTCTTCTCTGTCCGATGTCTAGTCGAAAAAAATTAAAAATTCAGAGGACCAAGAAAACTGAAATTTTACAGGCAGGTCTGTAACACAAAACTATGCAAGAATAGTGGGTATATATTATTTAGTTATTTCAGCACCATACAAGGAAAGGACATAAAATAAATAAAAGTAATCAGGACATCATTACTATACATTGAACGTTGACAATTGAGAATGACTGTAATTCATCTTTTACAATTCCTTACTAATGGTGATTTAAAAATAGAATATCTAAGTAATTATTTTTATAAATATATTGCCTCTGTGCTCTGTACTGTGACACAACGTGTTTTATATTAAAGAATATAATGGGCATACAGATCTAATTTTGCACAAATAATATTGATATTTTGTAAAGATGCATAATATGCTTGTTTAACAATAAAGTGATGATCTGTATATTTTCTGCTACTCGAAACGATTGTACTCTAGATTCGTTTCAAATCCTCGACGAAACATGCGTGTGTTTCCAGAACAACTTTTTCATGTTGATGTTAAATTAGTCTATAGATATCTTTCCCTCAGTCCACCTTACTATATGTTTACTTATTTTTCACCAGAAACAAACCATAGGCATTATTTTGTCATTTATCATAATCATGATAAAATAACTAGGTTCTATAGAATGTCAATATCTATTTGTGTGTATTGCATAGACTGATGAATAGTCATTTCAATAATTGAATTAGTTGATTTAATACGTATGTATACATGACTTGATTGTAACAATATCATTTACATAATAAATTTGTACTATGTTTATCAAAGCCGAAATAAAAATTAGTACTGATTCAAGCAGTTGCAATTTCAACAGTTGGTTATCTTTAAACTTTTAATTAACTATACTTAAATCAAATATTGGTAAAGAAACCAGCGCAAAGGAAAAGAATTCGATTGTGCATACGTGAAAATGGAGGATATATTTCGAAGAGTTTTTATAAAAAGAAGATTAATAGTAATTTATTGATTTTATAATTATCGATAGTTTTTGTTTAATATTTAGAAATGTAAATTACTCGTAAGCGGTTTGGGTTGTCGAAACATAACAAGAGTACATTTCTTATGTCTTATAATCTGAAAACTTGTTTTCTAAAGGATTTTTAAAAATACTGTGGAAAACAAAAGCTAGGGATGAAGTACTGGTGGCTACCCCCTAAAACTACACCTTAAGCAAATTTACTTACTACGAAAAGTAGTAAGTAAATCTTACAAATGCACATATAAAAAATATAACAGTATCTTTGGCTTCTCGGATTAATATTAAGTCTATTAAAAAATAGCTATTTATAAAACTAGTTGCAAAATGAGCGTGTTTTTTGCACTAGATGTGAAGATTGAACCATGAGCGTAGCGAGTGGTCCAACTCATCGTGTGCAAAAAACACGCAGTTTTGCATCGTGTTTTACAATATTTTTTGCAATTTAGTTGTTACGAAAAAAATAAAATTTTTGTTACGTTTTCTTTACATTTAACATAATATAATAAATAGGATAAGTGTTTTCTCAATAAAAATGTTGTACGTTTAATATTTATGTTGTATTCTTAGTAAAAATAAATGGATCTGTCGCAATATCTGTTTATGTGACTAAACTCATTTTAGCACAAGTGTTAAAATGAAATCTCATATTAACACTTGTGCTAAAATAAACCAGTTTTGACAATGACAATCAGTGTCAAAAAGATGACTTTTCGTAACTAAATTGCAAAAAAAGAATTAGGATTTGGTTGTTTTCCTATATAATTTGAAAAATGCATCGCCTTTGCTATATCTACATCTTTATCGCATTTTTCTGAAAAATACTACTACCTATTACAAAAAAGATTTTCAAGTTAACTATTTCCCGATAATAGTCTTATTTATTTTTAAAAGATTAATAACATCCGAACATATTATTCTTCAATCAATATCAAATTTGAAAATTTCATACAACAAAAGTAATTTTCTCTCAAAAAAACATTACAAATTTAAGTTTGGTCGTCTTTTCTTTTTTTTGTCCGAGAAAAAAGTGATATCCCCTTTACAAAAAATTAAATACCCCCCCAAAAACATGAAACAAACAAAAAAACAAAAAGAATTGATTGCTGCAGACTTGTCCTTCAAACAATGGCTGTATGTAAACAAAATACATGAAACTATTTCCTGCAAGCTACATATTAATGTACGTCGCTTTGTATGATTTATTCAATATTAGATTTATACGATATCTTTACAGGACTAATGATATGTAAACTCATGCGTTTCCGATGATAGATATATCTGAATATACTACTTCGTTTGCACAAAACTTATATAAACGTATTTGTCTTGCATATGCGATGCCTGTATACATTATCTACTGTAGGAATATAACTCAAGCAGCCGGAAACGCTTAGGAATACAATTACCGTACCGTATTGGATTATTTTAATTGGTGGCTTTAATCTCAAATGTATGTATATAGGACAATTAAATTTAACTACGAACTTAACCTCTATCTCTAAAATGACCTAAATAGAATTTTCTCCTCAGATTGTGATCACAATTTCCAAAAATTATGGAATAACTTCAGTTTCATTTCAAAAGCCAGAAATGTGGGGAACATGCAGAATCAGATACAGATGCAAAACAATTTTATTTAATGACATCTATTCTGACATGCTTACGGTCACATTTTTGGTTTTTCAGTTATATCAACACTTGTAATGTTTAGATCATCACTACCATATATCAATACAAATTCTTGTTGCATAATATTTGTAATTTTTTGGAAATCTTAATGCAGATGTTAAAATTTCCGTGTGCATCTGCTATAATTTTAGGTGTCATGCCTTTTTTCGTTTTTGGAAACCACCCAGCAGTTTCCGTATCATTTTCATAATAGATAATTAAATGTAGTTGAAACCAAACCAACATTTTCACTGAATCTATAGTCGAGTAAACTTTAACTTGGCGTGTGGATGAGTTGATATTGTGCATACTATTTCATTTTCTCTTACACACAAAGTTAAAGCAAGAACCCAAAAACATTGTTCACGTATGTTTATACGTAAACAATGGTTTTGGTCCATTGCTTCAATTTTGTGTGCAAGAGAAAATACAATAATACGCACTATATCAACTTATCCACACGCCAAGTTAAAGTTTACTCGACTATATTACAATTTCATCCAATTCATGCTGCACTTCCATCATCTTTTGTTAGTTCCCCTTCAATGTATAAATAGCTATTTCACGGAGCAGTATAGGTATCTATATCTTGGATGGTCATTTTTGTTTCATCATTATAATCTAGAGTTCCGGATATATTGGGTTGGTATATTATATGAAATTGATATTCTGCTACAGAGTTGTAACTAAAAGGTTGCTCAGTAATATTCAATAATTCCATTATACTAATACTTCGAGTTCAAGTGACTGTAAAAACTGTTTATTTTCCGGTGGTAATCTACTTAAATTGTTTTTAGAACTGCGGATTTTCTTCTTACTGGTCCGTTTAGAGTAGTATGGCTGATGCCTGTAGACATAAATATAATATTAATACCATATTCTAGTAGATTGATGTTGTGAAATGTAATCTAACTGTTAGTGTTTCTTTTTCAATCGCAATGTTACAGTCGACACAGATTGGAAATTTTTACGGTGTGACCAGAAATATGTTTGGCATTAGCTTCTCTCTTTTATCGAATCCCAATATTGAACCTATTGAATGCTTACTTTAAAATTTATTCTTCTGTTAGTCTTTATAGTTATGTAGATATTAATATTTAATGAAATCAAAATTGTAGAACTGTAGTTTCGTTTATTGTATCACTATGGTTTTTATAATATCAGAAAGTTCATGGCATTCTTCATAAATTTCGGCTACATATGCATCATTCTCTCCCCACATAAATTTGTTGTTACTATTGTCAACGTTTGAAATTGTATTGTAAGAATCAAAATTTGTCAATCCTAATTCGTAATTTATATCATCTAAATATATGGGAGGATTGAAATTATAATCTAATTTGAATGATTCTTCACTAAGAGCAAAACTAAAAGACATATTGACACGTTGACAGTTTATTATTAAAATGAATATAGACATTATTTACATTGATTGTATTAAAAAATTAAACATAAAAGCCCACAAATACATGAACTATAATTTGGTACAGAATCATAATTGGTCTTTATTTTATTTAAGCTACCATCACTTAAAAAATATTTTCTGAACTCTTCTGGTGTCCCATAGCTGTCAAAATAAACTATTTCTTTGTTTTTCTTGAAATATGCTTCCAATGAGTTCCGTGTCCATCATTAGTATCCAAATTTACTATCCCAGATTCGTTTCTCTTTATTCCATTTGGAAGTGTATCTCTCATAAGAACACTTAGAAAATAAAAGGAATTTTAAGATTTTTCGAGAGTTTTCTTAAATCTATATTAGTTATAGTTAGTGGTAATTTTAAGATTTAAGCCTGAACCTTTTTTATGTGGATTTAGTGATCTGTTCCATTGCTAAATTATGACTCATTTGTCCTCATTTAAGCGTACATACATTTTCACTATTGCAGTTTTCCAGCGGCTGAAGCAGATTCACTGCATTTTCAAACACATCTCCATTTTATTGCCATAGTCCTTTCTGTACAATTTTAAACTAACTCAGAAACTGTACACTTTTTAGCATATCAATTCTATACTTAACAACTGACAATGCTTCCCACAACTTACAGATGGATTCATACCCCAAATAAATGTACGAGTTATTTTTTACAACTTTTATCATTCTTGAATATGATACTTTTTCAAACTGTATCGTAATACTTTCAGCATCTATTTATTCTCCGCTGAACACGAAAAATTTTATTAGAATACGAATTTATCTCTGTTTATATGATTATCATCAACTACTTTGGGAGGTTACGCTAGAACTCTCCATACATTTCATACGTTCAGAAAATAGTGGTACGTTGATGGAGAGAGAAACTTTTTCAATTCAAGTTTTTTTATTTCTATAGAGAAAGTCACCCTGTATAATATTTGTTTCATATTATATGGGGAACTGTAAAAGTCCATACATCAGTAAACAAAAGCATATGAACAGATATTTTTGTCGCACCTTTATTGATTTTTTTACAGGCGATTTAATTTGGCGAAATGGGGAAATGAAAGAAGAAAATTGTAATTTGCTTAACTAAATTATCTTAATAAGAAATAAATGTGTATAACCTTAGTATCTATGTATTTATTATCTAAAATAAATCTTTAACACAAGTTCCTTTTAATAATTTACAAATATTTACAGCATAATTTCAAAATGAAAACCGTCAGCTTCTCTACATTTTTGTTGCCACCCTCTATAAAAAAAGGTCAAAAAGAGTAGTCAGTAAAGCCAGGGGGAACTAGTTGTGGTTTTCATCTCTGGTAGACGGATAAAACTTGATATATTTCTCTCAATTATATGGGATTATGTGGTAAAAAGAGCAGCCGCTTCTGTATTCCATAACAGCTAAATACTTTGAAGAATTGCCGGTGAGTTTTTTGATCTACTGACTACTCTTTTTGGCCCTACTATACTTTGCATTTTCAAATACGGACCTGATATTGTTTTTCCTTAATTTGTTAGTATTTTTCATCATGATTCCAACGATATATTTTAGTTAAGCAAATTATAATTTTTTATCTTTTATTCCACATTTCGCCAAATTCAATCACTTGTAAAAAAATCAATAAAGGTACGACAAAAAATCTGTTCACATGGTTTTGTTTACTGATGTATGGACTTTTATAATTTCCCATATAAGTAGGTAATTTGAAAAAATTTTTTTTTTGGCATTGGACTTTATCCATTAGCCAGTCACAATTACTCAATTAATTAACCTAACATAACCTAAAGACAAAAAGAAAGGATACGAACAAGGTCACGCTCTTCTTGCCCAGGGGCCAATCAGAAAAAAATATTATACAGGGTGATTTTCAATACAGGAATAAAAACTTGAATTAAAAAAGTCCGGCCCTGGAATTTTTAATTATTAGATTTATTTTAGTTAATAAATGCATAGATACTAAGGTTATACACATTTATTTCTTATTTAGGTAATTTAGTTAAGCAAATTATAATTTTTTATCTTTCATTTCCCCATTTCGCCAAATTCAATCGCTTGTAAAAAAATCAATAAAGGTACGACAAAAAATCAACTTGAATTAAAAAAGTCCGGTCCTGGAATTTTTAAATATTAAATACAGCATTATATCAACTATACACAAGTACACGAATAGTACCTACACAAATTGTATAAAATTTGAACAAATTGTAATAAATAGTAAGAAAGTTCTGGCCAAAGATATATTGGCCATAAGTAGTTTATCACCCTGTATCTCAGTAATTAAGCGCAACAGACAAATTTCTATACCCATTCGTGAATAGTCAAGGGATCTTCTATCATATTTAGAAGTATGTACAGTTCGTCATGAAACACCCTGTATAATATTGCAATAAAGTGGTATACAGTAATTTAAATCTACTGTGACTCATTAGCCTCTTTACAGATATATTAAAAGAACACTTTTTAAGATTTAGATTCACAATATTTTAAAAATTTTATGATACAAATAATGGCGATTACACAATATTTTACTAAAATATCGTCTTATAATTCCCTTTCAACAATACTTATACTTGAATAAACATCGAGATAAAGCTTTAAATTATATAACAAGTACACTCTGTTTGAATTTACATTCAGCCATATACAATATACATCTCTGAACTAGGTATATACCTGATGCTATTTCATTAAGGCTAAGCGGGAACTTGTTCGAATTAATTAGCCTTATTTTATGCAAAATAGTTTTAGTGCTTCTGTAATTTCTCCAGAATACTAAAGAGCATTTCAAGTAATAAATTAATTGACATAACTTTGCTCAGACCTAAAGTAGCGCCACTCTGGAAATATTTTCATTAAGGTGAAGTCATCTTATAAGCAGTGTACTTGATCGGTATTGATTTAAAGGTACTCAATCTCGCTTAATTTGACTAATCAACTGCCGGATTGATCTAGTTTCCGACTAGTTGTTTAATCAAATAGCTTATCTAACTTTGGACTAAATCATCATGATGTGTTTAGAAGGTAGTTCATTTCGCACACAGGCTGTAAAAGTTGACACATTGCAATGTTTGAATGTTTGGGATTGGAATTATTTATTCAGCATTAGTTTTTATTTATTCATACATAGTCGTTTTCCAGACGAGGATACTACGTATTTATATATACATACCGGGTGAAATCTCAAACTAAGCCGTTCCTTGTCATGACTTTGAATTTCAAATAGAATAAATATTTTCAAATTGCTGTTGTTTTTTTAGAAAAATTTATATCTGAAAAAATACAATCAAATTTAATGTCGTGTATTTCATTACTTATGAAACGACATTTCTGAATAAATTCATGTTATTATTAATACATCCTATATGTCCTGTCTAAGTGAAAATATTACTTACTTTTGCTAATTTCTTTATTCGTAATCGATTTTGTTGGGATATTGCGTTACCAACATTTTTAATAAATAGCAACTTTTATTTTATTAGTTTTTTTTAAATGCAAGTTTTAATTCTTTTTCACCGGGATAAACTTTGTAGGGATTAGATTTAAAAAATAGATAAATAAAAATGGTTTCATTTTAATTAAAATTCATTGCATAATATCTATAAGAAATAAATGAATGATCTACCAATAAAACCTCGAATAAAACTAATAAATAAATCAATTAGATATAAAAAAATTATATAGGTTATAACCTATATATTTTCTTTCCATTTCTTATAAGAAATGGAAAGAAAATATACCATGTAAATCGAAATTAGGCACCCTTGTAATTTCATCAAGATTTAATTATTGATAGGTATGCAATTTCATATGAGGGGATTAGGAACCTTCTTTCCATTTTTTTAGACAGACTTGCTTTATTCTTCTCTTCCGATTTTACTGGAAATTATTCTAAAAATTACTTTTTTCATGGAAGACCCGATATTTTTTACATTTTAAAACCTTAATCAGGTTCTGTTTATCTTCTGCAATAACACTATTCTGAAAAATGAATACAGGATTGTACAAAAAAAAATTTAATTCTGGTTTTCATATTCGTCGATACCGAAAATCTTTATTCTATTTAATCACCGAAAAATAAAAACGTGTGTCCAACAATACACCATACAGAGTCTTCCAAAATCAGTGAGAACATGTTTATAGCAAGTTCTGACAACAGGTCAGTTTCAAAACCATCTGAATTAAAAATTAAATTTTATTAGAAATATGCAAATAAAAAGATAGTTTTAGAGTAATTTCAAAAGCAAGTAGGTATATATTAAGAAAATTGTAAAAAGAGAAAACATTAGTGAAGTGAAAGTTACCAGAAAAAAAATGTTTGTTGTTTCATAACTAATATTTAGGAGAAATAGTTTATTAATGATGCCAATGATGGTGATAAAAATAACTTAATAAATCATATCTACCCCTTAAGTTAAAAGGGTACTATACTTTATTAAAAATATAATTTTTCATTTAGCAGTTAGCCTTACTAAAGTAAAAACATGTGTCACCCTGGCCAATTTCGTTGGTCATTAATCAATTTGATTATAGCGATACTTTATTATTGACGCAAACCATCAACGTATATTCTCGCCTAGCTGGTGTATTATAAAAGCCACTGAATACACCATTAATGTGAACGATGATTAATTTGGTTTGTTTATTATAATATTTATTGCCAAATACCTGTACAGGCATTTCTACATAACTGTTCCGGCTTTTTTTGTCCGCTACTGACAATAAACATTTTAATTATTTTCTGTAACATAAATTGATTGTTCAAACTTGTTTTTTTAAATTCTATATATAAAGTAATTATTGTTGATTTTCATTCTCTCTATACTCTGAAAAATAAAGGCGCATCATAACGACACTGACTTCTACTGTAGTATAACGAAGTTGACACTGTTGACAGGTACTTAGAGGGTCAAAGAAGGGACATGTCCTCTATTGTATATTTAGATCCATGTAGGCGATATATTCTGAAAAAAGTCTTAATAATCTTCACAAATTTGATGTTTGACATGATAACCCTCCAAATCATCCATCCTCAGTTGTGCTTGTAAATAGCAATTTCGCGTTGTTGAGCTTTGTTATAAAAGTTCCCGTTAACCGGTTTGTTCTAAGGATTTAGAACAAGAGAGCAACCCCATCCTATAATATATCTCAGTCAGTAAAGATCCTTCTCCTGCTCACATAATTTATAACTTATCTGTAATGAATGTTGAAGGTATGTTTTTCTTCTTTATTAAAGGTAATAATAATAATTATTATTCAAAAAAATTCAAATATTTAGAGATGACAGAATTTTGCTAACGATACAAGTTATGTAACATCCATTACAGATTTCTTTTTCGAATGGCAAATACTAACACGAGTATAATAACATTAAATATATTACACTGTATTTAATACAAAATGAAATACTAATAATACACTGGATTACAATCATTCCGGCACGAAATATATCATATAGTTTAATCTTAGTGATTTATTGCACAGCTTTACAGAATTCAATTCGTTATTTATTTTGTTACTAATGGCATTTGTGGAAATAATGATTTTTTAACAATAAGAAGGATTTATTTTGCATTGGTTCAATTTATTGTGAAAATGCGACTTTATGTATCGATCTTAATCATTAGTTTTTGAAATATAAATTCTTTATTTAAAATATCGTAGAAGCATTGAAATGGAGATCAATAAAACACCCGACCATTTTTACTATGATTTCTTTGTTACACCAGAACGTTAAAATAAGGTTAGGTTAGGAAAGAAATACATTTTTGTTCGAAATTTTGTTAACCATTTAGCAGGCAAAGAAACGTTCACAAAGTTCAGTAATTGTTACCTGCAATTCTACAAGATTTTTCTGAATTGTTTCAGTGAACCCGGGGATTCAATTAAGACAACAATAAGAAATTGCAAACAAATAAAACGGAAATTCATCTACGCAAAATTGCTACCCAAAGACCTACGTTGATGTCAAAGTAGTTTTCTTCCGACCAAATTCTTATGTTATAGCTATTCAGATAGCCAGTATAGCCACTGAGATTAAATCATACCTTATTGATGTCAAAAGAAATATCCAGAAGTCTTCATCGTTTAAATTATTTAGGAACCAGGAAAGTTTATTAGTGGAAATTAATTTTGTATTTGAAAATATAGAATCTGCTTTAATATTGCTTTGTAGGTCATAAGACAAATTCGTCTCTTGGTGCAACTTTCTCTGAGATTAGAAGGATTGCTTTTTATCATTCCACTTTTCTATCACTTCTTTTGCCCTTTTAGTCAGAATATTAGATTTTTTCAATAGTGTTTGTTTCTCGAAAACCTCCATCTTTCTGGAGGTAACCATAATGTTTTTAATATTTAAAGCAACATCAGGAAAACGCTATCAGAATTCCTTGTAACATACGATGTGATTACTTACCACTTGAATTTTAGACCCACAACTAAATTATGATTCTAGTGAAAAAAAGTATTCAAAAAAAATTATTTTTCACTCAACACAAATTTTTTAAAACCAATAACCAGCTCCACCAAAACTTTGACACCTTCTGGCATTTTAATAACTAACATAACAAAAAAATCACAGTACCTAGTAATAATATCATGTGAATGTCTTAATCGTGTTTTTTGTCAAGTACTATTAAATTTTGCAGCCGTAGAATTATGGAACTAAAGACATTTTTTCTTCATTAACTTGTGCCGCAATTACTTTTTCTGGAGAACTCGAAAATATGAAAACATTTATTCTCATATTTTCAAAAAAAAATAATAACACAAAATCTGCTTATTTTTATAAATCCACTTGGTACAGTGTCGAGATTAAGGAATCCAAAATGTGCTCGTCAGAAAAGTTATTGATTAGATATTAGATATTAGACTCCGAAGTTATCAAGATAAAATCTGATATACTCTATATACCGGATGACAACAACTAGCACCCCTGTTTTACCTCTTGTTTTTCAATATATCAAAATGAAACTCGGCACAGTTAATATAGACGTAAAATGTCACATTTTGAAATATTTGAAGATTTTTGAGACTTCCGGAAGTGACACGAATTCTTGATTTTTAAATAGAACGCCGTGTAATATTATTGCATTTCCAGAATCCCAGGAAAATTCTGAACAAATTTGAACTATTGCACTAAGCATTGACAGAACTGGATGGTTTGTTAATAAAGTTGCTTATTTATAACTGTCAAACAATTTTTGTTTTTCAAGGCATACTTTAAAAATTATTTATACTATTTTTCTATCACAATGAAAAAAAAATAATAAGTTTTTCGAGTTCAATTAATTATAGTTATTTTTGTTGGTTAAAAGTCAAATTTGTATTTTTCCATTTCTATTTATGATGATTTTAGTTAGCAGCGCTCTATATTCAAAACAAAACTTGACTCTAAAAAGATCAAGTCGATGTAAAAACTCACGATAATATGAACATACCATTCCTATTTAGAATTTTCCTAGGATTCTGAAAATGCATTAATATACATACATTTGTGTCGCACTTAAGAGTGAAACACCCTTATAACTTTTTTCATTTTTATCCGATTTGAACCAAATTTTACTCAATGATAGATCCCATTAGTATATGGCTGGTTGGTTGAGAGACTAGGATACTAGACTTTCAGCCAGGAGTCCCGGGTTCGATTCCCGGCCGTCGCACTGGGATTTTTTCGGACAAAGAAATTAATCTTAGTATACTCGGATATTGGGTGTGTGTTCCTTTTCTCTAAATGTGTAGCCCTCTCCCGCACAAGACTTTCAGAGTCTTCAGGGATAAAGGGGGTCGTATTATCTGTGGTGTCATTGAGTAAAAATAATAAAGAGGCGCAACTGTCAAGGTTCCGAGATTTTAGTGTTTGTGATTGTCTTCAATTTTAAGGGCTATACAGCCACATTACAAATACCTTCCCGTAGCACTGAAAATTGATGACAATCATGAAGTTATTGGTAAAGAAAAACAATACTAAAATCTCGAAACCTTGACAGTTGCAACTCTTTATTATTTTTTACTCAATGGTGGTGTTATTTATTAGGATGGCCAAAAAACCATTCGCCCCCTACTAATGCAAAAGCCGCCTGCGATACCAAAATAAACGCAAAAAGTCAAGAAAACATATTAGGCATTTTTTATCGGAAAATTTTACTAATGAAATTTGTTCAGAATTGTCTAAAAACCTTAAATTCAAAATCTCATCAAAATAAAAAAATATTGATATTTTAATTTAAAAAATGTTAAGTCCGAAAATATAATTTTACAATATTAATAATTATCATTCGTATTTAGTTGCAGAGTATTTCTTTAGTTTTGTTTTTATAAAAAATAAAATATTAAAATACAATAACCCATTACAATTATATTTTCAGACTCAAAAATGTTTTCAAACAAAATATTAATATTTTTTTATTTTCATTGAATTTTGGACATTAGTACAGCGGATTACCTAACCTATTGTGCACTTTTTGATAAAAGCACCAAATTTGGCACAGAGGTAGACCCATGTAATATGAACAATTTTGGATGTGGAGCCATCTGCCAACTGCCCCTTGGCGGCCGTGGCGGCCATTTTCCAAGATGGCTGCCAGTAGACACCCGAAAGACAACAGCACTAACAGCAGTTAGATAAAATTTGCTGCTGAAGGTTTTAGTGAATGTTTTGAATGAGAGATAGTTTGTAAGTTATATACAGGGTGGGTCAATAGTGCGTGCGTGCGGAGATACAGAAGAATTCTGTATCTCCTGTTTCGTTAGAGATAGAGGCATGGTTCAGAATTTTAATTAAATTGTGAGAAAAAGTACATTTTTTAAAATTATTACCAATTATACAGGGCGATCCGTTAAAGTGGTAGATGAAAGAATATATATTTTTTAAATGGAACGACCCAATTTTTTTTATTATATTTGAATACCACTATGATGGCCTATTCAGCGGTAAAATATTTTTAAAATTTGTTTGATGGTTAATGAATTAAAAAATATTTTTATTGAAAACTGCCGTTTGCAGGGATCATTTTGAAAATTGATTTTGGACTTATTTTCGGAGAGTAATTTTTTTTCTTTGACATGGTAGTAGTGTATGCCTTACTTTAACTATTAGCTGATGTAGAAAATATTTTTTTCATACAAGATGTTCATAAGCGGACTGCTAAATAAATATTCAAACTACCAAATCTCAACTTTTTCAAGTGGAACACCCTATATATTTTTGTAAAAATTGTGTAATTTTTATTTCTCTGCAACTTTGATATGATAATATGTCCCATACCTAAAATGAATAATTTTCTAGATGTTGTTGTTTATGTGTAAATAGGTATGTATTATTCAGAAAAGTCAATGTACCTTTGAAATTATTTCATTGAAACAAAGACATTTAATTTCGGTTACATTCAATTTTGTTGCATCCAGAACTTATGCTAAAAAGTATTCTCACAGAACCCATCCACAAGAAGCATCTTCCAAAAGTTTAAAAACAGATTTGAAGAAACAGGTGGCATTTCTTATAAAAAAGTCAATCGTAGAAAAAGGACTACAAATGAAGATAACGACAGTTTTCTATAAAAATATTTTTTATTTTATTAACCATCCAAGAAATTTGAAAAATATTTTACCGCCGAATAGGCCATCGTAGTGGTATTCAAACATAATAAAAAAAATTGGGTCATTCTATTTAAAAAATATATATTCTTTTATCTACCACTTTAACGGATCGCCCTGTATAATTGATAATAATTTTAAAAAATGTACTTTTTCTCACAAATTAATTAAAATTTCGAACCATGCCTCTATATCTAACGAGACAGGAGATACAGAAGAAATACGCACTATTGACCCACCCTGTATATAACTTACAAACTATCACTCATTCAAAACATTCAATAAACATTCACTAAAACCTTCAGCAGCAAATTTTATCTAACTTCTGTTGTCCTTCGGGTGTCCACTGGCAGCCATTTTGGAAAATGGCCGCCACGGCCGCCAGGGGGCAGTTGGCCGATGGCTCCACATCCAAAATTGTTCGTATTACATCGGTCTACCTCTGTGCCAAATTTGGTGCTTTTATCAAAAAGTGCACAATATGTTGAAATATCCTAACTAAACTGCCGCACTACATAAGGTTTTTGAACAATTCTAAACAACTTACATTAATAAAATTTTTGATAAAAAAATGCCTAATATGTTTTTTTTGATTTTCCCCATTTATTTTGATATCGTATGTGATTTTGCATTAGTAAGGGGCAAATGGCTCTTGGGCCATAAGTTGATCCTAATGAACTCTATCTTTGAGTGAAATTTGGTTTAAATTGGATAAAAATGAAAAAAGTTATAAGGGTGTTTCACTCTTAAGTGCGACACACTGTATATATAATATATTTCATTTAAAAATCAAGAATTGGTGTCACTTCCAGCTAAACCGGGAAATGATGCGTTTTACGTCTATATTAACTATGCCTTATTTTGATAACTTGAAAAATAAGGAGCAAAATAGAGGTATTAGCGATATCGTTGTCGATATATTATTGTAATTTAAAAAGTTTCTCGAACACCGATTTATTCAAAAATTACCTGTGATTATTTTACAGCGCTGCTATATAGAGAGACTTGTGGGTTAGCAATGATTTTTATTGAACATCATTACATCATATTGCTGAAGAAACTGACTTTAATAATACATCTGCTATAAAAGCAAGAAAAATTTCTGTTTTAGTTTTTTTTTTATCTATCTAGTTGAGGATTGTATACGTTGGCTTTAATTCTTTTATAAATATGTTACCGATGTAATTCCTTTAAAATCAATAGAATAGAATGTTGGTTAATATCAGTTTTCATTTTAAATTAGTAACACAAGGAAAAAGAAAATTAATATCTTTTATGAATCGTAACCAGTTAAAGCTAACTAACAATTTACAAGTGTTGAAATTATTTCAACCATCTGCATGTTCTTGTAAATCTTTTGTTTTTTTTCTTCTTTTTTTTCTCATTTTCTGGCTTTGCATACGGTGTGCTTTAGCCACAAATCTTTTGTTAAACGTTAAACGTCTTGTTAATTTGAAGAATATTTATTGGATAATTCTAGACAATTTCGCTAATACATCGACGATCACTAAATTATTTCTGTAACTTGTTTTGGATAATCAACATAGCAAATAAGAAATTTTGTTATATACTTCCAAATTATTCTTAGATTTAAAAATTAATTTGCTTATTAGATATAATTTTTTTATACATTAAATTTTTAAAATTTTCCGTTTTTTCGTATGAAATATATTTTCCAGTAGAAAATTATTTTATGGAACAGTTCCCCGATGTTATGTATAATATGCTATTCACATTTTATTTACATGAGGGGAGGCTTTGGAAAATCTGAATTCTGTTGGTATGATGACTGTTTTAATTACTGAGGTTATGTTGAAAAGTCAAAAACATAACCACAAATTCAAATTGGTTCTACATAGTTGCCAGAGTGAGACCCTAAAGAAAGCACAGCAATGTTATCAATAAAAAATTTGGCAATTCAGCCAAAAATAAGTGACAGTGACGATCAATTAAATCTGATACTTTACTAATATTTTGTCAATAGTAGACAACCCTGAGACAACCTAAGAAAAACATATCATGTAAATAAAATGTGAATAGCATATATACAAAGTTTGTAGTAGAATGTTGCCGAATTATTATAGTGATGTAAGATTCAACTATCTTGTGCTCATTATTGCCTTAAGATTAAGCTAAACAATTGTCCATACCCCTAAATTACTCATTCCATCCTAATGAGATTTTTTTTATATAAACAAACATGTGGAAATACATTATAAAACTAGTTATTTTTTTCATTGTATACATTAAATGATTGGTATCTAAAAGGTACCATTGTTTAAACGGCAAATAGAATTATCGTCCAACCAGAACTCTATTTTATGAGCAGTAATTGATCCGACTGAACGTATCAGATATATTGGACAACATAGCAATTTGTCTCGCTTATCAAAAGCACAAAAAATGTCCATTACTTACCCTGATCGGGTTTAGAAATGAAACACTTATTGTTGTTTAGTTGATTAAGATTTGTTAACAAACTTTTGTGTACCTATAAACACTTTCCTTTAGTTCAATAGTTTTTTTGATAATAAAATTTAATTAATTAAAATGCGAAATAACCACAGCTCTGTCTGAATAAATTAAAGTGCCAATAGTGCTCTAATAAGTATTAGTCTTCTATACGAAATTAATGGGATATTTTCACACCGTTCGAAATGAATTTAGCTGTGCATATTTCGCTCTACAAAATTATTAAATTTGTATTTCATTACTTACCACAATAAATAATATTGGGTTTTAAATTTATTATTTCCTGCATTTGAAAGACCGTGATACGTAAATTTCTAATAATGGTAATATATTGCTATTTTTCACGTACTCTTTAACTAATAGTGCTTTAGGAAACACTTATTTATAATTTGTCCAATCAAATATTAAAAGTGTAAATATAGTACCAGATTACTTCCGTCCATCAAGAAGAAGCATTTATAACGAACAACAAGGAGGGAATTTGTCATATTCTGATTAACCATATGAAAGAGACCAATAGTTTGATTCAAATTAAAGTTTCAATAGTTTGTTAACTTTAAAATGTCTTAATAGAGGAAGAGGATATCCACTGGGGTAAATTTTTTTCTTTTGTTGTCTAGTGAACATGCAAACACCTTCAAGACAGAATAAGACAAACATTTTGTGTATTCTCTCTTATTTGTTACATCTCTTACTAAAATAAACATTGGTTTCGTTAATCTGTTAACCCAGAGATTAACAAAAAACACAATGAAGAGCCCCTAGAACTCATGCCATCGATCCAATTGTTGCAATGCTAGGTGTTGTCCAAGTTTCGGTTAAACCAATTTCTAATTTTTTTGAAATAGGGGGTTGTGTTATCCTTGAAGCAAAAAATATTTTTACTGGAATTTCGCTTTAAAATTTATCCCAAAATGGCTAATACACATATTTAAACAATATATGAAGAATTCAGTTAACGCTTTATCAATTCTGCTGGTTACCTCTAAGACGGTGATGAAAAACCAAGAACTATTCGAAGGAAAAAAGGTTCTAGAAGACCAACAAATAGACGTAGAAACTGGTCAATAATATTAGAACTACGATGGAAAATGATTTTAAGTCTTTGAGTAGGTTGATCCAACAGATGAATTTATCTTATCTTCACATAGTGTGACGTGATAAGTCCGTTCATTCAACTATTGCAAGAAGAGTTAAAAAGTTATGGTAATCTCATTATTCTAATATTGCTATTTCCGTTTTCTTCCCGTTTTTTCACTTAAGAAATCGAATTTATAGAAACAATAATTACTCAAGAGGTATTCCATAACGTCGTTAACAATTTGATTAAACGATTGCGTCTCTACTTGCAGAAGGGGGGCATGTTTCTTTCTATATTTCCTTTCTAACCTAACCTTGCTTTAACTTTCAATTTGGTATGACAGTAAAATCATAATAGTGAGAGTTTAATCAAAATCAAAGATATGCGTTCGAAAATTTATGAATGCCCTTGATCGTGCTTCCTTGGTAAAATATTGTTGACATCATGCGTGCCATTTTACATCCTGTATAAGGTCATTAAGGCTACAATATCCAAACTTAAAACCTATTAATTTCGTTTCACTAAAGTGTTTCACATAAAATCGCAACTGAAATAAATCAATTTATATTCGAATTAAACAAGAACGCTACTGAAATTAGACATAAACGTGCAGCTGCCTTATTGTCCCTGGTCTTTTATCTCGTCTGTTTTAGCATTTCACCACTAATATAAATATTTACTACGAGTGACAGTTTTAGTACCTTCACTATGCATTTTACAGCAGACATCTGAAATTGCTGTTGTTTGTTATTGGATTTACTGTTCACGTTTTGTGAGAAATAAAATGAAAATCAAGTGCAGCTTTACCTCTGCGCAATAGTTTTGAACTTTATAACCGCACATAAGGTCAACAGCATGTAACTGTAAATTGACAAACATAAAACAATAGGTAGCAGCTTTCAATTGAAATTATTTATTACGTTGTAGATTTGAATCCCTACTTTGGAAGAATTTACCAAAACTCATGTTATGTAGTAAACAAAGTACCAGCTCTTTTTTATTCAATGATTTTTTTTAATTTTACCGGATTTGCCTGGTTTAGAGTTATCGAGAATTGACGCACTTGCAGATATACCATTCTAAATAAATCAGAACACTGTAAGAAAGCAATGAATCATTTAATTGTTTTGTTGTATTTGCCAGAGCATCCTTGAAATGGGATATTCCTGCATTGGCGTAAAACCTCATAAACCAAATATATCGTCAGAATTTCATAGCAAAATTCACACATTTTGAGACAAAAATTGACAATGTTTCATTAATTGATATCACCAATATTTAGTCCTTTCAGAATCGCTTGATCTCTTCTATTTCGGTTTTTTAATTATTTTTCAGTGGAATTATCCATCTTGTTCGGTAACTTTAATATGTATTATGTATTATATATTATGATGGAGCCCAGACTTAAATAAATATAATCAAGTTCATCATCAGAATTAGCAAATTTATTTCCATCAGCTGGTAATAAAAAAATATTTACTTTTAAGTAAGCTGCAAGTAATATATAGTTCCCCAAAAACAAAAATTAGCCATAATTTCTTATGCTACGTTCCACTTATGAAAATTTATGGATGTCTGTATCAGATGGCCAGATAGGGTGTTATTTTTTCTTTGGCTTAACTGAGAAGTGGCGGTTTTCCGACTGAAGTCCTTTCGAGTAGCCGCATTAGCATGAACAGAGTCCTGATAGAATATTCATATTCCACTTAACAGGTAGGCATATGGCATACGTTCATTCATTATAGAGCCATTCTGGCTTAGAGGGCCAGTCGATGCATATATCTTGGTTTATATTTCAAACTTCAACCACACGCGTATTTATACAAATCATTTCTGGATGTTGAGGTCGTTGATTCCAAATATGAATATAGATTTTATTTCTACCAACATATTCACCAATCCCAATTCTTAATTACAGAAATAATAAAACACAAAAGAGCAAAATTGTTTAATTCTCATGAAAATATTTATCAAATTACCCATTTATTTCCTCTTTACTGTTTTCTGGAACTTCTACCACATGTATTAATAATATTTGTAATAATAATAATTCTTTGTGTATAAGTTTCGTTGAAGGCTGTTCTTATTGTATAATTTTTAAAAATGATTTCATATGTGTATATTAACAAGGCAGTATGTACCTATTATTTACCAAAAATATATCTTACAGAACTGAAAACTTTCGTATGAACACGTTTGTCGGAAATCAGCCAACATATTAAACAAAGTATTTGTAAATTGACGGCATATCAAGATACAATAGGATTATATCCATAAATCTACTAATCCATCCAGTATGCCAATGTGTGCCCAGTACTTCATTTTCTAGCTCTCAAGACAAACTTCTATCAAGTTATCTCTAGCGGATTTAATCACGTGACGTCAAACACCGCAAATCCCAGAGCTTTCACACTTTCCTTCCAATTCTGAAATTAATTTGTACTCCATGTTGTTATACGTACGTTATCACACCTTAATGAATACATTTTGTACAGATCGGCATTATATTTGTAATTTTCACAAATCTATATGTATTGGCTGATAATTACATTTTGGTCAGTCAGAGGGTGTTCCCTCGAACCTGGGGGATTCTGCATACTATATTTTATGCTTTTTCTTTGAGAAAATAGCACTTTTCCGGCCTATCTGGGAAGTATAGGTATGTATTTCCCAGACTAGGTCGGGAAGTACGTATTTGTCGGACTAGGCCGGGAAGAATTGCCCTTTATATATATTAGCAATTGTTCGAATTTCAATACATATAAATATTAATTTAAACAAGAATTAGAATGTTCCTAATTTTGTTCTACAAATAAATAATATGAAGAAACGTACTTTATTGATTTGTTGTTCCACACGGTTGCCGAAAAAATAGTCTACGCAACACGCCCAGAAACTTTTTTAGGTAGAGTAGACAAGATTCCAGGACGAACCGTAGGTGAGTCCTGGAATCTTGTCTACTCGTCCAAGAAAACAGTATTTTCCGTAGTTAATGAAAAATTACAATTCGTTGCCAATGACAACAAGTATTTGGTACGTAAAGCGTCTTTTGATATAAAAAAGTACTATTAAACAATAGAAATAAAATAAAAAAACCTTGGACCACGAAAGCCCTATTATTTAAGGTATTAATACATATACTTACAAAAAATACTCAACTTTTAGAGAACTATAGAAATTACAATAACAAACTATAAGAATTAATAAAAAAATCTAAAATAACATTTTAAAAACAAAATTTATAAAACTCAAGGAAATTTTAGTCCAACTGGAAAACTATGTGATGGCGTCTATTTACGTAACCTGTAGTATTTGTAACTGGCTACTTACAAACAGAACTCTCTGGCTTTGTAACACTTTTTAGACGGAAACTCGGGCGCCAGTTCCTTATAATTTTTAAGTGCAGCACTTGTTTGGTTCTCCAGGATGAGAACGTTTAGGGTTAGCTAACAGATGGAGATACGGTTATTTGTCCAGAGTGTCTTGTCAACTGGACTGGACAATTTCTCAAATTAATTAGAAACAACTGAAATAATATATTGTTTGTAGTTTATTTGTGGCGGATAGTTAATATTCATTGAACTTAATTCTGGGAATCACGCCAAATTCTAAAAAATAAATAGAAATAAGAAAATTGCCAAAATATGTCAAGATAAAAGTGTAGTATCAAAGGCAAACCTCAACAGTTTGCCCCAGAAAACCACTGTATATAGTTCTAAATGAATATAAATACAATATTGTTATCTAGAATTCGTATCAGTGGTTTTCTAGTATTTTACACTAGAAAATATAACAAAATGTATATTATATAATATATAGATATATACATATATATTTATATGATATGTAAAAAACAATTATAAAACAATAACTTATCTTAACAGAACGTTTCGAACCAAAGTCTAGGTCCTTTTTTAACTGTGATTACAAAAAATGACTAGTCAAAAAAGATCACTTTGACACCTGACACTGATTATTAATTAATGCATAGATCGCTAGATAAAGAATTCTAATTTATTTTTTATAAGAACTCGTGAATTTTACCTATGTATACCAACGTATTTATTTATTAGAACAGTAATGAATAAATCAATAAACAGTTTGATAACGATAATAATATGCGGGCTGGCAAGCAAAAGTATATACGCGTGGATATGATTTTATTTCGGTGAGTTCTATAGATTTTCTTGTCTATACAGAAGGTTTTACAATACGACGAACTACTGCCATAAACGTAGAGCTATTTAACAAGGAGTATTATCCTTGACTACTGACGGTACTTAAACTTAGGACCTACGAGGCAAAAGAAAGCCAACCGAATGGCAAGTGTTCTCACCGCCGACGTAAGTTAAGTTTTCCGGTAGAATTTTATGCACTGAGGCCTTAAAGATTGCCCGAACGAGCAAATCTAACCAGCCGATGCATATTTTATGAAACAAAAGACAAACGGAGGAATTACTAATTAGCTCTAGCTAGTTTGATTTAGTAGTATAATACAGCGGTACTCACGAACAATAAGATCTCTGAATATCTATACTTAACTGAAGGCGATACGGACGGATAGTAACGGACCATGGTGTATTCTTACCAATATTATTTTCAAGAAAATTATTATTATAATTAGTAGCGGCGGTTACGGACGGAAGTGAAAACGGTGGCGGGGTGTCAGGTGTGACGGTTTCTGGATTCATGCGGACTGCATCGGACTGATCTTGGACTGATCTCGGACTGATTCTTTATGGGCGTTCCTCCGGCGTTTTATTACTTTAATGACGTATTCAGAATGCGCGTTAAAGTGACAGATTGACGAAGGACTCGTACTCACAACGTTACTTACGTAGGTCGGGCGTATTATGTAATTAGTAACATTGACTTGGAGCATCAATAACCGGAAATGGGTTGCTTGCAAGTTCTAGACTATATTGCAAAAAGAAACGGATTAAAACGGACACGGATTAATATTTTAACCGGTTTTAGTAACTAATGATTTTTGTTTCCGACTCGGTCATTATTTATAATAATTCACGGATTTTAGTTATACCGGGGATTATCGAAAATTAATCAATTAATTATTTAACTGCTTGTTTACCAGCGGGTTTTTTACAACTTAATACTAACTTAACTAAAACAGGACTTACTTACTAAAAAGCGGCGGCAGAGTGTACCCAAGTGACGGTAATATTTAAAGCAAAAACAGACATTCCTTGACTGGAAAAATCACTTCATTACAACTATTAAAGCTATCAATAAAAACAAAAACTACGAAAGGCAAAGTTCAGGCAAAGTCTAATATAGTAATTATTATCCAATGTTAAAAAAAAAAAAAAAAAAATACACTGGAGTCACTGGAGAGCACCCTGTATAGATATGAGATTTCGAAAATTATGTACCTACCTATAAATAACAATTATTATTGTATAGGTATAGGTATAGTTTATTTTACTTTGCGTTACAAGATTAAAATTGTTGAAGGAAATTAACCACAAAAAATAATATTGATCAAGTAGTGGCCGTAATAATTCGATGAATAACAGTTAGCAAGCCTGCATAGCAAACTTTCCTCGGTCGTCAGGCATTTACTGTGGAATTGAAAAGAAAATCAAGCTTGCACGAAATAATAATTTGCATAATCGGAATTTACATAAATATACTGAATATTCACAAGGGTCTCGCTACTGTAATGCTACATTTCTAACGATGGATCTCTTCTATAAATTGTGCAGCCATCAATTTTGAACTGTCGCAAGTACTTATTTTAAAAATTTTGCACTTTATATACTTCACATGCCGTAAATGTCTTTTAACGAATGAATTAATATAATCATATATAATTACGGTTTTAAGGCCGTAGAAAACATGTTTCATAATAGAACCTGATACAAAAGAGCAAGCGGTACATTTATGTTGCAGTTTTTAGTGGGAATAATAAAATTTGTTTCTTATTTTGCCAAATTCAAAAAACAATACGAAAACAAAACACAAATACTCCTAAAGCCTCCGATTGAACTAACACAACAAAAATCTGCTAAAAATTAAATATTTAAATAGTACATGCTACTTGACAAATTTGATTTAATATAATTTTAATGTTATATTAATATGTTTTTTTAATATTAGATGTACACATGTTGATGAAGGGGCCAGTTTTGTGAAGTCTTGATTTTATTTGTGAACATTGAATTTGCGAGACCATTTTAAATGTTAAATGGAAGCACTATGGGGTTGTTACTTTACTATTTAGTGTGGAATAGTACTTTGTTTCTATGCTCATCGTAAATCGTACGCTGATTACAATCAGTACAAATGTTTCAGTTTTATGGTTTTATTTAACGCCACTTTTACTGTTGCCTTCGCTTTGTGCCACATTATTACTACATTCAAGTACCTTTTAGATATTTTATTTTATCTGCTTTATGAAATACCGATTAAAGCAAATTAGTTTTTTCGTTTTTCCTTTTGATTTACATATGACTTTTATCATTTTCCATTAGTTGTAAGTCGCTTTTCTTAATGAATTGCTAAGCAGTAGCCATTAAAATTTATTGCACATGTTTTGTTAACGTTTCTTATTTTAAATATAGAAAGTCGATTCAATGAAATTTCATTTTAGAAATGAAGCAAGAAAGGTTTATTTTTTTGAAAAAATATATTTATTTATAGTATATATTTACGTCATTAGGCACATACATAATAATAATAATAATGCTTGATGATCGAATATATTCACGAAATTAGTGGCATCTAAACTATAAATAGAAATTTTGGAAGAAACTTGTTCCACCTATATTTTTTAGGTTATTTGAAACCTATGACTAACATTTAAAACTGAACGAGTTACAAGACTCACTAGATGTTATTATCGAACCACATTCTTACATACTCCTTTTTTAATTTAGATAAAGACAAAGTTAATTGCAAAACAAAACTGCAGGACTTTTTATGAAAGAAAGAGAATTTAAGAGTTTAATGTTCCACAAGGATCCGTTTTTTAACCCACTCTGTATCTTCTTCGTATTAACGATTTACTTTCGCAATAGTTAATAGCTGTTTTCATTTCATTAGTTGGTCAAGTCTGTATATGGGTTGATTTGTCGCCATGGTTACAGTTATATTTTGTTTGTTTTTATTTGTTACCTTTTTTCATATTACATAAATGTTTACATTTTTAATGTCACAACGGATACTTAAAAATGGACCTTGGATTGCCTGAAAATGCATTTCAGTTGGATTTCAGTACTTAATTATTATTGTTTGGAGTTTTCTGTCTGTTTGTATTAATAAATAGCGTCCTATATTATAGTTTCATTATTTATTATTTCATCTGTTGACAGTTATTGACAGATCTGTATTTGTAATATTATTACCGTACAAGTTTTAAATATACCTGTACAACTTTAGTTATACTTGTTTACCAGCCTACTTTTGCATATTATGTAAACAAAGGATTAATATCCTGAAACCGATAAACTTGATTAACTCGGAACTAACTACTATTTCAGAATTGGGTTCAATATTTGGAATATACACCTGCGATAATTTTCCTTAGCCACCCATACAATACAGTGAAATCAAATAAACTTGGGTTCCTATAGGGTTAAGGGCTACTTAACTCCACAACAACGAGCATTACAATATGAAACTTTATGGGATTATGTACAAAATACTATTTTGAAACTTGGATCAATTCAAAATCGAGCCATAGGAATGATTGTTAACACTGCTTTTACGAGTTAATTTTCTTTTTTGAAGCGTTGTCGTAATGTTGGCAATACGAATCTCTACTGTTATTTTTCTGAAGACTACTCAACAGTAATTGCGTTGGTGATGACACCTCGAGCGACTGACTAAGCTATTAGACAGAATGTAGTAACGACCCCTTACTCTGAAGCTTCATATCTATCGAACGTCACTTTACCAGACGTTCTTTCTACCATAGTTATGGAATTCATAGGCCAGTTATATTTTCTACTAATGTCCTCACCTCAGTTCCTTAAGGTCATAGTGAATATCTTTTCTTATCTTTCTTGAAAGTATGTCTAAGTCCTATCCGTGGTCTAGTAAAAATGCCTTGAAAGATCCCCCGAAGATAAGAAAGTGGCCCTTGTATTTCCTTTTTGACTTGTCCGCGTTTGCATTTGTCCAACTGTTTTAGGCTAGTAATTAAGCGCAAAGTTGCAAAAAATAGTCCATAGATTATGTTGTGACTAACCTAATGCCATAAAAAGTCTACTTCATCGTTTTCAATCTTAACCTCATTTCCATCACGCATTCAATATTAACTTTACTAAAACTACACTCAAAAGATAAATTCGTATTTTAGAACTAAATAATATCCATTAAGTTTCAAGTGTGCTGAAAATGTCAAGCCACCAAATAAGTAAATAATTTTAGTAGCGTGATGTGTTTCTTAAACCATGAATTTTTCATTAATGATACAAAAATAGGCTGAGATTGTGATGTTTATATTTCTTTATTTTTATATACAGATAAGTCCAGGAAGCTTCGAACACGACAGGGATTGGGACGAATATACGAGTGGCCGACAACTCGCCTCAGTTCGAAATTTGTACATTAAGAGAAGGGCGCGGCAGTGCGCTGTGACCACTCACTGCTCAGCAGTCAGCAGACTGTGTTGTTAGTATCTCATTAATCGTGTTGGGATTTACGTATTCTGGATCAACGTTTCGAAATTTTTCTAAATTCAATAATTCATTCTAGATAGGATTAATTATTGTAATTTAAAAAAAATGTCAAAACATTTAAATATTTCCATTGTTTAATTTTTCGCATCAAAAATGTGATTCTACAACATAAAATTAATTGTCGGTGCACGTCGAGTGTTGCAGGTGTAATAAAAATTATTATAAAAGAATCCAAACAAGGAACAGTAGATGCGAGAGCCATCGGCTACAGCGCGGAGATCCACGATTCCCACCACTGTGTCCGCTCGCCTACAATGGGCACAAGTAAATCGCGCAAACTAATACCCATGTTCGAACCTTCTCGGTCTTTACTGTAGTAATATCTAAGTATTGCTAAAAAATAATAATAAAATAATTTGCCTTCATTCAGTTTTTTGTTTGTATGATACAAAAATAAGTTGAGACATTCATTTTCTGTACGCTGCCGCCCTGTAAAGATCACAAAATGTACGTGAAGTCATATGTAAATGTATGTGGTATACATGGATTAATTCTCCAAAAAATAAAATATTGTTCAAATTGAAAAGAAAAATGTTATCATTCGCAAAACAAGAGAAAAAAAGATGGTTTCAGAAATTAATGTCAAAATGATGCTGTGTTTAAGAGTGTGCTTGAAGGAGGTTTACATGATTTGTCCAAGGCTTTCGACTTACCTTTCAGGATATTCTTCGGAAAAAAATTAGTTTTTATGGTATTTAGAAGATTACCACTAAATGATTTTAATTCCTGTCTTATGAACAGACAACTTTGAGTTCCTATTGATGATGTAAATTTGTTCCAGGGAGGCTCCGTTTTGGGACAAAAATTTAATATTTAAGTGATTCCCTCTACTTTATATAACTCACAAAATGCAGACCTTTTGTTTCATAATTTTCTTTTAATACATTGTAATGCAAACACTTTTGTTCATTTTGTATTCCTCTCTAAATCGATATTTCTTTTATATAAATAAACTGATATCTTATCTTTATAAACTTTGATTAACCGTGTTCATTGCATTGTTTGAAAATTTATAAATCTTTAATATAATATCATGATTCATGAAAGAAATTGTTAGGAATAGGTGGAGCTTTAATACAATGCATATTAAAACCTGCACTTTTAGCTCCACAGGGTGTTTTAAATTTATCAAAAAAAAAACATCTGCTCTTCCAGGAGTTTATGAGTTGAACCAAATTTTGATTGGAAATTGGATATATGACGAAATTCCTTAAACACAATACTAGAAAATGAATTTGCATAGTTATAATTATAGTTATGGAAACTTTTGGTGATCCGCTTTTTATGTAGATCAATGTATTAGTTGTCAATAAATTATATTGTTTAAGTGGACAATTCCCATGATATGCATAACAAATAATAATTAACGTGGGGACTAGTTTACTTATTCTTATTTTAAGGACAACGGTCTCCCTTTAAAAACATCAGAAATAAGAGACTAACTAAAAATAACCTGTTTACAAAAACGACGTAGTGTGAAATTTATGTACCTAATTCTTATCAAATTCTATAAATTTTGCTTATTATTAACGCCCAAAGAATACAGGATGGATATTCTATTGCCGTTGTACTTGTGGCAAAAACGTTGAACGTGGAATATCCATGCGATTTTCATTACGCCACACCATTGAGCCTCATTTTGTGAGGAGTAATACTGTTAAATTAATGTTGTAGAACTTGATACAGGGTAACGTGACATGCTATTACCAAGGAAGAGAAAAGGTCAACTGCTTTTATGGCGAACACTTCTGATGGACGTACTGAATTAAATAAATGCCATGGGGCAATTGTACCCCACAAATAAGATGCTCTTCAAATTCTACATAATCGTGGTGTTACAAATAAAATCTGGATTCGTCGCTAACAACTTTCCTCTTTTATTTCACAAAGTTATAGTGCATTTGTATTGTGAAGTGGTAATAATAGCAAGCTTGATGTAATTTAATATGGAACCACACGACTTAATTTATTTTCAGATAGAATTAACAGATGGTTAAACGCAGGAATGAGAAAAAAAGAAAAAAGTGATAATATATCACAAATATTATTTATTTTTATTTAAACAAGACTTTTAAATTGTTTATTTCAAGTAATTATCTGATTATTAATTAAATAGATAGTACAAGAGGAATACCGATCCACAAATTAATTTTTATTTATTTATTATAAGTAGAGGATGTTTAGCAACATGATTGAGTTAACAACTAAAAGGGACAAGAAGAATTAGAAAATTAAGTTAAATTAAAAAATGATAGTGATGAATTAGGTCTGGGGAGTTAACAAAATACTATACTGATCCTATAGAAGGAAATATAAAAATGTATCTTGCTCTAATAACATAATGGCAAATTGATAACACAGGCCACTTATTTATATATTTGCCCCATTCCCAAAGCATACCAGCGATCAGTTTGTGAAAGAACATTATAATGGTAGGGATGGAAAATTTACTGGATAATCAATTCTGTGGATTACAAATATTTAAGTTAAGCCAAGAAAATATCCCTATTTTTACACCTGAACACATAATCAAGTAAATCACCAATTGTCACCGGATAAAGATGGAATATAATTGGAAATTAGAGACAGAGATTTTATGTGGATGACATTCAGCATGGCCCACATGATATCAGCTAACAAGATTTAAGCTGAAACTGAGCTGAAAATAGTTAACAGTCACAAATTTTGACGTAAGGAGCAGGATAAAAATATTGTGGGACAATGACCTAAGTAATAAAATAAAAGTTTCGTGGCCGCTCTCCCTTGTCCATAAGCATTCATGAGATATTTAATTATTACCAGCAAATATGAATTTACTAAAATAATTAAAAGATATAGGTAGTTAATTGAGGGATCATTAATATAAATATGTATTTGTCGATCATTCCGAACAATCGTGCTCTTTATCTTAAAGACAACAGTTTTGATTCTAAGGTGTTTGCTTCAGAAGAAGATCATGACACAATGGAAACGCCAGGAATTTAAAATAATCAACACAAAGGAACTCTTCTACACATAACCCTATTTAAGAGGTTGCTAATATGACATCCTTAAAATACCACAGTCAATATACCTTCACTACGAGTATGTTCCCAGTATCAAGAGATCAACAAAAAACAACAATCCAGTATATCAATGAATATTTGGACGTATTTTAAATAAGAATGTTATTACTGTGATTAGAGTTTGCCTTCAGCATTCATATCAGATCAGATAAAGTAAGGTTTTGTGTAAGAACGGAATGGTCATACATTTTTGATCCACTTTTATGCGTAAACACCTGTAGATTTATTCTGTTGAAGATATCCTCGAGTGGAGTTAATTTAATTATCGTTTAATTACTGAATGAACGAATTATTGTTGACCTATCCTCCTTAAATATTTGGAATTATTGTTGTCCATCATATCTCATGCTGTCGACAACCTCCTCTGTTTATATGCTTCGTCTTCTAGAACTCTTTTTCAGTAACCAGTTCAACTGACATTTTAACAGCTTCTGATTATTTAATCTGACGTAACAAAATAATAAAATTGCAATAGTAAGTCTAATCGAACACAGACGTATGAAAATTTAAAGACATCCTTGATAGTGTTTCTTGAGGATATTTCGGTAGAATAATTAATATTCATCCAATAATTTAAAGCAGGAGGTAAGAAAATTCCCTATTTTAAAAAGCTAGTATTTTCCATATCATTTACATACAAATAAGTTTTAACATAAAGCAACATAAGACTGCAAAAAAATTTTGAGCGTACAAGAATCACGAAACGTAGGATTAACCTGCTTAGAATGTATGGTAATTAGTTACTTGAAACAAACACAATTTTAATCTAAATAACAATAAATTTAAAAATAAATAACTAAAATTACCATACTCTCTAGAAAGTTCCTATGTGAAATATTTTTGTATTTCTAACTAAAGCCATTCCCTATTTCAACATTCAAATTTAACTGTGCACCTTTAATTAAACCATTTTAATTTGTTTACAGTGCAAATGTTAGGCAGGTATATTGAATTTATATTGACAGATTAAAATAACAGTGCAATGTTTCATTTTCACATTTCCAATATTTTTAAATGAATTGTTTTTAGCCTTTTTTATATGTGTAGAGTGCTTTTTCTATCCGCGTTATCTATTTGTTTGGATATGGAAATTGTATTATTCGATCTATAATTCGCATTCGATAAAATAAAACCAAATTTTCTGTAAGAGCTAAATCGCGTGATACACGTACCTATTACGCGGTTGGAGAAACTAGACTGTAATGAGAATCTCTTTATAGATTTATAAATACTTTTAAATTATAATATGGCATGAGCGATGCATAGGACACATGAAACCGAGTTTGGTGAATACAAGAATCGGTTATGTTATTTTGAGATTAGTCTGAAATGGAAACTCATTATTAACCT
Source organism: Rhagium mordax (assembly GCA_963680705.1). Classification (NCBI taxonomy): domain Eukaryota; kingdom Metazoa; phylum Arthropoda; class Insecta; order Coleoptera; family Cerambycidae; genus Rhagium; species Rhagium mordax. Next base: position 110,121,432 of record OY796656.1, read on the forward strand.
CTATTGCAAATGCAAACTGCGTTTCCACCAAATAGTGAAGGAGTTTCATAGCGAAGATGCGATTTTGAATGTACTAAACTCGAGATGAAGAGATGGTGCGCTGTTGAAGCTAACCGAAAATTATTTATTTACCAAGTAAACAAAAAATCATACTAGCATAATCAAGAACAGGATTAAAATCCTAATGTTTGTGGGTACATGTAAGAATACACTCAGTTCCATAAAAAGTGACGCACTCGATTTTTTGGGTAATTTTAAAGTTCTTTAGTTTTTAAACCGGTGGACCGATTTGAATATTTTTTTTCGCAGTTTATAGCAAAATTCATTCTGTATGAGCCGGATTGGAAGCAATGGTGAGTTCTTCCAAATTCCATAGAAATTAATGGAGAATTTTAAACCTAAGTGTTTTTACAGGTTTTCAAAACACCCTGTGGATTATTCTTGCATTCATGGAAAAATTATTCATTCTGCATTCGATAAACCATTTTTTAGTAAACATTTTGTTTTTTTGTTCACTGTTTTATCGCTGGTACTTTCCGAGATATAAAGTTTTTACGTGAACCCTGCTTTTTCGTGTATTGAGAAATGATGCACATGATGAGTGGTCGTACTCACTGCAGAATTGTATGTAAATCAATAGAAATTGTCTAGGTTTTTAAATACACTCAGTTCCAAAAAAAGTGACAAATTTGATTTTTGACCTAACTTTTTTTCTTTTTTTTTTTAACCAGTGTACCGATTTTTAATTTTTTTTTTATTTATTGGTAGGTAATTCCTTTGTCTTTCAAAAAATAAAGAGGTGGAAATTTATTTCATTAGCAATTAATTTGTTGTATGCCTCCATACTTTGTTGTTGTGTCATTAATTAAGTGTCATTAAAGAAGTTTTAGAGACTAAAATTACACAAAATGCCTCAAATAAATCCTGAACAAGTTTATAATTTTGTGTTTAATAAAAATGTTTTTTAAAATTCGTGTCAGTTTATTGCACTATAAAACTCGGTAAATTCAGAAAGTTGGTAATACACAAGGTTTCAGCAAAAAAGCTGTAATTCGGACAATTTTAGAGATAAATCAATGAAATAAAAACCAAAATATTTATTAAAAAATGGTTCATCGAATGCAGAATGAATAATTTTTTCAAGAATGCGAGAATAATCCACAGGGTGTTTTGAAAACCTGTGAAGAAACTTAGGTTTAAAATTGTCCATTAATTTCCATGAAATATGGAAGAACTCATCATTGCTTCCAATCCGGCTCATAGAGAATGAATTTTGCTATAAACTGAGAAAAAAAATGTTCAAATCGGTCCACCGGTTTAAGAACTAAAGAACTTTAAAATTACCCGAAAAATCGAGTGCGTCACTTTTTATGGAACTGAGTGTAGTATTTCATTTATAAGAAGAGAATTAGAATAAATAAAGTTTGCAGTGATGAAAATGTTCAAATAATGGAATAATTTATGCATCTGATGCCATTTTTAGTTAGTATATCAGTAAATAAAAGAAAAATTTTAGTTAAATTATGTATCCGACCAATTAAAAAATGAGGAAGTTTTACGAAAAAGTTTTCGATTAAATATTTAAAAAGCATTGTGTGTACATTGTGGTAAAAAAGGGGAAGGGCAGAGCAGCTATCGGTTTTGGAAATTAATTACGCAATGTAATCTGTAATATTTATTGAACCAAATAAAAATAAAAAAAAAGTGGAAGGCTTCTATTTATTATTTAGCAATTACTTTTTATTTGCATTGTTGAAAAGTTTATGTGAAACTATGTAAAACTCAGTTTGGGTTTATAATAAAATGTCCCGAAAAAAAAAATCCAGAGGTTAAATCACTACATTTATTTATTTTATTATTAATATTTAGAAAATAAGAGGAAGCAAACATTTATCGGCATGAAATGATATGGTTAGTCATCCCGATTTTGTCATTTTTTACAAATTATAAACGCTATAAAATATTTAGAACATAAGAAAGAAATACAAAATGAAGCATTTTCGATAAGATCATTACATATTATTGATAAATCTTCATTTGATCAGAAAATACATTGAAGCACGTGATTGCATGAAATGTCATTTTGTTCATATTAGTCGTTTATTATGACAATTTTTAGATTGAAACCAATAAATACATTGCTCTTTTAAATTTCATTATACAGGGTGAATCTTTAAGTGCGGGTCATATGTTTAGTTAATAGTAGGTACCGGTCGTCAGGAATATGAATCCGTTTTTTTTATAAGTTATAAAATAGCCAAGTAATGGGTATAAAAAAAATATCGCATAGTTCAAATGTAATTCCTGTAATTCCGACGCTGCTGGGCAAGCTTTCGGTGCACTTACGTCTGACCGATGATGATGATATAAACCAATGCGATGTTGTAATCAAATAAAAGGCATTTCAGCATCGCCTAAGATGCATTTATGCAGTCTACTTACATTCACATCTTCATTTTTCATTAAAAATTCAGCGATATCCGATCAAGAGAGAGATAAGCTTAGTGAAAATGAAAAATTAATTTAATTGTATACTGAAATACGCAGTTGTAACTTCCAAAATGAAAATTGTAATACAAAAGAAACTGAAAATATCAACTGCATAAAGCTTCATAATTATTATAACACAAAATGAAAAAGATTTTAAAAACAGAATTCGATTATAGGACCTTTTTCGTATATTCTATATATTTTGTCACTCAGCTGTTAGAGTCGCTGAACTTTACTGCTCCTTTACTACTACTGACCTAGTTTCTGAATACAGTAGGTGTGCGTTAACAAAATACATACGATGGTGATCGAGAGCCGGACGTTACCATACACGAGTCAGTTTTTTTATTTAGGTTCTCCTGGAATACAAAAGCCGCGCTGTAATTAACTAACTTCTGGTCGTTCTCTAAAACATCGATCACGAACTGGCACGAATCGCCGTTACAAATTATATCTACAAATATGTTTTAATTGAATTAATTTAATATATTATTATCGAAGTTTGGCAACAACACACTGTTCAAGATACGTGCGGTCGCCTCAGTTATTTATCATTGCTCTCATTAGAGCATTCCACTGGCGGGGTACCCAAATTAAAATAAAAAGGGTTTAAACAATATTCATTTTTCATAGCACGTTTAAAAAAATGTAGTTTCCTATATAGTTGAAAGGTGTCAGTAGTAAGAGAGTACATTTAAGACAAGTAGATTGGGAACATATTTCTGAATATCAAATTTTATCTGAAGAATTTATAAGAGAATTTCAAGATGAAGTTGGTTGGTATTATATTTATTATAAACAAAATTTATCGCAAGAATTTATTGAGGAATTTATAGAGAAAATATATTACGAACACGGTTTAGATTTTTATAATGATTAAATTTAGAATATATTTTTAAAAAAACTTAAATAATTTACTAATTTTATAAAAATAAACTTGTGGGAAAAATTCCCACAAGTTAAATTTATGAAATTTCAATATAAATATATTAAAAATTAATCTATTTTATCATTTTTTAAAATAGGTGGCCTATGCCAGATAGGCCACCTATAAAGTTAATAAAATTTGAAAATACTATAAAATTGGAGAAAATTCATCAGTTGATCACGTGATCAATTCATGACGTCATCAATTTTGCGCATGCGCATTTCGTCAATTTTGAAATTTGGTAAAAATTACCAAATTTTGAAAATATTGGTAAAAATACTGAAAATTAGAGAAATTTGGTAAAATTAGAGAAATTTGAGAAATTTGGTAAAATTAGAGAAATTTGAGAAAGTTCATCAGTTGATCACGTGATCAATTCGTGACCTTGATGACGTCATCGATTTTGAAATGACCTTGACCTTGATGACGTCATCACGCATGCGCATTTCGTCAATTTTGAAATTTGGTAAAAATACTGAAAATTTGAGAAATTTTAAAAATTTTATAAAATACAGAAAATTTGAGATTTTGAAAAATTTGGCAATTTTGCCGAGTGTCTTAAATGTACTCTCTTACTACTGGTGTCACCCCTTATATGACAACCACTTAAAGATTCACCCTATATACACAAAATACTGGTTGAAATCACATTTGGTTTGCCAATTATATCAGGTTTTAATTAATTTATTATTCCTTGGAAAATCTAGTAATTAGAAAATGGCGATAGCGTTTTTGCATAACGTTGTTCTGATTTATAAAACTACATTTTTGTATCAATAATAAAAACAAAATCCCACATATTTTTTTTACTAATACACACTAAACATTGAGACTAAAATGTGCTTAACTTTTCCAAAATTGATGATTTATAGAGTTTCCGGATTCTCGTTCTTATTCTTTTGTTGATTATTTTTAATTCTTGACGTTCTGACTGTCTTGTCATTGTCTTCAAAAGAAGACCATGGCAAAATGGTCGAAATATTAGGATTTAGAACTTATCAAGCGAAGAAGAAGAGCACAAGATGATCGGAACGTCAAAAATTCAAAATAATCAACATAGAAGAAAACCTAAAAACTCTACAACAATTGAAACGTCCTTGTCGTCAAACTTGGCTATTATTGAGGAGGTCACTCAGTGCTACTACCTGTCAAGACATCAACGATGTTTTTGTAATAGATAGCGAACTGCCATGCAGGTACCAAGAACGACACTGACCACCAGAGGGATACACTTATTCCTCACCACTTTTGTCTTGCTTAGTCTGCCTTAGACTGTTTGGTTTGTCTTTGTTATTTGTCGTTTCAATTACCTATAGCATATTGACGAAAAGTTCGAAACCGGTCTATATCTGAGGAAAAGGCAAATAATATTGCGCTACCAATTGGATTTGCAAGTGTAATCCAATGCAGGTCCGGGGTATTTGCCTACTGAGTAGTTGTTTCCTGCAATCCTATTCAGCATACTTTTAGACGTTTGGACTCAATTCCTCGGTCCAATATCGAACATTTTGTTTATCATTAGAAAAGTTGTTAATGTTATCACGTTATGACTGAAAATATCGGTTGTAAAAATTTAACCGCAAACTACTTCACTTTATCTTTTACACCAAAAAATTGTAAGGATAAAAATTCATCTTTTAACAAAATACCTACGTTGTACTGCGGTTTTAATCCTATATTTATATTCTCTGGAGTGCGAACTTTATATTAATGTAGTACTGCAAAATGTTTGAGATAATGCCTACTACCGTTAACTTGAAAATTATTTATCCTCCATAAAACGGTATCCTGCATTGCATAAATCTGATATATACATCTAAAATTTCAATGCGTCCGCAAAATGCAAAATAACGTTTCTGCACAAGACACACGTTAATTTATGGGAAAATTTGACGTCTGTTAAAATGGCACATCGTAGGTAGTAAAATCAAGTGCTTTTGACGTTTATCAATCGCATGCTTTGTTGTTTCAAAGCCTATCCAAAACCACTACAACCTATTTCCGAACTCTGTATATGGGAGTTCATGTACCTCGTTGGTGCTCTTTCTGCTCCTTTGAATACTACGTTTACGACTGGGATTCAGCATTTTTATTAGCCGGAAAATCGGATGAGAGTTCCTGTGAGTGTCATATTCCATACTCACTATTCAGAGCTACTCTGCCATGCATATTCTACTACATACATTATCATCATTAATGCAATAATCAATGCTCAAGTGAACATCGGAATTTTTACAATAATATTTTTTTCGTAGATCACCCAACTTCTTGCTTTTTGTTGTTAAAACTTTTACCGTGTTATGTGCTTCTTTTCTTTTTCCCAATATTTTTCGAAAAATTAATATTTAACGTATACCTACTATTGCCCAGTCAAATATCCCAACTTGCAAATGCAAAGCAAATTAAGGATATCGAAGTGTGCGAAGTGTTTGAGTGTCGCTTTCCACCGCTGTGAACGGCTGTTGCTATGTTGCCAATCAGTGAAAAGTTTTGGTAAATAAAAGGAAATTACTTTGCAAATACAGACGACCTCAAATGGAAAAACAAACGCACCGGCTTGATTTACTTCTTGTTCTTGAGCATTAGTAATGTTAGAATTAGGGGATTAGAACATTCTACCAAGCAAATCAAATTTGAAAAGAAGAAAAACTTACTTTTCAAGGTTAGGTTTGAAATAGAAAAAAATAACCCAATTATGAAAATAAGTAAATCAGTTCTTCCACAAATTCTTATATTTTTTGCTCCAAACTTATGCTGATTTCGGGTTTGGCATTTTTTTACTAATTATCAGTGCATGCTTATTGAATTAAATTGGCTTCAGCTAAATGGTTATTTAGATTTTTGTAATAACTAAGCAGTAGCTGGCAAGAAAAAAAAATGGAATTATTTCGAAAAAATGACTTGACGCCTGTAAGTACTTATTATATGTATACTTATTGTACTTACATATTGAAAAAATGGTCATATAGGTATTAAATGAGTAACACGAAAATCAACTGTCGCTATGTCGCCAAACTTTTTGGAAATTCAGAAATATCGTCATCTTGTTAAATAGCTTTAGGATTGTGAAAGTGAGCTAAAATTAATTCATTCCTACGAAAAATATGACAACTGGAAAACTATGTTGAGCAGTGCGGATTATTTCCTTCATAATTAAGTAGATGAGAAGATTACAATATGAATTAGACAACGGATCTTGACATTCTCGTAAAACTACTGTTACGAGTGACTTTCCTGGGTAAAACGTGACGATTTAGTTTTATGGAATTTTTGCAAAATTTCAAAGTATTTAAAGCATTTGGTTGGCAACCATGCAACGCGAAGGCCCAGTTCCCTCAAGTAGAACAATGTCAGTGTCAGAGCGGGGCGTGTATGCCGGAATGCCGACGGACTATTGATCTGCGGGCCCCGGTAGTCAGCTCGGCCCCGCCCGTCTTAAACACATGACACATGCCCTCCTTGTTAACACCGGTTCGCACGTGCAATGCCTAACGATCATCGCAGGATGAGGACGAATACTACGACCACACTGTGGCTGTACGATGGGTGCCCACTTACTTTTCCTTAGGATAGTGCCTTTTCCTCAACAAATTTCCAACTTGTCTGTTACTACTAAGGCTTTTCTTTTTTCTTAATGAAAGGATTAGAATGTTATTCGGGTCAAATTTACGCATAAGTGCCATTTGGATGCCCTTTGTATCTTTACGTGTTGTGTTTTTGTGTCTACTACGAAGTAATCTTCATTTAGTATGCAAGTATAAACTGCGAAACTCCTCAAAGATTTTTAATATACCAATTTGTTCTTTTATTTAAATAGCTACTATTTTTCCTTATAATGTTTTATTTTGCCTAATCATAATAAGAATTTTATATAAAATTTAGTTTATTTTATTTAAAAATGCTGTTTCATCATACAGGGCGTACTTTTGTAAAAGGTTTTCAACTACAGTATATTGACTCCATAAATAAAATAAAATGTAAAATGCTTACTTTGCACAAGATGATAAATTAAAAGAAAGCTAAGAGACCAAATAAATATATCACACTCCGAAATGGTGTAGGAATGTATACATCTTACAATGAAGGAATAAAACCTGTTTAATTATATTTTATTTACATTTAATATTTAATAGATTAATAAGATTTCATTTTTTTTTTTTGAATTTGGTTGATATAAATAAATATGTTATACCTACTGTTACAGTTATACTGAAATTTTCTATAACATTTGGAAAATTTTTGCATATTTTTTTATTAGAATTAAATTATGCATTTTTGTGGAATGGTGGTGAAAACGTTACTTAAATCTTCCAAAAGTATTTGACGGTTTTCAAAATAAAGATTGTCACGTAAAGTATGTTGTATCGGATTGAAATTGGGCGACTGAGCATGGTAAAATTGAAATTCTATTGGGTTCCAGACTTTCTTGCCATACCATTGTAAATCATAAGAATAAAGTTTTCATCTATAGTACCTTGAGAAACGATCATAAGTCGAGGAATCTCACTCACATTACAAGACAAAATCAGATGTTTTCTTCCATCACAGTTTAATTGCTGTATCAATTAAGTTCCAGTACTTATTCAAAATTTTTGTAATTGTTTTGATCTGCTTTCTTACACTTCTTGGATCAGGGTGTAGCCCAAACTATTCATCTCTGAACAAAACTTGATATCCAGTTCTTGTGTTCTGTCTTTAGAGTTGTTCTTCTTTACGTATATCAACTAAAAACGTACAGATAAGCATCAATCAATTATCTCGTACGTTTTGATATCTCCACCACCACAACTTCTATTCAAACCACACCACGAGAAAAGCATAAGCCAGCACGCTGAAATTCATCTACTTTCTTAGCAACTCGCGTACGGGGTGGAAGAGAAAGTAGAAGCATTATGAGCCTATATTCAAAACCGTTTGGTATACGTGTATTTTATTGGTGGTATCCCTTAAATGTCGGTTAGATTGGGTGTCGTCAAATTTTGTACTTAATTGGTATTTCTTCGGATATTGCTCTAAATCTGGTGTGTCTTTGATATTTTTAAAAGAGACATGTCTCCGTTATATGCTCAAGGTTTATAACATAATATATAATATATGTAACCATTTACCGAACAGTTTTGTTGATGCACATAAGTTATGGAGTTCTTTATTATTAAGATTTTTCAGCCAGTCTTCTTGTAACCTTCTTCCGTTCCGTTCGTGTGATGGGGTGATTAGTGATTAGGCAGCGGTACTATCAGGACGGTTTATCTCGGGCACCAGTTTCTGTCTTGAGTGTAGACACACCATTTTGTTCTATTCTATTTATACAGTAGAGGTAGCTGCAGTGAAGAAACGGTAATACCAGGTGTCTGTATTAATCTATAAAGAAAACTTACACATTTCGTGATAAAACTTACGTAATAAACAGGTCTTGTCAATTAACAGTTACTTATTTATTACTACGGTTAACAAATAAAAATACGGCAAGCAGGCAATACTAAAGGCGAGACTAAAGGTAACTACGGTTGAAAGCAGTAACACGGCAAGCAGTAATACAGGAGAACGAACGAGCAATAATAGGGTCAAGCAGGCAAAGCACTTTACTTACTCATAGCTGATGAACGGTGACGGTTTAATCGACTAAGCTGAACTGGCCGGGCTGACTGCTGGAAGTAAACTAAATTGGACTGCTAGAAGCAAACTGAATTCCACTCTTCTGGTTTTCGCACTCCAGCTCGCGGAATTAATAACCGGTATAGAGTGGGAAATGCGCAGTAGATCGGTGCAATAAATTCGTCGACTTGTGAAATTTTTATCACCTATATCTGCACAATAACGGAAATTATTCTATTTTATTTACTTACTGGTAAATAATGCGGTTTACTTACTAAGCTGGACTGGTCGGACTGATGGCTGGAAGCAACTGAATATCCAAATCTGTTCTGCGCTCTAAGTTTCTAGAGTTTCTATGAGGTACATACTGGTAGAAATGTGCAGTAGATCGGCGCAATAAATTTGTGAACTTGTTGGTTGAAATTCAATCTATATACTGGTACTGGTACACTAACAGAAATTATTCTAGGTCGATTTTACCTAGTCCCTGAAGTTCTGGTAGTTGTGTGCTGCACGGAGTAAAAGCGGATTGCTAACTAAAATCTCAATCTCGTAGTCTAGGTAGCTGGAGCAGATGATTTTATCAGTGCTAGAGGGGAAGAGCAATTTCTGCGAGCGTTTATGAATTAGAGTGCGCGATTCATTATGACGCTCTCTATTAACTTGCTGGGCTGTTTGTCACTTACTAGATACAAACAGTACCTTCCAGCGTTGTATTACCCTTTTTTAAAAGAACATCTCGGGCGCCAGTTCATTAGTTTATAGTGCACTTTCTCTCCTGGTGGTTTTCAGGAAAGTCCTGGATAGAACTGCAGTGGAGACACATGCAGAATGATACAGGAGTCTTTTGAGTTGAATTGCCAATTTTAAAGGTTTGGGCAATTTCTCATATGGGTCTAATTCATTTTTCCCACACTTGAAATAATAATTTCCAATTTAAAATACAAAATAATTAATGAAACAAATGTACAAGGAATGTAAAGAAATTAAAATTAACGGTACAGGAGGTGATATATTATTAAATATATCGCTAGCTGGTAAAAAATAAAGGGTTTACACGTGTAACACACGGATATATTGCTTTTACGACGGTTGCTGATGGCGAAACGCGATACAGGTAGACTGAGGAGTTTCTATTAGGTTAATTCTTTCTAACCAAAGATATCAGCGGGTATTTACCAATGTTATAAAGAATTTTCGAGGGCCTATATTGCCTCTAACTAAATACAGAGCTCGGTTACAGAAGATTTACTCCCTTATTTTTACTACTAGACGGCCCAGTGAGACCCCAACTCCTGATATTGAAGTGTCATTGTACTACGAAACTATGATATCACAGATGAAATACCAACTCATGGTCAGAAAATTGTCAGCTCTAGTTTGATTTGATAGATCGGGTCTGCGGTAGCTGAATATATGTTTAATTTACTTGATATCTTTGCCTCAATGAATTTATTACTCAAATAGTACTTTAATCAACGGCGGTGTAGCTTGACTGTAAAACGGTCTGGTACTGGTTAAGCGGCTCTAACGGATAGGATTCAGTTCGCGACTTGACGGAAACAGATTTAAAATCTAACAGCTGAGGAACTACGGAACTGAAGAAGTGAGCAACTTGGACAACTAAGACTGAGAACGACTTGTTTGCTCCCGATGAATTTATAACCAATTCTATTCCCACTTATTTACGGCTCGTAGGAGTTTGACAATTGAGTTTAAACGATCACTTCGTTACATCACTTACTGTGAAGACGTTATTCGGTTACGTATCATTTGCTAGTTCGAGCGGTGTTTCATATAATCAATCCACTGGTTAAAAAATTATTGACGATATCAGATTCGATGTGATTTAACAATGCAGTTGCGAAAAACGTGGCTCTAAAGCTCAAATATAAATTAAACTGAAATTAAATAAATTTGTCTGCATTAGAAATACACTTAAATAATACAATCTAATAATACAGAGTACAGAGGTTTGTAATACTTAACTGTCCTAAAATCACATCGTTACACTCTTAATAGCTAGGGAGGTGGTGGCAATATCGGTATATGATTTGCTTTTCGTTAGGAAGATAGGTAATAGAGTTTTGAAACTTGTGAATAGGATAGGCAAGGAGGCTGCTTTTTTGAAAAAATAATTATTATCAAAATTTAAAAAAATAGAACCTCCCATAAATTATCTGCTCGTGTCTGCAATTTAGTTATTATATTAAGTTGCGTTTTTTTTTAAATAATTGTTAATTTGCAAAAAAACGAGCTATATTAAATTATTTACTCGTCTTTGCGTTTTTTTTTTTAATTTGTGCCTCTATGTCCCCAAAACAAGAAAAATATAATGCCAGACATGTATGTCCTTCTGTTTTTTTAAAATATCTCGGAAAATATTTATAAGTAACTCAAAAAATACGAAAATTTATTCAATACTTTGAAAATCTGCTTCATCAGACCGAGTTTGATCTGGAGGATAGATCAACTAGAGATTCCTTAATGGCGTTTCTAGAGCCAGATCCCAGAATTCAGCGTTTTCCTTTTTAACCAAACTCTTATAACGATTCCCATTCTCATAATAAACAGGGGTAATTCGTAAATCCAGACTATTGTCGTATACACAAAATCTTAAAATCTCCACATACTTGCCAGTTGTACTATTTATAATGTGTTTTCTCTCGAAGTGTTAAATCCTTATATCATTGTAGTTTTTTTTTACACAGTTGAGTGAGTTATTAAAACAGTCCTATACTTGTTAGTGATGGGAAATATAACTGCATTGAGACTCCTTTGAACGAATCTATGAATAACTTCCAGTTCTTATCATCATTTCTCTTGTTCTATAAACGGTCACTTTTGTTTCATTGATAGAAGTGCTATTTGCTCAAAATGGTAGTTTTTTTTTACAAAGGAGATCATATTTCAAGTGAAGAAGAGGATACTTATGTATTTATAATAATAATAACACCACAAGTAATTACGACCCCCCTTTATAACCCGAAATTTATATTTGCGAAATCAGAGATACCTACACAGAGTTAACTGATTTAAAAAATATAATAGTAATAAGTATCTCAAAATATAAGAACTCGCACAATAAAACCGTGTGATATTATTTTCAACAATAATTAATAAAAATCTTCTGGCTTTGGAAAATCAGTGACGCTGATGTCTGGCATAGTAATATTTTTTTTATTTTTTTTATGGTCTTATTATTTATATTAACGTCCTGGCGAAGTTTAGCTTAGAGCTATTCTAACACTTAACCAGGACACACCACATACACCCATTCCCTCCGACATTGCCATCTGCCGGAGCTGGGACTCGAACCCAGGAGAGATAGGCAGTAGCTAGTCGCCATGTGCCACTCAAGGGCGCGGTGCACTATCCTCGGTAATGTAATGAGATACGGTCAGCGGTCACCCATCCAAACACCGGCTTCGACAAATGCTGCTTTGCCTCGTTGATCGAAGACCGGCAATTGTAAGCATGACCCCATCTCACAATATCTGAAGGTCTTGTTAAGGACCTTAAGAAAAAAAAAATTCCAGACGCGAGCAAATGATTTAGGGTTACTCTTTTTTTTACACGTTTATTTACTTATTAATTAACAATGCAGCGATAATGGTTTGGCAGAAGTTGTGATTAGTGGTTTTCATGATCAAAACTTCACTATTTTCAAATTCTGCCACACGAGCAAATGACTTAAAAAAATTTTCCACCATCTCCCTAGCTATACAGTTCTCAATTTTTAACTTCGGATGCTAAACGGAACGGAACTGTTCTTCATGACTAAATAAGAAATTTTAGATTCTTCATAAATGAAATTTAAAAATCGTAACAACAAAATCTGAACTTTCAAAATTAAAACTGGTACCCCTAAATATGAAAAACCAAGTTTTGGTGCAGTTGTGGGTGAAGGTAAAGTCTTCACACATTATTCATGTAATATTTTGTTAAAACTTTCTTCGACCATTTGAATTTGGATACAAGTACACCTCATGGACATAATTAATGCCAATCACAGAAATGAGCCTTGGGTATCATCTTAATTAGTAACTTTACTTAAATTTCTTGCAAATTAAGCAGAATAAATAGTTATTAGGATCAGTTGTTCAGGAGTGGTTCAATAAATATTCAAACGCCCTTGGTTCAAAATATAATGGCTTTTGAACCAAATCTAGTTGAATTGTTGCTGAATCACTCTTACACAACTAACCCTTACTAATCTTTAACTCAGCCAAAGCCTTTGACATCGTTAATCTATTCTGTGACTTGAAGGAAAGTGTTCTGTTCGATTGAATCTTAATTTTATACTGAGGTATTACTAGGAACATTCCGCAATATACAGTAATAACAAAGATCTAATAGTAATAGGACCGATTTAATTCTTACTCCATATAGACAAATTTTAAATGTTAAGGTACATATAATCCATTAAGTTGTATTTGTTGAAGATACTAACACAGAAATAAGAAATTAATTTTACTGTATCTCTTTATCGGCACAATCGTTGCTCTCACTGGTCATCAGAAACTGTACATAACTGCATATTACTTGACTGAAAGTATTAACATAATATGACCTGTAGTTTCACGACTGGTAAACGTCTGTTTGCCAGATATTTCTAGCACGAGCAATAAGTATAAAAGACATTGCCCCTCATCAGTTCTTGGGTCATATTCCCTGTATGTTGTTTATGAGGCGCCTGTTCTGCAATAAAATTGTTTATTATTATTTTTTATCTGTTATTGATGTTGGCCCATTTCCTTTAAGGGCAATCACCGACAGCAAGAGATAGGATATTAGTGTTTGTATAAATTGTATAAATTGGCACTCCTGAACATTTTTTCGAATATTTAGTTTTTAGGCTAATTGGTCTCTCCCTATTTGAGACTCAATTGTAATAGTTGCATGTGTTTTATATAGAATTATATCAGTTTAATGTTTTTATCTAATTTCAAATTGCCCTGAACATGAAACAAATTATTTTGAATCGTCGACTTTGAAAAACAGTGTCTTGTTTTATTATTTATAACAATTAAATATTGTTTACAAATAGGAAGAATTTAATGCATGGGTTTTATAAATTATATTTTTCTTAAATAAATTTTGTCATATGCAAGAAAATTCAAACACTTTTATTATATTATGATGTCGGTGAGAGCCATCACAAAATATGAGCTCTGACTGACGAATATTCAACCTCCACCTAGTTGGATCATATTTGACTTGAAAGCGGTTTGTTCAATGCATGTGTTTGTTTGCTCCCATTTTATACTCGGGTAGCAGATATGCACTTCAAGTAGACCATAGGGAGACTCTCCAGCACCCTCCTTACAGCAAGCCAGTAATAAAAATGAAAAATAGAATTTGTTTTCAGCATCAAATACAATTTTCCCCGGGCGAGTAACTGGAATAACAATCATTACCACTACTAAAATTTAGCACCAAAATTTCACGGTGAATACATATAACAATGAATGTTATAACTTTACAACTATTGTTTTTTTTTAGATATTTTTTTTCACAATCGTTGGTGTAATTCGTGTTTTGCAAAGTTTATAAGATAAATTTGTTTTGTTAAGAATAATAAACAAATACCTGCATAATTGTTCCGAATACATTTTAATTCCACGATCCCTTAGGAGACAGTTAAGCAGCTCAGTCCGCATTAAATTTTACTTTATTTCTGTATAATTCTACGAAACCTAATGAAAACGACAGGCTTCTAAAATCTGTATAAAAACACATACATACATATAAATATATTTGCCAATTTGTATGTAATATTTTCGTCTCTTTATAAAAACACGAATCGCGATTGCTAGAAAAACCTAATTAAATTTTAAATCAAGACAATTTCCTCCTAAAAGTTGTTTTTGAGTCAAAATTACTTTGGTAATAAAAGTAAATGACTGTTGTTGAAAAGTTTTAGCATGCACTCTGAAGAAATTCTATTTCTGAGAACATGAACTTATAAAATTAGACACTTGACTTAGAAGAACTCACAAGCCAATAATGACGGAATTATAAGGCAGCGGAAATAGTTTCCTTTATTTATTATCTTTCCTTTTTTATATAATCCGTCTAAGTTCTAAATGAAAAATTAATTTTAAACAATCACACTTTTTAATACTGTACCATGTCGTACACCAATTCATTTCAATTTTTTAATAGGTACCTATATATAATGATCATTTATTTTGGGTTATTTAAACATTTATCTTTTCTTCTTGGCATATTTATAAGCTTTCTTCTTATTCTCTCTAAATTGATATTTGTAGTATCTTGGACTCTCTTCTGCGTTAAATATTTCGATTTCTTAACTTTTTCACCATCTTATCGTCTTCTTCTGAAGCGAAACGAGCTCTGTTGACCCGAGCCCCGCTATTTATAGGTTTAGTAGGAGGCGTGGCTTCGTTTCGCTAAAGTTGCGTGATGGGTTATGCGTATTATTGAGATCCACGTCATTGGTAGATGTGGACTTTTTCACCATCTTGTCTTGGTTTTCTTTTGAAGCGAAACTAGCTCTGTTGATCCGAGCTCCTCTATTTATACGTTTAGCAAGAGGCGTGACTTCGTTTCGCTAAAGACTTCTTTCTCGTGATGTCACTTCCATCTGGAGATTCATTTTCATGTTTTGTGTGACTAATATATTCTTTAATCTTGGTGGTGGTCTTCTGATTGCATATGTATTTGAATAATTGTCGCCTAGTCTTCTGTATCGCATTGTAAATAGGCTTTATATTTTTCTTTTCTAGCCCTCTTCCGATTCTGTCCATCCAAACTTGTATGTATGTATTTTTTTCTTTTTGCCTATGGCGTAGCGATTTATATCCATTTTTCCGTAGAAAAGTATTTAGAGTCTGGTATTCGACTTGAGGATATTTGTTTTATCTTGTCACACAAAAAATGGAAACATCAATAAATCTGCGGGTTTCTTCCATCGCTCATTGCTTCTCATTATTTTCATGCTCATTAAGATTTAAGTACACTTTGTTTATAATTTTCTTGGCATCTGACAATGGTTTAAAATATCTAAAACGATAGTTAGTTCGCGATATACATATCCAAAATTAATAAGTTGTTGGGTATCTTTAATTTGTTTAGATTTAATGTCAACTGCATCCATTTCATAATTTTTATTTACGAATGTTTTAAACCAAGAGGTGTTTCCGTTAAAATACTTCCATTTGACTCAAATGCAGTAATGCAGTAAAATTTTATAAAGGATAAAAATATACATTTCAAATTCTCCAAGGCCCTGAATTGGTTTAAAAGGTAGATGATTCAACCCAGTGACTGTGGCTTGGTGAATCCTTGGTGGACTGGTTGTTCCAAACCCCAACACACCGCCAAGTAATGCAATTTCCTGCTACCGGCTAGCCACCGCCTCAATATCGACCACATAGAACAGGACATGGCAGATTGCAATCTCTTATGCATTACAGGATTTTTTAAATAAATAAGTAATGTTTGATGGTAATTAACTCTATTGTCGTTCTGTATCACATGGAACATTTATATTATTAAGTTAAATTTTATTTTTTTTTTAAATTGGTAAAATTTGCTCAATCATAATATTTAACTATTATAAGACAACGGCTACAGGATATTGAACTTTTGTCATGGATGTTTATATCTATGATATTTCAAGAAATTTAGAATAATAATAATAATTTAATAGAATAACGTAATTGGGATGGAAATGTAATTCGATAAAGAGCCTGCTGAAATAAATATTGGTGCATTTCACTGTATCAACAGAGTCAGTCATAATAAATATTTAGAGATAGAAGAAGATAAAACAAGTGTAGATTAAAGTACGGAAAAAATGTATGAAAACAATTAAAACATTAAAATAATGTTATGAAAACTGTTCACGCCAGATCACAACTGAAAACAGATAATACTACTTCTCTCTAACTGTGATGTACGACGCATTGTGTACCTATGGTAATCAATTACTAAATAGTTCAAACTAGTTATGTACCTATGCTGTTTAATTTGGTATTCACTAAATGGCCATTGATATCAGTAATTATCGGTATGCGTCCACAGAATAACGCGGTGCTGCTATTATGTCGGTGTACACCAAGATTTGTAATAGCTTTGATTCTCACACAAACTAAATGTACGTAGTTTAAATAGACAATTTAATTTTCGCACATTAATTATGTAAATTCAAAACACGAATATGAAGGTGTGTACAGATTAAGGTTGGTTAAACAATGCGTGTGACCTAGCTGAATCAAAATATTGGTATAGTAGAGCTTTATCTGGCGTACTGGTAGTTCTTCTCCAAATCGAAAATAGCAAAATTTAATTAAAATGGATTTTCTGTTAAAAAATAAATGAAATACCCTTTTCCAATTTTAAAGTTCTATTTCTGAAAGCATTGTGTTCTGAAGTAATTTTTTAAAAGCCTTTCCCCGTTTGCCCTTTATAAACTTTAGATTTTTAGACCTTAGGTTTTTTTAAATTAATTTTGTTATTGTATATTTTTTTAAATGAATCAATCAAAAATGCTAATTGCTTTATAGGTAGGTAAGGGTTTTGTTTTGGTTATTTAAATTTAAGTATATTTTTTACGAAACTTTCAATTTTGGATTTCACATTTTTTTTTGAAAATTATAAGAAATGTATTATATTGTTCGGAAACTCCATTTATTAAACTAAACATACTTTATACTGCAGTTACTTGGTGATCTCACTTCGAACTAATTCTATAGCTGTTTTAAATTCAAATATTTTTGCAAAGGTTTTAAGCAAATTATTCAAAGAGGATAACATTTTGGAAAAGTTTGTCATAACAAAAAAGTTAGCTAATGAAATAACAAAAATAATCCATGAAATAAAATTTGTTTAGGTTCATCGTTGCCGATATACAATTCATGTTAGGTGCATTTGAACGTAGCCCTGAAAAGGTCACGTGCTTCAAACAGTCATAACTCTGGTTTCAAAAAAACTTTTGATATGTACCTTGAATCAAATTGAAGCTTACTACAGCAGCTTAAAATTGTCTTTTGGCAAATCTTGATATCTGCTAAGCTAAATCAAAAACGATACAAGAAAAATAAAGGCAAAATTTTGATTTTTTACAAAAATCTGCCCTTTCTTGTTTCAGTAAATTCCAAATTGAAAAAAAAATTCAAATTGTGTTTTCTGTTAGTCATTACTATTATGTATACGCTCAAATTTTTTTTGTGATGGATGAATTATCTAAAAGATTTTACATTTAATGTATTTTGAAAATTTTTTAAATAATGAATTATTTATTATTTTTAGCATTAATTGCAAAGGAGATATGGCTGAAACAAGAAGCGCGCCTCGTTTTCGCAAATTACGATATTGCTGTGACATACTTCGGTTTTAGGCAAGAAAAAGTGTCACTATGGCACACGAGGTGGCGGCGGTGCTTTACTCGGGCGCCAGTTTCTGTTTACAGAGCAGAAACACCACTACTCAGGCAGCTACAGTGAAGAAACGGATATTCCAGTGGGTCGTTGGTAAAATTAGACTTCGTTGCGGAATAAAAGGCACAGTTAATATTACAAATATATTTATTCAAGATATATGTAAACAGGAACAAGATTAGCAAATACGGTTACTTTCTACAACCTCTAATCTAATTATTACATAACTACATCTAGTATGGCTTAAAAGATATTCCAAATACAGGGCTACGGTTACTACAATTAGCAGGACTTGAAAGCTATTAACAATATATACAGTTACTTTAAAGCACAATCCAAAGCACAAACTACGAGGCAGCAGTGCGAGTATCTAGCAAGGCGGGCAGGAGGTTAACGGTTGCAAACTACCAGCAAAGCGATGTACGGATACCAGGATTAGCAGAAGCAAACACCAAAAGCATACAAATATTAAAACAGACTATTTACAAAATGACAGGTTTGGCTAAAGCGTAGTATAGACTAAAAAAGTAAGGTTATGGGTTAATAAAACCAACAGTGGGCTTCTTTCGGGTCTGGATCTCGAGTACTGAAAGAAAAAACTTTAAGGTTAATATTGCAAGTTACGCTCTTTACGTATACACTGTATACCGGAGGATCGCGTGTATACAGCATAAACCAACAGCTAGCTTACTTCAGCTGAAAGAGAGTAAAATATTTACTGGAACAAGTGTTTAGCAGCAGCAGACTGAAAAGGAATTAATGATTAGTATCGTGAGTTACGCTATTTACGTATACACTGAATACCGGAGGACCGCGTGTATACAGCATAGACCAACAGCTAGCTCACCTTCAGCTGGAAGAGAATATAATGATTACAGGAACAAAGAGCGGACAGCAGCGGACTGAAAGAAATTTAGTATTAACATCCCACAGAGATACCTTGCAATAGCCAAACCTTACTCTTGATTTCTACTCCTTACTTACTTCTGCTTACTTAGGCAAGTCTGGTCAGGAACAGCAGCGAACGGGTACTGAAGATAGTTGTGTTGAATTCGGAATATCAATGCTCTGTAAAATATCGGAGTAGTAGGGATGAACGCAAATAAGCAGCGCAGTGAATACAGGCGTCACGGCGGGACTTGGTTGAAATTCGGGCTCCAGTTAACTTACTTTGTGGTGGGTACGTCTGCTTGCTCTCGGCTCCTCTCAGCTCTCCTGGATTCGGAATATTAATCTTCTATAAAATAGCGGAGTGGTAGGGGTAAGCGCATTGTAGCAGCGCAGTGAATAAATGCGCCCCGGCGAGAATCTGACGTATGGCAGCGTTCTAACTGCTGGAGCGCTGCATCGACACGTCTACATTCGCTGGCTGTTGCGACCGGACTCATTTCGGCGCGGATACGCTTTTCACTCATAGGTGTTGCCGGGGGGGGGCAGATATCAGCGCGGTATATTATTTGTTTGCTTATAGTAATTACGGATTTATTGATTACTTAATAATAACAGGACAGGTTATATTATAAATTAAAATAATTAACTGGTTACAGGTGATAATAATATAAAAATGCGGTAAACAATAACTTAATTCTATGCGGTTGTATCGAATAATATTATATTTAACAGGAACTAGTAACGAAAAAATCACTTTGTTACAGCTCGTTTGGCGGTAATTCAGTATCAGAACTTTGTTAATTATAAATTTTTTAACTTTAGGGGTGGTTTTCATTCTCTTAAGGGTAAAAGCAATTATTCTTCTTATTAGGGGATTAGCTTTTATGTCTCAAAATGTAAAAAACTGCTAAGAAAGTCCTAATTTCTCAAAATAAACAAAAAAATATTAATTCATCCATTTTATCACTTTTATATCGGCCATATTGAGGGTGCAATAAATAATTTTTAATTTCTGACTTCACATTCATGATCAGCGACTCCAAAAACAAATAATATAAGTTTAAATAATTTAATCTCAGTACTTCGTTAACTATTAATTTTTTTATTTTAGGGGTGGTTTTCACCCTCTTAGCGGTAAGAGCAATCATTTTTTTTATTAAAATATAAGTTTTATATCCTAAAATATGTGAATTTGCAAAGAAAAAGTTCTACTTGCTCAAAACAAACAAAATATTGTTTTTCTATTGTACCCCTCTCGGCCATATTAGGGGTGCAATCGCAAATTTTGAAATTCTGACTTGAGATACGTAATCAGCGACCTCAAACACATATACATGAATTTTTTTAATAACTAACTGTTAATACTTGAGCCAGTATTAAATTTTGAACTTCCAAGGTAGTTTTCACCCTCTTAGGGGTAAAAGCACATCTATTCTGTTCCTTTACAATATTTGAAAGTTTAAGAATCCGCTAAAAAAAAATTACAAGCAGCTATAGAATTACTTCGAAGTTTGGGTATACTTTTTGGCGCCAAGTGACTGCATTATTAAATTACTTTACATAAAAATGGTAAACAATTCTTGAAATCGTCCAAGGTAACTCCAAATGGTATTTGAGTCAGATTCCTGCAGTACATGCGGCTAGGCGATCTGGATGACATTTTTTTTAATTGGCAGAATCATGCAAGAACAGAAGATCTGTTCCTAATCGAGTTTAGTTTAGAAGTCGTTCTTCCTACTAATATGATACATTCGACACTGTAAAATAAACGAATAATTAAGTAATATACTTTTTAACCTCAATTAGTATTGAGGGTGTCTGTTGTGATGACTTTCTTAAACCAGTTTCGAATAAATCGTCTTTTATTACAATTTACTCAACATGACTGATAATTGAAACATCAGTCTCTATCTAAATTGATCCTACAGTTTTGTCACGGTTACTTCTCGGTAGATTTTCCAATGAAAAGTATATATTTGTTAGATCAAGCAGAAAAAATTGAAGAAGCCACAAAAAACATTCGCACAATATTCAAATAGGCTAATTTAACAAGAAGAATATTTGGTCAATTTAACAAACAAAGAAACGGAAGTGGTTAAAGCAAGTATGAAGGTAAAATATACTTCACGGAAAGAGGTATTCGAATAAAGTGTTTGATGTTCGACCTATCGAGTGTTGTTGGACGACAAAGCGCTCATAGTAGACCCTGATGCATCAGCGCTAACGTGACGGTTACGGTTCAAAAGCTCTCAAACCGGTAACACTCCCTAATTAAATTCCATCATGTAGGATCACTCACAGGATCAGATAGTACATTTGCATTAACAAGTTAAAGGGAACCTATGCAATGTCAAAGAGCAATTTTCCGTTGTTAACTAATTAAAAAGTATTAAGGCGATGGGTGCATTTTTAAGCTTTGATCAATAATAAATATTTTATCATTAAGCAGAATATTTCTACAATTATAATTAATATTGACACAAATTTATTACTATCCGCTTCACCTATATCATAGTTTTCTCGTTTGTTTTCTTAAAATAATTAGATGAAGTGGTTCATAAAACTCTATTAATGTAAAATGTAAATATAAAATATGTAATTATTATTATTAACGATGCAATGATAATTAATAAAATAGCTAGCTAGCCAGTTATTGAAGTAAAAGTAGCTATTAGAGAATAAATAGTGAAAAACACTTTAGAATTAACAAATTTGGGATTGATTATGAATTTTCACAAATTTTTATGCAGGTGGTACTTCTTGTTTCTTTTTTTCAGTAATTGTATGATTACGTACGGGCACTCTTTTTTTGTTGCATTTTAAATAAAATCTAGCGGATATTCAGACATTTAAAATATTCTCAAGGTCACGTTTTAACATAGATGAAAGATATAAATAACGAATACTATTGCTTTTTCTAAAATGTCTAAAAAATCTGGAGAAAACCAATATTTTCTAAAACAAATAGGAAAGTATACGACTCGTTCTCCGGTCGAATTTTTTATCAGTGAATGCCTCAAACGTAAATTAATATGAAGGTTACTGGCAAAATGCAAAGACCGGTAATTGCTTTTAAGGTTAATTTAGTGATAAATGGAATTTTAGAATATTTTTAAAAAGGCACTGTAAGTTTAATCCGTGGAATAAGTTTAATAAAATATTTAAAATATGTATTAGAATGTGTTGGTATTGGGGCTTATTGAGCTTTTACAGCGTTTACCTTTATTGTAGTATTCTATGAGAAATTCTGAGAAGGCCGTTGATTCCTTCTAAGAAATCTAATTACAGAAGTGTCGGACACATTTACATTAAGCTGATATATAAATGTTCAGGAAAATTGTAATAACATCACCAATTTTTTAGCAACTTGGATAAAACATATAACGACTAATTTGGATGAATTTTTACGATAAGAGTTTATGAATATGACCTAAAAATTATTTAATAACGTTAGCAAAATCATTCATATAATGGTAAAGATCTTTTTCTCATAATAATTCTTCTTTAATTGCGTTTCATGAACAATCAAGTTGATCATCAAGTAACAGTAATAAAAATCACGATATATCTGACAAGAGTTTTACTTGATTATTTTTGCAACACTTCGGGCAGTATTCAACGAAGGGAAAAAATCACACATTTCATCTACTCGCTACCTCCCGTAATCAACAGCAGAAATTAAATGCTACTTTCTGTGAAAGTAATAGAAAATAGCAATTTGTTTAACTAGGGAGGGTAGGTTATACATATGATTTTTTTCTATTATTATAAGAAAAAGAAAAACCATGACAATCGACTGTAGTCAACAAAGATTTCATAATAAAAATTGCTAGATCACCCCTGTCGTCTGTAGCTGCGGGACATAATATTCATCTCACCAGGAGAAAATGCCTTACTTTCGTTCCTAAAATATTGGAAGAAAATGCTAGTTTCGTGTAGGTCATAGGAGCAGTATGTTCCTACCATTACCACCTTTGTGAACTTAAACTGAAATGAAATTGTTATAATTTCCTTTAAGATTTTAACGAAACGATCTCACTGAATTCAAAAAAATTCTGTCGATATGTTGGTCTGTCTGGATAAATTGGGAGGATAGTTCGATGAAGAAATGGTTAATAATATGAAGAGGTTGGAGCAACGTAGACGGTGGAATAACAAAGTTACTTTAAATCACAAGTTTAATATTATATTAATGGAAATATTTTTGCTATTTCCGAAATATTTGCATGTGGTGTGATTCTTTTTAAACTCATTCTTATAAAGACGTTTTACACTAGATTTGTATGTTTGAAATCGATTGTTGTGCATAATATGGTACCAGACAAGCAGAATAATTGAGAAACTTAGTTTTATATTATTTTGTGTAAAAAAATGAGAAAAAATACTAGAAATGTTTTGTGCTAAGGACTAGGTACATCCTCGACTGACCTTATTGTAGAACTAAAACAACTCAATAGAAAACAAACATTTTTATTCTATTACTTCCTTACCGAAAGTGAGGAAGGTATGTATTCCGTGAAAAAATTTTTGAAAATTTTTATTGCATTTCTGGGCGAATCTCGACGAATTATGACGATATACAAAATTTCAGACAAAAAAATTTTCTCCTGCGATAGCAGCTACAATTTTTGAGATAAAGCTTTAAAATTTGGTACACACATACTAGAAGAAAAAGATTGAGTTTGTTGATGAGCAAAGTTGGTCCACTGGAATGGGTCTACCGGACCCCAACATTTCTATTTCTAACTTTACAAAAAAATTTATTCGCGATGAAAGATTCTAAATATGACCGTTTTTTTTTTTTAAATGTTGCCAGATTATTTTATTTATCAAGCAAACAATTTAAATTTTTTTAAAACTAAACTCTTTTTCACGTTTTAGGAAGATTAAAAAATCTACAAAGAATTATTTAATTTTTTAAAGAAAGTTTTAAAAACAGTTTTTTTTTATTTTAATCGATTAAAAAAACCGCTGCCAATTATGGGATCAGAACTTCCTCACCGTGTGGTGGAGATTATAATAAAAGTAATTTTTGACGTATTTTGTTTATTTCAACATTTGGACACAATATTATAATGGGTCTGTATTGTATGTAAGGTCAGTATCATAGTACAAAAAATATTGATCCAAGTATGGAACCCTGTGGTACTCTTGAGGTTTGTATACTGATCAGACTGATAAGCCAGGATAGTGAACAAAAGTCGGTATAAATAACATCTGTCGCACTTTTTCAATCTAAATTCTCAGAAATAAATTGAGTTATGGACAATTCTTGGATCTTTTCCATTTCTTAGGAATAGTTTAGTATTAAGTTATAAAGTACAAATATGTTTATAAAAAGCGTAAGTGCCATCTCTTATAATAAACGCAAGTCCTATAGTCATATTTTTTTAAGTTTTACAGTTATATTTACTTTATAGCCAGCGTTGCTCAAAGTATGCGGTTAATTATTTTCCATATTGTAAATAAGAGTAAAATAAATTATTGTGAACAATCTAATAATTAAATTTCGATATTTATTCATGATCAATGTAATGTTATTTATAACTAATTATACATTTATAATAACTTTATTAATATATGTTATCCCTGAAATAATGAAAAGCAGCAACAATATTTAATGTTTAGTCTTTCTATTATTTTGTGATAAATATTAATTTTATTAATGTTTGGCTTTTACAAAATAGCAGGCCTTACAAAGCCACAGATAGAAACACAGTTTGATTTTGTGGTAAAGTTAAAGTCACCAGTCAACTTGAAAGTCTCTTATTGAAATGCATTTCTTCTCTTTTTTTTAATTAGAACATAATAAAATTCTAAGGAATAGTGAATCAACTCACGAGTTCTGTGATCCATGTAGTTGCGATGCGAACTCGTTAAAGATTAAAAAAAAAATCATGTTCGAAATGCCAATGTTCACACATAATATAACTTATCTTTCAAAGTCGGCATCACGTTTTATTTTTTTCATATTCCTTTGCGTACTTATTTTTATTATTGTTGCAGATTAGATGGACAAGTAAAAAAGTGACGCCCAAACTGAACAAAACCTGAGGGTGTTTTGGAGGAAGGTATACACGAAATGATCTGTCATTCACTCTCCAGGAACTTAAACCTTGTTTAGTCCAAGAACCGGAAAAAATTATAGGTAAGTGTATTCAATATATATTATACTCTGTAAATGTAAATTTTAATTGCCACAAGATAGCTGTGACATGTTTTGTTATCGGCAGCAGGATATTAATCCAATATTAAAGTTGCTAAAAAATGTACCTTTTGTGCGTGAAAAAAAAAGCTGAAAATAACATAATAACAGATAAAGTTGGTTAGGTACTAGCAGTGACATATGGAACTATAGCTGGTACTAGGTATAGCACCGAGACCACATCGGAAGAAATGCTTTTGAGGTCACCAATATTTCAAAAGATATACCTAAGTACTTTTTTATAACTAAAGTAAAATAACGTTTGCTCTAGTCACTATTTTGTCTTATTAACATTGTTTCGAAGTATTCTTATGTCATCGAGACAGATACTTTATGGGGTTCGATAAGGTATAAAACTATTTGAATTAAAATTTAGCTCTTCGATTTTTCCCTCAACTTCGTCACCTGTATTTGTAATGACATGTATTGCTCAACTACAAATTTATTCGAAGGTAGCTCGCATATTATATATATATATATTTAATATTAACGAATAAACAGACCAATCCATAGAATTTTTTTAAAAACTACTTTATTTACTCTTATTAGGTTATACAGGGTGATTCATTGGTAAGTGTATATTTTACCTGCATATGTAGGTTACGTAGGCGATTCCATATCACCTATGGTTAGTGGGTCAATAATCCTTAATTACCAACTTACCAAGATACAGGGTGTTTTATTGATTTTGCTTATTTTTGTCTTGGACCATAACTTTAGAACCACTAGGTATAATAAAGTATAATTTGGTATGTATGTTTTACTCAATCAGCCATATCGATTTCTTAATTTAGCGGAATCAAAGTACAGGACCGGACAGAAAAAATAGGCGAATTGTTAAATATCAAAAACAACACCCTGTTCGAAAGTTTTAAAAATATGTTTTAAGATTCGGAAAGAGCATAGAAAAATAAGGCAAATAAAGTACATTTTGAAATTGCGCGTCTCTTTTTTCTATTTATTTTCTTTGATAAAAGGAAATTTTACAAAACTAAAAACCGACTATCTCATACAAAATAGCGTTTTTTCTCTATAATAGACTACGAATTAATAAAAACTTTCATATTCAATAAGAAACCATTCAAACAACGTAAGTTCTGAAAAATATTCAACCATTCAATTAAAACCAACAGATTTACACATTGCTTTAAAAATTTTAAATTCTGATAGGTAGGCTTTGAATACATGAATTAAAATTTCAAACAATCAAGTGCGTTTCTGACAGATAGTTTCTAAAAGGTTTGTTTAAATGTTCCTCACCTAAATAATAATAAACTTTAAAAATGCCTCAAAATTTTATTAAGTAAAGTTTATTATTATTTAGGTGAGGAACATTTAAACAAACCTTTTAGAAACTATCTGTCAAAAACGCACTTGATTGTTTGAAATTTTAATTGTTGTATTCAAAGCCTATTTATCAGAATTTAAAATTTGTAAAAAAATGTAGAAATCTGTTGTTTTTAATTGAATGGTTGAATACTTTTCAGAACTTACGTTGTATGAATGGTTTCTTATTGAATATGAAAGTTTTTATTAATTCGTAGTCGCTATTTTGTATGAGATAGTCGGTTTTTAGTTTTGTAAAATTTCCTTTTATCAAAAAAATAAATAGAAAAAAGAGACGCGCAATTTGAAAATGTACTCTATTTGCCTTATTTTTCTATGCTCTTTCCGAATCTTAAAACATATTTTTAAAACTTTCGATACAGGGTGTTGTTTTTGAGATTTAACAATTCGGCTATTTTTTTCTGTCCGGTCCTGTATTTTGATTCTGCTAAATTGAGAAATCGATATGGCTGATTAAGTAAAACATACATACCAAATTTTACTTTATTATACCTAGTGGTTCTAAAGTTATGGTCCAAGACAAGAATAACCACAGGTGATGGAATCGCACAAGTAACCTACATATGCAGGTAAAGTATGAACACTTACCAATGAATCACTGTGTATATTAATTAATCAACTGATTTTGAACAATTAATACTATCCATAACCAAATAGCACTCTCCTTTAACTTTATGCCTAGCCTGTCCAATAGAAATTCATTTCCGATACGGTGAAATAGAATCGTCCATTATTATTGGGGGAGGAAAGTAATTTGACATTTGAATAGTTTTGATGTTTAATTAAGTTAAGTAATAATTGTGCCAAAAATGAGGAATTCGGACTTGCAAAGTATAATCAAAGATAAAGTATCACATTCAACTCGTGGTAATACTAATTAACTCACATGATGAATTACAGCTCTCGCCTTTGGCTCGCGCTGCAAAATTCATCGGTGTGAGTTATTTAGTGTTACCACTTATAGAATAGTATACTATTATTAATCCAGTAAGTTCAGAAACCATAAGTATAAATTTAAAATCTCATTGTCGATTTCTTTCTTTAGCAAAATGCTTTTGTGTTTAAAATTTTATAACTATAAAGAAGTAAAAATACACGTTAATTACTGTACAGACTGGTAACATGCTGTTATACTAAAACATTAACCTATCTTTAAAATAACTAATGTAAGTAGTTAGTTTTAATCATCTCCCGATGATGCCAACTTGGTTGGCGAAACGCGCGTCGAGTGTGTGCAAAAGTGTTTTGGTGTGTGTGGAAAACTACTCCAAGTGTAAGTTCTACACCAAAGGTTCCAACCCCTCTTCAGGAATGTAAGTATAAAAATAGTAACTTATTCCACAAGCATATAATGGCCTGTTTTATTCACGAGGGTGGAAGTTTACAGCACGAGCCGAAGGCGAGTGTCTTAAATCACCCGAGTGAATAATATCCATTATATGCGAGTGGAATACCATACTTTGTCCACAACTATTAAATATTTTTGACTAAATCGTTTTCTGAAGAAATATTATAAGTGGATACTATTTATTAGCATTAACTAATTATTAATTTGTTAAAGTTGGCCTCCTCTGGAGACGATAAATAAAAATGTTTGTTTCATATGTTGCCAACTTAATTGGCGAAATTTGTGTCAATTTTAACATGGAAACTGCGTCGGTGCTACCGATAAATTAATTACGTTTCATACGTTTTTGTAACAGATAAGAAATGTACCTAACTCCTACAACATTCAGCATTTTACATAAATTCTGCTTTTATGTTTATCAATTTCATTGTTAAATGGACTTCGTGATCAAAGAGGGCCGTTCTTAGTATATCAAACGGGCGTCGGTGAAATGTTATATCAGGGTATATACTGAATATTCATGCAATTTCTCGTTTATTAATTTACGTAATTGGATGTGTAAGATCAATATTAATAAACAGATGTTATACTGATGAAACACAAAATTCAATTACTGCCATATTAATTACTTTTATTACTGCTATATTAATTACTTTTTGAAAATAAAATCACAACGAAGGCTAATTAAGCAAATATGGATTTAACACCTCTCGTCGCGTCAGTATATCGCCTCAAAATGATTATGATAATTTTAGCCATTATCGGTTTGGTTTTGCTTATAAACGTATATTTTTATTTGTTAATATTATGAAGTAAGCCTTTAGTTGGATTAATGTGGTCATCAATTTTCCTTAATTCGCACTAATCTGTGGTACAAATTTGGTACCGAAACACTATGGGTAAAAGAAAAATACCAAATCTCGATTCTTTATTAATCACGTCTGTCTTTTGAATACATCAGTCCGCGATCCGAGGCCCGTAGGGCCGAGATTTGCAAATATTCGAGACTACTAGTATAAACAAATTCATGTTAAAACATTAAGCTACATGTGGCAAGTAGCACTGCATCAAACAATTCACTTGATCGTCACTACCACTCGGAAAAAGACACCCAAGTTCTAACAAATGGTATTTTCGGTATGGAGTTCAATGTAACGATTCATTTTTTATTTCATCCAAATAAAACCCAGCAGACAGTTTTGAGAAAATCGTAGGACTTTTTTAATTCTTTGTTTGGCTATTGCTCCCAAAAGAATTAAACTACTGAACTTGTTGGAACTCAATTTTGTACTATCAATCATCTCTCATCAGCAATAACTAACATATAAAGCCCAGTCAAAAAGTAAGCCGATGTTAGTGGGGAAATATCGTTCGGATCACAAGAAATTGAGAGCGGATGGTAATTCAAAACCAGCTTTATTTGCTTCAGTAAAGTATTTATTACCTGAATTGCATTAGGAGCTGTTCAATTAAGATGGAGCTTCATAGTCTTAACTCCAGTTTTCCAAACGGATAGTATGCAGGAATAAATCGTCCACTATTTAATTTTGTTTTCTCTCAGATTATGCAATGGCTTAAGAGGAAGTCACCTAATTTGTTTAATTCTAAACTCATAGCCACAAGCGTCAAAACATTTTTTTACATTGCGCCTTCTATCTTGTTGGTCTTTTATTAAAAGAGGGTCAGCTAGTACACCCCAACGGAATGAATATAAGGTGACGGACGCACTCTATTGATGGACACGTTACTCATAATTACATTTAAAAGCTTTGGTTTGGCGTTAAAGCAAGTGACGCCTTTTTGGCTAAATTTCTACCCAGAACGAACCGAAACCTTTCTCTAATAGAGGTTAACAGCACTTGCGGACTAGCCTGTAATAATAGTCGTTTGTGTTCATTGATAAACAATATTTTTGAAAGAGGATGATTTGCCAACAGTAATAAGTATTGGGTGTTTCTTTTGAAAGGTGAAATGAATAGCTAATCTGTCTCCTAAGCGAATAGTGCCATCATCGTTAACCAAAAATTGAATTTTCAACCAACAGCTTTGTGTTCACTTACAGCTTTAAACTTACGTGGGAAGATTCTCTTTGGGCTATTTTTGTTAAAAGATTTAAGGAAATGTTCAACTCGTTTACTGCTAAGGGTCTGAGACTGTAACATTTTACACAACTCAGATACATCTTCTTTGATTGATTTTGAGGAATTGTTTATTTTGTTTCGTTTTGGTATAACCAAATAGGACCGCTCTACCATATACCCAATCCTGAGGACTAGTTGTAAAGTGCAACGAATTTGAATCAGATGTATCTGGTGTAGATTTGGGTGTTCCTCAACGCTCAATTTTAGGGTCACTATTATTTCTGATATACATTAACGATTTATGAAAGCATATTCAACGTGGTGTTATCACAATGTATGCAGATGATACCATTACAAAATTAATGAATTATTTAACAATGTGATTTTTAAATATTAATAACTCAAAAACGGTTAATATGATATATTTTTGATATCAGAAAAAAAAATATTTAAAAATATAAGGGTGTCCCACTTCAAAAAATATGTTTCATCTATAACTTTTTTATTTGACTTTCAATTTTTTTTTCTACCAAATTTTTGGATTCCTGGGAAAAAATTATTTCGAAATAATTAAATAGATATTGAAATATTTTTTTATACAGGGTGTCCCAGTTTTAAGGGACGAAACTACACAGACTTAAAGAAAAAATATTTTTGAGCAGAAAACTTCCTATTCATATGCCCATTGTCTCGCTTAGTTTAGGAGATAGAGGGCGTTAGTTTTAACTTTTTCCAAGTTTTTTTCCTATATCTTTTGAAATATATTAGATATCAATTTGAAATTTTGTACACTTTCTAATTACCCCAAGCTGAAGTTTTTACAACATTTTCATGAAATATGCTATACGGGGTGACCTTTTTTTAGGCCCACCCAGAATCAAATCCTTCCAGAACTTTTTAGCGCTACGCCACTGTCTCATTTTGATACTGTCACTTCAAAGAGTGGTCTTTTATCAAAATTTTTGATATCTTGTAATTTTTTGTGCGATGTCTGGTTTAGGAGTTACAGCTTGGATATGCTCATAGAATCTATTGATTTAAAAATTTTTTGTTAAATTTTTTTGAAATAGGCTGAAAGAAATGAATACAAATCAATGACAGTTCTCTGAACATTAAGAGTGTACGTTTTATATTATATTATATATTTCAAAAGATATAGGAAAAAAACTTGGAAAAAAGTTAAAACTTTAACGCCCTCTATCTCCTAAACTAAGCGAGATAAAGGGCATATGTATTATAGGAAGTTTTCTGCTCAAAAATATTTTTTCTTTAAGTCTGTGTAGTTTCATCCCTTAAAACTGGGACACCCTGTATAAGACCGAAATTAACCCCCAAAGAGTGAGCATCTTACAAGAATCACCGTGTATGAACTTACATGCGTGGTGTCAAAGAATAAGCTCATATTTTAAATTTTTATAAGTTTTAAATTTAGGAGAGCATTAGATTCTATTCTATTCTACTTAGATATTGGAAAATATGACATTCTTGCTTATTTTTACAAAATATTTTATTTTGATTTAAGACCGTAGCGTAGTTTGAAATTTGAGAGATTTTTTACTTTATTGTGTCCGCACAGGAAAGTGAATCGTCTATATAGGAGTCTTATTTTATACCTACTTGAAATTTGAAGAAGTTGTAAATTACAATCTGTACTTGACGGATAGAGACAGCAAATAGGTACAAATGATGCAGACGTAGTTGTATACGTAACAGCCTGTAATTCATACGTAGTTCATAATGATTTTCTGTAATTATCATGATTTTGTATATTATCGTGGAATATGAACTGCAAATTTTAAAGTTAATAACTAGGGCAATTCGTCCGCATTTTGCATGTATTAAATATTTGAAACTATGTTAAACTATGCACGTGTTAGCTGGAAGTATAATACGTAGATAAACTTTAAAGAAAGAATATTTAACATAAATTCAAAGTATGCACCGTTAAAGTCTAAAACTCTGGTTTAGAAAATAAGTTGGTTCAGGAAGCTCAGAGATGGGAACCAGCATTAGCATTCTGCAAGCGTCCCGACACTGATGCACGACGTCGTCGTAATGTTGGCAAAGAGAGCTTCGTCCGCTTTTTTAGATGCCCTTCTACGTCAAATCGGAACAAATCGCCCCCATTCCCTATGAATTTACTATCAGGATTCCTCTATATCAGCTGATTAATAAATCTTTCTAGTGCCCTCATCCATCTTCAGGTACATAACAACTTAGTTTTAGCATGAATTGTTCATTTTAACCGATTTAAGAGAAACATTTCATGCCACATTCCCATATTGTCATACAGGTATTGTTTTCCTAGAAACTAATTACTTTAAGTTCTAATTTATTCTGAATTATAAATTTATTACTTATTATATTGCTTATTATCTTGTGGAAAAGCTGAAATTATTATATTAAAAACTAATTAGCGTCAGTTTAATGATAAATAGAACCAGATAGTGTTCAGTGCGATGCCATATGGTACCATACGATGAACCTAGAGGAGTTCACCATCAATGTGAAGAAACCTTTTTGCTTCTAAAACTTTTACGGAGCTATGTTTTGTAGAAGTATTCGGTTTTTTTCCGTGTTGAATATTTTAATTTCTTAACGTTTCTTTTATTTTGTCATGGTTTTCTTCTGAAACGAAGATAGATTTATAAATTCAGCTTGAAAGAGAACCCTAAATCTTCTATATATGGAGAAATAAGTTCGTCAATCGAACAAACAATACGCAGACAAGGTTGTTACCGGTTTCATCTAGGACTGTTAATATTTATGACAAAAAATTCAGATATATTGTAATACAACACCTCCAAGACTAATATTTCCAGTGCCTGAGGATTGAACCCAGCCACATGTTCTCACTTACTGCAATATCGAGTGTATATTTATATTTATTTATTTTGGATTTAAATACTTTTTGGGGCTTTACAACTTGCATTAAGTGGTGTGTAATAAAAAATCCGTAAACGTGTTTATATTTAAGGCGACACAGCAGTAAACATTAATCAAAATCCATAAAGACTAGTAGGTTACTGTTGAATTAACTGTCGATAAATACATTGTTATTTTATTGTCAATTATTCCACCCCAAGCATAATTCAGTAAATATACGATTTTATCAAAATAAACGACATTAAAATAAAATAAACAATACCAATAATGATCAACTCCGCTATAAATAATTTTTTATCTGCGTATTATCGCCTTTGTAACAAAAATATTTATTTTTTAGAACTACATGTTTTTATTTACAAATTTATAACAAAAAGCAGTCACATTTCATTTAACGTTAAAATAACTGAAATGCTTTGTAGTTTTAAAACGGTCAATCTTTTATTAAATTTAAATGTTTGAAAAATTGAACAGTTAAAATAACATGAAATATAACGCGATTATTTTAATATTTATGGCTACAAGTCCATAGCATGGAGCATGTTTTTTTTATAAATAAATGAAAAAATATATAAAATAATTTTATTCATCGATATTACAGAGTTTCACATAGAAGCGAATGCAGTGTCGGACTGGGACCAAAAGGGCCTACCGGGCAAACTGCTTGGGGGGGCCACATATGAACATTCTTAATCAAAATCTTTTTCCATATCCTATAGGTATTAAGCCCCTAGGTAGGTTTTTAAATAAAGCAACCATTTTAGATAAAAATTGTATTTTATAAATAAATATGTTTCTGTTAGGTAAAGACATCACACGATCAATAATGCTTAATAAATAATAAAATAAATTATTATTAGGGCAGCGAGCGAAGGACTGACTTGACTCACTTCATAGCGATATGAAGTTAAGCAACAGCTATCGCGTTTAGGCAAGTAAAAAATCCCTACTCTTAGTAAGATAAGAGGTTCGGCAAAATTTCCAGGTTGGGGGTCGCTCGTCTCCTGGCGTCGGTGATAGGCCGACGTTAAATAAGTGAATAAAAAAAAATTATTATTAATTAAGTAAGTACCTACATAACTATTATAATGATTATTATATATTTACCTTATTTTAATTTTTTTGTTTTTCTTATTTGTACAGGGTGTCCCAAATTGCTTGATTTTGGCTGGTTTTCCTATTTTCAGACCAGGTAGAGAAAAACTGACATATGAGTCTAGAGCTCGATTTTTGTGAAACGCCGATTGGTGAAAACCACATTTCGATATCTCTAACCGTTTCCGAGATAACTTTTTTTAACGTTAAAAAATGTTATTTTTAAAGAGAAATGTGTTATATTGGCAGCAAGGATGACTAGACATATCTTGGCATATATATTTTTGGAAAGCTTATCTTTTTTCCTATTTTCTAAAGTCAAAGCCAAAACTATAATGGTTTCCATTTGAAATAACAAAGTTAGCTTTGATATCAAATAATCGAAAAGCGATATATTTTTTTGACAAATGCATCTTATTCTACGTCAAAAAGTTTTTACCGCGTGAAAAAATATCCAAAAATAAAAAAGTTGACAATTTTTCGGAATCTGTAAAATGTCAATTTTTGCCGATATCTTGAAAACGGTTAGAGATATCGAAATGTGGTTTTCACCAATCGGCGTTTCGCAGAAATCGAGCTCTAGACTCATATGTCAGTTTTTCTCTACCTGGTTTGGAAATAGGAAAACTAGCCAAAATCAAGCAATTTGGGACACCCTGTACATTAATAGGGACAATAAGGTACACGGTACACCATTGATTATGTGTTTAAAATTATAAGAAAGTGATTTTTCCGTCAGAGATTTCCTGTTGCTTAAAATATTCCCTTCACTTTGGTACACCCTGTAGACTCTGTTAAGGTTTACGTTTTTTTAAAATTTAGTTGTAAAGCCGCTAAAATAATCTAAAATACGGTACGTTTGGAACATTCCCGGTATAGTTAAAAGCACGTGATTTATTGAAGGTTTAAAGGATAAACCGCGCCAGTATGATCCGTTACTAAAAATTGTTAAAACAATAATCCGTGTCTGTTTTGGCCCGGTTATTTTTGCAATACCTATACCTAGTTTGAAAATATCAAGCAAACTATTCCCGACCTCAGAATAACCGAATAACGTAGTTAAGATATGCAACGCATTAGGGCTTGGTTGAAACGTGTTCAGCCCGAGGTACCTGATGAATCCAATCATCATTAACAACGGCAATAAGAATCGAACAGGAACCGAATCCTTCCTCACCGCGAAAGAAAGACATGTCAGGAATTTTTCTAATCAATTTGCCGGGAGCATGAAATGTAAGTCTTTTTGCTTTGGTCGAATCGCCGCACACTGTTGCTGACGGCAACAGTCTGCAATTTTAAGAAGTTAACAGCCTACGAACAAAAACAATCATTCCGAATTTAATCCGTAGTTGTTGTCATTGGTAAGAATACGACAATAGTCCGTCACAGACAAAAAACACAAATACAGAATATCTCTGCTTATTCGGATCAGGTACAGACAGACTGATCCGACTAAGCAGATATATTCTGTATTTGTGTTTTTTTGGATCTATTCTATCTATTCCAAATTGAATTTGTGATACCCGATATTTTCAAATTAATGTTCTGTGTAATATCCACCCGCGAAATTCTATGACCTTTAGCTCTAGGGGTAGAATTTGGTTTTATAACCGTCGAATTTTCATTAAGTCTGTGTATACAAATAACCCGTATGATAAATTGTCTATCCCGCCAATACGAAAATCATCCACAGACCACTGGACAAGACCATGTCTTCACTGCAGCTATCCCCGCCTCAAGCGTCAAGACCACTGAGAGAGAAAATGTTGTCCCGTCTTTTGAGCTTTCTGACCAATAACATGATTTCCCCAAATCTTTGACATTCTGATTTGGGAATGTCATATGAGGCAGAGGATGCCACATTTTGAATTTTTAGGGGGGCCAACTAGGCATTTGCCCCGTAGCCCGGCGCCCCAGTCCGACACTGGGCCAATGCATTTGGCCTTTATCAACACGACACGCAGATAATGCACACCCACACCAATAATTGATTTTATTTTGAGAATTACATTTGTGGTACTAATTGGTAATCGCCAATAGGCATATGACTGTTATTAAAAGCAAGAGGTAAAGGAAAATGCTGGATAACTAATATTTACTATTAAATAGAGATAACAGCTTTTTGAACGTAACTGCACTCGTTTGTTAAATGGGTTATTAGTTTGGAAAAAAGGTGTTCTATATAATAATGGTGTTTTCTACAGTCTATTAGTAATTATTTATGTGGAGGTGTTAATTATGTTTGTTTTGTGTTTGTTTAAAATAGTTTTTTGGTATTTTCTTAGTTATTTTACTTATTTGAATTTGGGTAGTAAAGATCCTATTTTATCATTAAATAAAATTGATTTGAGGGTACCAGCGTAGATGTCTGTCAAGAGTAACTCTTAAATATTTGATTTGGTCTGCATCAGATACTTCAAAAGTTTGTATTATTGTCATTACCAACATTTGGTAGAGAAGAGAGTTTGGGTACGAGATATGGGTAGATAATTAGTTTTGCTATGGTTTAATGTAAGTACAGGTATTTACTTCAAGTCACTGTTTTATAAGCTGAAAATCTGCATTTACTATATCTTTCAATGTGCGAAGTTTTGTATATTATGACAGTATCCTCTACAGAACTACGTTTCTATCCTTTACTTGAGACTTCTAAGGAGATCATTAATATATAATATATGTTAAACAAGATGGGTTCAAAGACTGTTTCCTGTGACACACTGTTGCTGGTAGACTTAGGACGTCATCTATTTTAATAAACTGTTATCAATAATTTGAGAAGTAACTTTTTAGTAGGTCCATTATTTTGGCTTTAAAACTCAAATTTTCAAGTGTTTCAAGAAGGAGAATTTTATTAGGCGGTAAGGTCCCTCCTAGATCAATGACAGCTTAATAACGCCTTTGCATACTTGCACATTAACTTCTTACTTTATTTGCAATAGTCCTAACTTTTAAAAACCAATTCGTACTCTAAAGAATAGAGTTATCAATCCCCACCACTTCCTATCTTAGTTTTGGTTGTTAGAAAAACAGAACGCAGAAATCGTTATTAAAAAAAAACATTTATCGTGTGATGAATTAATATGCACTAAATAAGATAATGAAACAATAGCATTGAAGAAAATAATACTGTATATTCATGATTAGATGAATCTTTCTCACCTGACAATAATAGGTATATAGGTAGATAAGCATATACATTTTGTTATTGCTTATCATCAAGTAAGTTAATAACTGATTACTGCCTAGCGAACAAATAATGCGTTAGATAGGATTCTGAGCAAACTCATAAATAAACAATTAAATGTATCGAGGTATCTTTTACAAATGTAACGTGCATCGTAGGTAGATATTGTTTATAACATCTATCTTCAAATTCATAAACGTGTTTAATTCATAATTTAATTAGTGATTCTCCTTTGTGACGAATTCTGAAAAATCGTCTATATAAATCACTCATAAAATCCCTGTTCCACAGCCCACACCCAGGGAAGACTATGAATGGCGATCTGACATTGTCACACAATACATGGTGTGCTGAAATGGATTAAACAACATGCATGTTAACTAGATAACCATGGCATTCAAAGAGGCAAAGACTGGCGTTGGGCAGTCGCGAACAAAGCAATAGCTATGTTAATTTCACACAGTCTGTGATGGACAGTCCAGCCATTTCATGCACCATTACTCGGGATATCTGACAAAAAGTGGTCAATTTAATTTCCCTTGCATGACCGCATGACTTGAAAATCTTCCGACTCGTTAAACTATATTAAGTTTGTTCGGGATTATCAAGAATTTGTACAATTGTTTAAAATCTCGATAATACTTTTGTATAAAGTGGAACATGTAATATTTATGTGTAGTAAAAAATAACAATAATATAATTCATGTTACCTCATCCTTGAGAAAAATATTTATATTACATACAACGGTAGACTTAGAGCAACAATGAGTACTTGTTATTATCCTTAATACCTAATAATATATTATGTATCAGTTTTATAAACGTCATTTTAGTCACGAGTTTTATTAATCGAGACTTTTCGAGGTGTATTTAAAAGATCACTTAACGTCATAGAATCAATCATATACGATAAATGGCATTTTAAAAATGGGAATCGAAAAAGAATGAGTATTGTTTTACAAAGTTTAAATTGGAGTCACTATTGTCTTCCTCTATTGCCTTGCTCAGTTATCTTCTACTACTCCGTCTTTCTTTGTAATTCATCGCAATTCGTACAGGTACTTTTCTGCACAATCTAATCCTAGCAATTTTTGTTCAGGAGAAGTTGATCTGGTGCTATAGGTTCTAAACTCTATTGTATATGAAACTCATTGTTGACTTTGATACAGCTTATAATCCAATGTGGGAAGTATGGCGTAATTAGTTCTCAAAGTATGCTTCATTAGAGCATCTCTAGTTGTAGATTTCGTCTGTATTACATTTTAACTTAAACAACTGGTGGCAAACATTATAAATTTTTTTGCACCGTTAATATTTTACAAACAAATGTTTCAAATACAGTCAGTTGGTTTAGAATAAATTCAGATCCGAAATCTTTGACCGCCTCCATATTATACATATTTTGATGTTCCATTATTTTAAAAGTAGAAACAATTTAATATTACCATTTTTATTTAAATTAGATTATAAATAAGTAATTGGCTTTGCATTTCCAAAAATTCTAGGCGAATTTTCAAATCTTTACTATAGATTCGTATGAAAATTATATATTTCAAACGTGGGACATTTGAAAAATTCATTTTATTCGGTAAAAATTATATTTTAAAAGCCCCAGGCAATTAACTATTACAATCATAGTTAATCGGTACTTTTTTATTTTTCTTTTAGTGTCTACAGGTATCAGGGTATCACACCAGATTAGAAAATAAATTTTTAAGTAGAATTTTAAATGTTAAATAAATTAGACATAATATATAATAGAAACTAACTATTATAATATCTTATAATAGAAACTAACATAATATGAAATTTATCAGAAATATATATAATGCTTACTTACAAATATGTTAAATAAAAGAAAAAGAAATATATAACAACATTATAAAACATTTTGATACACTCGTCATTTGTTATTTAATGGTCACTGGTTTAACAAAAGTATTTTTATAATTAAACTTAAATGAATTAAAAGTACGATTTTTAAAATGAAGAGGGATGGAATTGTAAAGGGAGGATGCGGCGTATGTAAATAATTTTTTGAAGAATGCCATGTTGCGGAATGTCATTAATATTAAATTAAGTTATTACTATGCCTAAGATTTCGGTTGTGAAAAGCAGATCGTGGTATTAAGCATTTATTAAGGTATGGTGGGTTTGAGGTAAGTAACAGCTTACGTGTGAAACATGCAAGATGAAAATTTCTTCTCGTAGCCATATTAAGCCAATTTAAAGTTTTTAGTTTCTCAGATACATGATCAATATTTTTAAATTAAATATAAATCTAATACATATATTTTGTACTTTTTGTATTCTATATGTGCCAATTTGTTCTAAGCACGGCCCATAAATAATATCTCCATAATATAATTGAAGGACAATATCAGGGAGTCACAAAGCAGTTTATTTAGATTTAGATTTAATATCTCACCACTAAAACAAATTATTTTTAGGGCACAACATGTTTTTTTAAATAAATTATTAACATGAAAATTATATTTCAGCTTTTTGTCCATAATAACTACAAGGGTTTTGGTGTGACTGAGGAAAGCTGGTTTTTGACCTTGCACAAAAATTCCAAAATTGTCTTAAATTACCTTACAGATCTGTTTGCGTGTACCTTAATGCTTAAGCGAATATTGTATTAGATTTTAAAAATCATTATTAATATTTGTAATTGACTGGTCCATGTTCCTGCTGGAAAGGTTAAATATATTTGTGACAATATGTTAAGATATTTGGAAAGTCAACAATGTATAATGTAAAGAGTAAGGGTCCTAATATTGAACCTTGGGGTACCCCAGCCGCCAAAGTTTTTGAATCAGGTACTGAGTTACTTAAAAATACACTTTGTGTCTGTTCGAAAAATAAGACCTCATTAAACAGAGTGAGTTCACCGAGAAACCATAATATTTTATATATCGGAATATCGATTTTATTTTTGGGTTTCGTCACGTTCATGTTATTTAATGTTTGCCATAATTCTTGCTACTTTTAGAATGTTAAACAAATTCCAAATATGGTTTTCTTTCTCGTTTAACATCAGAGTTAGTAGCATTTCGCAATTGTTTATAATAAGACCAGTCAAGTAGATTTTTCGTTTTCTAGAATTTCGTTAAAGCACTTTTCTTATTATTTATTAATCATTATTTTTATCACGTCTTTTACCCAAGGGGCTTCTGGTTTCGATATCCTTAACGTTTTCAAGGGTGTATGTGCTTCAAAGAGAAGAAGAATATTAAAATTAAAAAATTGTAACATGGCATTTACGTTATATTATAAGTGTATGTGTGTATAAATTTGCTTTCCTATATCCACAGGACAGGCTAACTCGAAAAAAATTAATCGATGATCCGATATATTATCTACATCATCGACTGTGTCTGAGAAATCAAAACATTTTCACTAATAACTATAACGTCAATGAGTGTTTCACTAATATTTGTAATCCCAGTTGGCTCGGTTATAATTTGTTTTAAATCATATGCTTCAATCAGATTGTTAAATTTACAAACATCTGAATTAACTGCATTGAAATGATTAATATCTATATCTCCTACACATATTTGTTCCTCTACTTCAGGTAATAAATATGTTAAACTGTTTTTTAACACTTTTAATGATTCAGTAGCATTGCTTTTGGTGGCTGATACACAACTCCAAAACCGTAGGACTTACCTCTAATTTTAAATTTTACCAACAATTGCTCAAAAATAATAATGGTTTGATGTTCTTCAATATCAACAATATTAATATGCAGACCATCCTTTACGTACAATGCAACTCCTCCACCTCTATTTTCGGATTCCCTATCTTTACGGATAATTGTATACCCTGGAAGGGCTACATCAGAATCAATATTACTATTTAACCAGGGTTCCGATAATGCAAATATTTGAAAAGCTTCATTTAATATTATGTCGGATAAATCTTGAAAACCAGTTGACAATGATCTAACATTAAGATGACCAAATTTAAAATTGCATTGCTCGTAGGACTTACCTGTATTTTTAAATTTTACCCACAATTGCTCTAAAAAAAATATTGGTTTGACGTTCTTCAATATCAACGATGTTAAAATATGCTGGCCATATTTTACGTACAATCAACTCCTCCACCTCTAATTTCGGATTCCCTATCTTGACGGATAATTGTATAACCTGGGAGGGCTACTACATCAGAATCAATATTACTATTTAACCAGGTTTCCGATATTGCAAATATTTGAAAACCTTCATTTAATATTATGTCTAATAAATTTTGAAAACCAGTGGACAGTAATCTAACATTAAGATGACTTTAATGATGATTTAAAATTCATTTTCTTTTTTTTATTATTAGCGCATAAAAGAAACAATTACAATTGCACTAATTACCTTACTTACATAATATTAAATATAGGTATACTAAATTTTGATTAATAATAATAGTTATAAATATAAATAAAAATACGTGTAATAAAAGAATATGTAAACACACAAATATATAAAAAGAATAACAAAATTACACAAAAATATGGCTTCTTTTCGCAATCAAAATTGAAAACTACTGAATTATTCCTAAGTTTTTGGTAGTTTCTCTAGTTCTTCTATTGCTCCTATTACTACTACTAGAATTTGTACTTTGAGCTTTTCTTTTTTCTTTTTCTTTTTCTGGGTCTGCAAATGAAGTGTTTGGTCTCTTTTCTGATGATATGGATCCTTGCGGTATTTTAATTTCGTTCTGTTCTGTCGAGGAACTGTGATTGTTCTGATGTATTGTCTAAAATTTCTTTGGCGTTGTTTTCAGTTCGTATTTTAAAAATATTAGAAGAGTCTACTTGTATTTAATTTCTGAAATTGTGGGGACACTATTTGATCTACGTATATTTCTCTACGAATTATGTGTTGAAGTATCTTCTATTTCATGTTCTTATTTATCTCTTTCAGCTGTTCTATAGTGTATATATCGTCTTTAACTTATTTTTTACTTATTATTTTAGCTAGGAAATTTTTTGATGTTGCTGATTTTAGAATTTTTTGATCTTCCGTATCCTCTTTACATAGATCATGAGCAATATATATATACAGTGTGTCTCACTTTTCACCACTACACCCCAATATGTAGGCCATTTGTTGATCGATTTAGATCAAATTTGGTATACTTCTTTTCTTTCAGATTGTGTTTAAAAAGTTATTAATAAAAAAATTTTTCAGACTTAAATACGCCTACTATGATCAAAAGAAATTGGCAAAAATTAGGAATTTATATTAGCGATTGAGATACTAGGGTTTTTGTTTTTACAGATTCTTGTTCAGCATGACCTAAAACCCCTGTATACCAAATTTCGTTAAAAAATATTCATTCCTTCAAAAAAAAACACTTTTTTTAGAAAATATCAAATAACTCAACTTTTATTATTTTTTATTATTGAAATCTTAGATTTTTATTACTTTTTTTTTTAAGGTAAGAATATTTTTTAACGAAATATGGTATACAGGCGTTTTAGGTCATGCTGAACAAGAATCTGTAAAAACAAAAACCCTATCTCAATCGCTAATATGAATTCCTAATTTTTGCCAATTTCTTTTGATCATAGTAGGCGTATTTAAGTCTGAAAATTTTTTTTATTAATAACTTTTTAAACACAATCTGAAAGAAAAGAAGTATACCAAATTTGATCTAAATCGATCAACAAATGGCCTTAATTGGGGTGTAGTGGTGAAAAGTGAGACACACTGTATATATATATTTGTGCCCTTCAATTTTATAACGTGTAATAGTTTATTTAAAAGATCTGTATTAAAAATATCACAATTTTCACCACTCATATTTTAATCAGGTATGGTTTATTAAAATAATACGTTTTGTTTAAATTGGCTAGTTATAAACAATGCTGTATATTTATGGTTCAGGATATCAGAACGCTATTTGTCTTATCACTATAGGCTTATTTCCTTTTTATCAAGTTTACCAATATAATAGTTTTTACCCATTTTCACTGATAATAATAACAAACTAATATTTACATACGCATAATGTGACTTGGTACTTTGCACTATTGTTTATAATAAATACTGTCAAATAACTGTATATTTATTTATAGATAACTACTCTTCACTTCAAAGATGTGTTTCACATGTTCGACTAAAAGTAATCAAAACGGACGTATTGTATTAAAAATTCTCGGTAGGTTTAAAAAATCTGAAGATATACAGGGTGTAAAATCGGAGCCATTTCCGATGAGATTGGAAGAGCATCACATTTTAATCTTTTTTCGAGACTTGCCATATTAATTATTTCGATATTTAATTCTAAATATTTTAGGATCAAGCACACTCTTCGACTCGATATAATAATGAAATACATAAGGTGTGTGGCATTTGCAGTTTTAAATTTCAAAACCCAATATTTTAATAATCAGTTTCAAAAGGCTCTCAAGAAAATTTAAAGATCTTAAAAATATGCTATTTTGGTAAGTTGCTGAAAATCTTGAATATTTTATAAAATAAACTGGAAAGTGTTTGTTAAAGCTAGTTAAAGCAAAGAGTAAATATCCAACAAACAGATTGATTGAAAGTAAAGGAGTGCCAACAGTAGCAGTGTAGTGAATTCTGGTGCTCCTATCTGAATAATACTAGGGATTACACCG
This sequence comes from Rhagium mordax, assembly GCA_963680705.1. NCBI lineage: Eukaryota > Metazoa > Arthropoda > Insecta > Coleoptera > Cerambycidae > Rhagium > Rhagium mordax. The sequence continues at coordinate 110,165,517 of OY796656.1, forward strand.
GTAGCCTTTTAGAAATCCAGTCTCTGGAAGCTATTAAGGATCACGCTGCAGTGCTGCCAGCAAATACTATTCTACTTCGCTAAATCGTTTTTATCTTCCCGTATACAGATAATTGAAAATGTGTAACATATCTTTTGCTGTTATTGTCATTTTGTTTTAACTTTGCAACTTTAGTTGCCATTTAACGAGACAAATGATAAATTACGTTAATTACATTTTCAGTTTACTCCTGACTTTGCTGCTTCTGGCAGGTATGTCATAACAACCTAAAACCTAAAATTAGCTGTATAGTCTACTTTAACTATGGCATAAATATAACACCCCGGTAATTAAAATAGAGCAAGTTGTAAAGAAATTAAACACACAAGACCTTGTTAACTATCCAATTTAACGGAGCCTGACGTTCACATTTAAACATTCTGGTCCAAGATTTCTCTCTTAATCAGTATTCATACATTTTTTTATACGAGTATACGTGTAAAACAATACAATACTTGGAGGAATAAAGAAATATATCCAAAATGTAATATTTAAGGTACCTTTTTAAGAGAATTAACTAACAAATAAATTAAAACAGTAAATTGTTTTACATCCAACAATATTGGCAAACATTTTAAATATTAAGAATTAGTTATTAAGAAAACCAATTATTTAATAGGAGTTACTAACAAGAGTGTGTGAACTTCGGAAGCTTCGGAAGATCCTATTTACCCAGGATGCAGAAAGAAAATTATGTAATTTCTTATGGAAATATAAGGCGTTTGGATGGCCGGAATATGAAACTCTGGCACCAGCACTCCCTCGAAGAGGGAGATTGGACCGTCCTGATATTTCTGATCATTAGCAGAAGATCAAGGAGGTTCAAAAAGATAGATGGTGGATGATTGAATGGATGGCGCTGACTTGCCCTAAGTACCAGTTTCTACGGAACTACTAGTTATATAATAATAATATATAATAATAATAATAATAAGAAATTTGGTATACAGGGGTTTTAGGTCATGCCGAACAAGAATCTGTAAAAACAAAAGCCCTATCTCAATCGGTAATATAAATTCCTAATTTTTGCCAATTTCTTTTGATCATAGTAGGCGTATTTAAGTTTGAAAAAATTTTTTATTAATAATTTTTTAAACACAATCTGAAAGAAAAGAAGTATACCAAATTTAATCAAAATCGATCAACAAATGGCCGAGATATTGGGGTGTAGTGGTGAAAAGTGGGACACACTGTATATAGATAGATGAAGTGGATAAATAAGCAGGTATTTCTACAATACATGAGACAGAATGAAAGTGAAAAGAAAAATACTGACACAATGAAAATTGATTTTTATATTTTAGAATATTTAAAAAATAATATTTACTACTCAAGACGTAGCACGATAGTTTTCTGCTAATTTTAGTTTTTCTTAGGTAATTTATTACTGACATTTATCTACCAATCCTTCCTGCGAAAGTCAGTAACTTAATATTATTTCATTAACTTATCTACATCTAGTAATGTTTTATCTTCTGATAAGAATTCCTAAATTTTTATCCTTGTGAACGTCCCGAATGGTCAATTCTCGCGTTCTCAGGTAACAGCTATTTCCTTTCAATGGCAAGCGCTTCCGTTGGACACTTCATCATTGTTATCATAACATAAATCTGTCTTATAGCTTTCGGCTCGATTATTATATCATTGGAATTAATCAAATAGGTTTTTTATCTCCGGACATGCCTTTCCAATAACCATCACAGAAAGACATGCACGGAAATCAAACACTCTGAGATATGGGAAAAACAATGTATTAGTACCTGAATTTAGAACTTTTCTCACAGAGCGGTTGCTAAAATCTATCAAATTAAAGAGAAAGATTGTGGAAATTTTAAGAAATGTGTATTACTTCTCATCATACTCAGAATCTTAAAGATCTCTGTTTATTTTTATTCTAAGATGAGGATACTGTAGTTTCAAATATTTTTATCCAATCCACAGCCTGTTTGATTTTAGTCCGATTCATACCATTAAAAATAACAATAGAGGAAAAAAATGGTGTAGATATCCTAAGTTGAAAGATGTAGTAACGTAGTAAGTACTCTTTCTTCTCTCTTCTCGACGATTATTCAAATATTATTTGATTTAACTTTACATACTCTATAGAACTCATGTATGGTAACGTAACAGGTCACTCGATTTGCATTTATATTATGATTTCTCAGTTCTTTGGTGTCAGTAAGTGCCTTGAAGTTAAACATGTGTTCGACTAGAATTAAGTCAATCAACTCGTGAGCTCCTGTAAATGCAAACTCTTCAGACACATTCAGTTCATCTAAACGTTTGTTTCCATCTCTCTGTACTAAAATACTTTCATCTGGCTGACACAAAGTGTCTTTATTTTTTAATAAACATCCATTCCTTTTCGCTATTCCTGATTACTTTGACAGAGACGTTGAGAATAGTCAATGGTTCTTTTACCATTCAGTAAAAATTAAAAGAAGAACAATCTTTCATTGCAATATCAAAAACTGTTTTAAGAAAGTTTAAATTTAACTTGTTCTTTAATTCCTTCACGTTACGTCTATTTTTAAATTGCTCTCTAAGCATATTTTGTGAACCCCATTTGTCCACAACTGACAAAAAATCAGACAAGAATGATAATGAAAGACGCTTGCAATTGATCAATTTGAGTCGTCCTTAAGTTTAATAAATAGGATTATAGGAGACAACTACTGGACGGGCAAAGGCCCCGACTCCCATTGAATTATACCTATAAATCCAAAATTGGTAGCCAAATTTGTTATCTGTCTTTTCTCCACCAGACACAGACCGGTTTCGAACTCTTTATGTTCTCATCAGTGTGCCACAGGTAGCTGAAAAGACAAATAACAAAGGCAAACCAAACTGGTCTATGGCAGACCCAGCACATAGTAACTGTGAGAGATAAGTACATCCCTCTGGTGGTCAGTTGCTACTACCAGTCAAGACATCGAAGATGTCTAGTGACCGATAGCGGCTTGCCAAGCAAGCACCAAGAGCGGCGACCTCTAGCCCTGATGGACTAAAACATGCTTAATAAATAGGATTATAGGAAACAACTACTGGACGGGCAAAGGCCCCGACTCCCATTGAATTATACCTATAAATCCAAAATTGGTAGCCAAATTTGTTATCTGTCTTTTCTCCACCAGACACAGACCGGTTTCGAACTCTTTATGTTCTCAAGGGATGTACTTATCTCTCACAGTTACTATGTGCTGGGTCTGCCATAGACCAGTTTGGTTTGCCTTTGTTATTTGTCTTTTCAGCTACCTGTTGAGAACATAAAGAGTTCGAAACCGGTCTGTGTCTGGTGGAGAAAAGACAGATAACAAATTTGGCTACCAATTTTGGATTTATAGGTATAATTCAATGGGAGTCGGGGCCTTTGCCCGTCCAGTAGTTGTTTCCTATAATCCTATTTATTAAGCATGTTTTAGTCCATCAGGGCTAGAGGTCGCCGCTCTTGGTGCTTGCTTGGCAAGCCGCTATCGGTCACTAGACATCTTCGATGTCTTGACTGGTATTAGCAACTGACCACCAGAGGGATGTACTTATCTCTCACAGTTACTTCGTCCTTAAGTGAAAAATTCAAAACATTAGCAAGAAAATGTTGAGTTTTACAAATCCACGAACTAATCGAAACCAAGCAAAGATTTTTTTATGTATTTACTTTATGTTCAATATCTATGAAATCACATTTCAAATAAATTAAAATATGTCAACCAATTGAAGATCGAAAATAGGTAAAAATGGCAGACTTTTTAAACAAATTTACTTAACTATTGATAATATTGACAAAATTTAACCTAGCATGTTTGTTTGTTTGAACAATTAAATGTCGAGAGAAGTACATTCCGTAACGAAGATAATTGGTTAGTGTATAACGAAGAGTTGATACACATCTAAATTAAATATAAAATTTTCCAAAAAATTAAAAAAAAACATTTCTTTATTCCTGAAAAAATTTTGCCAGATTGACATCAGCTTGTAATAATCGGCCGGTAGACGTTCCTTACCGTTCTTGGTACTTAACAATGCAATTCAAATAAAATCCATAGCAGGTCGACTGGCAAAAAAGCAACTTCCAGTATCTGTTTGCTGACTGAATCTGGTAAGTTTCAATTCTAAGATTACCCAGCTTATTTTCATATACCCAAAACAAAGAAAATGAAGACAATTTTTTACTCATTTACTATTAGTGTTAACATTATTAGTTTCATATTAATTATAAATTTTTAATAATTATTAGTATGTAAATTCTACTAAGAAATACAGATATCCCAGAGCTTTTGCAAAGTGATATTCACCAGTCTGTTACTTAGATATCCCTTTATACTACTGAAGGGCAATGTTATCGTCACTGTATATCGATGAAACGACACCGATAGCAGCGGGTTCACGTCAATTATTTGGACACAAGTCAACAACTTTAACATGTTTGCCAAAACATTTCTGTCGATTAGTTCGTGATAGGTACTCTCGAATATTTGTCTGGTGCGGCAGAACGTTGGTCTCCTCGAGGGTATTCGATCCATATGCAAATTTGTCATTTTAATTTATATGTAGACAATATTATAGTGTTCTCGCGTATGTGTACTGTGAATAAATTAGTAACAGCAAACAATAACAAGGGTTCAGTGTACATACAATCGGCCTATAAAACAGTTACACATAATTTGATACAACACGTTTACGTGTATCTTGCTCTATTAGTAAGATGATCAATTAATTACCAATTATTATCCAGAGATGTTTTTTAAATTATATTTTTGGGATTGTTCAATAAATTTATTAATGTATGAGACAATAGGTCTTAGATTTTAAGAAAATGAAAAATGTTTCAGAAAGTTCCTAAATTTGACAGATAATGAATACATTTGTTTTGGAAAGTATGTGTTCCAATGGCTGCTCTATGTTTTAAAAAGTTCGTTTTGGGTTGCGAAACGCAGATGGTCAACTGGCTGTTTGGATGGAATAACTGCAGCATTATGATTTCTGCTAAATCACGAAAAATATCGAATATAGGATGCAGATGTTACTTACAGAACTTCATGTAAAAGACTGTGTGGGAATGCAGTATAGCACAGTGATAGTCAACATGTTTAATATAGATTTTGAAAATGACGAGAGTGAGATGGGAGTTAGATGTAGTAACTAGTCCCAAATTTGAGGTTGATACGGAGAGTAAGGAAGAAGTCCGACACGGAAGAGCCATAGACGGATCAAGTAGGTACCGACTTCTACAGGACGCCGGACGTGTCTGTTGATTTCAGTATAACATATAGTCCAGTCAAATTAACATTTTTTTTTTCGAAAAAGGAAAAAATTGTTAACAGGGCTTTGGCAGTTGTAAATAGTAAAGTGGGGTATAATAATCAAAAAAAAAATCCATGCACTAGCAGGAATGTTCCGGGGGGGGCTAAAGGGGTCAATTGTGTATTATTGCGGTTTTCGGATAAAATTTAAGTCGGAGAGAAAAATATTTAATAGAAAAGTTGTAGATCGTCAAAAAATCTACAACTTTTCTAGAAATCAGTTTTTCACATAACCTCAAAATATCCGAGAAAAATGCGAAAAACTGGTTTTTCTGTTTTTTATTTTTTATTTCTATCAAAAAAAATTAATTTTGACGAAACTTGGTGGAAATATACCTTTTGGTCTTCTAAATATCCACAAATTTTTTCAGACCAAAAAATTCATAGGTTTCCGAGATATTCCCTTTTTTTGGAAAAAAACATTTTTTTTTTAAATTAAATTTGTCCTTTAGGGAATCATCGCACCGACTTGATTTAGGTCTTAATTTCTTCGTTTTTACTTATACTTTTTTAGTAAATGATAAAAAATAGTAGTCTCCATTTAAAAACACGCTCAAAAATCGAAAAAAAACAAAAATGACTTTCGCAAAAATCAATTTTTTTTGTATATATATGTTTATAATTTATTGAAATTTTTATATAATCTTATACAACTGATTACACCATTGAGTGTCAATTTGTGTTAATTAGTGTTAATTTTGATATGAATTATAATATTAGATATCTTGTAAATATGTAATATTAAAAATTGGAGAATAAATTGAAACATGTTGCTTCCTCCTACCTGATTGTATTTTTCTACGTAAAATTCAATGGTGTAATCAGTTTTATAAGATTATATAAAAATTTCAATAAATTATAAACATATACAAAAAAAATTGATTTTTGCGAAAGTAATTTTTTGTTTTTTTCGATTTTTGAGCGTGTTTTTAAACGGAGACTACTATTTTTTATCATTTACTAAAAAAGTATAAGTAAAAACGAAGAAATTAAGACCTAAATCAAGTCGGTGCGATGATTTTCTGAAGGACAAATTTCATTTAAAAAAAATGTTTTTTTCCAAAAAAAGGGAATATCTCGGAAACCTATGAATTTTTTCGTCTGAAAAAATTTGTGGATATTTAGAAGACCAAAAGGTATATTTCCACCAAGTTTCGTCAAAATTAAATTTTTTTGATAGAAATAAAAAATAAAAAACAGGAAAACCAGTTTTTCGCATTTTTCTCGGATATTTTGAGGATATGTGAAAAATTTATTTCTAGAAAAGTTGTAGATTTTTTGACAATCTACAACTTTTCTATTAAATATTTTTCTCTCCGACTTCAATTTTATCCGAAAACCGCAATAATACACAATTGACCCCTTTGACCCCCCCCCCCCCCCCAAATCCCCCCCGGAACATTCCTGCTAGTGCATGGATTTTTTTTTTGATTATTATACCCCACTTTACCATTTCCAACTGCCAAAGCCCGGTTAACAATTTTTTCCTTGTCAAAGTGTAATTTGACTGGACTAATAGTACTTATAACAAATCATTTCCAAATGGCTGAAAGTATTCGATTGGAAACATGGACGGACTGAAAAGTCAATCTGCGGGTGCAAGCAAGATTCTTCAAATTAGGGGCCACACTTTAAGTACGATTATAGTGGAGGGAAATGAGTCAAAATAATTGATGAAAAGTGATGTAATCGGGAAGTTGAATTTTTTTTTGTTTTCTTTTTATACACGAAAATGAGTCGAAAACCGAAAAAAAATAGCAAAATCAGACTGGGGCTTCGCGAGAAAAGCGCATAAAAGTGCATTTTGATGCATTTCAAGGGCATCGCTATACTATTTTTTAAATATCTCCGGCTCTATGGGTCGTAGAAAAATTTTAAAAAATCTAAAATACTCGTAAATGAATAGCCTATCAAACTGTTGGGGTATAGTTACATTAAAAGTACTTACTACCTAACCTCAAAAAATCCAATTTGCTCAGTTTATTTTTTTTACCAATAATGCAATAAAGTGGGGTAAAAATTTTCTGATCTTTACGAAAATTGGAGAAAATATGTATTTTCATGCTACAAATAATATAAATATAAATAAAAACGAAAAATATTTTTACGGTCGCAATTGAACATTTTCAAAAAAAAATAAAGCGCTTGCCATTTAACATTTAATGCAAAATGGTCGTAGGGTAAACTTTTTTTTTAAAGAGTAGGTCTTTTTTTGTACTTTTTTGTGAACATATTATACCAGAATTTGTTTATCAATTTAAAATGTCGTTTTTTTTTTTAATGAAATAAAATAATTGAATTTAATTTTCTTGATATTTTTTTATATCTTTTATGCCAGATTTTCAAGTTTTGTATAAAACGAAATTCAATTCATTAAAAAAGCTTTTGTACGGTGTATTATTATATTTACCTACTTTTTACGACGAACCAAACTTACACATAACAGCCAAATGCTTATAGGTTAGGTTTCATTGAACACATCTCAGTGAATCAGAAATAGTATTTAGTGATAAAATAGTAATATTAAATAAATATTACTAATAATGTTAATCTACAATCAGTTGGTAGTATCTGATATAAATCATGTTATATAGAACAGATTTGTTGAAGTACACAGACTTCTCATCTCATGAATCATGAAACCGAATTGATCATCAGTTATTATATTTGTACCATATTTGCTCCATACAGCAATATCTCAAAAGTTTTGAAAAACTTATCGATAATAATTATTATAGGTTTTATAGTTCAATATTTTACTTATCATATTTTTCAAGTACTGGTAGTATTTTAAAAAATGTTATTTAATTCATAATATTACCTACTAAATAACTCATGCACGTGTATCTCAGATACTTATTATGATAATTATTATGAAATTCATTTTTGTCGATTAATAAAGGTACAAATACTATTTTCCATCTTTATATAGCTATGTGACAAATAAATAATAAATGGCATGAAAATATAAAAATAGAAGAAGCATTAAATATTTTATCTTTAAATCTCAAATTTAATATCTTTACAGTTAAGACAATTAATATTATCGTAATACTAAACTAACTCTTATTACATTTTATCACAATAAATAGATTAAATATTTTAGACAAAAAGCAAGTATATAAAATATTGCAGTATCATTGGCACATACTTGTTATATCTTTGTTTTAAATTGTGGTTCGTGAATATAACAGAATGGCTATCCATCAGTTTCAACCTGAAAGTCATTCTCATTTATACAAATAAAAAATACATATTATTTAATTATATTCCTTTACTTAATATAACATTATACAAACCAGTTTTTTATGGAAATAGGTAAAAGAAAATGCTCTGACTGAAATCCTCTTAGGTAGTACCACATTTAAATCATTCTTTAAAATAATTAATAAAACTGGTAGTGTTTTGGGTGAATATTCATTCACATGGAATGAAAATAATTAACGAAATCATGCAGTAATATGGTTTGATATGCAATTATTAATTATTAAATTGAAATTGGTCTGGCTTAACTTTTTTATTCATAATATAATATAATCAATAATGATGGTATTGATGAAATAATTTTATTTATATCTAGCAAATGTTTATTAATTTGATCTTAATCCTAATGTAAAAATCTAGAACAGTAACACCTCCTTACAAAGGTTATTTATAAATCAATTTTAACCGATTTTTTTTTCAAGATTACTATACCTAGCCTTTTATCATTTTTAATTTGTGTGAATATATGGTAGTGTTCAAGGTCATCTAAAATAATTTTGTATTAAGTTTCATAAAAAGTAATAAGATTTCTTTTGTTTTTTATTGAAAGATAAAGATTTTTTAAGTAAGCAGTTGAAATGACTCATTTTACAGAGAATGGATTGCGAAAACAAATGAATGATGATCAGGACCTCTCTCTCTCAAAGATATGGCCACCGACTCTAAATTTGTGACCGATTTTGTTCTGAAATGTAGTTTCCATGTGTAGGTAAATACTTTTTCTGGAAAATTATCATATTTTTTGGTTGCATAATAAAAAGGTCATGCGTGAAAAGCAAATTTACTTTAACAAAATTAGAATTATTTAAAAACAGAATTAATACATAATATTTAGAAATATCTAACGGTATTAAATTTGTATTTCCTACCAGATCTCTATTAAGATATGCAATAAATTGTTCAATGCTTCTGCGGACAATAAGATTGAAATAATATAATATCGATTCACTAGAAATTTTCAACTTGCAAAAGAAAATCATATTTCGCTCTATTGTCAAAATATGCATTTTCGAAAAAATTACATTTAAGAACAGAATCAGTTACAAATTTAAAACCGCAGCTCCTCTGGTACAGTAGATACTTGATTTTATGAAACTTTATACTCATCGCATGTTATATATTTCTGATCGGTGGCCATATTTTTGCGACAGTAGATTCTTTTGTCTGTTCATTCTTTTGTTTTCGCAGTCCATAGCTTTCTCAGTTAAAAAGAATCATTTCAACTCCCTTCTTAAAAATAATTACTTTCCTATAAAAACATCAAAGAATTAATTTTTTTAATTAACTTAAAGGTAATTTAGATGGTCCTGAACATCATGTATTCAGTTTTTCGATAGAAAAATTGCTAATACCTATAATTTCCTGATTTCTGATAACAATAAAAATCATAATAAATCAGGTATTACTTCTCATCAAAGCTCAAGTGGTTAAAAAATACATAATTTAGAAATTTATAATTAAAAAAAAATCCGATTAAAGTCGACACATAAATAAACTGTTTAAAGGGGTGAGTACACTCAAAAGATAAATATAAAAAAATTCTTCCTTGAAATTTACAATGTACCCGCTTCTTTGCTCTATAGACTGCATTACACTGACTAGTAGGCAGGTTTTTGTAGTGTGTAAAATTGTATTCAATATCTGCTAGTTCAAATTTAAAAAATGACCTAGGGGTAAGTTCCATCCGTCCATTGTGTCCTACGATATTTGAAAATTAACAGTAGTTCAAAGAAATAATAACTGTGTATCCTATTGTTTACTACATAAACGCAAAGAAAAAAAAATAAACTTCCGTTTTAACAGGACAATTTCGGCGATTTTAGCGCAATAATAAATAATTCAAAACCAATCAACTTTGAAAGGTGACTGACACAGCGATCTAGTTTCTGTATCACCTCAATCAGCAGATTGACTTAAGAGGTAATTATAATCATCAGGTACTGCTTTCCATTCAGCAACACGACATACTTCTGTTTGGCCTTCAAACACTTGTCGATGCCGATACCACGATTACATTCAGTTGTGGCAAACGAGTGTTGTTTTATTTACTATTCGCTATCTCCTTGAGTCTTTAACGTTGTTTATAGTATAAAAAATCCGTGTTCGCAGACGTGAAGTAAATCAAACTAAATATTTATTAGTTATTTACAAAGTGCAGTGTAGTTAAAGTGTCTCTATACCGATAGGTACCCATATGTTCTACTGGTTTTGTGTCAAAGTTGTATTTCATTGTGGATTATATTTGTGTGATAACTTTTTACTCGGATTAAAAACATTGATGTGATTACGGTGAGTTACAAGGTTTTTATATGCCCAAGCAATAAACATTTATTTACTTACAATTTGAAACTTCAATTTCAAACGTTCATTTTTTGTAGTTAAAAATGCGCCACAACCTCGGTTTGTTTATACAACATATACTGGTTCTGCATAATCAATCATCCGCAAGAATGCATACTTATAAATTATGTTTCTGTTATTTTGATCGTTTAAACGATTATATGATATATATAACAAATATTTTTATTTATACATAATTTAGGTTTTATACTCGTACATACAAGCATAATAATAACAAAAGTATCCAATTTGATATATTTATATTGATGCTCTACTTGAACATACAAATATAAAATCTATTGGACGTAAAAATCATTGAAACCACTTTCACTTTAGAATGGAATTATTGTCAAATCCTTTAAAAACAACTACTTTTTATAACTACATATATGTTATAAAATATTGAATTAAAATACAAAGTTCATAGCGTCCAAACAATATTTCTGTGAAATACTTTTTCACTTCCTATATCTATTTCTGAGGCAATGTTTTATACTTCCTGGAGAAGGAGAAATGTAAGTGTATGTCAATGACACATTGTTTGAAAGCCCATTTCGAGAAAAAACAATGCATTTTTTATTTTCTAAATATTCTAAGGAGTTAAGCGATAAAATGAAAACGTACATTTTAAGTTTGACTATGTTAATGTTTAATGTTCAAAATTTTTACTATATCTTTCTTGACAAAAAGCCAAAACCCATTTCTTACATTTTGTCACATTTCTCGTGAGATTTGCCCAAATTCATGCCTGATATGTCGCTGCAAAACCTGTTCAGTTGTGTTACGCAAACCTTACTCTTGAGATCTTTTCAGAATAACAAATCAAGTAAAATAAAGTTCTTACCAGCCACTCAATCGACCTGCAGTATCACCAGAATGCTGTCAATGTCGGGTGATCGTTCTCCGGTAGCAGACGGATAAACGTAACGTCTCCCAATAATTCTTATGTTAGCACCTCTGTGATCCTTACGTAGCTTCCTTGAAGACATTTCCATCTCATGTGTAAATGAGGGTTTTGTTGAATGAGGCAAAGGAAAGTTTGCATCAACTTGAATTGGTTAAAACTAATCTTCATCTTCACATCTTCAGATAATACCAATTTGGTTGATGAAACGCCCTATGAGTAAAATATTTGGAATTTTGGTAGGACATACCTGCCCCAATTTTAATTCGATATGAAAAGGATTACTGTGCAAACATTATTTTTATAAAGATTAATACATTTTTTGTCGGTTTAATACACCTATTTTATTAAATCAAATAAGTATTATAATTAAAAGTATTAATAATCAGTTAACTCTCGGATTATACTTTATTAGGTAAATACTAAGAATTAATTTCTATAGCTCTATGTCTGGAGATAATAGGTTATATTATAATATTTTCTTTTATATGATTGATTGACTTTGTATTTACAAAAATTACACAATTTAGCCTTTAAAACTGTAAAACAGTAGACATGGAGACACTGCAGATCACCTCCTCCACTTCCACTTTTAGCTCCGCCCCATTTGCCTACTCCAGTTAAGCCGCGCCCCTTTCCCTCACTCCGTCTAGCTGGGCCCCTATCAGCCCCCGTAGCGTTGTCAACCCTAACCTAACTTTTCATGCATGCTGTCAAAAATCCATAACCTCACTTACATACACACGCAGGACCCGTTGTCTTAAGAACTGAAGACCTCGTCATCGGTGGTGGTGACTGCTTATAGAAAAAGCATGCACGATAGGTTTCAAATATGACTATCGACATGCGCGCACTTATTTTTTCCTTGTAACTCTCGAACGGCTCGGAAAAATAATTAAAAAAATATCCCTATATCTCTGGTTCAGACTGACCCTCTATCGATAGAAAAAAGCCCCAAGTCCGTATGTCAAAAAATAAAAGAGTTTTGAAAAAAGTGTTTGAAAGACTGAATGCATAATATTAGAGGAGATATTAAATATTCCACTCTCGAATGGCTTGAGGTATTTGTGTATCTGATTGGTTCCTCAACGAGGACTACTTTGTATCTAATGCTCTTCTAGTTCTGAATCGTTCATAAGACGTTATACACTTGTCTGTTCGATATAACTCTCGAATGACTTTAGAAGGTATATAAATTAATAGTTATTTTTGTATCTAGGATGCGAAATACTACTTTGGTGATCGAGAACGAAAGTTTTTTGAAGAGGCGCAGCCGAGTCAAAAAATCGTTCGAGATGACCAATGAATTTCGCACCCGAGTTGCAAACAATATATATAATATGATTAAACTAAAACCATAAAACGATATCTTCTATTATAATATTTAATGCAAATTAATTTAAAAATAAATAAGCAGATGTCTCAGGCGAGGTCTCAGGTAACTATGGAAACCAATATGTTTGACAACAAACATTTTTCACTAACGTTTTCGATATTGTGAGTGTTGTATTGTTTGTTTTTTAAAGTAAAATAATACATAAGATAATAATGGAGAGTCTCGAAAGTGAAGATGATTTATTGTATCCTATACCTCACCAGAAATATCAGATGCAGCCAACTTTGTTACACTGAATCTTCTACGGAAAGAATTCAGACAGCAGTATGAACAATAGGTATGTGATGTGCAAAATATTTTGCAACCTAGTGTGCAAAATATTTTGCGCACGGGACCATGGTAACGCAAAAAAAATAATGTCAATGAAAAATTGTTTCATTTTAGACACTGACGTTAATGCGCAAACATAGCCTTTTTTGACTGTTGTAGAAAAAATATTTTTTTTAACTCACAATCGATATGTCGTACTTTTCAACTGTCATTTTAGTGTGAAAAACGTCACTTTAACGCACCAGTGTGAAAACAACTGTCACTTTCAAACAACTGTCACTTTTCACACTCGGTGCGAAAAGAACTGTCACTTTTCGCACTGATACCTATAAAGAGAAATTAATAACGAACAATCAAATCAAAATTTATTATAATTTTGTAAAAATTTATTGGAATTTTACATTAAGAACATTAAAATTAACAACAAAATATCGTACTGTGACATATGATAGAATTGATTGTTCAAATAAACGTCATGATATTTAATATTTTACAATAACTTTTTTTTAATATGTTCGTAGAGAAAAAAATCTTGTATGATACTGCGAAAATGCGTTTAAGGCACTTGTATGAGTTACACAACGAGGCGTCGCGTGCCTTAAACATGCATTTTTCACACTCTTATCATAAATACCTAATATCACTCTATTATTGAATACCATTTAATGTGCGGAATTCTTGATTGGCCAGGAGTTCTGGACTCACTCTTAAGATATTTAGAGACCTTTCAAAAACCTTCATTTTCAAGGATGTCAGTATTATGGACATTATATTTTTTCATTGTATATATCACTGGCAATACAACCCCAAAGGCCTGATACACAAAAAACAAGAGGAAATATAATTAAAAACTTACGACTACCCAAAACTAGAATCACCTGTAGGCAGAGGTATTTTGTGTATCCTAGTCTTAGATCATATTCATTATCGTTATTATCTTTGTTACTATTATTATTAATATTACTTTTATTTTTATATTATTATTACTTCTCTTTTTTGTACTATTATTATTTTTGCAGCTATATATTATTAACTATTGTTATTATCATTGGTGCATGTTATTAATCGCTATAACAGAAAAAATATAAACATTTTTATTTTCTTGTTTCTTCATGCGTAATGCTCCTTTACACTTTTGTAAGTAGTTTAGTTTCTTAACAATATTATAGTGTAATCCACTATAATTTATGTGCTAAATACATTTATTTTAATCCGTTATATCTGATATAGGTACATGATTATCCAATAAGAAGCCGAAACTTATTCTACCTAAATATAACAGAGCAGCCAAAAATGATTCTACCTAAAGTGGAGGGAAATTAAAATTTTAAAGTGATGTAATCGGGAAGTTGATATTTATTTTATTTTGGTTTTTGTTTTATACAAGCAAATGAGTCGAAAACTGAAAAAATTAGCAAAATCGGGTTGGGGCTTTGCGAGAAAAGCGCATAAAAGTGCATTTTTGATTGCATTTCGAGTGCATCGCTAGAATATATAATAGGGATGTTCACAAAAAAATGAAATCTTGTTTAAACATAAAATGATTAAAAATAGTCGCATAATCGCATCTTCACAAAGTTTTACAAAAATCGATAAATCCATTCTACGGAAAAACCCAAAAGAATTATCAATATTCGTTTAAATGCGCGAAACGCTATCTGACGTCACTATGCGTAATAGGTAAGCGAGAATGTGTAGTTATAGTCAGGGATCCAGTGAACTAAATTCCGTTTATTTCTCTGTTGCTGTGTAACTTTTGGACATACTTTTAAAATTAGGTCCATGTTATGTAAAATTTTCTGCCGAATCCATCTTCGGAGGGCGATTTGCGATATGAGTTTGCGTTCATCCCCTCTATTAATTTTTCACCCCTTTTCGGCGATATTTAAAATTTTTCAGATATAACTCGTGCTATCTCCAAAACTATCAAACCAACAGGGATCAAATTTTAGACGGAGGTTATATGATGTATGGCGACTACGATAGCAGCGTTAAAATAGTATTTTGGTTATTGATCTTCCAAGAAAAAATAAAGTACGCGGGGGTGCAGAAATATTGTAGAGAAAAATGTAGCATCGAGGTTCTTTTTCTAGAGATACTATATAGGTTATGTGAGCGGTATTGTAGTAGAAAGTTCAAATTTAATTTTGATGAAAGAATTTTTACAATAGGAGTATTCTATCGAAAGATATAAATTATTTAGTATCGGGAACGATACCACCGCTTTTTTCTTTGCAAATTATTTGGTACACTTATAAAAACCTTTTTCGGGTTATTTATTGATGTATTTGTACATCCAGGAACAAAACACCACTTTCTCCTACTAACTTTCACACTGTTTGAGTCTTCCATCTTAACAAAAACGCATATAAATGAATACTAAAACAAAGAATATAATAGCAAGCAGGTATAAACGAGATTCGCCACCTGTGGTACGTACGCATTATGACATCACATGCGCTAGTCTCGCTGCAGGGATCGTTTGCTAGCCTCGTTCGTTTCGGCGATTTAATTTTAGTTTATTTTTAAGAGAGAAAGATTTTTAGGCGTTTTAATGGTTACTACATGTTTTGAGGCCTTAGAACTATCATTTTTTATTACAATTAAAAAATAGTGAACATTCCTATTATTTATCACAAAGTTTTAAATCAATTTCAAGTTTAGTTAATTTAAAAATTAACACTTCTTCTATTACCTCTGTGGGTATCGCAAAACAACGTAACTTTCTTAGGAAATATTTTTCTAAACCACGTTGTGAATAATTGATTCCTTTGTGTTTTAGATTTTTATTGTGAAATTTACTGCATTCTTTTACATAATAACTTTCTAAATAATAATATAATGCGTGGAACCCGAGATTCAAATAGATAGAGTTACAAACCTCTTAATATTGCAATTGGTTTCATGGTATTTCCAACTAGAAAGTTATCATGTCTTCAGGCTACAAGACTAAAAATATATGCAAAAATTTCCCAACAAAAAATATTTACAAAGTTACTATGTTATTGGTTAAAAAATTGTAAAGTATACAATTTTGATTGGACAAAGTAATTAGATTTAGCATAAACTAAAACTGTTAAGCAAACAACATAATGAATATGAAATAAAATGGTGATGAGCGTTATATTCTTGGCAGACAGTCGATTTATTGCATTCTTTAAACAAAACGGTTTTTTTAAATATAAACATGGAAACTAATGTGCAGTTGATTTCCGCTCACTATAGACGAGTCACGACCCAATTAATTAATTCCCATGCGCTTGTGTTTAACCAGTTTGTCATCATGCATCGTACTGCGGTATTGTCCATTTTGGGTTTAGAAAAAATACAGGTGATTTTACAAACCTAAAGTCTCCAAGAATAATGGAAGTTTATGACTTAATTGCGTTCTAAAGTGATTTTAATGATTTTTACGTCCAATAGATTTTATATTTGTATTTTCAGAAGTAGGGCATCAATATAAATATGTCAAATTGGATATTTTTGTTAAGTATAAAACCAAATAAAGTTGGAAACTATAAACAATACGTATCAACCAAAGAAAGTAGAGTAATTTGTTAAAATGCCCTATTTTACAGAGACAAATAACATTATTGATATTAAACTGTTTATATCAAATCTGTCTGGTTTATAAGTGCACTGAATTTTTTTCCTTTGCACAAGAATATCAGACTGAACCCAACAACCTTATCTAACTTCGCTCTAAGCTCAACAAAGCCTGCATTTGTACCTATTTTCGTTAAATCTTTCAATCGATATTCCTAACAATATGATTTAAGTGTGTAATTTCAATAACCCATTTCAAACGCGTGTCTTCTACTACTATTTTTTCATGTTGGTAATAGTTCGGTTGACGTTTGTGATTTATGATTGATGTTTTCTTTTGGCGAAACGGTTAAGGAATATTTTATCGCTTGATGTAATAATACCAGTTTATGTCAGCGACAACATTTTCGTTTAGAGACACTTAATTTATTCTTTCCATATTTTGTTATATACTTAATGTAAAGATAAAATCAACTTTATTCATGAAAGTGGTAATTTGTGTACATGGTGTATTCATAAAGGAAAATAATTGTTTATAATGTTCGTAAAACTGTCATAGTGCGTTTAATTATACACATTATTATAGAAACCGTGGAACGAAACGTTGGCGAAAGAATAATGTATTATTGTCCTGAACCGACGAATTTTCCCATTTTCATTTGTAATATTCTTATCCGTTAAAAAATATATATTCCCTAAAACCTCTGTCTCTTCGAAACTATTATAGATATGAAGTTCTTTAATAAAATTTGTTTGAACACTATCAAAATTGAGAAGCGTTTCTTGTTGTCGACATCCAATTTGTGGTGTTCATAACATTACTTTAAATAAATTTAATATTAAGTCTTATGAATTAAAGAAAGAAAGGAAATTCCATTAAAGAAGATCCTCGTTTACCACTGAAACAGTTAAAGTTTAGAATAAATAAAAATATAATTCAAACAATTTCGATCCATAATATACTTGCTATTAACTATAAATTTATTCATATTTTGGAAAATAGAGATAATGCTAAAAAACTAAAAAATTAAAGGCTTTGGGTGAATCTACTTTTACGACAAATGAATGAATTTATTTTAGATAGTGTTTCAGAGATAATACCTAAAAGTTATCATTTCATAATTAATAAAGGATCAAAAAAAAATTATGTCTGATTGTGACGATTGCGATTGTGAGTTTAAATTTTTTTAATAAAAATTGCTGTCAATGTTAGAACATTTCTTAAACCCGTTTTTTGAATAATTAAATGATCTAGCAGCTTTCCTATTTCTGCTTGTTCCAGCGCATAAAGAAATTAATAGTTAAACAATTATTCTATCGATTGTGATTGAATCTGGAAATGACAAGCCCACGTGTTAGCTGCTGTGATCAGCAGATTTTTAGATTTTATTTGTGGGATTATCTGAAACAATTGTGGATGATGCGTGGAAAACCTAAAATATTACTGTGAGTGCAATGCGAGATGTCACTTTGTCTTATTGAGAATAACCTAACCTTTTTTTATTCCTACCATCCTAGAGAGATCCGTATTGGTTTTAAATTAATTGCAAAGCAAAAATGTTTATAAAAACGTCCACTCATCATTTTCATGTTGACCCATTTTTAAAGTATGATTCCAAATGGTCTTTATTCGATAAAGCATTTTAATTTCTAAGAATTTTCAAAAAAGAAAGTTCAGGTCAACTCATACTTCGACCACCTGACATTTCAATCTAAAATAATAAGGAAATCATAGTAATTCAAAGGCATGCGCAAAAATATTTATATGTTTATGTATATTGAAGTATTTAAGTTAGAAAAATTTCGAAACGTTGGTCCAGAATACGTAAAGCAAATTTCTTTCAGACATGAGTTCTACATCCCAACACGGTTAATGAGATACTAACAACAAAACAGTCTGCTGACTGCTAAGCAGTGAGTGGCCACAGCGCACTGCCGCACCCTTGTCCTAATGTACAAATTTCGAACTGAGGCGAGTTGTCGGCCACTCGTATATTCGTCCCAATCCCTGTCGTGTTCGAAGCCTCCTGGACTTACCTTTATACGATACGGCGATAGTTACGATACAGTGATCTGTTACGGAATACTGACTGATACATATGCGGACCTGTTTTAAATGGGAAAATAAAAAAAAATTGAAATCTATTTTAAAGCTGCTATTAAGATTAGATGATTTTATCGGGAGAAATTAATTAGCACGCAGCAATTTTAGATATACGTGTGATATTAATCATTTTATATCATCAGTATTAGAAAACCTGGCACACATTATGTTTACATGATCCCTTATTTTATTTTTGGTTTCTTTTATAAAAACATCAACAAAACGCTGTTGCAAACGTTAACTCTTATTTTCACTGTATTTTGAAAAACGTAGGGTATTTGATAATTTTTAAAATAATTTTAAACTTTTTATTAAGTTCAAAATGTCAATAGGGCGTTGGGTGTGAATTTCGTACGTGGAACAGTATTCGAAATTAAAACGCATTCGTGTGTTATGTAACAGTGGCACTGTTGACTGGTCATGATGATTTTCGGTTAAATATTTGGAAAATGTTGCTATAATGATGAATACGTACGTAGGGTTAGATTTTACAAAGCGCAGTCGTAATTTGACTAAGAAACGAAGTTATCTGAACTCTATAAAGTAACTAAATGGACAAGAAGGATGGTAGATAGTTTAGAATTCTTATAAATTGAAATCATTTGTTCCATTAGACTAGAATTGATGCATAATTACACATTTAAAAAAATTTAATGTAATCTAAATCATACTCGATGATTCTTAGCCATGATCCCGATCCGATTAGGAGCAGTTTCCATTTTTTGCATTACTGTGAATGCAAAAAATGGAAACTGCTCCTAATCTAGTGGGGATCACATGCTTCACGTGTTACAATCAACTTTTAAATATTAAATCTATAATCCCTTTATAAAAATATCTCAATGTAGGTACCTACATACATATTAGTATTTTTGCAAAAAAATTTACTCAACTGACAACCTATCAACGGATGCCTTGAAGCGATAGTAACAGATTGAAACCTTAAAAACATGTGCAATCATTCAGTTTCTTTCTCAGTTATATCAATACCAATTTTCGGCAAAATAAAAATATGCATAACTCAAATCTACACACGTATCCTCCGTATCCAAAAGGCCCTAGAAATTGTCGTGCAGCAGACCAGACCGCATAACGATCGATGTCGTACGGCTTACTTGGTTTTCCTTCAGTTTTATGCATAATAGCAATATGTATGATAACGTATTCTGCAAATAGAACTAATCCCGAGCTTTGAATTTCTGCAGCTTATGTTGAACGTTGTTTTAAAGGTATTAATGCTACAATAATTAGTGTATCATTGTTATCTGAGGTTTGACCGCTGTTAAAACAGTGTGCTCATGATAATGGACCATTTGGTAGTTTCCGACGTGACTTTAAGACAATGACATGACTCACCACGTCCTTCCTAGCTGCGGTGAACTGCATTAGGAAAATACAGAGATGGATTAGGAGGGAACGTTTAGTAGCACCGAGAGTAGCACTGATTACTGTGTGCGTATGAAATTTATTCATTATATTAAATAGCAGGAGAGAAAATGTTGTCTTTTATATTGACTATGTCGTTAGTTACATTGCATTTTCTCTCATTTTTTTTCGTCAGAAATGTTCTGGCCATTCAACATTAATAGACAGTAACAAGCGAAAAAGCAATCTGTGGGTTTGATTAAACTGATTCAAATTAAGGCTATATACGTATTTGAAGGATAATTAAAATTATAATTTACATTCGCCGCTTTTTTCGTCTGAATCAGACCAATTTTACTTATTAAAGCAATAGGTATCAATTTGCTCATCTATGAAAACTAACAATAATATGACGTAAGCTGAAAGTTTGGTCAGCGTGAAAATTTTCTATTGGTTGTAAATAGCAGAAAACCTATACTATTTCCATTCTCAATATATATTTATAAGAGACAACTGAAGAAACAATATTCTAAATATTGTCCATATACATACCTAATTGATTAAACGATATTAAAGAAACAATTTGGGTGTTATTTTTTTAAATGTAATTTATGAGGCAATCAAACAAACAGTAGGTACCTAGTAAATGCAATAATAATTATGAATCAACCTTCAGCAATGAGAAAATTGGTAAAAAAAATAACACTGACATTCTTTTTCGTTGGTGCATAATATTGGGAAACGAGTTGTTAGCATTTTAAGTTTACTGCAATGCGATTAACACAATTATTTCTTATAATTATATCATACCAACCAGTTTGACTAGTTGATTAGGTACATAATCAACGAGTTAGAGTATAAAAACAATAACAAATTATGACTCAGTTTAAATACGCTACAAAATCACTGTGATGTACAGGATGACTCGTAAGTGCATCAAGAACCGGAGACGATTGCTGAAATGTGTAATGATTTTTTGGGTTTTGATATATATTAAAACAAGGTGAAGCATTACATATTTCATTTATAATAATTAGTAATCACAAATTGTTCTTAAATTTATTAAGAATGACACCCAAAAATGTCTTAATGGTTTCACCTCCCTCGGCTATCTGGTTCCTCAGATTTTCCATATTTTTATTGAACAATATGTCAATAATGAACTTTAATGTCCTTAAAAATAAAAATTGTAAAGATATAAATCGGGTGATACTGATGGACATGGTTGATTGGGTACGATCCATCAATTGTTGAAATTGGCAGAAGCACCATCATGCATAAATTATATTTAATTAGTGTTTATAAGTTTCTAAATATTTGCAATTTAGCTACAGTAGATGAAACTCGAGATGAAAGCACGGTCACCAATAACTTTTGTGCACATATACAGGGTGATTCACAAGGAGAGGGACAAAATGTTATGGTAGATAGAGTTCACTTAGGTGAATTAGAAATGACTATTAAAAAAGCCTGAGCCTTTTTTTATTGAACTACAGGGTGATTTATGAATTTTGCCCAATACTTCTTAAGGTAATATCTTTTAAACGAATCCCTAGAATCAGCTCGTATTGTGGGTATATAAATATACTATTAATTGTCAATTTACATGCATAATCAAAGACAGAAAATTCCAGAGCCGGCTCAACTAATTTTTATTTTTAGGGCTCCTATGAAAAAATTCACCCTGTGTACGTGATTTTTAAATTCTAATACTAAATTATAAAACTACATACAAAAATGTATTTTGTTGTTCTGCCACACTTTGGGCGAATTTTAAATAAACGATCAATTTTCGCCAAAATCGTAGGTCTGCACAAAATAAATTTATAAAATTACATTTTCCTCTCATATTTTAACTAAAATATTTGTTATACAAAATTTTGTGATTTCATGCATGATTAATATGAAATAAATAATCAAAAATAAATAATTTCAACATCAGATTAAGTAATTTTTATTTCTGAGGATTCTGTGAAAAATCAGTCTGTATACATTTTTCTCAAATTCTGATAATAAATTGTGGAACTATATTTAAAAATTAACGAAATTATTTATTTTTTTATCACAATACATCAATAAACAGAACATTATAAACAACAAATTCACAGAACATAAAACCTTATAACTTATTTTCAAAATGAAAGCCTTCTGCCTCCATTTTCTTTGCCGTAAAATTAAATTTCCTACGGCTTTCCTAATAACGACAGGATATTAATGTTCTGTTTATTGATGTACTGTGATAAAAAAAATAAACAATTTCGTTAATTACTTTCTCACCAAAAGTGAGGAAGAGATGTATTCGTGAAAAAACTTTTGAAAATTTTTATTGCATTTCTGGACGATTCTCGACGAATTATGACGATACACAAAAATTTTCTTTTTTTTAAATAAAGCTTTCAAATTTGGTACACACGTTCTAGAGATCAAGGAAAAGATTGAGTTCGTTGATGAGCAAAATCGGTCCACTGGAATGGGGTCTACCGGACCCCAACATTTCTATTTCTAACTTTACGAGAAAATTTATTCGTGATGAAAGATTATAAATAGGATCTGATATACAACTCATTATAATATTGTGTCCAAATGTTGAAATACACAAAATACGCCAAGAAAACAAAATACGTACAAAAAAACAAAATGTGTCAAAAAACAAGATACGTCAAAAATTATTTTTGTTATAAACTCCACCACACGGTGAGGAAGTTTTGATCCCATAACTGGCAGCGGTTTTTTTTAATGTAGTTCCATAATTTATTATCAGAATTTGAGAAAAATGTATACAGACTGATTTTTTTTACAGAAATCTCAGAAATAAAAATTACTTAATCTGATGTTGAAATTAATAATTTTTGATTATTTATTTCATATTAATCAACCATGAAATCACAAAATTCTGTATTACAAATATTTTAGTTTAAATAAGAGAGGAAAATGTAATTTTATAAATTTATTTTGTGCAGACCTTCGATTTGGGCGAAAATTGATCGTTTATTTAAAATCGCCCAAAGTGTGGCAAAACAACAAAATACATGTTTTCGATCATTTTTGTATGTAGTTTCATAATTCAGTATTAGAATTTAAAAATCACGTACAAAGGGTGAATTTTTTCATAGGAGCCCTAAAAATAAAAATTAGTTGAGCCGGCCCTGGAATTCTCTGTCTTTGATAATGCATGTAAATTGACAATTAATAGTATGTATACTATATACCCACAATACGAGCTGATTCTAGGGATTAGTTTAAAAGATATTACCTTAAGAAGTATTGGGCAAAATTCATAAATCACCCTGTAGTTCAATAAAAAAAGGCTCAGGCTTTTTTCAATAGTCATTTCTAATTCACTTAAGTGAACTCTATCTACCATAACATTTTGTCCCTTTCCTCGTGAATCACCCTGTATAATGAAAATTTATGTTGGAAGTGACTACATATATCTATTAATATTGGTATTTTCCAGATTTGATACTTTTCTGTGTAAGTTTAGTGTTCTACGGGAGTTTATTAAGTATTTAGGAATAAATTGGCATCATTCGTGACAAATACGTTATCTATAATTTATAGACTTCGAGCTACTCGTAAAGTGAAAAGGAGCCTATACTGGTTGAATGTGGTACAGGTACAATAATTATTGATCGTGTAAAATCCACAAAAGTACCGGCTGATAAAGATTAACTACAATAGAAGAACAAAAACTATGTCTCTATATTAACTACAATAGTTATTTTTCTAAAACTTGTGTCTGGATGTTCCTCGATCCTGTACAAGACAGTTTCCTTCAGTACAGGTATTTTGACTAATTAGTAGACCTCGTGAAACATTAATTAAGTCTTCGATCTATGGCTTATTGCCTGGAAGTTATACCTTGCTGCGTATGCATTGGTAAATTTAATATTAAAAAAAAAATACATTAACATTAAAAAAGAAAAAATTTAAGAAATAAAATTTCTTTTAAAGGAAGTTTTTAATATAATGAAAGTGCAAATTAGGTAACGCACAAATGGTCCAAAAAACTAATTTGTAATTAAAAGTCTGTATTTATTCATTGTAAAAATACAGAAAAAATATTGCAAAAAAGTTGAAAGATGGGGTTCGTATTCACAAGTATAATTATTAAGATGACAATCAGTTTTTTTGAAATTTATTATCTGTAACTGTGAAATCATCTGATTGTTTTAAAAAATGCAACTCTGGGGGTGGTTTCAAGGAGTATAGTTTCTTAGGTTTCACCCATTTTCTGGATTTTTTTTAAACAGCATTAAAATTACCACTTCTTGTAATAAGTATTTAATGAAAAAAACTATATTACAGTGTTGTTTTTTCATGATGAAAGAAGAGAGCAAGCATACAATATTTATTAAAACAGAATAATAGCATCGTGTAATTCCGCATCACTCTTTACAAAACTACGATTCTTAGACCCTTTCTAATAAGAGATTAAAAAAATTAAGAAATTTAGTTTGCAGATTTAAAGTGCAAGATAAAAAACTTGGATAGTTACTAAATAGGTACGTAATGCCTGTTAATTATTGTTCGCATCATTTCAAATCTGGCAACATCTTTAAATAAAACTATACCAAAATAGTCTGCCGCGGCACTTAAACTTTAAAAAATGGGACCAACGGACGCAGAGGAACTTTTAACGACTTCAGATACTGATGTATCCGATGCTGATTCACAAATAACCATACAGAACCTGAAGAAATATCAATAAATTCTGAAGATGATTCAGACATTTAAATTTAATACAGTATTACTTAAATATTGTATGTGTAAAATTCCCTCATCCAATCCCAAGATCGTTTAACTTAAAAACAACCATATAGTATATTTTTTCTAAAAAGCCTCAAAAAAATATATGAAGGGCGTATTAGGGTGGGTATCGATTTCGAATTTCTTCCCTCCATATTTTTCTGTGAAGATGGTCCTCATAATCGCTTATACATGGATTTCAAATTAAAAGTGTCGTTCTAAACTAACCGTTAATGAGATTAATTGTCAAAGCAAGGATCGAATGTAGTTGTGAATTATACTTCTTGAATTATTGTAACTATAAAAGACCACTCAGTACACTGTATATAAATTTTGTTTCTCTAGGACAATACGATAGAAACTTTACTTGTATGCAAAAAGCGCACTTGTAATATATGATTTCTTTAAGTTATCTATAAATTGCAATTAATAATATCATATAAAACAATTAATGAATACATGCGTTTTGAAAGCCAAAATAAAAATCATATAATGCATAAAAATACTAAAAAATTATACAACAAATTATTTTATCTGTATCATCATATTATTTTCAAATGATGCCTTAGTTATATTAGTTGAGTGGAAAACTTTTAACTCGCTGGATCCCAATAGCACTCTGCTTAAATCCAACTCGTACCACACCAGACAAAGTCCATGTTGTTAGTTGCGACAATTTAAGCGATAATATTTTGAGGATACTTTGTAATTAAATTGTAAACTTGCGGTTTCCCATTACAAGTTTCAGTTGTTGCAAAACTAATTGGTGTAGTGCTTAATTGTTACCAAAGAAGTTAATATCGATAATAGTACATTTAGAAGCAAAGGTGTTATCTAAGCTAAGTTCCCACAGTTTATTCCCATATTGTTAAAATGGTTTTGCTGAAAAAAAAAAAAAAAAACGTTACGAATTAATTACTAATAATGTTGTTGTATAATTACTCCTTAACGATGTTCATTAGTCACTTTAAAGCAATTTTACATTTACGTCAAATTTTTATAGTTGGTCAATGAATATTTCGTTTTATTTTTATTTATATTGACTGTTTGTAATTTATTGACAAAGAGAGTAATTATTACTATATAACGGCAATTATTGCTTTATCTTTCGTTTGATAAGCCGAATGGTATTTATAAATAATAAATACATTACTTATCTTTCTACTTGAATTGTTGGTACATTTCTATATAGTGGAAATAATTATTTACTGTCCCATTCCATGAATTTCAAAATGTGTCTCCACTACTTGGGTTTTTTATTTTTGAATATAAAATAATCCAGCATTTTCACATTGTTATGGAAGTACAGGGTTAGTTTTATAAATGTAAACCCCCCATTTTTATTTTTATTTTTGACCGATTCAAAAAATTTAAAGACTGTCCTTACACGGTTTTTTACGTAGATTTCACTTCTGCTAACGGATTGGCAATAGCGTTTTATATATACAGGGTACGCAAAAAAATTAGGTTTTTTTAAATGGAACACCCTGTGTATTATATCAAATTTCAATTCCTCCAATCATTCTGATTACAAATATATACACATATTGTATAATCGCTTTACTGGTTTTTGAGTTATTTTCACTTTATTATGGATACGTTGAAACAATAGCGTTATTTTTTAAACTCATATAATAAATCAATAAATGGAATAAATCAACAAACAAAACAAAATATATGAATTATTAAAACAAATTACGTAACATTTTCAACATAACCACCATTAATTTCGATACATTTCAAACAACGTTTAATAAAATTCGAGCGGAGTCCAGACCTGAATCCATTAGATTATTTTCTTTGGGGAACGCTCAAAGAAAAAATTTACAGTGAACAAGTGGAAAATTTTAAACAATAAAAAAATTAAATTGTAAAAAATATAACTTTGCTAAATTTGGGTGCAGCACTTTTTCGAAAAATTCGTTCGAATTTAATTAAACGTGGTTTGAAATGTATCGAAATTGATGGTGGTTATGTTGAAAATGTTACGTAATTTGTTTTAATAATTCATATATTTTGTTTTGTTTGTTGATTTATTCCATTTATTGATTTATTATTGGAGTTTAAAAAATAACGCTTTTGTTTCAACGTATCCATAATAAAGTGAAAATAACTCAAAAACCAGTGAAGCGATTATACAATATGGGTATATATTTGTAATCAGAATGATTGGAGGAATTGAAATTTGACAAAATATACAGGGTGTTCCATTGAAAAAAACCTAACTTTTTTGCGTACCCTGTATATTTAAAACGCTAGTGCCAATCCGTTAGCAGAAGTGAAATCTACGTAAAAAACCGTGTAAGGATAGTTTTTTAATTTTTTGAATCGGTCAAAAATAAAAATAAAAATGGGGGGTTTACATTTATAAAACTAACCCTGTACATGTTTTAACAATACAAGTTATATTTGGGCCAAAAAGAAGAGTACTTTTTAATTTTCTTTGCCAAATTTTTATTATTCGGCCGATTTTAACAAACTTGACATCTCTAGTTAGCTGATTTAATAGACTATAAAGACCATAAGTCAAATACGCTTGTGTAGTCGCGTGTCGGGGAGACCGCCGTGCCATCTCGCGGATTTGCCGTGTCAATAAGTGGCCGGTGAATGTCAAATTTGCCTAATTTAACCGTGATATGCCTGTGTAGTATCTAAGTGATTTTGTGTAAAATTAAGTGTTATTTCTCCAAATAAAATGATAATTGAAATTACTTGAGGGTTTTTACCTGTAAATACAAGTATTTTCCGCAAAAAGAGCTTGAGCAAAGGGAAAAAATTGCTTGAAAGTACGTGAAAAAAGTGGTTGACGGACAGAGTAGAAAATTAATTGGAACAGTTTTAAGGGAAACCCCAGGAACTCATAGCACTCGAAGACACGAAAATACGTATACTCCGGTTGTACAGGTATTTTCTTAATTACAATAACAAATATAAAAGAGGTTAAAATTAACGAATATAAAATGTATTGGAAATCGTAGCAACAGGTGTAATGCTGTGCTAAGTTTTTGCAAAAATTGCTTGTTGTAGAATATTGTAGGAGAATTTGTATATTTGTGTTGTTGTGTGTAACATTTATAATATTTTTTTGCAGCTCGAATTTGACCGTACAATTTTGGACACACATTGCAACTGCAAAGCAGGAAAGAGCTTATGTAAACACGCCGCAGCAATTTGCATTTTTGTGAATGTAAAAAATCCTACATGTTCAAAAACGTATCAACCTATAATATGGAATCGACCTCCACAAATACAGCTTGATAAATACCATAAAGGATGTAGAACTGAAACATTATTTCCTTGCAAAGGAAATAGGCAGGACCAAGTATTCAGATTTAAGGATTTAAAAAACATTAACGACCAGCATTTGTCTGAAGACTCTCCACAGACTGAAATAATCAAGAGCGAGATCGAATTGCACAATCAAATAATGCATGAAAGAATGCTTGAGCAGGAAAAAAGAAATATCGCAAAGAAAAGTTTTCTTGAAAAATTGTACCATTTGCAGAGCAACTCGAGCTTTCAAATTTACAATGCTTATAATTGTTTCTCAACGCAAAATATGAAGACAAAATTTGCGAAAATAAGTTGCCCACAAGAATATTTATGTAAATATGAGGAAATCAAAGTCGACAAAGAGAAATGGATGGAAATGTCTTTCAATTCTATAGGTCATTCAAATACTTATATGGGGTTGCAACAACGATGCACAAGGATTACCTGCAGTGAAAAGGCACATAGAATCAAAACAAGAGTAGCAAATTTTCACACACTGACAGAGCAGAAAAATAAAGCACCAAAACCGATCGCTATCCAATACGGACTTGAAATGGAATTAACAGCAAGATTACTGTTTGAAGAAACATACGGATACCGTGTTCACGAAGTCGGTCTGATTGTGTCTTTAAAACAACCATATCTGGCATGCAGCCCTGATGGTATAATAGACGCTGGTGAAAATATGGAGCTTTTGGAAATCAAGTGCCCGTACAGTTGCGAGAACACCAAGATTGTGGATTTCCAGACTAAAATGTCATTTGTTCCATATCTCATGTTCGATGAAAATGGAGAATTGTTTTTAAAAGAAAATGACAAGTATTACACGCAGATTCAAGTTTTCATGTATATTTTGGGAATTCAAATGTGCCATTTCTTCGTATATTCGTAGCAAGATCAATTGTGCCTGAAAATACCAAAAAGCGAGTCATTTTTATCAATATTAATTCCAAAAATCGAAATGTTTTATTTTGAATATTTTATTCAGTCTTCTTAATACCATTGTTTATAAAGTATTATTATAAACAATGTTAATACATAGGCAAACGTCATTTTGATTCGTATTGTGATTAAACAACATATTTCAATGTTAATTACAACGCAGATTTTAATATATTTTATAATAAAGAATTATAAAATCCTTTTTTTATTTTTTGCGGATAAGGGGTTCCTTGTTATTAGCCAATACACAGGCTACGTATATGATTTTATCCATGTGTGGAATAAGTTTTATATTTATGTGTTCTAGGATGTTAAAAACTTTTATACGTTGAATGCTTCTTTCTCCATCATGGATTCTCACTGAAGCTATTGAGTATCCATGTAATACTTCCTCGCATGAAAATTGCGGATTAAAAGCAAAAGGAGGCATAGTAAGTGTATATTTTCTTTGTGACAATTCTTGCTGGAATAGAGCAAGAAGTGCATAAATCTAAAGAGAAATTTCCAGAATTAAGGTCTTCATATTCTGAAAATATAAAGCAAACTGATTAAATAGAAAAGAAAACCAAAAAAAAATAGAACAAAATTTCATACTTCATTTCTAATGGTTGGGCATCAGTGTGTGGTAACCAAAACGACCTATAATCAGCCCACATAACAAGATCAAGTTGACAGAAATTGGTTGAGATAAGAAGAATTGCAAAACATATTTTTGTTCAAACTTTAAAAGTACTGACTAGTTTTCCTTGAATTCGCTATATTGTCGCAACCGATGAACCGATTTAACTCGTCGTGGTTTTAAAATGCAGAGGGAAGTATTATTTCAGAATCTGTTAATTGTTCCGCCGTTTTGACAACTTTTAATTAAAAAAAGCGAGCACAAAAGAAGGTCTATTTTCAATCTTGAATCTTGACATTTCGGTGATTTGTTCATAATTTCTTAGGAATCTATTCTATTGCCTACATGACAACACCAAGTTCATTAAAATCGATTGAGAAATGAAGAATTAGCAGGCAAATATCAATTTTATTTTTGTTGCAGATTTAAAAATGACATGTAGACCTTTTTTGAAATCGCTATATCGTCACAACCGCTGAATCGATTTAACTCATCATGATCTTAAAATCCAGAGGGAAGTTCATTACTTCGAAATCTGTTAATAGTTCCGCGATTTTGACAACTTTTAATTAAAAAGAACTAGCGTGAAAGAGGGTATGGTTTCAATCGTGTGCACTATCTTGAATTTTGACTTTTCGGGGCCTATATGACTTATGGTTTTTAAAGTCTATTTATTCAGCTAACCATAGACGTCAAGTTTGTTAAAATCGGCCGAAAAATAAAAATTTGACAAAGGAAATAAAAAAGTACGATTTTTTCTGGTGTATACGCTTATGTTATTAATGATAATAACAATAAAAATAGTATTTAATACTACCAACCAATTCCTTGTCCAGATTTGACTACTGCTTGTTTTTGTTGCTTTTGGTTGTCTTGGTTCATGCAGTAAGTATTGAATTTCATATACAGTGCTCGACTTGGTACTGATTTTGAATTTACGGTGCTGACTTATCTTAATTACTGCAGTTCGATATGAAAGGCTTTAAGTAATGAAGGGCTATAGTTATAAGAAGAATTCAATAATTTAATATTAAGAATGGGCAGAAGAATCTGCACTGTAAGTAATGCTTCACTCATTATTAAAAAAATATGTGTATCTATTATTATAACAATTTTTAGCATTACATTTGAAAATCTTATTGATTTACCCGTTTTTCCAATTTCTTCAGTTTGATGTTAATCATAATATGTTTTCCTCTTTTAACACACTACAATAACTTTATAGTTGTTGTTTCAAAATTTTGCGATGTAAGTAACGCATATCCCTAGACCATTGCATTATTTGTAAATTTGCTTAATGGTTACTATAATGAGCAGCCATGCTTAAATTATACAACAAATTTCGAAAACCTTTCTCAAATAGCATTCATTCGTGTGTCACGAGAAATAATCAATTATTTGCTTCTTGTTTACATCCAACTCGAATTTCCAAATTGCAGGATATAATTACTGTCGTGTCTCAGAACCAAAGTATTTAAACAGTATTCCGACGCACTAGTTGATGCAAAGTGATCAGAGAACTACTTTCCTAACGAGGTTACTGAACAAACCCGATGTAGCAACATCACAGAACTGTATCGATTCTAATTAGGCTGAAACTAAATTAGCAATAATTACTGCTCTAACGTCAGGAATACTGGGGAACAACAGTATCTTATTGTCTTGAATTCACCTCACGAAATAGACAGGCTGCGGAAGAGAGCTGAACGAAATGTATAATTCCAGTTAAAATGTAAAAAAGATGATTTTACAGTTTAACTACGGATTATTAGAGTTAATCCCATAATGCAGGATGTTCTTCAAATACAAATGAAACATTTAATGCAGTATTATGTAGTTAAATAATTTTGTTAATTGCTAACATGTGCGTATTATCAATAATGGAAAGATTCGATGAATTTTGTTTTATAAAAAAAAATCTGATATAAAATAAATGCAGATATCTTTCTAAAAATGCACTTACTTGTATTTTACGTTGATAAGTCGTTGGTTCAATTCTGAGAGTCGGCATTATTATGACATTACTCCTCTCACAATTCTTTCACGCAATTATCGTAAACAGGATTGAATAGCAAATAAATAAATCCATCCATATTTCATGACAATCATTGTATGTATACGTTTTCCAATTTAGACAATCCTAGATTCATTTTATTCATCTTCACAATTTCTTTATTTGCGTTTCTTTTTTAATTTGAACAAAAATAATAAATCCAGCTTGCTTCCTATTTAAAATTAAATTTTAAATATTATTTAAGTTTAAACACAAGCATTTAGACAATGCCTTTACATGTGCTTTCAATGTCATTGTGGTACATCTTTGTGAGAACTGAAACTGTTGTTTTAGCTGATTGCATGCGATGCATTTACTACTTAACACCTCCATTAGCCTGTTTTATTTAGTTCGGTAAAGAAGGTTAATTGTCAAACGTTCTCATGCTGTTACACAATGCCTTAACCATCTAATCAAATGACGTAACCAACTTCAAAGCTAAGAGACTTTCAATTTGCATTAATTATTTCCGCAGTCATCTGCATACATACATACATATATTTCTAATTTCCCGTTGAACGTCAACGTGTACATTTTATGTGGGATAGAAACTGTGCAAGAGATCCAGACACGCATGCATTCGAGAGAACGTACAGGTGTAATTATAATTACAACTAGTTATGTACAACGCCTGTGCACGTCTATATGGGTTCTTGTTGCACGATTACCTTTTAATTAGGTTTCGGGTTAATTGCAGATATTGTAATGCATACATTTATCTCTGTTTTAATAATGCGATTATAAATAAAAAATTACTGGCAGATAATAATACTATTTTTGTCGGTGATATTCAACAACGGTTTTGATCATGCATACGATCTTTTTGAACAAGGTAATTCTTATTATATAATAGAATTAGTATAATATTACGAACTTTAACGCTACCACTGAAGGAACTCCATAGTAGTCCATACCCTTCCATGCCTGAAAGCGATTGAACTCGAAGTAAAATTATTGAATTATCAGTATAGGCACTATAGTAGAAAAGTAGCTTCCAATAATTATGCGGAATAAGTGTTTTTATATTTAAAGAAAAGATACTATTATTATTATATTATTATGATACATTTAACACAGAAGAAGATGCAATGTTTTGGTCGTCATCATGTTTCTATTACTGAACGATTGTAAAGGGAGTCACGACACTAACAATATCAAGGGTCATAATCGGGTACACACTACTTATTAGTATAATTTGTCATGGATTTCTACGTTAATAAAAATTAAACAAATAAATTAAAATACGTTAATATGAAATTTCTATCCCAAAATCCCATGAAGATTTACTTACAAAACTGGACGGATTTTATTAAAACTTGCAGCATTTTAAAAGATACTAATCTTGGGAAACTTGGCTTGCTCAGTGATGTACTTGTAACCAAGAGAAATTAAATAGTCCACGTAGGTGAGGCTCGTACTACCTAAAATACATAAAAAATAATCAATAAATTAACCAAAACATGGACAAATATAGTCCTAAAGTATTCAAAAGTAAATAACAAAGACAAAATAGTAACATTTACCTCAAAAAAGGCATATCAAAGCCTTAATAAACCATAAGAGGAAGTTAGTTGTCATAATAACATGTAATTAGTTAAATTAAGAAAAATTGATACAAGAATTTGTGTAAAAATAGGTAAATCTGTATAAAATAAACAGAAATCATACAAATCAGGAAAATTTTCCATCAATTGCTTTGACAGCTGAAAAATTTTACAAAATCTCCTTGACGACGAGAAAACAAACAGTCGCGTCGGGGAGAGCGTCTTTTTAGTTCCAGAAAGAAGGAAGTTTTCGGCGTTGCTCCTGAAAAATTAAATAAAATGGTAGAAAATTCTAAGAAAAATTATCTGAAACTCATAACAAAGTCGATGTGAGTCTATTTCTTGACCATGAAAAATGCAGTGGCAGAAAATTAAAGAAAATCTGGAGAAAAAGGTACTTACCTAGTTAAGGAATTAAGATGCAAATATCCAATCGAGAGTTTTCCACGTACGCAGTTGAATACAACTATTTTCATGCATTGATCAGCCATGTTTTACCGTGCATAGTGGTGAACTTAGAAACTATTCACAAATCACAGACTGATATAGATTTAAATCTCTTCGAGCGTGCGTAAAGTACTAACTTTACGCACGCTTTATAGTGCGTTAAAATGTACGCACTAGTGCGTAAAGTGTTTTTCCTTTACGCACTAGTTCGTAAAGTAAAATAGTAAACAATTACATATTAGAGCACCTAATAATTATATCTTATTTTAAAAACGTTAAATGTGGTTATTTAATTTTATGTAGTCCATTTATTTAATATCACGGTATATTATTATAAAACGTACCTAATTCTCAATATTTTTTAACAATAATGGTTTAATTTTTTATAATTCTGAGGTTTCATTATTTAAGTATATTCTCAAAACTTTTTACTCAATGTCAAGACTGATTAGTTTCACTCATTTAAAATTAAGTAGGTTATAGCAATATTGTGATTTTTAAATGATATGAAGTTTTGACGTAATAGATAGGTTTTGACGTTTCACATTATTATTAGAGAATTTAAGTCCATTTCGGTAGTAGAATAAATATTGTATGCAATTCGTGCGTAAAGTGAGCTTTTTTCACTCATGGGATTATCGCATTCACCTATGGCTCATGTGAAAAAATTCCCATTCGTGAAAAAATTTCACCTTACGCACTTGTTGCATAAATAACTATTAAAATCATTGAAGTTCTTTTCATAAATTTAACGTAAATTTAATTATTACGGAAAATTTGTTTATGATAATAACTTAGATAAGGTGTCGTAGGTTAATTTTATATTTGAAATAAATGTAACATTGTATTCTATGGTGACACCTGTTCTTTGATTTCATGGAATACAACCGATAGATATCAATTAAACCAACCAGTGCCATCTAGGTGCTGAAGGTTGCACTCTCACTCGCTAGATTCTCAATATGTGAGGTATAATTTACAGGGTGCAATGTTATCAATTATAGAAAACTTTACATATCAATAATAAATATACCAAATTATTTTTCCATAAAATTTAAATATCATTAGTTACAAATAAACAGACTCTAGAACAAGGTAAGTTGCTCCTAAAGAACGAGGATCCCTGGAACTCCCTAAATATAAAATTAAAAAAGGGTACAATCAACGCTAGTAAGTGAATCCTCCTGGTAACGTACACATTTTCGTCCATATTCAAGAAAGAATAATAACAGAGAAATAAGACTGAATGTAGTATATTCCGGGAAAGAAAATTGTATTGTGTTTAGTGTGGAATTTCTTATAATAAAAAATAAAAATGTTAGTCATACACCACTACATATTCAGTGCCGCCTAACGTGGAGGGCAAGAGTTTTTGGGGAACTCAAAAAATATCAAATATTCTAAGAAAATATAAATAAATTGATAAAAATAAAATATAATATTTCTAAACTAAATTATAAAATAAATAAATTCTACTAAAGACAATACGTGCAATAATATTCGATAGCTCTTTTTATTCATTTAATAAATGATTATTTATTTATGCTGCTAAGGCCAATAATCGATGCCAGGGAAGAAGTTTATTAGTATGTTAACCTAGAAATTTTGCTATCCCTCGATTTTGTTGTAGAGTAGGGATAATTGTCCACATACCAGGTACACGAAACTAAGGTTTTTACATATTTTCCATATTAAGACGTGACGACGCGACGTTAGAAAATGCACTTATTCATTATACTTGGACTTGTTCTCGTTTACGCGCAGCTAACGAAAAAATCATTTTATACCGTAAAAACCATTAAATTAACTGGGAAGTACTTATGTATTGTCATGATTAGGGGGGGTTCTACTTAAATTATGTCATAACTAAAATATTCGGCACCGTTACCAAATATTACGACTATCCTCCTTAGGGAAGCCTTATATAAAATAATTTTATTAAATAATTATAATTAACTCACTTGGCATACATTATATTTCAAGAATATGTTGTCTGGTTTTGAGATATTTGAAAAAAAATAAAAAAATTTGAGATTTCATTTTTGTTTTCTTCTAAGTTTGTTTGAAGAGATATCAAATCAATGAGTGTCTATTTCGTTGAGATCAGGATGAAAAATACTAATAAATTAAGGAAAAACAATATTCCGTATTTGAAAAAACAAAGTTAAGGGTTGCCCGCTCTGACGAAACGTTCTACTCAAAATATTTTAACTCTATGTTGTAGAGCTGGAAAAGTCGTAATGAAGAAGTTCTCTCAGTTTTTTTATATCTCTCCAAACAAAGCTAGAAGAAAACAAAAATGGAAACTCAAAATTTTGTTTTCTTTTCAAATATCTCAAAAACCAAATAAGATATTCTTAATTTCATCGCGGCATTTTATAGGGTATAAAATTGAGCAACTTCGTCCCCATTTAACCAACTCTATATCTCTTACCGTTTCCGAGATCCCAACGGTGACGATCGAATTTTACTCACCCTGTCCTTACGAGACTTGTAACAACCTCGGACGGTGATATACCACCATAGCTGAGTAGCCCTGGGGTAACCCCTTGATATAACTCAAAAAGACAACTTGACTTGACAAACGCAGCTGACTGCAGCACCTTATTTTATCTCCCACTACGATCGCCAGTATTCTACTTATCAGCAATAATTTACTTTGGCTCAGCATGTTCCAGTTCATCACCGGTATCATGTCTACGTTGCATTCAATTGATACGTTGCATTCAATTGCCTATCAAACTTTTACCGTAGCATAAACATGAAATCCTACTTTGTTGAACTAATTTTAATTAAATGAGATTATTGTACTGGGTGTTGCATTTGTGACAGTATATTTGTTTTTTACTAACCGAGAAGGGTCCTACATTTTTTTTCGCCGTTCTCTGAATTTATCTCTCGATGTTTTGGTCACGAACATGCATTGAAGAGTAGCATAAGGAGATGCACTTCTCTCTCAGGTACCTTTCAGAGGATTTAAAGCAACGCTCGAGCAATATAGAAACAAATCGGATGCGCTTGCGTTGGAAGTAATAGTAATAAAATACGTCATTAATATTGATCAAAACATATAATTATTATGCCTAGTGTTCCATGACGTCTAATAATATGATATTAATTTGTTTTATTATATCATTTTTATGTAAAAAAATAAGTTGTTAATTATAAACACAAATGTGTTTATAATAATTTGTACTGAAATTATGCGTTACGTATAACATAACATAGTACAGAAATATATTAAATTGTGAAAATAATTATTAAAATTTCATAGTTATATTGGATTAGTACAAGCAAATTACGTGCAATTTAATTAATTTAAATAATATTACGCTGGGCAGGTTTCATATTTGTTGGTTAAAATAAATAGACTTTATCCACTAAATCGTATAGAAATAAATCATTGTCCTGAATTTTGTTTATAGAAGCACATTTCGAACCATAATTAAAGAATAAATTTGACAGTTTCAATTAGATAGGAGAAAGCATAGTATTATGAACTTTTTTTTGTTTTACGATTTTAATGGAATTACGCGTTCTGGGATCCAGTGGTACTGAAACGTAATTAGGTATTCCATGATTTCAGACTTAAATCATGGAATACCTAATTACGTTTTAATACCACTGGATCCCAGAACGCGTAATGTCATGTCGACCACTTAAATTTTAAGTGGTCGCCATGAAATAAACACAGTATGTAATAAATGTGGATATTACAACTTTTTGGAGTCCATTTTTGCTTCAAATAATGACATTAACGAATGATGTTTGTAATGTTTTAACACTCACTTGTGTGTACAGGGTCCTTCCTCATATATTGACTGATATATGATATGATTTTAGAATTCGTTGTCAGCAAACCAAATGAACATCGGAAAAGTAATATTTCTGCATAACCTTCATTTTTTTAAATGAAACACTCTGCATATGGATCCACATGTTTAAAGACCACATTTCTCTGATTCCAAAAATATATTAGTTTGCCTATGTTTGGATAAGCCATTTTTGAGGTATTCAGTCCTAAAGTTTTAAAAACAATTTGTTATACATTGCTGGATTCAGAAAATAAATCTGCACAATAGAAACTAAAAAAGAAACCAATATTGCCATTTGAAAAAAAAAGTTAATTATCGCTTTTTAAGAAAGAATAGTTCACGAATACTTGTATAGACTCTAGTATACTTAGAGCCATTTTATTTAATTTTTTGGTTTTTGAAAATCAGATTATAAATAGCGAGTTGGCTTGCGGCGTTTTTTAAGAAACAGCCTGTATATTGACCGACCAGTAGTGCGGTGTTCTACACTTTCACTAATGGAATCACTATGATAGGAATAATTTCACTATCGTCTGAGTAAAAGTAAAACTACGTTTCTCACATTTGCTATCTTTTGAGTGTTAAAATTATTAATAATAATAAATATATATTTGTTGCAGGCTTTAACGACGGAACGAAATTGGAAGGAAACAAACTAAAAATCAGAAACTAAAATGGATTCCTCGTGGTTTAAGGTAAGAGTTACAAGATGCTTGGCGTATGTTTAAAACAGTTTATTGGTCCATATTAGCTGCAATTGTTAATAAAAAAAAGGCCAACGTGAGTTTGAAACCTAGTTGATATTCTAGCACAGGGTATCGAATTTTATTTTTAAATCCAATGTTTAAAAAGAATTCGTTATTAAGAAAATTACAATTTTTAATGATTTTCAATCGTGACTAGCTATAATGGAAACTAATGATTTTAATAGCATTAATTATTTCCAAGTATACGCAAATAATAACGAAATAAGTTTACGTAATTATTTTTAGCAACTTGTTAACCACTGGATCAGCAGTGGGGGAGGGGGGTAACTACATGATAAGTATGCTCTTGTACTCAAGATTGCAGTGACTGAATATTTCTTATATAATTAAAATTTATATCTACTTCTTTATTAGAATTAAATACTTCTACATGCTAGATATTTATAAATAAATGTTGGTAAATAATATTACATTTCTAATATTATTAATACACTAGTAAATAAACAAAACATTTTAAATTAAAATTAATAAAAAACGTAATTCCATTCAATGTCTGTTACTGGTTAATTGATTTGATTTACTTAAAAATTATGAATAATTGAATAATGTTTTTAATTACATTACTCTATTGCTTTCGAAATGGTAAACAAAAAACAATATTGATTTAAAATGAAATAACCTATCTGCAACTAAAAATAATTAACAATAACTTATTTATATAAAAATAACTGAACAATATGTACAAAAGGGAACAACACTGAATACATGATTTGCTACATACTGTGTACAAATATTTTATACAAACTAGGTTATCAAAAATTATGGCAATCACAATTTTGATATAGATTATCCACACCCCGCAATAAATTATCCCTTTGTTTATCAAACATTTGATTCAAATTTAAAACATTGACAGACTCCCTTTATGCGCGAATTGTCTAGATGAGACAAACATAGGGTGTTGTTTTAAAAAACTTGAGATTAGATTTTTTTCATTTAATTAATCCTAGAATGGCCTCAAGGGTTACTTGATTTATTTCAAGTTCAAAAGTAGATCCCTAAACTATTTTTGTACCAAGTTTTGTTAAAATCGGTTCAATTCTTTCCTATGTAGACCAAAAAATCTACAATCCGAAAATCCTTAAAAACCGTACAGTTTAAGACCATAAAAATGTTAGACGAAGATTCAACACTACTTTTTCGATTTAAAATAAATATGAGGTGTTGTATTCAAAAAATCTGAAAATTATTTTTAATTTCAGTAGTCCCAAACGGACATAACTATTTTTGCACCAAGTTGTACGACACACCCACACATACATACATGCACTGCAAAATTTTTTAAAACTAATTTTTCGGGATTATAGGACCTCTAAACAAAGTTTCAAGACCTTACTCGCTTTAGTAAACAAGTTAAAAAATTAAATTAAAAATGAAACTTCGATACCCTGTGACTCAATAACAGTTCGGTTTGGAACATGGCATATTCAGTATACCGGGTGTCAATGAAACTATTAGACAAGTCATAGCTCCCAGAACTTTCTAGATATGAAATTGATATTTGGAAATTGGAGGACATAGGTAATATACAAGGAAAAATACAAAGTTTTCGATATTTGTCACATTTCTGTCATTTCCAGTTTCGCCGGAAATGACCTCAACTATGAAATTTTAAGTGCAAGATGCAGAAATAAAAATAGGTTTAAAAAAATCAAGTAAACTAACACATTTCTGAAACAAGTGCAGTCGTACCTTAAATCATCTCTAGAATCCAAAAATGTAAAAATATACCTACAGGGTGTTGCATTTAAAATTTCATAGTTGAGGTCAATTCCGGTTAAACGGGAAATGATAGAAATGTGACAAATATCGAGAAATTTGCATTTTCCCCTTTATTATGTCCTCCAAATCTCAATTTTATATCTAGAAACACCTGAGTGCTACGTCTAATAATTTCGTTGACACTCGGTACATTATATTATATTCTTTTTTAATTATTCATTTTCAAATAAAATCTTTTCCGTGACAAATAAATTATATACAGTGTGTCTCACTTTTCACCACTACACCCCAATATCTAGGCCATTTGTTGACCGATTTAGATCAAATTTGGTATACTTATTTTCTTTCAGATTGTGTTTAAAAAGTTATTAATAAAAATTTTTTTCAAACTTAAATACGCCTACTATGATCAAAAGAAATTGGCAAAAATTAGGAATTTATATTAGCGATTGAGATAGAGTTTTAGTTTTTACAGATTCTTGTTCAGCATGACCTAAAACGCCTGTATACCAAATTTCGTTAAAAAATATTCATTCCTTCAAAAAAAAAAAGTAATAAAAATCTAAGATTTCAATAATAATCACCCTACTATTCCAGTTATTTATTGTCAGATATTTACATAACTTGGTAGTCGGGTGATATAATGACGCTAATTAAGCATTAGGACACTTTTTTTTAGAAAATATCAAATAACTCAACTTTTATTATTTTTTATTATTGAAATCTTAGATTTTTATTTTTTTTTTTTATAAATATTTTTTAACGAAATTTGGTATACAGGCGTTTTAGGTCATGCAGAACAAGAATCTGTAAAAACTAAAACTCTATCTCAATCGCTAATATAAATTCTTAATTTTTGCCAATTTCTTTTGATCATAGTAGGCGTATTTAAGTTTGAAAAAAATTTGTATTAATAACTTTTA
Source organism: Rhagium mordax (assembly GCA_963680705.1). Classification (NCBI taxonomy): domain Eukaryota; kingdom Metazoa; phylum Arthropoda; class Insecta; order Coleoptera; family Cerambycidae; genus Rhagium; species Rhagium mordax. The sequence continues at coordinate 110,206,899 of OY796656.1, forward strand.
AACACAATCTGAAAGAATAGAAGTATACCAAATTTGATCTAAATCGATCAACAAATGGCCTAGATATTGGGGTGTAGTGGTGAAAAGTGAGACACACTGTATATACACTAAGCGAATAAGTATTTGAGGTTTCATTGATTCTTTATGAGGTAAAAGCGCACCCCATTAGAATCAATGCAAAAAAATCTTTACCTCGAAGCGCTTAACTGTACGACGACTTTTAAAAGTAGGGTGATGTCTTGATGAGGAACACAAACAAGATGGTTTACATAATTATTTACACATAACCAAATATTTTTTTAATATCATTAAGTAAATACCATCAAACATTTTTAAATTGATGCAATACATCCAATCACTAACCTTAAAAGCAAAATTATAGTATTTCAAAATTATAGTATTATATGTATAATACAACAACAGTTTTTTCTTCACCTCTAAACGTGATTCGTAATTTTGTAACACTATTCAATCACAAACGTTACTACCATCGTCAAACCTACAAATTGTATCATTATATGGAATTGCAATGGACTCCACCATTTGATAGAAAGCTTGAATTCCTTTATATTTATTTATACCTGTTATAAATATATTCGAGAGGTATTTGATACAACGTTGATTAGAGAAAAGGTGGAAACGAAAATAGTAGATTAGAGTTTGTCAATAAATTAATTTGCATTCACAGTAAGGTCACTGGTCATGCATTTCAGGAACCATGGCTTCGTACCTACTATTTCGCGTAGGTTTAGCTTCCATTACAAAAATAGGGAAGAATGGCTTATAATCTGTCTCGCCAACAGATATAAATAGACTCCGCCCCATTAATTTTATAGTAGCGCAAAACGGTGTACGCAATAGTCAGTTTTACACGATGAAATGTGCATGTTTATTTATTAATATCTATCGTAAGATTACTTTCGGTTCTTTTTACGAATAGTCGTGGAATGTTCAAGCAATAAAAACTATACCAACTATATACCTACATCTTGTTTTATTTTTATTGAGAAAAATCTTTAAAAACCATATCATTTGTGAGAAGGCGAGAACTTAACTATAAGTTTTAACATGTCCAAATAAATAAAATAACACATACCTACCTATTCAATCATATTAATATACTCGTAATATAATAATAGAATGCTTTATTCATAATTTCAATACATTTGGTAGAAAAAATAGACTTTAAAAGCCCGCCTACGTGTTTCATATATAACATAAATTTGCAAATAATATTAATAATAATAATAAAATTAGTTTATTTACTTACAACAATAATAATACAGAAGGTGATAAAACAACGATAAGTAATAAGATAAACGTATAAAATATAATTGGAAAAAAATGTTTTATTATCTACACTGAACTGTCAGAACCGGCGAGCGGTTCCTATTTCTCCACCGAAAAAAACCTTTTTGAGAACCTATAATACTAAACACAATTACATTACAATACAAAGAAATAAAAAGTTCATTTACTCACCGAAAACCAATTTCTTTTATTAATAGCCTCAAACTACTCCGTTTAAAATTAGGTAAATAATCATCTTTATGCACTGCTGTTAAATTTTGTTTACAGTTGGTGATTCATTTCTTTCAAAAAAAGATTCAATATTAATCGTTTGCATTACGTGGTACCTTACTTAACACAGCACAAAAACGAATAACAGGTGTATTCTGTAAATTTTCCGTTAAAAATAACCTGCCTGTTAAAATATTAATTTTAACGGTCCGCTAAAAATAATAACCAATTTTGCTATTCTGTATGCATCATTTTAACGGCCTTTTGTTAACATTGGGTTATCGGGTTATTTTCAAATTTCTATTGTAATATAAAATTATTACGCTTAATATACACATATAATAATATATGTTTATTATATATATATTTATACATTTGCTCTAATCGTTCTGCCTCTTCAATTAACACATTGATTTGTAACGCCATTTTTATTAATTTTTAACACTACTGTAATTTTTAGCGGCTAGTCCGAGGGTGCCGCTAATTTTAACAGATTTTGGTTAAATTTAACAATCAAGAAAGTATAGAGAATACATCTTTGGTTAACTTTGGCCTGTTAAAATATTTTAGCGGTGACCTTGCAGTTAAAAGTTAACAGAAAAGTTACAGAATACACCCGTAAGACAGTTGACAGTCAAGCCAGCTCCCCATTTATTCGTGTTTTTCGTACGTTTAGTGTTTATGCGTTCTGAAATCTAGCAGTTGCTTTGTAATTCGGGTTCTATAAATACGACCAATTGAGAAATTCCATTCAAATTTAGCGGATATATTTGGGGCGGAGTCTATTTATATCTGTTGGTGAGACAGATTATAGTACCCTCAACAAATTCTCTCAAAACCTAAAAAGTGAATCCAAAATGTACAAGCGTGTATATTTAAAAAATCGAAGAGCAAAAATATTTATTTTATTCACAAATTCAAAGAACCTTTCCAAAATAGCAGCGTAATGTTGGAATAGTCAGCAACCAGCTTGTGCAAACTATTCAAGAGCGAGAGATGCGATAGGAAAATATTAATTATTTTGTGAGAATTTTTTCCTGCAATTATTGCTGCTTAATTAAAACCAAAGTACTTTGTGTATGTTTTTCTCATAAAATCACTGATTACGGTAAAATTATTTCGTCACAAAGAGAATTTTATTCGATAAAAACAGCTCTTGTGATTTTACCGTCGATAAATATTTATGAATGTTTGTGTATACTGAATATTTTTACAGAATAATGTACAAAAACGACTATTTTTTATTTGGTATATCTGAGCAATACTTCAAATATTTTTTAACTTAAAATTCCATTAGTTTCAATTAGATCCTTGCATTGTTGTTTTTAATCATGCAGATATCGAGTTAAAATGTTCGTCGTGGATATGTTGAAAAGTGACCGCGCGACTGTTTAATACAGTGCAAGTTCTGGATACATCTCGCAAAGTATGATTTGGCATTTCTAACGGTATTATGAACATAGAAATTATAGTGAACAACACTTAGGTCTATGGAGGAGATGAATTTCAGGACAGAATAGATTTATGGTTCAAACACAACCAAACTATATTTGTTCTAGAGATACTAAATTGGATCCAACAAGCTCATGCTATTAAAATATCCATTACTATTGCACGATTCAGACTACATGAAGCTCGTTTAGTAAGTACATGCCCCTGAGATGACAATATTTTACAAAAAGGATCGAGTGAACGTTAACGTTGAAGAGAACACGAAAATTGAAACAGTTTTGTTTACAAATGAACGTTTTGAACCACATCCTGATTGAAGAAGAGCAAGATTGTGGAAACAACCTGAACTAGAAAATATATTGGAGAATATAATGGAACATATAGAACTGGAATATGTAGGCTAAAATTTGAATTCATTTTTGTGAGGAAATTCTTAACAGTAGCTCGTTATGTGAATGAAATTCCTCGATCCTTCATTATAGTGCTTTCTCTGTTAGATACTGTTGAAGTAAACTTTATTCTTTTATACGATAATGTACATCCTCATGAAGTTAACAGTGTAAAGAGTATCTGGAAGTCAATTTGATGTTATCGTAACATACTCATTCGCCCGTTCTTCATCTGATGGAGTATGGATTGGACTTGCTTAAAAGAAGTGTTTTACGTGACAATTCTAATTTTGAAAATCGGGAAGAATTGGATCATTTAACATAAGTACATTTAACATAATAGAAGTGGGAGAATTCGTGCACTAAGAGCTAAAGGACATGGTCATGTCTCTAAATTTCAGTGTAAATTGGAAATTGTTCAAAATAAATGCGAAATAAATTTGAAATATCTTGTTAAACTACCAATTTCAGCATATTTTTCAATTTAACTATCAGACTAAGTTATATTACTAAACCATTGCAGTGTGCTTAGTATTTAATAGAGGACAGTTTATTTTCTTATTAAGAAACAAAATTGACAGTACACTTAATTTAAAATTTGAATATTTCTCATAAATCAATTTGAAAATAAATCTGACGCATTTGCCATATGCACTGGCAGTGTTCTTTACGTATAATATATAATAATAGGAAAGTATTTGGTAACATATTTCTTTTCTGTGGCTATGAAATTTCGTTGTGCAATTGAGATATACTACAGTCGACAACCACTATAAAACACCAATATTACACTGGGGAGTCTAAGGCAATCCAGATAAGTGATGAGGCCAACTATTGTGTCAGGTTTTATTTGCCGGAACTTATTGCATTATTGATTGATGTACCCGATGTATACCTACTTACAGTCTTCTTTTGTCGTCAATAATAGGCTTATTCCTTTTATCCGTCCCTTACGGATATAATTATTTTCCTCCAGTTCAAGTATAATATGTCTTCAGTAAAAAAGAAAATTGACGCTTTATATGATATAATAAATAAAAATATAGAAAGCAGTAGGTACCTACTTTCTCCACATAAATATTTTTCATTAGGCTTTTATTTTTAATTTGTATCTAGGTTTCAATGTAGTAGATATTTTATTATCATGGCGATCCAAAATTATATATTAACAGTGTAGTTAAAATAGAGGATAAAAATATTAAATTAATAAAAATTACACACAGAGATAATAGCTTGAATCTGAGATACGAACTTACCCAGTCGATTATAATTATTAGTTGGTTTATTTAACAATAATTATGCAAATGTACAAGGTGTGTAAAATTACTTTAGTAGTGCGGTTTTCCAAAACAAATGACATTGCCATTAACAAACTTACGTAGTTATCCGATTGAATCATTCTAAGCATACTCTCTGAGTCGGTATATTTAAATAGTTTTCTTGTGCCTGTTATTCTGTATGTGTGTCATTGCGCTATAGGTATTAACAAATCTTAAATAACAACCATGCAAGATTTGGAGCTATGACATACCTATATATTAATGTATATATCTCTAACGAGAGACCAGTTGTGTTTTGAGCTGCAAGATTAGCATTAATTTTATGATTTTTTAAATTATTTCATTAGAAAGAAGTCATTTTTTGCAGTATTTAGAGAACAAAAAAATGAAAATTTATGTCTTGAAATATCCGTTATTTAGAAAAGATTTTAGAGTTCCTTCATAAAAACTGAAATAATTGATAAATCACTTTGATAATCAATATGAGAAAAGTATATAAAATATAATAATTGTTACAATTAATGGTAAGGAAGCGACACCGTTCGTTGCTTGTGTCGCTATTCCTACTCAATATTTTACATATCCGCCCTATACTTTTATTTTTTTATTATGTGTAAAATAAAAGATAATGTAATCACTGGATTTAATTATATTAAAAGCTAATTTGGTAGTGTATAAAAACAATTGTCAATGAGAAGTTAAATCATTGTGTACATTTTGTGTACATGTACATTTTTTAACATATAACTTCACCTTATATTATCCTTTAAATTAATTAAGTTGATGTACCTACAAAAAGGAAACATTCCGATCTAGTTCGTAAAATACTTACATGTAATTTGATAAAAAGAAAAATTATTCCAGAAAATACCATTTTAAATAAATAAAATCAACATAATCAATGTTCTTAATAATCGCCACCCTGAACCTAATTTATACATTTTACCGTCAACACAGCAAATTCCGCGCACACGGCTGGAACGTTCCTGAGGAGCATTTTAATAAAAACCTAGGCATATCTGTAACTGACGGTTTCCCAATAAACGATTACAATAAATTTTGAAGTTAGACAGTTAAAAAATAGTCCATTGTCGTTTGCACAGACGTCATGCTTCAAGTCAAGAAATTTGCAGGAAACTTCTGCATATTTTAGCAATAAGGCGTGCTCCTATATCTTTATCAAATAGTTTTTGATTACCAAATTTTTAAAATATGTTCTATAAATATACTTTGGGTTTTATTTCATGTACAGAGTGTTTTAAATGTTCATCACATCGTTTGAAAAGTGAATTCCTCTCTCAAGGATTCGAATATTGTGCGTTATTAAGATCGGTGTGGATTTTAGAAGTGGAAATCCAAGGGTTTTTTGGGAATAACCGCATTTTTCATTGAGATTATAAATCTTTTGGAAAGATCAGATAGTGAATTTGCATTTAGTAGGTTTTAACTTTGGAAATTAATTTACAGATTTGGCTTTAAGTATACCCAATTTTTGCGACAAATCTAATACAAAGTAAGCTGTAATTATCAAAAAAAGTTCTTTTTTACCTTCGCTAACTAAGACTGCTTTTTTAACCTAATGAAAATTTTTGTATCTTACGTTTATATAAACTTTTTGGCCAATAAAAAATCACAAAGAAAGAATGTAATCATTCTGGTCGTGCCCTTATTGGGATACTCCTCAATAGTATAATCCTGAACCACATCTCTCTCTTTTATTTAGAAATAACTTTTTATAGACTATGTTTATTGGCTTTGTTGAATTGTTATATACAGACACTACTTTCTACTTCCTATTCGGTGGCGAAGATCTATGGTTAGAACCTGTCCTGACTCCTTACACAATTTCAAAATTTATTTGTGATTTGCTTTGGACTCGGATGGGAGAAGGAACTATTGATGCCCTAAATATGGTTCGAATTCCACAATAAATTGGCCTTGCCTCTTATCAAACCCAAAATTCTAGGATTTTATGGGGTTACTTTGGTAATTTGAGAGGCAGGAAATATTTTAAAAAAATATTACTTACAATATATAGGTACTCACGTTCACTCGTAACTTGCCTAAATATAGCATAATATGTTAAAAGCGAAAGTGATCATGTTCGTCTAAATAATAATTTATACGCTAACATCTCAAAATGTAAATTAACCAATTTCACAAAGAGGACGAGAGTATATTAGTTTGAATATAATAACGATGGCAATAAGTTGGGTCGATGTAATTCTAACGCAGAATTAAGTATAATGTTCGGTTCTATTCGTGAGCTTCTTTGAATGATTTTAATGCTTAAATCTGAAGCTCTGAAATTGTATGAATTAATTGTGGAAAATTATTAAAATGATTTTTTATAATTTTCATAATATATAATTAATTTATTTATATATTTTTATATTTAGTATTTCAAATTATATTAAATGATGTTTATCCAGAAAGAGGAATAAGTTATTGCTATCTAATAGGTCTATTTTTATCAGTATATATTTAAGAATAATTCCATTGTCATTAACATTACACAATGCCCCAGTTGAACTTTGGCCTGGGCAGGACAAATCATTCACTACTAGCTTATTGCAAACAAAGATTTTATTTTGCGTATTACGATTGTGATATTAATTGATAATCATCGGTTTGCGCGTAATTGGCTTTGAATGAACAGAGAAACGAATTATACTAATATTTATTAATCTAAGTATTTCTTGTATTAACTTACCTACTTAAAAGTTACCAAACTTAAAGTAGCAATTCCTGTGATATAGTGCTTACATCTAACATTATGAATCTGTTATTGAGGATCCATAGTATTTGTTACGTATGCAATATTGATACCACAGGATAAACTGGTATTGGTTCGCAATTATGGCGAATGCGCCGGTCATATATAAATACACGGCCATTTAATTTAAAACAAAATGTGTATATAGTTGAATGTTTTGTATATCACGTTGAAACATTAAACACGATAACTCTTTATTATAGTAAACTTTGCTCCAGCGCTCTAATAAAGAGCTAGAAAAAATAAATGTAAAAACTTTTAAAAGAAAAATTGACTAGAAAATTAGAGCCTTCTATAACTTTATATTATTTATAAGTATTTACAACTAAACTTGGACTAGAAGCAAACATACTTGATTCTCACCCTGGGGTCCTGGATTTAATTCCCGACCGTAGCATTATCTTCTCGAAAATATAAATTGTGTTCTATAGTGTATTCGAATACTGGGTTCTATACATTGTCTCTAAATATATAGCCTTATCCGACACTTCAGGGATAAACATGATTGTATTGCTTGTGACGTTTAAATTCATTTCATAATAAACATATTACGTTACATATAAAGGCGTTATTATTAAATTTGTCTTAGGTATATCTACAAGTTTTAATTCCCTAAAATATTATTTTCATTATAAGTATTCATCAATATACCTATACTGTATTTTCTAATATATCTAACATAGTTTGTTACTTGTGGCTTTGGCTAACTAATATACTAACTGGTGGTGGTGTAGCTCCGTAGATCACGGGCGGCGTTCCGACGGGGCGCCAAGTACCGATGAGACAGTCGGCGGGCCCGCACCACAGACTCGACCAACAACCCATTGTATCCGCATCTCTGCCAGCAACCAGCGACTCTATCGACACCCTCACCACTACTACCGGCTCCCAACATACAGGTAAATATTAGCGAAAGATCGGTTAGGGCCATTGATCTACTCTCTTATTTCTGTTAAACGATAAAATAGGGATCCAAATATAATTAGTGTATTACCATACACAGGGTGTCCATCTAGTATGTTGCATAACTATTGATTGAAAGAATTTGAACAGAAAAGTTATTGATTTTCAGCACTACTAACGCTATTGTTAGTGTTCTGTATTAGGTACATGATTGGATAATAATCGACAAAGACATCCATATTGTTGGATATGTGTTTTTTTTAAAGCCTGATTTATACTAATGTCCTGACCAAATTTTTTATAGATTTATTCTACCACTCATCCAGGACAAGCACACGCAACACAACCAATCCTGGTGATATTGTCATTTGTCACAGCTGAAATCCTTACTTAGGAAAATGTAGTGGTTTACCTTGTTCTTCCCCAACCGCTCTACCATCTAGGTAGATTACAAACATCTCACAGCTTTCCAACAAAGAACCATAACGTGTTTTACTTTTGAACAATTTAATTAAAATTTTGTTGATATTTTTACAAATTTTTTTTGTTTGAAACAACTTGTATTTAATAGAACCAACTTTTAAAATTATTTATCTGGTTTTTAGAACTTCATCTACAAAAAGTTTATAATCTTATATTAAATATGAAAATCAATTACCTTAATTATATTATTTTCTAAATTATTTCATATTTTATTGGATAATAATTGTAACAGGTTTCCAGTAAAGTGCTTTATACAGAATCTTAAGTGCCTAGTTATATACAGGGTGTCCCACTTATCGTGCTTACCATGGGTATCTTGGAAATGTAGAGCTTATCAAGGATTACTATTATTTGCAAAAATATTTTAGTAAAATCAACTCGTTTTTGTCGTTTTGTCATTTTCATTTTTCCATTATAACGTTTATGTTTATGTGTTTAGTTCTGTACATCTGGGTAAAAAATGAATAGTTTTAATAACGAAGACAGAAATATGACATGGTTGCCTGCTACATACGGAATTAACGAAATTCAAGAAATTTTGAAAAACAAATATTTAAATTGTTTTCCAAAGTGTCCACAGCCACACGAGATAAATTATTACAATTAAAACAAAACTTTGACAGATGTCTATTTGAAACTATTTTGTACATGTCCTACTTGAAAATTAAAAGAATTCTTAATTTCTCAGTTTTGTAAAAGCCTAATATTATTTGAATGTTACGTAGGCACCTAATAAGTTTTTAATTAATAAATTAAAATATGTTTCGATTGTTTTTTGTTTTATTTCATGAAAATTAGGGAGGATCATAAAAAAAATCAAATAACTCCATTATTTTCTAAAATAAACCATTGTTGTAATATAAAATCATTATAAAGAGAATAAAGATTCGGTTCTAACTAAATCATAGCATGTATTTGAAAAATGAAAGTTGGTGTTAATATCTCAAAATTTAAAAAAGTTAGCAAAACTATTATAATTGTTTCAAAATCGGCATAAAAAAGTGCTCTAAGAAAAAAAACCGAATAAAAATATTTTCATAAAGGGGATAAAGGAAAAATAAAAATGACAAAATTCAGTTTTTTGCTTATGAAACAAAAACGAGTTGAATTTACTAAAATATTTTTGCACATAATAGTATGCCTTGATAAGCTCTACATTTGGTGTCATTTAACCTACCTTTGTATCCCTTACCGCGTTTCCAAGATACTCATAGTGAGCACAATAAGTGGGACACCCAGTATGTATTATGTTTAAATATAGGTGGCAAATCAAAAACTTTTTAGTCAAAAAAATAATAATAAACAGTGCCAGTTAACTGTATTCGAGAAATATGTTGAGGGTTAAAAAATAACAATGCTTCTAAAACTCGCCCTGTATTTATAATATTTTGAAAAAAATTGAAACAAAAAATCCTTTGTTAAGAATTACTCATTATCGCAATAATTAATACTAATTATTTGTGAGGTGAATTATAACAGGTCAATAATTATGATAATATACATACAATGTATTTTACGTAAAGTCTAGTTTTTATACAAGAGTCCACAAACATACATAAACTAATTATACATATAAATATATAGAAATTATTGTCATATGTAGAACATCCAAAAAGTGTGACTCTTTAAGTTTGTTTATTAAATTGGGTACCTAATTAGTCAAACACCCTGTATATTTAGTTTAAGTGATAAAATACCCAGACCTTTTAGACCTGTATTACATTAACAGCAAAATATTTATTGTTATTTCATAATATAATCCCAGCAATAAATGTTCAATAAACGTAGAGGCCTATTTATAAATCCTATTTGACTTGTTGATCAATCGCAGATACTTTTAAAATGATCCATGATTGCCTAGAAAAAATCTAATAGCAGTCACTGATTTATGAAACTGAAATACTCTTTGCTTTGTTCTCTCTGCTATTACGTGGATCTTTGTGCAGCTTTATTATCCTAAAAATACAACCCAGACATTTGTCTTTGTCTCTTTACCTTTAAACTACATTTATTGGACATACTTGTTTCTAATACCACATTCGTGCACGTTGTTCTATTTATTAATAATACCAGTTATTTCAATGAATTTATTTTACAGAAGTATACAACACATAAATACTCTAAAAATACGCCAGATTTTCTCTGATAAATTAAATTCATGCTCAAATACAATAAATTAGTATGCATCTACTTTACGTTTCATTCTGTTTAGGAAATGTTCAAGAAATATTTTATTTGTATAATAATCTTTTAAACGGATAGGTACGGTAATTGAGTTTTACTTGAAAACCACGGATTTAGCTACATTGTGCTGTTCAGTGTTTGCCCTTTACCTACATTTACTTAGGGACATTCCGGTTAATGTGCAGGTTAAGTTCAGTAAAAGTCATACATGTACCTTGTCAGCAGAGACCTAATAGGATCCTGAGAAACGCTGACCAATGATATATTAATTGTACCTATATTATGGTTTTTTTCAGCGGAATGGCAATGCATACATGCGAATATTTAAATGGTCAGTGCCTAAGACTATTGCCTAGTATATCTACTGAATTTTCTTTGGACAAATCGAGGGACAAATCACTATTTTATTTATATCTGGTGCTGAAAACTAGTTTATTCGCACACATTTAGTAAGAATTTAGGTATAATGTGTCGCTTAAAACAGAACTATTGCAAGTAACAAACTGCAAGTTTTGCAGGAGAAGCATTCATTATTGAATGTTCTGTAATAACGCGGATTTTTTGGACGAAAAAGCATTAATATCATGCCCCCAAAAGATAATAACAAATAAAAATTACATATACACGGCTGCAAAGGTTTTTTGTACAGAACTAAGTGTTACTTCATCCAGCAGCAGTTACTATTGCTATACATATACCACAAATACAGGGTGAATACCAATATATCATTTTAATTTTAAGGGATGGTAGGTCCCTTAATGGTAAGGCCATATACCAAAAATAAAAAATATATACCCTGTAGTTTTCGAGAAAGAAAATAAATTAAAATACATCAACATTTTCAGAACTTCGTAACTTACCTATCTCAACAGAAAATAAATCAGGATAGGTCTTTGCCTCTGGCATTCACCTTGTTTGTTGCAATCATAAATTCACTAGTTTTTGTCACTGTCAATTAACTTGTCTCCGACCGCAAATTTATAACATTAGAAAAGTGGCGGCCTGTGTTGCATTTATAATTTTTTTTCCTGTGTAATGTTGCAGGTGGTCGAATATGAAAGACCGTCGAACGGCGGCTTAATTTTATTAGACGTTTTTTGTCGCGTTTTTTACGTTAGAACTTGGAGTCTGTGACTTGGATACAAGGCATGTTGTTCACCCCATAAGTGGGTCAGTAGAGCGACAAAGCGGTACTCAAAAGTTTACCAGAATTTTACGTAGGGTAGGTCAGTTTTTCAACTTTCTTTTTTATATTTTTTTATTGGTAATTTGTGTTATAAATAACAACAGAAACCCCCTCTTAAAATTAAAATGAGTTGTTGTTATTCACCCAGTATATCCTGATTTGGACTACACCCAAAACTACAGTAAACATTTTTAATTTGCCAACAGCTTCTACGAAGTTCACTTTTTTCTTTGGAACGTGGTCCTAATGTTGGTAATATGGTTATTGGTTAGAGGCTTGATATTATAATTAATATAACTTATGAAGGACTCCTTCATAAGTTCCCTTCAAAAATATAAAGACGAAAATGTCAAAACTGTGAAACTATAAAGAAATTGTATATTCATTCAAATGGGATGTTTTAATTTAAATGAGATTGAACGTTTTTTTATAAAAGAAATTACATATTTTAGAAATTGGTTCAGGGCAAAACTAATTTTTTAACAGAAAATGTTTACGCTGTAAAATGTTTCTGTCATCATCCATTACTGATGATGATTGAAATTATCGTTGGATCATCAACGGCTAGTTAGGAGTAGTTACGATGACCGCATAGGTGGTAATATGTATTACAAACAATTTTTGTTTTCGTGGCTTTATTTAAAAAATTATTTCTACTATTTTATCATAATGAAAATCAAATAATAAGTTTTTTTGGGTTTAGTACTCAATGGATTTTGGGTTTGACGGTACCGTTGTTGAATTGGTCTTGAACAATTGTATTTAACTGAGGGGGTGCTTCAGGGTGAAAAAACAGACTTTTTACAAGAAACTAATTTCGAAAGATTAGAATGCACCTAGGTATTAAATTTGTTGGTTAAAAATCAGATAAGTTATTTTTTATATAATTTATGATGATTTAAAGTTAATCGAACCACTTGGCTCTAAAAAATCAAGTCGGCGTAAAACTCACCAAAATAGTTCTACTTATTCAGAATTTTCCCATGATTCTGAAAATGCAGTAATATACAGGTGTTATATTTAAAAATCAAGATTTGGTGTCACTTCTGGCTAAGCCGAAAGCTTGAAAAAATCTCCAAATACGTCAAAATATGACATTTTACGTCTATATTAACTATGTCGAATTTTATTTTGATATCTTGAAAACCAAGGTGCAAAACAAGAGTGCTAGTGATATCGTTGTCACCCGGTAGGTATAATAATTTTAAAGATAATAATTTCCAAGAATAGAGTCCATAACACAACATAAAGCAATATAATGTAATGTAAGAAAAAGCCATTTGTAGCAATAAGCAGGTCGTGATAAATTTATTTAGAAAGGAAATCTCATCATTATACCTAGTAAAAACACCATCCACGCACCGATTTGAAGTTCCAACAAGTGGATATACATATACATTAACAATTCAGATTCCTCAAGCGTATCTTAATCAGCCATCTAAGTTAGTGACTTATTAGGGAATCACTGTACTAGGAATCAAAGTTGGATAGAAATGCCCAGACCCGAGGCATCTCTCAAGTTCGGTTATGTAATGAATATAGGTATAATTAAATTTTGCTTTAAGTTACACTTACAGGGTCCGACAGAATGATCTGCCAATTTTGAAACAATAATGATATGATCATTGTTGATTTTTTTATTAAAAATAGGGACTATAGGGAGATCATTCTGCCAGACCCTGTATTAACCCAATAGAAATATGCACATCAGCTTGCAACCGTAATAGACCTACTACTTTGGATATTCTTTTTGAATGCCCGATTTATGCTTCAATCTCGCATAAATGGAATATACTAAGTTACGCTTCTTCATATTTAATAGTATTCTGTGTTTTTAGAATAATATTAAGTAATTGTATAGTTAAGTTCCGCTGTTTCATTCAAAATAACTTGCGTGCATGGTCAAATTTATAGTATAAATAATTAATGATACACAACGAGATACTAAAATCCTGGATTTAATGTATAAAATCAGCAGCTTAATTTGCGATTTGGTGTTTTTTTAACCTAATTAGCGATTCATGTATTATTTATTGTTGAATATGATAAAGCAGACCTAAAAATGTTTGACTTCACTCTACGTTTTATTTGCTTTCATAAAAATTTGTTATTATCTTTGTTTTTAATTTGTTAAGTAACTAGTTTGTTTCCTTATAGATAACTAACACTTTTTAGTTTATTAATTTGATATCTACATAATTGACCGAATATACAGAGTGGTCTGGTTTCCAACACGAAAACTACAGGGAACGATAGAACATCGAAAAATAATATGAGTTTGCTTATAAACATTTGCCTCTAAGACGCAAGACACGTTGAAGTTTTTATTTTTAAATTATTTTTTTTAAATATCACTTAAACGAACGACAATATAAAAAAAATGTGATGATATAAAATATCTCGTGAAGCACTAATATTTCCCTATTACAAAAGTTTCCGAACATCACCAGTGGCGTCAAACTGGTGGGTAATGACCCTTTTTCCTACCAGAACTTTTATGCCACTGGTCCTAGCCACAATTTTTTGATTCTATGATATTTTTTCTACAAAAAGCCTTTCTTGTAATTCTTTCATAGGATGCACGGTATTCGAGTAAATTGCTAAAACCCTTAGACAGATGCTTGAAATTAGATTCATTTTTAAAAATCCCAATAGCCGTACATAAAATACATCAAAACTATGTCAGGATTTGTTATTAGTAGTTATTCTAGTTTTTTATCATTTAAGAATTTCTGATTTTTTTTTGATAATAAAATGTATCTTATTGCCTAAAATCCACTTTATATTAGGTAATGGTAGAATTGGATGAAGTTTTATTGTTTTTCGTTATAACCACAATTTTTATGTATTTTATGCACGGCTACTAGGAATTTTTAAAATTAATCTTAAGAGTCTTATATGTCTGTATATACCCACTTAAATCGTAGTTTTCGAATATCTTGTTTAAAACTTATCCAATTTGAATGCAATTTTTATCAGATTAATCTAAAATATGTATAAAATGTCGGAAAGTAATTTTTTTCTTCAAAAGAAAAATTTTTTGCATGCATTTTACATTTTTTATGGCCAAATTTACTAACTTTCCGACATTATTCATTGCGTCTAACTTTTAAATTCATTTTCCCCAACTCTTAGTATGAGCTGTAAATTAATTTATTCGAAAAATAAAAAATGCATATCTATGCTTTAAAAGTGCTGCCATCTCGCACGAATTTGCGAAAACACATATGCACCTGCTGTAACCTGCAGTCGCGGTAGTTTCGGTTTGATTGCATCATGTTAAACTGACCTGTGCGGGGTGTGTTGAGACTTGCATCGGATACAGACCCTTAAACTAATTTCCAAGCACATGTCGATGGTTTTTAGCAATTTACTCGAAAACGGTACATCCAATAAAAATTTACAAGAGAAACTTTTGGTACTAAAAATATCATTGAATCTAAAAAAAATAAACGTTTGTGGCTAGGGCCAGTGGCAATTCTACAAAATGAAGTAATTTTATTAATGGCATATGTATTTGAATACATTTTTTAAAGCCTCTTTCAAGCCTCTTACATTATTATTGGCTTTCTATCATTTTAGGAAAAAATATGTTAATAACAGTTACGAACAACTCGAATGTATTTCTGATTCATATTCACTTTCTAAAATATACAGAGGCCAAAACTAGTTTTTAAATTTATAACTTTTTTAATTGAATTTTTTCAATTCAAAATTTTTTGTATGTACACATCCCTATAAATCCTCTGCTTGCTTATAGCTGCTAGCTACTATCAACCACTCTTTGGTCTCTCATGTGTAATTATTGAAAACTGACCGTGTGACATGTTTACTAAGTATATCCTTTGTGTAGGAATATTACTGCTGTTAGGCTAAATAAGATACCCAAGGAACAATTTTAAGATTATTAGGCATCTATTAAGTTTTATAGCGGTTTTAAAGAGGTAAATAAATATATCTTAACTTTAATAATGCTTTAGTGTATACTGTTTACTCTTTAAGCTCATTTACTCTGAGGAATAAACCTTTAAGTACTCCTAAAGAGAACACTTTAAGCCTATTTGGACCTAAAAATCATTTGACTTTGTAAAAGATTTATTATGATCTTGGATGTGGCTACCACAAATCAATCTAAACTTATTAAGGTTTTAAGGGATGTTTGGTTTATACTAGCTTAATATAAAGTTTATAGTTTTATGACTCATTTCTAAAGATACTTTTGAGGACCCATTAAAACTATTTATTAAGACTAATAGATCTTCAGTGCAATATGCCGTATAAAATGCTTTTATAAAGAACAAACTAAAACTGCTCTTAAAGATCAATTACTAAGGTCTTTATAAAAGTTTTATAAATCGAATAGCTTTAATCAACTCACTTTGACTAAATATAAGGCAAGAAGGTACTTCTATTATACCTTTATAAGACTATTTTATCTTACAGAATATACAAAACAAGGGAGTGGGCATTCTCCTACATGTTTTTAGTGACATTATTATAGGTGGTGTAGAAATACGTGTGTGCTGCTCATTTTACTTATTATATGTTTGTGACAGTTTCCCTTTTGTTACACCTATGTACATTTGTTTTCTTGTGTGAGGTTATGGATTTCTAGTTTAGAGAACGCAAGAAAGCTCGAACAACTTAAATAGATAATATATATAATAGTATTAATAACTACAAGCTAATGTCATTATCCTAGTCAACACACATTTTAATTACTTATTTATTTAGAAAATAAGTTTGTACTATATATATTATAATTCTTTTTATCATTTTCTTGTCGGCTTTATTGGTTTAGAAACACCCTAGCGAAAAATTAGATATGTTCTGTACTGAGATCAAAACATCGGAAGAAAGCAACCAGTAAAACCAGAAGTATTTATGCAAGAGTAAATAGACTTATTTAAGACCAAATGGTGCGCATGTTGCATTTGCCCAGAGTGTTTAACCAAAAAAAAAGCTAGATGTTCAATAAAATTATTTTTTTAGACAAATATGTTTTATAATGGTTCTAAATTATTAAAATAGATTTTATCACGCTTTCCACCATATTTTTAATGAGTGGGAGAACCCACCATATTGGAAAAGTCGTAGAGACAAAAAATTAAAATAGATATTTTAAAATTTATGATGTACTTCTTGTTAAAAATATATGTATATATTTATTTTTATCACTGCGCAATTAAATGTAACTAAAACTGTAATTATTTTGAAATATTTTTTATTAAGGATAGATTTTTGTTAATATTAATTAAAATGGTTTTGGTTAAATAACTTAAGGTCCACGATTTTTTTCAAGGTACCTTCATCAAGTTTATCGAAAAAGTGAAAAGCGTTTGAGAATTTGACGACGTAAGCGAAGTTTACCATCAGAATTTTCATGATGCACGTTTCCTCGTTTTAGAATGTGTTGTACATAAATAGACTTCTATGATGTTCATTTGCTTTCATTTCAATATTATTGTTATTACGTCTTATCAAAGAGATTTTTAAGATCATTTAAAGAAAATGTGTTCTTACATTAAGAAACATTAAGGTCATATTAATTTATCTCGAACTTAAAGAGGTTATATATAAAACAATACAAATCCTTAAAGTTTTAAAACAGACTTAAAAACAAGTCTTAAAAACGTTATCCAGATTTAAAAACAGTTTTATAATACTCTTAAGGAGAGTTTTCAGAAGACTGCAATAAGATTATGTGGTTTTAAAAATGGTTTTAATAATAGTCTTGAAGAGCTTTATAAACGGTCCATTTATGGCTTAAAGCGGTTTTATAGTGGCATTGAAGAGTCTTTTTAGAGTTAAATGATTTGTCACTGGTTTTACATTTTACACTTAAAGACCTCTTGTAGGCTATTATAAAACATAAATTGTTCCTTGGGTACAGAAATATTTATGTAGTAATTCACTAACTATGTCCTTGCCTTTTTAATTATTTGTTTATTGATAGTATTTACCAATGAAATTTGTTAACAGTCAATAGCAATATCTTATTCCATTATCATAAATGGTATAACACCACCAAGTATATTAATTAAAGTGACTATAACTTTAACTAGAATCTAGAACCATACAAAATGTTTATATTATTCGTTAAAGGATTCTCTAAACTTTTACTAACTTCTGCATAATTCAGTTCAACTATATAGACTTTACTACGTCTCACAAACTTATGCAGTCTTGCGTTTCTCACAGTTAATTTTTAATTAAGTTTACTTAACTTTCCCCTAACTTCTCATTTGGTACAGATGATCCTTTGGCAGAAGATTGTATCTCACTGGGCCTAATGCATTTACCTAATATTGAGGAATAACAAAATATTGGTTTTTAAATTATTTTGCAGACTTTATTTGTTTAATAAAGTTGTCGATCCATATTTTATTTTTTTAGTATGGATGAAAAGGGCTATCCAAATATCTAAAAATATACAGGGTGTTCCGTTTAAAAAATGTGACTATGTGGCGCACCCTGTATATTCATTAAAATAGATGCAGACTCATAACATATATATATACAAAAACTTGGTAAAATCTGCTACAGATCTATTTTTATTTTTTTTTCTAGCTATATTTTTAAGCAAAATAAAAGGGTTTAAAATGTAGAATTTTCAAACGATCACCTTGTACATGGCATGTAAATATCTCTTGGAAAAATAAGTATTATTAGTCCACCAAAAAAACAGCTGACCCTGTAGAATTGTCTTGACTCTCCTTGTATATTCAAAAATGATTTCTGGTTATAAGAATTCGAGATAACGAATATGACACACTATTACACCACCGTGTATATCAGGAGGTGCAAATATATAATTTAAGATAAAATAAATCATACCAATACAAAAAATGCATAAATGTGTGAAAATAACTACTGCTTCCAGTAAACGCCAAAAAGCCAGTTGAAAAACTACATGAAAGAATTATCATTTTGAAGAAAATAAATGAAAATTAACATGAATAATATGCAAAACGTTGAATGAACTTAAAACCTACAAAAATCTTCATGTTATCACCCCATCCTCAAATAATTGGTGTTCTGTTAATTATGAAAACTGCCCACTTGTACTTTAATTGCAAGGTAATAATTATTTTGTAATTTCATTAATTAAAATATTGTTTGAAACTGACTCTACCTTGTCTGGCTATTTCCGTAGAAGTGGCCATAACGACCTTTAGAACTTTATATATTAATTATCATTACGACGATATGGAAACTTGGCTCCATTAATCAGCAAGTTAGCATAGCCTACGGGATTCGAACCCAGGTGCATTTCCTTATCTGCCGTCCGATAAGCATTAGCATTCTCACCGAAGGGATTAAAATTATTCTACTTTGGATGAGAATATTTCCTCGACTAGAATGAAATATTTCGCTATGTTTTTTGGATATGATGAGGATGATCAACTGAACTACAAATCCTGTTATATTTGTGTTGCGCGTAGAAATGCTGGATTGATTTTAAGGAAAGATTCACATTTTATTACTCAATTTCTTCAAAAGGCAACTTGACAATATATCACTTTAATTTTGATTTTAGAAGCAGTTACAAAAATTTAAATATAAAAATGATTAGTAATATATCAACTGAGAGCATTATTTCTACAATTGGTACTTTATCAAGCTTTTTATTTCTATTTAAGGGTTGTCAAAAATTTGCCAACTAAAGAAATATATAATGGCAACAACATACATTACCAAAATCTCGAAACCTGCTTGGATTTTTATATTCCTTTACTCAACATGTATAGTTCAGTGAGGATGTAAAATTGTTCTTGTAGTCTTGTAATTTTTTTTTATAAATTTTTTTTAATGAATCAATAGGTGAACATGTAAACCCTGATATTATTTTCCTTCCAAATTTGGTTGCAGAATATCCTTCAATTTTAAGGCTGAATTTTAACAATTTAAAAACAATTCAGTGCTAAGTCTATTATTTCTTCAGTAATTCTAAAATGTGTAATAACCTCATATGAGAATCAATTTTACCAGACAGAATCATAAGACGACAAATCGTATTCTATAAAAAGTTAAATTAAAAGGAAAATATTAGAAGCAATAATCGATAATAGATTTATTCTTCTTAGTGTATACGTATCTGCCATTTGACATACTTACCAAGAGGTAAAACTTTGTTTCAGTTTCAGCGGAGGTAGTCGAGGTGGAGGAGCATGATGCTGGCTCCGATGGTGAGTCCGAAGCGAGGGAGACGCTCAAGCTGACCGCCCGCGGTCGTCCCGGCGCGCATACACCCCCGCGCAGACGATCCGGCGCGCGTGATGAGACGAAGAAAGAAATACAAGACGATGATGAAGCCACTCTCAGAGAGCTGCTTATTAGGTACCCCATACATATTCTAGGGGCACCCCCTAGAATTAACTCAATCATGCATACACTGCCATAGAGTCTACTTACATACCGACTACTTATCTACTTCCTAAAACGCTCATCTAATTATAATACACACACACACACTAGTTAATAATACTGCTTCTGAAGTAGTATTTGAAAGTTTTCGTTACTCTTTTGTTCTTTGTTTTTGGTTTTGTTTTATTTGTACAGCGGAACTCTGAAATATCTGCAAACTGTAAAGTAGGATAAGATCAATTGAAAACAAGTTTAATTAATCTCAAATTTTAATTAGGAAATAAACGTGGGATATGGGCGTACTCAGTATTGTTCAAGAATAAGCAGCTTTGTACGTTGTGGAATAGTAGACTAAATTTAATTTACGGCATATTATTTATTCGCAAAAAGATGAAGGTGTAATAGTACAGTAAAATATTTTTGTCTACGATCGCTATTAATAGACGGTTTTAGAAGTTTAAACGAAATAAAACATACATATTTTGGGGAAGCATGTCAAAAGTACCTAGTGTCCTAAAACTTCTATCATTGATAATTTTTTTAAGTTTACTGAAACAACAGATCGAATTGTAATCAATGGGAAAATGTCTATAAACGAAAAATACTTATATAATTCTTAATTGATTAACTAAATTTTCTACAATATACATTGTTGTATCGCTTCCTTCTTCTCAAAATCGCATCTAGAGGTTTGTACATACCTACATATAAGTAATAAAGCAATTAATTAATTTATTCTATTTAAATTAAAAATAATTATTTACTTATCTATGTTCACTCCAGCTCTGATTTTGGATTTTGTAGCACTTATCCAAGATTATAAGTTTCTATATAGGTCTGATATAGTTGTTCTATGTTCTAATACTGAAGCTTAAGATTTTTTGATCCTATACTCTCATTATTCGTCCTATTATCATCAATTGAACCCCTTCCTCCTCACAAGGCAACTGTACAGTCATTGCAAGCTTTGACTACTTCTTCTGTCGCAGAAGATCTCCAGAAGCAATTAAGCCTATAGCAATTGTAAGTATGGCCATTCATATAAAAAATTGTGTCCTCCATTACACTTCGAAATATCCCTTACCCTTATTTTGGTTATCTGTTTATTTATAGTACACCTTCCTTTCAGGATTCCCACTGCACATCTCGGTTGTATTCCACTCAATTTGTTGGCTTGCTTTGAATAATTCTGTTAGTTTTGCCAACAATTCCATGCAGTAAATCACCTTTACTGCCTCCAGACTTTTAAGGGCTACTAGGATGACAGCGATGATGTCATATCCCTGCTCCAGTACTACTGGGTATTATTAATACATCATTATGTGTATGGCTCCGTTTAATTGCCTTTGCAATTATTTTGTTCTGTATGCTTCTCTTGAAATCGTCCTATATTCATTGGTTTTCAACCTATATGCCACACAGTATCTGAGTATCTGCTACCTAATGTAGTTGAGGTAAGTCTATGCAACGCACCAAATTTTCTTATCGTCTTCTGTTTTTACTTTGTAGCACCAGATCACCAGATAAGTTGGTACCATTCTTGATTGTAGTCTCCAGTTCTTACCCACCATAGTTCTTCAGGTCCCACCTGGCAGTGTTAATCATTTTATCTAGATGAGCTCTAACGGTAAATTTAATGTCTAAAGCCGGCCAAAGTGACGCCATCTGCATATCCCTGCTAATCGTTGTTCCAATTATACTACGAGTTCATCCATCATCAGACACCGTAAAGAGTGATCAAACCCTATTGTGAGCCCCCTGTAGTTTTGAACACCTCTTCTGATGTAGATTACAGCATAAACTGAATTTTCATCCATCATGTTATCAATTATCTAATATTGCATTTCCTCACTGCTTTACTTACAGAGTCAAATGAGGTGTTGTGAAAATCTGCCTTTATTTTTAGAACGGCCCCCATGCCTATACCGTCTTTATAGCCAGTCCTCTTTCTCCTTGACGAAGAGGCTCATGTATCACTGATTCGCAAGATTTATCCACTTGAGATGCGTATTGGTTCAGATGTGGAAGTTGTGCTCTCGTAATATCATTTCTGATATGTATATAAACCAGTTTCTGTAAGGGTCACAGAAGAAATTATGTTAGGCTGATGAGCCGGAAGGATTAGAATTGAGCGTAGGTATCAGGTCTATGGTTTTGGTATAAATTCCACGTTTACTGTTCGTCAGCCGGTTGGCACATGTCTCAAGGCCAAACTAACCCTGGATACTGCGCACAGGGAAGTTTCAAATGTGTTTTATTTCTTGTTTAAGTAAATAGCCCTAGATATATTGCATCCCCGATGACTTGTATGACATTCAAGCCATAAATGATTATCTTAGCAAATTTCCGGTGTTTATCTGACTCCGATTAAGCCGCCAATGTTTTGTGAAATAGCCACACTGCTTGAAAAGCGTCTCTATAGGTAAGTCGAGAGGTTCCTTCCTTAATTCCATCTATGTACTAGAATTCACGGGAGTATTCTTCGTATATCTATTTCGTATCGCTTCCTATGGATATTAACTAGGTACCTGTTTAATCTCATATGATACATTTATGGTTAGTACACTTTCAGAAAGATTGCTTCTTTGTTTTACAATTCTCTTTCTTTGCTTGATATGCATTATTTATAAATGACTTTGTTTAGGCTTTATACAAGCATAATAATAACAAACATATCCAAATTGATATACTTATATTGATGTTTCATCTCTAAACATGCTATTATTAAATTCATTGGACTATCTTTAATACATTATGAATATTGGATTAAAAATTATAAAATTCAAAACGTCTAAAAACAAATTATTAAAATTTTTTTTTTTTAACTCACCACAAAATTCATTCATTATGGTCACCAATTAAAAAACGAAGTCCTCAAGAAGATGTACATATTCTTTCGCTATTAGTAGCTCATCAGGTGGACGATTAGTCTCGCAAAACAAAGTTATTTACTTGAATTTACATTTTACAATTAATAAACTGCCATGTAACCATAAGAAAGAAATTTCTATAATTAATGCCGCCTACATTTTCATGCTTTCTTATAAAATACTCTACCTCTCTTTATTCGAGACTTGTTATATACATCTATAAACAACCTTATTCAAGCCTTATATTGGCACAATAATAACTACATCAATAAATATATTAGATAATTTTGTTATTATTGGGCCAATATAAGGCTTGATTAAGGTTGTTTATAATAGACAACAAGTCTCGAATAAAGAGAGGTAGAGTATTTTATAAGAAAGCATGAAAATGTAGGCGGTATTAATTATAGAAATTTGTTTCTTATGGTTACATGACAGTTTATTAATTGTAAAATGTAAATTCAAGTAAATAACTTTGTTTTGCGAGATTAATCGTCCACCTGATGAGCTAATAATAGCGAAAGAATATGTACATCTTCTTGTGGACTTCGTTTTTTAATTGGTGACCAATTTTGTGTGGAGTTAAAAAAAATTGTTTTTAGACGTTTCGAATTTTATAATTTTTAATCCAATATTCATAATGTATTAAAGATAGTGCAATGAATTTAATAATAGCATGTTTAGAGATGAAACATCAATATAAGTATATCAATTTGGATGTTTGTTATTATTATGCTTGTATAAAGCCTAAACAAAGTCATTTATAAATTGCAACTTTGGTGTAAAGATATCTACTATACTGGCTGTTTTCTTCGTATTAACGTAGTAACAGTGTCTAATCTTATACGAAGCTTTTGAGAATTATATTACTCTTTATGCAAACTATTTTGATTCTATACAAACACAAAAATATTCGTTTTATATCAATTGCACACTTATTTCCTAATCTAACCTATTTACTAACTTATTTTAATCTTTTATAAAGCAACAGTAAAATCACAATAATAATAATCTAATCAAAGATAGGCGTTTAACTTTTGAACTAAGTAGTACTTTTCTTACATTCATAACACTGTTGGAAACATTTTCATAGACCTAGTATTTTACTCCTTTTTACAAAATTTTGTCCACTAATGATAACCAGTACCTCTATTTGTTTAATTTATAAATTCAAAAACTTTTTAAATAAAACTGGGCAGCATTAGAACATAGTCCATGTAACCTAAACTTCAGTTTGCAGATATTAACATATAAAAATACAAATATATATTTACATTATATTTTATATTTTGTTTTGTATAATAATTTAATAAATTTCTATTTTTTTATCATTCTGTTTTTTTAATTAAACATTTTTCTATATAGTATAGATATCATTTCATAATTTTATTATTTGCCATTGTTTGTTTGTTGTTTCTCGACCTACACTTTTATTACGTGACACGGTCGAAACAATAATTTCAAAAATAACTGACCACAGAAGATGACTGCACTTATGTAATCAGCCAGTTGTGCATATACACCAAGTTCAGCATAACCTACGAAAAGCCTCAACTCTGAAATAATTCAGAGGTTTATTCAAATCGGAAGCAACGTCTCTCGATGTATCTTGAACACAACGAAGATTTGCGTCAGTGCATTTCAGGGCATTGAATTTAAAATGGAGCATAAATCGCAGAACCCAAAAAGGTTTTCAGCTGTCTCGTTGCCTCTGTATACCCGAAATAAATTTGCATGTTTACCGCGGATTTAAAAAATGCTACATGCAAATATTTTTGAAATTCTTTGTCACTGCTCACAAATTGAAACATATTTATAACTAAATTTAGTCTCGTTATATTGTTGTTGTGCATAACATAATCGGACTTTTTTAATTTAAGTTTCTTTATTTGTGTAGAGAAAATCACCCTGTACAATATTTTTTTCAAATTATATGGGAAATTATAAAAGCCCATACATCAGTAAACAAAAGCATGTGAACAGATATTTTGCCGCACCTTTATTGATTTTTTTACAAGCGATTTTGGCGAAATGGGGAAATGAAAGATACAAAATTTTAATTTGCTTAACTAAAATATATCGTTGGGATCATGATGAAAAATACGTCGTCAAGGGATCTTCTATCATCCTTAGAAGTATGTATAGTTCGTCATGAAACACCCTGTATAATTATTCCCCAACCACTTGGATGTAATGAATTTTTTTGTTGAAATCATACCATCTGTAGATGCATATTGAAAAAATCGCTTCACTCAAAATTATGAGAATAAAGAAAAAAATATGGGAATACTAGTTTCGAATTTATATTTTTGAATCATTTTCACTTCCTAAAAATATACAAGACGACCAAAAATGATTTTTTTTAATTGAATTTCCTCAATGTTTTCAAATGGAACCCCATGTATATTTTTCAACGATGTGATGTAGAGATGAAAAACAAATATTTTTGTATGTACATCCCTTTGTCTATTTGTAACCATTTTCGATTTATTGAGCAATAAGTACAAAATTCAAAAATAACTTTTTTCGAATAATTCAACTGGAAAAATTAGTATTCCACATGTTGCCCATTTTGGTTGACACACATCTCTATGCCCTTTTGATATGAAACAATTTGGTGGGACCGTTTCCTCCAATACATTGAGGTGGGTAGATAGTATTTAGTTCGTCCCTTACTGTAATGGTTATTGGAAATTTTTTTGTTGTTTTCGGAATTCTACAAGCAATAAAATCTCAGTCCTCCTCGATAGACTTGTGGACACTGGAAATGTAGAATACAAAAAAAATGAAACAATAAAACTTCTTCTCTATAATCTATTCATTTTCTGGAGAACTATCTGTTACAATTAATTGGTGATCTTCCTAAAAGGATTCGAATATGGAATATTGTTTCAGCAAGATGGTGCTCCACCATATTATGTAAATGCAATAAGAGACCACTTAAATAATATCTACCCACTTCAATGGATTGGAAGAAATGGTCCCACTAAATGGCCTGCTAGATCCCCAGATATTACAAAAATAGATATCTTTTTATGGGGATACGTGAAGGAAACTGTTTATAAAAACACAGTTGTTAAGTTGCTATTATACGATTCAATTTTAATTTGAACTATTGTTCTGAAATTTTAATTGTCCTAGATCCATTCATTTTAATTTTAATTTTAATATTGACACTCTTATTGTAATAATTATTCCCTTTATAATTTTTTCTGCCTATGTATTGACTTGTAAAATTGACTTGTGTAAACACTGTATAGTGTATATGACATCAATAAATCTACTCTACTCTACTCTACTCCACCTACAACAGTTCAAAATATGAAGGAAAGGATAAAAACTGGCTTTAGATCTATCACACTGATAATTTTCGGAACAGCATAAACCTTATTTCGAAAGCGTCAATCAAAATGGCAACATGTGGAGCACTTATTATAATTTCTTCTGTTGAATTATTTGAAGGGTCTCTATTTTTTAAGTTTACTCTTAAATTTTGTACTTATTGTTTAATAAATCGAAAATGGTTACAAATAGTCATAAGAATGTACATAAAGAAAATGGTCTTTCTCATTTTTACATCACATCGTCGAAGAATATACAGGGTTTCCATTTGAAAAAATTGGGAAAATTAAAAAAGTTCTAAATTGAAAAACCATTTTTGTCTACCCCCTATATTTTTACTAAGTGAAAATGATTCAAAAACATTAATTAGATGTCTCGTAATTAGTATTCACATTTTTTTTTATAATCTCATAATTGTGACTGAAGCGATTTTTTCAATATGCATCTGCAGATGGTATTATTTCAACAAAAAAATTCATTATATCCAATTGGTTGGAAGATAGTCAATAATAATATAGAAGAAAGGAAAAAGGCTAAAAAAAATGTACTGATATACATAGCATTCCGTTATATTTTGGCTGAAATAAAGTATTTCATAATTACTATTTAAGGCTGATCATAGTTAATATTTCGTCAGCACACACAACTTTAGTAAGCGCTGCTGAGCAAGATTTATGCAATGCTAATTCTACAAACTGTTCAACAATTGAAAAGTTAAACATTTTACATCTAATTATTTCGAAATTACTCAACTAATTCCTAATTACGTGCCTCTCAAGCAGATAGATAATGTTTATAATTTAAGTAGGAGGCAAAACATCTATAATAAAATTGTACAAAGACGATATTTCCTGTAATTCAGCACACATCGTAAACAAATAACTATTTTTACCATTTAATTTTGTGAGCCAGGCCGTTAGTTCCAAACAGAGGCAATAGAGCTCCATTTAAAAAAACCTGCAGGCTTATGGTACAGCTAATTCATCATCTGTGGTCAGTAGCAATGTGTTAGTGCACTTAATCCAGTTAAAGCACGCTCCCTGACGGGCTGTGTTTCCAAACTATAGGTGGAAGAATGTCAAACCATGCCATCGAGATGTTGACGATGATGATGCCGCGTCGCAGTCGAGCACCGCGCATTGTACATTAGTACAGACAGAAATAAGAAGTAAACGGATATTTCGGAAGGTTAAAGGATACCTAGGGAGGTGTCCACTGTAGTTTGGAACACAGCCATGGTATCCTTGCCTCCCAGGTACTATAAGCTTTTGCAATAGGCGCTATACGCTATGCTTGTGCATGTGCATGTTAAATCATGGCCGTCTTTTTTCTGTTGTCATTCATTTTTGTTTCATACATCATTGTTCAGGCATGACGTATGAGTATGTAGTTTCCTTAGGGTATCTAAAAATGATATTAGACATCGTGAATTCTATGAAATTAATTTCGTCTCTTTCTACCCTATTTTTAATATTTGTCACAGGTTCAATTCTAAAGGTGGTAATTTTACTGAGATATTTATCTGAGGGGGAATGTGGGTTTAATGTTTTATTAATCAGTAGGAATATCTGCTAATAATATTCACAATTAATAACAATGTATTTTGCAGACGATTTTTGTATCCTTTAATTGTTCAAAATTTTATAGAAGTTGTGATGTCTATTAATTGGTATTGTGATTTGATGTAATAAAATGTGTTACGTCTTGCAAATTAGTAATTTGATTACATTTTTAGGCAATTCAAAGGCAGGGGAAAATAAAAGAATAATTGGAATTATTTGGCTCAATAAGTTTTAAATTTTATTTCTCCTTTCATCTTGTTTGCCTAAATATTAGTGTGGACATTAAAAGCAATGTATAAATTAATAGATTCTGGCACCTATTACATATTTTAAAAGTACTCTTGGTTTCACATACTATTCACAGGTAGCCACTAATAGATAAAATTCTACAATAATAATAGTACATGCATATAAAAGCAATTGGCATGATTTATTCTTATTGGCACTTTTTTAACTAAATTGATGTTTTTTGTATACAAATTTTCTTTTAATATTTATAACTATTGCGCAAAATAAAAATTCACATACTCCTAACAATTTTGCTTCAGGTCTAAGCTGAAGTATCTTTAACGAATTGTTCTCTAATTCAAGAGTATAATGAATCAGAATCAATTGCAAAAATGCAACTTAATTAGCTTATAGATGGGACAAAAGGATTTGGTTTTATAAAATTATTTTTTGCCAGACGCCTCATTAAAGTTAACGAAGTAACTGTACTTGTTCTTTGGCATCTTTCGTTCAATATTTCTCCTTTTATTTTATTTGAATAAGTAATGCAAATGCTGTTTTTAAATATTGCAAAGTCAGAAAAAGAAATGAAAGAAGTTGCCAAAAATTAATAGTCTGACTGTAACGGGATAAAATCTGTAAACGTATTGGAAATGTATGAAAATAAAATAGTTGAAAGAAACAATACATTTTCCATAGCCACATCTCCAAGTGGGCCGTTACAAAGACATAGAAACAACAAGGGTAATCAAAGAATAGGAGCTCAAAGGCATTTTTACTTTACTTAAAACATAAAAGTTATTTTGGTCGGGATATGATAACCTATTTTCTATAGACCCTGGATATTAAGATTGAGACAGCACATACGATTATTTAGTTTCTTTTATTGTACCTAAAAGTATTTCTACATTCACAATTTCTAATAATCATTAAAAAACAAATTATATTGTTTTAATTAATGAATGGGTAAGTTGCAGTACCGTACAATTATGGACTTGCAGATTTCCTACCTCATTTTAAGGTAGTCGAATTTGGGACCAATTTTTCATTTTTAATATTTTAGGATATGTAACACTTAAAGTAATATACATATAAAAAATTACATGAAAAATGTGTAGTTTGCCAAAATCAACGATCCTCAATGATTGATTCATTGGAAGCTTGAAGAACGTTACGTACCAAATAGAATTTTATAAACATAGCTATCTTTTATTTTGTTAAATACCTTGATATGCGCATTTCTGATCGATGATAATAACATACACCACCTCATTTTTACGATGATTCAGTATTTTTGTTATTGATTTGTCTACCCACTGTATGAGGTAGTAAGAAACCCTTGTTTTTAAAACAGGTTGTTTACTCGTTTAATCCTTCTCTGAACAATAATATATCGTATTTGAAATCTTCTGATAGTATTTATTTACCTATTTTCCAATTGACACTCTTGACTTCAAGAGAAGATACTGCTGCGTTAAAAAATAAAAATGAATTACAATTTTTCAATTTAAATAAGTGCGACGAAACGCGCCTAAATAATCTGATTACAAAGGAGTGCATCCCCATAAATTGCTGGACGCAATGGTCAAAGAAAATGAAAGACCGCTTATTAAGCCTATCTTTTTCTTTATAGGATTTAACTCAAACCTAGATTGTATTTAATGAAGCAAATATATTTTCCGCTTTCTATTGCAACTCTATATCAAAGAAAATGACTTCGGTTATAAGTAACCCTTTGGGATTTACTTCTAATAGACTGAACTGTAAGCATTTATCCTTTAATGCTCTTTTGTTAGAAATCATAACTATATCTAGAAGTCCACTCAATGCGAAATAATGGTTACTTTTCAACTAAACATACTGGTTTACATTTAGTTATTTAAATGATTTCTTCTGATATCGAAATATTATGTAGCATACCATTTAATTTATGAATAATAATTACAATTTTATAGAGTCATGTTTTCTAATTGATATAATTAACTATACGCGTCCAATTTAATTAGACGGTATCTCACTAGATTTGTGCCCAACAACATGAATAGACCAAGGTAACTAGTAAAACAACACTACCTATTTCTCAGGACGGACTGCATTTCAAACAATCACCATGGTCTTGCCCGGAAACGTGCTCACCAAGTAAAGACCACGAAGATGCGAACGTTGAAATTAGTGGGAAGCATTTACTATTTACATTTGCCAGCTGTCTTCTAAGAGAAGTCGTTGAATAGGGTTATTTCATTCCACTGCACCACGTGCCAATAGAATCATGTCATACCAAGTGTAGCCATATTGTACCCACAATAAGTCTTAAGCGAGTAATAATGGCCTTGTCTAAATCCCTTATACAAACGCCTATGTTCGCACATCTGTGAGTTTTACTGTATGTACGGAATTAAACCAGGCCACGAAAATTGAAAACAAACCCCTCCTCGTTTTGACAAATATTTGATCTGATTACCGTTATATTGGGATTGCACAACAAACGTACAATCATAAGATGAAATTTCATAATTAATATAGTATAGTAGAGAAAATATTAGCTATAGGTAATCTATAATCTAAACTAGGTGCATTTTGTTTGGTAATGCAACTAAATGATTACCCTAAGCGTCTGTACTTTTGTATTGAAGTTAAGCCTGGATTCGATGATTCATCATCGAAACATAAAATAGTAAAACTGCAGTGCCTAAATGCGATAAAATTAAAGTGCAGTAATATCTGTTCGTAACAAGTCAAATCGGATATTTCAGTTATTTCCAATGTAGGCCAAAATTACCTCATTGTTAAGAATTGCGTGGTTTCCACAAAGAACGAACCTGCCATCCAGACTTGATTAAAACTAAATATGTCAATTAAGTCATGTTTAATTAACTCGATTGTGATAATGCTCGTTTGGTTAACGAAACCAATTCACAATGATTTGATGACTGCGGCTAAGAGTTTGTTTTTTGGTTTCCATCAATAACCTGCAGTTGGAAAGCTAATTAAGGCCCAGACATACATATCAAGTGATGGAGGGTTAGCGTGCTCACTTTCACAATTATCATTCCTTTGATTTAAAAGTTTACCATAATCACCCTAACAGGTACTATAATAGTAAGAAATCGTAAGTTTTACAACTTTGTAACGTGTACACAATTTTATTGTATATTATTATATTTCACGTATATTAGAAGTGTATTATAAAACTAGTGAATGACTTATCTCGTGAAATTAGTACGTAGTACATACGCAAATAGAGACACTTAAAAATATTAAAAGCCAACGAAGATATTAATACTTATCAAATTCCTAACTGAAGTTTTTCCTATGGCTGATTATTTTCCATAGACTTTTCTTAAAATCCACTTTTCTTCACTTTACCGAAAATATCAACTTCATGTTATTCATCAATTCAGATAACAATATTATCAACGGTAAATGTTTGTGTCAAGTCTAGTCAAAACGTAAGAAAAGCACACCTGCATGATCAATGTTGTGAACCGTCACTAATGCATGTAATGAACACCAGAGACCTCTATCTAACCCATTTATTTTTCACCCCACAAAATATAGTCTGCAGAAGCAGGTGAGCGTGATGAGCATGAACCTCAGCGCCAAACTAGACGAGCTGCAGCGCGGCGACCGACATCTTGAAACAACGGTTGCTCTATGCGAAATCAGAACACAGCTGCAGGAGTTAACCAAATCAGTCGAGTCTTGCCAATCGGAGGTGTCAGAAGTCAAAAGGGACATGGTGGCCATCAAGCATGAGTTGGATACGGTACAGCAGGTGAAGGAGGAAATTGAAGAGCTTCGAGAATATGTAGACCGCCTCGAGGAACACACGCACCGCAGGAAGTTACGTCTGCTCGAACAGGTTCGTTTCGTAGTTCAAGAGCATGAATTTTACGGATTTTCTTTTTTAAATAGGTTATTTTTGTTTTCGTGTTGTTTTCTTAATTACTTGATTTTTTAAATTCAGCAAAAATTGGACATTTTTTTTCTTCAGATATCCAGTATGTTGGCAATTTATACTTCTTATTTTTAACTGGGATAAATTTCTTATTTAATCAGCTTCAATTAGTTCAATTGCATGGAAAAATGAAAACTTATTTATTACGGATAAATTCTCTATATATTTTTTATTTTTGGACTCTCTTAGAGATGGTTTTTGTAAATAATTTCTATATTTTTCCCATATAATAAAATCAAATATGCTCCTCTGCATACACTTGAATTCATATTCTTACTGCTTACTGTAACTAATTGAAATATTCGTCAAAAATTTTGCCGTGAGCACTAGCGTGAATTTATCCTCCCCCCCTCACGTATATTGCTTCTCCCAACGCCTGAGTTCATGTTGCACATACAAAAAAATATATAAGAAAAATTTATATTTTTTATTATACCTATTTTAAAAATGCAACCAAATTCGTAAAAAAACTGAAAATGTACGAGTAGGTACACCTAGTAATAATTATTAAACTTTCAAAACTGCAAAACGTTTCTAAAAATTTCAAAAAAATTTTTTGTATTTTTTTCTTTTGGTATTTTCCAGTATACGTATTTTACACTTCTGTCGTCTTCCATTCTTTGGAGATGACTTAGCCACTGTAGTCGACAGACTTTGATAAATATTGTTGTTTTGTTCTTGATACATATCATAAACTTTTGCGTTGGTTCTTAGTTCCCAAATGTCTTCAACCTTCTCTCCACCGAATATTCTTCGTAGAATATTTCCTTCCCACGCTTCTAACTTGAACTGCACCGTTTTAATTAATTGTCCATGTCTCTCACTATCGTATGTCTTAAGAAGATAGTCTTGTATGTCCTTATCTTTGCTTT
The DNA here is from genome assembly GCA_963680705.1 of Rhagium mordax. Taxonomy (NCBI): domain Eukaryota; kingdom Metazoa; phylum Arthropoda; class Insecta; order Coleoptera; family Cerambycidae; genus Rhagium; species Rhagium mordax. The sequence goes on from OY796656.1 coordinate 110,240,272, forward strand.
CTACGATACTTCCATAGACATAAAGATTCTGTTGATTCCTTCTTTAAATCTGTTACTTTTGGTATTCTCTAGTTTATTTCTATCTCCTTTCTACACTCGTTTTCTATTATGGTTCCTAGATAGACGTAGTCTTCTACTTCTTCATTTTCAGCATATCGCTGTTTCCTGTTTGTACTCCTTCTCCTATTGGCCGCTCGAACGTTGTTTTTAAGTTCCATGTATTTGCTTTTGTCCGTATTGACTGAGAGACTCATTCTATTTCCTGGTACTACTAACTTGACTACTACTTTTTCTAACTTCTTGATCCGCGCTATTAGCAATATGTTATCAGCATATTTAACGCATTGATAACCCTTGTTAAAGAGGGCTCCGTTTCTGTTTAGACCGCTATTTCTTATTGCTTTTTCCAGAACCATATTAATAGTGTAGTCGATATTGGGTCGCCTTGTCTCACTCTTGATTTCACCTCGAACTCGTATAAGGTTCTAATCCTCGTTTTACTAGCGCCGCCTGAACCTTGTAAACCACATCTAACAGAGTTAGTCTGTAGTTAGTGTATTTCGTTACATCCCTTTTTTAAAAAATCGGTAGAATGATTACTTTTGTCCGTTGGTTTGGAATAGATTCAGTATCCCAGATTTCCTTAGCCAGATTATATAGTTTATCATGCAGTAGTTCTCCTCAGATTTTAGATTTTCCGCGAAAATGTCATCCTCTTTTTATTCTTTTATTATGTTCCAATGTTAGTATTTCTTCTACTTCCTTATTTAGTAGGTGTGGCGTAGCCTCCTCGTTTTCCTTCCTTTCCTCGTACGATTGCAGCTCTTTCTCTGTTCCTGTGTTTAACAATTCCTCAAAATATTGTTTCTATCTTCTACAAATTATCTCTTCATCTCCCAGTAAGTTTCCATCGTCATCTTTCTAGAAGTCTGCTCGACTTTGGTATTCCTTCCTTATAAAAATACGAGAAAAAAATCCTTCGAAGGTAGCTCCCAAAAACTGAGTTTTATTTAATATATCATAAACTTTGAACTTTAAAATATGATAAGACTTCGTCGCGATTTAGTGTTAATAAGGGGGATTTTGTACAGGTCAAAACAAATTTCAATAATATGCGTGCCAAACCAGAGGGAAGTCTATATTTTCTTCCCTTATTTTTATCGTCTAATGTTTTGGCAATTTGATATTGTTTTCTTAATCTAATCTCAATTTGCTACACAACCAACCAACCGTTTGGGAGCTAGAATTAATGTAATAAGATAACTCTCAGAATGTATCTTTTTTACGACTATGTGATAGCAGTGGCTACAGGGATGATAGGATGTCCCACTTTACATCAACAAGTATTGCATATATTCAATAGTCTTCATAAATTTAATATTTCTTGGTGGGGTTGTGTAAGGCATATGTACTATACAGGGTGTTAGAAAAGTATGGGAACGGTGAAGAATCTCGAACACTTTGCATCAAATCGAAAAATAAAAAAATACGTGTCAAAAATTTTTCAAAAAACTATCTACTGATACCAAAAATGACCTCCCCACCCACCACCCAGTGGGTGGGTCGTGGGGCAACTTTAAAATTTCAAATGGAAACCCCTATTTTTTATTGCGGAATCGGATTCCACGACAAAAAATACGTAAATTTTATTTCGGACATTTTTTTCGATTCTTGCATGGTGTCGCTGTAATCGCAAAAAATTGAATGGAAACATGAAAGTTTGAACGCATACTTAAAAAAATACGAAAAGAAAAACTACTGATCTCAGAGTGAATGATTTCCAGAGCTGTTTTGAGAACAGTGATTTTACACGGTCGTGGCGAAAATTACAGCAACTATTAATTTATTGCTAACCTGACAGTAAAATCAATGTGCTCAGAGCAGTAAAAACATTCTGTAAATTTACTAGCAGCTAGTAATTTTCAATTTACATTTTTTACATGGCAATAAAAAAACTCTAATTTAAAAAAAACTAACAGTGGTTTTACCTCTTAATTCAGCCACTTCAGACAAGTTCTTGATCCCAGGCAGTGAAGGTACGGAGGTAACTCAGCCATTTAAGGCAAGGTGAGGATTTCAGCCAGTTGAGGCAATTAGTTTACAGCTTAACTGCTACACTAGCAGGTTTTAATTTCAAAGTTATCTCAGGTGTTCAAAATGGTGCCCATTGACTTCTTGGCATTGTCCGAGAAGAACGTAAAAATTTTCCATTGCACTTCTTATCATTTGAGGTGGTATTTCTGCAAAAATGTTTAATATGCGTTGCCTCAGCTCTAGTGAAATAAACTTTATCCGGGAGATCTTGCTGGCCATTCAATAATTCCTCTTCGACCTATCCATCGATTTTCGAGTACCATTCAAATAGTCCCTAACAATATTCCGATAGTGTGGAGGAGCCCCAACTTGCTGGAACCAAACATTATCGAACTCATGTATGTACCTTATTAAGATGAAGAGTCCATTGGTTTTAATATCCATCAGGAATTTCAAAGAATAAAATGGGACTTAAAACGTAATGGCTTTCTATTTTTTTTAATCATAGGATTCATAGGTAACTGGCCTCTGCTGGTAAGATAATGGTCTTTATATAAACGTAATTCTTGAGTTGTAAGTGTAATTAATTATTGTGTTAATTTAAGGAAATACTTAGAAAGTTATAAATTATTCCTGTGAAGAACTTGCAGGTATATATTATTTTTATGGTCATCATGCAAAGCGGCTGTATCAAGCAGCCTTTCCCAATGTGTATGCTTCAAATCATAAAATATTTAAAGAATTCATCGTCGACTTTGAGAGGAACCTGCAATTAAAGAAAGAATACTAAATTTTGTTGGTAATTACCCAAAACGTTGGGTGAAACAAAGAATATCTTTTGCTCAACGCCCAGAAACTAGTACCTACAAAAAAAATAGAAGCCATCGAACTGGCATATGTTTATTTGGAGCGTATTGCGTGATAACTTTTGTTTAGTTAATTAAATCGGCCTTTACTTGATGAAAATCCATGTCTAACAAAATATATACCTAAATAACTTGAGTTTTTTAATTTGCACAAACTCTTTTATTTTTACGTAGGTAACAGTTGTTTCGCTAGACATTAGCTTCATCAAATGTTACCTACTAGAGTAGTCTAGGAAACATTTGGGAATTTTTTTTTCATATTGTTGCAGGTAACATCTACTCCCAAAATTTGTTGTCCTATTTTATGCACAGGGTTATTCACATATTTTGACCCCCCTTTATTTCTGTTATTATTGGAGATAAAAAAAAAGTTTCATATAAAAGTAGTAGGGTTGTATATATTTTTTTTAAATGCAATTAAAAAAACAATTGCTTGCATAGGTCACGTGATATGACAATGAAGATTGTTATTTAAAAGGAAAACCCCGTATATATTTACACCTTCTTTTAGAACTGGTTTCCCTGATTTCAAATATATAATAGGTCTAGCTTTAATATTTTATGACATATCGGACATTAAATATGCTCCAAACATACATATAGGTATTTTAGGATTTCTGATGGAAGCGCAGTAATTACTTATTACTACCTAGTAGGCTTTGACTTATGATACTGTGACAACATTGTTATTGTTTGACATTTCGTATTATTATTTCATCAAATTGGGTTACACAGAAGCAGAAAATTTGATATATTTTGCCTTTATATTAAAAATAATAAAAATAAAAAAGCTGCAAGAAGAGAATATATAGCATTATACCCGTTTTTTTCTTTTCAAATTTTTGCTTTCTCCCACATGACGATAAGTATTTAAAAATGTGTCACTAGGAGCTGGACGATTTGGGTATAATGCCATATACCTATATTCTCTTCTTGCAACTTTTTTATTTTTATTATTTTATTTTTTTATTCTATAAGAAACCAACATATACGAACCGAATGAAATTATAATGGTAACTCTAAATTTCTTCTTCAGTCACATTAAGTATTCTATTTACAATTTAATTTTCTTTTTAAAATGAAGCTTAAAATAACTTCATTGGATTACTACTTCTCCAGCTTTCAACTTATTCGTCAACATACAATAAAGAATAATTCCTCTGAATCATTCCAGAAATCTGCTTTAACAGAAAAAATAAAAATATTGCAAATCCTCACTTAATGCAGTTCATAATTGTGAATAGTTTATTAGAACTTCTGTAATTAGTGGTGGTTTTATTTACTGTAGAACCTGCAGTTATTCAATGCGCCCTGAAGATAGCATCTGTTATTTCGAGAAAACTTTTCAATTCTTATTCTCAATGACAACTAAATTAGCATATTAAAGAGAGAAAAATTAAATGTCATAAACTTAAATGGTTTTTATATTACATTTAGAAACTAGGCGGATTATTATGCAGCCAATAGTGGAGTCAAAGAATTAACTAAAAAATTGAATCAAACCTCTTGTCTTGCTTTAGTAGTTTTTAGACTATTCGTATCCGATAAGATGACTCGCAATCCTTACTATTTAAACGCTAGTTAAAAAGATATTAATTATCCTGTTTCAAAACGAATCAAAACTATAATATTTACCTAATAATATACGAAATTTCCAAAAATTAACGGCTAACTTAGGCTCTTCATACTGTAAAGAAAATTAAATCATGAATCGGGCAAAAATGTTTATTTTACCAAAGGTCCACTATTAATTTTATTTTTTACTGTGAATAATAGCAGGGTTATTCAGGGTTGCATAAGAAAAATTACAATCTTAAAATATGGAATTTTGTAGCTGTGGCATTCGAAAAATTGATCTAAGGTGTCGATTTTAAAAATTCCTAAAAGTGCCAATATCTCAAACTTAACAACTTTTAACTAAGGTTATATGTTGATTTTCTGGTCATGAGCTGGGTCATCAGCCCTTCAATTAATGACGTTGACTTATACAGGGTGTTTGGGTAAAGGTATTCAGAAATCCAAAGGCATGTAGAACTCATCAAAATAAGCCAAAAAGTTCATATAAACTTTGTTCCAAAAACGGTTCCTAAGGGAGCTACAGGCCCTTTAAGAGGCTTCTAAAAAGATGTTTTTATAATTCAAAGAATTACAGCTTTAAAATAAAAAAAGTTACGCATATCAGTCATTTTTAAGGTGGCTAAGTTTTCTACAATGTTAATTAGGTTATTTGAAGTACGTATAGACAACTGACTGGTATGTTGCTTGGTTTATTTTATAATACAAAGTTTTCATCAACAGTGGTCGATAAGTTGTTCGTTTTCAAAGTACAAGGTGTCAAAGTACAAGGTGTTGAAGTTATAAAAATCGTAAAATCCATCATTTTTTAGAACTCGAATCTATCATTTTTTAGAACTTTAGAACTCTTTGAGGTATGAAATTCAAATTTAAATAAGAAACACCCGCCACGAAATTTTAAAGCTGCTTGTATTTCTTCACAGTACAAACAAACATTAAAAAAAATAGTGCTCCAGTGCCTCTTAGTTGACCGCTTGTGAATTTTAAGACTCACAGTTTCAGTGGATGATTTATTTGGTCGTGGCACTCGAATATGATTTCAAAGTTAGTCGTCAGTTCGCCAGAGTCGATTCCTTTGGATTTTTTCTTGAGGGATCACCTAAAATCTCTGCAAATTATTCTACTTTCTTTGCTTGGTACGTATCGTTTGAAACTTTGGGTTTTAAAAAAGCATAATAATAATAAAAATATCCAATATCATATATTTATCTTGATCTACTTCTGTACATACAAATATGAAATCAATTGAATGTAAAAATCATTGAAGCCACTTGCTGCAATTGTTGTCGAATTTGTTAAAGACAACAAAAAAAAGACGAGTTAGACTAGTTTAAATCGGTTGTCAGAAGATGAGCATCATTTGCATTAAAATAATTTGTTTTTAATCCCGAATGCATTGTATTTTCTTATTCGCTTATTTGATAAACCTTTTTACTAAAATTATTATAACCTCAGACAAAATGATAGGTGGGCATATTGAAACAATAGCTGAAATTAACCAATCAAAATTCTGTCCCTCAATATCATACCTATTCGGCACCATACAAAAATGCAAGTATCGACATCTATATTCAGATTTCAAACCGATAGTCGTCTTAATATACTTTCATAGGAGAGTCTAATTTCTTCTAGGTAAGACTGGTAAGAGTCGTATTAAATTTTTCACCAAATAAAACTAATTAAGGTCTGGGAAAATAAAATAATTCGTCGAAATGGTCTAAAAAATTATCCAATGCTAATTTCTTATAATTTCTATTATTTTTTATTATTACCACATTATCCTTATATTTTTTACACTTTTTTGAAATACCCATGATATTATCATTTCTCCGTTTCTAGGGGCTGACGTTCTTCCTGTCGTACGCGATCCTCGCGGCGGTCTTAGGAATGTTACAATTCGGATACAACACAGGGGTTATCAACGCGCCTCAAAGTAACATAGAGAACTTTATCAAAGACGTCTACAAGAATAGGTATGGAGAGGACCTTAACGACGACTCCGTGGAGATGCTGTATTCCATAGCAGTATCGATATTTGCAATTGGGGGTATGCTGGGCGGATTTGGTGGTGGCATGGTGGCGAACAAATTTGGCAGGTATGTATTATCATAAATCTTGTTAAATATTTTGATTTTCATGGAGTTGATAATTTTCAGAAGAGTTTTTAGATTCTTGTCCTCCTTGACAAGAATTCAAATTATATTAATGCAGAAGAGAACCTGAAAAAATTTTTTTACGTATTGGATATGCCTGTTTAAACTTTTATTAAAAGACAAATAGCTCAATTGGTAAATGAATAACTTCCTATGACCATAAAATTTCATAAGACGTTAATTTAAACCTACATTTTTTTCTGTTTGACTCCTTTAATATTTTATAGGCATGTCATATGAAGTGCCCAACAATTGTGCATGTTTCACAGTTTTTTATTTGAGCAATCGATTATGAATATGTATTTTCAAAATTTGTGAAACTCCTTAAATGGATAATAAAATAAATTTGGAATGAAAGCGAAACCATTAAAAATAAGAATAATTACTAACACTTATTTTGTCCTAATATTGGTTGAACATCCAAAAAAAATCAAAACAAAACTATAGCATCATTGATCATTAATGACTGAATTTCTAATTCATTTTCCAAATTTATATGCAATTACTTAATTTAAAATCTATTTTTAAATCATTCTGTATGGTAAAAAATGAAGGGTAGTCTGAAAAAATTCATATAAATAAGAATACTGAGAAATTATCAATAAAGAAAGTTGCCATAATAAGATTTACTTTGCATTCCTACAATCTCCTCATTCTGAGGCATAAATTAGCTAAATATGTTTACGTATCCTGCGAGATCAAAATAGACAAAATATGAATAGGTTAATTTCAAAGGAATCTGTTTATTATAAATCTCAAGAGCTCTCGCGTGACGCACAACCACAATATAATTCATAAAAAATAAATCACTACATTTCTCATAATTCTGTTCTTTTCTGTTTCAGGAAAGGCGGCCTGCTGCTGAACAACGTCTTGGGAATAAGCGGGGCGTGTTTAATGTGGTGTACAAAAATAGCGAACTCATATGAAATGCTATTTTTTGGCAGATTTATTATAGGGGTCAATTGTGGTGAGTATTCTTCTCTGCTACCCGGTGCAACCTCGTGCCCTACAACTCTGCTATCTAATATTAAATAACATATAAATGTCAAAAATATGACCTCTTGATATTAAGAACTTGTTCTAGTTCAAATATTTATAACATTGCTCGGATCTTACTATATCCATCAGTATATTTTTTATATTGCGGTTTTCTAGCATATTGCAACAAGAAATTGAGCCTATATTTTTTTGTTTTCTTATTGATCACAATACCCATGCATGTTTGCGATACAAGTGGCCAAGTGGTCCTAAATTTAAGGTGGACTAATTAATATAATTAATTATGTATCATCCGAATTCATAGAAACCGCATTTCATTTTCTATCAAAAACTAATTTGGTTATGACATTAATAGTAGCAGTAAAGTAATCAACGACGTTTTCTTTTGACTAAACCGTGATCATGTTATGAGTTGCCTGAATTTATCAATTCAACGACATCGCACAAAGATATTGCGCTATAAAACAGTAAAAAGAATCATCTTGAGCTAAAAAATGCGAAGATAGGAGTTAAGAATACTTGATTAATGATTTGGTAAGAAAAGTATCTGATAAAGGGACGCTTTCATTTGTTTCTATTTTAATGAAATCTTAGGTATATTCCATTCACATTTTAATTACATTAGAGTAGGCTTTGGAAAATCTGAATTCTGTTGGTATGAATGACTGTTTTAATTACTTAGGTTATGTTGAAAAGTCAAAAACATAACCACAAATTCAAACTGGTTCTACATAGTTGCCAGAGTGAGACCCTAAAGTGTGCCTAAAGAAAGCAAAGCAATATTATCAATAAAAAATTTGGCAATTCAGCCAAAAATAAATGACAGTGGCAATCAATTAAATCTGACACTTCAATATTTTGTCAATAGTAGACAACCCTGTGATAACCTAAGAAAAACATATCATAGCCTCCCCTTATGTAAAAAAAATGTGAATGCCATATACCTTAGTTTGCTAATATCTTCAAAAGTACTCAAAATAAATATCATGTGGGGAATCGTCAGAAAGCACTTGTAATTCTCTATTTGGTTATGGCATAATATACAGGGTGTTTCATTTAAAATAAGAAAGTTATTGATGTTTTTAAATCTACATAGAGAAGAGCAGTTCTGCTGAACTCCGCCATACATCATTTGAAAGTTCGTATCTAGCTTAATTAGCTGCCACAACAAAAAATTTTAAAAATTTTTTATTTGAAAATATCCCATTTCTCTTTAGGTTCTACATCTGTCAAAATTTCGACAAAATTTAGAATATTTCAAAAACCGCTCCAAAGAAGTACATGCTAGTACATTAGAAAGTTCTTGACATTTTTTAATCAAACTTAGAATGATATACATATAATTTGATGTGTATATTCTTAGGTTTTCGGTCATGTGGTAAAATAAAAAATTATTTTCTGACGTTTCGGTTTTATTAAACCATCTTCAGAGAGCTAGACATAGAACTTACTTTAGAAATTATTTATAATGAATTCACAGTACTTACAATTTAGGAGTGGTAAATAATAAAATAATAATTATTAATTAATATTATATACATTTTTGTCTGTTGTGGTTGAGATCTTAAAAAGAACTAAATGCTAAAATATTTTGTGCCTGGTGTTTTGGGATGTTTATGTTATCCTTGATAAGGTGTAATTTATGAGCTTATTGGTACTAAAGTGAGTGACATAAATTTAATGTATGGACTATTTATAATTAATTTGTTTTGTTGATGGAAAGATGTAAAAATTTTTTTATTACAATTTTTATTTTTCAATTACATATTACCCCTTTTTAGTTTACTTTAATAAATTAAAATAAGTTTCGCTTAAATTTTCTATGTCTGTGCGGTTGTTTATTGCGTTGTTATGTCTTTTAATTTGTAACATTTCATGTATAGTTCGTCGGTGGTAGTTTGGTTCTTTATTTAAAATTTGTATATTGTTAAAGTTAAAGTTATGGTTTTGTTCTAGAGCGTGTTTTGTTAGTGCTGTTGAATTTTGGTTGAGTGTTTTTATATTATATTTGTGGGTGTATATTCTTTTGTGGAGGTATTGTTTTGATTGGCCGATATAAGTGCTGTTACAGTCTATTTTGTATATTGTATTAGTTTCGTATTTTGGTTGTAGTTCAGGTTTAAGTTTTGTGAAAAATTTTTTTGTAGTATTATATGGTTTATGTTCTACTGTTATATTGTGTTTCTTTAATACGTTTGAAATATTTTCAGATACTTTAGGTATGTAGGGCATGGATATATATTTGTTATTGTTTTGATTTGATTGGTTCGTTGTTTTATTGTATAATGTGTGTATTCTTTTCGTTATTATAGGTTCATAAAAGTATTTTGGATAAGAGTTTGCTTCAAGAACTGTTTTAATTTTTTTAAAATTATTTGGTCTATATTTTGGGTGTGATACACCTTATCAAGGATAACATAAACATCCCAAAACACCAGGCACAAAATATTTTAGCATTTAGTTCTTTTTAAGATCTCAACCACAACAGACAAAAATGTATATAATATTAATTATTATGTAATTTTTACCACTCCTAAATTGTAAGTACTGTGAATTCATTATAAATAATTTCTAAAGTAAGTTCTATGTCTAGCTCTCTGAAGATGGTTTAATAAAACCGAAACGTCAGAAAATAATTTTTTATTTTACCACATGACCGAAAACCTAAGAATATACACATCAAATTAATTGATATCAACGGTCAAGAAAAGAAAAACACTAGATATACATATAGGTATTCAATTTAAATTAACAAAGTTGGTTACTGGCCAGCCTAAATAGAACATACAAAATATTTCTGGAATATGCAGTGTTAATTGCTTTTATTTCAAAGATTTTTGTCCATATACAATAGATAAGGAGTTATGGAAGAAATGCGTAACTACGTGGACACCCTGTATATAACACATATTTTACTTTTGTCTGCAAGATTTTGCTAGACAGTAGTTTTGGCTGATTTGTTCTCATTAGTTGTTTCCAAAAGAATTTTCGTTTCTTTTCAACAACTTTTTCCTCTAATTACTTTTGAAATTGACATGAGGACATGTGTCGGCAATGTCGGCATCAGTAATCCCTATAAAGGACAACTGTAGAAAAAGTTTAAAAAATTATATAAATTTTACAAATTGAAGTCGTTTATTGTAAAAGAGTTGACGTACAAGAATCTTTAGAATTGTAATAATAATAATAATAATAATTTAAAAGTGTGTATACGTTTGACATTATCTTGAACCACAATAGAAACATGTATAATTAAAATGTTTCTAGTTTCAAAACAATCCTTAATTTGTATTGTAATGTTTCCAGGACTGAATACATCCTTAGTACCTATGTATATATCCGAAATATCACCGTTAAACCTACGTGGTGGTCTTGGGACTGTAAATCAATTAGCAGTTACAGTGGGCCTTCTGTTATCCCAAGTGCTCGGTATCGAACAAATACTCGGTACTAACGACGGCTGGCCCCTTTTACTGGGCCTGGCTGTATGTCCTGCCTTACTTCAATTAGTGCTTCTTCCAATTTGCCCCGAGAGTCCGCGGTACCTTCTCATAACGAAACAGTGGGAAGAAGAGGCGCGGAAGGCCTTGAGAAGACTGAGGGCTAGCAATGCTGTTGAAGAAGACATCGAAGAGATGCGGGCGGAAGAACGAGCGCAGCAGTCGGAAGCGTCGATTAGTATGATGCAATTGATATGTTCTCCGACGCTTCGGACGCCGCTTATCATTGGTATCGTTATGCAACTTTCTCAGCAGCTATCTGGCATAAACGCGGTAAGTAAAAATTGGTAATATTTGGTAATGAAAATATATAGTTGTCAATTTAATGAAAAAGTAGTGTATGGAACAAAATCCTCAATGACCCAATAATGGTTGTACCAAATCTCTTGGTACACTTATGAGAATATCTTTGGGTACATTTTTTAAATCACCCTTCTACGATAGGGTGAAAAGTAATACTTCAGTCCAGTCGAAACACGTGCACACAATACTTCCTTAAATCAAAAAAATGTTTCAACTTCATTTAGTAGTATTTCAATGCTTGAATGTAATATGCTTTATATAATAATTATATATTATATTCGAAAATGTTAATAACCTATCTACAGTAAAAACGGATAGGTATGTAAGTCTCATAATCATTTCTTAGAATCTTAAACTTTAACTACCCTCTAAATGGTGACTACATTTAAAATAAAGGGGAAGGTAGATTATCTGGACTATTCTTTTACTTACCAGTCGAGGTGAAATGAAAAATTGTGATATGATAAATTTAAAACAAAGGAAAATAAAATATGTATAAATTATTCCCGTGTCATTTGGGATTAATTGAGATAAAAATTTGGAGGTAAATTAAAAGTTTCTAATTCATGCAAATCTCCACCAAATTAAATTTCCCAATAAAATTAAATTAGTGATTTTGTCAGAGATATACAATTCGACTTCAAGTCAAGTCAGTTTATAATGATTAGATCTTATTTGAACTGCGTTGTCCACTTACTTAATTGTACATTACAATTTGCAGGTATTTTATTATTCCACGAACCTCTTCGAAAGCTCGGGGCTAACACCAGAAAGTGCCAAGTTCGCAACCATCGGCATCGGTTGCATCATGGTCATTATGACGTTGATCTCCATTCCACTCATGGACAGAATGGGAAGACGGACGCTGCACCTATACGGCCTTGGTGGCATGTTCATCTTTTCCATTTTCATCACAATCTCATTTTTGATCAAGGTTTGTTGGTATATACCGAAAATAAAGTACCTTAATTTTTGGTGGCGGGTTGTTATGGCGGTGATGGTTTGTTATAGCGGTGGTGGTTATTTCAGAAAAATCTATTTGCCATTTTAAATTGTATTATACTCTCTAAGGTTTTTTATACTGGGTGTTCTAAGGTGTGTAACTAAATTGGTAAAATTATAAATTGATTAGAGACAAAGAAACAAGTCTTGTTGTTACTTTCTGCAGTACAATGGCTGAGTTAGTTAGCCATTCGCTAACTCCCTAAAATTGAAAAATAGAGATTATTGGAAGCAACCATTTTATTTTTGCAGTACCTATGCCCGTGACTGCTTTTGAATGACCCGTTAAGGTCTGGAGAAAGGGGCCATGAATAAATGATTACTATTCTAAATAATATTTCATATCCTAATGGATAATCCTTCAAATAATTGTACTACATTTAAAATGCTTTTTTCATTTAATAGTAGCTTTCTGAAATGTAATAAAGTTTCTTCAAGATGGTTTCTGAAATAAGAATAAGGTAACCTTTGAGTATCTGGAGATACTGTGTATTAACTTAAGGAACTTGCCACGTAGTGGGAAGTGATTTATATTATTAGTCCTAAACATTCAAAATTATTTTGACATTACTTAGTTTCTTATATAACAGTGAGTACATAAAGTCTTGCACTATTGGAATAACATTTTTGGTAAATATTTGTGAAAGAAACCCTCGCACAGCTTAATTTTTTTCCAAAAAGGCATCTTTCCTGATAAATTTCACTTTTCGGTCTTGCTTTATTTTCTAGCTGTGACGTCATCGGTATTTTTTTTAAATAACAACCCCACTTTTTTACGGATTCTTATTTTTCAGAGTATGTTTTTTTTTAATTTTTTATTTATTTTATGGTCTTATTTATATTAACGTCCTGGCGAAGTTTAGCTTAGAGCTATTCTAACACTTAACCAGGACACACCACATACACCCATTACCTCCGACATTGCCATCTGCCGGAGCTGGGACTCGAACCCAGGAGAGATAGGCAGATAGCTAGTCGCCTTGGGCCACTCAAGGGCGATCTAGCCCGCTGCACTATCCTCGGTAATGTAATGAGATACGGTCACCCATCCAAACGCCGGCTTCGACCAACGCTGCTTTGCTTCGTTGATCGAAGACCGGCAATTGTACGCATGACCCCATCTCACTACTGTCAATGTCAAAAAAGTGTCATGTCAAAATTTATGAGATATTTGATTTCAAACTTCAAAAAAATTAAAAACCGAGCTAGCTAACAAATTTTGACAACAAATTTATTTCATTAAAGAAATTGCACAAAATATAACAAAACAATCAAATGAGATTCGCAAATTGGTTTCCATTGGCTTCCTGACAATATTCTAACCGATTTTTTAAATCTTCAATAAGGACGTTTTGGAGCATTTCTGGTCAGATTGCTCCAATTTCGGCACAAATTCTGTCCTTTATTAATTCATCAATATTTGATGGTCGGTTGAAATAAACTTTACTTTTGAGATAACCCCACAAAAAAAATTTAATGGGGTGAGATCGGGCGAGCAGAGAAACCACTCAATACTTTCCCTCCTACTAATCCATTGATTTGGAAGAACTTCATCTAAATAATGACGAATGGCCAGTTGGAAGTGTGGAGGTGCACTGTCTTGTTGATACCACAAGTTGTTATTAGGTATGTCAGTATTCTCTTGACTTTGACTTTCTACTGACTGGATACTGACTGTGAGCTTCCATCATCCAATGAGGACTTTGTGGAGCCCAGTATCGACAGTTCTGTCGATTCACTGTTCCAATAAGACAAAAGGCAGCTTCATCCGAAAAAAATATATTATTCGCAAATTCGGGATTACCATTACAGGCAACTTCTCGAGTGGCTTTATGAGGATTTTGTTGTAGATCTAGCAGAATGTTTAAACGATCATCTTCTGATATTTGTGGGCGCCCACTTCTTTACCGATTCCTTATATTTCCACATTCTTAGAATTTTCGTAAGATGTCTACCGTTGATCTCGTTGCTCTTGATGTCAATATTTATTGTTAAAGAAGACGCAAACCTCATCATGAGTTCTAGCCCGGTCTCCATATCCTCTCATCATGAGAATGTCTATTATTTGTTTTTCACTATACCATTTTTTATATAAAATTTAAAAAAAAGATAGTCAGAAAAGTAAGAATACAATGGTAGATGTCAAAACTCAGCGGCTAAATTGACAATTTACTAAATAGATAAGATCAATCAATCAATTTTTAATTTTTTTGGAGTTTGAGATCAAATATCACAAAAACGTTCCTCTTTGACATGACACTTTTTTGACATTGCCATGTTCAGAAAAACATTCTCTATCAGAATCCGTAAAAAAAAGTGGGGTTGGCATTTAAAAAAATATCGATAACGTCACAGCTTAAAAATAAAACACGATCTAAAAGGGAAATTTATCAGAAAATATGCCTTTTTGGAAAAAAAAATTGACCCGTGCGAGAGTGTCTCTCAGAAATATGTATTTACCAAAAATTTTATTCCAATAGTGCAAGACTGTATTTTGGTGGTTACACAGGATGGAGCGGTATTTAATGTCCAAACAGTGAGAATAGATTTAAAGTGTAAAATTATCGGGATTCATACATATTTCGTTACAGAACTAATTGAACCAAAATCCTTTGCAGAAATCCTCCAAAGAGTGCCAAAAGTATATTGAAACGTTACGAGAGAAATTTTAATTCAATTTTTAAACTTCATAACTTAAAACTGCTTAAAAAAGTTTTAAAGCGGAAACATATTTAAAAAATTTGTGTTGTGGACTATTGGACAAATAGTTTTATAGTATTTTCACATGGGTGAAAAAAAATGAATTTTTTGTCAAATATCATTACTGTTAAGTAATATTTGACTCTTTTGATGATTGGCTTTCCAAAGAAAAAAGATGTTTCAATATACTATTCGCTATCCATTTGTGTATACAGGGTTAATAATTAGGAGGCTAGAGATATCCTGGCAGGCAAAAAAGACGCAACATATGAAAAATTTATTTGTTTTTTTATTGTTTCTATTGTTTTTTTCTATTAAATAGTCGACTTATTAGGACAAGAAGAATACAAAGAATATACGAATTAAAACTATAGTTATATATAGTTTAATTTCGTTTTATACCGATATTCAGGTTATTTAAATTAGTTTAAAAGATTTTTTTATTTTCATTAATTCATCCAGTTGAGGTATTGAAAGAACCCAAAGCGTCTTGAGCAAAGACAATTATTTTGACCCTTACCAGAAGTGTTAAGAATTACTTTCCAAGAAATTACATTAGATTGCAATTCCAAAAAAACGCACGTCATTCTTTTACACCCTTTATTATTACATCTGTGCATGTGAAGCTATAAAACTGGGTAATTTTCCATAAAATAAACTTTTCAAATCTGTTGCCGTATAAAATAGCCCAGGGTCGATCCAGTCAAACCATGAACAAATTAGAGGCAAGCTGAAATTTGGTATATAAGTTTGTATTGGGGTCCTTAAAATACCACCAAACCCCACCGGTAATCCGCCGTGCCTGTCATCCCTAAACAACCCCCGAAAGGGGTGAAAATCGGACTTTTTCTAGTTATTTGGCAATATCTTAAAAACAAAGCTATATACGAAAAAATATAAAGATAGAAAAATTAAAGGGCATAAAATTTCCTATAAAACTGCGTTTAGCAGATATATATTGCTTTACCAGTGGCGGAGTTATGATATTTTTAATAATTGGGTATTTTGTAAAAATATTCTCTAGCCTTTACTTATTGAATTTTGACATTAAATATACATAACAATGTATATGGATATTTTGGTAAATACATTTAATACATTCTTACATCAATAAATTAGAAATAAAAAACATACCAGTGGAGTAATATATTCTAATTTCATACATTATTTTGTATTAGCTAATAGAACTTTAGCATTTTACGTGCTTATTAAATGTAACAAAATAATTATTTTTAATATCCGTGAAATTTCTGTTACGAATTGAGAGGAATTATTTTTATAAGTATTAATAATATTAAGGACATATACCACATGTCAAGGCAGTATATAATAATAATAATAATAATAATTTTTATTGCCCAACAGAAAAAATCCAATAACAGGACAACTTACAAGAGTATAAAGTATAATATTATCATACAGAGATATAACAGAAGTATAAAAAAAAAGAAATATAAATTATTAAATAAAGTATATGCAGCCAGTACCATGCATATAGGACATTTCATCCAGCAACCTACATACATATTTTATTTACATGTATGATTAACTTTTGGGTTCAAGCATGGTTGAATAATAGCTTACTGGGGATGGATTTCTAGTGATTCTGGAATCTCTCCAGTCCAGATGGATTAAGATATAGGCCCCAAAGGGTTCCTTAAACAAATTTTTTGCAACTGTTCATCAGGTGGTTGCAAAAGTGCATACTCATGTCGTAACCTGTTTTAATAGGGCAGTTGAGGATTTACAGGCGGAAGACGACATCTCAACATGCAGATAAAATATATTGGATAATAAGTAATTAAAAACATACATTACATTCATTTACTTAAACATAACCTGTAAGTATTTTAGTTTATTTAAGAAAAAGCAACTGTGCCACTTACTACATAAAACACTCATATTTTATGTATTATTATAGTTTTAATCTGTTTTGGTGTAAAAGACGTAAAATATATTAATGTAACGTAATTATTTTGTGGGAAATGTGTATTTTGTTAAAATATACTGGAATTTACAATACGATAACTCCACCACTGGTAAAGCAAAATATATCTGCTAAACGTAACTTTATAGGAAATTGTATGCTCTTTAATTTTTCTGTCTTCATATTTTTTCGTATATAGCTTTGTTTTAAGATATTGCCAAAAAACTAAAAAAAGGCCGATTTTCACCCCTTTCGGGGGTTATTTAGGGGTGACAGGCACGGCAGATTACCGGTGGGGTTTGGTGGTATTTTAAGGACCCCAATACAAACTTATATAACCAAATTTCAGCTTGTCTCTAATTTGTTCAAGGTTTCCTATATAAATCTTCAGATCGACCCTGGGCTAAAATCACAAAGTTAAAAATTAAGTCAAATTTATCTTTCAACGTTAAAATTGACACACAGTATACAATTATAAAATATCTAACTAGCTAAAGAAAATAAAAATAAAATATTTTTTGTATTGAAGTAAAATTAAAGTCAACTCAATGAAGACCGATTATGATGAAAATTACATATTTTTATACCTAGATAGGTAGTTAATAATTACAATATTAAAATAAAAACAAAGAATTTTATGTCATAAAATAAACACGAAAAGGAAATTGTTCTTTGACACTTTGTACTTTGGTGTGGAAAATTTTTGGACACAATTTTTTTAACTTTCACCGAGCTTTTCACATACTGCATTTGTTCTGGCCGTTTGGTTATTAAATACTGACTCATCTTTTATACAGATTAAAAATATGTAATTAAAATAAATCAAAAACTCATGAAATGTTTGAAACTATATGTATACACAGATTTGATTAAGAAATTAGAACCGATAAAAATATCTGAAATATATAAAAAGTCATATTTTCTCTTTTCCAGCAAATTTTCAAAAAACCCTTATTTGCTAAAATTGTAGTGTATAAAAGGATAAGGAATGAGTTTTAAAACGCATAAAAAGTTTTATAGCCAAAACAAAATAAGTGAATTCAAATTAAACTATATCATATAATATAAAATAGACAAATAAATACTACAATTTAATAAAGCATATTTAAAATAAATATGAAAAATATGTAAAAATAAGGCACATATATTTGTATCTAGTCTAAAATGCACTGTAATTTGCATACGTTATCTTTTATTATTTTCTCGTTATATTTTGTTTTTCTCTTTATAAACTTTGATAATAAAACTGTTTGTACATTTATAATTACAAGCATTAAAATAATAAAATTTATTACATCATCTTAGAAACATTACCCTAGTTTGTTCTATATGTTTATGAATTATTTATTTAACATAAAATGCAAGTTTAATTTAAAATGGCAACTATATTTATCACCACGTATATAATTAAAAATAAACCTTTAACGATTGCAGCTTTGACAAAATTTATTAGTAAACATTCTGTGATTTTATCCTATATGTATAAATGACGTGTACTGGAGGGTATACTGATTTTCGTTAAAGGTTTATAATTTATAATGAATAATTATAAAACTGTATGAAGGAAAAATCTAGTACACCCTATTAATTACGTATGACATCCAAATCTGCGGGGTCTAATCATAAATAAAACTATTTATTTAAATAAATTGGTTTGTATATACGTATATAAATGTTCGCAGCGAATATCAATAATTCTAGGTAATTTATTAATATCACATATTAAAATTAATTAATTAGGTATTGATGGCGATTAATTAATAAATTTCCGGAATATTAAATTTTACAAATATGAAATATAATATGAAATTAATGTTTTATTTAATTATTTTTCTAGTATAGCAATTAATTATACTTCAGTATATAAAATAATTGTAAATACAAATTGCTGGTAAATTATACAATTTTGGAATCCCTTGATTTAATATGGGACGTACACACGTGTCCAAAAATTTTGCATCGTTTAAACTGTAAATGAATTAAATAAATGCGCTATTAAATTAATTACATATACTCATTAATTATTATTAATTTATAAATGATATAATTGAATATTGTTATTATTATTATTCAAGTTATTCTTCGAAAATATTTTAAATTAAATCTGTTATATTAGGCAGTTATAATGTGAAATTATACAGTAAACTGACTCTTAAATTATTTAATTTCAATCGGCAGGTTATATATATATATATTTTTTTGTACAAGACAACTAAAACGTACAGAAAATCAGAGAACTTATAATTACATGTCTCTACCGTAAAATTTAACTAGACTAGTGTGAATATGATTGCAAAACTTTTGGATGTGTGTATACTGTTGATTGTTGATAGATATTCTTAAATTTCCTAAAATGACAAAAACTTAGAAAAATCACTATTTCAAAAAAATTTTCTTTAGATGCATATTCTCATGAACAAATCATTTATAGAGAATTAAAATAATTTTACTGATATGGCCGTTTTAATAATCAATGTATTTGAATAAATTACGATTTTATTTATTAATTTTTTTTTTAATTAATTTAAATTAAACGATATATATGCTAATTTGTAAAAGAGTTTTCGGTTTCTCTTCCACGTAGAGTATTTAGAATTCTTGACATGCCGACCATCTTGTCGTGGTCTTCATCATACTAAATTGTATACAAGATTAGGAACAAATTTTTGAACGAAAAAATATAGTTGAGTATAAAATAACAAATTGTTCGTACTGTGCCGAATCATACGAATTTATTATATTAAAATTTACATAGTATAAAACAGAATAGAACATATCAAATATTTCCATTTTGACACTATTTTTTTGTTCAATTTTTGGTGCAAGAATGTAGTTTTTATAAATTTAAATATTTAAAATCAAAATTTTATTATTCACACCATTGGTCATATATTATTTTATTTCAATTCACTTCTCAGTTTGACTTCACCAAAATTCATCATGTCGTAAAAGTTGGGTAAACTATTACCTCAGTAAAATCTTCAGAATATTTCATAACCCTGCAGAAATTTACAATATATAATATTCCGCCCGAAGCGTCCAACTTTGTACGAATTGTTGAATTAAATATCCTACTCCTACTTGAAATGTGATTTTTCCAGTTCAAATTGTAAACTGATAAATTCCCTGCATGCTTTTATATTTATTTGCCTCACCTCGCAATGGGCTTCTCGTTAGAATAGTGATTTCTCATTTTCATTTTGTTTTCAAATCTTCAATATGAACCTAACTGATTAATTAGTGCAAATGGAACCTTTGTTTTATTAGCAACTAAGAATACAAACAAATTATCAAAATAAACAAAACTGTGGAACTTCATTGCTACAGTTAAAAAAAAAATAAGACACAATTGTTTAACTATTTTTGAGACAAACCGGAAATCTGATTCAATAATTAAAACGTTCAGTTTCATATTTATTGTTCTAATTTATTGCTTCAGCGCAAAAAAGAAGAGTTAATATTATGAATAAATGTGAGATTGTTAGTTTCTGTTGCATCGTCTGGTACTCTTTACTGATACGAAAAATCGTAGATGGGCAATCGAAAGTTAATTTTGAAGGGGAGAGGTATGCTAGACGATGCATCTAGCAGAACAAAGCAAATGTCTTTATTTTCTATACAAAACCTCAAATATAGCCAAAAGAGCCATTTTCTGATCATTTAACCTCAAATATCTCAAAATCCTGTCGTGATAGGTAAATTCTGAAGTCAGATTCGGATTCTACGCGAACAATTACTTTAGAAACACCTCCTAGGAATTAATGTGACTAAAAAGAAGTTTAATGTTTTTGACAATTAAATATGTGATTCCAAATGCAAAAGAAAATATTTTCATCGTCTCAGTTTAACTAATACTTAGTTACTATTTCGCTTTCTGCAAGTATATAACTTATTTCAACGTTTAAATTTGAATTTAATTACTATTGTTTTGCTCTAATATTATTTTGATTCATATTTCTGTCGATAATAAGGTGTACCCTTGATAATTTTTTACTATATGTAAATTTAAAAAACAAAAATATATTTTATTGTGCTTTAATTTAAGTGATTAAAATTAGACGTAGCACACATTAAAATCCAACATGTTTATGATCCCCGTATATTATTGTGTAACTAAATATTATTAATACGTACCAATGGATGTTAATGTTTGTAACTTTTATTATAAAATTGTAAGGAAATCCGTAAAACTTGTTGTTAATGAAAAAGATTCCATTTAGAAACTATTTGTATATTTTCTTAATTTTGCTTGCTACACATTTCACTGCTTTTTTTGCCCCGCCCTGTCTGTGTGTTTCGACTTTCCTGACACGGTGGAGGAGGGACGCTGTAAATACCTTTGCTCTAACCTACGCCACTGGCCACATTTGTGCACGCGTGGTTTATGCTCCGTTACACGATGCATGCTACACAGAAAAGAGCTACAGGGTTTTGTTGGTTGCAGCATAATAAAATCAATATTTAAAAGTGAAAATTCATTTAATTATTTATTATAACTTTAACGCAATTACTGCTTGAAAAATTTTTTAAATTTTGTAATCATGAAATGTTTATATTTAATAATTTTAATCCCACAAATTTTCCA
Source organism: Rhagium mordax (assembly GCA_963680705.1). Taxonomy (NCBI): domain Eukaryota; kingdom Metazoa; phylum Arthropoda; class Insecta; order Coleoptera; family Cerambycidae; genus Rhagium; species Rhagium mordax. The sequence continues at coordinate 110,261,919 of OY796656.1, forward strand.
AACAATGAAATGCAAATTTATAATTGAGGTTCAAATTAAGTATACCTATCGATAGTTTCTTTAGCAATATAAATATACAATATATAAATTGCATCGAAAATAGTATTTTGATAGAAACATTTTCAAACTCGAATGATAAAGGAGAAAATTATGAAGGCAAGATGAAATATAATAGTTACAAGTAAATTCATTATTTAATCAACATAATTGTTGAAACTGGGCACAATTAACTTCCTAGTACCTACATTTTGAGATGTTTATAAAACTCGCCCCTTACTACCTAAAATATTTCGACAAGCCTACATAATTCTCCGTTCTAATTTTATTGAGATCCCGACTGTGTCCTGTAAATTACTTTTTATCTTATTTTTATAGCATACAGATATCTCACTCCGTTTAGACTAGATGGAGAAGTCTTTATAGGTACCTACTGTAAAGTACTGCGTACACTGTTTACCAATATTATTGCAACTTTATGCTATGTATTTGTTCCCAATTTAAATAAAAAGAATTATCCTGTAACCAACAACCCTATTCATCCATAGTAGATTAGAAAGGCTTATTTTTATTTGGTCTGAGTCACTCCTCCCTGTCGGGAAAGAACATTATTTCTACCCCCTGATAGGAGTTTTTTGGGTACGTGCAGGAAATGATAGACTGGATGTCGTACCTGTCGGTGGTATCAACACTGTGTTTTGTCAAATTCTTCGCCATGGGACCCGGAAGCATTCCTTGGATGATCACTGCCGAACTCTTCTCACAAGGACCTCGTCCAGCCGCCATGTCAATTGCTGTGTTAGTCAACTGGATTGCCAACTTTGTAGTGGGGATAGGATTTCCCAGTATGAAGGTAAGTGCAAATTTAGCTCTTATGTGCTATGGAAACTAATTGATAGATTTCATGGTAATACTTGAAATTCAATATTTAAGACAATGAAATTGCAAATATTTTTACCTAATACGTGATAGAAAGATTTATCTGGGTATGAAACCAAATTTAATTAGGTACTATTACAAAATCAAATCCCAATAATTATTAATATACAATTATAGATATTAAGTTTTTCCGAAAATAACGCGTTTTCCTCAAAAATATGCACTTTACAATAGAACTGTTTAAATATAGATAATGAAGTCGATTTAGTCAACATCATGCGGAAATGGTCTATATTATTAACATATTTATAAGAGGTTACATAAATTTATTACGACTGATTTTTTCTTATTTTGCATAGAAGTGACCATCCCAAAAGGTCTGTTTGCTAAACAAACATACGAAAACTGCGCATTAGATTATTATTGTTTACATTCCGCAGTAAACAGGAAAACAGGTACAAAATATGGAAATGTGAAAAAGTTTCAGGAACCAGTGAGGAACCTTTCAGATTCTGTTTTAAATGTCTAAAATTCCAAGATTAACCTTGCTCTAAATTTTATGGTTTTTGAAATTATATTTAAATGTCTTCGGAATAATAGGTAATAATATCCTATTAAATACAATAATTCGGTTCGGTTATTGAAATCGCTGTTGTTCTTTGTGCAATAGACTCAGCGCAGTGTAATAAAGAAAACAAATGTTATTCCCATGTAAAGAAATAGTATGGTGCCTAATTCTAAGTATAATTTTTTGAAAAAATGATGTTCCTTTATACAATATTAACATTTAAATAATTAATAAGAATAGAAAAAAAGGCTTGTAGAATTTCCAGATCTAAAGCAGAAAAGTTATATATTTAAAACAAATATATTCAAAGCTAAAGTGTAAATAAATTTAAGAACCTTGTGAGAAATTGTAATTGTGTAATTCTACATTCCACGGATTTTTCATAAATCAACAGAATTTTAATTACCTACTGGGGAAAATTCCTCAAATGCACCATATTAACGCTTTATATAACATGATATCTATATATGGAAAAATATAAGCCAAATGAGCGTAACGAGAAAACTTGACGCAGTTTAGTTTAATTATAAATCTTTAATTAAGGAACTAGAACTAGAAAATTACTAACTGAAGTGAAACAGCACAACTAAGAGCAACAAATCCATAATGTTATATATTAAATAGGAATGTTTAGTAATTTTGCATTATATAATTATTGTAAAGTTTATGCATTTACCAAATAATTCTCCACGCTCAATTAATTTAAACTCTTTTTTATTGTCTAACTATGGCAGTTGAAGAAATATTTTGGAAAATTAACGATTACTAATATATGTATGGTTCAGGATATATGTATACAAATTCTACAATTACTAGGATGTAGTAATAATTTAAAGTATAGTTCATTCCATATGTGTATCGCAGGAAAAAAATGCCGCATTTACAAAGCAGAAACACGGCCTCTTTAATGTTCGCAAAGACGCCGCCGCACGTGTTCCTTTGTCGGTAATTTTTTATCTGCACTAGAACTCTGAAGTAGACTTTACATTGAAAAACAGGATGTCATATAAAAAAGTAACGTAATATTTAAAAAATTGCCTCAACTAATACGAAAATCATAACTGCTCGAAATCTCCTAGAGGTACCATTCAGATAAAAATGACACAAGAGAAATAATAGGGTTGTTTAAAGGAAATACTTATTTATTTCTTGTTTGCTTTTTAAAAGAACTAATATCATATTCGTCGCCAAGGGCGATCGCCCCCCCCCCCCTTGCTTTTAGAAGAGAGTGTTAAAAAATTGGCTAAATTAATATTCACAAATATTTTTTTTTGCAGTTTTTCAATCATCCATGTATAAAAGGTACCTACAATAAAATTCTTTATTTAAGAACCAATTCGGTATCTTTTTTTTTCAAATAAAAGCGTTCCGTTCTCGCAATGCAAAATGATACGGCAATGCGCTTCTAACAGATTATTACTTATTTCTTGCATTTCACTTTCCAACTTCAAAAATATCTAGATAATACTTTATTTCTCTACCAGGTTCTATGTATTTTGCCCCCCTGAAAATTTTGGAGGCTGCCCCCATTAGTGCGCATTACTTCAATATTGTGTGCAAGATAAACAGAAAAACTAAATACGTACAGCAAACACAAAATCATATACCTACAAGAAAATATTTTTATCAAACTGCAGACTAAACAAATACTGTTATCATACCCTTTCTCCATTAATTGTCAACAGGGTTCATGATCTCAATATTTTGTAGACCTGAAATTGTTCCCTTGTAGTTATCTACATGTTTCCTAATCAATATAAGAAGATTGATTGATACTTATGAATTTAGAAAAACAAATATAAATATTGTATTAGGTATTACTACATAAAGTGTTAAAATTGATAAAAATAAATAATAGGTATAAGGATTAAATATTTAAACCATATAACCGATAAACTGAAGATGGAATAAAATCTGATAAATCGTGAGTTAGGTACCGATAATTACATTACCATAATTACGATTATTTAATACTTCAATGAACAACATATTCAGCATTTAGAAGCGAGTTTAAAAGCGAATTATTTATTTACATGCCTCAAAATATAAACATTTGATATACCTTTACCGTGCTTAAGGTTTCCCTCTTTTTCAAAATAATAAATTAACATTAACCAATTATATTACCAAGTGCTTTCGATTGTAATAAAAAATTATCTCATACATTATCAACTTGGGATATTGTAGCTGTAAAAATAACAACAATTGGTGATCAGTAAATTGAAGGCATTAACACACTTTGTGTTAATAAATAGATATATCGAGACTATTAAATGTTTTACTTTCTTGATTTATTTCGTACTAGTAAATTTTTAAAATTCTACTCACAATCTCAAGTACGTATTTCCGTTTTCAAACCAACCATATAATTAATATGATTTGGTTTTATGCTTTCAGATTAATTACTGTAAAAAGTCGGACGTTGTTAACTTTAACTGATATGTATCAGCTTGCGTAATGTTGATTTGCATAAACCAAATATTTCGCAACAATTTGAAAAATGATAATGATATGATTGAAACATGTATTTGCAACATTGTCACGAAGGGCAATTATTTACCTCAAACATTATTTACTGCAACGCCCAGTACATTACCTTCATTTAATTAGAATCACGTCATTAACCTAGAACCATATTATGCATGTTGTAAAAGATGATAAACAAATTAATCCAATTCAGCAGGTACGTCCAGGAAAACGAACCATGGTAAAAAGCTGAGTAAGCTATTTTATTGCTGATGCAAAACTGATGACCGTAACTGAGAGGATAGACTGAGTTATTGCGGTTAGTTGTGTTTTTGGGATTGTCGAGACAAGATGTCTCAAGGGTTGCCCCTTCTGGGCCCCTTCGCGCTAAGTGCATGTCTGCGACCCAGGTAAGTACACGTCTCGGTACACGTTGTTTCTTTGTGTTAATAAATCTTGTAATTGTTGGAACCTTAATTACCACTATGGCTTAATTTACCAAGTACCACGCTGTCGTGACATATGGTGGAGGCGCCTAGCTTGATTCTGGGGGTTGTAGTCTTCATACTGCACCCCAACTGTATTCCTTTTTTTTTATTATTAGTTATCAACTTTTTAATTTTATTTCAATTATGCAACTTTTTGTAAAAAGTTTTTTTTACCATGCATGGGGTTATACAATATACAGAAATTAGGAAATGTTCTTTGGTTAGATGAGTGAGTATGTTTCGTTTTTATTATCAATTTTGTTTTATAATTCAAATTTTAATATAGCCTTCATTAACCATTCCTATTAAACCCTTAATTATACTCTTTTCCCAGCCTAATGGGTTGTTACCGATAATTTTTTTTGTTATTTTTTTATGGTATTCAATAGAATTCGATCATCTAGATAAGCTGTTAAAATTTCAGCTTCATAAGTACCTACATCCAATCCTTAGATATTCAATGTTAAAGATTGGGTTTTGATTACAAAGCTCTTCGCCAACTCGTGACGTCGAGTTTGAGTTTGCTACAGTAGTCAGTACTGTCAACTGTCAGTTGTCTATTGTAAATCTCGACTGACATCCGATAAGCATCTGCAAAGTGATGTCACGCGAAGCTCCGCCCCGTTTTCGCGCTGTCCAACTTTGATAATTGATTTCAGGGCTTAAACGTCTGAACAAAAACTTAAAAATTTGAAAATTGCCTCAAAAGGTGTTCTACTTTCGATTTCTAAAAAAAAATTTCTGAACGGGCCTATTAAGACGTAAGGCTACGTCCCGGTTTTTTATATAGAGAGGTTATGTCACGATAAGGTGGTACGGTTCCAACATTTAGAAGTTTTATTTAACACAAAGAAACAATGTGTACTTACGGTAGTCACAGTAACCTGGGTCGGAAATATTCACTTAACGCGAAAGGGCCCTGAATTGGCAACTCTTAAGACATGTTGTCTCGACAACGTCAAAAACACAACTAACCGTAATAACTCATTAATTCCCTCAGTTACGGTCATCAGTTTTGTACTAGCAATAAAATGGCTTGCTCAGCCTTTTACCACGATTAATTTGTCTATCATCTTTTATAACATGCATAATAATATGATTCTACTTTAATTAACTGATTTTAATTAAACAATTGTAATGTACTGGGCGCTCAATAAATAATGTTTGAAATAAATAATCAGATTTGCCCTTCATGATAATATATACAGAATGTTCAGAAAATCTTAGGACATTTTCCACTGGTATTGTTGTGGCCAAAAAAGTAATCAACTGATTTTCTCGTTTTTATTGTGGTTCTATTTTGCCTTAAGTGAAACAGAAAAGACTATAGAAACACAAAAAATGGAGAAGGATGGTATAGCAAATGCGCGATTCAAAAATTAAACCAACACTGGATAGAAACTTATGATGTGAACAGGGAAAGATCGGTTCTGGGTGATGGTGTAAAGTTTATATCGAGTTTTATATATATACATTGATCGCATAACGCTTCGTTTATACAATTCAGTACAATGAAATGGATTTAAAAAAATTTTAATGTAAAAATAAATGTTTAATATAAAATGATATTATGGTAAAATTTCCAGTACTTGGATGCAAATAATTCGAAGTTAAAATTCATGGTTTAATATTTCCAGTTGCATAGATAGAGAGGCACATGTAAGTACTTTTATTGAGAAAAATATTAACCAACTGGACTATTTTTTGTGGTGGTTGCGTGGAAGAGCGAGCAATCGAACGTCGTCTCCACCATTTCAATTCTTTATTTTTTCATTGTAAATTTATTGGTATTATAAAATAAAGACTATTATTATTATTTTCGATTTTTCTTGCAATATGTATATTATCCAGCAATTAATTTTGTCACAGATCTATAAGATGCAGCGTTTTTAAGATAAGTAGAAATATTTGTAACAAGTTATACATTTCTTCCAATTCACCAATTCGGTTTTAAAAGAGGATTCGGTACTATACACGCTCTAGGAAATATAGTGACAGACATAAAATCCGGCTTGACCCGAAACGAATATGTAGCAGCCGCATTTTTAGATATAAAAGAGGCATATTATGATTGTGTCTACTTATAAAGTAGAAATAGTTTTAAAGTAGAAATTTCTACTTTCAAAGCAGAAATTTCTACTTTCAAAGCAGAAATTTCTAGTTTTTTAAATAGAAATTTCTAGTTTTAAAGTAGAAATTTCTGGTTTTAAAGTAGAAAGTTCTAGTTTTAAAGTAGAAATTTCCAGTTTTCAAAGAAGAAATTTCTAGTTTCCAAAGTAGGAATTTCTGGTTTTAAAGTAGATATTTCTACTTTAAAACTAGAAATTTCTACTTTCAAAACAGAAATTTCTAGTTTTAAAGTAGAAATTTCCAGTTTTCAAAGAAGAAATTTCCAGTTTTCAAAGTAGAAATTTCTAGTTTTAAAGTAGAAATTTCTAGTTTTTTTAATTTTTACATTGGCCCTTCAGAGCCATCGTAAATATTATTATGTTTCAAGATACGTTTGAAAATTACAGTTGTTTAATATTTTTTTCAATAAAAGTAGGTACTCATAGCCCATCTATCTACGTAACTGAAAATGTTATAATTAACGTAGTTAGGTTAGTTAATCCCATATGAGTAATTAGTAGTCATATTGAGAAGACAAAAGAATAATTCTCATAAAACTCCCTTTATTAACGTTATAAAGGGAATGTTATGAAAATTATTCTTTTGTCTTCTCAATATGTTTTTTTTAATTAATTTTAGGGCTGAAATATTTACACTCTAGCACTTTGCCCTAGAAAACTGCCGTAAGTTAAGGCAAATGAAAAATTACACATGAAATAGAATGAATGCTGGAGTATACAATAAGTGTATAGTCTTTAACTATTACTACCTATACTAAAAATAAGACCAATTTTTGCTAATTTCTATGCCAATAACAATCTCTAAAAGTCACTAAATCTGAAGAATGTGAAGTAGGTACTAGTATATAAATCGAGAATATAACCCTAACGTTGCATTCTTTATAAACTTTTCGTAAAAAAAATACGCAAATACAAAAATAACATTTATTTATGCAAAGCAATAGAAGAACATCATAAAGCTTATTTATAGGAATACTGTTGAGTATCATCTCATAACTTACAACGATATAAATAGAAGAATAAACATAAAACATAAATGATTACCATGAACACAAAGTTGGAGTATCTGTAACTTGTGTACATAGGCTACTGTTGTATGGCAAATGATATAAAATAGAGGAAATATGAATGCAAGGATGAAACTAACAATTTTTTAAGTTTACATAAACAAAACAACAACAAAATACTGATTCAAATCACTAAAAATAAATAAAAATGTACCCTTTCGCTCTAGTAATCTTTGACATTTTTCACAACCGCGTTAAATCCACTGTGTTTGTCGGCTGTATAGGATACTATTCTTCTGGAACCGTCAGGTTCTACAAGAGTATATTCTCCTTTAACTTTGTCTCCATTCCTCGTCTCCCACTGAGATTTGATGTCGTGTGTGTGAAGATCATGGACGGCATAGTCGTAGTGGTATTTGGCTGGTGCCTGAAAGAAGAAATATATTTTAATATTTTAAGAATCGGTAAACTTAGCATGTGTTATTACTTGTTATTCATTAAAATAGTATCCTTTTTTTTATTATTATTGGCTTTGGGTACGTAGCCCGTTTGCCACGACACAATGTTTAAAAATAGTATCCTTAAACTATCCAAAAATATTATTATATTATTATTATTTTATGCCCGAACAGCTACTACAAAAAAAAAAATAAAATAAAGATGTTTCTTGAACTTAATTACAGCAAAACACTGAAGCATCTATCTAACGAACTTAATTAAAAGTTGGGACGTTGGAAATTTATTTTCAAAATCAGTAATAATGTTCCTATACAGTGAGGTCGAAAAGTAACAAACAAATTCAATATCTTCAAAGTCAAAGTTTTGGAAAAATCGCTCATACAGGTCGAATTTGATGTATTACACCCTATATTTAAATTCAATCGTTTCCGAGTTATTGATATTTAAAATTAATTTTTTTGAAAAAGAAATAATTTTTAATATTAAATGTATTTTATTTTTGGGTTAGCAACAAAATTAAAATTATTTCAACATTTGTTCAAAATGCCTCCCATTGGCTACTTGACATAAACGATTAACAAATTCTTCTTGATTTTTTCTAATCAAATATCTGGTGTAATTAGTAATATATAGGATGTAATACATAGAAAATGTTTAGAATTTTACAAGGAATTCGAAATTTGCAAAAATAATTGTAGTTGCCATTTAAAAAATCAAAGTTGATCACAACCCAGTTTTTTTGGGACACTTTGTAGAATAAAAAATATTTTTAAAATAGGCCTAATATAAAATCAAAATCGACCTTTCCGAGCAATTTTTCCAAAACTTAGGCGTTTTGAAGATAATGAATTTGTTCCTTACTATTCGACCTCATTGTATAATAAATATATTATAAATACATATATTTAATAAAAATTGTATACAAATTAGTCGAAAAATAGACATTAGAAGTTGGAAAAAAATTATATTGTTTCTTAGTGTTCTATTAGTAATATTGTTATTTTTATTTCAACATGATGAAATATTTACGAATTATTAATGTAAGTGAATTTCGTTGTTTGTGTAACTAAAGTATAGTAATTAATCTCCTCTAGATAAATCTATACGAGCATTTTTCCGTAAGCAATATTAATGTTAAGACTGTTAAGAGTCATTATTTTTTATTTATTTTATTTTGTTTGATTTCGGTTAGTTTTGAGAAGATATATATTGAATAATTGATTTTTTTCCAAAAAAGACCACCTACTTTGATGGGGCAGTCTGTGAGAAATATTTCTCAAAAATAATCGTTGATCCTAAAAAAATCAAATTACTAATAAGCATTCGGTGTTAAAAATATCTGTTTGCCATTTTCAAAAATAAAACTCGAAATTAATCAAGGTCATACGTCTTGATATTTTTTTTATCATTGTTAATAAATTCAAAAATAGTGATACGCGATCGGTTTATCTAACAATAATAACAATTCGTATTTGTTTATGAACTATAGAATTTCGACCCGTTTATATAAACAAATAAACAACCTCTCAAAAAATAATAATGTATTATTTAATCACCAGAAAAGCGCTTCGATAACGAATATAATAGTGCTTATATAAGATGCATTATGAATAAACATGCATGTGATTTAATTAACTACTTAATTTGCATCTTGCAGATATGAATATTAAAATTTCCGTTTCGTATCCCCATTCCTAATTGTAAATTAGAGCAAAGACTATCCGTTTCATATATATGATGTGTTACTGCTATTGCTTAGATAATAATAATAGTACCGCATGAGATTAGAAAGTATTAAAAATGTAACAATTAAATTTAATTAAACATATTCATTACATATAAAACGGTAGAAAACCGAAAATCAGCTGTTGGGCAACATCGTGCGCAAGAAAGAGTTTAATTACTAATTACTGCTTTATTTTATTGTTTATTATATATTATGCTTATGTGTTTTTTCTCACTTTCTAACACAGCAAACGACACGGATTTGTCGCAACGAGAACAAGACAAGTGACAATGGATCATAGCAAACTAGATTTCCTCACATGTTGCCTACCTGGTGAATACAAATTAAAGGAAGGATGTAATTCTATATGTTTGAGAATTTATTACCGTTTGGTAATATTCGAACGTACTAATGTTTAATTATGGTTATCCTGTTTCTCGCTCCACTAATTCACAGTTTGGGTTCTAGAATTGGAAGTAAATGAACAAAACAGGTCTTGGTTTTAAATGTGGAATTTATGCGGAACCGGAAAATAGCTGAGCATATGAAAATGGTGTTGTCTTCCATACATGAAGGATTAAATGAGTACCTACAGTAAATATATACTTCCGCTATTATGTCACGAATTTTGCATAGAGAGATCATTTCAAGCGGTTAATACCAGAATAATAAGATCAACACAGAAAGTTTAATTAAAATTTCGAATAAGTAAAAACGGGAAATCTAAGTGATCTAGATCTGCATAGGTAGATAGATATCTGCAGGGATTATTTTTAATAAAAACAATTCATCTTATATATGTACGCTAATCCTCATCCTTGATGAAGAGAAAACTTTTACAATAGTACATGCGCAGATCAGATTTTAGATAGTAGATAATATGTAAAAGTTCTAAAAATAAATATATAACATTACCAGATGTCATTTGTTATCTTTAACATATAATCATAAAGCAACCCTTAATAGGATGAGGGATACTTCAATTTATTCGAAGAATAAATATTTTGGGTTGTGACAGGCCATGAAGCAGTCACTATTAAGTACCTTTCTTCTGTTAATCAATTTATTTTTTCAATTAATTTTCTGATAAATCTAACTGGATAATAATAAGAATAGTAACCTTCTATTGAATTTGCAATATTTTATTAATGTAAATATGTTGAAAGTAATTTTGTCCTTGGCTGAATTTGCATGTCCCGTAATATTTTTATTTATTTATGTTTCCCTATAGTGTTCGAATCTTAGTCTAATATCCTTTGTAATGAGTTCTTTAATAGTAAAGTTTCTACTTGTAATGAATTGTATTTTTTCCGTCAAAACTCTTTCAAAATACCTAAGATCTTTACTCAAATGAAGGTGTTAGCAGAACAGTAATTAACACACTTATCCATTAATTCAGCGTGTAACTTATGTTTAATTTCATATGTAACTATATAAACAACGTGAAAGTTACCTTTTTCTGGTCAAGTTTAAATCAACTTGGCTCTTTGTGTGTAACAAAATACCAGTCACGTTTCGATAGTAATTGATTAGAACGGACGAACTGAACTGCATTTGTATTTATGAATGAAATACTACATAAACATGTAAACTGGACTGGATTTCCTCATTATGTCGGACATAATGAGCTCGATAGGACAAATGGACGTGAATTACTTCATAACATGAAATACGGTTTCTTAATTGTATATTCCTGATAGTACGGCAATTCGTGATATACAATTACTTTATATTTTTTTATGCATTAGTGTTTGCCAATCATTTTTGCTTTATATTCCATTAGAAAGGTAATGCAGTTGTAGGGTTTACATTTTAATTACGTAATGTCGAGGAAGATAAATATGATCAATTTCAAAGAGCCAATGAAAGGTGAAAAATAATTTTTAAACAGGTCATCCACTTCTTTTTCCGTGTACTCATAGGAATATATTCTGGAAGGTGTCAAATTATAAAAAGAGTGATTCATAAAAATCTAAAACCGATTTTAAAATGGTTCAGATATTGTCGATTGTTTTTTTAAACGAAGTTTCCTATGAAAATCACATTTACATGGATACATTTTGTCAAATTCTAGTGATTTTTTAACTCTTCCATAATATGTTTAGATTCTATTATTAAAAAGAAGAGTATGAATGATTTATTATTGCAAAAAATGAGTATGAAATTATACCATTGAAAGTAATATTTGTTTTGAAGGAAAACAAAAGGTCATGTTTGCGACTATTTGAACCAACTTTTGATTTTCAAAAATCAATGTTTATTGAAATCTTACACATTATCTAATGCAAAAATGAGAATCGTACGAAATATGGCGGTTTATGTTAATTTTTCTATTTCAAAGGAAAATATATCAAAATATTTTTATTCTCTCACTTATTTTACACTGGAAGTATGCTGATATTTATGAATTTGTAAACCCACAAAATTATTATTAATCCGAATTTTATCAAGTTATTTATCTTTGGTATGAAAAGTTAAGATCTTTAAATAAGTCGTAAAGATTGGCCATTGAGCAAGAATTATTGCTCATTGTGTTCGACATCGCATTCTGAACAACTTTCAAAATGTCCATTTGTCTGTCTGTTTGTTCGTCTGTCACGTGTCTAGTAAGTTCAACCATACATAAATTTTTACTGCTCACCTCTCTGTACGTAAGCGTTAACTAGAGAAAGGACTCTGTCGTTCTTGGACATTTTCGTTATTAACAGATTAGGGCGCAATAATGGCTAAAGAACAGATAAATCATACGTTTTTTCTTACATGATAATCAACATATTCCTCTTGATGCCCTTGAGCACCGTGTTCAATTTCGTTTCCTCCATACCCCTCCAGGCCGCCAGATTCAGCGTAGCCACCCTCATATGCTCCATATTCAGCGTGACCACCAGCAGCGCCTGCATCTGCATAGCCTGCGACGTCATAATGCTCATAGCCGCCGCCTGGTCGGGCGCTTACTACCGCGAAGATTGCGGCGGCACAGACCTATAGATAAAAAAATATATAAAATGAGTTAAGTAATTAAACAAACAAATTACAGTTCAGCGCATTAAAGAATGAATTTACCAGTAAGGAAAGTTAGGAATATTAATAAGTAAAGAAAGTGTTTATAAAATACTCGGTAAAATCGATTTAAAATAATGTAGTTTAGTAATTTTTAAATAAAGTTAGGTTTATCAAATTTGTCTCTGTATGATTAGAAGCCGAATGCATCGTTAAACCAACTAAACCAATTTTGTTGTTTCTATTTTTGATAACTGCAACTTGACCCCAATGTTACGTTATTTTTGTTGATGAAAATACTAATAGTATTAAGCTCCTAGTTCTTAAAGATTCAAATTGCCTGCCCAAATTTTTTATATCTCGAACCAAAAAAAAATTTCGATTTACCGCTACCGTTTTGAACTAAAAATTGGGCCTTATCGCAGATATAATATAATATATGTATATGTAAAACAATTTGAATCGTTAAAAAAAATGTGATTAACATTATCAATATTTTTGGCCATTGTGACCGCCATAAAAATCTTAGTGTGTATAAAAATCCAAATAGTCGTCACAGTTGCACCAACGAAACCACCATATCACAAAAATCACTATTACTTACAATGTACATTTGCATAGCTAGATTTGTATAATTTTTAGGATGGTCGTAAGGACTGAAACTAAACTGAATAGTCCTGAATAAGAGTGAAGTTATATAGTGGAATACTTTGTGAAAGGACCCCCATGCATTTACCAAAATCCCACTTTTAAAACATTGCAATGAAATCAAAGCACGCTACGAGCGTACACCTCCCTAGAGTATGCAGTATGCATTATTGCGACCATACTTTCCCTTGATCTTGACGTTGATAGACGAAACTAGAGCGAATTATACAATAAATCGCTATTCTTAATTTGTAGAATTGTCTTACTGGTCTTATTTTTATTTCTCGTCGGTTCTGAATACTCTAATCATGATTTAAATCTATATAAATAAATGCTCTACTGTATTAACTTTTTCCGGACACAAACTTTGGGACTTGTTTTATTTAACTTATAAAATTTATAAAAACATTATTTTATATGAAATTTGATTATGTTCATTGTCCAATTGTCCATATCTTAAATCTTGTGTAAAACAATACTGTACTTTAGAATTATAATACAGTTACTTGGTGTCAAAAAGTTTACAAGCCTCGGACTAATTCTATAACAGCTTGGGATTTTTTATGGATTCTTAAACTTTAAGGTATCAACTTCAAATATTAAAAAGGAATACCCAGATGTGCTTTTACCCCTAGAGGGTGAAAACGACCCCTGAATTTCAAAATTTAATACTGATTCAAGTATTAATTTGCTAAGGCGAGGCGCTCTTCTTATTTAAAAATTATCCAAAAAAAAACATTTTGAAGGTCTTTTAATCCTCTCTGTAGGTTAAAACAGTACAGAGGTTGTCAGTTTTTCTATATTCATCTTACATGCGTAAATTTGAAAAAAAACGTTAACTTAAAACACTTCTATCTCCTAGGCTATTATCGTTATCAAAAAAATTAAGAAAGCAACATTTTCCTTGGTTTATTGCCATAAAATTCTTTCCTGCTAATTTATTAAAATTTAACCTTAAAGCCGAAAAAATTTAATTTTTCAAAAATTTTCAAAATACATTAAGTGTAAATTCTTTTAGATAATGCATATATGGTCAAAAAAATTTGAGAGTATTCATAACAGTTAGGACTAACAAAAAACAGGATTTGGAATTTTCCTTTTTCAATTTTGAATTTACTGGAACCATGAAACGGACACTTTTTTGCGTAAAATATCAAAATTTTGCCTTTATTTCCTTGTGTTTACCAAAAGACAATTTAAAGCTACAATAATAAGCTTTTGCTTGATTCAAAGTACATACATGTCAAAAACTTTTTTTTTTATTAACACACTTTTTTGTATTTTTAGCTTCAGCTTCAGCTGTTTTTTTTTGTTTGTATGTTTGTTTGTATGTAACGGAATCTTTTAACGAGATTTTCACCTACCTCAAAACGTCAGATTAAACTGAAACTTTGCAGACTTATCAAGGATCGATGACAATACAATAATTTTATAACTTTGTCCTAATGTCCTTACCTTATCAGGATAAAATAAAAATAATTTTACAGGTTAAGCATATGCCATCTACAGAATGACGGTAAATGTTATCCTTCTTTATCGACGTAGAAAAAGAAATTTGAAATGAAAAATTTTGAAAAAAATTTGAAATGAAAAATATCGAAAAAAATTTGTCTTAAAAAAAAAAAGTGAATTCTAAAATTTTGAAAAAATTTGAATTGAAAAATGTCGAAAAAAATTGAATTGAAAAATGTCAAAAAAATTTTGATTTCAAAAATTTAAAAATAAAATTTAGATTCAAAAATTTGAAAAAAAAATTAGATTCGAAAATTTTGAAAAAAATTTGAATTCAAATATTTTGAAAAAATTTAATTTTAAAAATTACAAAAAAAATTTGAATTGGAAAATTTCAAAAAAAAATTAAATTGAAAAATGTCAAAAAAAATTTCATTTAAAAAATTTTGAAAAAAAATTTGAATTGAAAAATGTCAAAAAAAATTTCATTTCAAGAATTTTTAAAGAAAAAAAATTGATTTCAAAAATATGAACAAAATTAATACTTAGTTTAAAAAACTAAACAAACACGCTTTAAAGGGAAACCGAACTAAAAAGTAAAAAATAAGGTTTATCTATGAAGATTTTGTTCAACAGTGATAAATATTCCACTAACTCAATATAACTAAATGCATTTTACTAAGTTTAAAATAAGAATAAAGTGATTGACAAAAAATAATTTTATTGTAAAAAAGCGTGGGGTGCTAACTCTACTTTAATCAATAGCTACCAATGAAATATCTATAACAATTGATATTATGCACCCCACGCTTTTTTACAATAAAATTATTTTTTGTCAATCACTTTATTCTTATTTTAAACTTAGTAAAAAGCATTTAATTATATTGAGTTAGTGGAATATTTATCACTGTTGAACAAAATCTTCATAGATAAACCTTATTTTTTACTTTTTAGTTCGGTTTCCCTTTAAACCGTGTTTTTTTAGTTTTTTTAGTTTAATCCAGAGTTATGAATGTTTGACGTGCATTTCAGGGCTACGTTCAAATGCACCTAAAATGAACCAGCCTAAACAAATTTTTATTTCATGAACAATTTTTGTTATTTCATAAGTTAAATTTTTTGTTTTAACAAACTTGTTTGAAAATGTGATTCATTTTGAGTAATTTGCTTAAAACCTTTGAAAAATCTGTATTTTTGCTGAAAACTCAAAGTTTTCAACCTCCTGTAACCCAGCGGGTATTAAAGAAAAAATTCGACGATCTACACGTTCCAATAGTCACTTTTTTAAACCCCTGGCGTTGGGGGTTAAACTCACCATCAACGAAAGAGCATCCTCATTCATTTTTAAAATTTCATATTTGCCCCATTTTGAATCATGCTATCCAAAAATATTTGAATTTGAAACAGTTATAGAATTAGTCCGAGGTGAGATCACCAATTTACTGTCCTACTACAAGTATACCCCGAAAATTTCTCATTTAGATAATAATTAGGAAAA
The DNA here is from genome assembly GCA_963680705.1 of Rhagium mordax. Taxonomy (NCBI): domain Eukaryota; kingdom Metazoa; phylum Arthropoda; class Insecta; order Coleoptera; family Cerambycidae; genus Rhagium; species Rhagium mordax. The sequence continues at coordinate 110,278,236 of OY796656.1, forward strand.
CTAATTTTCTTTACCATCAACTTTATTTCTAACTCCTATCATAATATGTTTGGATAGAAGGTTTTAAACCAAAAATGTATGTCCATCATCTTGTAGCCCTAATAAATACCCATTTTCTTATATACACTTTTCTGTTCTAAAATTAATATTAATCTCGATATTTTGAGTCGCCCATTCAAAATTGACAACCAATTTTATATATCAACAGTAAACAATACAATACAAATAAAGTCAATATGTGTTTCATTTTCTATAAATGTTGCCGCCATTTGATAAATCCTGTATATTGGAGATTCCACCTTTATTTAAAATTAACAGATATTTTACATGAGTGTTTGCGTTTAATGATAACATCTAATTTAAATATTCTTGATCTGTTATGTGTATATTGTTTTTATTTTATTTTAGATAAATTATGAGAAATAATATTGCATCCATTTCAAAAAAATTTCTAAAATATTTATCCTGCCAATAAATATATGTTTGTATGTAATCGAATAGATAATACTAAACGCATTAAGTGAAAAAAATTATTTTTTACTGGATGACTAAACTATAATATAATAAAACATGTTATGGGAAGTTAATATAAATAACAGCGCTGATCTTTTGCCAAGATGTAAATTATATTGGTTTAAGTGAAAAAAAATAAAATACAAATTTCCAGACTTTCTAAGGGTCACTGTTAAAATAATAATTTTATTTACTTCATATCTAACAGAAAAAAACTTGTATTTAGATTTTTAAAACATGCCCAATTCATTTGTTGTGCACATTCTTTTCGTTAAAAAATCCCGAATAATGTTTCTCAATTTTAATTATTCTGTCAGTTATAGTAAACCATGGATCCACAACAAAAAAAAGTTATTAAATAAATTAGATTTTGTCAAGTACTAATATTTGATGAGGGAGTGGGCCTGTCTACATTCTCCACTATTTTGCAATTAATGACTTCCTTCATGTAATGTTTCACCATGTTCCTTTATTATGTATATAATTTGATGACTGAAATCAATTGCCGTAATCAGACTGCTGTTATTATTATATCTTAATTTTATAGAGCACTTAATAATATTTGCTCCAAATACTTGTTCAACTAAGCATTTTATGTTAAGTACGATTTTGCAATATATTTACTTTTTGATCAATTCATTCTATCGATAGTTTATGATTTTCACTTTCTGTTTTATATGTAGTTATTTCGAATTTCGACACACTTATAGTTAATACCAACTGTTTCCTTAAAAAAAAATATTTCATAGGTAGGTACCCCAGATTTTTAAGTGAGTACCTATTAGATGAAATGAACTTAATTTAATTACACATGCAGTTTACCGTCTTGAAATTCATATACGTAAACATGCATATATAAATAATATGCATATATAAATAATTTTAAATAAATAAAGCATGTGTAAATATTACTTAACTTTAATACTTATAAAGAAATAAACAATTTCTGTTAAGTTATTGCCATTAAAATAATTATAGTAATGATTTAGTCATTAGTTGGTACCATTAACATAAACTTTGATTTGGACAAACGTGTAACTCTAAGGCCCGATCTTTTCATCTTCCCGTTAACTTTATCCGGCAGTTAAAGTTGTTGATTTTCATTGTTGTAACAATTGTATCCTAGGTAAATAACTGCCGGATAAAGTTAATTGGAGGTGAAAAGATCGGCCCTAAAAGGGAGAAATTCCTAAATGTGAGGACTGAGACTAGACTGTGATATATAAATGAAAATGGAGAAAAGGAATATATTAAGGAATATAATAAAAAGACCTCAAAAATTACTTCAGGTCCTAAACTAAACTTGTTAGTGAAAGTAAAAGTGACTAAGTCAAAAATACAAACACATTTACTGCTTTGCGAGTATATCTTGGACAGTTCTATGCACACACTTGCCTTACTACTGGTCAATCTAAGAACTGAAAATTAAGGACAATATTAATATAGGTGATACTAATAACATCGATTTTTTTTTTATCAAATGATACTTATCAAACCAAAACAGATTATTAATTAAAGTTTCTCAGAAACTGTTTATCTTTTGATTATTTTGTAGCGTCCATCATAAATATTGTCACTATTAACAATTTCACAATCAATGTTAGAACGAATAGATATTTAACTGAATCTCGTAGGGCATAGTATAAATAAAATTATATTGCTATTAGGGATATTACATTTTTTGAGTGTACTCTCAGGACTAAATTTGTTTACATACTTTTGAGTGTTTTATCAATATTTGATAAATTGTGTGCTAATATTTCATTAATAATCACGTGTAATTACGGTGCCAAGTATCAAAAACAATTAGATATCTCTTTTTCTGAGAATAGATTTAAAATAGGTAGGTAGGTAAAATTGTTAAGTACGTATTGCTACAATTTAGTTATTTTTTATCAAAAATGTTATATTATTATTATAGTTCTAAATTTCTGCTAAATTATTATCATTAATATAACTCAACAATATGTGTTGAAAAGCAACATGGAATTAACGACCCACATAATTGTTTAAAAATTTAATATTCATCGTCAATGCGTAGATGTTATTAAATTAAATATGTTCCATTAATTATATGTTTATGCTTTATAATAGCTATTTTATTTTAAGCTGTATCACGTAATGTATCATCGATAAAACAAAAACATTTCAATCCGATTGTATTAATTGAATTTGATTGAATTATAGAGAAGCGCAACGTCGTAATATTGCTGGCGGCAAGGTATAGATGGCGCTTCCGCACCATCAGTTTAGAGCTGATACATAACTTAAAAATTACTCAAAAATTAAACATGTGTTTCCAATTTGCGATGCTTTTAAAATATCACCACCAATATTTTGACACTTACCTTGTTTCGCTCTGTGCAACATGCCAAAGGGCCCTAATAAACAAACTGGCGAAAACGTCTGGAGATATTGATATTAACTCATTTACCATCCATAATGGGAGATGAAAAATGTTATTTTAACAAAATGACAGATCATCAAAATTTTGCAATTTTTGCACCACTTTGTTTTACACCCTATATAATAAGAGTATTTAAACTTTTTCAAAAAAAATGTATTCTTTTATGTAATCTGGAACAAATGATATTTTGCATGGTGCAAACCGCACAAAAAAAAGTCAACTTTAAAAAAAGTTATAGCTAATTGAAAATGGTGCTAAAAATTGCCTTTGCCGAACTTTTTGTTGACCAGTTTATTAGCGTCAAAGCGCTAGATCGCAATGCGGTTGACCACTCCAATATTTCGTTCGACTTTCAGCTGAGGCAGATTACAATGACACAGGAACTTCACAAATTTCCTATTTAACATTTTTTTTCATTTCTTTATACTTACTTTCCTTGTTTAAATAACCTCAAATTAACAATGTAACTACTTTTCTTGGGGAATTATGGTTTTTCTTCATTTCAGACTTCCGATTCATATGCGACGTATTTCACCTAATCACCAATAACGTAGAAAAAATATTCCTCATAAATACAATATTTGCCATCTAATGTCTCCAAAAATCTCTCATCAAGCACCCCATAAATTTGTAAGAACATGAGAGATAAGTTTAAATTTAAATTGTAAATTTATAATTCAAATTTTCTCCACATTACCTATTTATCATACGGAGACGAAATTATACATAATAATATATACGCTCGACGTCGGCGTCGCATCTGATTGCTTTTCTGATTTTTTTTCCTTCAAGTTTTAATAAAAAAGTATGGTAGTTCTACAGTGAAAATAATGTTAACGCTCTTGCTTAATAGCAGAATATTTTCTTAAAAAGAACAGCTTATGGCATTCTTGAATTTCTAATAAATATTTTCTACATAACTGGACGCAGTTCTATAATTAAAAAAAATTAATATTTATTAATATTAGTCGCTAGTGAGATTTTCTTTTCAGATGTTTAACATATTTAATGCTGTATTGAATTAGCTTTTCTCTCGTGTATAATACATAAGGCGACTCTGATCGTACTAGTTCCATAATAATTAATAAAAAAATGCAGAAAAACATTAAAATTGCTGCATTCACATTATTTAAAGACATTTTATCACCAGCAACCGCATCAGTGTAAATAGTTCTTTGGAAAATCCAGTATTTAGAAGATAATCTTCACACTTGGGTATTTCGCATTGATACAGATATTTCCGAGTATTAAGTACTTTGAAGTTCACAGTCAAGTATAATGGTATTGATAATTTGCTAAATAGGTCCAAATTTAACACTGTTTATTTAAAATAGCATACAGTTTCAATTACCGAAGTACCTTGTGGGGATACCACAAAAATTAAAAGCCTTTTTGATAAATAATCAAATAATGCGAACCATAAAGACGAAATAAATTATTAAGTATTTAATATTATATTTAAATTATCTACAAATAATAGAACAAAATAAATTTAACTATTTCTACCTAGGTAGCTTCCATAAACGACATTATTACTTCGTATATATTGGTCCAACAAACATGCGTTTCGCTAATCAAGTTGATATAATCTGGAGACCGCGTGTATGAGAGAATTGAATGGTTTAGTCGCAAATGCGAATTATCGAGATATCAGGCTTCTCATATTACAAGAATAGTTTCGATCACTTGCCACTAGGATCATTATCGTGTCGCATTTCCTAAACTCAAATGAATTTCTGCCATGTCCCAAATTCACTGTCATACGGTAGAGATTAGACCGAATGATTTTTTTTAAATACCTCTCTACTAACACATGCCTTTCACACGCTCTGTATTGCAGAAATTGCTAGCACGTTGCCTTTCCTTCTGCCACAAAATTCTAATCCTGTCTTGGTTACTAATTGAGCAATTAGTCTGCATATATTTATCGGAAACTCCCACTAATCAGTAAAATTAAATAAAAATATAAATCAAATATTACCTTAAGTTGCTAAAGAATTCTGGGTGTTCTATTTATAAATAAATATAAACAATTGCAGAAACTTATATTTATTTTAAATACTTTTTAAATGTTAATTTATTCAGACTAGAACAAATGACAATGAATCATCATGAAACGAAGCAAAGATGCAACCTGTGATAAATCACACCGGACACAAAACCCCAGACTGTTTGGATTAAAGTTTATGAAACTCGAAGTAGTGTGTTTTTTCCAACCAAATATTTTCCAACGGTAATTTCTAAACACCGATTTCCGTAGCTCCTTATCAAAATAATATATGTTTGCTATAAACGTCTTTATTTTGAAACTACAAATTACAGTTTAGATTCGTGAGAATTGATTTTACCTTATGATTATAAATTCATATAAAAGAACTACGATCATTATTAGAGTGATTTTTTTCATACAGTGCATATCTGGTTCCATGTGAAATATTAATAAATAAATACTTAGTACATGAATTGAATCACACGTTTTTCTTTTACATGTTTAATAATTATTGAAGTTTTACGAACATTGCTTCACATTATCTCAAAGCAATAAAAAATATACATTCATTTACCAAGTAAGCAAAGAAATTCAAATTATTCCAGTCTTTCACTAGCTGGAGTTACTTACCTCTACACTATTAATTGGAATTACAAGCAAATAACACCTATCCAATATAGCTGTTTAAAGATTTACGCTCTGATGATTCGAGTATGAGAAAATTGTTATTTTGTTTTACATTCGAGCAAGTTTAACTAACTATATGCAACACCTTTTTACTTTCTTTTCAAATGTACAGATTAAATAATTCATTTAGAAAACTTTACATATTACGTGAACCTAATTAAATTTGTTATTCGACAATTAGGAAATGTTTCATGAAGAACTTTCTTTATGCGTAATAAGTAGAATTGGTCTTAGGGGGACGAGGTAGGACTCACGCCTGAGAACGTTATTCAAAATGAGTGGCCGACCCTGTTCAATCCTATATATGTCTTGTATTACGAGCAATTTTCCTATTGCTATGATGCACCATGAAAAGTTCGCCTGAAGACACCAGATTGAAGAAAATATAAAAATATGATATTTTTTAGGTATTTATCAAATTTTTTTCGTGCCTCTATAATTTAATATGAAATACAAATATAAGCATATTTATCTACTCACCTGCTTTTCAAAAGTCATTATTTTACACATCTTCCTCTTTAATGCAATTAATTCTACTAAAAGTTGTACAAATCTGACAATTATTTTTTTAGTCAAACTGTATTATGTTTCTATACAAATCATAATGCTCGTTAATAAATTAAACTTTAATTGATCTTTTATGTGGAGAAAAATTTCAATGGCCAATTTACTTCAAACACCTCAGGTAAATCAATAGATGCACAAATCGTTAGATCTTAGTATCCAATGTTGGTTTAATAATATTTTTAAGACAAGAAATACCGTCATACTGAGTTGAGGAAATTAGTCTTCATTTATTAGAACATGGACATTGGTAAAATTTTCAACGCGAAAACCCGAAAACTCTTCTACGAGCCAAAGCCAAAGCCTTAAAATCAAAACTGAAATTTGTCATAATTCTTTTTTCAAATTACTTTACTTTTTTTGCTTGATACATATTGTTTATAAATAACTCTATTTAGGTTTTATACAAGCATAATAATAACAAAAATATCCAATTTGATATATTTATATTGATGCTCCACTTCCGAACATAAAAATATAAAATCTGTTGAACGTAAAAATTATTGAAACCACTTTAGACCGCAGTAATTGTCGAATCCCATTATTGAAGTTACATAATTTATAGCGTCCAAGGCAAAAAAAATTGAAATATAAAAATATTTTACGATAATAATAAATTTTTGTGTCGGTGTTACCAGCGCTATTTTCAATCAAAATGAACATAATTCAAAAGTTGTTGACAATAAATTGAAAATTGATTTGTATTAGAAGAACATTTATTAAATAAATTTAATTTTCATAAATACTAACGTAATTATAAAACTGTAGTTTGTCACAATTTTTAGACAAAATAAAAATCGGAAAATAACACTAGTTCAGAATTGCCACTGTAATATGATGAAAAATTAATTGTTCTGATGGTATTATTTTGAAACGAAATAAATTGTCATTCTTGTTTTTTACTTTGGCGCTGAGCTAATGATTTTCAAACCCAAAATGCAATTACTACTACTACTACTTGTTTTTTACTTGGAGCACTTGTTTGAATATACTATGTTGGTTTTCAAATTAAATTGAAACAAATTATGAATGATATTTATTAAAACCTAGAAAAAAATTCAGTGCAATAAATGGCAAGTAATAAAAAATGGAATTTTAAAAGCCATGAAGGAATAGGTACTAAATATAATGTGGGTATAATCTGTTGGTCTACGTTAAAAACAAATGTAAACTGTCTATAAAATCTAACATCGCTAAGTTAAATTTTAAGAATTTTGTAAACAAATAACAATTGAAACGATCAATTAAGAAAAAATATCTGCTTTCAATCAACATAACAGGATTCCAAAACAAACAAAGTTAAAGTTTCGTAAAGAAAATAACTGTACACCATTAAAAAAAACAGACCACCAAACTAACCCTGCAGATGATTAAATTTTTATACGAATAATGATTAACAAAAACAAATTTAGCTTTAAAGGTATAAATCATATTTGTGTTTGTGTGAAAGCACAATTACAGAATGTGTAAAATGTAATAATTCATGTACGAAATTGTCGAAATTTGGTATTTTGCATTTAAATGTGCAATGTATTAGCAATAAATTAGAACAACTTGAAATCTGTTTATAAATAACATAGACATTATTTATTTTGTCTGCATTACTGAATATTCGTTAAATGTGTTGGAAGTTAGTTCTGGTAAATTAAATGAAATGGAGATGCGGCTATTTTTGTAAAAGAATTTTTAACCATAACTGTAAAAGAATTTAATTTTAGAGATTGTTGGCATTAAAATTAAATTAAACCGTAAATATTTTAACATTGTATAGATCGCCAGGTGAAAATGACATGTATTTTTAAAATATCTAGATTGCATTTAGAGTCGTATTTGTCTGAAAACTAAACTGCTGGCCAATTGAAATGTACCAAGCGAATTTTTAGGTTGAATTTATAGTCAAATATTTTGAGGACGGATAAAGATATCGATGCGCGGTTTCCAGGATTTAAGAGATAATTTATTTGTGAAAACGCGGGTTTGGCCCAATTTTTTTAGTTTCAATCCTGGTACCATCTACAGAGTGTGAAAGAGAAGCAGGTTTTCTTAACAAAACTTTATGTAACCGAGAATCTATAAAAAAAAATTTATATTTTTTTGAGCCCATTTTAGTCACTGGTTTATGAGGAAAAACAGATTTCTCAATTTTTTATATCTCTCTTATTTTAAGAGATACCGTTTTTTTTTTAAAAACCTGTAATTTTTCTTCTTTTTTGCCATTAGGCCTTATTGTGTTTTGCAATAACCGACCGTTGTAGGTGATTATAATACCTCATTTTAACTACATTTTTTGTACTTGTATTTCATGGTTTCAGCGGCACACCCAATCTCGATATACGTTCACGGGTTGGTGAACTTATTAAAGATTCTGTGCTTTAATATGTAAAAAATGGAACCCTGAAAACCGCGCATCAATATCTTTATCCATTCTCAAAATATTTGACTATAAATTCAACATAAAAATTCGCCTGGTACGTTTCAATTGGCCAGCAGTTTAGTTAGATATAAAATAATTTTATGTGGTGATTTTAACATTGATTAATCAACGGATTCTGTATTTAAATGTGATCTTGTTAACGTTTTACTGTCGCATATGCCAAATATAATAAAAGAACCCACAAGATTAACTGTAAATTCTGCAAACACTATTGACTATATGTGTGTAAATTTTGGCAAAAATGTGTTTTGTTCTAAATAGTTGATTGATGATGAGGTTACTTTGTGAATGTTTTTTGTTTTGTTCTGCATGAGAATTAATAAAACACGAAGAATCAAAAGATATAATAATATACAGGGTGTTACATAAGAAACAACAAAGTTGATAGCTATATCTCTGTAATGCGATGCTCGATTGTTTTTTTTTTCTATAAAAATTTGAATTCCTGGCAAAAAATTAGTCAGTAAAGCAGTTTTTACTTTTCTGATAAATTCAAAAGCAACAAAGTTACAGTAGAATCTAACATTTTCATGTGATGACCATGTACATTTGTATTTCTTTTTTTGACAATAAAGAATATTATTATTATTATTATTATCTAACACTGAGTTAAACTAAAAATTTCCTGTAATGCGAAAATGAGCTGCTGTCAGTCTTTTTTCCAAAATGAATAAACCTAAAGTTCTTGAAGATTTCAGATGTATCAGTATACTGTCAACTTTATCAAAATTGTCAAAAAAATTATATAATTAATATTAAGGGGTTACCTTGATCAAAATTCGTTGATACCCATAAAATAACTACTTGGTATTATTACGACTGATATAGGACTTTACATTGTACTGGTTTAATTAGATTTTAATAGAGATATCGAAACCTTAAACCTTAAACCATAGGGTGCTTCTGTCAATTTTTATATGAATGGAGTTTATGGAAGAGCGGTTAAATTACTTAACAATTATCTGAAAAAAATCGATAATTGTTTAATATCAATTAATCAATAATTATTTTAAAAACAGGTATTCCACAAGAGTCCAGTCTCAGCCCATAACCTTTCATCGTATATATTTACAAGTAATATCGGGTGGCCACGAGTCAATGTACGCTCCCAATTTTTTGGTTGATTTTGAATTTAAAAATTTCGTTTTTGATATACGTGAATAAGTTAAAAATATCACTTCCGGTTGAAGCAGAAGTGACATCAACTTTTTTTTCTGAAATAGAATGACCGTGTTTTTTATGGTGTTTTATAAAGCATGAAATTCTAACTACAACATTTTTTTCCAATTTCAAAAATTCCAAAAAATAAGTGAGATACGAACAATTTTTTATTTTTTACAAAATGACTGCGTCAGATAAATGCGATGTAAGAAAATTACTAAGTGGGCTATGGAAATTATTAGCAAGGTAGTAAGCTTGTCTGTAAAGAATAAAATAGTTATTTACATTACTGATAGATACGACTATTTTTAGGTTTTTCTTAAAAAACGGAATTTAATTTTCATTTTTAATTCCGTAGGGATCCTATGGAAAATTTTTAAGTGGGACCGTACTATTTTTTTTATTATTAATCGGACATAATAATTCATAAGTTTTAATTTTTTCGCCAATATTCATTTCTTAACTATATCCTTTGTAATAATAAAAGTGTTTTTAAAGGGTTCATTAAAATTATTTCTTGTTTAATTTGTGCTTTCCTTTTAAAAACACTTTATTATTATTACAAAGGATCTCGTTAAGAAATCATTATTGGCGAAAAAATTAAAGCCTACGGTCATTCTATTTAAGAAAAAAAAGTTGATATTTTGGTTTCTGTTCGTCTAAAAATAGCCCACTTTTGTCTTATTCACGTATACCAAAAACGAAATTTTTAAATTCAAAAACAACCAAAATATTGGGGGCGTACATTGACTCGTGGCCACACGGTATATTCAATTAAAAACTTACCTCTATACCAAGTTACCTCGTTTAGCCTTTAGATGACCTTTAGATGGCATCGATTTTAGTTTTGTACAAATAACTTTATAACGCCCTGTATGGTTTTATTGGAATTTAGTATGCTAATACTTCCCTTCAGATGTTAGGTGCTTTATGTTTTGGTAACTGTAGTAACTCCATGTAATACGGAATATTTCGACAACCTGTATGTATACTCGTAGTAATATGCAAATTCAAACAAAAATTGTACTTTATATACATTAATCTTATCTACATTAAATTATGCAGACGATTTGTATTGTCTCTATATCTTTGTTCTTCCTTAAGATTGATTTATGGAATAAGTAGAAATCATAGATTATCTCATAAATCAACTCAATATGAGAAAACATCAAAACTCGGCGTGTCTCTTAATAGTAATACATAAATCCCCAGTATATTTCTATCAGAGAATAAAATTTACACTAAACCTCATATTTAAGGATCTTCTAACTCCATCGCACTGAACTGTTGATCGACTGGAAAAGAAGATTCGCGCCGCAGCACAGGGGAGATTATACTAGAATATAATTAATAAAATAGAATAGAATTATACTAAAAATATAATATATCTCCCAATGAGTTGGTACGAAATCAAAAAATCACATAAATTTGCTATACGTTAATTCATTTAGTTTATTTAAACTTTATACGAAAGCACATTCGTTCTGTTAGGTTTCTTTCGCCGCCCGGTCAGATAATAATGATGTTTTAGTTATCAAATTAGTAAATAGTAGCATATTAATATCAATATACCTAACTGTTTTTAATACAAATTATTTAATTACCAAATTATATAATATCAACGTAATCTTAATACTATTTATCTATAAATGATAAATGTAGATATTATTTGTTCTATAAGATAAGCTTAGCATCAAAAACAAAATAAGCTTAGCGTCAAAAATTGACAGAGATATGGTTGATTTATTTATTTTTATTATCATTATTATTATTAAATGTTTTAGAAATTCATTGCTTCCCAAAGGAGAAATGAGGAGTTAAAAAATTATACTTACAACTTTTAGATCTGAATTTTAAATGGCAAAGAGAAAGATAGACAAAAAATATTTGAGTGTATTGTTTCTCTTTAATATGAATCAAATATTTGCATATCCTGATATATAGAATATAACTACAGGGCTGGCCAAACCTCTATTTCAAAACTGAGTATAATGTTACCAAAGAAGTGGTTAATAGGTAAATCGTTAAAGGTAAACAAAGATAGTTAGTATTTACGTTGTTTCCAAAACGATATCATGTGGTCTTGCATATGTGAAGATGTTAGTTTTAACATCGGTAAAACTATCTTCGTTCCTGATACATTATAAATAATTTTGAAATGATGAAATGGCCAGCAATAAGTAAAGTAAAATTATTATTTATAAAAGCATGGCATTTTCTAAATAATTTTATTTAACAAAACTAACATAGCTTCATACAAAACGATTCACTTATGAGTATTTCACAGTTGAACTTACAAAGATTATATACCAATCTCTATAAACAGAAGTAAAATAATTTGTACCATTTTTTGAGGTATGCTGAGATATAAAAAAATGAATAAAGGTCTCGTAAATATAATACTTTAAAATGGTACTTGATATGATCCATCTATTCCAACATACCCATAATCTGGACAATCAACAAAATTGGATGGAGCTGTTGTCTCTTCTTGTTTTCTGGGAATCAAACTTCTGCCTCTTTTAACGTTCCTCACTCTTGGTACTTGAGGCACACTTTGTTCTTCTGACCCTTCGCTATCTTTTATTTCTATTATATCCTCTTGATTTTGAGTTATTGTATTTGAATTAGTGTCTGTTGAATCTTTTTGACTATTTGAAATTTCATTTTGATCATTTTTTAAATTTGAATTATCCTCAATATTCGCACCATCACTACAACTTGTGTTATCTTCTATTAGTGAATCTGTTACGCTTTTATCACATTGTGCCTCTTGTTTGGCACACGTCTCCTGGTTTTCATCCATTTTCTGTACTTACTTTGAAGAAAACCACATTACGTCAATACTTCTTTAATTATACTAACCTGTTTTTAAAAGAGATCATTTATATTTATAGTTAAGTTATTAGCCGAGATAACAAAGTCTGTAGATAGTCGATAACTACTTATCGATTGATCAATCGTAAATGAAGTAGTGTAGTACATTTCAAGTATTAAATGTATACAACTACAACTTTATATAAAAATAATATGTAGAGTAAATGCCGTTTCTTTAAGTTCTTATTATTAACTGAGATTTTCAATTTAGAAAAAGGGTTCACAATTTATTTGCGATTTACTTTACATGTCTGAAAAGTCAGTTTTAAGTAATGTATCTTCAGAATGTGGATTTTGTAACATACACTTATATTTTATTTCATATGGTTTCGGGTTGTCCCTATTTCATGTGTATTATGCTCGTTGGAGGATTTAGTTAAAAAATGAAATTTTTAAAAAAATTTCCGTTGTATTTACTGAAACTGACTTTTCATCTTTATAGAGATCATTCCTATATTTTCTTATTTTTCTGTTAAATCAGGGTATAAAAATACAGTTTCAAATGACTGCTGCAATAATGAGATTTGTGGCGAGATAATTATTTTATACGGTCAAGAAGAGTTTGTGATACATCATCGTAAATTTTGTCTCCTTTTATCTTTTTCTTTTTATATCACTTGTAACCTAACCTCACTATTTAAAATGGATGTTTGGCATAGGTAGTTATTTTCAATTCGTACATTTTGATTATTATTAATTTCAGACTCTACACTTCAAATATACTAGAAACTTTAAGACTTACCTTGTATAATCATTTATGAAAGTGACAGGAGCAAAGTTCTAATGTGTTTTTATCTCTTGTGTCTAAACTCATAAAAATCTGTTAAAATAAGCAAGCCATAAAATTCCTTCTTTTATGACCTGCAGGATAAGTCCAAGATTATGAATGAATTCATATTTATTTAGAAGACAAATTACAACTTTGATAATAATTGCCTGTTTGTTATGTTTTAATATGTGAATTTACATAGCACATGAAATTACTCTTCCGAATAATAAAGCTAAGATTATTGCAAATAATTAATTCAGGTATGACGAGATTTCATGTAGATTTCATGTAGATTTGGATAATCCATTAATCGCACGTTATCTTTATATTCATGAGAGGTCATATTACTGTTTATAGACCGTACAGTTTTTATTCCAGAAGTTTTATGCTAATCACTTTATTACCTGTTAACAATATCATTATTTTTTATGCTTGTTTTATGAACAGTTAACCAGCTGAAACAAAAATTAAATAGAATTAATTATTTAATACATTTATTATTATTCTGTGGCACCCCATACCCCCTCGTTCGTATGTTTAGTAGTATCTTTTCGGAAAAAGAGAACATGCAAATTTGACTTTACTGTGATCGTCTAGTTTTAAAATGGTTGAACCCCAAAATATGTTGTGGTTGTAGCTTTTACTTAAATTGTCTATAAAGTTTAATATTATTTAATTTCTGTGAACTGTTTTACTTAAATTTATTTATTTACTAGTAAACTTAAATCTGATATTCAAGAACCATTTTAATTTAATTTCTGAAAAAAACGATTAATTTAATGAATACTCTCGAAATGGTTGAACTGCTTTATTTGCATTTAGTGACGACTACTGTCACAAATGATAACAAAAATACTTTTGGCAGACGTGCAACTGGCAGAACAGACGCGAAGAGAAACCTCTTTTGTAATATGTTTCGTTGGATGACCAGTGTCCTGAGCTACTAATAAGCAAAACAATTAACAAACCTCACTTCTTAACCTACGTCTACCATTGTCGCCGACAGTCTCACTATGAAATCCTTACCTATGTTACATAACTCGTTGAAAGAAACAACTATTTCTTAATTTATTAGTGTAATTAAATTTCAAGAAAATGTACTTTTGTGAACGTAGGTATACCAGAATCTGTTTATCAAGTTAAAATGTCGTTTTTTTTTAATTAAAAAAAAAAAATTATTTCACTTTTTTGACATCTTTTATGTCAGATTTTCATATTAGTTTTGTATAAAACGAAATTCAAATCATTTAAAGAGCTTTCGTAAGGTGTATTATTATATTTACCTACTTTTTTTTACTATACATACATATAAGATAATAAAAAGTATAGGTATATATGTTTTAGTATTTAATCTTTCTTTTTTTACCATAACTTGAGTCATTTAAATCACTATTTTCACTTGCATTATACATTAGAATCATAAATATTTTCTTCTATTTCACAAAGTGGTTCGCACGTGCTAAAATCCAAAATTTGCGTATACGATTCACTTGAATCAGCTTCTTCTAACGTTTGTGGCAAACAGGTATATAGAAGAAGCACAGTATTAAAATTTTTTCATTTTCTTAATGTAAATTTTTCAAATATGCAATTTAATCATTATTTAATAAAATAAAAAAATAGTAGGTACATATATTTTTTTCTTAGGAGTAAAAGTGCTTCTTTTGTGAAGAGACTGTAGGTTTTCCGGACGAACGAAGTGAGTTCAGCAATTACAGATGAGTCACAACATTTACTTCGAATAAAACATGCTATTTTCTCTTCAATCGTCGTTTAGCTATAAAAAATGTAGATAAAAAAATCTCGAATTTCACCACCAAAAACGCATTGTGTTAATCTACAGTCAAAGGGATATTATTTATAATGTATAAAGTGCTATTTATAACATATTTAATGTTACATATATGAAATATTTCAGTTTAACATTACAAATTAAATTTGTATAAGATTTTGTAAACATTTAAGAAAAATATTAAAGATACATTTAAGAGAATGTATTACAATACATTTACAAGGAGTATTGTAGAAATATTTTCTAGTAACATCGAGTTAATATTATACAGTGTGTCTCACTTTTCACCACTACACCCCAATATCTAGGCCATTTGTTGATCGATTTAGATCAAATTCGGTATATTTCTTTTCTTTCAGATTGTGTTGTGTTTAAAAAGTTATTAATAAAAAAATTTTTCAAACTTAAATACGCCTACTATGATCAAAAGAAATTGGCAAAAATTAGGAATTTATATTAGCGATTAAGATAGGGTTTTTGTTTTTACAGATTCTTGTTCAGCATGACCTAAAACGCCTGTATACCAAATTTCGTTAAGAAATATTCATTCCTTCAAAAAAAAAAAGTAATAAAAATTTAAGATTTCAATAATAATCACCCTACTATTCCAGTTATTTATTGACGGATATTTACATAACTTGGTAGTCGTGTGATATAATGACGCTAATTAAGCATTAGGACACTTTTTTTTAGAAAATATCAAATAACTCAACTTTTATTATTTTTTATTATTGAAATCTTAGATTTTTATTACTTTTTTTTTTTGAAGGAAAAAATATTTTTTAACGAAATTTGGTATACAGGCGTTTTAGGTCATGCTGAACAAGAATCTGTAAAAACAAAAGCCCTATCTCAATCGCTAATATAAATTTTTAATTTTTGCCAATTTCTTTTGATCATAGTAGGCGTATTTAAGTTTGAAAAAATTTTTTATTAATAACTTTTTAAACACAATCTGAAAAAAAAAAAGTGTACCCTAAATCGATCAACAAATGGCCTAGATATTGGGGTGTAGTGGTGAAAAGTGAGACACACTGTATGTATATATATAATTTTACGGTCTCAATTGAACATTTTCGAGAAAAATTAAAACGCTTGCCTTTTAATGCAAAATGATCGTAACACGTATTTACAGCATGAAAGTACATATTTTTTCCAATTTTCGTAAAGATCAGAAGATTTTTACCTCACTTATTGCATTATTAGTAAAAAAAAAATAAATAAACTGAGAAACTTGGATTTTTTGAGGTTAGGATGCACTTTAATGTAACTATACCCCAATAATTGAATACTGTACATTCAAAAATATAATTTTGTTAAAATTTTGGACTATTTCGGTTTAAACATTACGAAGGGAAATTATACTAAAATTAACTAATACTTTCAAAAATATTTTATCTGTAAAAGAAAATGATCTCATCATCAACGATTAGACGCTATCATGTCATAAACCATTTAATTGAAAAACAAGATACGTGAATTCTTAAATTTTTACATATACATCAACTCAAGTTAATATTTTCACCTAAAGATAAATATCAAAAGCTACACCTGTAATGGCGCATAATATTTTGTAACGCCCTGAAGAGGTTACAATAAAAGTATCGAAACATTGTCTTTTTTTATTTCTTCAAAATAGACTTAAATCCCACAAAAAATTAAGATTTAAATATGTACTTTATGTTCACTAACACTTTACATTAACATTTTTGCACTCCACTAATATTCGCAAATTACTAGTACCTATGTTTGATTTAAATGCAACTTAAAAGAAAAAAAACCAGTGCTATATAAGTACTTAATCAAAATATTCTTGTGTATATGAAAGGTTAACAGTATAATATTAATAAACACATTTTCCATCAAAACAGAAATAAGATTTTACTTTAAAATAATAATACTCACTTTATTTTAAGCCTTATCATTACAAAAAATATTTACCTGTTTAAGAATTGCTTTTTATCTTAAGCTATAGATTACCTTAATATGTTATCTCACATTAACAATAAAATTTTATGTCGCTGTTTTCGTAAATATGAACAATTTGTTTTTGGCCCCTCATATAGTGATAATTTTTTTAAAACTTACAGGTGGAAATATACAAAATCATAAGTACGACACAATTTTAAAATATCACTTTTCTTGCCCGAAAAAACCTTTTTCCACCTAATACACGTCACGCAGTTTTGAAATCATTTTCTGCATTCAGAGGTGTGTAAATCTAAAAGCCTCGGAAAGAATAAATATTTCATGGTAAAAGCAAAGCTAAATAACATTCATCCGTTTAGAATTTCCATACGGTATATGCCAAATCAGAAAGAACATATCTAAGAACTATGAACGACCATTTAACTTAAAACCACATTATTTTTCCCCTCACTTATCTTCTATTATCGACAATACACAAGATACGACTAGAAAATAATCACATATGAAAATAGTTATTTATTTATTTATAAATTATAATTAATTAGAAACGGAATGAATTATAGTTTTTATGCTAACCAAATATTTGTGAATTATATTATAGTTTATTCATCACTACAAATATGTTCAAACATATTCCCGTATCACTGTAACCACAAAATTAAAATTATTCCTTTGCTGTCCCATCCACTCCACTATTATTTTGTACTGGAACATCCACAACTGACCCGTGAAGTCTTTCTTCCTCTACTTGTCCAGTTACTTCAATTGGTTCACTTGTTTCGTTTTTACGTTTGCCTGGTTCTTCATTTCTTTTCTCTTGTACTGGGTGCTGAACATCGTAACTTTTCTGACCTGTATTTCCCATTGCTGTAGCTACCGTTAAACGTGTATAGTGTATATCTCACATGTGTTTTGTACTAGGTATTAAAATATAATATCGACATCATAGCAATTATTTTCCTTGCGATAAGATAGAAAAATCAAACAAGACTAGCTATAAGCAAATATTTATAGCTCATAAAATTTGTACGCAATTGTAAATGTAAAGCAGTAGGGAGGGGGATATGTGCACGATTATAATAGAAATGATTAAGTACTTAACAATTGCAATTAACGCAAAAATTGCGCTAACGATCTGAAGTTAGGTCCAAATCAAGTCGAATATATTAGATAACAGGGTGGCAAACAATGTGTTAACATCATTTTCGGCTAACAGTATCTAGTTATTCTGTACAAAATAACGTTGTCCATGTTCCTGGTAGTTTTATGAAATGAAGATTGAGGATATTATACTTCATTAAGTTCAATAGAAAGAGTAGCCTTAATACTATCATGTATTTTTCTAGTTTTTTTTTTTTATAATCTTTTAATAACGGAAATCCTCCGCAACCAGCTGCCAAATACTTACTAACTTCACGATCACGAGTATATTATGAGATTAAAAATTTCTTGGCAAAATTACGTAGGTTCAAAAATGTTAATCGTCAAGTTGCTGGCAGACACAACAAGTCAATGTTCTGGCGGAAACATATGACTTTACTTAACATCTCGACAATCAAAACATCACGTGAAAGAAACCTGTATTGTATACATATATTAAAAATAGGAATGTATATGTCATCTAGTTATTTTCTAAATGACTAGGCAATAAACTAATTTTTAGTAGTTAATATATCATTTTAAATCGACAGTTTTCAGACACTTTCAATTCTTCAGTATGACTGATGTAATTGTTATGTCTAGTCGTTGTGTAAAAGATCGGACACTTTTTAGTCAGTATGCGCAATAAAAACTACTGATTAGTTGATATTAAAAAAAAAATTATTCACATTTTCATGGTTCTGTGGTCTTCGTGGCAAATCTCCTTGATGAACCCTTTGGTATAAATGTGTTCTGTTTAACTTTGTTATCGAGTTATAAAACAGAAATATCGAAAAAAAAATTGTAAAAAGAAGAAAAAAAAAATAAATACCAAAAAAAACAATTTATTAAAAAAATATGTATATTATGGAAAAAATTAAAACAATGGGAGTTTGTGCTTGGTAGTCTAATATACAAGGTGATTCACGTTGACCGCCTATTAGAAGTATCTCGAGAAAGAAAAAAGATATCGATTTGAAATTTTGGTTATGGTCCTAAGTGGGTAGGATCTATTTAATGAAAATATTTTATTTTAAATGATATGCCCCCAATTTCAATTTTTTTTAGAAAATTTAAAGTTCATTTTATTAAAGGTTCCCTATGTCTAAAATGAATATTTTCTGAGCTATTAATTTTTTTCCCAAAATATTGACTGAATAGTTGTATAATGTAAAAATCAATATCTCAGTAACAGTTAATGATAAGACGTTAAATTTTTTATTGAGGTAAGACAAGGTATTGGAGCTATCCATCATGTAATAAAATTGTCAAAATCTCAACTGCAAAGTTTCTAAAATTAACGATATCTAGCGACCTCATTGAAACAGCAATAAGTCATTTTTTTTAAATGGAACCATATCTAATTAAATACGTCAATCGATAGCGAGAAAAAATGCGCATCTAAGCATGTATCATGTTCCTATACCCAAAATGTATGATTCTTTAGATATTTGCGATTTTCTAAGTTGATCGATGAAAATTGAAGAGTGCCGTTTTCTAAATAGTGTGCTTTGACTTTGACTGTGGACGAAACAAAATACAACAAATTCAACAAATGTGGCAGCTAATACGTAACTCGTGTTATTGTTTTTCATTATAAATATTCTGTATTGTGTCTTATTGTGGAAAAAATGGCAATGGAGTAATTATACAGGGTGTTTCATGAGGAACTGTACATAGTCCAATGGTAGATAGGGCCCATCAAGGATAGTAACAAACCACTAATTAAAATCATTTTAGCCAAGTATTTATGAATTTTTACCAAAATTTGCTTTCGCGTTGCCTTTTAGAAACTAATTGTCCGATTCAATTTATTTTCGGTACACATTAAGTACTATCAAATACCAACAGTTCGCCATAATTACAAAACCAAAATTCCAGATCCGTATTAGGAAAAATTTCATTTTATCTTTGCCCCCTAAAAAGTTCACCCTGTATATATTTTTTTTAAATCTTATTACTGTAGTTTGAAAGTACATAAACTACCAACAAAAGTGGAATACTTCGTTTTCTTGTCACACTTACAACAGATACAAAATAAACACATTAAATTTAAACATTATCTTGTTAAAATTCAAACTTTCAGTAAATCAATGTTATTTGTCAAAGTTCCTATCAGTTTAAGTTTCTAAGTAATTATAACTATTATTAGTTAAAAATAGTATGAAATACCAACAGTTAATCGCAATCAGACAAGACCCAGGACCGTATTAGGAAAAATCATCATCTCGTCGATTCCTCCTAAAATTTTCACCCTGTATATCTTATTCTTAACTTTACTTGCTATAATTTAAAAGTACATAAAGTATCAACAAGTAGTGTAGTGTGATCTACACTTTTCAAGAATAATTATGAACGTCCAACTACCGACACTTAAATTGTGTATTAATTAAAGGGTAATCTAGTACATTCTGTTCTAATTTGTAATGTAGAATATTTTCATGTTCAGTTCTAGTTTTAAGAAATGAAATTATTTTATTTAGTGTGCAGCCAAAGACATTTGTGCAGGATTTCTGCGAAAGTTTGTCAATTCTTTCTACAGTAGGAATAAATTAGACTTTTTATCTACTGACACTGTTAACAGAAGGAGTAGTCAGCCTTGGCAATAGTTTGACAGGTATAATTGTTGATGAGGTATAACTTTTGTTTCTACGTTACTAATGCCATTAGTCCAACTTGAGAGCAGCAATTAATAGACCGAATTGAACAGTATTGTAACATAATAAGAAACTACCCGGACTTTATACGAAAATCTGTGGGACATTTAGTAGTTAGACAAATAAAATGCCGTGAAGAGGGGGGTTTACATTTTGAAAATAAGTTATAGATTTTTACTTTTTATTATGTTAATATGTATTATTTTGTTTTGTTATGTTGTTTTGTATTCATGTTGCGTTTTTTATTTTGCTTGTTCTCTTCTGTTACTATTAAATTGTTTTAAAATTCAATGAGTATTATTTACAGACAGAATAGCTGCTGTAACTGAAACCAATTTATTGAAAATGTCAATTTTATCGAGATAAATTTTGTTGGTTGGTTTAAAACCTGTTGAAAGTGTAATAAGAAAACGGATCACACTACACTACTTGTTGATACTTTATGTACTTTTAAATTATAGCAAGTAAAGTTAAGAATAAGATATACAGGGTGAACATTTTAGGAGGAATCGACGAGATGATAATTTTTCCTAATACGGTCCTGGATCTTGTCTGATTGCGATTAACTGTTGGTATTTCATACTATTTTTAATTAATAATAGTTATAATTACTTAGAAACTTAAACTGATAGGAACTTTGACAAATAACATTGATTTACTGAAAGTTTGAATTTTAACAAGATAATGTTTAAATTTAATGTGTTTATTTTGTATCTGTTGTAAGTGTGACAAGAAAACGAAGTATTCCACTTTTGTTGGTAGTTTATGTACTTTCAAACTACAGTAATAAGATTTAAAAAATATATAATACAGAGTGAACTTTTTAGGGGGCAAAGATAAAATGAAATTTTTCCTAATACGGACCTGAAATTTTGGTTTTGTAATTATGGCAAACTGTTGGTATTTGATAGTACTTAATGTGTACCGAAAATAAATTGAATCGGACAATTAGTTTCTAAAAGGCAACGAAAGCAAATTTTGGTGAAAATTCATAAATCACCCTGTACAACCCTAAATACTTGGCTAAAATGATTTTAATTAGTGGTTTGTTACTATCCTTGATGGGCCCTATCTACCATTGGACTATGTACAGTTCCTCATGAAACACCCGTATAAGTGATATATATAAGTAAAATGACGCACTAATTGATTGTACTACAGAGTTCATGTCTACGTGAGATTATTTTTTAAGATCATATATCATCGATTTTTACAACACCTTTTAATTTTCCTGATCATAGTTAGATAAAATTATCTATAGATAGACTTATTACATCAGTACGTTAAGTGGGTAATTTTATTATTGACATTATTTCCACATTAAGTTTTAAGAACTTTACACAAATTTTTTTAAATTTTAAATAATTCACAATTAAATAAAAAAACAAGGAAATTAAAATCGGCTACATAATTTGGGAAAAAAGATTAAAAAAAGTTTTAGAAGATATTTTAAAAGTAATATGTTAATAAATTGTCGACATAAAATTATTTACTTTTTCTTTGGCTTCAGATTCTTATAAAATAAAGATAGTAAAAAATGTTGCTAATTTTTGCTTCAAATAGATATAAAAATACATTATGTTATTTAGTCACTCAATGGTGTTAATCATATAAATTATTTTTATATTAAATATTCTATATTATAATTTTATAAAAACCGCCAGTATATCAAATCATTAAGCATAATAAAAAATATTAAAGTGACAAAAGCCAAATAATAATTACCTTTATTGATAAATGTTTACACGATCTTTCTGACAGGCACTTAGACAATGTGACTCATTGTAGACAGATTGCAGTTATGTAAATGGCAAAATGGCAATGATCTAGACCAGAAATACATCGTAAAATTCTAAAATTATATATTTCTGTCCCATGATTTACAAATTATAGACCCCTTCAGCACAATACTATATACAGTAAATTCACTTTTCAACCAAAGCACTTTGTGAGTGAATAGGAGAGAATAAAGCGAGAGCGCTAACATTCTGAGATCGACATGTGGGGTTTTCGGAAACATACCCTGAGTGATCTGCAAATATACTTCTCTTTTTCTAAAACTATAAGAATAACAAAGACAGAGATAGTGATCTGGTTACAGGGAGTAAGTTTCCGAAAACCCCTATGCAGTCACGCATGTGTAGTGCTCTCGCTTTACTGCTATCTCCTATTCACTCACAAACTGCTTTGGTTCAAAAGTGAATATACTGTATATTTGCATACATTTAAATTAATTAATATTATTAATTATTAAATAATCTCTCTAATAATATAAAAGAGTCACACTAAATTCGTATTTAATAGGATGAAACATGAAAGCAATTTAATCTTACTCATGATATTCCATGTTTAATTATGTAATTCCATATTTATAGTTTTTTTTTGTTTTAGGTAAGATAAACAAATCTACTATAATTGGTAAGTCGTCATTTATTAGTAGGTACTGTTATTCAAAAATTCAAAATTCAAAAAGTTATACTAAATAACTCTTCATATTCCTCTTAAGGCTTAAAATAGCAAAAAAAAATTGTTTTACATCATTTCGTACCAAAGAAATTAAAAAAGCACATGACATAATAATAGAAGTTTTGCACCCTAAGTAGCCGATATATTTGACCTTTGGAATATTCTTCAAACTTGAAAAGATTCCTCCTTGCAATAATTTTGTATTTCGTTTTCGATTTCGTTTTGTAAATTTTAGACATTACGTATACCTACATATAATATGTCTTGAAATCGTTAATAATAGTTGTATACATTTTTCCCATTTTTTATTTTAATTTTATGATGACCTATGAATACGAATCTTAAGAAAATACAATATCTTTAGATAAACAAATCATATTATATGTTTATTATTTGTGAGAGTAGGTGATAATTGTACATCTTTTAAATTTTCGGCTGAATTGAATTAAGTTTGTAGGTTAAGGTAAAAATTAATTTAAAATCTTGCTTTAGTGGGTATTTAATGACAATATAACAATATAAATCAAGCATGTCCAAAATATCTCTATAACAATAATAGGGCTGAAACTTAAATTCAAATTATATATTAATATTTTTGAATTAACATAAAGAGCTGCACTTCATCTTCCTAGTATTCTTTATTGTTATACTTCTACTTTGAAGAAAATAATCTACATGAATATGACACTTGGAGTTACCCTGCCATGTTCACTTCACATTCACTAGGTGAGAAAACTGAAATTGCACGACCATCAATAGCAGTGTTGATTCTTTCTGGAACTTCTAGTATACTTCTCTTCCAATGTGAATTAGTATCTGCTTCTGCACCACTGCAATTTTCTTCGCCACTTCCTGCACTACTGTCGCTGTAACTTATATCTGAATCCATGATTGAACATGAACATCACAACTAAGGTGTTGAAATTAAATGACTGATTTAAGAAAAATATTGGGCTTTATATACATTTACATGTTTTGTTTACATTAATGCTTTAACGTGAATTTCATTTCAGTGGTTCATCGGAAAACTGTCTTTCTAAAAATAAATGTTCCTTGGCAGTGATTCGCATTACATCTGTACGTGAATCACATGACAATTGTAGATGTAGCTTAGATTTATTGCAATCAGTTTTCAAAAAAATATTTATTTCTTTGCAAAATAGATTCAAAACATTTTTATAGGAAAATATTAGTAAATACTTACGAATGCCAAATTAATTTCAGAGAAAATATTACTTAGGTTGTTTTCGACAAGATATAAAACATTG
Organism: Rhagium mordax; assembly: GCA_963680705.1. NCBI lineage: Eukaryota > Metazoa > Arthropoda > Insecta > Coleoptera > Cerambycidae > Rhagium > Rhagium mordax. Next base: position 110,302,890 of record OY796656.1, read on the forward strand.
AAATTTTTCTCAGTAGGTAATTGTTTTGATTGCTTTTCCAATAATGTTTTTTTCAGTACAGTAGCGCGATCAAATATAAGCAAAACCATATACAGTGTGGGCAAAAAATTTGAAGTTTTTATTTTGGTTCTAACCTTTTTGATAATCGGTCCATTTTTTACGAACTAGATGTCATTGGATATGCAACACTCAAAACCGTAACCTTGTTCAATATGTAAGTAAAGTTCAAAATGCCGATTACGAGACAAAGATCAGTTTAAATTTTAATATCAAATATTTCAACTGTGTTTCTTGCACAAAGCAATCTAAATAAATTTAAAAAAATAAACGTATTTTTTTCTAAGAATATGTAAATATAGCACTCAAAAAATAGGAAAATTCTTGTTTTTAGATATACTTTTCCGTTAGGTATGTCTAATTTCAAACAGTGATGTTTCAACCTCAGTTGCAACTTGCAACATATATCTTTTTATAAAATTATAAATGTTGAGTTAGAGAACCAAAAATGGTTTTAACATTTTTATTCCTCAAATATCTACATGATTTTTTTGGTTCTAAGTCTTTTGTGGAACTGATAATTTGTAGAAGAATTTTTGAGTTCTTTTGCGTTGAATATATTGAATATTTGGCAGTTCGACCATCTTGTCTTTTTCTGAATTGAAGACGCCACTTGAAAAAAGAAGACCACGACAAGATTGTCGAAACGGTAAGAATTCAAAACTTTCAATGCGGAAGGAAACCGAAAAACTCTTTTAAAAAACTACGTAACTTGTTGTATTAACAAAGAAATTATGAATAAATTTTTAAATAATTTATCGGAGAAATTGTATAAAATTAAAATATATTTTTATCAAATCTATCATTATTTAAACAGTTTTCATAAACACAGTTGTTGTGATTGCACAAAAATGTCAAAATAATACTTAGGTACTTCAGAAAAGATAGGGAAAACAAGACGAAATTTTCAAACTCGTAAGAAGAAGAACTAACGCCCGATGTTTGCAATTTGTTGAATAATAAATTGTTACCATTATATTTTATTATGTAAACTTAACACTTCTTACAAAATTAATAGTAAATATTATACTTCATGTTTTAAATTTTTGTCGTTCCAAAATAAAAAGAAACCGGTAAAAGGTCAATGCTGGTTATTTAAATTATTCTCATACGTAAAAAATTATAATTGTGCGCAAAGCGGTGTTTGCAAATAATTATAATCGATTTACACATGTATTTGTTCCTCAATAGTAATCGTGTGATCAAAGAAAAATTCTTGAGCAAAAATGGTATAAGAGCCAGTTACATTTAAATAAACGACATTTTGTAATCCCATTTTGAATTTTACTTATATTAAAAATATACCTAAATTTTTATTTACCCTACCTTTTTTTATAAACTACCTTGTAAAAATGATTCCATAATTTTTATTCTTGGGTTCCAGTATGGTCACTAATAGTGATGTTTAGAATGCAGTATTTTTGTTAAAACATTAATATTTTGTTAATTAGGATAAATAGCAAAAAATCCTTGATAATTTAATTTATTATCCATACTTTTTTTCTCTGTTAGAAATTAAAAGAGGATCAATGATTAATCTACGACAGAAAAATACAAAAATATGGTCGACATAGTCGATAAGAAATTTTTGAAAAATATTCCTTTACGAATTCTTAAGAAAAATTTAATTTTCATCGGAAAGAAACAAACCTCCTTTGTCTTATATCAACGTTTATAAATGACTGTTTAGGCTTTATACAAGCATAGTAATAACAAACATATCCAAATTGATATACCTACTTATATTGATGGTTCATCTCTAAACATGTTATTATTAAATTCATTGGACTTTCTTTACTACATGATGAATATTGGATTAAAAATTATAAAATTCAAAACGTTTAAAAACAGATTATTAAAAAAATTTTTTTTTAACTCCACAACATTCATTCATTATGGTCACCAATTAAAAAACGAAGTCCACAAGAAGATGTACATATTCTTTCGCTATAACTAGCTCATCAGGTGGACGATTAATCTCGCAAAACAAATTTATTTACTTGAACTTACATTTTACAATTAATAAACTGTCATGTAACCATAAGAAACAAATTTCTATAATTAATGCCGCCTACATTTCATGCTTTCTTATAAAATATTCTACCTCTCTTTATTCGTGACTTGTTGTCTATAAACAACCTTATTCAAGCCTTATATTGGCCCAATAATAACAAAATTATCTAACATATTTATTAATGTTCCACTTCTGAACATGCAAATATAAATTATGTTGAATCCACGATACACATAAGCTTACGCGGTATGTTCTTGCGCATCCTAAAGCTATCTCTCTCGCACAATATGATGTCAGCTGGATTACAAAATTCGAAATTCGTGATGTAATAGGTATGGAGAATTGTGATAAATATTATTGTCGCTGCTTTTAGGTCATTTTTCTTAGTTTTGTTATCATTTCTATCAAGTTGTGTTGCCATATGATTAAATTTAATAAACATATAATACATATTTATCAATTATCTATTCTATAACTTTCTCTTATAGCGCTATAAACATACACCTCTATAAAATTATAGCAGGATGTAAATGGCAACTTTACTTTTTATTATTACTTATTAAGACAGCCTATCTTACTTTCTATAATATTCAGCAGTTTATTTAAATGCAAACTACAAATAAAAATTAAATAAGTCTAGGGTTAGGTTTTTCTATAACACTTTACATCTCCGTTATAAATTTACAGTTGCATTTTATGGTATAGAATTTATTAGACTTTATATTTTATATTGGATGTAAAAAGCCAAGGTCTAAGGCTTACATCCCTTACAGCCAGCGCTGTAAAATGGGTTACAGAATAGCACCACAAGTTTTTATTATTTTTTAACTAAATTTTTTATGAAGTAAGAAGAACAACAAATTATAAAAATATGTAGCTTTATTTAAATTTGAATATGACATGCAAAATTTAAACGTTTTACTTTTTCTACAGGTTTCATACAGAAAAATAACTTAAGAAACAGATTAAAATTTACTTAACTTAATATTCTTTACATTGATTTTGTCCTGGCGACTACAAGCAATAATCCACTGTTTTATTAAATTAGCATCCTTTGGAAACCGAAAATACTTTATATTACTCCCTTTGGTCACTCGGGTATAGTTTTTACATTTTGCCACAGCCACAGCCGTAAATCACAACGTTAGACGATTTACACGTTTACATATTATAACATGTTTATATCACTATACTATTACAAAACACGTTTTATTAAGAAAATAGCATTTAAATTACAAGAAAACTTGGAAAACATCATATTCTACAGATCAACATATTCAAACCAAAGCAAAGCACTGCGACTGTGTCAGTGTCAAGTGTCTGCCAGCTGACGTCATGCGCGGCGATTTCATTTTTAGGTCTGTCTAATGAGCATACCATGTTTTCTTATACCATGGTTGAATCCAAAAAAATCGTTGAAAACACTTTAGAACATTATTATTGTCGAATAATGCAAAAACAAAATACTCTGCAGGACTATATGTCATACAGCATTGAATTAAATTGCAGAATCCATAACATTCAAAGCAAAACGTTAAACATTTAAATAAAAATTATTAATCTTCATAAAAAATAATATAATCTAGTTTTAGTTTAATTGTGACATTATGACGTTAAAAGTTTCCTATTTTTAATTTGATTCTGACATTGACAATCAAAAAATAATATACCTTACCTCATTCTAATGTCAAATTGACATTAAAGAAAACACATTGATATAACCTAAATCCAATGTCAGTCTAACATTAATTGACATTGATGTCAAAAATAAATCAAAATAAACTAGTTTTGTTTTTTTTGTTTTGCGGCATTAATCGTCCACCTGATGAGCTAGTTATAGCGAAAGAATATGTACATCTTCTTGTGAGCTTCGTTTTCTAATTGATGACCATAATGAATGAATTTTGTGGTGAGTTAAAAAAAAAAATTTTAATAATCTGTTTTTAGACGTTTTGAATTTTATAATTTTTAATCCAATATTCATCATGTAGTAAAGAAAGTCCAATGAATTTAATAATAACATGTTTAGAGATGAATCATCAATATAAGTATATCAATTTGGATATGTTTGTTATTATTATGCTTTTATAAAGCCTAAACAAACTCATTTATAAGCAATGTATATCAAGCAAAGAAAGAGAATTGTAAAATATTATATCAACGCTTTTTAAAAAACTTTTTAAAGGTGAATTTTCTTTCAGAAACCAATCTTCTTCGTCTTAAATAATTTCTTCTTCGACCTCTTAAAATCCTAAAGTTAAAAATGAAACACCCTGCATAAGTTAAATATTTATTGTATTACCAGTTGTTACAGTTTACGCAGTAAGTTTCATCGCACTCTTTAAATAGTAGTATACATTTTACAATTTTTATAATTTAATAATTAAACCTGATACAAAAGTTTTGTAGATAAATAAATATTTAATACACGTAAAGGTGTTTTAATTCACATTAAAATGGAAGTGAATGTTTACTTAATTGAATTTGAGCTCAAACATAATAATATTTATTTTAGGTACAATATTTACTTTCTAACTATATGAATCAAATAAATTGTCGGGATAAAAAAATGAAATTTATAACAATAATAACGGCTAAACTTAAATTTTAATTAGGTGATAATATGTTGTATCTATTACCGAATATTTAAAATTATGTAACTGTTCTTCTCATTTCTAGTAGTCTGTTGTTTCTGTATTTTCAAAGAAGCCACGCAGATTATTTACTATCATACGTATATCTCTCACATGGAATTCCTTGTTTACTGTCGTTTCACTTGACGAAATATTCCGGCACTTGACTGTAGCTAAATTACAGTTTTGACCTGTTCAGTGTTCACTACTACAAACTATTATTTAAATTCCTCAACTTCGCAGCCATCTGCCCCAGTGTTATTTCTTTCTGGAGCATCTACTATACTTCTCTTAGAACGTCTTTTCTTAACCTCACCACTACTATTTTCTTTATAACTTCTTGCACTGCTATCATTATAGCTTATTTCCGAATCCATGATTTAATATCAGCACTGAGCGGATAAGATCGAATGACTAATTTATTAATAAAACCGTTGTTGCTTTATATACGGTTACATGACGATTACTTATTATTTTAACGTGAATTCTTCGACCCACCGTTTCATAGGAGAAATTCTGTTTCTAAAAATAAATGATCCCTGGCAGTGGTTCTGTAAGTATTCTATTTCTAGCAATATGTTTGGTAAAGTAAATAAATTAATTTCCAATGAAGGATATGCAAATGTGGATTCGTTGAATCGATTTGATTTTCAAGGAAAAATTCTTTACCCATATTTAAACAGGCATCGTATATATCAAATAAGCAATAGTGCGGCGGATTAGCTCATTAATTAACTTTGTTTAAAAGACGGATTCAAGTTATTCTTTTGATCTGAATACGATAACTTTAAGCAAGTTTCTTAAATTAAATGTCGTTATTTTTAAAAATACGGTTTATCTGGTATATAATAATTACACTTCAAGATAAATAATTATTTGTAATCTCTATTTGAAAACGGATATGCAAGTGTTTACAAACAATCACAAACCCTTTCTAAAAAAAATAACACTTCATAATCATCTTATTAGGTTGCGTCTATAAAAATTCCTCGATACCCATATGCTACTACCATAAAACAGCTGCAGCTGCTAACTGGTTCTCAACAATAGTGAAAATTAATTTCCTATACAAAATTACGTGCCACTTTTCCCTTGATTCCTATTACCCTCAAGCCTTTAAGATCATTCACGACACTGTGATGGTATACCATCACAGTGTCGTGAATGATCTTAAAGGCATATATGCCATTTCTTCATAAAATAATGTCATTCAATAAAATTAAAAATTGCATCTTTCAGCCAGATGGTGTCCTACCCCGCTCAGCGAATTTTCCAATTAAAATCTAATTAAGCGAAAATCTGGGACAGTGACGCCATATCAAATCTATAATAATGTGACAAAGAATTAATTATTGTATGAATTCCCAAAAACTATGAGGTAGAAGAATTATGTCAATTACGACAAAGCAACAACAAACCGGTGACTAACCCGGCGTACTTCTAGTTCTAAATATAATTAAGACTGTCTGTTTCATTCCAAGGCAAATTTGAGTCAACGGTCTGTTTTGTGGGTGTTTATTATTTTATACTGTGAATCACCTGTTGAATAAGTATTTTAAGTAAACATTGAACATTCATGGGCAAAATAATCTCTCCAAATTTAGTGCTGTTTGCGAATTATTTTCGTACAATATATGACAATAATACGTACCCCTCGCTTGATTATGCCACAGCCCACAATCAATATACTGGGTGTTCCGGGAGTATGAAGTAATACTTCGGGAGTTTATAGTTTATATAGTTTGAGTCAAGATAACAATAAAAATATCTGTAATGTTTTTTTCTAGAACACTTCCTTCAAAGTGTTTCGCCCTTAAACGTTACATCTTGAACAAGGTTTTTGGCTGAAAATTCCTTAGCCACTATACTTATACACTCTAAAGTATATATCTGTAATTTAAAAATATGGAGCTTATCTTTTAGTGTTGTTATCGTTGAATAAATGTTCTTTAATATGGCCCCAAAAATAAAAATCCAATGTCATTAAATCAAGCTATTACGCTAACCACCTCACCGGTTCAATAATCTCCAAAATTATTATTTAAGTAACTGGTAGAAAGTGGTGTCAAAACTAAGTGATTTATATCATTCCTGGATTATTGGATATCATTATTAGGCATTTATTGTATTATTTTATGAATTAGTAATGCAGCGTTAGGTACTAAATGCCATTTGAAAAAAATTACTTATTCTGAAGAAATGATTTCTACATGTTTGGAAACCTATAACAGAAATGTTATGGCATAATGTCATCGTCATTGTATTTCTTGAATAGTCATCCGAAACAAAACATTTTTTTAATCATGGCTGCATCCTATGAAGTAGGAAGTGACAGAAAATTAGTCGGTCAAATCAATGCAATCTTGGAAGTTATTTGACGTGCCCATATTTAAAATTCATGAAACTTGATATGTGTTTTTTGTTACCTAAAAATCAGGATCTAGTGCTAAGAAATTTTAGAAAATTCTTTTGTCAAAAAACGGGTCCACTTTTTTGAAGATCCTGTACTTTCCAAAATAATAAAGATTTTTTTTCCAAATCCAAAAAAATTAGAAGAAAAAAAAATCCATCACAAGCATAAAGAAAAATTTTTTTTTATTATTATACAATATCCCCCGGATTGAGTTTACAAGAGGGAAACTTCTTTATTTTTGGTATTACGAAATATTTCATTTGTCATAAATCGGTCATAAATAAGAATGCCATTGAAGATTCCATGTACAGGGTTTTCAAGAAAATCAATAATGTGAAAATACTACAAGAGTAGGTAAAGTACCCTGATTTTTAGTTTTACACAAAAATGTTAAAGGAATAAAAGATTTTGATTGTTTTAAAATCACCAAATCCTTGATGGAAACGTCGACGGACATTTTTTTTTAATTTTCACTCAATAATGGTGATCCATAACTTAGTGGGAACTTAGAGATTTTATACATTTAACAATTAATTGTTAACATGAACTACTTGACATTTTGACAAACGATTTTGACACCGAAATTAAAAGGTTTACATTTTTACACAATTATCTTACTTACTAAATTTGAGATCGAATGGTGTATTTACTATCTATATCCTACAACAGCTAAAAATATAGGTACATTCTTTTATTACAAGTGACAAAAAAAAAATACAGAAATATGTTTACTTTTACAAATTCACTTAACACAGACTTAAAGATATATAAATTAACAGCATTTACAATCAGAAGATCAATTGAGATAACATTTATTTACCACTATCTACCTCAAGCAATCATAATTACTTAAAACAAATTAAAATTAACATTATAAATTATTTATTTATTTTATTTATTACTATACACTGTACGTGCGATGGCCTCAAATGAATCACTTATTTTTGTAATTAATTATCGTACATAAGTGGATAGGCCATACAATTTGAATCCAAATTAGTAAAATTACCATACAATGAGTGAGTTGCAAAATTGTATTTAATTTCGTGGCACGAATAAGATCATTTAATTTCTAGGAAAACAATAATTTTACATTGAACCTGGGAAATTATAGTGCATTCTGTGAGTCGGACGAACATACAAATATTTGGGGAGTCTACCAAACTACCACCTCCCCCGTTTTCGAGGATGCTGAACACGATGGTGATGTTTTTTCTGCTCCCTGAGTTGACCCTACCCCCCAAACGGCCAAAAAATCGCCCCCAAAGGGGGAGAATTGCGTATTCGACGTCTTTCACCGGCAGAACTTATGTCACCCCCCGTTTTCGATAATGCTGAACACGATGGTGATGTTAGTTCTGCTCCCCGAGTTAACCCTACCCTCCAAAACCACCCCCAAAGGCCGAGAATCGCGTATTTGACGTCTTCCAACGGCAAAACTTATGTCACCCCTCGTTTTCGAGGATGATGCAGCAGCATGGATTTGAACACATCCTGTTCTTATATTCATTTTAGTGCATTCTGTGAGTCGGACGAACATACAAATATTTGGGGAGTCAACCAAACTACCACCTCCCCCCGTTTTCGAGGATGCTGAACACGACGGTGATGTTAGTTCTGCTCCTCGAGTTGACCCTACCCTCCAAACGACCTAAAACCACCCCCAATGGGGGAGATTTGCGTATTTGACGTCTTCCACCGGCAAAACTTATGTCACCCCCCGTTTTTGAGGATATACTGAACACGTTGGTAATGTTAGTTCTGATCCCCGAAGCGACCCAACTCTCCGAACGGCCAAAACCTACCCTCCAAGGGGGTGAAAAATGTGTTTCGTGCTACAAACGAGAAAACCCAAGTTATCGCTCGTTTTTGAGTTGCTGGGCAAGAGAAAAATATTACCAAGTCACCTCGACAAATGTTGAAAATGATTTATATTTACATATAGTAAATAAGTAATTTTATGCATCAATAAAAATGTTTATGATTTAACTTACTTCACTTACCTCATAAAACCGCGCGTCAAAGGGGTAGTTTGTGTCCGTTCGAGGGGTTCGCGGGGATCAAGGTGACTTGGTAATATTTTCTCTTATCCAGCACACTCAAAAACGAGAGATAACGCGGGTTTTCTCGTTTGTAGCACGAAACACATTTTTCACCCCCTTGGAGAGTGGTTTTTGGCCGTTTGGGGAGCTGGTTCGCCTCGGGGAGCAGAACCAATATCACCCTCGTGTTCAGCGTCCTCAAAAACGGGGGATGACATAAGTTTGGCCGGTGGAAGACGTAGAATACGCGATTCCCCATCTTTGGGGGTAGTTTTTGGCCTTGGGGGGTAGAATCAGCTCGGGAGCAGAACTAACATTACCAACGTGTTCAGTATCCTCAAAAACGGGGGGTGACATAAGTTTTGCCGGTGGAAGACGTCAAATACGCAAATCTCCCCCTTTGGGGGTGGTTTTTTGGCCGTTTGGAAGGTAGGGTCAACTCGGGGAGCAGAGTTAACATCACCATCGTGTTCAGCATCCTCGAAAACGGGGAAAGAAAGTAGTTTGGTTGACTCCCCAAATAATTGTGTTTTTCGAGGTTTTTTCCGACTCACAGAATGCACTATTATAAGGTAAGATTATTAGGTACTATTTATGAATTGAGTAACATTTATTAAACTCAAAAACGGTTAATGTAATTTCAATTAAATCTGTTTTATGTTTCTTATACTGCAAGAACTACAATTATACAATGGATCCAAAAAATAACATAATATTAATAATTTTTTTCCAAAAGACGCAATTGGTTATATAAAATGTACCATTCTTTCGTAATATAATTCAACAGTATTTAGTTTTACCTACTTATTTTGAAGAATTGAAAAATATTAGAAGCCTATTCTCAAAAATAATCCGATATTTTGTGAATTAGAAAAAAGTAAGTACCTAACAATTTTTACATATTAGATCCACACGCCAAACTCACCCAATATTCCCCCGAGGTTCCACTCCTACCTTTCTTACTTTGATGACACACTGTGCAAGGTTCTTATACTTATACGTAAACGCATCGTATAACTTAGAATATATGACAAACTAGTTTCACTTATACATGGGAAAATCATTTTCTACTAATTTGGATAAAGAGATGCAAGAATTATTTGTTACGCTATTTATATATTTAACAAAAATATCCATACGAGTACACAAATATACATTAAAAAATGCGAAACACAAGTTAAAACTATAATTATTTAATTATTTGAATATCCAGATAATGAATCTCTTCCCATAAAGCCTATACTTGAACTCGTCGCTTTCGTTTCCATCTGGTCCAACGTTGTCACGCGGAGGAACATCAACAATACTTCGTTTTTTGCGAGATAATGGTAGTTCATCCGTAGGAACTTCTGGTGGCGCAGTCGTGTTGGTTTGTCCTTCAGGTCTATCACTCGTCACGTTATTGTTTTGTTTTCCGAAACCAAACTTGTCAGACAAAAATTTCAACATCTTAGACAGAAATACGTGCTCTTGTTATAAATGTTTAATATCAACTGGTAGAGTTATTACAACATGTAAATATTTAGCCTCGTACCTGTTTAATATTCGTATGCGATATTTACATTATACGTAGTCAAAAAAAAATATTTGTAGGTGGCATACACTGGAAACTATTTATACATTAGGTTATATATTATTTCTCTAAAGTACTCTATAGTATATAGCTTATGTTCAAAATAGAGAAGCTTTTGAGTTTAAAATGAACTAAATGAAGAAAGCAAGCGACCTACTTCCTCTGATATAAGATAATATACAACACTTCTTAACAACTCCAGACACGTGTTGTTCCCCATACGAGGTGAAAAATTCAAATCTTTGTAATTCACAATCCTTTGAGCTAGTGAACTTGTTGAAGTATCAAAATTTTCGTATCTTATAAAGCAACAAAGCCTCATTAAATTTTTGTAAATTATTGGGTTGAATTTGTTGATGAATTTATACAAAAATGCAAATTTGCAATTAGAGATCAATTGTCACATTGCAAAACAAATGACACTCTAATTCATTTTTTCATTTTTAACAGTGAATGGATACTACAGGGTGTCCACATAGTGAGTGTTTCTTTAATAACTCCTTAGCTATTGTAGATAGACAAAAATCTCTAATACAAAAGTTGTTCAGCAATCAACACTTCATATTCCAAAAATATTTCCATTTAAGCTGGGTAGTAACCAAATTTGTTAAGTTAAACAAAACATTCTATATATTATTCCAAATTTGATTAGAAAATATTAAGAGCTTTCTAATGAACTCCATAACATATAATTCTTTTAAGCGGTTTTTGAAATATTTGAAATTTTGCCGAAATTTTGACGGATGTAGAACCTAAAGAGAAATGCCATATTTTTTCAAATAAAAAATAATTTGAAACTTTTTATTGTGGCAGACGATAAGCTAGATACGAACGTTTAGTTTTGAAGATATTATCAATCTAAGGTAATATTTTGTTAAAATAGAAACAAACGAAAGCGTTTTATGAAATATTGCTTATTTATTTATAATATTTCTCTTATTCACTAATAAAAGTAGATAATAGTAAAAATTAATAAATGAACATTTTTTTCCTTTGGTTTGCAATAAGTAACTTAATAAATAAATAACAATAAAGGTAAGGTAAAATTAAAATTGATCCAAATTCTTAATTTAATGTGTTTAAGCAGTTAACCGTTTTGATTTGTGTACAAATTAATTCTAGCTTGGAAGGAACTGTTAAAAAACGTTTATTAACATTTGTAGAGTTCAATCATATCCATTAGTTCATTGTCAGAAAAATTCATGTTTGCTTTACTAGATATTTGTTATATCACTTTAGTAATACAAGAAAGTAGAGTAAAACCTAATTGTTACAAATGTCAAAATATATTTAGTGTAATTAGATTTATGAAAATTTTGTTTTCCAAAGCCTATTTGAAAATTAACTTAAAATTTTTATACATGATCCAATAAACTGGATAATATTTACTTTAAAATAATTTTCTGTCTCAAATTAATTAGCTGTATTATCAGCTACTTGAAATCTTGCAAAAACGTATAAAAAATTGAACAATATTTGAAACGCTTTCATTTGTTACTATTTTAATAAAACATTACCTTAAATTGCTAATATCTTTAAAACTCCTCAAAATAAATATCATATGTGGGGATCGTCAGAAAGCACTTGTTATTCTCTATTTGATTATGAAATAATATACTGGGTGTTCCATTTAAAATAAGAAAGTTATTGATGTTTTTAACTTTACATATTAGAAATTAAATTATGAACACCTGCAGACGAAAGTTTAAATTCTAATACACCATTTGAAAGTTCGTGTCTAGCTTAATCGGCTGCCTCAATAAAAAGTTTAAAATTATTTTTATTTTGAAAAATATGACATTTCTCTTTAGGTTCTCTACCTTAATTTCGACAAAACTTAGAATATTTCAAAAACAGCTCAAAAGAAGTACATATTATGAAGTTCATTAAAAAGCTCTTGACATTATCTAATCAAATTAGGAATAATAGCGCATTCATTTAATTCAACAAAGTTGGTTACTGCCCAGCCTAAATGAAACGCATTATACAACTGGAAATATTTTTGGAATATGCAGTGCTGATTGCTGAACAACTTTTATTTTAAAGATTTATATCTATCTACAATGGCTAAGGACGTATGGAAGAAATACGCACTACGTGGACACCCTGTATAGAAAAATATTCTAACACCGATACCAAAATTGTTTCTCACACTGAAGTATTTATTAATCTTACTAGTAAAATACAGTCAGTCAATAATTTTCGATACCTTCTTTTATTAATGACATTAGCAAAAGGGAGTTTAGTATCGGTATTTTTATCGTCTTGACTAAATTTCAAAAGAAAACACTTCTGGCATTGCGTTAAATTAACAGCACCTTTAAACGTTTTTTTAAATGTCATTTTGCATTATATAGGTTAATTTATATTTTTAGAAATTTTTTAAGCAAGCAGAAGAGGGATTAAAGCACTTACTTCTTTAATTGATGGAAAAACTGTTTTAAACAAAATTATTGGTCATTTAAGAAAATGTACTCGTAGTTCAAATAATTTTATTGTTCGTCGACTGAGTTAAGGTAGCGATGTTTTCACAACAAGAGGGTGATCAATTACCATTCACCAAAGGAAACTTATTTACAGCGCTCTTATGAGCTATAGTACAATTTCGTATAATATGAATGGTTTCTCATATTTCTAAGATATCTGGATGGATCATGCCGATTTTAAATGAAAAGCAAATGAATTAATAATAATAATAATAATATTTTTTTACTTTTCTTTAGGATAATACAATTTGTAAAGAAATTGTCAGTTAGACTATAAATTACCTGTTGCACTAGGAATATTCAGTTTAATTCAAAGATAATGTTGCATGTTTACAATAATTGTCTTTGACGGTTTAATAACATGTTTTTAATGTTAATTTTTCTCCACTGCTTTTCGGTGCCAGTCATAATTACAGTCGTTTTTAGGCGGTTTAATGACAAATAATTTTTAGCATTTTTATAATAATAATAATAATAATAATAATAATAAAAGATTCATATAACTGGCAGTTTAAAAGGTCAATAGTATGTACCTCAGCAGTGTATATTACAAAAACAAAAGCCCTAAAATGGACCCCTGATTCTCCCTAAAATTGTTGGATTCAAAGTTACATAAACAAATTTAATAAGGCTGTAACAAAAATACTATTTTTTGTTGATAATACAGTCACTTGGTATCAAAATGTACCTAAACTTCGGAATAATTTTATAGCGGCTTGGAATTTTTTTTGCGGATCTTTATTATATTATATCAACTTCAAATATTAAAAAGGAATAGATGTGCTTTTACCCCTAAGAGGGTGAAAATTTCTAAATTTAATACTGACTCAAGTATTAAGTCATTGAAAAAATTCATGTATATGTTTTTTGAAGTTGCTGATTACGTCAAAATTTTAAAATTCACCCCTATCTGTCATATTAAGGGTGCAATGGAAAAATTTGCTATATTCCAAATTTCGTTTGTTTTGAGCAAGTAGAACTAGCAAGTAGAACTAGTATTTTAGGACATAAATAACATAAAACTATCCCAATAAGAAAAATTATTGCTCTTACTCCTAAAAAGGTGAAAACCACCCCTAAAGCCAAAAAATCAATAGTTAACGAAGTTCCGAGAATACACTACCTATTGAAACTTATATTATTTATGTTTTTGGTATCTCTGATCATGAATATGAAATGAGAAATTCAAAGTTTTATGTTGCGCCTTCAATTAAATCTTATACAGAAGGGATAAATTGGATGAATTAATTATTTCTTGCTTGTTTATAAATGACTTTATTTAGGCTTTATACAAGCATAATAATAACAAACATATCCAATTATTTGATATACTTATATTGATGTTTCATTTCTAAACATACAATTGTTAGCAATATAGTAATATGCTAAAACGATGCGCGCTTCTTATTTCGGTGATATTTCCTTTGCAATTAACGCTAAAAATCATCCAAAAAAGCATTTTAAGGTCTTTTAGTCCTCTTCAGGTCAAGGAGGTCAAAACAGTACAGAGTTGTCAGGCTTTCTATATTCATCTGAAATACGTCAATTTAAAAAAAACTTTAAGAGTTAACTTCAAACTCTTCTATCTCGTAAGCTATTATCTTTATTAAAAAAATAAAAAAAGCAACACTTTCCTTAGTTTATTGTCATAATTTTTTGTCTTTAGTAGCATTTAGCTAAGATTTTGCCCTACTAAGTTATTTAACCGTAAAACCAAAACAAATCATTTTTTCGAAAATATTCAAAATATATCAAGTATAAAATCTTTTAGATAATGCATCCAATACGGTCAAAAAAATTTGGGCGTATTCATAATAGTTAGGACTAACAAGAAACACGAGTTGGAATTTCTTTTTTCAATCTGGAATTTACTGGCACCAAAGAACCGGGCGTAAAAAAATCAAAATTTTGTCATTATTTTCCTTGTATCATATTTGATTTAGCAAATGTCAAAATTTGCAATACACAGTTTTAAGCTGCTGTAATAAGCTTTAGCTTTAATTTAATTCCTACAGGTACCTACATGTCAAAAGGTTTTTTAAACCAGAGTTATGACTATGTGCGTGACCTTTTCAGGGCTACGTTCAAATGCACTTAACATGAACTGTATCTGGGCAACAATGAGTCTAATAAATTTTTGTTTTATTTATTTCTTTGAGTAATTTCCTTGAAACCTTTGAAAAATCAGTGTTTTTTGCTTAAAAGTCAAAGTTTTCTATTTTCTGTTCTGTTTTTTGTAACTCGGCGGGTATTAAAGCAAAAAGAAAAAAGTCCGACTGATTAGTATACCGTCAAAAGCCATCCAACCATATCCAACCAACCAAAGCAACAAGAACGTTATAGGAAGTTTTTGGGGTAGAATTCGACGATTTACACGTTCCAATAGTTTTTTTTTTTGAAACCCCTGAGTCGGGACTCACCCGTTTTAATATTTCATATTTGACCCATTTTGAATCAAACTATCCCAAAATATGAATTTAAAAGTGCTATAGAATTAGTCCGAAGTGAGATCACCAAGTTACTGTAACTATGAATATCTCTTTACACATGACTTTATTTAGACTTTATACAAGCATAATAATAACAAACATTATGCTTGTATAAAGCCTAAATAAAGTCATTTATAAACAATGCATATCAAGAAAGAAAGAGAATTGTAAAAAATGAATATCTCGTTAATATAAAATTATCTACATAATTTTATAAATACCATTTGCGCTCCTAACGTATAAAGATTTCAACGCTGGGACGAGTTCGCTAATTATCCTTAGTTTTATTAGATCAGGTGAAGTAGGTCGCTTGCTTTCTTCATTCCAAACCCACGAAACTACCTAAGCTCGCCCACTATTAATTGTATCTGTTCAATTATTGCGATTTAACATAACATGTCGTCAAAAAACCACACCGTGTGTTTAAAATATATTTAATTTACATTTATTTTGATGCTTAAATATATGTAAATTTAAGGGAAACTTAAAAATCTTGTCTATTAAAAAATATTTATCACTTACTTTGTTCGAACATTTAAAATAAACTTTGCAAATCTGAAAAATTGCCCCGGAATATAGTGTCTGTTGGAATAATTATCTAACTATCAACATTTTGAACATTGCACTGAAATCAACAGGCATATATTAAGATAACCCTTTGCACACAATCATTAGTTTGGATGGATAGAAACAAACTCAAAAATTATTTGTGACTCATTTATATTTACTTAAAGTATCTGTCATAATACCATAAATATGAGTACAAAATTACGTAGGACTAACGTTAAAACCACATGAACGTATTTGATTTTCAAATATTAAATATCTTCGCATAAACTATACCTCTACTTGAACTGTTCGATATCATTTCCATCTGGTCCAATGTTTTCACGTTCAGGAACACCAACGTATGCTCGTTTTTTGCGAGACAATGTTGGTCCATCCGGAGTGTTTTCTTGCGGAAGAGTCGCGTTGTTTACTTCTTCAGGTCTGTCACATATTTTTGATACACTGTTTTTCCCTTTCGCTCCCAAACAACCAAACCTGTCACCCAAAAACTTCAACATCTTATTTCTTGTCGCTAATATTTTATATAAACTGGTAGAATTATTAAGCACGTAAATATGGAAACATCGTACGCAATATACTTAATATTCAAATATTTACAGGTTATAGAGGAAGAAAGTATGACTCTATTTGTTCCTGTTACAAAAGTTTACTACTAACTGACAGAATTAGCAGTATAAATATTTAGTCCTGTGTTTAAACGTAACAACCTTGAAATATTCGCAAGATTGCGTTTTAACAACTATATAGCTATAAATCCGAAATCTTTATTTGCTTAACGATTATGTTTAAGCCGTAAGATGCAATACAGTACGGAAACTTTAACTGGAATACATTCTGTAATTTGAATGTACATCCAAGTTACAGAATTTATTTATAATTCCTGTAAAAAATCCTAAAAAACGCAAATTTTTCTCTTTCGCTGACTACATAAGTAGTGCTCTTAATATATTGTCAATCGAATGGGTGCAACCACTTCCAACTTATTTTTTCAAATGTCAAGTGACTCATCGTTTGAACACATTTTTTTTATTTCTTAAGTTAAATTGATTTCATGCCTGACACGTTGCCGCAGGTCCTTAATGTCGTTCAGTTTTGTTACATAAACGTTACTCTTTAGATACCCCAATAAAGAGAAATCGAGTAGAGTAAGGTCAAGAGATCGTGCCGGCCACTCAATTGGAGCCGTTCCTTAGTAAGTCTGGATCTATAACTGATTTGGAATTAAAGCCGCCCACATAGAATGAGACCTTCTTGAAGAAAAGTAAGATATGTTGCTCCATTAAGATGATTATTAAAGAATATCGGCCCTGTTACTTGATCATCACTTATCCTAGTCCACAATGTCCACATATTTACTGTTTGTGGACGCTGAGTATGGGTTTCACGCGTCCCCGAGAGTAATTGTCAAATCAGTAACACCAGTTGTGCCGATTATCTTCACCATGTAAAGTGAATGTACTTTTACCTGAAAATACTATCCATTCCCAGGATTACAGATAGTAAAATCCTTCATTTCATGGCAATATCCATTCTACGTTTCAAATCTTCCTCAGTAAATTAACGATGCATCTATATCTTTCTATTTTTAAGTATTTTCAGGGCAGAAAATAAAATGGCTGACACTGTTGTTACGGGCCAGTAACCGAGCTGAAGTAACTGAAATCTCTTGATTATACAACACATTTAATTTAATATGTTCTCCAACAACGGATTGTCTAATGTTTCTTTAGATAAACAAGGCTTCTGCAAAAAAGTTGTGACAAAATAATAAATGCACACTATCAACATTTCCTTTGTTTAAGTTTTTTTAACATCTTTTACTTAGGATAAAGATAAACTAAGAACATCGTCCATGAAATGTAGCCAGTCAAAAATCAATTTTTTTTTATTTCTCCATTTTCTCTTATCTAAAAAAATGTTTGTGAAAGTTATGATGTAACAACAATTGCCTTAAATGGTATGTTAATGGAAATGGAACTGCTAGGGCAGCAATTAACTGCTCCTGAATAAACTGAAAGTAAATTTCTCGAATTGGTGTTTTCCAAAAAATTAAGAAGTCACAACTCTTAAAATGATTTCTTTCCTGTTTTCTTATACTATTCGTATACCGAATACACTTTAATACGCGCTATTTTTTAATATTTAAACATTTAAATATTTAATCCCTTACCGATTAAACATTCGTATGCATGTTTACATTATGCAAAAGCAAAATGCAAAATGCAAAAACTATTTTTAGATGTCATACACTTTAAGACCTCTATATATAATATATAGATCGGATAAACATATATTATTTTTTATTACATTTTAATTGTAATTGGTAAGAATGGTAAGTTATTGCGATTTAACATAACATGTCGTTAAGAAGACTGTACCATGTGTTTAAAATATTATCAGTTTACATTTATTTTTGGACTTTGAAATATAATTAATCAAGGGGAAATTGGAAAGTTACAGTAAAGCTTACGATAACGGTTTTATTGAATTTAGTAGGTAAGACATTTAAGATCCAAAAGTCTATTAAATAATATGGATCACCTTCTTTGTTGTAATTATTTAAAATAAGCTTACTGTTAAGTATGGGAATTCATATAGTCTTTTTATTAATATTTTTATTAATAGCAAATCATTATCTTTCTTCTTGATATTAGTTTATTTATAAATCTTTCTAGTTACTTCAAAATTAGAAAACATATGAAAAAACAATAATAACAATTAGCTGCTACATAACTCCCCCTCCAGCAATAGCGTTAATAGAGAATGTAACTTTTTTAACATTTTTAAAATCAGAAGAGCATGGAACATCCACATAAGCTGGTTTAATTCTGTCTATAGAAATAGCGAATTCAGAATTGTTTTTTAAAACATAAAATGTCTTTTGTGTACGACGTAATACCTTGAAAGGTCCTTCATAAGGTGATTGTAAACAGGAAGTCTTTTTAGGAATACGTATAAAAACATATTCACATTCTTGTAAATCTTTATGTACAAAAATTTTTTGATTAACGTTAACTCTTGGCGAAACAGGTTGAACTACTTTAAAATGTTCTGTCAATTTCGTCAAAAAATCTGTGGGATCCATGTTTTTGCAATTTGGGATGAAAAATTCTCCTGGAATACGAAGAGACTGACCGTAAACCAGCTCTGCTGAAGAACATTTCAAGTCTTCTTTGATAGAAGTACGAAAACCTAGTAAAATAATTGGTAATTCATCACTCCAATGTTTTGTATTACCCCTGGCCATTAATGTTGCTTTTAATTGTCTGTGTAGACGCTCAATCATTCCATTGCTTTGGGGATGATAAGTGTTTGTATGTATTTTATGAGAACCCAGAAATTTTGTAAGTTCAGTGAAAATTTTTGATTCAAACTGTGTTCCTTGATCCGTTGTTATTTTAAGCGGTACACCAAATCTAGATATGTATTCTTGAAATAAAGTTTTTGCGACTATAGATGCTGATATGCTTTTCAAAGGGTAGGCTTCTGGCCATCTTGTATAACGATCAATAATAGTTAATATATAAGTATATCCATTAGATGGAGGTAAAGGACCAACCAAATCCATATGAATATGTTCGAATCTACAATTTGGAATCTGAAATGTATTTATTTTTGATTTTGTATGACGATTTATTTTAGATTTTTGTCCAATGATTAATATTAGTATTCATGTGTGGCCAAAAATAGCGAGATGAAATTAATTTCCGAGTTGCTCTAATACCAGGATGGGATATGTTGTGAAGTTTATTAAAAATTAAATGACGGTATTCATCTGGAACAAACGGTCTAGTCTTGTCATTACTGATTTCACACCAGACTAAAGAATCTGAAAGAGGTATCTCTATTATTTTAAATTTTAATTTTTTGTTATTTTGTACAAAATTTATTATTTCTAAATCAGATTGTTGTTTTTTAGCAAAACTTTTTATGTCTAATATGATTGATTCACTATCTACTGGAAAAACTTCAGAGTCATTTAAACGTGACAAGGTGTCAGCCACTACATTTGATTTTCCTTCAATATGTCTAATATCTGATGAAAATTGTGAAATATACTCTAAATGACGGGTCTGTCTAGGACTTCTTTCTGTTTTGGTAAATAATGCTGTAGTTTTGTAGGTTTATGATCTGTAAAAATAGAAAAAATTCTACCCTCGAGAAAATAATGGAAATGTTTAATTGATAAGTAAATCGAAAGCAGTTCCCTGTCAAAAACAGAATACCTACTTTCTGTTTCAGTTAACTTTTTTGAATAAAAAGCTAATGGTTCCCATCTGGATTTGATTTTATTAAATTGTTCTAATACTGCACCAACACATGAATTTGATGCATCTACTGTTAAACTTAATGAAGCGTTGTCTTGTGGATGTACTAATAGTATAGCTGACGACAACAAAGTTTTAACAACTTCAAATGCTTCATCACATTCTTCTGTCCAATCAAAACTACGATATGTTTTCTTTTTATCAAGTAAAGAAGTTTGCAAAGTATATAGTGGTTTTAAAAATTTAGCTAAATGCGGAACGAAACGATGATAGTAACTTATCATACCAATGAATCGTTGTAATTGCTTGATTGATATAGGTTTAGGAAACTCTGTAATAATTTTAATTCTATTTTTAGAAGGTAAAATGCCATCTTTCGAAATTTCGTGACTCAGAAAGTTTAGAGATTCAACACCAAATTCGCATTTTGAAGGTTTAATTGTCAAACCAAATTGATCCAAACGTTCAAAAAGAATTTCTAATTGTTGTTCGTGTTCATTCTCGTCTCTGCTAGCTATTAAAATGTCGTCGATATAAACGAATATAAAATCTAAACCAAACACTACTTCATTCATGAATCTTTGAAAGGTTTGTGCTGCATTTCTAAGCCCGAAAGGCATCCTTGTAAATTCAAACAATCCGAATGGAGTAGTGATTGCCGTTTTATGTATATCGTCTTCGGCAACTGGAATTTGATGGTATGCTCTTACTAAATCTATTTTTGAAAAAATCGTACAGTTTTGAAGGTGTAAATTAAAATCCTGAATATGTGGTAATGGATATCGGTCTGGCACTGTAATATTGTTTACCTTTCTATAATCCCCACATGGTCTCCATTCATAACTATCCTTCTTGGGAACCATGTGCAGTGGTGAAGTTACATTTGAAGAAGAAGGACGACAAATTCCTAATTGGATCATATAATCAAATTCAATTTTAGCTAGTTTTTGTTTGGTATGATCTAATCGTCGTGGCTTGTTGTAAGGTAGTGGTCCTTTTGTGATAATATGATGTTGTGTGTTGTGTTTAACCGGTAATGCATAATTCTGATGGCTAGTAAGTGATGGAAACTGTTTTAAAAGTTGTGTAAACTTATTCTCAACCGAAAATATTTTTGGAGAAACAGTATTTGATTTAATTATTGATGTTTTTACAGCCAGAGAGGTGCGTTCATCTATTAATCTTTTATTTTTAAGATCTACTATTAAACCAAACTTCAATAAGAAATCAGCACCTATAATAGGTCGACTAACTTGTGCTAAAATGAATGGATACTTAAAATCACGTCGTAACCCTAAATCTACTTTTAACAATTTAGTACCAAAGGTTTTAATATTGGATCCATTTACTACAGTAAGAGATAGATTGGTGTCTGCTTTAAAAACTTTGAAAATTGAATTAGGAATAATAGAAACATCAGCACCTGTATCAATTAAAAACCTCAAATTATTGTTTTTATCTGTAATAAAGAGGCGGCTAGATAACATATTTCCGTTGTTTGCCGCTAAAACAACGGAAGTCGTTAGTTTTTTTTATATTTATCATCAGATTTTGTACTAAAATTGCAAGGTGATTGACATTTGCTTGCTCTATTGCCATAGTTAAAATGATACCAGCAATAATTACCTTTTTCTGAAAATTTATCATTAAATCTCCCTCTGTAATTTATACTAGAACTTCTTGAACGACATTTGCAGTGTGAACATTCAGGAGATCTAGATCTACTTGAGTATCCTTGAGCAACAATCTTTTTTAATTCTGAAACTTCATTATGAAGTTAGTTATATTTACAAGAAAGCGAAGAAAAAGTTTTTAAGAATTCTGAAGAAACAATATCATTAGAGTTTTTTTTAACTGAACTTACATTTTCAGGCTGTGAGACCTCCCATATTTTATCAGCTATTTCAGTCAAATCTTGAATATTTGTTTTTCCGGAAGCAATCAAAGCAACATTAATAACCTTTGGCAACTTCTTCATCCACAGTTGTTTTAATACATCAGAACCAATAGTAGATGAAGTACCTGTTAATAGTTCCATGGAGCGATAGAGATCTGAAGGTTTACGATCACCCAAATCGGTATTAGAAATAAGTTCTTCAAATTTTTTTTCTTCGCTGATTGAATGACGTTGAATAAGAACATTTTTTAGTTGAGTGTAATTTTGATTATTTGTATCTTTAATTTTGTCCCAAACAGTCAAAATTACTTCCTGAGGTAATGCCGATATAATATATTCATATTTTGTAGAATCACGCGTAATATTTTTCAAATTAAATTGACTTTCGGCTTGCAAAAACCAAGCTTCTGGGCACTGCGACCAAAACTGTGGTAATTTAACTGATGTAGATGCTTGTTCATTATCGACTGATTCTTTCTTAGATGTGTCGGTCATTTTAAATCTATAAAATAATATGAAAATTACTATGCTAGAGGGTTCTTACAATAATTTCAAAAAGTAAATTGTTAAATTATTTTAAAGTAAGGTTTGATTCTTCTCTGATTCTTAAATTGTTTGTAATTGAATTTCTTTCTTGAATTGCCTTTTGTAACTTGTCAAAAATAGAATGTCAAAATTGATTTAACTAGCTTCAGATCTTGCTTCAGATAGAAAAAACATGACCATAATTCAATATATAGCTGTGTTCTGTGTCGGGGTCACCAATGTTAAGTATGGGAATTCATATAGTCTTTTTATTAATATTTTTATGAATAGCAAATAATTATCTTTCTTCTTGATATTAGTTTATTTATAAATCTTTTTAGTTACTTCAAAATTAGAAAACATATGAAAAAACAATAATAACAATTAGCTGCTACACTTACCATCAGCATCATCAAGCCTATTCATTAGTTCATATTTTCCCCTAGGGCCGGTTTTTCAATGTTGAGTTAACTCTAACTAAAGGATAATATCCAAGGAAACAATTATTGTAACAATGGTCTCCTTGGATATTATCCTTTAGTTAGAGTTAACTCAACATTGAAAAACCGGCCCTTTTATTATACTGTCTTAGTTAATTTACATTTATCATCGCATATTCATTTAACTCATTTCAATTTTCTTCATAAAAATTTATTATGGGCACGTAGCTCATGCTGGTATATAATTTTAAATAAATCATTAGTAGTAATAATCATTTCTTCACTTGGATCAATCAGCATTTATACAGCTGTTATATAACTCATTTATTATTCTGCTCATCAAACTCTAAAAATAAATGCATTTAACATTTTTATTGCCATATTGTCATTAATTTTCTGCAAAGTGCCACCTACGAAGATTTAGAGACGTCACACACTTCACACTTAATACAGACAAAAACATTTTTATTGAAATTACCGAATATCTATTATGGATAAACTTTTGCACAAAATTATTAGTGTGGATGTATAGAAACAAACACAAAAATTATTTGTGACTTTATTTATCTTTTATAATATAATACCATAAATATGCAGTAGGTACAACAGTATCGGGGATTAACGTTAGAACTACATGAAAGCTTTGGAATTTCAAATAATAAATATCTTCTATGAACACGTCTCTACTTAAACTCTTCCTCCACGTTTCCATCTGGTCCAACGTTGTCACGTTCAGGAACATCAATACATGATCGTTTTTTGCGAGACGGTGCTGGTTCATCCGGGATATCTTCTTGTGGAGGAGTCGTGTTGTTTTTTTCTTCAGGTCTATCACACATTATTGAGTCTTGATACACTGGTTTCTCTTCTGGTTCCTCAACAACCAAACCTGTCACATACAAATTTTAACGTATTAGTTTTTGTTGTGAATGTGTTGTACAAACTGATACAATATTTCTACTTTATGTATAAAGTATGTAATGTGACAATATTTGCAATATTTTAGACGGAGCCTAGAAGTTATGGTGGCTGTTCTGGTTCTTGTTACAAAGGGTTAATACGAACTTAATTAACAGAATTGTCCATGTAGATATTTTGATCAGTATTTATATGAAACCTTGAAATATTCGCAAGATTTTACGAGCTTTATGTAAAGCAGAAATTATTTATTTATCACTCTTTGACTATTATTGATTACAATAATAATAGTAAATTCATGTAAAGTACTAAAACATACATTTTACTCCTAGCAGAAATATCTACGCCTGCGCCGTTGTGTTAGTATCGAGTTCTAAACAACAAATAAAAAATAAAAACAAAAGATGTCTCACCGGTTTCAACTATAATTGAATTGCTTCACATCCTAAAGCAGAGATTGTTTTTAGTAAATAAAGCAAATCTTTAACATAATCCAAAATATGTAATAGAAAATTTTTTTTAAATTAAAAAAAAACTTATCTTTCTTAAAAAAAGACTTACTAAAAAATAAATAATAATTTCGTTTTTGGCAAAGAATTTTATGTACTACTGCAAGAAAAGCAATACGTGCGCACCACCAATTCCCACCCCTTTCATACAATCATACAAAGTACATACGCCTTGCTTATTATTTTGTACATTTTGTCATACTTTAATTAAATTAATATCATTAACTGTGCAAAATTTTATCATTAATTACGTCAGAAACGATTTGTTTTAATTTCTCGCTACAATGTCCACACGTGGGGATATTTGCAAAAGTAACGGTGGAATATTATATTGTCGTTCGACCTTAGTATCTTTCATCAATTAATTATGTCAGAAAGTGTGTTAAATGGGTTGAAAGATTTGAACACAAACATTCTAAAAACTGAAAACTGAATGAAAAAAAACACCAATGTGAGTTAAATAAAAGCAAGTAAAAATGTAGTGAAACCTTGTTTAAATTATGTCAATAATTTAACAATGAAAATATCGATAAATAAATAAAAAGGTGAGAAACATCTTAATTGACAAAACGGTACTAAAGAACCTCATAACCTTTGATGTGTGACTGTGACACTAACACTGAAATAGTTTCTGCAAACAAGAAATAGTGCGTAGTATAATAACGTGCACTCCGTCTACGCATCTACCAAGTGAGAGATAAAATTAAAAAATGTAACCAACTGTGTATTCTATAGAATGAGAAACAATTAAATAGAGTTGCAATAATCGGTTGCTTATGAAGAGCATAACATTCATCACGAATCTCTATTTATGCCTAAAAGAAATTTCGGCGTTACGCCATGTTTGTACTGATGTTTTCTGATTTCCATGGCGCCTATTTCACCCAAAGGAATAAACACTTAGTGAATAAACACTTATTTTACTCCGTGATTTAAGATAGCAGATTATTGATTTATTCCCATCATGTAAAAACTGTTTTTCTCAAAATATTTTTTTTTTAAGTGACGCCATATTTTACACATCTAAAATAATATGCTCTTTTCAATAACACGATCAAAACTGGTGGCTGCAATTTAAAGAAACATCTATTACCTAATGACAATCGATCATAACTACAAACATTTTTTTACAAAAAATAGATCTTTGTATTTAATCGATCAATACGATTTTTGTTTACTAGTCACGATTAATAAAATTCTTATTAATTAAATATAATACCTAATGAAAAAAAAAAATTATATCTTACTTCGTCTCACACAAGAGTATAGTATTTTATGCCAATATCTAGTCAAGTGTAAACATTTAATGTTTGTATTCTATTTTGTTCATTCATGTCTATATGTGAGTATTTGTAGAAATACTCGATATTTATAATGCATTGCATTAATGACAACCAAACCACATAATATACACATAATATAATCAGTTAATTATATTTGTAATATCCTTAATAAATTTAATTTGGGGAATACTAGTTACCAAATTACTCACTTTAGGGAATACCATGAACACAAATTGTTTCGTCTATTTTCAAAAAAATGCACAATACGATAAGAGTTAATTATTTATATTGTATTTCATCAGTGATTTAGAGAACGTATCGTTTAAAAACAGGAAACTTTGTAATCAATATATAATAGCAATTATAATTAACGTTGAGAAGCAAGGTATCTATTTTCAATGTCAACGATATTGTTAAATGATATGGCTGGTAGGTGACAAGCGGAACATACGTATTTAAAATTGATCCTTTCAGAAGTTTCTTGGATCTAATCGGTCAGTTATTCAAATTGACGTTCAGTGGTCACTGGTCATTCAGTTTTTAGATAAATAAATCATTTGAGAAAATTTACGCGAAAGTTCAAGTGATGATGTTATTGCAAACTCTTTAACTGAAAAGTGTTGAATTAATTTTAAAGATAAATGAATTTTCAATATATGGCATACCTTTTCTGTTAAATATTTAATAATAAATACTATACTTATCTAGCCCTTTCTTCTATCCCCCTAAAAAGCACGATATTTCTACTTTAAATTAGTTTAAATTATATTACTGATTGAAATAAGTTAGCAGTGAAGGGGTTATTATTATAAAGGTGACTACCATTGTCAAGCAGAATAATATTACCAATGACAAATGTAAACTATAAAGACATGGAACGACATTGTTGTAATTGAAGCAAGAAAATGTATAAAATGCGGTTGGACACTGCCAGTGGGCGACATTAAATTTTTCTTCTTACTCTGTTGATAGTATCCTTAAAACATATATTACAATATTGCTTTAAAGTTATTCCAAAAAACGTATTAAATATTTAAAACCAGTAGTATCAGTAAAGAAATAGAGAAAGAACAGTATCGCCCGCTGGCAGTGTCCAACCGCATTTTATACATTTTCTTGCTTCAATTACAACAATGTCGTTCCATGTCTTTATAGTTTACATGTGTCATTGATATTACTGACTGTGGACATTGATTAAGGAATGAATGAGATACGCGACTCCAATGTAAAGTGCGAGGCTAATTTTGGCAGCGAGATTCCCGGTAAGTTGCGAACATTCCTGTGATTCACGTAGTATGCTTTTGATAAACCTGTGTCGTGTCTGGTTTTATATAATTTAAAATCTAGTGAAAACAAAAATTGAATGTTCAGATTGATTTTAGTTTAAAATTATGTGACGGTTAAAAGTCAAACAAACGTTGAGAAATAGCTGGCAGAGAGAATATACTACGTTAATAATTTTAAACTAAAATTAATCTGGACATTAATTTTTTATTACCACTAGATTATTAATGATATAAAACCAGTCACGACACAGGTTTGTCAAAAGCATACTACGTAAATCACAGGAATGCCCGCAACTTACCGAGATTTCGCCGCCAAAATTGGCCTCGCACTTTACCATTGAAGTCGCGTATCTTGTTCATTCCTTCATCAATGCTGTGGATCAGTTCCTATTGATTTTCTTTCGAAAAAACTTATTTCAGTTACACCACACAGATTATTTAAATAAATTTAATACATATTTTAAGAAAAGTGTTTGTGAAAGATGATGATACGTTGCGCAAGAACGAACTGAAATTATTTAGCAGTAACAAATAGACAGGACATTCGTAATGTACTTTAATACTTTTCTATAGGTACTCTCATACATTACAGGCGATGGGACTCTTACACCTCAATTGAATTAAAGGTTTTTAATAGATTTACATCAAACTTCAATACATATTAAATATAATAATGCAATAAATTCCAATAATATATTATTCTTACAGTTGCTTTAAATATTAATAAATCGTATCAATTTCAAAAGTCCCGCCAGTTTTTCGTTAATGACGTCAAAAACGGACGGTCTTACTATTGGTTAAACTCCAAACAAATTCGTTTGTGCACGTGGAGTCACAATATTAACCTCAAAATATGCATTTTTACGATTTTCGAATATTATGTCTGTTTTATCAAAATTTTTACTTGGTTTCTATACTATCAACTAAAATCTTATTCCGTGCATTATTAATGAAGTTTTAATTGCCTTGATTTATTAAAATAAGATTACTTTTGTTGGTTGGAAATCCAACCTATTAATTAACCGTCAATTTTTATTAAATCTACAATATTAAAACTTGATATACAGGGTGTTCCAGTTTTTTGTAGCAGGACTTTAACAATCGATAGACATTTGAAAATTATTAGAAAAAGTTCATATAAACATAGGTTGAGAAATGCTTAGTTTTCGAGATACAGGGTGTTAAAGTTTGAAAATAAATATGGATTTATATTTATATCTCCAGCATGCTAAGAAGTATCGAATCCAAACTTACCAATTCTTTACATACAATTTAGAGGCCTATTTTAGAATAACAAACTACTACTTTACTTAACCATGGGCGTAGATATATGGATTTACTAAGGCTCTTTTTTACAAAAAAGTAGTACGCCACTGATATTTTCCCATGTTTCCAGTTTAATTCAATGAAGCAAGAAAAAACAAAAATTTAATGTATCTTGGCACTTTTCGATATGGCAAGCCGTTGTTCAGAAAATTTACATTTAATCATTTGATGCACGCATCTGGACGAATTTTAGACAAACTTGAAGTCGCTCAGAATTTCACCCAATTTAATGTACGAAAAGTCTTTTAAAAAGAAAGAATGAAACATCGCTAATGATGCTTGTAATGAAGTAAGACACTTTTACATGTTGCTAGCTTTTGTGTTTGTGTTTCTAATAATTTATTTTAGTTCGACCGTTGCCTTTTAATATATTTGTGTCATAAAAATTTTGATTTACATTATAATGAACTTTTACAATAAATATTTTAAAGGTTTCATTCTTTCTTTTAAAGAGACTTTTCGCACCATCAAATTTGGTGAAATTCTGAGCGACTTCAAGTTTGTCTAAAATTCGTCCAGAGGCGTGCATCAAAAGATTAAATGTAAATTTTCTGAACAACGGCTTGTCATATCAAAAAGTACCAAGAGACATTAAATTTTTGTTTTTTCTTGCTTTACTGAATTAAACTGGGAACATGGGAAAATATCAGTGGCGTACTACTTTTTTGTAAAAAAGAGCCTTAGTAAATCCATATATTTACGCCCATGGTTAAGTAAAGTAGTAGTTTGTTATTCTAAAATAGGCCTCTAAATTGTATGTAAAGAATTGGTAAGTTTGGATTCGATACTTCTTAGCATGCTGAAGATATAAATATAAATCCATATTTATTTTCAAACTTTAACACCCTGTATCTCGAAAACTAAGCATTTCCCAACCTATGTTTATATGAACTTTTTTTAATAATTTTCAAATGTCTATCGACTGTTAAAATCCTGCTACAAAAAACTGGAACACCCTGTATATCTTCTGTCTGCGAGAGTTTCTAAATGTTAGAATGGATCCATGTTATAACTATAAAAATTAAAATTGAATTGAATTGAAAATAAATTTACAAAAACAAAAAATTTGAGGTTATGTGAGTCATATGATGTACAAGACCTATACCAATGTTAATCCGTTTTTGACGTCTCAAAAATTTAATAGATTCATTACTACGTTTTGAAATATTTTTTTTTGGCCTTGAAAAATACTAGCAAAAAGAAAAAATACGTCACAACTATTTTAATAAAGACTATAGTCTGGTGTAATTTGCAAAAATTTCGAGGAAAAGCCCATTCTTTGTTCAACATAAAAATCTTCAGTTAAGAGAGTTATATCTGAAAATTACTATGTTACCTGTAAATTTTATATGAATCGCTAATAGAAAATATATAACAATTATTAACGTTTGGTAATTACGACTCTATAATGCTTTCAAATAAAACCTTTTAAAGAATAAAGTTAAGCCCCACTGGTTATTTAAAAAAATTATGAACCTCTACGTTTTACTTAAAAAGGTTTATGCAAAATATTTTCATACAAAACTAAATTAGTACTTACGAAAATGAGATTTGGAATATTTACGACGTGGTCGTCTATAACCTGCGGTCCGCACTTTACAACAGTTACACGAGAAGTAACGGATTATTTTAACAATAATAACTTTTTTACACGATCGAGCTTTTTTGTTTATTTACATTATCTGTTGCCAAGACGGTAAGTGATTTTAACGTTGGACGTTGGTGTTGAAATGGGGTGAAAATCGTAAACATTTAAAATGTAGTACCAAAGACACTCAAATACAATGTTCTGTGGTTGTATGCGTGTTCTGTTAGAAAAGTTATTGAAAATCAATATTTACTATTTATGTATTTATAAACTCAAACACAAATATCTGTATCATAAAACCGATATATTAAATAATCGATTGTATAGGCAGTGCTCCATAAATTATATTATAGACAGTAATAAATGACACTCATGGACGTGAGGTGTTACATGGTTGCAGTCTATTGTGGGTGTTATTTATTTTATTTGCAAAATAGAAAAAAGTTGACCAATTTCACTTAAATCTGGTAATATTTCACTTTGCATTTCCTTTTTACGTAGGCCGAACAAATTTAGTAGACACTTAAAACAACTCAATTACAGTGTAATATTCCCTTTACCGACAAGGTTTTACTTACGCCATGAGGGTGGTACTTGATACATTAAAACATAGTGATAAGGTTCCAACACCTACAAGATTTATTTAAAAATAAACAGCAGACTACTTACAAGACTTGTAACAACCTGGGATGGGGAAGTCCTAAAGAGGCAACACCCTTAGATAATTATTATAATTTATAAATATGACTTCCCCCAAATATGCAAAACGCAACTGCCTGCCACACCTTATTATTTAATATTAAACATTAGGGGTAATGATTTAGAAATATCTGGTTTGTTGGCTTTTAGGATGTTGTAACCTAATATAATTTTAGCATAATATTAATAATAATGTGATGAATTTACACCCACTTTACAGAAGTCTGTATTATGCCCTCCCATAGCAGGTTCCTAAGTATGATCGTTCAGCAATCGTCCCAGATATGGCGCCAATGGTAGGGATACAAATTAGAAAACTGCAAAATTGTGGAATAGTCTAGAGAGAAAAAAACACTTGCCATTTAATGCAAAATGGTCGTAGGGTTCTCTTTATGTACTTTTTTGTGAACATATCCCAAAATCTGTTTATCAAGTTAAAATGTTGGTTTTTTTTATTAAAAAAGAAAAATTAATTTCACTTTTATGACATTTTTTCATATGCCAGATTTTCATATAAGTTTTGTCTAAAACGAAATTCAATTCATTAAAAGAGCTTGCGTAAGATGTACTATTATATTTACCTCCTTTTTATGACGAACCAAACTTACACATGACAGCCCAAATGCTTATAGGTTAGGTATTCATTGAGCACATCTCAGTGAATCAGAAATAGTATCTAGTGATACACTGGTAATATTAAATAAATATTACCTACTAATAATGTTAATCTACAATCAAATGGATATTATTTATAATGTATAAAGTGCTATTTATAACATATTTAATGTTACATATATGAAATATTATTATTATTATATATATTAAAAATTATATTTGTATAACATTTTGTAAACAATTAAGAAGAAATGTTAAGATACTTTTAAGTGAATATATTACAATACATTTACAAGGTGTATTGTATGATATTATAGAAATATTTTCTAGTAACATCGAGTTAATATTGTATAAACATTTATTAAATATTTTACATTTTAATATTTTTCAGATATATCAATGTTAGTTATCATAACAGAAATGTAATATTTCATGAAAACATTAAAATTGTTACCTAGGTCTAACATTACATAATATGATGGTTATATATATTGTTTAGTGGGATTATACATATATACTTTGTACTTTATATGTATAGTAAAACAAAAGTAGGTAAATATACAGAGTATTCCAGTTTCTTGTAGCAGGACTTTAACAGTCGATAGACAATTGAAAATTATTAAAAAAAGTTCCTATAAACATAGGTTGAAAAATGCTTAGTTTTCGAGATACAGGGTGTTAAAGTTTGAAAATAAATACGGATTTATATTAATATTTCCAGAATGCTAAGAAGTATCGTATCCAAACCTGCCAGTTCTTTACATATAATTTAGAGGCCTATTTTAGAATAACAAACTACTACTTTACTTAACCATTGGCGTAGATATATGGATTTACTAAGGCTCTTTTTTACAAAAAAGTAGTACGCCACTGATATTTTCCCATGTTTTAATTCAATAAAGCAAGAAAAAATAAAAATTTAATGTCTCTTGGCACTTTTTGATATGACAAGCCGTTTTCCAGAAAATTTACATTTAATCATTTGATGGACGCATCTGGACGAATTTTAGACAAACTTGAAGTCGCTCAGAATTTCACCAAATTTGATGGTGCGAAAAGTCTCTTAAAAATAAAGAATGAAACATTTAAAATATTTATTGTAAAAGTTTATTATCATGTAAATCAAAATTTTTATAACACAAATGTGTTAAAACGCTTCGGTCGAACTAAAATAAATTATTAGAAACACAAACACAAAAGCTAGCAACATATAAAAGTGTCTTACTTTATTACAAGCATCATTAACGATGTTTCATTCTTTCTTTTTAAAAGACTTTTCGTACCATCAAATTTGGTGAAATTCTGAGCGACTTCAAGTTTGTCTAAAATTCGTCCAGATGCGTGCATCAAACGATTAAATGTAAATTTTCTGGAAAACGGCTTGTCATATCAAAAAGTGCCAAGAGACATTAAATTTTTGTTCTTTCTTGCTTTATTGAATTAAACTGAAAACATGGGAAAATATCAGTGGCGTACTACTTTTTTGTAAAAAAGAGCCTTAGTAAATCCATATATCTACGCCCATGGTTAAGTAAAGTAGTAGTTTGTTATTCTAAAATAGGCCTCTAAATTATATGTAAAGAATTGGCAAGTTTGGATTCGATACTTCTTAGCATTCTGGAAATATTAATATAAATCCGTATTTATTTTCAAATTTTAACACCCTGTATCTCGAAAACTAAGCATTTTTCAACCTACGTTTATAGGAACTTTTTTTAATAATTTTCAATTGTCTATCGACTGTTAAAGTCCTGCTACAAAAAACTGGAACACCCTGTATAATAATACACCTTACAAAAGCTCCTTTAATGTCCATTGGACAGCGTCAAACAAAGTTGATCTTAAACATTTATCCTTTTCAAATAATTATTTTAACTGTCATATAATCTTCATAATTTAATTGAATTTTGTTTTATACAAAACTTATATGAAAATCTGGCAAAGAGAGAGATATGAGAAAATGTCAAAAAAGTTAAAATAAAATTTTTTATTTTATTTAAAAAAAAACATTTTAACTTGATAAACAGATTCTGGTATATGTTCACAGAAAGGTACATAAAAAGATCTACTCTTAAAAAAATAAGTTTACCCTACGACCATTTTGCATTAAATGGCAAGCGTTTTAATTTTTTTCGAAATGTATTATTGTGACTTTTAATGTAACTATAAATAGTTTGATAGGCTATTCATTTACGAGTATTTCAGTTTTTTTTATTTTTCTACGACCAATATAGCCGGATATATTTAAAAAATAGTGTACCGTACCGATGCACTCGAAATGCATAAAAAGTGCATTTATATGCGCTTTTCTCACGAAACTCCAGCCTGATTTTGCTAATTTTTTCGGTTTTCGACTCATTTGCATGTATAAAACAAAAAACAAACCCAGATTCAACAAGTGATTTCTAGAAGCGATTAGTAGTTGGGCCTCTATCGATGACACAAGGGAAGAGGAGGTTCGGAGAGTCCTTAGGTTGTCCCAGCACAAAAGTACTAGCGAAAATCGATAAAAATAACAGATATTTCATTAGAATATATTTATTAATTATATTAATCAATGCAGACGTCAGTAAATTCTACAACGGAAAAATATATATAGGGACATGTTTTCCAACAGTATGTAAGTTTTAAACAAGGTAAAGACTACTAAATAATTACCAAGGATTATCATTAACACCTTACTATTTTAAATATTTTAATAAATTGAGTATAATGAATGACGCAAATAATTGTAAATAAAAAGTTTTAGACCATAATTATTCTAGTACCTTCGACATCTACGTCTTTTTGAGGTGCTATTGACGGATACTTTTTTTGTTATTTAACGC
Organism: Rhagium mordax; assembly: GCA_963680705.1. Taxonomy (NCBI): domain Eukaryota; kingdom Metazoa; phylum Arthropoda; class Insecta; order Coleoptera; family Cerambycidae; genus Rhagium; species Rhagium mordax. The sequence goes on from OY796656.1 coordinate 110,337,349, forward strand.
TGGAGTAAGCAAGGTGCATTGGAGAATTTTAACGTATTAACTTTATAGATTTGCGAAACCTGCAGTTTTATTTGCCTGCCGATAGATAGTGACGCAAGTCAGCTCATTCACTATACATTGATTTGACCCCAAACAGTTTTGAACCTGAACCGACTAAATGAACGAATGTGTCATTGTTATACTCACAATTTGGTAATGAAGTATACACAAATATATTTTCTAACTACCATTTATTCACTACGTTTAATTACCTACATCTGTCCAGTACATGTGCTATATGCACGTTTACTTACTGACTACTTTTCAGCTCGCGCATCCGGCTCAATGATTTACCTAACTTAATATATCACACATCTCCCCCCCCCAAAAAAAATATGTAGACTCTATACAGGAAAAAAAATTATATAAGTACTAAGTATATTCTAAACGTTCTGGAGGTTTAACAATACGTTTTGGTCGACTAGGTCCTAAATTATCGTTTTTTTCCGTTTTATCTAATTCTATATTTTGAGACAGGACTACTTGTATTTTCCTGAATAACAGATTCATTCGAATTATTGTTATCTTCAGGTAACTCTGATTCCGTAAAACGAAATTTTATTATTTGGTTCAAATGGCGTTTCCACTGAATATTATTTAATTCTGGAATTTTTACAATATAAGTGGTTCTACCAATTCTTTTCGAAATTATTGCCTTTATCCAAGTCGGTTTATTCACATTTTTATAGTTCCTCACTGTCACTGTCTCCCCATTCACAAATTCTACATTTCTTTTACCTTTATGGTATACTTTTTGTTTATTTTGCTCTATTACGACTCGATTTTTTATATCTATGTTGTCGACTTTAGGTAATAATATACTAAAACGAGTACGCATAAATACTCTTTTCAGAGCTTATTTGCAAACTATCTACATTTAACTGATAAAATGGTCAGTACTACGAATGTAGAAAGCAAATAATTTAATATTGCAATAAGCCTCACCAGACGGATTAATCCAAAAAAAGGACTCCTTCTGTTATAAGGCAGTGCACGTCACCATCCCATGGACCGGTTTCTGGCTTATTAGCCTTCATCAGCATGGTATAGGTACTGACCATTTTATCAGTTAAATGTAGATAGTTTGCAAATAAGCTCTGAAAAGAGTATTTATGTCTTTTTAAGACATTAGAGGATTAGGACTGAATAGTAAAATTTATTTTTACTATTTTATCCTATTAAAAATTTACCTCTATGGATTTCTGACTTCTTTGGATTTCATTTCTATTATAACGCCTAGTCTGGGCACAATCCAATTGCAATAGGTTTCACCAGAAGGCCCCACGGTCCACATTTGCATCTCACCGACTTCATGTCGATCGATGTTAACAAGATCTCTGGACCTTCTGATGTCATGCAGTGTGCGTTGCCTATACCATGCTGATGAAGGCTAATAAGCCAGAAACCGGTCCATGGGATGGTGACGTGCACTGCCTGATAACAGAAGGAGTCCTTTTTTTGGATTAATCCGTCTGGTGAGGCTTATTGCAAATATTAAATTATTTGCTTTCTACATTCGTAGTACTGACCATTTTATCAGTTAAATGTAGATAGTTTGCAAATAAGTTCTGAAAAGAGTATTTATGTCTTTACCTACGACCACTACTGTAAGTACTTAAAAACACACGGTCTGCGATCAATGTAAGATTCCTATTACGCACGGTAAAAAAATCGCACAACTTGGAAAAAAAATCGCACAGTTCGTACAGTTTTCCTAGCAACCGCCTAGCAACGGTCAATACAAACAAACTTATTCTCTAAAAATTATTAAAAATGACAAGTGCAATACTTAATTTTCTGACATAAACGATAAATAATAAAAATGAAATACAAACTTTCAATAAATACGGTCGTAGGTAATAGTATAGTACATAATTCGAGTTGTAAAGCAATTACGCACTCATGGAATTATCACACTCGACGCTAACGCGTCTCGTGCATAATTTTTCCATTCGTGCGTAATACGCTATTTACAACTCTTATTACGTAATATACTATTTTAAGACATTAGAGGATTAAGACTGAATAGTAAAATTTATTTTTACTATTTTATCCCATGATACAATAAAACAAGATATGATCAATCGCCGTCCGAAATTCGTCTGCTTTGGCGCATGACGTCACCTGGAGCCACAAATTTAAATTTATAGCATTGTAGTTCATGATACAATGTTTATTGTATCATGATTATATGGACTACGCGAGTTAGAGATTTTAAATCTGTGTGTATGTTTAGGAAGCTTAGGATTTCACTTTCCGATAGGTAATATTGTAAATATGATTAGGTTCAATTTATACATCTTAAATTTGCGGCATTTTCGAATTATTGAATAACTGAAGTTGTAAAAAGTTGTTTTCCGGTCTCTAACTTGAAACGCTGCCAAAATGAAGCTAGATAGAGAAAAATTGCTTAGAACATTTTGTAGAGCTCGAAATTTCCTACAAAAAAGTCCGTGACGACATACCCGTACAGTGCACCGTTCAGGTGTAATAATTAATCAAAATCTCTCTCACGTTAATTAGCTGTTACCTACCTATCGCGCATGCGCAATGGCCGCCTGCACAGATGAGTTTAAAATACTCCGATTCGAGACACATCGCGATTTGAACCTTATTCAATTTTACCTTCGAAAACGAGTATTTTTTTTCCTTAAATCATTAATTCACAATTTTATTAATTAATTTCATGAAATAAAAAAAATATTTTATGAAGTTTATTTATGATTTTGATTAATTATAATCACTTCTGAACGATGGATTGTGCAGGCATGCCGTCAAGGCCTCTGTAGGGAATTTAATGCTCTACAAAAAATGTCCTAAGCAATTTTTCTCTATTTAGCTTAATTTTGGCAGTGTTTCAAGCTAAAGACCGGAAAACATGCTTTTTGCAACTTCACTCGAAAACGCCGCAGTCGCCGCATATTTTTGAGATATGTACAAATTGACGTATTTACATTTTTACCTATCGGAAAGTGAAGATCTTATGCTTCCTAAACATACCCGGAAATTTTGAATGATTTGCGTCTAACTCGCCTGCACTATTAGTTTATGTAGATAATATAGCGTTATTGAATATTTCTATAATTTTTTAATTGTTTTTATGTCTCTATTTTTAGTATTTTCTACAGTAAAAGAAAAAGGATTTTGTGGATTTATATTTAATATTTACAATTAATTACATACAATATTTAACATAATGGCATATTAAAACAAACAAAAAAATAAAAATATTAAATTGTGGCAGAACTGCAAAAAAGAAGTTATTGACAAACGATTTTTTTCCTGTAAAACAATAATTATGACTAGTTTTTTGATACAGAACCATACAGGATCGATATCCTTCATATTTGTTATTCTTCTTAGAGTTTAAACATTACCAATTTATAGGCCCCAACAGACAACAGACTGTGTTCTTTTTTAGCAATTTTGCCCGGGTAAAACTGTACGGGTAAAGCAGTCACAAAACTGAGGTGTGTGGCTGAAAACCATCCTTCTTGCTAGCGTCGGCGTTCAATATCTTGCCAACGGTTGATTTTAACCATTTTGAACGTGCTTGGTGCTCGGGCAAGTCTGCCACGAAGGTAAAACGACGTTTTTTATTAATGTCGGGACTGTCCACACGCCGTAGGGTGATTTCTTTTGTTTCTTCGTCCATCCGCAGATAATTAAATCAACCACCTGCCTCTATAACACATTTGGTATAGTCCTACGTGGGAAAATTGTCTCCTTGTTTAAGCGATCACTCTTCAACCCATTTTGAACGTTTTCTGTTTGATTAATTATCAGCTAATGCCGCCGCCACCACTTGGTTTGATTGCTTATTTTACAATTTGCCACCACACAATACATATTTATCAATAATTTAAACACTTTTTTTAAGATCTAACCACTCAAAGCACGCCAAAATAATGAGGAACAATAAAGTACACAGCAAGAAACGTCACCAGGTGACGTACGCCAACTGATCGCTTGGCTCCTCCCACATGCGCAATATCATATATTTATTTATTTGTATCATGATTTTATCCTATTAGTTTTATTTAAGTTTATTTGTGAATATTTTCCAAGTGCATTTTTTAACGCATTTTTAATAGTTTTAACAGAATTTTCTGCCGCTCCATTAGATGAAGAATGAAAAGGTGGGGATGTAATATGAAGAATATTATTTTGTGACAAAAAATGTTCAAACTCATTTGAACAAAATGAAGTACCATTATCAGTTACGATCTGTTTTGGCAACCCAAAACTTGCAAAGCAAGACCTTAGAACTTCAATCGTCAAGCTAGAGTTATAGAATGGATAAACTTCAGTCCATTTACTGTGTGCGTCTACAATTATCAAAAATTGTTTGTTAAAAATTGGATCCATAAAATCTAAATGCAAACGATACCATGGTTCGCTGGGCCACGGCCAATTCACTAGAATTGCTTTGTTAGGTGCTTTTTTATTTAACAAACAGTTTTCACAGGTTTTACTAATTGTCTCTATATTTTTATCTAAACTGGGCCACCAAAATTATGATCGAGCCAACCTTTTCATTTTTGCGATGCCCATATGTGTAGCATGTAATTGTTGTAATATATTTTCCCTTAAAATCTCGGGAATTATTATTCTATTATTCCAGAGTAAACAATCAGATTCAATACTTAATTCATTTTTAATTCTATAAAATGGTTTACAATTTGCTTCTATATTAGTAGGCCATCTTTAATATATCTTAAAACTTTAGACAACATTGTGTCCTTTACAGTAGCTTCTTTGACTTGTTGAAAATTAATTGGAAAATCTTCATTTTCCGAAAAATAATGAATAAAATTTATATCCACATCATCCCTAAAATTTCCCTCGAATGGCAAAGGTAGACGAGACAACGAATCTGCGCGATTTTGTTCGGATATTACGAACTTAATATCATGTTGGTAATTTGACAAAATTACGGCCCACCTTCGTAGTCGATTTGCTGAAAACTGAGGTATATTTTTCTGAGGATGAAATGTATATGAAAGCGGTTTGTTGTCAGTAAAAAGAGTAAATTTTCTAGCGTATAGAAACGTATGAAATTTGCATAGTCCAAAAATTATTGCTAAGCCCTCTTTCTCTATTTGACAATATTTGCGTTCTGCATCAGACACTGTACGCAACGCGTACGCTATTGGCCTTTCACAACCATTTGGCATTATGTGCCATATCACCGCTGAAACGCCAAAATCGCTCGCGTCTGTAGTTAGGTTTAGTGGTAATTCCGGATTATAATGCACTAAAATGTCAGCTGACGTCAATAAATGTTTTATTTGTTTAAAAGCTTTATCACAACTCGGTGACCACTCCCATTTAGACTTTGCTTTCAGAAGATCATATAATGGGTGCAGAATGTCTGCAAGATTCGGTACAAATTTACCGTAATAATTTATAAGACCAATAACTGATTTTAGTGCTGTCACATTCGTAGGGACGGGGGCATTATTTATGGCCGATATTTTACTTTCCGATGTATGTAATCCTTCTCGGTCTATATCATATCGTAAATACGAAATTTTAGAATGAATAACTACATTTTTCTATAGAAAGTTTGAATCCTGCGTTTTGTAGACTACACAAAACTGATTCTAGCCTCGCGATATGCTCTACTCGATCTTTACCGGTAATTAGAATGTCATCGAGAAAACAGACTACCCCGTCTAAACCTTGTAACAACGTTTCAAGAATTTTCTGAAATTCGCCTGGAATACTAGCTATACCGAAAGGGGCACGATTATACCTAAATAGACCTTTGTGCGTCGTAATTGTTCCCAGTTCCTTTGATTTTTCGTCTAAACATATTTGTTGGTACCATTCATTAGACAGGTCCAGTTTCGTGAAATGGACACCCGCTTGTAATTTGACAAAAAGGTCATCTATTCTTTACAATGGAAAGGGATCAATTTCGATAAATAGGTTGACTGTAACTTTAAAGTCACCACATATTCTTACCGAACCGTCTTTCTTTAGAACGGGTACAATTGGTGTACCCCATGGAGAATAATCTATCGGTTCTATAACGCTCAGTTTGTTTAAACGATCTAGTTCTTTCTCCACCCTTTCCTTAATCGCAAATGGTAGCGGCCGTGCTCTAAAAAATTTTGGTGTTACACTTTGTAACGAAGTGATTTTTCCAATCAAGGAATGTTCATTTTTGCTTTAAATATTACCGTCACTTGTGTACACCCTGCCGCTGTTTTTAGTAATTAAGTTCTGTTCTAGTTAAGTTATTAATGAGTTGTTAAAAAGTCCGCTGGTAAACAAGCAATCAAGTAATTAATTGATTAATTTTCGACAATCCCCCGTATAATTAAAATCCGAGAATTATTATAAATAATGGCCGAGTTGGAAATAAAAATCATTCGTTACTAAAAATGTTAATCCGTATCCGTTTTAATCCGTTTCTTTTTGCAACATAGTTTAGAAATTACAAGTAACTCATTCCCGGTTATACACGTTCTGAGTTGATGCGCCTAATTGCATAATCCGCTGGACCTCTGCAAATTACGCCGGTTTGTGCGTCCGAGTCCGTCGTTTAAAGTCGGTGACCGCCCCTCTTTTAACACGACATATAGCTACGTCAGACAGGTGATAAAAAGCTAAATGGCACTCCAGTCGAGAGCAGATCCGATTTACCGCCAGCAATTGAAGATCAATCCGAAGCTGTCCATATTTCCGTACCGCCGCTCCGAGTTTTTAATAGTAAATTTCTTTGAATATAATATTGGTAAGAATTCAACGCAACCTGCTACGTTCTGCAGGTACTGCCTTCAGTTAAGTATAGATATTGAGAGGTCGTATTTTCCGTGAGTATCGCCGTATATTGCTACCAAAGTAAACTAGAGCTGATTCATAATACCTCTGTTGGTTTATTATTTTTATTATTGCATAAATTGTACACCAACTGATCAGATTTTCTCGCTCGGGTGATCTGAGAGGTTTCCATGTACAAGGGTTTCCGGAAAACCCACTGTAATTAGAAAAGTCATTCCTAAATGTGCATCCACTGATTAGATTTTCTCGCTCGGGTGATCTGTGAGGTGTCAATGTACCAAGGTGACTAGAAAACTTGCTGTAAATAAAATATCCGTTCAAAAATAGCTCTACGTTTGTGGCAGTAGTTCGCCGTATTTTCAATTATCAGTCAAAGACGTTAATATCTATAGCTAACCGATTGTCCGCCGTTTATAATACATCCTATTGGAAAGGTCCGTTTGCTTGTCGTACACAGTAATGTATTAATCCAACGTATCCGAAAATTCCGCCGTAAAATCGCGTAAAGACCCTTGATTGCCAGCTTGACTTGTTTTTAATCGTTTTGAAATAGTTTTATACACACTCGACTGTACAGTCGTGGAGGTTTTAGAGTAAATTAATCTGTTTCCAAATATTGCTGAATAAACACGTTATTTTAAAGAGGTAAAATTCACGAGTTATTATTTCTGTCATTTATTTCTGATTAACCCGTTTGAGCAGCATGGTCGAAATCCATTAGATATATCTCCAGTTCCGACCTCTGGCTATTCCGTATCTCCGTTGTTTCGCTATTCAGGGTTGTTCTCCCAATTAGGAGAGCCAAACAGTGTAGTTCTTTGCACTTAAAAATTAAAGGACTGGCGCCCGAGATTTCCGTATAAAAAGATTACGTAAGTATATTGACCGAAAGCACCGTAATAAATAGGCACCATTACAACTTTCATCTTTTAATTTAATAGAAATGTCACCCTTGGTAAAAGTTCCCAGTCCAGGAGCAAATAAATATTCATATTTACTGAATACAAAGTGTAGATCTTTCGGTAGCTCTAAATAATTTAAATGTGAAATGCCTAAATTAAATAGTGATTAAAAAAATCGCGTCCTAATAGCGGTGGTCCCTCATCTTTAATAATATATAAACCTAAATTACAAGATTTGATAAGTCACTTGACATACAATACATCCTAATGGTACAATTTTGTCCCTATTATATATTTAAGTGAAAAATTTTATCTGTGGGTAAACAGATTTTATTTTTAAAATTTTCAATGTAAAATTTCTCTGATATTACACTATAACTATCAAATTAATTAAAACAGATGATACCTTACAATCTAAGTTAAATAGTGAATAATCACTTTCCAGAAAATTATGTGAATTATCTTTCTTAAACTTCTTTTTACTAAAATGAGTATTTGTATTTTATTTGTTTTGTTTACGGTTTTTGTAGCTGGACACAACCAACGGTGCCAGGTGTCCTTTTTTATTACAATTATGACAAAAACATTCCCTATAAGAACACTTATCTGCTGTATGGTTTCGGCATAGCCTAAAGAAACCTAGCCGCGACCAAAGTTTACTAATTATAGTATTTAGTAAACTTTGCCGCGACACTCTCCCGCGGCACCTTGCACCTTTGATCTTTGGAAGACAAGTTTCTTTAAGCGGTAGTGGGGAGAACACCACTTGATCCTTTGCCAATTTCAACAAATAAGTTAGAATAATAACAAACAAAAAATATCAGTTATAGAAAGTACAACAATGTCAACAACGACAAAACAACAACCTAAAAATCTCAAAGACTCGATGATTTCCAGCAGGCAACTGCCCTCGCTTCACTGAAACTTCATTCCGCCAGCCAATCTCGTGACTTGGCTGCAGTAGTTGAGTGTCGCGGCTATGTTTATTTAGGCTATGGTTTCGGCGTCCACACACGCAGCATTTGGCGTTCGCTGATGGGTGTCCTGGTGGGGATCCTCGGCTGTTCCTACCATTGCCGCTCGTCCCTGAAGCACGTGATGTTGACGGATGCGAAGTATAATGTACCTGCGCATATCCTTTTGACTGAGATTTGGTGTAATGGATTTCAGGTTCCCTCTTTATCACACTTCTGTCACAATAACAATGTGGTTGCACTGCTCTTTTAGAGGAAGCTATTTCCACTACCTTCTCAAACGTCACGGATTTTTTTTCTTCATATAACCTGTCTTTCACTTTACCTTCCTCATACCCGATAATGAAACGATTAACTAACGCCTTTTCGATTTCCTCTCGACCGTCAAATTGACAAACCGCGACTAAACTTCTTAATCTCGCCGCAAATTCTTTGGGACTTTCCTGCGACATCTTTCTTGCCTCAAAAAATTTTTCTCGACACGCAAACACAGATACTATCAGTTTAAAATGGTTATCCATTAATTTCACTATATCGACATACGACTTTCCTTCGGGTTCTGCGGGCAAACACATATTGAAAATTAGTTTGTATGCATCTTCATTTAGCAGACTAAGCAATATTGCCCGTTTACGATCATCACTCGAGATTTCATTAGCAGCAAAGTAGTTTTGCAACCGGCGTTTATACATCGACCAATCTGCTTCTGCGGGAATGAATTCTTGGATATGTCCTGTATAGGAAATTTTGTCGGCCATTTTAGGGTTCTTTCTTATGCAAAATTTTAACTTGAAATATTTTGCAAACACCAATTTTGTGGGATTGTAGAAAACACCTCGTCGCCACTTGTTATATACTGTTCAATCACAATTTGGTAATGAAGTGTACACAAATATATTTTCTAACTACCATTTATTCACTACGTAAAATTACATCTGTCCAGTACATGTGCTATATGCACGTTTACTTATTGACTACTTTTCAGCTCGCGCATGCAGCTTAATGATTTACCTAACTTAATATATCACAGTCATATATCAACAAACGGCCGAACAAATTTATAAATAAGCAAAAAAATATATGTAAAACACATCCGTAAATTAGATTTTAACAGCCATAAACCGTAATTTGTTGTGGTGTGTTGTAGAGATGAAAATATATTTTGGCAGCTATAGAACTGAATAGACATAGTTGAAAATTAGAAATACCAGTATTCCTATATTCACTGGAAATACCTAACATTTATCATGTTTTCACGCTTGCGTCGAGACTATTCAAATAAATTTTTATTATTGTGTTCCTAAGAATTGTTATTCAAGACGCATATTTCAAAGAAATAGTTAACATGCAATTTGAATTATAATTTTCCGCAGACGATTTAAATATAGATTATCATTTTTAAACATATGCAAGAGGTAATGTTCCTTGAAAAATGGTTCCAAGAACAATGTAATAAAAATTGATAGTGTATGGTGAAGAAAAACAAATATAAGGATTATAATAAATTATAATAAATTACAGCTGTAACCCAGGTCCTCAATTGATACACAATTATCTAATAAAATAAATAAATTAGAATAGCTACTTGTGCTACCACGGGCGGAAATGTATAATTTTCCTCCACGGGTGAGGCGTTTGACACACAGCGAGGCAATCGCGACCTAGAAAACAAACTCTAAAAACCGTAAAAACCTAGCCGCGACACTCTCCTGCGGCACCTTTGATCTTTGGAAGACGTTTCTCTAAGCGGTAGTGGGGAGAACACCACTTGATCCTTTGCCAATTTCAACAAATAACACAAACAAAAAATATCAGTTATAGAAAGTACAACAATGTCAACAACGACAAAACAACAACCTAAAAATCGCAAAGACTCTTATTCTATGCTAAAAAATACTATATTAGTAAACGAAACCGTTAATATTTCAAAATATGGAAGGAAGGTTGCACGCATTTTTGAAACATTAAAATACTATATATGAGGCCAAAGAATTAAATATTGTGTTCATGGACAATAACATGAGAAAACGTGAGATAATCCGTATCGACGTGAAGAACTACACACACTGAATCATATCATATCAGTTAGAACACCGGATCTAAATAGTTCTGTTTCATGATGACTTCCTTATGTGCAGTCAGCTGCATCTAACTGATAAATTTATTCGCAGAACAGTGTTGATATGCAGAGAAGTGATGCTATATAGGAAAGTCACTTTTCTAAATGAAAAATCGTGCACAACATAATTTTCATGGATTTTAAAACGACAAATCTTTCTACTGCCATGAATGATTTTAAATATGTTTTCAATGTCTACTAGCCTAAAATTTCAGTAATACAAATCTTATTCATGGGAAGATAGTCAAGAAATTACAAATAAAGTTTATACATGGTACTATAAAAAACACGGTGAAATCGTTATGAACCCAACTTTATTCCGTTTATGCCAAATTATATTGTCTTAATTCCCATGTCATAAATCATTAAATTTGATGTGTCACCTCAGGACGTTTTTTTTATTTTTCCGATCAGAAGTCAAACGCAAAGATATGAATTTTTATTTTGAGTTATGCATTTCCATCATATGAAAAAATCGTATTTTAATGTTAATGAAATGCCACTTAGCGTTCCGTTGGTCTTAAATCAATTCTCTGCGATTTGCAAACAAACCTGCATTACATATCGAAAATTTCGTATGACAATATCATTTTATAAAAACTAAACTCGATTAGTTTATTACTATTGGAGGAAGTTTTCTTTTATAATTCTGGCCTCCTAAACACGATTTCACTATTTATGATAAAAACGATACATTATGGTAATCGATTTCAAAAAGAAAAATGCATATAAATGCAAGAAATATACATTTATACCTGCAAAAGACCTAATTCTAGCCGCGACACTCTCCTGCGGCACCTTTGATCTTTGGAAGACGTTTCTCTAAGCGGTAGTGGGGAGAACACCACTTGATCCTTTGCCAATTTCAACAAATAACACAAACAAAAAATATCAGTTATAGAAAGTACAACAATGTCAACAACGACAAAACAACAACCTAAAAATCGCAAAGACTCTTATTCTATGCTAAAAAATACTATATTAGTAAACGAAACCGTTAATATTTCAAAATATGGAAGGAAGGTTGCACGCATTTTTGAAACATTAAAATACTATATATGAGGCCAAAGAATTAAATATTGTGTTCATGGACAATAACATGAGAAAACGTGAGATAATCCGTATCGACGTGAAGAACTACACACACTGAATCATATCATATCAGTTAGAACACCGGATCTAAATAGTTCTGTTTCATGATGACTTCCTTATGTGCAGTCAGCTGCATCTAACTGATAAATTTATTCGCAGAACAGTGTTGATATGCAGAGAAGTGATGCTATATAGGAAAGTCACTTTTCTAAATGAAAAATCGTGCACAACATAATTTTCATGGATTTTAAAACGACAAATCTTTCTACTGCCATGAATGATTTTAAATATGTTTTCAATGTCTACTAGCCTAAAATTTCAGTAATACAAATCTTATTCATGGGAAGATAGTCAAGAAATTACAAATAAAGTTTATACATGGTACTATAAAAAACACGGTGAAATCGTTATGAACCCAACTTTATTCCGTTTATGCCAAATTATATTGTCTTAATTCCCATGTCATAAATCATTAAATTTGATGTGTCACCTCAGGACGTTTTTTTTATTTTTCCGATCAGAAGTCAAACGCAAAGATATGAATTTTTATTTTGAGTTATGCATTTCCATCATATGAAAAAATCGTATTTTAATGTTAATGAAATGCCACTTAGCGTTCCGTTGGTCTTAAATCAATTCTCTGCGATTTGCAAACAAACCTGCATTACATATCGAAAATTTCGTATGACAATATCATTTTATAAAAACTAAACTCGATTAGTTTATTACTATTGGAGGAAGTTTTCTTTTATAATTCTGGCCTCCTAAACACGATTTCACTATTTATGATAAAAACGATACATTATGGTAATCGATTTCAAAAAGAAAAATGCATATAAATGCAAGAAATATACATTTATACCTGCAAAAGACCTAATTCTGAGGAGTTCTGTATGTTCTTCCATAAAAGTGCTGAATTTTTCCCAAAATTTGATGATGCTAAAATTATAAAAAATAGCATAACATGACAACCTATTTATGTTCAAGATTTATAAAACGAAGTCACAATTTTAGCCGTATTTGTCCCACTCGTAAAAATCGTTCTAGGGGATAATTTACTTAAAATTGCATAAAGAACACCCATTAACACCAAAAGTTCTATTTTTTTCGTACAAAGGAACTTGAATGCATCATTCAAAATAAATATTCCTATTCGGAAGATCCAAATAATCTCCCAAGGTTAAACTACGTTATTTTGGAAATGTTTTACTAAACGGGGTTATGTTGGAGTAGTAGCAATTTTACACCGTTTTATATATCGCTTTGTAGAAACTTTATTTGTATTTTCTTGAGATCTACATCAAGATTTTACTAGAACTTCAAGTCAAGAACTGAAAACAGATTTGATATCGTTCACGGTAATCGAAAATTTTTGTCGTTTTAAAATATGACGTAATTTTCCATCACGATATTCATAATGTTGCTCAGTTTGGTATACATTTGCAATAAAAAATTTTCATTTCTCACTCATAAACAGTCATAGTGTAGAGTCTAGACACTGACTAGTTTCTTTCTTTTCTTATTTGGAATTTATTACCACATTCTTGAATAGTCCTAGATAATCTAAAAATTATCTGGATTTTTTAAGAAATAACTTTTGCATCTGTAACTCTACACGAAAGAACAGTTAGGTATAGGTTGTTTTTTTTGACATAATATAAATAAAATAAAAATAGATAATAATATTGAAAAAGAAAACAGATTGAGTTTTCGAAACGTATGCCATATGTTATTATTATTATTACAAGAGATGAGAATAATGCCGCAGACCCCAAAAAAGAAACATGATGCAGCTACGGACACGTGTTTCGGAGTTATTGCTCCTCATCAGCGTAGCGTAGCTTAAACAATGGATCTGTGTAATAAGATCAGAACAATAACTAAAGGTTAGAAAGCACAGTACACAGTACTCAAATTCGTGCTTTCGTGCACCATGGACAACGATTGCAGCCTCAAATGACAGCAGTCGGCACATTGAGCTCTATGCGTACTTACTTATTATTATTATTATTTTATTTAAATTATATGTCAAAAAAACCAACCTTTAACTGTTCCTAGTGTTCCTGTGACGTAAAATACAGGCGTAATGGTAATTTAATAAAAAATCCAGATACTTTTTAGATTCTGGGACTGTTCAAGAATGTGGTAATAAATCCCAAATAAGAAAAGAAAAAAATTTAAACGATGCGATGCCAGTAATTGCCACAAATAACTTTTAGGCAATATTTGCTATAGACATGCCAGGGTCTGCGTATCAGTAAGGGTGTACGGAAGATATACCTAAAAAATCTATGATTAATATTAATAGCTTTAATTTTGTCCTCTCGCTTTGCTATAAAATCATTTAGAAAATGAAATTAGATGAATAATATAAATCTTAATATATAATATTAATCTCCAGTCAAGTTGCTCCCCACCCCTAGTTGTTTTTTCTCTCCAATTTCGCCAGCACACAAATTTTCCATCTAGCACGTACGATATTATTTTTTGTTTGTAAGTTATAAAATGTATATATTTTTATAATTTGGTTACCAAAAATTATTTATTTGTATCTCTATATAAAATTAAATATATCGTTCTTTACCAAAAACTAGACTACATTCTTAATGAAAAATTAATAGAAGTTACAAAATTAACTAAAAACTAATTACAAGTAAAATCAAATACATGATAATTGGTTATTTTGAAAACTCATCGCATGCAAATCCATCCGCTCCAGTATCCCTTGGTGGAACTTCAAAGATAGATCTCTTTCCGCGAGATTTCGGCTTATTAGAATCTTCTTCAGTGGAACCTTCAAAAGTAGGAACATTGTCTTGCTCTTTAGATGCCTCGCTTGCTTTTTGCGCGTCGTTTCCAGTATTTCCACTCCTAAAAGCAAACCAAAATCAAGATATAATTAAACTCGGCATAGTTAAAAATGCCATATTATATTGACGTATATGAAAATTTTTCGAACTTCCGGTTTAACCCGAAGTGACACCAATTCTTAATTTTTGAATGGAACACGTTTATTATTGCAATTATATCAAAATTCCGGGAAAATTCTGATTAAGTTGAATAATTTTTGTTTTTCATGGCCTACTCTATTTTTCTATCATAATGAAAAACAAATAATAAGTTTTTTTGAGTTTAACACTTAATGAATTTTGGGTTTGATAAAACAGTTGGATTGGTTTTGAAAAGTTGCAATTAAATGAAGGGGTGCTACATGGTGATGGCATTGAAGAAAAAACGAGTTTTTTTTACAAGAAACTAAATTCGAAATATCGAAATAAACCGAGAATATCTCGAAAACGAACGCCTCTGGAGATATTTAATAAGAGCATCTTTATTATAGCATTTTGATAAGGGAATCTGAAAATGAGACGATATTTTCAGAACATCTGATAGCAAATTTTTTTTTAACAAAAAAGTGTTAGGCTACCCCTTTTTCTACGCCACTGAATGGTGGTATCAGATTTAAAATATTATACAGTCATCGGTAGTCTTAAGTAAAACTCGCTCGCAAAAATTTAGATTCCTCTACCTACTCTGTTTAGAGATATAGCTAAATAACCGATCTGCCAGTCGACACTATAACACCCTGTATTTTGAAAACGAAGCGTTTTTCGACGAAACTGTATAGGGGTTTTAGTTTTATTTTAACGTTCTCTACAAGCTCTTAAATTTATGGTAGTCAATTTGGAAACACCTTGTATAGGTGTTTTTTCGACAACCTCATTTACCTTGATTTGTGCGAAACAAAAAAAATTAATTTATAAAAGCTTCCTCGATACCTTATTTAAAAATAAGGGTAAAAAAATTTAAAAAAAGATAAGGAATAGGGAATAAGAAAAATAAAAGCAGTGTCAAAATTTCGACAAAATTTAGAATATCTCAAAAACCGCTCAAAAAAGTAGGTACTTGTTATGACAAATAATATATAGGGTGTTCAGTTTAACTTAACAACATTGGTTAGGTTAGGTTAGTTAGGTAGAATTAAATGGAACACCCTATACAACTAGAAATATTTTTGTAATATGTAGTGTTGATTGCTGAACAACTTTTGTTTTAAATATTTTTGTCTATCTACAGAAATACGCACTACGTGGACATCCTGTATAATGATCAAAAGTTATAACTAAGTATTTTTTAATGCGTTTTGCAGAAGTTTTTATTCGACATTCAACCCAGTACCTCTTCGCAAAATTTTGCTAAAATGAAAAATCAATTATATGTGAAGTTGTAAAAATAATTTAAGAAAACATTTTTGGTCCTTTCTGTTTTTTATGTAAGTTATGTAAAAATTTTTGGTCTTTTCTGTTTTTTATGTAAGTTATGGTAATAAATTTATAACGTTTTAACCTATCCAGTTTTGTAGAGAAATTAATAACGAAGAAAACATATTTTTTTTAGAACCAGATCACTAAAATCGTCAATGTAAAAGATTTCACTGCGTGTTCCTGATGATAACCAGAACGTGTTTAAAAAAAGCTCCTTCCTAGTTCCGACCAGTTCTCTATTCCGAAAATAGCTAGTGATATGACTCCACTATAATATTTATATTAATTTAAAAAGTAAAGTATTCTGAAGCTAAAGTTTATTTATTCAGCTTCATTTTATTCAATGTGTTTTGTCTACATTAAATGTTTATCAAATATCATGCGGATTAATCAGTTAAGATTAATTTTGCAATAAAAAAAAATATAATATGTACTTAAAATAACTTACATTATGTTTGCAATAATGGGGTAATCCTTCGTTAAAACACTAGTGGTATTTCGTCCTTAAGTTACAAAAGTTTATTATTTCTTATGTATTTTCCTTCTTCCTGTTACTAGGATTAATAAAATATTTAGAACTGGTTGTGACGATGACAATACACAAATACTTGGTTATATAGTGGTATAATGCACATTAATGTAAACTTTTTATCTGCTCATCACTAATCAAATATAGATTAGATACTTCCTCCCTTATCTGAAGTTTTCAAACGTTTATAACGATAAAATTATTTACTTTTACGCCTAAAAACCATCACAAATAACATTTTTTATTAAAATGTATATTTAAATTTTCGATCCACATTCAGTGTCTCAAAACTATGAATACTGGAATCGATAGCTTCCGATGGCATTGCGGTTATTTTCCTCAAAATGTGTGCCTTAAAGCTAACTCAGTCTTTTCTGCAAACAAAATAACTTTCTACTTAACATAAAGTTGCTTGTCAACTCAAAGCGGTTAGTCCAGTTAATTTTCTTTCGTTGGTAGGAGTCGGGTGCGAAGATTAAACAGCTTTCATCAGGAAGTTCACAATGTTTTTACCTATTTTAAAATTCGTAAAAATTGTACAATCTGCTTACATATTTCCCACTTTGATGATGGAAGCACTCTCTATACTCTTCCTTTTAGCAACCAAATGAACACAGCTAAGTTTTGCACCGTAAGATGTAACACCAGAATCAAACATCACAAACATAGCCCAAATGGTAACTAAGACCCTTTGGGAGTCTGCACCCAGATCTTTACTGAATGTTTTGAAATCATTCCGAAATTGAGCCATAAGAACGATTACAACTCAAGCCTTCGTGATATTTTATTTAAATTGATTAGGAACACACACGTTTTAATTAGTTTATCTACCTTTTTCCAGAAGTAGTTTAAAAATATTTTAAGACATTCCCTGGTAGTACATGCTTTTTGGCAGGGGTAAAAGTTAAATGCACAGATAAATCCTGAATTTTAATGATTTTTTAATATGTTTTCTTTTTATCCACTGATCCTCTTCACCTGAAAAAACAAAAATCCCCCAATTTTCCACCAACTATTAGCAAGAAACCCTCATACATTTATTATACATTTCAGTTAATTTAGATGTATATATTTATATTAAAAACAAACATCAACGAAGTAACGTCTAATTCCAATTAAAATTACAAGATAGTGCTATTGTTCAAATAAATTTCGTTATTTTCATGACGTTTCTTCGCAAAAAGACGGATGTTAGCAAAGAAAAACAATAGAAGCTAAATCTTTATATTGTGAATAAGACTTTAAATGATTTCTTTTTATCAATGATGAATTGTTTAAAGTATAATAGTCAAATACAATAACAAATTAAACAAAATATGTAGAAACCACTACGTGATCTCATTTTGCACGATGTTTGTGGTTTTGTAACTCAATTAAATTTAATTTGAGTATCGTTGCGTTATTAAGACTGGTTCACGAAATAATCCAATAATTAATAATTGTTCTTGAAATGCATTATTCAAATGGTAATTATTTATTAAAATTATAACTAATTAAATCTGAATGTATTTATAAATTTTCATGTTCAATTCACAGGCTCCTACATGATTTTGTTTAAAAGATAATACTCTAACCTCTAATCGTTCAAAATTAAAACCCTCGAAAATGTGGCTTTTTATCAAATAATCACTTAAAAAAAATTCTGCTTATTAATACCCATTTCATATAATAGTAATCCATATATTATAGGTATATTTGTATAATTTTTAATCTTTATCGTTGAAAATAAAATTTGTCCTCGGATATGTAGGTATCATATAAAAAATCAAAATATTGTTTATCTATGGAGTGTTGACAATGAATTCATTGCAAATATTGAAAGTCAATATGAGATAACGTCATAATATGTACATATTTCAAATTGTAATTAAGTATTATTTGTCTCAAAATTATTACAGTTGCCAGTGTATTCTAACAGACCAAGGAATTCAGTTAAAAATATAGATCTTTACATATTGATGTCCTAACATCAGAACAAGCATATATTATTATGTAATTCATGATAAAGTATATCCCACGTAACCCCTGAAAACAAGTATTGGTTCAGTTAATACTAACGACATTGAACTAAATGAGTGAATTTTTAGAGAAAAAATAATATTGAAAATAATATCTACTTGCCCGATTTTCAACAAATTTTTTCCAACCAGGCAATTTTTTACCTTTCAAATTCTGCAAATTTTCTCAAGTTCCTTATTCTTCTATAGAGATGCAGACGTTTCAGACATACTAATTTGTCATTTTTTTCAGTAGTAAGTTCATTCATTTCTCTGGTGGCTAAATTTTTTTATTACACTCATTTAATTTGTCCTTAAACTTATTGAGGAAAAAATTGTGTGATGTAAAATTGAAATTATGGAAACTGCAGCTGGTCCCGAAGAAATAAAGAGAATGTTTTCTTGGTTGATGGCATTTCGTCTCCAACATCTCACGTCAACGTCAACAAATTATCTACATCTACTTCCCACGTCCCACAGACTGTAAATTATAAAGTCGTGTGCCCCCCTAAGTAGACGAGAGGAACCCAGGATGGCTGTTTACTGCATTTAGTTTAGCTCGCCATCCATTCTGTCAACTTTTAACAAATCGGAATGATCTTCAATGCTAAACAGCTTTATACCTCCTAGCACATCGATTATAACGACGACCATCTTGACAGTAACCTGAGAATAGCATTTGGAGTATCAGAAATTTCGGTGTTTGGTTCGTTTCTCCTTCTCCTTCAAGGCCATGTTTGTCTCAGCATGTCCTGAGAACTCGATGACTGACATCAGGCAGACCTAATGGTCGAAGACAGAAGACGCTTATTGACTCAAATTTGCTTGACGTTCAAAAACAAGTAGGTAGTTCCACTTCTTGTGAACTCCATATCTCCGGGGATATTAGTACCTACTGGTGTTTGGTCTATCTCGAACGAATACCGTAGAAGAAGTAAAGCACTCGTAAAGCTGCGTTATGTCGGTGAATGTAGGTCAAAGACCCATAAGTTGGATATACATAATATAGTAAACCCATGAGCGACTCTGGTGTCTGACGGCAGGTCCTGCAGTTGATGTCGGGAACCTCTACACGCCCATTACGTAACTTGTATAGACGAATATGTTAATAACATAATCTTTTTAGGTCACAATCCCCCCGGTCTTCAACTTTAGCCCTGCTGACCTTCAGGTTCCAGGCTGAAGAATTATTCTGCTTTCTAGGAACAGACAATCTACTATGAATCCTTCTATGAATACTTATTTATGATAAAGCTCATCTACTCTCCACTAACTATCCCAAAAAATTAAAGCAGAATCAGAAAGGCGCAAACATATTAGCGACGGACACCTTATTTTTCCCCGAGAATAAGGAGTAGCAAACCCTTCTGACACGGTGAAACAATTTGTAGATTACATCCTGGATGAGATATTGTTGCACGCCCAAGTATGTGTAGGTTCTTCCATCATCCAGATGTCTTCCGTCTACAAGCTGCGCTAATCTTAAAAATTTCATGCTGACAGCCAATTGAGACAAATTTAAAATACCTCGTAGATATTATTTGGTTTGATAAACATGATTGAACTTACTTATAATGTTTCCAATTACGCATTTATTGTTGAGTTAATCGTTAATCTAATCTTAAATATTGTTATGATAATAATACATAGAAAATAAAATAATCTTAATTCCCTTTTCGAACGTGAGAAGATCAAACAATTTAACGATTTTACCTAGACAATAAATAAACAAAATTTCGTTACATAAATAATATTTTTAGATAGGTACACTAATCTCGTAGATTTGTTTGTATTTCTAAACAATAAATTTCCGTTAAGAAGAAAATATTGAAAACATTAAGAATTAGCCATCTTATACAAACGTCGCGTCGCAAAGATTATTTCTCGTTTTTCAAAAATTGCATGAATACAAAAATACAAAATACAAAAAGTTTGTAGTTTTCTATAATAAACGGTTTGGTATATCTAAGTGATCATTCAAACAGTTTTTAATTTAAAAAAATAAGATTTCTGTTAGTGCCTTGTTTTCTATTTTTTCTCGAGCATAGGAGTCGTTTGAGGATATATTGAAAAATAGTGGATGTAGTGCAAACCTTGAGAACGGCTCAGAGTATGAATTCACGTTATTCATTTACGAGTATTTTAGCTTTTTAAAATTTTTCTACGATCAATAGAGCTGGAGATTTTTTAAAAATAGTGTAGGGATGCACTCGAAATGCATCAAAAATGCACTTTTATGCACTTTTCTCGCGCCAGATTTTGCTAATTTTCTCAGTTTCCGACTCATTTACAGAAACAAAAAAGTGGTGGTATGGACTAGAACTTAAAGTAGCTCAAGAGCTGGCGCGTCGTTTTGGTGGAAATTATGGATAAGATTGTTCGACTTATGGTGCTTCCTCAGGCAGCTACTATCAGTGCTAGCTTTATTCTGCTCCAAGATACAGAACAAGGCATTACCACATGCGACTAATTATTTTGAGAGTGTTTGGAAACTAATTTATTAGTCGGTTATAGAAACATAACATAAAACTAATATCAAATCATAAAATTTGACAACACTACATATAGCAAGACGAAAAAGCAGAAATCAGTAATATTATATGTAGCAGAACAACACTACTTTGAATTAGATAAGAATATTTAACAAATGCAAACAGGAACGTTACCAGAAAGAGATCAAACTCTTGCCGCCATGTAAACTATTGTACACGCTCATATCTCTTCAGATAGGTATATTTAAGAAAATTATCCAAGACAAGATAGAAGTTGTTTTTTAAATTTTTATTTAACAATTAACTATAACAAAGCAGCAAACTTAATTCTCGACCACACTCTTTACAAATACAGCTTTAAATATGCACATATAATGGAACATAAATGTTCAGATAAAACATATTTTTTGTCCACGACTCTATCTATATCTCTATTCCTAGGTACTACGATATACTGAATCAAGAACAATTCCATTTTAAAGAATCATGAATGATTTTCTTATTCTGCATACTTCTGGATCTTCTGGTCCTTATATCCACTCGTGACTGCAATTCAGCAATATCTTTCGACAGAGAGCAGCAGACAGAAAATATTTAAAAATCGTCTTCGATAATATGTTGATAACTCTTCACTCGCTCAATATTCTAATCTTAATATAATGTGTCTTACAACAACATACACTTTAAGTAATAGTTTATATAGTTTAAAAACCATATGATAAAAATCGTAATATCAGAGTGTAGACACAAAGGTAATTATTTCAAACATGTTATAAATATTTACTCATCCAACAGATAAATATTATTATCAGCAGACTTAATTTAATACGAACCATTTCTGGATCAATATACGCGCCATTTCGAGTGGCACAGTCTATCTATAACATAATTCGATGAGAATATGATATTGCAAGCATAATGTTGTCTGTATTAATTTTTCATTATAAATAATGAAACTGCAACAAGTTTCTTATTACTTCTAGGCTGATATATCTTGGCACAGACTTATCTTCATGGATGTTTCAGAAAAATAACCCTAATATGTAAAATAGAAAGTTTGCAATGTACAATGTATTTTAAAAATTATTAAAAAATTTAAACCAGAAAAGCGTTGAATTTTTTTAAAGGGACGTTGTATTTATCCAAACACTGATGATACATGATTAGCCAACCAAATTTCAACCCAATCTACTGAACAAGTATTTTGAAAATAGCTTCTTAAATCAAAATTCCTTCTAAATACTAACATATTTTCATAAAGGAAGAGTCACGTTATGACGTTTTAATGGTACTTTTTCCTCCTTTTCTGATGTTCTAATTCCCTCGCTCATTTTCCACTTATTAAAAATTGCCTAATAATCTTGTACGATATGACGAATTTCACCGAATTAATTTAATTTTAATTTAAGTTTTTCATTTGCATTTTTAAAACTCTTGTAAAATCAATACGAAATACAATTTGCTAGTGGAATTTTTGAATTATTATCTTATCCCATCCATTACTACACAAAAACTACAAATTTTACCTTTAACAGTGCCACTTTATGAGAATTTTGATAATGTTATTGCATCAGCAATATTGTTTTCAAATATATTAGAAACTTAAAACATATCTTCATGTAGAACATGTGCACGAGGAATTTCATTTCCAATATCCTAAGTAGTTTCGTCATCAGTATTGGCCACGTCATGGCTATCGCAGATCTATTTAATGAGCAATAACTATTTGACCTGTCAGGCTTTTATTAGTACGAGTAATACCGTGAGTAGGGCACAATAATGATACAATTACAACATTTATGGGTAACTCTGTAGGTATATCAGATAATTGCTCCATTAAGTCGAAAACATTCGATTATATGGGGTCATAATTTGGCGGCATTTAGGTTTGTTTGTAAGTGGCTGTGGCTGGTGTCGGTGCAATGAGAAAGTAACTTCGTGATAAAATAGTAAATTCAGTTTATTGGTATTTTATTTATCTGCATTAAGGACTTAGATAAGTTTTATAACACAAACACACGATACGTTATTGTTTATTGATGTTTGTCTTTAATAAATTTAAGTATACAGAGCCTAGCGTTTGTTTTCAAATTCAGCAATTTCTGACAAAAGATAAAAGGAATAATTAACACAAATAATTATTTAATAAAACCATCTCTCATTTCAAATATGAACCTATATAGATTTTTTGCAATTATTCTATAACCTTGCTGAAGATGCGTATTTGAACAGTTAATTTTAAGATATCTATTAATATCCACTGGCGTTTAGTTTTCATAAGGTGTATAGGATGTAAATTTAGAACTCGTAGAACTGGAAAATTATATGCTATTCACATTTTATTTACATGAGGGGAGGCTATGATATGTTTTTCTTAGGTTGTCTCAGGGTTGTCTACTATTGACAAAATATTTAAGTGTCAGATTTAATTGATTGTCACTGTCATTTATTTTTGGCTGAATAGTCAAATTTTTTATTGATGACATTGCTGTGCTTTCTTTAGGGTCTCACTGTGGCAACTATGTAGAACCAATTTGAATTTGTGGTTATGTTTTTTACTTTTCAACATAACCTCAGTAGTTAAAACAGTCATTCATACCAACAGAATTCAGATTTTCCAAGGCCTCCCCTCATGTAAATAAAATGTGAATAGCATATATATATATTCAATATAAGCGCTTGTTTCACTGAAGTGAACGCTAAAGAACTAATTTATATCTAATTTATTGACTCGCTTTTCCAGAAAAATAAATAACGAAGAGGGGTTAATTCTATGTTAATGAAGAACAATAAAAATCTTATTCTCACAAAATTCTTAATATACAGCATGTCCCACTTTTAATGCCCCTCCCCCCCTTTACAACTCAGTTATTAGTTATCCAATTTCAACCAAATTTGGATCTGTATCATTGGCCTTTGGTGTGATCTTTTTGAATTACAAAACTTATTTTTGTCAGTGGCGTGCATTTTTATTAAGAAAATAGGGATCGCCTTTTCGAGTAGTCATATTAGGAGGCATTTTTAGTAGCAGATGTCACAGGTATAACTATGGAAACCAATATGTTTGACAACAAACATTTTTCACTGACTTTTTCGATATTGTGAGTGTTGAATATTGTGGGTTTTTTTAAAGTAAAATAATACATAAGATAATAATGGAAAGTCTCGAAAGTCATAGACTGTTTTTAAAATAATTTAAAAAATTCTACTTTCAGTTATTCATTTCATAAAACAATAAATATTTTTGAACTAGATGTTTGTTTAATTTTTGTGTATACATTAAAAATTATAAAAAATAGGCAATAATTAAATTTATAATAGGTATGTGATGTGCAAAATATTTTGCACCCTAGTGTGCAAAATATTTTGCGCACGGGGTCATGGTAACGCAAAAAATATAATGTCAATAAATAAATTTCTCATTTTAGACAATGACGTTAATGCGCAAACATAACCTTTCTTTGACAGTTGTAGAAAAAATCAATTTTATACCAAAAGAAAAAAGGTTACTTACTCTGATATTATACAGGGCGATTCAAAACGACGCTGCCAAAATGATACTACAGATTAAGCATTAAAAACAAGGAAACCCGTAGTTTTTTGTTTTGTCAAAATTTTATTTTTAGGGGTCATATTTGCGAGCTCTAAAAGGGGCGCATGAAAAACGTTATTTTTCAAATTTCTCGAAAAGTACTGAACTGATTTGAAATAATGTGTGAAATATTTTAACCTTATCAGTTTTGCAGTTTTTGATAGGCCGGCGCCTTTTGCGCGCATACCCAATTGATTTTCTTAACGTTTTTTTCTTCTTCTTCTTATCCAAAACTCATTTTTGAACAAAAAAGGACCTGTTTCCGAGCAAAATGCAATAAACTGTGGCGTTTCCTTACCTAAATCATTTGAATCATTTTTCCGTAATGCAGAATTGGAATTCTTATTCCTATTTCTCTCACCTGGACAGCTTTTGTTAAGTTTTAAATGTTCCTTTTTGTTATGAAGGATAAAAATCTTAGCAATGTTGCTATTGGTAGTTAAACAAAGTTTACACTCCTATTTTCCAATCCCAGAGCAAGATTTTGTCAGTCTTAAATGTATTACTTCACCTTAGTTATTATGTAAATAAGAAATGAGCCAAATCTAATCTTTTTAGTTAGTTATTTAGTGAACGCGACACTTGCTGTGGTGAAATAGATAAACAAATCGATTGAAGCATTAAGTAAAAATAATAAAGAGGCGCAACTGTCAAGGTTTCGAGATTTTAGTGTTGTATTTTTTCACCAATAGCTTCATGATTGTCTTCAATTTTAAGGGCTATACAGCCACATTACAAATACCTTCCCGTAGCACTAAAAATTGATGACAATCATGAAGTTATTGGCAAAGAAATACAATACTAAAATCTCGAAACCTTGACAGTTGCAACTCTTTATTATTTTTTACTCAATGATTGAAGTAAAACAACTTTTAAGCAAAAATTATGATATATTTATTGCAAAAATTAAGTAAAAAAAACACTTACATGTTATTATTCTCCAATCGCTCACTCAATACTGTAGGTTTCGAACTCCCATAACGTCGGCGTCGCCTGACCGACGACCGTACATTACGTTTACTGACCTCGCAATCGCGATTCATAAAAAAATATATTAACACTTCTATGCTAGCTGCCGCATTGTCAACTCAACAACGGTTTAATAATAAAACAAACAAAACGAAATGCCCCCAATTTATTAATTTAAATAATTAATTTGATAACATTAATTATACAGGATGTCCCACTTAAGATGTATCCACCCTCCTAAAATTTTTATTTGTGAACCGGTTTTCGAAATCTTTTTTTTGCTGGATAGGGCTTGGAAAACTGTATTTAAGCTATACCTTATATTTCTTAAAAAGGTATATCATGACATACTGAGACGTATTTTTTTATAGCGAAATTTCGAGAAAAACTATTAGCGATTTTTTTGGAGAAAAACTAATACCAGAATTAGATTCAGGACCTTTTAAAACCTAAGTGGTGTGAATTTTGCGACATTAGGATACAGGGTGTAAATGGAGAGGAATTTTTAACAACGGCAAACTTTTTTTTGTAAACAAACTATTTTGAAATTATCAGTAATTTAACATTTTTTGCAATTCTCTGGTTTATTTGAAGACGTATTAAAAAAAAAACGACAGTGCAGTAACGACTAAAAATGATATCTAATTTCTGTTGATACGGTTATTGAAAACAAATAAAACATTACATTAGTTATTAAAGCTAATTAAACAATTCACAGGAAAAAATATTGTAATAATTCTTTTGAAAAAACAAATGGTAAAAATAAAAACAACAAATAAACAAATAAAAAATTATTAAGATTTACCGGTAACAAAACCACGACAAAATTATTAAAAGAACAAGGTTCCTAAAAATAATCAAATTAATCAACTAATAATTCAATTGAACTATTCTCAATGAGTTCACCATTCACCTTATGCATTTTTCAATACCGTTTGTTTTTTTCAAAGGATTATTACAATATTGTTTTCCAGTGAATGGTTTAGCTAGCTTTAATAACTAATGTATTGTTTTATTTGTTTTCAATAACCGTATCAACAGAAATTACATACCATTTTTAGTCGTTACCACTGTCGATTTTTTCTTAATACGTCTTGAAATAAACCAGAGAATTGTGAAAAATGTTAAATTACTGATAATTTCAAAATAGTACCGATTTTGTTTACAAAAAAAAGTTTGCCGTTGTTAAAAATTCCTCTCCATTTTCTTTAACACCCTGTATCCTAATGTCGCAAAATTCACACCACGTAGGTTTTAAAAGGTTCTGATTCTAATTCTGGTATTAGTGTTTCTCTAAAAAAATCGCTAATAGTTTTTCTCGAAATTTCGCTAAAAAAAATACGTCTCAGTAGGTCATGATGTACCTTTTTTAAAAATGTAAGGTATAGCTTAAATGTATTTTTCCAAGCTCTACCAAGCAAAAAAAGATTTCGAAAATCGGTTCACTAATAAAGATTTTAGGAGGGTGGATACATCTTAAGTGAGGCACCCTGTATGTAACAAATAAATTTGGTTTCTATTTTCTATTACGAAAAACCTAAATTTTGAATTGTTACATTAGACATAGGTTGTTGGGCCCACCGCAAGATGAGAATAAAGTTATTTTAATGAGTAACGAAACCCAAAAAAAAAAAACGTATTTTGAAATGAGAAGCTTCCTTCTTTCCCTGAAATCAATTTATAACAATGTAATCGTTTTCTGTTTGTAAAAACTTACTTCTGTATCTGTGTTAGTCCCTCCTCAAAGATTGTCATTCCCTCCGGGATCATTTTTTGAGTAAAAACGGTCCTTTTATTTTTATTTTTTAAAACAAACGAACGACCAGACAGACAGTAAAACTGTCAGACTAGCAAGCAGACGGACATAAATATAGTTATCTGAGGACACGAAAATTTGTCCCTTCGCATGGTTCTACACTAATAGCATGACCACTGAAAGTGTTCCAGGATTATTAATTAGTAGAGGGGTGCAATCTAGTAATTGAAAGAAGAAACAAAAAATAAAAGGACTCTTACGAACAACTTTGTTGAAGAATTCAATGCACTAGCACTATTAAATGTAGGAAATTTGTTTTTAATTGTTTGGATTTCCATTTAGGCCCGAGGTAGGCTTAATAATACCCCTACCCGTATTAACCATACTTATATTAACCAATTCTTCTCAGCAATGACGTTAAACTAATTGGAAAACTGCAGTACTTAATGCGCTGCAAATATTTCAAAGTTGTTGGTCAAGACAATAATTAAGGCCAAATTGTTCAGTCGTAATAACAGCGGAGATAAATATACGACAGGTCTCTAAATCCCTCTCTCTACATCGTATAGTATAGTTCCATTATTATGTCACTATTACTCCACTTCCTGGCCATTTTCATGCTCTAGTACGCAAAGCATTGGTACAAGATAATGTCTGCAAGCTGATTAACTGAATAATGCGATTTTGTTGTATTTACACCCGCTCGCTGTCAAATCGTGATGGTCTTTAAGAATTTATTGTCGACAATGCAATTTATAATATACTGTTTAAGAAATAAATCGTTGCAGTTTCTTGCTTTAATTCTTCCTTAAGAGTCCACAAAGAAATTAATAGAAGAATAAAAATTAAAATCCACTCAATCTAAATTGAGTAAAAGAGTACGAACCACGTTCCTACTCAAGTATACATGTCTATGGCTGAATTTTGTCGTAGATCTTCAAATAGCTATTTATGTAACAAATTTCGAAAATATAATGTTTATGCGATGCCTCCGTAGACATCAGGTTAAATGCCTAAACCACTGTCTCTCAACATGTTTCATACAAGATTTTTTTCTACAACTGTAGATGTTAATCTTATGTTTGCTAATAGTTTTTAAACCATTTGTCAAAATATCATTATATTATTTAAGAATAGACAGGTGATATGTAAAATAGGGTGAATATAAATGATGTAATGGGGAAGAATTAACGAAACATGGTTCATTGAAGAGTTTTTATTATAAAAATATATTGAAAATATTATTGTTGGATCATAAAAAATATAAACAATATTTTTTTTACCGGTTACCGGCCGCGAGTTGTCAGCCGTTCCTTAATCGATTCTCCCTCATCATATGTATCTTCACCAAATTCAGTGCATCTTAAATGGTACTATCTTGAGCAATGGTCGCAATATATATTTTTTTCCTGATCCTCTTCCATTTCGCTAGATAGGTTATCTTCACAAACAGAATATTGTATTCCTTTTCTTTCCTGTATCATAATTTTCATTCCCTTCACTACCATATTTTTTTTGTTATTGGTAGGTACCTACTTTTTTTTGTTTTCGTGTTTGTTTCATGCTTTGATTCAGTTCCCTTAGTTCTCTGTTTCTTTAACTCCTCATCTTTTTTCTCTTAATATTATTTACATGAGATAGCACTAGGTAACTTTTCCCTTTTTCTAGAATTTTCCAGTAAACATTAAATGCCGGGAAAAAGGAGTTGTAGCAGACATTCCCACTAACTTATCTGGAGACTCATAAGACATCATTTCTTTTTCAGGAGTTTTATTGACTACTCGTATATCTCCTAATGCATTAATATTAACGTTTTGATTTTGAGCATTCTCCAAATTTTGATTTTCTATGCTCCTTTTATCTGATATTTTACTTGAGGTAATGACTGAAGAGGTAGTCGCGATTTGAGGTTCAGATGAAGAAAATGTTTCCATCAGTATTTCAGACGCAATTTTTGATGATGGGATAGGAGAGGCAATTTCATTTGGTAAAGAATAATTATAATTAGTTCAGTCCACAAAAACTACTACTGGTAAAACATTGACATTATTCACGGAAATTATTGTGCCGATGCCAATTTAATTCTATTTGTAGATTTATCACTCAAATCAAAACATTTATGCCTGACTGATACAGACGCTCTTCAATCGTCTTTATGACTTTTTCTGCTGATCTGAAATCTTTAGAGGAGGAGGTTTGTAACTGCACAAGGTTTATCTTCTGGTTTGTGTGTTTTTCTAAGTTTAAACAGAAAACCAAACTTATTTACAGATAACTTGGCTATATTAGTAAACGCAACGCAACGCACGGTTCGATATTTATTCATTATTTATCGTAGAATGAAAAATATCTCGTTATAATTATTAGAATATTCCCTACCAGATATTTCAAAATCGCTTAAAAATATTTAGATCTAAATATGTGGAATAAAAAGTAGATACCTAGGTATTTTTAAATTTTATTAATAAAAATTTCATTTCATTAAAAATATCTAGTAGATATTTTTACCTATTTGTTAATAAGGCACTGTTGTGCTTACGTAGCGTTCCGATATTAATAGATGTGATTTCTTTTAGGAATTTCTTTTGTAATTTTATTTACTTTTAATAATCTGGAACCTTCAGAGAAGCTGCTTTGACGCATTTATTATTTAATAATGATATATTGCTTGACAAAACAATTATCTACAGTTAAGAATATTGCCCAACTATGATTTTTGTTATAATTTCACTTAAATACTAAACATTCAATTGCAGGTATCAGTAGAAATTAATTTAATTAGTATATTAAAACATCTTCGTAAAAGATATAGGTGTAAGACATTATTAAGTTTCACTAATGCAATTTCCAATTGTTCACTAATTATTAAAATTAATACATTTTTACTGGGAGCAAGAAAATAATGCACTCTAATGATAACTTTAGAATTTATTGCAATTGAGAAATATATATTTATTACCTCTCCTGGATTTTTACAATTATTATGAAAGTTATTTATTTGACTATTAAAAATACCGTTTCACAGCAAAGTATTTCTTAATTTAAAAATAATAGTAGGTTGTATTCAAATTTGATTAGCATTATTTATCAGATAACTAATAAAAAATGTATGATAAACCCAGTAATTGTAAGTATTCAATGCAGAATACAGTGCAATCAAAGACCCAGTCTGATGTTTCGGATATTGACATTTTAGAAAACTCTAAAAGTTTCTGCACGCATGAAAGACGTCGTTTGTGAGTCAAAATTATATCATTAATTAAACTTTATATATAATTATATTGCAAAACATCTTTCATGGCGAAAACAATTAACAATAAAGTATGGCTACGTAGCACTGGTAATATTAAAGAGAACAAGTAATAATATTTATTTAAATCATTGTTCTAACCTAATTAAACTGTCAAGAAGAAGAAGATGGTTACCAGAATAAATAAGTCAATCTTACAGTATGAGAAAAATAACTTTTATTAAAACAAATGTATTTTAACAGATTTTCTTTAACTGACACAGATTTCAGTGGTGCCAATAACGTATTCAGTGGGATGTGGATTGCAATGAGAAAGTGTTCAGCCATTAATCCAGATTCAGTTTTTTTACATTATTCTCTATAATGGCCTATCGAAGTTTTGCCTAAGCTATTGCACCACTTAACACACGCATAATACAACTAATACCTGGAACTTCATCACTTGTCCCAAACCCGATTTGAACTCAAAAAATACTCAGTGAACAGCGGCGATTCTCTTACAATCTTGGTCTAGCCTACTGAGCTCCATCTCGGTTTATGAGCGAACGGCAAATATTGAGAATCTGCCTTTGTCGAGGTAAAAAAAAGTTTTCTGTAAAATGCGAGACAACCCTGTCCAAGAAGATGTGATGGCATTAATAGCAAGCCATTAAATCTCCTCTCCCACAAAGAAACATGAATTAGTAGGCAACAAAACAATTTAGAATACAAACAATGATGAAACACAATGATAGGTGATAGATGTTTTATACTTATTCCAAATGGATTTTTAGGGGTTAGGGCCTAATAAATTGAAAATTAAACTAGTTTATTAACTTGGCGACGTTTCTATATTTTTTAATATCTTCCTCAGGGCACTGTGTCAGTAATATCCCAAATAGTTTTTAATATAATAAAAACCTTATAGACCAATTCCATATTCTAAATAGATTTTTAGTTAATAAACCTAACCTAACCTAACCTAACCTAACCTAACCTAACCTAACCTAACCCCCAAAAATACATTTATATTATTGAATTGGTTTATACAGTTTCTATTATGTTAAGAACTTAAGACATTATTGACGCAGGCTAGTACCCTAAGGACGATATTAAAAAATATCGAAACGTCGCGTCAGCAAGTTAATAAACTAATTTTTTTTTTTTTTTTCATTAGCACCTAACCCCTAAAAATCCATTTAGAATATAGAATTAGTTTATAAAGTTTCTATTTTATACTTACTATTAGTAACTCCAAAACAACAAAAAAATTTGTTTATGTTATTCTTTTATTAAATATTCTGTCTATAAAGTCGATATATCGTAAATAGTTCTATAACGTATACGTGTTTAAAAAAACTGACAATCGTTTACGATTATTTTCAGAAATATTGTCCAACATTTTATTTTTTAGAAAAAATATTCTTAATAAATAAGGACAATGACAATACCTTGTATTACTGAGGAGTGATTAACCCCAAAATAAGAAATTCGAATTAAAATACTTTTGGTCCAGCCTCTTGTATTAATCATGATGGGACACACGGCGTAACTTATCAATATGCTAAGGAGTTTTATGCATTTACCCTAACAATTATGTTTAAAGTTACCCTTTAATTAATCTGAATTAATCAAGAAAAACTCCATCATTTGGTATACTAGGTTTTTTAAATGAAATTAAGAACTTAACTAGCAAAGTAAATTTATTTCGCAATAAAACAAGTCAACCACAAGTAAAACAAAGAACACTAAAACAATAACATTAAGATACATTTAAACTTAACAAAATCTTACGAATTGAGCTTTTTGTAGGAAACTTTGGCAACAAATCCAAGTTTCTTGTCAGCTACGTAATCAACTATACGAATGGTCTTGTGATCAGGTTCCAAAAGGCTGTAGGTACCTTTTACTTTGTAGCCATCGCGGGTTTCATGTTTACTCTTATAATCCTTGTGTTTGTGGTCAGCTACGTGATAATCATAATGGTATTCAGGATGGGCCTGGAAAAATAAAAGTCTTAATACCAGCCCTAATAAGTTGAAATAAGAATTATTCAATGTGACCTACATTTTTGGCCCAGTTTGACAATAATTATTATTGTTTGCTTATCATCATACCAAACCACCATATTAAGCCCATTAACTACACATACAAGAGGACATCACCTCTTTTAATCCATAAAACAAAATGGCAATGAAACTACCGATTTTATCGCCTCATTTAAAATACCTAATCATTTTATTAAAACTAACATACTGTATTTTCAGAAATATATATATCACCCATACTCGGTAATAACGTGTAATTTTATTTAAAAATTGTGATAAAAATGTTATCTATTAAAATAAATGATTAAGGTACAAGTAAGTGCCAAAATTAATTCTGACATTTGATACTTATTTTAATAACTTCGTTTCTTTCAGTGACTTTAGGAATAAGCACTTTCTATGGTAAAAAACTTTTAAAACGTATTCTCTTATAAGTGAGATATGACTATCTTAATATATCTACTTTAAAGAGTGCACAAATTTCCGACAATAAAAGGTTTCTGGATAGCTCTAAAGAAGTTTGCACTGAACATCAGAATGCCGAATACGCAACACTCAACGCATGTTTCAGCAACCAAGTTGACATTATCCTGAAATAATTAAAACTATTTATTTCAGTTTTAATCTTCTCCCGACGATACCAACTTCGTTTGCGTCACTTGTGTTCAAAGCACGTATTCGATGTTTTGATCTGCAGTGAAAAATACTTCAGAGTTCACATCAAGGGTTTCAACCCCCCAGCATCTGGATATTTATATATAAATTTGTCGAATCGCTAAATAATGCAATTTCTGTACGTCTATTTTTAGATCGCCATGTCCATATTTGTGTACGTAAGAAAATTAACGTAAACTGAATAAAAAAATTATTACATGTTTGTAATACTAATAAAGTCATAGAGTTGTAATAATCGCTTTAAAATTATTGACGTATTATTGGAGAAAGTCATTTTCCATATAACTTGTCAATATGCACTGCGTTTTACTAAATGCAAATATGTTCACAAACAAGAGTGGCTATCGTTTAAATTCTGCTGTTTGCCTTCAGGTACCTAGATGTATCTGTTGTACAATTGTTAATCTAAAAATCCATTCCGATATGAAATGTCTAAAATGTTTTGAAAGCTATGAAAATTTTACCAAATTACCTTTAAATGTACAGCTTTCTCATGGTGAATATCGACAGGGGTTATAAAATCAGATCCAGTGAATCCAATTGATCCACCATGCCCGCCTTCGCCTCCCTCTCCGCCACCTTTGCCACCCTCTCCGCCACCTTCGCCGCCGCTCTCACCACCTCCGTATCCTCGTCCTCCGCCTCCTCCAAGGTAAAATCCTCCACTACTACCACCACTTTCTTCTTCATCACCGCCATGCTCTATCTCTATCCCTCTACTTAGCCCAATAATATGATGTTCAAGTGGTTGATGATGACCTAGGAGTCCTCCTGCAGAGCCTCCCCCAAACTGAGGTCTTGCTGACGCTAGTGCTAACGCTAGTGAGCAAAATACCTAAAACAACAATAATTGTTAAATATTATGTTCTCTACTTGCATCCGTTATTGAGTTATCAACGGAAATTTAAAAATACCTATATTATTCTTATTCGTGCCGTGCAATTTTCCATATAAAAAAATAATGTAATAACAAAAATACGAAAGATGGTTAACATAATTGTTTATTTACTATGAAAATCATCACTTGTTAACGTTTTAAAGAAAATAATACGGAAACAAAACGATTATAATCATAACATCATTACAACTGAAGTTAAAAAAAATTCCAATAATTTAGAGACAGATTTTCGGAATGAAGTTTTCATATATTTATATATGTTATTGGTACATAGTTTTTGTAACAATTGCATACATACTACATATATCATATACATTTTCTATACTTACAATAAAATATTTCATATTGAGTTAGGTTGCTATATCCTTTTTGGTCGATGAACAACTGACGACGGATTAATCCAGAAACCCCCAATTTATAGTAATATTTATGTGAAAGGGTTATAAGCATTTAAAAATAGTCAACATAAATACATAAATGACATTATTCATTTAAATAAATATTAGTGGCTATGTAGTATGCACTTTTCTTAATTGCCACACCATATGGGTGAATTTGCACTAATTCTCGATAAGCATGGTATAACAAATTAACTGGCTTTTTAATTAGTAATTCGTTTCATAATTTACTCATTATAATATAATAATTAGTGACATAATACACCTTTTGCTTATAAACATGCAAATAATTTAATTATGGTGCACAATTATGTGTATTTCTTATGGTCAATTTTTAAAACGTGTGTTCCTACCAGAAATAACCGTTTTTTACATGTTTTATTGATGTTATAGATATCATTAGATATTCACAGCCGCGTCGGCTGGTCTGTTAAATATTTCTGCGATAACTGATCGCATAAACCTTTCCCTTAACGAAATTCCAAAGAAAAAGAGATCAAGTCTCATGATCTTGGCAGATCTTATCGATTGGAAGGTATTGCGCCCAAAGAAATGATTGCCAAAAAACGGTCATTGTTTCATCATTTGATTGATAATTTTATCATTCTGCTGAAGTCACATGTCAAGACTTGAAGCCATAGTCATCTGATCAGTTATCACGCTGAGAAAAAAGTCATTGTTACATATTTTGATATATAAAGTTTTATTTTATTAGACCATGCTAATTCATTTTAAAAGTGAAAATGAAACCAATTGAGATGTTGCGAGCAAAAATTGTTGAAACCTTCCAAGTTAAAAAGAAATATATGGGAAATGATCTATCAAAAACAGAACTTTATTTATTGAGTTTTATTCTTCATAATCCAAATTGCTTGTGGCCGTACGTACAAAAATATGGTCAGATCCGTGAACCCGAGATGTGCACCCTCGAAAAAAAATGTTCTGTTAATAATGGCAAAAGTTCGACAAACGAGATCATTGAAAGACAAATCCAAAGCGTATTGGAGTTTGTTAAACGTCAAACCACGCCCTCACAAAGGAAATTCAAATGAACAGCTGTCGATTGCAATTTTGTGGAGATCCTTAGGAATTGATTAATGAAAAAATTATTGGGCAAAACTTACGAATTTGGTCCTGTAAAGTACAATGGAGTTACATTAAAAACAGCTTCGTGACAACAGTGTTGCTGTTTGGTATGAAAGTATCTGCTAGTTTCATTATTTATCCTTGTTTGGAAATTGTAACTAGTGTAAACGTTTACATTAATCCAGAGGTTTACAGATAATGTTCGTTCATTTGTTAGGTCCAGAATTGGAAAATGAATGCAAAAAAACAATATTTTCAACAGGGCCGACCAGGTATCACATTGTTTCTAGGAAAATCAAAACATACAAATAACTATTTAAATGTTCGTTTACATAAAGGAGAAACTAGAGATTGAATTTTTGGCAATCCATTAAACTCATTCTTTTTCAAACGAATATGTCATCAAAACGAAACATGTTGATAAACCTCGAAAGCTCACAAAGAATACTTTAGTGGGTGAACAAACGAGTGTATTTTTTTTGCTAGTCGCCTTGTGCCACTCAAGCGTGATCTAACCCGTTGCATTATCCTTGGTATGAGCTCTTGCCTGACATTTGAATTAAAACGGAAATATTACGAGAAAAGATTCACATAAATTTTGCAGTGAATTTATTCTATAATAATCAATAAAAACTTTGTTGTTTTAGAATAAAGAAGATCATGTATGTTAGGTAAAAAGTTACATCAAATTATTTGTTTCAGAATGCCCTCGAGAACTATACGTTCCTGCCATTTAGCGTGTTCCTAGCCATTTTTTGGATTTTCACATATAAGAAGGTTCCAGAAACGAAAAACAAGACCTTCGAAGAAATTCTTGCCTTGTTTAGACATGGAAATGGAAGGTAAGTGTCGAATTTTGATTTTAAACACACATTTTAGTAAGGCCAACTCCGGTTATGTTTGCTTTTAAAATTGTTTCCCACAGAAGCAGCATGAACCAATGATTAGTTTTCTTTTTAAGTTTACTTCATAAGTAGGAAATTTTTATTTAAACATGTGATTATTTTGTTTTTTGTCTTTGATTTACTTGACTGCAATCCTTAAACTTACTTTTATTAGTATTACTCCTCAATTAGTATATTATATTCTAATGCATTAACAAGGCATACCATCAATCCGTGTAATATCAATATATGTTATCATAATAAAAATTTTGTTCTACGTATTTGACAATTAATCACATCAACCTGTTTCTACGGAAATGCTCATAATTTAAAAATTCTTGGCAAGTTATACAGAAATATTTGGCACATTCCATAACAAATTTGCTGTGGTGTAGCAATGAAAAGTTTTAGGAAGTCATACCTCTCTAATTCGTACTGTTAAAAATGAGCTAACGATGGAAATTTTCCGAAACATTCAACTATTGAATGCCAAATATTATCAAAATATTGCAAAATAATACAGAATTCGAAGAACATGTCGCAAAATATTGTTTTCCCATTGCCTTTGGACCGTTTTAACTCCACAAGGTTACATTTTTTAATAAAAGTAAATTGGATTGACTCAATACCTATCTTGTCATCCCTAGAATTTGCTGTTAAAATTATGACATGGTTTTCTGAAACACCTCGTATAAGTATATGTGTCAGTTGCACTTGTTTTTATTGAAAAATTTATGAAGATATTATGTCCTACAAAATCAAACAGGAAACGTTCTTAAAATTGATGATATCCAAGAGCCTAAATTATCACATTATTACAATTATTTTAAGTAAAACACTCGCCCTGCTGTATTATAATATAAGATAAAGGAAAATTTGTATTTAAATAGCTTTTAATTTAATACTCAATGGATTTTGGATTTGACGATACCGTTGGATTGCTCTTAAAATTGTATTTAACTGAGGGGGTGCTGCAGAGTGGTGCCATTTGAAAGAAAAAACTTTTGCAAGAAACTAATTTCGATAGATCAGAATGCACATTAAATTTGTTGGTTAAAAGTCAAATTAGTATTTTCCATTATTTCTCATGTCATTATGAAAATTTAAAGTTAATAGCAACACTCTAGAGTAAAAAAATATTTGGCTCTAAAAAAATCAAGTCGACTTAAAAACTTACCAAAATAGTGCAAACCTATTCAGAATTTTCCCAGGATTCTAAAAATACAAAAATAAACAGATTAAACCGGAAATCCGAAAAAACTATTCAAATAAGGCAAAATACAGCATTTTAGGTGTATACTTCAAAACTAAGAGGTGATAGTAATATCGTTGACATCCGGTATATAACATATTTATAATTTATACCATGTTATAATACGTAACACGGAAACGTAACACAAAACAGGGAGACAATTAAAATAATAATTTGTCAATTGTCGCGGTAAAGATCACAGAGGAGTTATTTATAATTGATTGATTTAAAGTTTACATCAGTTGAGTTTGTTATGTAGTACTGGTGTATTATTATGCTTTTCACTATTATAGACTGGCGTAAGTGTAAAGTACTACTGGTAATAATAGTCAATTAAATACTGTGCTCATAAATCTGGATCATTTTAATCAGATTACAATAAGAAGATTAGATCTAACTTGATAGTTTATAAGAAATAGAAATATTCTATTACGACTATTACGAGGATACAATTGAAAATATAACAGGAACTTATAAGGAACACCGCCAGTTTAACCAATATTCAGTTGAGCTAGGTTCAATATTTTAAATCCAAAGGTGACATTAGTTCTAATAAGCTATGATGGAGAATAAATTTTATACTGAAGACAACTACGTTCGTTTAAGAGATGTATTAATGTGGTTCAGCTGAACTTACCTTAAAACAAATATATCTTTGGATTATCAACCTATATCGTTCCAATGCAGAAACTACGTCATCCAAATTGGACCACAGCTACCTCTTAAAAATGTCATATTTTTAATGATTATACAGATGTAGATATATAGTATACCACTTAGGTTAAATACCTCAAACGAAAAAGTTCTAAATATAGTTAACTAATTTCATGATCTCTCAAACAGTTAAGTTCAGAATAAATATGTATAACCCCAAAGTTCTGTGCAGACCATTAAAAGAGACAATTGTATCAATCGATTAAGCAAAATTCTGTACAAAAATCACAACGAAGTTAGCAGTGAAATGAAAGACTTTTTCTGACAAAATTTTATTCGCGATACCGCCAGCCATTCAAAGGAATTTTTTGAGAAGAAGACTTTCATTTTAGTTTAATGAATTCAAAAACAATGTTGATAGTATAAAAACAAATTGGCTCCATTCCGGGATGAAAATTAGAATTTTTTATCCAAAACCAACATTTTTACCAAAAATTCGCAACTAGAACTTCTTTCTTCGCTTAAGAAAAACTAAGGTTAACAGCATTGTCATTATAACAAAAAGCTGATCTTTTTGCAGAGATCTATTCCTTTGTAACAATTTTAGACAAGAATAATAACACTGTTCTTTCGAAACATAATCTCTTGAAGCTGACATACGGATAAATCGACAAAAGCAGTCCAAACATGGCAGTATCTGGGCCACGTCACATCTAACACCCATTTGATATCATCTCTAACAATTTTTCTGGCATACACATATTTCCAGTATAACTAAGTGAGCCTCAAAGTGGCTTGATTGTCTTTATATACCTAAGTACTACTTAGGTCCATAGTAACTATTATTGCAATAAAGTGGACGTAGGTATATGAGAGTGTATGAGAGTCTATATAAGAATCTGCACATCAATCTTTACTAAATATTTTGAACGGTTAATGATTTCACATGCACCTGTGGTATATCGAATTGCTGGATTGAATATTCTTATAATCAATCAAGTGAAAATGCCATTAGATCAGACGATAAAAATGAATTGTCATTATATTTGTCCTGATAAAAATATTAATTTATTGTTGCAAATTAAGATTATATCATGGATATTTCCCATGATTCATTTATCACTTTAACATCGTTGCTACCCAAATAAATAAAAATTTTATTTGGAACTGTTTATAACCTATTGATATAGTCAGGTTTCATTGAAACGAACTCAATTTTGATATTTCCATTTTTATTATATACATAGTATTTTATCGCTGTATCTAACTGTTTTTATCATTCAGGGTTAGTTTTCGAGACAGTCGACTGTACGGGTGAGTGCATAGCATGGGTTGTTAATATGTTAGTTTACGTAAATGCATGTGCACGCTATCTTCGATCTGACTTCTATACACAACATAGAGTCGGATTCCTTTAGTACTGTGTACCTATTGAATTCTTTCTCTCCCTTCGACACACCGCTACACACAATCAAATTTACACACATACGATTTATTTGGTATTTTCATTTGATCCAGTTAAAGTTTTTAGTTTCTTTACGTTCACGATTACATAATTTCACTTTCAATTATACGGAAACTAAGTACGTAAATTATTGAATAATTTTAATGCAGCACAAATACATTAATTAACATAATTTCGTGCAGTCAATGTTTTTACATTGTTTATGATTTTCTTACACGATACACATATAAGTCATGCATGACAGATCTTTCCCCTCTTTATAATTGTTTTCTGCAGTGTCCTGCGGCCTTATCAAAGCGATTTGTATAATAATTATAGTTCAGGTTAAGCAAAAATCCGTGGTGATATATTTCGTTATGGTATTTAGTACTATTAATTTTAACTGCAATACAATTCTATTTAATTGCATAAGATTCATTAAGGATGTCGTTTACTAAATTTCGTCAATTCCATCCCGTATTTTAAATGAAGGAATATTTTTCTGTGCGAATGTCACGTATTTATATTTACTCACAGTTCCCAAAACAATTAAATTATTGTGTAATATGTAAACCACCATTTAGGTAGTTTCCTTTCATCTAAGTTTAAACTAAACTAAAGACAGTGCTTATAATTAATCGTAAGGATAACCTACCTATTCCATACAAAAACGTAATTTATTTATCATCTTCCTTCCGAAATAGTGGACCAAGATGTCATGATGTTTTTTGCCGTTACTAATATAAAGGGATGTAATCAATCAGTTAAAAAACTTATGTCCACATATGGAATATAATCATTGTATTAAATCCTTTAAATTTCCTGAACTATCATTAATTACAATAATTTAGCTGAAGCTTGCTCTTAATTGATGGGTAAATGCTTTGAATAAGCTGCAGGTTACTTCTGTAGTGTCCGAGTTAAATTCACAAGCCACACGGATGAGAGTGAATAAGAAATACGTGAATTTAAGTCGGAATTGTCGCTCAGCTCGCGTATCCGGGCCGGGTCCGAACCCGGGGTCTTCGCGCGAGCCTTTCCGGTGTAGTCATGCATGCTTTACACAATATCTAATCAGTGTATGAGGCAAGGCATTTTATTCATAATTAAATACCTACTAATTCCTGGTAAGTATAGATAATTATCGTTTAATAATAAGAATATTTAAAATAAATAATTGATTTTGAAGGGTTGGAAGTTTATAAATTGCTTGTCTGTGCCATCTGTTCTGCTTTTGAATTAAATGTAAAATAGTATGAAAAAGTTTCATATTTGACGTTTTGAGTACAGTAGGTATTTACCTCTCAATTTACTATAAAAGTATAACTATATTCATGCGAACAGTATCAATAAAGATAATGATTCCCCAGATTACTAATTAGTAGATTATTAAACAATGTTTTGATCACTTTTGAAAATCATTTATTTAATCAATTTCTAAATTACCATTTTGATTTTTTTTTAAGTACGACCAATAGAAAAATTATTTGAAGGTAAAAAATGTTATTACATAAGTGTAGTGTGTGGTTGATTTTCAATTCGGTTTCTAATTCTAAGAGATTAAACGAGAAAATGTAAAATAATGAAGAGACATTTTCTGAAAATTTAAGATTGTAACCCTCAATTGTTCATGAATCATGCCCATTAACTCTCCTCTTATTCTTACAATAAATAATCTCAATAGTACCATGATTTGCAATAATTATGACATAGATCTTCAGCATTGAATTTTAGAAAGGAAAAAACATTATACGCGAACTACGGTTATCTCAACATAAGATAAGTTCGTGAATTATATTAGTAGACCACCTTTTCCAACGTCTCATTTAGTATGATAAGAACATTGCGATTGACGTTGAATGAACGAAATATTCTTTAGTCACTCAACAGGTTAAATCATCATTGAATCAGACACGACAAATGGCCCATCATAATTTAACAGTATTCTGTATTTTTTTTTGATGAAAGTTTAATTCCTTGGTTTTTTATTCAAACAATATATGGTCATTTTTGAAACGGCTTATTTTACATTATTTTTATTATTTAAACAATTAAATAAATAATTGAAAAGACAACACAACTAAATTTGAATTTTTCATCAACAACCGTCTTTTTTG
This sequence comes from Rhagium mordax, assembly GCA_963680705.1. NCBI lineage: Eukaryota > Metazoa > Arthropoda > Insecta > Coleoptera > Cerambycidae > Rhagium > Rhagium mordax. The sequence goes on from OY796656.1 coordinate 110,379,552, forward strand.
TGTATATTCTAAAAAACGGCCAAAGCCATAACATTTTATTTTTTAACTGGGGAATATATATTGGCCCACGAAACGCTCTTTTCAACATATAAAATATGGAGGTACTACTTCCGGTTTTACCGGAAGTGACTTCATTGTCATATTTTTAAATAGCACCCTATACATTTTTTTCGAAATCTCTACTAAGCGTAAAATTTCCTTTAAGATGATGTATCACAAGCCAATATTTTCCCACCAATAACCTCCTAACAACTTAATTCTTCCCGAGGTAAGGCAAGTTGCTGTTAAATTATCAGTTGTGCCATGGAAAGAGATTTTATTGTTATAACATCATAAAACAAAACAAACTGCAAAAAACTGTGAAACTAATGTTAAATGTCGATTTGTTGACATTTGTGTTTGTTTTTGTTCTGCACGGCACAATTGATAATTTACTAGCAATTTGTCTTACCTCGAGAAGAACTAAGTTGTTAGGGGGTTATTGGTGGGAAGATATTGACTTGTGATACATCATCGGAAAGGAAATTTTACGCTTAGTAGAGATTTCGAAAAAAATGTATAGGGTGCTATTTACAAAAATGACAATGAAGTCACTTCCGGTAAAACCGGAAGTAGTACCTCCATATTTTATATGCTGAAAAGGGCGTTTCATGGGCCAATATTTATCCCCCAATTAAAAAAAAATAATAATTAAATTTTCACTGAGTTATCGCTTTGGCCGTTTTTTAGAAGACAGCCTGTATATCATTTTACAGGCCGTATCTCTTAAGTATTCACGACAAATTTTTTTCTGAAGTCTTCATTTATTGATTGCCTATCGATCTCAAAAAGAATGTCAAGCTAAATTTTCGTTTTTTGCCACTAACTTTTTAAAAATTTTCAAATTCCTTTGGAAATTTTTGAAAAATTTGAGGCAAAAATCGAAAATCTACTTCAACAGATAGACAGGCAATTAAAAAGCGAAGATTAAAAAAAAAACTTTCTGATTGCTTGAGTATTAAGACCTGCAAACTGATTTGAAAAAAAAAGTTAGTTTTATTGTAACAATGAAAATTAATTATTTATGACAAAATCAGTACTTATCAGACATTGATGAAAAAATTCATTCAAAAAAAAAATCAACCAACAAACCAATTGAGGAGAAGCTGCTCCTGCTCTAAAAAGTTTGCAAACTATAAACGCTCTGATTTATATTTTGAATTTTTCAAGTGAGTAAACGGTACTAAAAACAACTGATGGACGACTTACTGCACAATACATTTCTGTAGCATTTTTTATCTGAGTTTTTAACATAAAAATCTGTTATTTATAAATATTAAACACAATGCTTTAATCTGAATTTTCAAAACATCTTGATTTATTTGACTGAAATATTGTATATTAAAAATATAGATACCTACATATAATAATATTTATTTATCTAAATTTTATCGTTCAAGATATAATTTATACTTATATGTATTTTTATTCTACATCATACTTTTTAATAGACCAACTCAAGCATGTAATTAGATAAAATGTGGATTACAATCAGTGCCTTGAGATAAGTAAGATATAATCTTATTTGGCTACTGTCCATATCCACAAAACTTTTTGATTGCCTTTTTGTGCATTGACATTGATTAAAATATTATTTATAACACTTAGGTACAATAAAACATTATTCCATATTGTAGATACTAAGCGGTTCCCTATTTTTATCCTAAAACAACTGAAATATGGAAATATGTATGATGGTCACACACCGCACACAATTATTTATAAAGTTTGTAGTGATTTTAATTTCAAATCGTTTTTTTACAATCAATATTTATTTATTTTTATGGAGAGGGGGACTAATCTAGGATTAAACAGTATAAAACATGAAACTGTAGAATGTAAATAATTTTATCTACTTCAGTAAAATTTCGATTGTTCAAATTTGTTATTATATTTTAGACTATCGATTATTTATATATCCTTACCAAAGAGAAAACGAACTTTTTTTTCTAAAAAATAATTGCCTCATGCATTTGATGTTTTGTGTACTGTATTTGCTGACCGTTGCTCCAAGACAGTCTTCGGGCCAGCCTTGCGCGTTGCGTTACCTCTTGCTGACTGGCGGTCGCGTGTGCCGCAGACAAGGCGGCTGCAAGAGTGACACGCGAGAGCGGACGCGGCCCTCATTGCAGGAGCCCCCGGTGCCACCGGCGCCCCTCACCGCGCTCTCCTGGACCTGGCCCACGGACTCGCAGCCCTGACGGTGGGTGTTCTTCATTTCATCTCTACTAGTCACTCTCTGTACCACCGTCATACATCATCACTATGTACTTTTGCCCAATATATTTATAATTGTATAGGATTTTTCACTTCTGCCTCCTACCATAGAGAAACATAACTCAAGGATCTATAGCATCTTTCAATTGATACATAAACATAACATAATACATACAAAATGTTCCTAAAAATGGAACTTTGAAAACCCGTACAGAATAGCTAAAAATTCACCTATGCAGATAATTTTAAAATGTCGACCATAATCCGATGTTCTCCTGTTCATTGTAAGATATATACTTACATTACAGATTTACTACTATCATTGATTGAATTACAGTAATTCAATTAAGTGTTAAAAAAAATTCCACTTTGGAGAACATCCCGTATTTAAATCACTTTATTACCTGTATCAATTCAATTGTTTATTGGAGAAACAATTGCGACCTAAATCAGCTAAGGTGAGCTAATTCCGCCTTGATGAAAGAATGGCGAACCAGTGCAAATCCTGCAGTGATTCCCAAAAATGCGTAAAATTTCAAAAATACATTACGTTACTTCTGTTAGGATAGTTTTAACACTTAATTGATCTGTTAAAGCGTCAATGGTTGTGGGATTTCAATATTGCTCTGTTGAGTGCTGAAAAGACAATTTTTGTTTTCACAAATATACGAGTTACACCCCGACCACCCCTCTTCTAACAGTTCAAAACCCAAAGTAGGTAGGTATTTGTACAAATAGAAATCGGTTATGTAAAGACAATCACCTAGTTCAATTTCCAGTGGAGGAAATGTTAGAGTACCAGCATTTAGACAAACCCTCACTAGTTTATCTCCTTGGCAATACTCGGAATAATACGCAGATATAAAAATAATAATGTGTGGTATTATTCCTCACTTTAATTCATTACTGACAGATCCACTTATCTCCTCATAACAATTACCAAGAGTATAAAATTAAGGCAACAAAGATTTTGTGTTACACTTTCTCTGTGGTAGGCTACTTACTATATGTTTAAGTAGGTGCGTTTTGTAAACTCTCCTTTTTTATATATTTTTTGTTCTATGTAAAATTTAAACTTGTAAATAACAACCTTGTATTATTGCTTTCTAACTAACCACCTCTATCACAATATAATAACAAAGAGGAAGAACTAAACATATCATTTGTATTAAAGTTTATTCTTCCAGGGTTTGACTTGAGTATGTATGGCGTTCTTAAATAAATGTGAAAAAAGTATCAGGCATGAATGTCAGAAGTTACTAAAAAGAAATGGATGATGAATATAATGAATATTGTGATAAATTTTAATAATGATAGTGTGAGTAAATTTGACCACAGTTCATGAATGAGTTTTAGTAGGGTCAATCTATACCGATTCAAGTACTTAGTAGGTACTTTTAAAAATTGTTCACTATGGAAAAGAATTAATCACCTCTATAATAATCATGTTAGGCTCCGTAAAGTGGAACAGTAAAGCATCTATCTGTTTGAGAGATTTGGTCTGATCATATGGGGGATTGGAAGAATGTGAGAAGGTTATAAATGTACACAAGTTAGCTGATTAAACCTATGAAAAACGTTTGGACTGAATTTAGAGGTGGCATGTGAAATAGTTCCAAAATAAACTATTCCTTTTGTAAATCCACACAGTACTATTTAAAAATATCGCTAAAAAAATAACTCGCAGCATTTACTAACCATAGGGGTGATTGATTTCATCAAATTTACCTCTCTAGGCCCTAGACTCTGCTTTTAGATTTGAGGGTTGTATATTTCATTTTTGTAAACAAGAATTACTCATCAAGTACACATCAAGTAAAGAAGGAAAGTAAAAAATGATGCCTTTGATATTCCCTCCAACATATTTCATATACGTTCTTCATGCAACTTACGGTTTTCTTGTAAACCAAGAAGAAAAATTTACATTGGTATGTGAACTTTTGGAACTGGCGCAAAGTGGTGTAAAAATAGGCGTCAAAAATCACCACCACGCCAATTTTTTATAAAAATTAATAAATTGGTTGTACATACACTAAAGGATATGGGTAGGCTGAATTTAGTTTTGCTGCCTAAGTTGTGTTATTCAAAATAGCAGCATCAACATTTCAGTCATAATAAGGAAAAAAGGTGATTTTCAATAAAAGATTGTCTAAGTTAGGAATTCAGTAAAAATTATGTCCAATTTGTACTAAACGTGTTTGAATGTATACTTTCATACATAAGTAATTTTATTACAGATATTGTCTAAATTTAAATTAGTAAATCCATGGTGCCCAATGTAGCCAAAGGATCAAAAATCACTCTGAGACCTAGTTTTTGTGCTATTGACTTAATTATTATTTTTTTTAATACTTGAAAAAAGTCCGTATATATGTTTTTGAAATCTCTCAATTCTAATCTAATGGTAAATTGACGATTTTGACAGTTGACAGCTGCCATCTAGCTGTCAAGTTAACAATAATTAAAAAACTTGAAATAATCTATAATAATGATCTTTAAAAATTATGTTATATTTTTCTGATTGCTGTATTTAAATCCAACGTCAGATTAAGAATTTTACAGTTGACAGCTGCCAAAATCGTTGATCTGACTTAAAATTAGAATTCAATGACTCAAAACCATAAAGTTATAAAATTATTTTAAGTTTCTAATAATTTATGGTAATTTGACACTGTTTTGACAGCTGTCAACTGTAAAAATTCTTAATTTGACGTCAGATTTAGATTTAAATACAGCAACCAGAAAAATATATAATCATATACGTATATACGGACTCCTTTCCAAGTAATAAAACAAATTAAGGCAATAGCACAGAAAATCTTCGAATTAAAATATCTGAATTAATTCATGATCCCAATCTAAATAAAAATTTCTACACAACTCAATTTTTGGGCGAAGCATGTTTTTAACATTTTAAACGAAAAATCAAAAGACCCCATAGATACCACTGGACCTTTAAATGCTACAAGAGGTCAAAAGGAAAAAAAGACAGTTTTTTGCAAATATTAGCTTTCTGACAAAAATCAGAATTATAGTTCAAAAAGTTTACCGTAAAGCAAAGCGTTTTTTCGTAAAGTTATACTTCACAAGAAAAATGGCTGATAAAAAAACTATGTGTAAATATCAAAATTTCTGTATCATCGTCACTGTCCTGGATTGCTAAGTTAATTTCTTCAATGTTCATGACTTCTTCTAAAAAAATCATAGGATTTACTTCTTCTATCATGTTGTTTTGAGCTAAAATTTGTATCGTATTGTACTCCTCGAGTGTAATTTTAATAATGAGAATGCCAGTATTGACCTGTAGTGTTTGTTTTACATTCATGTAAACAGCACAGCTTCAAACTTTCTACACAACATAGAAATAAATCAACTTTAATTTTAACTAGAAATAGCTTTTAAGCGATTTGATAAGAATAATGGAATGATTATTTTAACCCTTGATACAAAAAAGCAAGGAGGTTATTGAACCCCTATGAAAAAAGAGCAAGGAGATGAGTTTGCCTCATATGTTTGTATGTCTGTCTGTGTATGACTTGCTAACTTGTCAACGGAATGTCAGATTTTGATATGGATTTTTTTTTAATAGAATATTCTATTGGGACAGTTTTTAGCTACCACAACGCTAGCCCTTCAAGGTGTTGTGCAATAAATATTCACGTGGAATTATAGTGGAGTCCAAAAGCCGACAAAATTCTACAGCAACGAAACCTACTTTCCCCCCATTTTCGAGGGTGCTGAAAACGAAAAACCCGTGTTTGGAAGAGAGTTGCTGGAAAAATCATTAGGGTTTGATAGAAAGGGAAGGATAACGGCAATAGAAGGCCTTTAGCTCTGGGGGCTGTTACAGCCCTTCCGGGGGGGTTGAATAATGATTTTTCTTTTCTTTTTCTCCTGATGGGTTGTAACAACCTCCAGCGACAGGCCTTCCACTGCCATTGCCCTTCACTTGTTATCCAATCCCAATTATGTTTCCAGCTAATTCCCTCCAACCCCGCGCTGTCGAGCATTCTTAGTAGAGAAATCTTAGGAGGGTGATTTTTGCCTATTTGATGGAGTAGGAAGGGTCAGAGGCTGATGAAACTAATTTTTTCTTGTTCAGCATCCTCAAAAGCGGGAGTATAGAGATTGCAAAAAAAAGAAGAACAGTTTTTGGCTATTTGAGGGGGTTGCGGTCGCTAAAAACTTCATCCACTATGTTTTTCGTTTTCCGTACCCTCAAAAAGGTTTCGTTGCTGTAGAATTTTGTCGGCTACTCTTCCGACTCTTTGACTCCACTATTAGAAGATTTATTAAATGTTTTATACAGTGCGTTCATAATGAAAGGAATAAATTTAATTTAATCTGAACGACTTGGTTTTGTCTAAAGCACTCAGACCCGTCAATTTTCAATTTTGATTTGGCACATTTTGAATTAAACGGCAAGTCAACGTCAGTTCCGGTTTTTCCGGAAATGACATCAACTTTTTTATTTTCAATAAACACTATATTTTTGTACGGATTTGTATAGACGACAAAAGGACGTTTGCAAATATATAGTAAACACATTTTTATTATCAATGCATTTTTTATTATTTTTTTATAAATTACAAAAACCGTGAGATACTAATTTAGTGCACTAACTTTCTAATAAATGTTTGTAAGTTAATAGATGTTCAATGTGGGTACCACATATACCTACTTTAATACATGTTTTAATTATTTCTCGTTGGACATTGTGAATCATTTTTGGTGAGGTTAGGCGAGTTTCCTGACATATTCTTTAGTTACGTTTTTTGTAAATAATAAAAAATGCATTCATAGTATAACATTTGGAAACGTCCTTTTGTCGTCTATACAAATCCATACAAAAATATAGTGTTATATTTAAAATAAAAACTTCCTCAACTCAAAATGTGCCAAATCAAAAATGGAAAATCGACGTGTCTGAGTGTTTTTGGCAAAACCACGTTGTGCAGATTATCAGTTGAACGATAATTCTAAATTAAATATATCGTCCCTTATTATATTTTTTTATTGTTTACTTGATTTATTTTATTTTATTTTATTATTTTTTTGTTTTATTTTCAGTTCCGGCAACCAAGCAAACCTAAGTAATGTAAAGGAGAAACAAGGAACAAACGCATCTTCTGAAACAGATAACTCATTATAAGTGTATATATTGAACATTCAAATACATGTATTATTTTATATATATATATTAATAAATTAATGTGTACATAAATTCACTTTTATTACACACATTAGGAGATTAGATGATTAATTTGTTTTAAATAAATTTTATAAAAAATGAAACAAATTTGTTATTTTTTGAATAACTTTATTTGCATCATTTAATTATTCATTGTTGTTAATATTATTGTAATATGTACATTTATATTTTAGGTATTTTTTCAAACTTTAGTAATGTTGCCATGTACAGGATATTTATATTAACTTTTTATCATTGAGTAAAAATAATATTTTACTCAATGCTTTTTATTCAACTTGGCAATCATTTCATTTTAATTTGATATGAGAAATAGGTATTTTTGTACCATGTACCACAATAATTAATAATTATTGACGTAAATACAGTAGTGTCCAATTGCACCAAATTATATAGTGCCTATACACGATATATATAGTTATTGTTGGTACATTTTCCATCAGATGACAGTAGTTGACAGCGAGGCTTATGTTACAGGAGTATGCTAAACTGCGTAAATGCACTTGAACAACATCTGCCAGTTACAGAACAAGCAGGACTAGTGGTTGCAGAGGAGAAAACACAACAAGATTCATGTAAGACTAATAGATTATGTAGTTGCTTCCTTCCCATCACGATGTTATCATGCACTCCCTGAATACAGCATGAATCCTTGTTTAAAGTTGTGATTATGTCGTTGTTTTTCAAAATTATTTAAACATTTTTTATCGATAATATGATATTTATATCAAACAAGAAAGAGATATTTTATTCAATTAATAATATGATATCATAATTTTATTTTTAACCTTTTATGCAGGGTGTCCGGAAATGATGTAAAAACTCGGGAGGTGATTCTACTCGAAAAACTAATGCCATAAGTGTCTATGGCATTTTTCCAAAAGCTTAAAATAACATAGTTACATATCCTAAAAATTCATTTTTTTAACTATTTTTTTTTAATAACCTCTTTGCTGGAGTGGTTATACCGATTCTCTTAAAATTTGGCATACTTATTATTATTCAATGCATTAGTCAATAAAAGCAAATTTTTAAAGGTATTTTTCTCTAAAACGGTTCATTTTATCGTGGTGCAACAGGAGGCCCTTCTAAGTTGGTAATATGTTGGAAGTAAAAAATCACTTCAGAACGTTATTATTAACAACTATTCTTTATAATTACATGTTATAAAACATTGAATTATATTACGGAATTCATAGTGTCCAACGTAACACACATTAAAATAAAATTTAAAAAATTCAACTGTATAAAATTCATTACACTAGTTTTAATTTGACATTGACATCGACGTCAAAAAATTAACATAACCTAGTCTTCAATTTGACTTTGGTATGGACGTCAAAAGTGACGTCAAAAGTGACGTCAAAAATGATTTAGTAAAAACAAATATCATTCATTTTTAGATTATGCCTATTCCTTCGTGTCTTTTTACAATTTTCTTGGGGATATTGTTTTTTTGATTGGTAAAAGTAATGAATGAATTTTGTGGTGAGTTTAAATATATTTAATTTTCAATATTGTTATTGTATAAAATCTAAATAAAGTCATTTATAATGATACTTATCAGGAGGCAAAGGAAGAAAATTGTAAAAAAAAAATTTAATGCTCTTTAACTGAGTGCCATCAAAATTTGGAAAACATTTCTTGGGTCTTTACCCACAGATCAAAGCCTTTGGCATTGGAGGATTCTACGTCGAATTTGGAGCAAGTAATGAGCATTAGTGATTAGTATGGCAAGTTTGAAGACAATCGGTATACTAGCAAAAAAGTTATTAGAAAAAATTGATTAAAAAAACAAATGTTGAGGCCCTTCCTACAGGCCTTCGTTATTTTTTTTTCAGAAAAATGTCTTAGAAACGCGTGGCATTAATTTTTCAAGTAGAATCACCCTCCGAGTTTTTTTACGCATAATTTCCGGACATCCTGTATATTCTAGTATACCAGTGGTAAATATGATTATGTACAATTGTATCTTCTTTTTTTTATCGAAATGTCCAAAAACCGTATACCTAATGTATGCTAAAAGTGTATTTGTGGTAGTAGTAAAGTGTCTGCTTCGAAAACATCTGAAGAGAATTTTTTACTTATAGAATACGCCGTTTTATGTTGTTTCTTCTTGCCGAAAATATGACTACAAAAGGTGTAAATTTTAAAATTTTGCCTCTGAATATTTCAGAAACTTTTGTAAAGTTGTGGGTACCGTAGGAGTTATTGATGGTTGACCCATCCTCACTTTGTCCGCCATCTCAGCTATCTCATCAAATTTGTCATTGAGATACTTTTTATATAAGTTTTCCTCAACACTATGTTCACTAGTATGATAGATTTAAAATGCTTAATTGATGGCTAATTAAAAGTCTCAAATAATTCATGATTTGTTGTAAATGTAAATTATTTTATTTACCAGTAAAAGGTAGAAAATACTTAAGATACGAATAGGATTATTTTTGTAATATCCAATATCCACTAATTATTTTACTGAAATGGTATTCAGGTTTATTTCTAAAATGTGCTCAAATTCTCCTTATCCATTACCAAATACTTCATCGTCATTAATCCACGTCAATATGTAATATTGTGAAAAAAAATTTCATAAACTCGATGATGGATGTTAAAAGGAGTGCGACGATTTTTAATGAAAAACAACAAAGCAAAAATCTAAGTCTACTTTCAACAACTTATTATAAAATGAATTGTAGAAGAGTTTCCCTTACACGTTGAATGTTTTGAATGATTAACGTTTCAATCATCTGAACGTCTTTTACTGAAGAGAAATACTAGAATCGTAGAATCTATAGCAAACAAAAAACGAACTTAAACGAAGTTGCTTACATTGAAGTTATAGGTCATGTTGCAAAGACTCAAACGTGGTGTATTTGCCAACTTTTGATAGCAACAAGAATTTCACAAGCAGGGATCCGTGTTATTGTCTAATTATATAACTTTCAGTCATATAAAATTCAGGTTTTTTATGAACTAAGTGAGGATTACCCTGATTAAAGAATACATTTTTCTGAATAAAAGTAAAAAGTGCAAGAACTTACCTCATTTTCTGAAAAATATTTCTGTCGGCTGGAAACTTGTCTGGTGATTGAATGCAGTACAAAGCCAGCAAAATCTCCAAATTTCACTTACCTGACTTTTTTTAAACCAAATTCACACTTTATCTAATTGAGGTAACGGAAGTGTCGATCTATCCCTACGCATGTGTTTCAAATATTAGTGCAGAAATCGAAAATAAATTCTAAAACATAGAAATAAACAATACCATGTATTTCTCGTTAAAATCCCAATTTGTTTATCATTACTATCATATGTCGTTGATTATTAGGAACAAAAGAGTGTTACATATAAGGAATCGTGTCATTTTTATGTTAATATTATTTGAAAAAAATCAACGTATGTATTCATTTTTCATACACGTAAACAATACATAAAAGTACTTTGAGTTCATGTATGAAAAAGGGTATATTGCAGTAAGAAATTTTCAACCAGTACACTGCAATTCAATGATTATGGTAAATATATCTAAACCAACTAGGTATTTTAAATCTTTTGGTTAAACATTAATTATTCAAAAAACGCATGACGTTAGTTCTTTTATTTAACCACAGGCACAACGTAATACCCAGCCAATAGTTTCGTTGCAAAATGGTTCCTCCTCTCTTAATTCTATTATGTCTCCTCCACAATCAAATTACTGATAGTATTGATGTATTGCCGCACTTGGTAATAAGTGGTAAAGTGTTCTTTCATGCAAGGGAAGATGTTAGTGATTATTCAAAAACCAGTACACTGATTTTAGGAAACCTCCTTTTTCCCTGATTATTTCTGCTAAAAAAAAAAATTATACAAATTTTTCTCTCTAATTTCCCGTCGCAATTAATTTAATCCGGAATGTCCTCTACCAATTCTGATACCCCAGAATAATCCATCCTAAACTATAATTCCTCTTTTGTTAACACCTTTCTGCACCTTCTAAGTTTGTACACATTTTTGCTAACGATAGATAGTATTCTCTACGCAAGCTCCTTCTTTGGGAGGCCAAACACTACATCGCTTAATGTAGTCATATCAATTAGTTCAGTCTATCTAAAATTTTAATAGGGTTGGAGTACTGTCATTGGCCTCATTTCGTCTAAAATCAAATATATTTCATAAAGAATGGAACCAAATATATTAATTATTATCTAACAAGTGATAATGATCTTTGCTGGGTTTTATTCTCTGTGAAAAGCTTCAGTTACAGATTCAGCTAAATCACTTCCAATAAAATGGTTAAGAAATCCATCAGAGACCATGTTGAACGGATGATAAAAATTAATAAATTCTACGATTGTCTAATTTAAAGTTAAATAAAACAGCGTACTCTTTACGGATTCAGCAATATGAAGGTATTTTTCAAATGCATTCAGTAAAAAGAACTAAGTACATAAAAATGATTTTGAAAAACAACAAATGTATCACAATTTTGATCTTTTATGTGTGTTGTGTATGTACTATTTGGTTATTTAAATAAATATTAAGTAGGTATGTAATAATCATGTACAAGTTTGACTTTACTCAATTATTTGTGTTTAATTTGAATTTTTTTAAAATAGTAATTTTAAAGGTTATTTAATTTAATATTTTATACATAAATTTTTGGTAGTGTAAATATTTACAGGGATGGTATTTAGTTTTATTTGGCATCTATTGGTTTAGTTGAAAGATACTTTCTAAATAAAAACAATATAAAAGTATTAATAGACAGCAGTTCCTGTAAATATTTAATATCGCAGGTCGTTAATTGCAGTAACAAATAAAATATTATTTTCTGGCTTCTAATAATATATTGACGTGCTATTTGAAATAATTTTAAAGTTTTGGGTTTTATTTTAAAGGCATGAGATTGACATAGTATTTGGTATTTTTTTCACTGCATGAATGTCTGTTTCACTTTGTCCTTCATGTCTCCCAAATCCCCAGTAAATAATTTATAATAATATTGAAATTTTAATAGACTATTTCGATTAGTTCCAAATCCGTTTGAGAGACGAATGTATAAAACAACATATAACCCTAGAAGACATTCAGCTTACGCCACAGTACCAGGTATACAAAATTTACAAAATAAAGAGGACAATAAGTAAGCACAATTAGACACAAAACACAATGTACAAAATGCACTCAATGCCACTAAATAAATAACTAACAAAGGTTTTAACTAGTAGCACTAGCGAATACAACACAATGCACTATTCACAATGATTATAAAATCCTCATGAAGGATCATTTCGCATCATAATCCCATTGAAGTTGATTATTATTTTTACATTCACATAAGCCATCCTTTATGATTAGGAAAAAGAAATAGGTATGTCACAATTTCATAAAAATGATACATATTATCATTTTGTGACAATTCATATGTAGGTATTGAAAAACACAAAAATACCTACATACTTTCATGTTTGTGATATTATGACATGTTTCTTTTCAGAATAATAAACGATTGTTTGAATAAATTTTAAATTGAGTGAGGTACGGAATGCAAGCTTGGTAGCAAATATGATGGAATTTTCTTCGTAGCTTGGTAGCAAATATGATGGAATTTTCTTCGTAGAAATCAGCATGTCTGAAAAAAAATTAATATGGGCCACAAATAAGTAAAATTAATGTAAAACCAGCGATATATGGAACTACAAAGATAATGAACGTAATATCTTTGATGTAGCCGCAAAATTGTTGGATATACCTAGATGGCGACAAAACAGTTTTACTAGTAGCGACACGAGTATTGCACAGACGAACTATATGATAATAATTGTTCATATATAGGATCACATTGAACGATGGTAGATTGGAAAACTGTAGCTGGACTACCGACATGTGCATCTAACCACATTAATTATTCTACTAAACTATAGATGTCGCGCCGCTAAAAATAAAAATAGTAAAATATCTGTAACGTAAGAAAAGTTGCTCTAAATATTGGAACAAAAATAAAATGAATTGAACTAAAATTCTAGCTACAATTTTTAAATTATGGGGCATACCTACCCAATATTTTTTTCATTTTATTAATATATACATGTCTTATAGTTATAGTTTAAAGCAGTTTGCGAAAAATTGCCGATATTTCGTTACCTATTCGTGTCATGTTTTAACTACTATAATATATGAGCACAGTCGTGATATCTCAATGCTAATAAATGCTATGTGTTATTAAGCAATTAATAAAATATGTAAAATAAAAAATAATACAGCGCGCCGCCCGACTACGAACACGGGACGGGAAATGAACTGGCACTGGCAGCCGAACTCGATCGAGTGTCCTCGTTATGGGTGATAATCGTATATCGGATTGAACCGATTGCACGCACAACGGTACAAAGGACGAGAGGCTCGATCGAGGTGCGTTTGCCAACTAATTACTAATTTCGAAGTACCATGTTCGTAGTCGCCTGGCGTGCACTGTACTTATGGCTCTCTAACTTCTCTATAATTTCTACGAGTTTTGGTGTTGCTGTGATTTTACCCTTTTGGGCTTTTTGTGTTAAAATATTAGTTTACATATTAATCTTTTACTGTGATAGAGACACTAGTCGCCCCATCTCCTTATACACAATCTTCACCGATTCAAAAAAGACTGGCTAACATTACTTATCGGCATTAATTTCTTGAAATTCAACTCTAATTCTCTCCTTTATATCTTCAGCTGTAATTGGGGAAGTATTATATTGTCAATTTCTTGTACATAACCTTACATAAAATAATCAAACTTTGTTAGGTCTGGGGTCTGATGACCTAGGTGGCCAATGAATTCGCTAACCACTACCAATCCACTTATCTGCATATTTTTTATTTAAATATAGGTACTCGCATGTAGTAAGATTGAAAATATAAGAAACAATTCGGCACCTTTGAATTTTTATGTGGTTTTCGCCAACTATAAAAATATATTATGGTCGACTTCAGATTTGTAAGACACATAAAAAACCAGCGGCTTGTTTGATGCCCATAAAAACTTCAAACAAGCCGGCTCTTTTTATGTGCTGTATATATATGACACAGACTTTACAAATATTCCGACAAGGGCAGGCGGCATGCGATTGTAATGAATTGTTACTTACCTATATCCTTGCATTTGACTATACTCAGAATTTCTAGAAATTACCTACGTGATGTTTTCATTAACATATACAATTTTACTGGAAACGGTTGATTTTAGATATAGGTTAATAAAAATTATAGAGCGATAAAGATGCTATCCAAATATGTAAAAATATACGGGGCGGGGAGTTCCAATTAAAAAAATTAAGTTATGATCGATATCATATTTACATCATTGCAATAAACACCCTGTACTAATAATTGCAACTTTATTATAGGTATCTAATAGAAGCTGGTACATTTACAAAAAAAAGTTGTTTAATGTGGGGACATATCTATTGCAAATTTTATTAGTGAGGTCATCAAGTAACATTTTGTTTGAAAAACAGATGAATAATTCGACAACGTCGCAATGAAATTTCAAACAGTAGATATACTCGAAAAAGGCAATTAAAAAGAAAATAAGAAAGTGTACAAATATATACCCAGGGTGTCCCGGCCGTTTAAAGAAATATAAATTTGATATGTCACTCGAATATCAAACACCCTATATGATTGGAAATTATTTTACAATATTATGGTCTTCTTGTTCTCCTACAATTTCTGTTTAAAAATTTTTTCGATATAGATAATAAATACCTATTAAACGAGATATAAACCGAGGTGATCTTGTTGACACACCCTGTATAATATCCTGTATCAATAGGGTTATTTCATGTTAAAGAAAAACTTAAAAATACCTATCAATTTGGATAGTAGAATATGCAAGAATAATGTATTGGTAAATACCATGTCTTTATTATTTGTTAATTATTCATAAATCAATAAAAAGTATCGTCAATAATTTCAAATTTTATTAACTTCTGACGTCACGGTTTAGAACTAAATCTAGGAAGATTTGTTTTTGTTAAGAGTCCAGTAGCATTTGACAGTTTGCTTTAGTTTGTGTTAGTTCATCGTTTTTTACTATTATGGAGCCTAATTTCGTTAAAGCTAGCAGTGAAAATTTACCTGAAGTGAACTACGTTATGATTCAGGAATTCTTTGCGAAAAATATGGACTATTTCAGTGTCGAGTTTAAGAGCGTGAAAATGTGAGGTTAGTTTTCTTGAGATATTTCATCTACGCTATACTGCGCATGCGTAAACATTTACGTCACGACTGTTGGCGGGAACTTAATATTTTCAAATTACAAACCGAGTTTAATAATACGTAGGCGCAAAAAAGATACTTTTTTTTCCAAATATACAGTATTTTTAAGTGTTCCTGATTGTACATTTAACATAAATATAAATTGTGAAATAACCCCATTACATATTTCAATGTACTTTTTCAGAAAATATCAACATTAATATTTAATCGAACGAAAATAATATTGATTTGATTTCATGTCAGACAACCCAACATTTTTATGTTCTTTAATCAGAAAATATTATTTGTGGTGAGGTAAATTTTTTTCCGCAAGTTTGCTTTGCGCATTGCCTATAAAACGTATTATCAGTGACTAAATTAGATTAAGATAACGTAACATAAGGTAAGATGAAGTAAACTACATATTTCTATTTTCTAGTGCACAAAAAACCTCAAAAGCTTTGCCGTTTACGCATTGACGGGAGAGCGGGACATACTTTATTTTTCTACAGCTATTAAATAATAAATATAAATAATATAATGTATTACTTAATACCATAGAACATCATTATTCTCATGTAAAATTTGTTCTGGCATGATTAAAAAATAAAAATTAACGGAAACACTACTGTTTCAATTATACCAGCATTATATTTTCAAATTATTTTAAATTAGTTACCCGACTCACTCCTACCGAAGCAGCTTTACGACGGAGCGGTTTAATTTATGTCCGATTTTTATGGCCTTTTTTATATAGAGACAATTCAGACAATTTAACGTCACATCTATGTTCATTATGCCATATTATGGCTTATTGCAGTGCTATTTTCAAATCGTCAAATCTACTTAGGTTTCTGTATAGTTCAGTAGCAAACCAATCATAACCAATGTCATGTACTAAATTTCCTTTAGTACAGTAATGCGCCCAAAGGTACCATCACTTCCTTGATATAAATTTTGCTTGTATATTTGGTTGCCTAACTTGAAATGTTGCTTCAACACTTTTCGTACGGTTAACCGTCTTTATAGTTCCATATGTCACTGGTAAAACTGATTCTGTTTGTATTTTTAACCTAGCTATTAGGCAACCCGACATACATACAACAATACAGCATTAACCATTAATCCGATCTACTTGTATAGTATTATACGCCCCGCCCTGTTATGAGACTGATTTTTTGGTTAAAGAATACATTTTTATTTTTTACGATGTTTGTTGTTTTATTTATCAATGATACCCATCATAGTGCTTTCATATATTAATCACTATAGTAAAGAACTAACTTATTTTTTATCGCTGTAGAAATTCTTCATGCTTAAACCAAACTTGATATGGTAGGTACATTATCAAACTGTATCCCATCACATTGGCTACAAGTTAAACATTTATTTATTTATGTATATATTGTATAAATTTTATTATTTTTTTTAATGTTTAATACTTTCGACCACATATGTGTTTTAAGCGTCAAAAACAACTATTATAAAAATCAATGGGTCATCATGACGATCCTTAATTGTATCTGATTGATAGTTTTTATATATTCATGAGTTTACTAAAATTATACATCTAAGTAATTAATTAGTGCATTTACACAAAATACCATACTAAGTATTGTAAAAGGAACCATAAAATTTCCCTTAGCCAATCACTTTCCCACAATAATATCCAATTTTGTTTCTATAGATTATGTTGCATGAAAAAGGTACAGTATAGGCATGTTCTACCTATATTGAGTAGTAAAGTGTTAAAATTGGATTAATTAGGAATAATTAATAAGGATAGGCCTTCCAACGTGTGGATCAATGACTTTATTATGCTATGTAATTATTGTTGTGAAGATATCTGAAATTTTACAATTTATTTTGATACTACCAGCTCATATGCTTAGGACAGATTTATGCATTGAAATTATTTACACATTTGGCAAAAATCATAAACAGTAGTAGCACACTTATAAATAATGCATATTGGATCGTTTTTAAAGAATAATAATTAAATTAAGTAGTTCAGATTTGTTAAGGATTTAATTAATCAATATCAATATTTTATGTACCAATAATAAATAAAAGTTTCGAAAAGTTTATGTTGACTACTCTTACAAATTAGCAAACAATAGGCTTTAGTCGTTGAATGAAAGATATGATTATCTCATTCAGCTAATTTTGGGCGAATTTCCTTAATTTAAAATTTTTTAGCTCGTAATAGTATGAATTATATTTCAATCTCCTCATTGAAATTTCATGCAAACTAGCATTCCTAGTAGAAAGACTTCGTACAGTTTCCGAAGTTTGAATGCCAACTCACTTAGTTACAAATAATAAAGATCCAAATAGCTGGATAGAACATCCTCTTTTTTCGAAAAAAAAACACCGTATAAAGAGGAACTCAGCGCTGCTTCCTCGAGCTTTTAAACGGTTAAAAGCCTAGAAAAATGAAAATGAAAAATTTTAATTAAAAATATCTTATTGCAAACAACTTGTTCTATTCCTACAATCATGGTTCAATGTAAAGGCTTCTTAAAGAAGCCTTCTTTGGAGAACAAGTCAACAGAAAAATTTAAAATGACGAAATACAGTTGCAAAAGAAATGGCCACAAATTTTCATTTAAATTAACTGTTCAAAAGATACACGTGACAAATCAAAACACTGAAGGTGACTTCTTGCGAAATAACGGATGTCATTCACCTGAAAGTTGAAAACTATTTAAATATTTTCTCCTATTTTCCTTTTTTGAATCAAATATACAGGGTGTTTCAGTTTTTTCGTTCATAACTTCGGTAAACGATAGAACATATCAAAATAATAGGAGTCTTTCCTATAACATTTTTCTCTAAAACGTTTCGTTTTCAAGATACAGGGCGTTAAACTTTTAAAAAATTATTACTATTTATTCATTATCTCCTAAACAAATAAATATTTTTTATTTAAATTTTGTACACTTTAGTCATAATAAAAGACCAATTTTTTTACGTTCCAAAAGTTTTCTTACAAAAGCAGTGGCGTAGTTATGGGGTTCTGTCCGTATTTAAACCCCCTAAACTTCTACGCCAATGATCAGGAATTATATTTTTATACAAATTGTAAAACTTTGATGTATTTCACATAAAAAAGTATTCCTGATAAAAGTCGCTAGGAGGCTTTCTGTTCGAGATATTTAGATTCTACTTGGTTGAAAATGACAGGATTAAGTAGGCGTTAAATCATTGACAGTTATTCACAACATAAACATAAAA
Source organism: Rhagium mordax (assembly GCA_963680705.1). Lineage (NCBI taxonomy): Eukaryota > Metazoa > Arthropoda > Insecta > Coleoptera > Cerambycidae > Rhagium > Rhagium mordax. The sequence continues at coordinate 110,398,480 of OY796656.1, forward strand.
AAATGGATAGCATTTTGAGGATTTATTGTAGACTATTAATTATTTATCATTTTAAATAAATACGTATTAAAATAATTCTTTAATTTGTTTAGCAAATAACCTGTCAATAGAAAGTGCATAGGATATCCCTGATTAGAAAGAATCTAAATATCTTGAATAGAAAGTCTCCCAATGAATTTCACCAGGAGTACTTTTTTATAGGAAATACATCAAAGTTTTAAAATTTGTATAAAAATATAATTTCTGATCATTGGCCTAGAAGTTTAGGGGGTTCAAATACGGACTGAACTCCATAACTGCGCCACTGCTTTTCTCTGAAAAACATTTTGCAAGTCAAAAAATTGGTCTTTTATTATGTCTAAAATGTACAAAGTTTTAATAAAAAATCTTTATTTGTTTAGGAGATAATGAATAAAGAGTAATAATTTTTTAAAAGTTAAAAGTATTTTGAAAACGAAAAGTTTTAGAGAAAAATGTTATAGGAAAGACTATTATTTTAGTAAAATTTTGCAATAAAAATTTGCGAGACTGTAAATTACTTGTCAATTTCCACTTTATTTTATTTTATTACACTACAACTAGTTTCATCCTATTCGGACATTATCAAGTAGTAAACTACTTGATATGTAATAAAATAAAATAAAGTGGAAATTGACAAGTAATTTACAGTCTCGCAAATTTTTATTGCAAAATTTTACTAGAAATGGATTTCCACAAAGTAACTTCATCTTCAATCAACTATTTCCTATTATTTTGATATGTTCTATCGTTTACAGAAGTTATGAACGAAAAAATTGAAACACCCTGTAGATGGGTTATAATTAAGTAATGTAGGTACCTACTACTAATGTAGGCATAACAGTTGTCTAAAAATCTCTGTTTCAGAAGTTTTAATGCGTTCATTAAAGCACAGTAAAAATGTTTCATTAACCAAAATTTAAAAAATGCTTTACCTAACATTACAAAACTATCTACAGTGTGTCCACGAATGGACGCATGAATAGGTGTAAATGACAAAAAATTTTCGAATTGGACATTACTCTTCTGGATTTAGCCCCTGCTTCGTCTAAAACTAAGAAGTGCCAAATATGAGTGAAATCGCTCGTATACGGGGTACTTTTGAAGATACGACAAAATTTTATTAAGAAAAGTTGTTCAGAATAAAAATTTATGGTGGGTTGCAAAATTTAAGGAAAATCGGCCAACTTTAAAAAACATATTTTTTTTATAAAGTTCATTAAACTACCTTTATTATGCATTCTTTTTTCCATTACTTTATTAACAATGTATCGGATTTTTGTTCTGTTATGGTTAACTACATACTTGATTTTTATTTATTTGTTCAAATAAAAATAACAAAATTGAGAAAAAATGACGAGTTCATCAAAACAGGCAAATCTTTTTGAAAATTTGTATTTAGGCATATCTTTTTATTCTGAACAACTTTTCTTAATACAATTTTGTTGTATCTTCAAAAGTAAAGGTAGTTTATTCCATTGCAATTTTAAAAATATGTCGCTAGAACACCCTGTATACGAGCGATTTCACTCATATTTGGCACTTCTTAGTTTTAGACGAAGCAGGGACTAAATCCAGAAGAGCAATGTCCAATTCGAAAAGTTTTTGTCATATACACCTATTCATGCGTCCATCCGTGGACACACTGTATATTGAACAAATTTTTTTGTAGGTAATATTTTTTGTGACCAAATAAGTATAAATAATCAAAATCTAAAATCTGTATCAATTTTTCAATGTATGTACAGGGTCATCACGTGAAAATGTTAGATTCTACTGTAACTTTGTTGCTTTTTTATTTATCGGAAAAGTAAAAATTGCTTTACTGACTAATTTTTTGCCAGGAAATCAAATTTTTATAGAAAAAACAATCGAGCATCGCAGTACAAAGATATAGCTATTGACACTGTTTTTTCTTATGTAGCACTCTGTGTATTATTACATCTTCTGATTCTTCTTTTTCCTAGTTTCATCGATATAAATATGTAAGCTATTATCTTTTATTTTTTACGATATACAAATAATTACATAATTTAAATTACACCACTTAATTAATATATAATTATTTTTTATAGAAATTGTTCAAACTGCCTTCCTTGCTTTTCTACACATAACCTATATCTTTTTTCCAAATTATCTATATCTCGTAAAAATAGAAGATAATAGCCATGTTTATATCGATGAAATCAAGAAAAAACGAAGAATCAAAAGATATAATAATGAGATGTTACATAAGAAAAAACAAAATTGTTAGCTATATCTCCGCAATGCGATGCTCGATTGTTTTTTTCTATAAGAATTTGAATTCCTGGCAAAAAATTAGTCAGTAAAGCAGTTTTTACTTTTCCGATAAATTCAAAAGCAACAAAGTTACAGTAGAATCTAATATGTTCATGTGATGACTCTGTACATACAAATGTACGGAAGAGCTGAAGGGTCACACGAGCGATTTTATTTATCATATAATTTCTCGACTTTTATCTCAAGATCTTGACTTTTATCTCAAGATCTTGACTTTTATCTCAAGATCTTGACTTTTATCTCAAGATCTTGACTTTTATCTCAAGATCTTGACTTTTATCTCAAGATCTTCACTTTTATCTCAAGATCTTGACTTTTATCTCAAGATCTTGACTTTTATCTCAAGATCTTGACTTTTATCTCAAGATCTTCACTTTTATCTCAAGATCTTGACTTTTATCTCAAGATCTTGACTTTTATCTCAAGATCTTGACTTAGATTTATTTATCATTTTAATCGTACAGGGTGTTTCCTATAAAACTATACCCCCCTTTATTTCGGTCAATTACCACCGATTTTAATTTTTCAAAAACCCGTCTAACACAGAATTTTCCGTAGATTTTGAATATGCTATTACTTTTTTTTCTACTTCAACCGTATATGAGGGGCAGAAAGAAGTATGGTTTTTTTAAATGGCACACCCTATATATTTTTACATAATTGGATTCGCCTCGTCCTTCTGATTACAAATATATATGACACTTACATATTATTATTTGCTATAAAAATGGCGTAAATAATTGAATTTAAACTTAGGGCGTTTCCTTCAAAACTATACCCCCCTTATTTCGGTTAATTATCAACGATACAAAATTTTCAAAATCTACACATAGAATTTTTCGTAGATTTCATATATGCTATTACTTTTTTTTTCTCCCTTCAATGGTATACGAAGGGTGGAAAAAAGTATGTTTTTTTTATGGAATGCCCTGTATTTTTTTACATATTTAGATCCGCCCTACCTTTCTGATTATAAAAATATATAATACTTATATATGTAAAAAAGTACAGGGCATTCCATAAAAAAAACCATACTTTTTTCCACCCTTCGTATACCGTTGAAGGGAGAAATAAAGTAATAGCATATATGAAATCTGCGAAAAATTCTATGTGTAGGTTTTGAAAATTTTGATCCGTAAATAATTGACCGAAGTAAGGGGGGGGGGGGTATAGTTTTGAAGGAAACGCCCTAAGTTTAAAAGGAAACGCCCTAAGTTTAAATTCAATTATTTACGCCATTTTCATAGCAAATATATAAGTGTCATATATACTTGTAATCAGAAGGATGAGGCGAATCCAAATATGTAAAAATATATAGGGTGTTCCATTTAAAAAAACCATACTTTTTTTCTGCCCCTCGTATACGGTCGAAGTAGGAAAAAAAGTAATAGCATATTCACAATCTACGGAAAATTCTATGTTAGACCGGTTTTTGAAAAATTAAAATCGGTGGTGATTGACCGAAATAAGTGGGGGTATAGTTTTATAGGAAACACCCTGTACAAACAATATTACTCAAATAATTGTATGTGGTGGTGAGTAAAGAAGCTTGTCGATCTTCCATTTTATAAATTAAAATTGTCCATTTAAAATAACGATTAACATTGTTAATGATTTAATAACATACTATTTTTTGCTGGGATTACATTACAATGAGATTATCGCATTTCTACAAATCCAACACCAAATTTATAAGTTTTGCTACTTTGAAACGAAAACTTAAAATGTTGAATCTTACAAGAAGAAAAAACTTTTCGAAGTTAGAAGATGTTGTCAATTTTATTGACCAACAATTACAATCGTCAAGTCAACTGCATGGTTATCGGTGGATGCACTTAAAATGCATTCAAAATGGTTTTGTTGTTACACAAAGAACTGTACGATTAATTCTTAAAGAGTTCCCAGACAGCACCGGATATCCAAAATATGTACTTTTTAGGTCCATTTATTGTCCCGGATATCCATGTGTATGTAATGGATATCCAGTGGACATTTTTTAATGGATATCCACTGGACGTCCTGCTGGGACCTCCCTTACTTTAGTTTATTTAGCTCTAAATGAAATCTTTTAATGCGTCTTAGTGTAAAGTTCCGGTGGAATTTTATTTTTCTTTATACGAGCTTCAATTAGTTTAATTTTATGGAACCTCGGACCAGATTTGAATATCCATAGGATATATGTCAAAGTAAAACCAGTGGATATCCATACTTTAACTGTTTATGGATATCCATTTCTGGAAAGTCTTGGGATATCCGATATTGTAAAATATGGATATACCTAATTATGCATTTTTTATCCGCTCTGGTCGTCCTTGGATATTTTCTAAATATTTGTAAAAGAGGGATATTTAATGACAACAAATTAAATGGTCAGTATTTTCATTTTACGGATATTTAATTGACAATTATTAATAACACCTCAAATATCATCATATGCGGTTAAATTATTGTAGAAAAAAATGATTGTGTCGTTAAAACTACCGAAGTGAATTTTTATAGAATGAAGAATTCAATACAGTATAGCGAGGCAGTAATAAATAATTATTCATATTTGCGTGGAAGGCCGGATTGTAAAGTTTAAGTTAGTTGTCAATGAACTTATTCTTGCTTTACTCGCAACTTGTCAGTGGTGTGATAGCCTAGCGCAAACGAGCTCGGCTGGCAAGCAGAAGGTTCCAGGTTCAAATCCCCCCACATGCTCTTGTTTTTTTTTTTTATCAAATGCATCAGGCATGACATGAGGTCTATTAATTGCGAGTTAGAAGCCGGAGGCAGGTTAGATATGTGTGTTATTCCCCTGATAAAGGAATTTATGTGCAGTGGATATCTGTAAGGCTTTAGAATGGACAATATATGGACATCTAAAGTTATGACAAAAGGATATCCATAAGATATCCCATGTGGTCCATATGTTGTTCATAAGGATATTCTCTCTATGTCCTTCATGTCCAATATGGATATCCATCAAACGTACAGAGGATGTACCTGTGCTGTCTGGGTTAGATCCACTTGGTGTTGACATAAGAAGCAGAAGACGATAAAGCTTCTTTACTCACCACCACATACAATTATTTGAGTAATATTGTTTGTACGATTAAAATGATAAATAAATCTAAGTCAAGATCTTGAGATAAAAGTCAAGATCTTGAGATAAATGTCAAGATCTTGAGATAAAAGTGAAGATCTTGAGATAAAAGTCAAGATCTTGAGATAAAAGTCAAGATCTTGAGATAAAAGTCAAGATCTTGAGATAAAAGTCAAGATCTTAAGATAAAAGTCAAGATCTTGAGATAAAAGTCGAGAAATTATATGATAAATAAAATCGCTCGTGTGACCCTTCAGCTCTTCCGTACAAATGTACTGGACATAACAATTTTCGACTTTTCCAAAAGTATTCATGAGTCAAAGATAACCCTAATTTCTTTTAAAGCATTAGTTTTCTGAAAAAATCGAAAAAGTTATTCCTGTTGTTGCCTCCATTTACAGTGAGAAAATGTACCAAAAAGACAAACTTAATATGAACCAATACGGGTGTACAATTTTTCAGCTGGCATGACATTACTGAGTTAAAATAATTAGTTGCTTCTTTTTGTGTAATATTACCTGTTCCTTATATTCTTTGACAGGTAGTATTATATGTGTTTTTATTCGTTAACATAATTCCTTGACGATTATGTTTAGCTGGCTCCGAACATTCATCCCGTGCGGGAGACACGGGACCCCGCCAACCACCTCCACTGCCCCCTCCGAGATTTCCCAACAGTGCTGTTTGACAATGGGAAAGTCTTAACATCGCCACGTTCAGCCTGCTGCCACTACCAACGCCTTTGCTAGCCCTCGAGGACCACCTGGTGGACATGATAGCGCAACGGAGTAAGGCTTGCGCAACCTATCTTCGCCACAGCTTCAAGAGGCCCCACCGGCATTAGGATTCCACTGCCAAAGTGATAAAAGTGCGTCTGTGACTTACCAAACCGTAAACTCTTCTTCCAAGGTTTCCATGGCCTTAATCTGCTCAGTTTACCCCGGAAAATGAAGTGAACGCCGCCAGTGCCGTTGATTTCGTTGCATTCCTCTTGGACATAGTTTAAGGTGGCCCGAAGCTCGCCTAACTTACATATTAAAACCGATTTATAACTTAAAAACTCATCGAGCGACTGTTTTAGTTAGGTTATGATATGACCCCTATTTACCTAACTGCGAAATGCTCACGACTTATTACTATTATTAAAATACGTTAACGATTGCATAATTTGGTGATGGAAACATTTGCTTAGTGACTCGTTTTTCTTCATCTTAGCATGCACCTACAATTTCCCTGTCTGGCTACTTAGACTGTAGTTTGTTATGTGTTCTGTGTTACGTAGTTTTCAAGTTTTCAGTACTTTTCGACACATCTACTTGTTTTCAAACTCGTTCAGCCAGTACCAGCAACTGTAACAACGCATTGTAGGTGCATCGAAGCATGTATAGCAAAATATACACTTTTCTCTTCGGGACGTGCTGCGGATGTGTATTGTTTTGTAGAAGCACTCGCTCGCAATGCACCTTCGAACACTATTGTAATAATTCAATCAGTTCAGCTTTTAAATTCAACAGCACGAATCATTTGTTTAATTTCTGCTTAATTTGTTTACTGACGAAATTATAATATACTTATTTCAGAATCACAGCATAATGACAATATATATATACGACAATTGTGCAGAAGTTGTTTTTCAGTTATTTGATTACTATAAGGGGGCATACGGAAATATATCCAAATAATAACGAAATAAGTGACGACAAACAGTATTAGGAATACCATACCAAGAAATAATATGGTACTATACTTACTTCAATTGCAGAAGGAGTTGTTGCACTTCTTTAAACTGAAATTGCACTTGGAATCGTCCACTTTTTGATCTCACATACAAATCAAGCGAGATCGCGATTTCAAGAGCTATTTTTGTTCGAACATCAACTCTATTTCTTCGTAGTCATAGTGTTACAAGTGGCACTAATATCGAAAACGTATATCAGAAATAGTCTTAGATTTCTGTGTATTTCGATTTGACACACACATTTATAGCTACTGTTGACTCGAAAACGTTAACTCATTTCTTATTAATATTTTCTATATAAATAATGACAAAAGAGGCACAGAATTGAAAAGAGTCAATAAAAAGTTTATTCTAAATCGTAACCTAATTCCAGATGCACGTCCTTAGTATTCAAAGAGGATGCTTTCAAGAACAATAAAGTATCTCAAAATTTAAGTCATTTTGGATATATTACAATATTCACTCTTACTTTCAAATACACCGAATAATTTTATTTTACAATCAGAATGAAAAATATATTCATTTTAATATAACTAATAAAGAGGGTCATCCCAAATTTGCCCAAATTCATTGAAATAAATCTGATATTTCCATGGAAATACGAGAAAACGAAAAAAATACATAATATTAATACCCTGTGTATCGAAAAGGGTTGAAGTTTCATATAAGCTTAGCAGTGTCATTATTTTCAATTTTTGTATCAATTCTCCGATTAAATTTCGGATCACCCTGTATGTATATTTGATTTATTTGTCTCTATTAAATTTACAACAAGCATCACTTTATTATGATGAAATTAACAGGAATTTTTGTGTTATGTCAAAGAAATTCAAAAAATTTAGTAACTTAACAAATCATATTAGATACAAACACAATTATTTATGTAATTTGATTTAGTTTTGCAATACCTATATTATTTTTTTGGATATTTTTACCAAATTATCGCGAATAATTCTGTTTTATTTGAAAAAAGGTCAATAATTTTCTAATTTTTATCTTCAATTTAAAATCTGAACTGACGTACGAGCTATGTCTGTACGTATGTCGCGGTTTATATTCTAAAAAGTACCACTGCCAACCCGATTTACCATACGAACAGACATGGCAATTTTAACTCGTAAGAAATATTTTATATCATATTAGCACAAATTTAAAATCATTTACTTATTACATTTCATAAAATAGTGGGTGATTAACTGTAGATATAAATTCTTACGTTTTATAAACAATTTATAAAATTTATAAAGTATGTAATAAGTGGGTGATTTCAATATTTATTTCATTATTTAAAACTTTTGTGACTGGTGAAATCAGGTGCTCAATTTTTACTAGTGCGGCCATCATTATTTATTATTTGTATATACATAGTATGTTTGAAATTATAAGGAGAATGCAGTATATACAAGAGTCTAGGAAAAGAACGTGCAAAAATTTATCACTTCAAATTTGATAATGATATGAAGTTTATATTATCATATTTCAAGAATATAAAACTTCTTGTACCTGCAGTGGATCAAACTTAGTCATGAGGTAAACGGAATTTTAAATTACCGCAGTCTCAATCTATGTGAAAATGGAAGTCGGAAGACACAATAAATTTGCATAAATACGGAATTGAAAATTCTAACTATTCGTTATTTCGTAAACATTATAAATTTACACAGGTGAATCTGTAAAAACAATAATATAATTTATCAGTATTTTGCAAAGATTCTGTGATTGTATGATGAAACAATTTATATTGTCTAAATGGGTAATAATCCTCCATTAGAATAAATTCCATGTTTTAAAACTATGATTTTTCTTAATTAATTCTAACAAAGTGCAATTAAAATTTAAAAAAGGTGATTTAACAATGAAATGCCTGGTGATAATTGTAGGCCCGATAATTATATTCTACCCAAAGGTAACACCTCTTTTAACTTCTCTTGTATATAGTGCATTATTCGAACCGTAGTTTTATATGGTAAATTTTGATAATTTTGACAGTAAAACAAGTCCTGACGGATGTGATGTCAGAGGAAAATGGAAGTTCCCTCCGCGAGACAGCATAGTGGACTCGTAATTAATAAAATAAATTTTTAATAATCAAATGAACTTTCCAAGAAAACAAAAAGAAGAATGTGGTAGTAAAAATTTTAAATATATACCTCTGTATTTTGCTTTAGTAATTTTTAAAGAAAGACGGAGAAAGATTTGCAAAGTTATAAAAAGAATTAATTCAGTGATATAATTTCGAAGTATTCTAGAAAAATTAAGCAAAACTTTTTAAGAGAATATACATACATATATAGGTATTCAAAAGTTCGGAAAAATTCTTGACAACTCTACGAAAAAATAATGTTTCTTTTTATGTATATCTACTTATCTCATTAAGATGATAAACCACAATTTTAGCGTGACGTAAAAGAATGGAAAATAATTATTAACGGAAAATAGTGAAAAGCAAAGTAATATTACATAAAATTTAAAAGTGACGCTATTCATTATTTTTTAATGTGGTGAATCCATCCCTTGAATTTCTATGAAAGATGTTTGTCAATTTTTTAAAAGATCCTTCTTCTTTACATAATTATGTGGTAAATTAATATTTAAAATTAATGTACATAACTACATTTTTTAAGAGTTCACTGCCATAAAAGCTTGGAAGTTTTCGAACAAATCAACTGTTAAAATCGCAATTATGTTAATTAAAGTTATAGAGGTATTTAGAAATTTACGACGTAGAGTGTAACACTATTGCGATTTTACCTATCGTTAATGTTATTAAGTTATGCTATCTCACAAAATTGATGTATTGAATGGAAATACAGTAAATACACTGCCCCAAGAACTGTTTAAGCAAGGAGTAGCTGCTAAAAATTGCCATGATAATAATTCACAAATTGCAAAAACATGTGCTTTAGGTGTATAAATGAAAAATATTGCACAAGATCTTAGCTTAGCTTATGTCTTTCGTCAAAAACGTGTTTTGTAATTATAGTAATTTTGATATAAAACTCGTATTATTTATTGTGATATTAGTGTAACTTTGCAAAATCTTATAATCCTGGATTTATTCTAAAATGTATGGGTACAATTATTTTTTTTATAGTAATGTTAAAAAATTAGCTCAAAGTATTTTGGGTGATGTCTCTACAATTAATTCTAACACATATTTTGTAATATTACTTGTAAATAACACGTCTGTTGCTTAGTATTTTAAAATTATTTTTTAAATGAAGTTTTACTATACATAATTATTATTAATCATTAAACAACTCTGATAAATACAATAAATCTGAAAAGGTACATCTAATAAATCTATTACTTAGTTTCAAAATGTGTACTTTTTTGCTAATTAACATTTATTAATAATTACCCATGTAACACATGTAAACTGTATACTAATATGTCTCCTAATAACCTATACCTAATAGAATTTATTTGAAGACTAACAGTCTTGAAAAAGAAATATCATACGCATATTTTATATCAGAAAGCCAAATATCCTTAGTCATAATATTTATATTAAGTGGATGCAATTCTTGTCAATATAAAAATATTGATTTTTTAAATAATTCATTAATTGGAAAATTAAAATATTTTGCTCAAAGATAAAAAAACCGCTGCCAATTATGGGATCAGAACTTCCTCACCGTTTGGTGGAGTTTATAGTAAAAATAATTTTTGACGTATTTTGTTTATTTCAACATTTGGACACAATATTATAATGGGTTTGTATATCAGATGTTATTTACAATCTTTCATCACGAATAAATTTTTCTAAAGTTATAAGTGAGCCGATTTTGCACATCAACGAACTCGATCTTTTCCTAGGCATCTAGTGTATACCAAATTTGAAAGCTTTATCACAAAAACTGTAATTGCTATCGCGATACATACATACAGACGCACACAAAAATTTTTTTAGTCTGAAATGTTGTGTATCGTCCAGAAATCCAATAAAAATCTTTAAACGTTTTTTCACGAATACATACCTTCCTCACTTTTGGTTACCTTCCTCGCTGAGGAAGTAATATCCCTAGCTTTTTTACAAACTGAACAAGTTAATATATTCGTCCCCGTCGGTTTCTGATTTTAGTTTTATTCAGATTGATTGTGTTATAAAATAATTCTAGAAAGGAAAAAAATCACTAGGTTGAATCTAAAATCAGTAAATCTTGAGAAAATTCACTAGATCTTTTAGGAAAGCATAAAAATCATAAATAGAAATGTTTAGATTAGTACTAAAATTTTTTGTGAAATCTTGACATGAGAAATTTTGAATTGAAAAATAAAATTTTATTCTGTTGAACTCAATACTAACTAACTGAAATAAATTCGAGATCAAAAATATAACTAATACTTATAATATATGAGCAGCTTCCATACTTGACCTATTAATTTCATTTATTAACAAAGCAAATGGATCAAGCGAAATTGTGGTCCAAATTACTCCAAATATGAAGTTTTAAATATTTACAAATAATATTTGAATAATCCGGTCACATTTTTTTGCACCGTAGTGCAATGTATAAAAGTAACAAACTGGTCTCGTGCAATATAGTATTTAGTTTTTCATTCACAGCTCATTACACAAGAAAGCGCTATTTTGAACAAGATACAGAATTTTCAAGAAAAAATCGAGGAAAAAATACTTACATTCTACTTAAGCAAAGCATTTTTCCGAAAAACAAATGACGAAATTATATTTCTCTAATAGTCTTTTATCTTGTAGATTTCCTCAACATGTAGTCTTGCACAAAATATGAGGAAAACAAAATTGTAATACGAAACTGGAAGCTATGAGTATTAATGTCTTTTCCAAAATATTAAAGTCACTTGATTTTTCCTTAAAAAAATTTTCTTTTTAAAAACAAAACATTGTGTTGGAAAAGTCTCAAAAATTGTTCAATGCTTATAGGATAACAAAATTTGATCAAAATTGCACCACTTTTTACAACTCGCTTTGTATATGAAAAACGTTTTCTTAGTTCAAGAAGATCCATTACCAGGAAAGTACTCAATCGATTGCACAAAAATGCATCCAGTTTACTTACATCACTGTAAAAGTATGCTTCTAGTTGAATCAAAATTTCGCATTGTTCATTGTTTTATTTCTTCATAAATTAATACCTACATATTTTATGAGCATATACAATAAAACCCAAGGAGATGCGAACAAAAACGTTAGTGGGACTATATGACTGTATTTTATTCAATAAATATTTAATAAAAGCATTAACATAAAATTTTATTAATAAAATAAAATAAATTTAAATTAATATTGCAATTATTATTAAGTGCATTAGGTAGCCTACGGCTAGATTTCCCTTCGTGTGAGATTTTTCACCCCTAACTTTTTAGCTGGGGATAAAAAATACTGTACATCAGACGTGTGGAAAGTTTTTGTTGAACTCAAACAAATTACAGCTCTTGCTTCCCTGTTTTCATCAAACATGCCACATCATGCACGTACGATAGATAATTCTTCTTTTAACCAGCTAATCAAATCAACTTAAATGCCAAAATAATCATATTATATGAGATACTACTAGGGCAACGAAATAATAAAAATTTTAAATAATATTTATAAGTACCATTAATTCCTTTAAAAATAATACAACCATTAAATTTAACATAGGCCTTCATTCATATATTTACTTTAAGAATTTAATAGATGTACCTTATCAGTCCCTGTTTTGTATAGTTTAATCTAGCTAGCCATGATTTGTAAAATACCTATTTATTACTGAACTAAGTTATTGCTATAATATTGAATATTTAAAAGAAACCATCTAGTTTTAGTGATTCAACATAGATCTGAGTAGCTAGATATATACGTTGACTAATACGATACCTAATTATAAAAATAATCAGTATATCGAAAAAAACTGCAGGAGTATATACTAAGTAGCGCCGCTTGAGATGTTACTGTTAGTACTGAGTTTAAATCACTGTTAGAACCTATTCGTTTTTCAAAATTATTCGAAATTTCACTAATTTATAACAACTGCAGATGCATCATGCTAAATCGATGCTAGGAACTCTTCACTGTATCTATTTAATCACTGGTTGTGTCGGCTAGAACTATTCGTAATTAACTAAATTGTAATGGTTATATCCTTCATATACAAGGGTTATATTAAGGATTTTTGCATTTATTATTCATCTTCCGTGAACAGAAATCCGGTCTACAATTCATTATGCATTGAAAATTTAGCTGCAAGTAATTTTGTTTAAAGATTATATTCTGTTAACACTATAATCGTGTTCTTTTCTTGTTCTCCTATGCCTTTGTAATTTTGAAGCAGCTCTTTGTGTATATTCATCGTGGCTCGTGGCTATTATCGATTAGGGAGACGAAGTATCTGTCTAACCCATTTCTAGCCCTTAGTGTCAAAACAGTTTGCAAAGTGATGTAAATAAATTCGGATAGAATTATTCCTAACGAATTATTTCTCGATCTGACAGTATCCTGACCATCTTGTGGAACATGTATTAAAATATATTTATTGTCAAGCAACTTCAAAACTAACGCCGTTTTTAGCCCCGCCTAGAGCGCCAAATTTAATATTACATTTGTAATTAATAATAATTCATTCTGTATTTATACCAAAGTTACATCTACGATTCTTTGGATTTTTGAATTAGGTGTTTGACGATCAGTATATTAAACATGTTTTCCAACTATGGTTAGTTAGTTACATGATGATTATTACTGGTAAGGGAAATACAAACTTTATTGCATATAATACGAACGTCAGAGAATTTTGATGTGCTAATTTTTGAATTTTTCTTAAATTATATAATTGTCTCGTTATCATGACTACAGAAAGCTTTCTGATTATATTCTGTTCTGTTCAACCGGAACGAAAATTAATTACAATTTTTTTTAGCCGACAGCACCGAGTGCTATTACTCCAAATTAATTATATCAACAAAATAGCACCACCAAATCGCTATTGCCCAGTATGTCCATATACGTATAGTCAATTAGAAATAGCGAATATATTTGGCGTTGTATTTTCGCAAATAAATGAAATTTTAAAAGAGTCAAGCATTTAAAATCGTTGGCCTAATAATAAACCCAAGTGCTAACAGAACATTACTTCAATACTATGGAGCAAAATGATTATTCTAAATGTAAATATTGTTACATATTAATAAATAATAATCATATTAATATTAAAATTATTGAATGCAGTGTTAAAATTAAAACCGGTAATTTTTTTATTTAAAACGTTATGGAGAAAATGTGATGCATGTTTGATAGACCTAGATACACTTTTACGTAAAACTGTAGATATTTTTAAAATTATTATATTTAAAATTTTGCGAGAGTACGGATTACGTTCCTCTCTAAAAAACGTTTTGGTATATTTGTGTAAATCGAAGTCGATTTTATGTTTGTCAGATTTTTTGGTAAACATGGAATTTGTATTCACGATGAATGAGCCCGAATAAATGAAAAATTGATGCCTGGAAGACGAATATAGATTTAGTATTATGTTAATAAATTATGGAAATTACGAAACATGTAAAGTTTCCTGAACGCAATAAGATTCTATCTCTATACGATTTGTGTGTTTTATTTCGCCTAGTTTACCTATTTCCTACGCTAGCTCTGTCTTTATAAATTAGGCAACTTACCAACAACGGGTATTTTCATTTGCATTTACTTCTTTAAACTAAAGTTTAAAACAATCAAGATAGGCTGATTCCTAATTTAAAAAAAAAATAGTAAAACATTTGCAAACCATTTTTTTCAAAGCCTATTAGATATATTCATACTTTTTAATTTTGATATTTTTGTGGGTGCATCCTTGGGCATTTCCATATATTTCCCATCGATTTGTTTTTAAATATTTAACAACTATTAAATTTGATTTTAATTGAAGTTAATAACAGTGAGGAGAATCTCGATAAGACTGTGTCGATGAAGGCAAACAACCAGAGACAGGTTGATCGATAGATTTCATATTTCATTAAGAAATTTTGATTTTTTACACATTTTTCTGAACTACTGTTTTTAATTCATAAAATCAATTCAACACGGTATAACTTTATAAAATACCAAAACTTTTTAATTATTAAGTTTTACATGTTTTTAAAAAATTTAAACTATCAGAAACTTACCGATAGGTCACTAAAAAATAGTACTTCTTCGATATTCACCTAATAGTCTTCGATAAATATTTAAATATTCTCATTCTGGTTTTGACTTTGAGCTAAGAATTCTGAAAGACGGATCTGGTATCTTACCATGGCGGCCAGCATAGGAGGTGTCCGTTTTCTAAACTCATAATATGATATCCATTTTTATTTAATAAGTTCGTGCTAAAGTGTTACCCAAGACTTCTCGATCAATTTACCGCGTTATGTTGGTTAATTGTAATTGTATAATATCTAGGAGTTAAGCATACCGACTAATACCTTATACCCGAACCGGTGGTAAATCTAAAACGAGTAAAATGATTAATTACCGTAAATTTGTATCCGATTATGCAATTAAGACGTAAATTCAGTTGTGGCAACATCAATTTTTGCAATTATATCGCGATCACTGAATTGCAGAAATTAGTACTATTCTGTGCCAGGAAATCGTCACAGATCTGATGATTATTATAGGTGTTTTTTTATAAGTACATACATACGTACGTTGATATTTCCAACATATATTTTACTATATCAGTTTTTATTCAGTAATATTTTTACTATTGGTATCATTATTGTTGTTTGTGGTATGATAAAGTCTTCGGAATAAAGTAATCCGCCATATTATTTCTATTTTAAATTATAAAATTTCATAAAAAAATAAAACACCTGTATTCTTCTTATATTGCATCGTTTAACATAAGAAATAAAAATTAAATGAAACATAAATCAAGCGCTCTTCGTGACGTAGTAAATCCCGAGTCGTTCGCATTGGTTGTCGTTTTTCGACGAGCTAAACCGGAGTTCGTGGTTTGATACGCCATTGTCAACAATGTTTTAGGTTATGCTAGTATTTCGAGTTTTGCGATTGTTGTTAAGAATTGAAAATTACTATGATTAAACGTTGTTCTGTGCCGATATATACACTGTACAGGGTGTCCAACCAAGAATTCCACATATTTGAAAATTTCGAAAACTGTATGAAAGTAAGTCCCTTTTTTATCCTCAGACGCTAGCCGAGGTCTTTCTGATTTTTATGATAAAAACAATATGGCGGCGACTGATTTTTTTTAAAGTAACACACCTTGTATATAATGGAATATTTGGATTATGCTAAAGTTTTTTTATTTAAAAAATGTAGGATTTCATAGGCCTATTGCTCTTAGATTTCACGTAATTGAACGAAGAAGATTGAGATTCAGATATACAGGGTGTCCCGATATTAAACCGAGAAACTTCGGGTACAGAAAGTTCACATGAAATTATGACATAGGTACCCCTTCTTAGACAAGGCTAATGGGGTTTTCGGAAACATACCCTGAGCGATCTGCAAATATACTTCTCTTTTACTAAAACTATAAGAATAACAAAGACAGAGATAGTGATCGGGTTACAGGGAGTAAGTTTCCGAAAACCCCTTAAGAATTCTAAAAATTAGGTTCTAACGGCAAATCGTGTAACAACTGATTAACAGGTGAATCCTTAGGTTTTTGGGGTCGCTGAACACGCCTAGGGGTGTTAACAGTCCAAATTTTTGTCCTTATGCCTCAAATTCAAGATGGCGGCCAAATTTTTGGCACTTAATTACAAAATAAATAATTCTTGGGCGATTTTGACAAGATCGATGTGTATGCTGAACCTATGCCTGTTAAAATCTCAAATTCCCAATCCTTGTGTGTTAAATCCAAGATGGCGGCTCGTTATAATTTTAAAATAACTAAAAACAAGCGCATACATATGAAATGCTATAAAAAAGATGTTTGTTTTAATATGCTTCTGAGTAAGCTAAATACGTGTATGGTTGTTAACAATTAAATTTTTGGGTATTAGTATTCAAATCCAAGATGGCGAACTAATTTAAAAATTAGTATACCCTGTTGATTTTGACTAGATTGGTATGGTTTTATATGTTTTTGGGTAAGTAAGTCAATCAGATGGGAACTAAAACTTTAAATTCCTAAGCCCTCTGTTCATATCCAAAATGGCTGCCAGGTCTCTACATGCAAACGTCTCAAGTAGAACTCGGTAATAAAGTAAAAAGTTCTATTTATCATATACGAATAAAGATGATTTAAGTAATTAAGTTACAAAAATTAAGTTATAAAAATTCCCGACATGACGTGAATATAAATGAAAATAGTACTCGCGAATAATAGCTATTAACATATCTAGGAATGTTATGACTATCATAACTGCCGCAGATGTCGGTTTGAAATCCGAGCTCGTGAGCGAGGATTTTAAGACATCTAAGGCTGTTATGATTCATAACATCCGCGATATGTTCAATAGTTTATCGGTTTCAGAAAATAAAGACATTATTAATAGATATTACCTTTTGATATTCTCTTATTAATAACGTTTTCATTTCATTAGTTGGTCAAGTCTGTATGGGTTGATTTGTCGCCATGGTTACAGTTATATTTTGTTTGTTTTTATTTGTTACCTTTTTTCATATTACATAAATGTTTACATTTTTAATGTCACAACGGCTACATAAAAATGGACGTTGGATTGCCTGAAAATACATTTCAGTTGGATTTCAGTACTTAATTATTATTGTTTGGAGTTTTCTGTCTGTTTGTATTAATAAATAGCCCTATAGTTTTATTATTTATTATTTCGTCTGTTGACAGTTATTGACAGATCTGTGTATTTGTAATATTACCGTACAAGTTTTAAATATAACTGTACAAATTTAGTTATGACTTGTTTACCAGCCTACTTTTGCATATGTAAACAAAGGATTAATATCCTGAAACCGATAAAATTTATTACTTCTCCCTTCCTTTCTTTTTGGCGGTATTGCGTATTACAAAGTTTTCTTTGCGTGCGCTCTGTATCTTCTTCCTTCCTTATTCTTAAGTTGCTTAAATATAGAGCTTAAACTTTAAATAGGTACCTACCTATTTTGTTTTCAGAAACTCAGTTTTGGTAATTATGTCGTGTTTTATGTTGGTACGAGTATTAATGTCGGTATTAGTTGTGATAAACTTGTAAATATTGTGGTTGTTAAAAGTTTGTGTAAATTAGGGTTTTGGATTTGGTAAATATAAAATCATTTGATTATGCTTAAATCTGAGGTGTGACAAGCATGCTTAAAAGGGAATAGTAGTTTAATTCTGTATTTAGTCAAAATCTATTATGTTAATACAATATATACTTTGTCGTGTTTACTATTTACATTTTTTAATTTGCACACCCATCTTAGTAACTTACTAAGATGGGTGTGCAAATTAAAAAATGTAGGAAATTTATTGGAAATAAGCATGGTTTTCAATAAATTTCCTACATTGATTTGTTCAGAAATATCTCGAAAATTAATGCCTCAGTCAAAATTCTACATGGGCAAGTTTTTTTAGAAAATCAACCGTAAATTATGAAAATCTGATCAGAATTGCGAAAAAATTAGTGCACATACTTTTTTCCTTAAAATTATGCATGTCGACGTGACCCACCGCACGCCACTGGCGCGCCTCAGTTCAACCAGAGTTCAACTCTGAACCATAGCAAAGATGGACCCTCACAACAAGTGTACCAAGTTTGGTTTCCCTATCTTTAATATTGTGGAAGTTATTAAAGAAAAACAAAAAATAAATTTAATTTTCAACACCCTGTATCTCCGTTAGGAGGTTCGATAGAGAAGAAATGTTAGGGGTATGTCATAATTTCATGTGAACTTTCTGTAGGTACCCGAAGTTTGTCGGTTTAAAATCGGGACACCCTGTATATAGATTCTTATATGTTAAAAATTTCAAGTAGGCTGTCACCTCAAAACAAAACCTTTATTAGAACTTTTTATTTATTAGGAATAAAAAAGGTTTTGTTTTGAAGTGACAGCCCACTTGAAATTTTTAACACGTAAAAATGTATATGATATTTCAATCTTCTTAACCTTGTTCCGTACGTATTTCCACAAAATTTTAAAAAACAGACAAAACGAACATGAAAACAAAATATGTCATGATCCTCCATTATATCATTAATGTCAATTGTCACTTGTCAGACTTAGCCTAATCGGAATCTTGCGTGTGCTCTGGAAATTGGGATTTAAGACGTCACTGAGCGCAGGAATTCAAAATAATTTAGTGCTAATGCAAATTTCAAACTTTAAAATAAAATACTTATAGACGATAAATCAAAACTATGTTGCTGTTTTTATTCATTGAAACCCCTAAGCTATTCACCAAAGGTATTAGAATATCACGATTTTGATATGAGGGATGACCCTATTGCAATTCGGATACAGATTTTACAATCGAAAATGGTCACCTACTACCTGGTACTATTCGGTAAATGAATCGAAAAGGCCCATCTGGTGCGTACCTACCAGGGCCGTTCAACTGGAATAGGGTATCGTGGATCACGTTAAACTAGTACTGATGTCGACCAGAGATGGCGGTGTATTAGGACAAGATAATTTGCACGTGACGCCACAGCTAACCTTAAGAATATGCGTTTTCAACAATTTTCGAATATTATGTCAATTTTATCAAAATTTCTGCTTGGTTCTGGTACTATCAACTAAAATCTTGTTCGGTGTATTATTAATAAAGTACTAATTGTCTTAATCTAATAAAGTAAGATGCTTTTTGTTGGTTGGAATTCCAGCCTATAATTAGCAATCTATTTTTTATAATCTACAATATTGAAACTTTATAAATCTACTGTCTAAGAGAGTTTTTAAATGTTATAATGGATCCAAGCTAAAACTACAAAAATTAAATTGAAAACTAAAAATAAATTTGCAAAAACTAAAAATTTAAGGTTGTGTTAGTTAAATGATGCGCGTGATACATTTTTATCATCTGAGTGCAACGTCAAAATTAACCGTCAGTTCGTTTTGTTTAAGTTTTGAAAGTATTATATTTACGTATTTCAACGACTAAAGTGAATTAATTATATTATATCTACATATATGGCCTACTCCACTCGTACATGCAGCGTTTTCGGATGCCCCAACAGCCTGTCGGGACGTCATTTTTTAAATTGCCAAATCCCTCAAAAAGATACGATATTTGTAAAACTTGGCTAGAATGCTTGGGAAATCCTGAGTACAACAATATGGATTTAATGCAGGCATACTCTAGCAAAAGGCTTCTCGTGTGTACTGTGTGCCAAACATTTCAAAGGAAAAGATTTTGTGACTCCTAATAAGTTAAAAGAAAATGTAATACCGACCTTATATTTGCCTGGTGAGTAGCAGTATTTTTCAAATGCAAATGTTTATGCTTTTAACATAATTTTGAATATTTATATTCACTACATTTTTTGTTATAATTGAATGTGCATGTATTTTAGTTTGTTCTAGTTTATACTTTATTCACGAGTATGTGTTTTAGAACCTTCGACTATTATAGCCAAGCAATAAATTTTCCGATAAAACAATGGATCAGCTTGCAATTGCTCTAAAGCCCAATTAGAGAAAGATTTTTGCACAAAATTTTCCACGTAATCAACGGACAGAGTTGCAACTGCTGCGAACGATGACGAATCGACAATTTTGAATTCTCTTGCACATTTTCGTTTACAGCGACGGCATTCTCTTCATGCTTAAAAAAATACCCTTTACCTATATATGTATAAACTGCACTTAAAATTTGCTTTTTCTAATTGTCAATTATGTAAATGGTTTAGGTATATTACAATATGATAATTTACAGAAAGAATAATATATAGTCAGTTTAGAATTAATTAACTTCCATCAGTTTTAAAGTATAAAATAATGTTAAAAGGTCCTCATATGTACTTATTTATTTCTATATTAATGTATGTTATTAATAATATTAATAATATTGACTATATATAGGGTATTTGTAATAGGTACTTAAATCTTAAACCATTCTAATTTTAATATTCTCTATAGTAATAAGATTATTTCTTAGATTAATATAGACATATTAAAAACATATAAGTGTTTTATTCCTACAATCTTGCGCATATCATCGTATATAACCTCAACCTACGAAATATAATGTACCGATCTTCAAACCCAGTTACCAGTTACGTGATGAATGACAATGATTGTTTACCAACAACTTTCAACACTCATTGGCTGATATTTTACTTACATTTTTTTAAATATACTATAGGCAAACTAAAGAAATTGCTAAGTTTATCTATATGTTTATTTAAAAATAAAATGTAAGTATATTGGCCCAACAGAGCTGTCGTCCAATTAAATTTTATTTCAAGAGGATAAAAAACTAGGGTCCATTTGAATTTCCCTCGCATTTCTAGTTACCGATGTCGACAAGAGATGGCGCTTTATGGTTCGTCGGCAATATATGGCAGTTGGCGTTCTATAAATCCTACTTATTCTATGGTACCTACCTTCATAGCAAGAACGGCAAGTACCGTTCTTGCCACAAAACATATAGAATAGTTCTTGCTATTCTATATGTTTTGTGGTTCTTGCCTTCATAGCTGTGTTCTGTGAGTGTCAACAGTGTCAGTTCTCTACACGACATAACCTAAATGTTGCATAAAGAATAAAGAAGTCTATTGAAAGTTATCATCCCTTAGATGCTCTGGTATTACCATGGAAAGGGATATAGAACAACTAAATTGTGCATTAAATTCTGTAAAAGTTTTGCGATCAAATGTTAGACGGGTATTTGAGTCAGTAAGTAACGGTTTAAGGGCAGATCATGGAGATGAAGGCAAAGAAAACAAATTCATACTTGAACTTCAAGAGCTCCTAACTACCGTAAATAACAATTTAAGGTAAAAAGTAAAATAACAAATAATGATAGATTTAAGATACAAATCAATGTTTTAGAGATGTTGAAAATTCAGTATCAAACTTAACCGCTCCACCAGGTGCTTTCAGTCTTGGTAACACAACATATTTAAGCCAAGAAACAACTCAAGAACGTCAAGCTCTTTATGGACAATTAGTTAATAGTTATAAATGGACAGATAAAGTGAGTATGACAATATGAATGATAGTTACTAACTTTAATTTTAAATGTGTATTTACATACCTATAGTAGGTAAATTTCAATATTTAATCATTAATGCACACTGAGTGTATTTCTGCATGTATTTTGTTAATATTTATATACAAAATATTTATATATAAAACTAAATAAATAATAAATAATAAATACACCACATGTAATTACGACCCCCTTTATCCCAGAAGGCTGAGCCTTGTGCGGGAGGGGGCTACACATTTAAAGACAAGGGACACACATCCAATATCCGTGTATAATGGAAAAATCCCTCTCACAGTATTTTCCATTGCCACGACCGGGATTCGAACCCGGGACTTTTGGGTGAGAGGCAGATACTCTACCATCTCGACCATCAGTCATACTGATTATTTATTTTGTATAACAGAAGTACCATTAGGTACTCATTATTTGGATAATGGTGCTAAATTAAAAATGCTATAGCACATATTTTTATTTTAGATACGTGAATATAGCGCATTAGCTGGAAATATACTTGCAGCAAATTCATTTAATAAAACTTATAAAACTTTTAGTACAACAAAACGCAGGAAAACTCAAACTAGTAATCATAATGTTCCCCCAGAGTAAGTTTATCGGTTACATATCATTTATAACTTTGTTTAAATTTACATTTTTCATTGTAGAGTCATTGAAAATCTAATCACAAGTATCGATAGACTTTTTACTGATGTTACTATTACGACTAACCGCCCATTTGTGCCAAATCCAGTGATACAGGTATGTGAATTAAAATTTGTATTATTAAGATTAATAGCACCTATTAACAAATATTAAACAAACGAATACCATAGGGAAGCTACAAAATTTATAGATATGTAAAAGTTGACAGTTAAAAATATGATCAAAAGTGTCAACTGTAACGAATGGAGGTTTTCTTGACACATGAATTTGTTGGTATCCAAGGCGCCACTTTCTTTTATACCTAAAGTCTGTCTGGTGAGAGATTGCAGTGGTGGAAGGGACGACAAAAGCGCGCGCTTTGATCTTATTGGTTACAGAGTCAGGTAGGTTTACAATGGCGTTTACGAATAAGGTTGACAGGTCATTGAAGTTTGCGTATATCGACTGTCAAACTTGTGACTATTAAGTAATAAATGTGTATTATCCTAAATTTAACATTACGAATTACCATTTACAAATAATATAAAAGGTATTGTAGTATTCCCTTCAACTTTTAGCAAATAGAGTCCCTAAACAATGGCGCAGCACGTAGAAGTTGAGACTGCGGCAGTTGAATTTGAGTTTCATTGCCACGTTTTATAAAACATTTTGAGATGAGTAAACCGCTCTCCGCCCAAGCCACGCCCACCACTGCAATCTCTCATCAGACAGAGTATAGTCATCTGTTTGATATTTGCAAATAGTCTGTTTTTCAGCTAGGAGTAAATACGAAAGTCACATTCATTTCTACTATAAGGCACCAGATATATAGATATTAATAACTTTTGGTGGTAAATTAATGTTAACAATATTGCACTTAATATTATACGTGTTAATGCAATTTTTGTTAATAACGTCAAAACATATTAAAATATGCAACTTCAACATATTGTGTAAAATCAACACGATCTTAGCCAATCACTTGTATAGGTTTTAACGTGACAAATTTAAAACGCTCCCATTACTTAAAAAATACTTGTAAATGTAAAAATAAAAACATACATATTTCTTAGTACGTAGTACCTAGTGATAACAGGTACCTACATTTAAATATATCTTACAGCTCTCATTTCCATACGACTACTAATACAATTCATTCTTTAAACAGGCATCCCTAGGAAGAGTTCTAAAAGCAATAATAGCATTTAAAGGATTAATGATAGAATGGGTGATTGTCAAAGCCCATGCTGAATCAAATGATTTGTGGACAGAATCTCGATACAAAGTTTTTAGAAAACTAACTGAGAATTGTCATGCTGCTATGTGCCATTTTCATTCCCCGATGATGCCCGAGCTTGCTGTTCGATCTTTTATGGTAATATATTATAAGTTTTCTCTAGTTTTTAAAATATATAAATAATCAAAGTACTTATGGTTACGGTAGCTAGTGGACATGGTATTCAAGTACCTAGGTAAATGCATTAATACTTGTTTACGATGATCAATGATTCTAATCCCAAAAGAAATTAAAAATTTTATTTGTGGCTTTTTTCGTAATTAGATGAAGAGGGAACTCTGTTTGTTATTTAAAACTGTTTAAAAAAGAACTATCTCAAGTTACAATAACTAAGACATGTAACAACTGTGGAAGAATTGGGTAAAAATTGGTCAATTAAAAAATGCAGAAAAATTTTTTCTTGTTTATTGCCTTATGTCTGACCTGTTACAAGAAGAATTATTGTTTTTAACTGAAAAATAAGTAACGTCAACGTCGAATTTAATGAATTGAATTAACATTAGGTATAATGAACCATCATTTACTGCATCTTTTAAACTAGTTATATTTAAAGTGAAATTATTGTACAAATTGGTAATAATTTTTATAAATTTTTGTTACAGCATTGGTTTCACAGCTACAATACACTTTTTAGTGCTCCTTGCAAAAGATGTGCAAATCACTTACACAACAACTTACCACCTACTTGGAGAGATCTAAGAACCTTAGAACCCTACCATGAGGAGTGCAAATAGTATTATGGTTTTTTATTTAATTTTAAATTATATTTATAAGCAGTTTTTTTATTAAATACAATTAATATTAATTTGTTTGTACATACAATATATTTATATGAAGTAAATATAATTATATAATAAAATAAATTGAATTGAACTGAACTTGTGTTTAGCCTCTTTTTCTGATAACTGAGTATTCACATGACCAATGATATGAAACCATGTACGTCATGTCGGTGTAAAAGGTAAAAAAGTAACATTCATAATATCATTGTTTAAATTGTTCAAAAGTCACAAAAAATTCAATTGTACATTTCGCATAAAAGAAAATTCTCAATGAATTGCCCTTAACAATTTCAACGCAAATATCACAACTTTTGACTGGTTTAAAAATTTGCAAAATTACCTCTATAACTGACATTCCGCCCCTCAAAGCCTCAAATCCATACATCTTAATTTAAAAACCAAAGATTGCATATAATGCATTTGCACATGACGTCATAACTAACCTCAAAAATATACATTTTCTAAAATTTTCGAATATTACAACAATTTTTATCAAAATTTCTTCTTGGTTCCTGTACTATCAGCTGAAATCTTGCTGAGTGCTATTATTAATAAAGTTTTATTGCCTTATAATCTATTAAAATTATAGGTTGGAATTCCAACCAACAAAAAGCATCTTATTTTATTAGATTAAGGCAATAAAACTTTATTAATAAGGGCACTCAGCAAGATTTCAACTGATAGTACAGGAACCAAGCAGAAATTTTGATAAAAAATTGTTGTAATATTAGAAAATGTATATTTTTGAGGTTAGTTATGACGTCATGTGCAAATGCCTTATTAGGTACTTCTATCATTGAGGTTGCTGCTAGAAAATTTATAGTATCATATAGATATAAAGTATCAGCATCAGTTCTCCGAGTAAACGAACAACATGATGTTTATTTGACATTAAGAACGACAGAAATTGCCTATTTTCGTTTATTCCTAGCATTTTTATTTCGAGTGAAAACCACATCTCGCGTCGGGGTGTTAAATTCTACCGTCGTGCTTTAATTTTCACCCCAATCGCTAGTGTACTACAGGCATATCTTTTGTGTAGTGTGTAGTTAGGTACCTACCTATACACGTTTAAAATTTCGTGTTTTCCAATTTTCTTCTCGCCTTACATCGCTCTGCAAGTATTTCAGAACAAGAAGTTTAGCAAAATCAAAACGGCGTAAAAAAATTTCCCATGTTCCTCGAAATTAGTTCTAATAAACAGTAGATTGTGGCCACTAGTTTTCGCGCCGTAAATTTTTTTCCCAGAGGAGTCGTAATAATATTCTAAAATTAGTCCAAAATGCATTGTAGGTCAGCACTAGAGTTCATTAGCGCCATGATTTTTTTCCCATTTCCAAAATTTTGCAGGGTTTCCGAATAACAGGCCCAGTAAAAATACATTTTTTCAGTCGTAGATAACACTGATAACTTGAAAACGGATTGCGTTTCAAAAAACAGTCTTTCAACATTTTAAATTTAAACCGATTTAAATCACTCTATATCATGCGTCTTCAAATGCCGCAGTCGTAAATGATTAACTTGGCGAATTATTTTTCGAAAAATAGTTTAATTTAATATCGGTGTAACCTAGCAATTCCTTTTGGTATAAAATTGATTTATTATCACATTAAGATCATTTTTTTTTCACTGCCCAAATAATACAGAACCGGTTAAAATATTTTGTTATCGTCCAATGAAAAATCTGCTTGCAGCATTCGAAACTTTTGAAGGCATTCATTTTAAATTGAAAATGAGGAATGACTGTTTTTCGAAACTCAAACCGTTTTGAATTGAAAAAATGTACTTATTTTTACTGCGGGCCCGTTATTCGGAATAAACCCCTTAGGGTCGGTTGTATAAAAGTGGTTCAGCGAAAGTTCAGTTGATTTGGTTCAAAATCCAAGGATACCGATTGTTGCAAGAATGGTATCCTTGGATTTTGAACCAAGTTCAGCTGAACCACTTTTATACAACTGGCCCTTAATCAAAATATTGTGAAATTATGGGCCTGGGCCCGGTTCCAAAGCATGCTAATTAATAGTATTGTGTTTTTTCTGTAAAATATGCCTAATATACATATGATTTCTTGAAAAGCATCAAAAGTGTGATACCTTTTCTCTTAATAAAAATGCACGCCACTGCCAAAAATAATAAGTTTTAAAGTTTAATTCAAAAAAATCACACATAAGGTCATTGATACCGATCCAAATTCGGTTGTAATCGGATTAATAACTGAGTTATGAAGGGGGGCGGGGGCATTAAAAGTGGGACACGCTGTGTATAACCTTGAGCTTACAAAAAAAATTACTGCGCGCTCATGGGGAGAAGCCGCCCAACGGACCCCCCCATCGTACCATCCATGTACACCTATACAATAGACCACCAACTGGGAACTGTATTACCCCCCCCCCCCCCCACAAAAAAAACTATGTACGCCCTTGCTGATCTCTTCGTACTAACATAAACTTATTTACATGCCATCTTAAGTCAATTGCCTACAAATGGGTCTCGCAACGTCGCTGCTATAGTCAAACCAACGACTTAAGTCGCTGAATCAAACATTCAACTACAATTTTGAAAATTTGAATTTACAGTGCTATTTTGGAAGAAATATTAAATTTTGTTTTCTTTAAAATATTGGAACAAATGAGATTGTTTATGGTACTTAATAACAATTTGGGTTCGTGTATATACAGGGTGTTCCGAAATTATGCGGCCAAACTCTTAGAGCGTATAGAGGGGCTCAAAACAAAACCAAAATGATCTATAAACATTTGGTCAATACTGCATATTAAAGGAGCTATAACCTTCCAACGAACGAAGAAAATCAATTTTTTTATGCTCTAACCGAGGCTGTAACCCTTGTATATGTATACAAGACTGTAACTAATAAAAAAAAGGTAGGCACATCAAATTTAGATGCTACTTTTTATTAAATTTCAACCGTGTTCAACATTCATTTTTGAAAGAACTGCTCACGGGCGGCGCGTTTGGGGCCTAGGTTAGGTATAATAATAAATATTTTTGAATCTGTTGGCGTTATTAAAAGTTTAACTTTAAAATTTGATTTTTCAATCATTATTACGCAAAATGATAAAAATTTGATTCATTGAAACCTACTATAATTATTATTATTCTAATACACTACTTGAAGCCTGAGGTACAATCAAAATTTAAAAGGGATTTTCTCGAAAACGGCGCATCCTATCAAAATGTGAAAGGTATACCATTTTTCTGTAATAATGATTGAAAAATCAAATTTTAAAATAAAACTTTAATAACGCAAACGGATTCAAAAATATTTATTAATATACCTAACCTATGCCCCAATTGCGCCGCCCCTGAGCAGATTTTTCAAAAATGAATTTAGGATATGGTCGAGAACCTAAATAAAAGGTAACGTCCAAATTTTGATGTAGGTACCTACCTTTTTCGGACACTGAATTATAGCATAAAAAAATTGATTCTCTTCATCTTTGGAAGGTCATAACTCCTTTTTAATATGCAGTATTGACCAAATATATATAGAACATTTTCGTTTTGTTTTGAGCCCCTCTACATGCTGTAAGAGTTTGGCCGCATAATTTTGGAACACCCTGTATATTTATATTATTAGACTTCGTCAGATAAGAGCTGTTGATAAGATAAAATAATTACCACAAGATTGACCCACTGGTAAAAGTAGGTCCGGACACAAACAGAAACGTAATATGTTATACGACACGACTTTTAATTCATGTTATGTAATTCACTTTCACTAAAGACCATACGTTAATTCTTGCATTTCTATAGTACCTATAAATTTAGGTTTACAGTTGATATAAAATGAGGTTACAGCTTTGTATTTTCGAGAACTCCATTTTAATAATCTTAATATTTTGTTTAAATTACTACCTACACCTACTGTTAGTATTGTTGTCGACAATGAACATTATTAAAACTTAATGCAGAAATTCTAAATTTTACCACATAAATTATAAATTAATATATTACTATCAACAGCAAAATATATTAATGTATATACAGGACTGTGCCTATAGGGGCATAGGAAATTTGGCATAGTGTCAGTGATAGCTACTTTAGACGAATAAGTGTCCATCTGCGATATCAAAAATGAACCATTTTGAAAAGTGTTGAACAATTTAGAAATACAGAATATCCTAGAGATGAAAAATGAAAAAGAAAATTTATTTGCTATATTAGAATCAGCAGGAAATTATGAAGATTACAAATAAATTATGTTATTAGTTAGAGCCCCAACAGATATAAAATAAATATAAATAGTTTAAAAATTGATGTAACATTTAATTTATTTTTTATTAATTATCACTTAATACTCAAAACAAGCGCTTATATAAAAAATTTCACGCAGCTCTTTTTCCTGTAAACTATCCAATTTAAAAAACCAATAAAACGAAAATGAATTTAGTGTTGCTACAAAATTTTCGCGACGTAAGTAAACACCCGAATATATAGGTAAATATTTCTGCTAATAAATTTTGGGCACAATCTGTGTATAACCGAATCGTAGTTTAAACAGTACATTAATCACGAAATTGTTGATTCAAATAATCATCGTTAAAAAATATCAAAGCTTGTTTTGAACAATACATATAGAGTTTTTCTGTACCTACACTAGCTGATAATCTAAATATTTATACAGTCTGATATAATGAAATTATCATCCTATTGTCACCCTAAATTTTAAAGAGCGCTCATTGAAAATGTATAAACACTAAATTTTTTCACCAAAACCCTCCACCAGACAAAAAATTCTCATTACAATTTTCTATTTGCATATTCGACCTGCACCTTCTCTTAAATTTTCTTAACTTATTTTCTATTATTTTCCATGTAATTAATTACTTTCGAAAATCAAAGTTCTTTTTTTTTTGGGGAAAACCGTTCAATTTTCGACACATACTGTATAAGACTTTTTTGTTCCTTTTAAGCCAATGTATCACCTGTTAAAGTAAGGGTACTTATACTTAATACACCCCCCGTTATAGTTGAGCTCGATATAAGGTACACAAAAACCGTTGGAGTATTTGAGGATCTTTACCGCCATCACACACGCCGATTTTTATGTGCCTTATATTGTGATCAACTGCTTCCAATTTCCTGACTTCTTAAAATGCTAATTAAATTGCAAAAAACTCATTCTTATTAGAATCTTTATTTAGCAATTAGCAATAAATGTTAAATTGCGATAAAATAAAATGGAACCTGCTTTATGACTGAGTGGAATCATTGACATGTTGACCTACTCTCACTTTACTTCCTGAGGCAGTTACTACACTGTGACACTAACCCAAAGAACCAATACTGCGTCTATACCTCCTTCATTTCTTTCTTATCCAAAATTACATAATTTGTTATATAATATTCTTCTGTAAACTAGTTGTTGAATTGATTTCTTTTAGTGTGTTTGAATAATTTTTATATTCGGGAAAATGAACGGCAAAGCAGTTAATTGCCTAATATATTTGAACAGTCACTCTCAATAATTTATAGTTGGCACATCACTTTATAATTATTGAAAAATTTTTTTGTTATTTCCTACTCATCATAGATGCGGGGTTTTAAAAATATCTATGAGCGAGACCAAAAAAAAAAAATTTTTAAACGAGATTTTATTGGATACCGATGAACAGTTTAGAAATCCTTAGAAAATAAACCATGTAGATTTCAACATAAATTTAAAAATAAACAAAAACGTTTCGTTTATTGTCGTTGTCGTTATAAGGAAGAATAAAACTTATAAAAACCTCGTCAGTTGTGTTTAATCACAATTTTTTTGTCATAATCTTTTATGCACATTTTCGTTACTTGCAAAGTGAAGATTATGTGATAAAATCAGCGTTAATCATCCCAAAACAGAAGACACGTATACATTTTTGCTTACATAGTACGAAATTTTACTTTGGTATAGGATATTGTCCTCACACCTTTTGTTACTAATAATCATGAAAATTTGATGATTTCCTGAGAAAATAAGTTTCATTGCATTGAGTTGTATTGCTAAACATTTTTCATCTTTGTTTAAAACAAAAATGTTACTTTTGGAAAGCCTAATACTTTTTATATTTTATTATTAGTTCCGCGATTGTTGCATAAACGAAACTGTTAATTTAGTAGTTTTGTTTCAATTGTTTCCGATATCAATAATCCACCACTGAAATTAATTAAAATTAAATTTTTCTTTGAAATCTTAATCGCTATAGTATCAAAACATTCAGGGTTTAATCAAATTTTACTTTGTATTTCACCGAAGGATATTATACATCATACAATGCAAATAATACAATATACAAAAATTAGTAAGTGATCGCTTAATTTGACAAACAAAAAGAGCATAGGAAACAGTTAACTCTCCTGGTTTTCAAACCAGGAGAGTTAACTGTTGTAATTATTTTTTTAAAGCAAACATTAACACTTTTTTTAGATACCCAAATTGCACCGTCCCATCTTCCCTATAAAATTAGTATTAACTTTTCAGGCTTTGTGCAGTTGCAAAATTTTCTTTAAAAAAAAACCTGTATAGGAGGTCCTGGATTAAAATTTTGTTTCCGTCACCTCGTTACTCTAAAAAATAACCATTTATCTTTTATATACTTTTTTTTTAAATCAATCAACGCTATATTTTTATCTGTATCGCCCACATAATAGACAGCCTATTAGTCCTATTACATTACCTAACATTCTGGTGGCATGTGCTGTTCCTTCACGCAATGGTAGTGGGCAACGGCAATACAATGATTAAAGAGAGAAAGAAGAAAGTAATGTAACACGCTTAGGAGGAAAACATTACAACTTGCACAATTTTAAGCTTACTGGTGGGGACCTCAAATGCCAATATCTTAAAATATAATTCTTCCATGTCTTCAGAGCAGTGCAGTATTTTGTGTGCGAATTTTATATTTAAATTAGGTAAGTGTTCCGTGTGAATGCATTTATTTTTAATATATGAATAACACTTAAATTTAAATCAAAGGGTAGTAGATAAGAGTAGTAACTATTATTTCTCATAGTCAATAACAATTATGACGCTTTCTGACTTTTTTGTTTCAAAAACTCACCTCTTGTGTTATTATTAATACAAATATATATATAACTATAACATATAAGTTAGCTATTATCTAAAAAATCAATTATTAGATTTATCTATCCATCATCTGTCGAAATATGAGATCACTTGCAGATATAATTAACTTTATAATTCCATTAAAGTATATAGGTATTATATTTCGTGAAATTTGGTCATCCATGGGATATTTCAGGATAACAACTAGTTGGGCAATTTATACATATAAGGCAATCAATAAGGGGATGGCATGGTTAAACTTATTAATATTGATAATAAAATTAGATCAATAGATATAGATTATTTTTAACAAATACATATGTTTTAAAAAAATACATACATATTTGATAATAGGTACGTCAAAATACACAAATGTGAATATGAATATGCATACAAACATAATTAAAAATGATATTAAATCAGGGCCTTTGCCTACCCGAGGGTGTAGTGGTGCAAGAAAACAGTACGCAAATACTCCAAGGGTGCAGTGTAGATTATAAAATTTCCTACATCCCTTGTTTTGTTTAAGTAATATTCTTCCACAGTGAATTTTAAATACTATAACATCTGATTAAAGTGTGAAAAACAACTAATTTCAGGGTAGAACTAACAAGAAATATCTTCTTTCGAGAAAAACCTGTTATTTTTTCGAGATGGAGGCCGTAGCATAACGGAATTTTGAGATTATCTATCTCTATAATTATATAAAAAAAAATCTTTTAGACTGCAGTAAATCTGTTTATAAAAATGTTTTTTTTGTTTTCATTTTACTGCGGTATTTGTAGCTATTTGTATCACTAGGGAGGAAAGTCCCACTTTTCCTCCGCTTCGCGTCGGGCAGTGATCACCCAAGGGATGAAGAAGCTCTTTGAACCCGTGTAATACATATGATTTTTTCTCCTACCTGTATAATTAAGTTATATACGTAAATAGATCCATTATTTGATTTTATTGGAACTAGTTTTATCGAGTAAATAAATAGATGCACATCCTTAAATATACCTTAAATACATTATTTTTAGATTTTAGAATTATTGGTTATATTTATATTTAAAGTGCATACGTGTATGAGGGAGGGAAATACTAAGGAGGAAAAATGGCATTTTCCTCCCCCATATGAGGGAGGAAAGTGTATAGTTTTCATTATGGTAGGAGAAAAAATATTTATTTTAGTTTGTTGCCGACTTGATTAACAAAATACACATATTATATTATACCGATGCCATTTAGCATACAGTGTTTTGTTGAAAATATATTAAAAGTTTAATGCCTTAACAATTTTCGAATTCTGATTTTAATATAAATTTAATAGTCAATTCACTTAAATATTCAAATAGTATCTAAACATAAAGAACATCAAATTATAGTTAAAACGTAACATTTGCAACAATAATATATTGAATAAATTATTGTAAATTTAATTTCAAACACTAGGTACTCAGCTTATTGAAAACTAAATTATATAACATTTAAATGACTAATATTCTTATGTAAAAGTGTAAGCAAACGCAAATACAAATTTTATAAAACGAAAAGTGTTATACGTTGTCCTACTTACTTCCATCAGGCTAAAGCTATACCTATACCTACTATGCAACATTGAAATTGCACACCAAAAGTAATCGGTAAAATATTGAGTGATTTTTTTGCTAAACAATTTTACATAGAAAAAAATTAAATCGTTAAATTATTGTTTATACCCGTGATATCTATTCCAGAAGCCAACAGTGAAATAATTTCCGTGAAATCTTACGCATTTATCCACCTTGGAAGACATATCTCGAATTAAATGTCCACTTAAAAGAGTGTGTCCCAAGCTATCTAAAATTCTTGTAATCTTTTAATCTTCCTATATCTGTTCTCATTCATGTTCCATCGTTGAAAGGTCAAGTGTTTGTGGATAATTAAAGGTTGTTCACATTGGCATCTTGTGGAGATTTCCTGGTTATGAAATAGTATGGGGCTCTGACCTGGCATTAGTTCACCATAACATAACTCTTTGTATGCTCTTAAGAGTCAAACAAAACTGAATGGTACCTTCTTCCATTAATGACAAACTTTTGGCACCCACTGTAAGTTCACAAACATTATTGGAATTTATCCAATTCTATTCATCTTCTTGGACACCTCCTTAGCGTCACTCAAGTTTTACCTCTCGGCTCTCAGTGCCTTTGGACCAGACAGTAACATGTAGCTGGACCCTAATGGTTATAGACGTTAATATAGTCATGGAAATGAAGAAGCATCTATTTGTTACAGATCTGCTGTAGTGAAACGATCCATTGGGACCGCAATAATTGAATGTTGTAGTGTACTTACGTCTCTGTCCTCCAATACACGCATTCCAACGCATCATATTTGATGAATTTTGATCACCTCATATAGAATTATAATTTAGACTCCTCTTCATTCATTCAAACTCATATACGTCATTGATAAAAAATTGCATGAGGGTTTGTCAATGAAGGTTGCAAGACAAGAAAGCAATAGGCTCATTTAGTAGCATTTCCAAAATTACTTTTTATATTTAATTTCGATAAAGAACTTTGTATTTGGAGCAGCAAAGAAATTTTTTTCCAATCGGACAACAATTGACTAAAATATTGGGAAATAAAAAGATCGACTCCGTGCTGCAGACGTGACGTCACCGGCTCTCACAAGCATATTGCGATAGTTCCGCGTTCCGCTGTTGCGATTTAAATTTGTTTTAATTCGTTGACAGCTTGAGACGTTTGCGTTTGTATCGCCGTTTGTGGCAGTGCCAGGCGACGTTCAGCGTGCGGCCAAAGCCGACTTAAGGGAGCCGGTGACGTCATAACTGGCGAGCTCGATTTGGACTTTTAGGAATTTTTTACGGAGTAAATAAGCATCAGAAAATTATAAAATTTTGCATACCCCCGAAATTCAGTGTGCTCTCAGAATTTGTAATAAAAAAAAATTGATAAACGAACCTATTAAACCGAGTATTAAACAAATTTAAAAATTTTGTTTGTTTGTTGCAAAAAGATTTTTTTTATATCAAGTACCTACCTATGTACAAAAAAAATGTGTATCTTTTATCTTTCAATCGTTCCGAACTAAATCACTTATATATTTATTATATTCTCTACTAAATATTTTTTATGTTACTGGGTTATGCAATTTGAACGTCATACAGTTTAATTTTTATGTAACATGATTTTACTTCTAAAATTATTATGGAGTTAAGCGTTTGGCCCGTACTCTTTAATGCGTGAACCGATTTCGATGTGATTTTTTCTGTATGAAAGTTGATTCTATCTAGAAAGTTCTTAGTATATCACATTATAGCCCCTTAGGGAATGAATAAGGTAAAGTCGCGGATTTAGTAATTTTTAATTTTGTATTGTCTAATCGACATTTAATTATAGTCATTTAATACAAACTTACTGAAATAAAATCCATTTGGGATGAGCCAGTTAAACATAATTTATCTTTATGTTTGTTCTTAAACTATAGAAGAACTATAACACTTAGAAAATTATTTCAGTTAAACTACGAAACATAAAAATGTTCGTAATTATTTTGAAACTTAACTAACTTACACCTGTCAACATTTTTTTTTTAAATTATAAGTCTTTTTGTAGTTATTTTAGTAATTCTGTAATTTTTTTCAATTTATTAATTAAGAAAAATAGTAAATATTTTGCCATCGGACCCCTCTCTTCCGGTCTGATCTCTTGAATATGACAGACACCCTTTTAACGCGCTTGTTTAATTTTAATTATATTATTATTAAATAGGTACCATTAAAAGGTTTAAATATTGCCATTGTGAATTTTTTCGAATCAATCAAAAATATCTCTCGCAACTGACGATTTTTTTCTACAGGGTGTCCCATAAATACAGGTCAATCTCTTAAGGGTGTATTGTAGAAGCAAAATTATGGCATTTGAATCATACATACCTACCTATATCCCAAAAAGCACCGTTTTCAACATACGTTAAATGTCACTGGTGACAATCATAATTTTTTAAATACATAATATCTTCGGAGCAGTTTGAGTAATCTCTTCCAATTTTAATACACTATAAAATAAAGTTAAATTACATCTTCAGTACTGATTTGGTTGACATTGATACACTGGATGTTTAAATTTTCCGGGTCAGTTATCCTTTAACCCACCACACAGACGCCTATGACCATCCTATATTTTCTACGAAAAAAGTACATGTACTTTTTGGTAATTTTTTACGCTTCTAATTTTCCGATATGTTTAGCGGTTTAAGGACAATTTGACAAAATGTAGTTGCAGTGTATGTATTATTAATAAATTTGTAATTCATTGTATTAATTTTGATTTACTGTATACACTGAGGAAAAATATTTGTAACCAGAACTAAAAATCCCATAACCACAACAAAATTTCTTAATAAAATAGAGGACAGGAAGGTAGATTTATACCCACAACTAAATACAACTTTCTGGAAATTCTTAGTTGTCTTTAATAAAACATTTTAGTTAAAATTAACTAGTTACACGTAATAAATAATACTAGTAGCCCTAACTAAAAAATAAAACTTTTTTTTGTAAAGGCAACTACATTTGTTTATTTACTACCGCAATAATATTATTTGTGATAATTAATTTAGGTAATTATGGTAAGTAAGTCACTTCGTTGCCACTATTAGTAAGAAATAGTAAAAAGGTAGCATAAAAGATTGGATTCTGTACGTTTTTCTGATTTCAACCATATAAATATGTCATATGTTTGCTCCGGTAGTTTATTTTAAATAATATTTTACTATCCTTTCCACATCTTGAATATAACAAACTGCAACTACGCTGCCCATCATGTTAGCCTGGAAAAACAAAATTTGAGAAAGCACGCCAATGACACCATTAACAAACATTGACGTGCTTTCTTAAATTTTGTTTTTCCTGCCGCAGTGCACCCGTCAAGTCAAGTGATGCGAAAATGGCCGACGGACTCGGAAGCACCCGAATACATAAAATTACACACATATATATCTTTTTTGCTGTAACTATGCTATTTGTTGCAGCTACTAAAATACGATTGTATTTTAGGTATCACAAATATATAAACTATTTGCCACAACTAATAATTTATAACTAGTTTTTGTTAGTTGTCCCAACAAGAACCATTTAACAGTAATGAGTTTTTATTATTAAATACGGATGTTAACAAACTTATTTAATTGTGAATAAAGATCTTAGAATGTACTGGCTACTAGAAGCCAAAAATAGATTTTTTAGTAACGGTAAATAGCGAAGCCAAGTTACTACAACACAAATTAGAGAAATTTATTTATACCAGTAACCAAAAAGTGTCAACTAACTTTTTTTAGTTTCTCAGTGTACGTTATTCTCGATTTAGTATTAAAATTTTGCAATAATTTATGGTTTTGGAAGGTTCAAATTAATGAAATTTGAGATTTGAAATTAAAGAGATAATAGCAGAGTAATTTATTTAAAAGAATTTAAAGAAGAAAATTTAAACATCCAGTGGTATCAATGTCAACCAAATTACTGCTGAAAATGTAATTGAACTTTATATTATAGTTCATTATTAAAATTGGAAGAGATTAAAAACTATTCCGAGAATATTTAAAACATTTTGTTCTCACCAGTGACATTTAACACCCTGTATGTCAAAAACGGTGAACTGTATGTATATGTTCCTAAATAAGTACCACGTGTAATCATTATTAATCATTATTTTCATTTTTCTACTTCAACCAGAGGCGTAAACGGGAGTGTGATTCCCTTTGTTTAAACAAAAAGGGTACGCCAATGATCGAAATTGTATTTCTTTCCATTTTTAAAATTTACAGTCAGTTTTCGAATAAAAGTCCTGTTTTAATTTTTCCGTAAAACGTATCGTTTTAAAGTTAAATTTTAATTAGAATTAATTGCATATTCATTATCTTTACGTGTGCTCTCTGATTTTATAGTTGGCTTTGATTCCATAATTCGAAAATGTCGGAAATGTATTGAAGTTGCTGGTGGGCATTTTGAACAGCTCCTCTAACGATTTGAGTTTATTTTGTGAAATATTTGTTTAATTACGTTTTTTTTAAATAATCCTTATTAATGTTTGAACTACTTGTTCTTATGAATATGCAATGAATTCTAATTAAAATTTAACTGTAAAACGATACGTTTTACAGAAAAACTGAAAGAGGACTTTTTATTCGTAAACTGACTGTAGATTCCAGAAAAAAAATATAATTTCGATCATTGGCGTACCCTTTTTCTTTAAACAAAGGGAATCACACCTCCGTGGTTACGCCTCTGGTTGAAGTAGGAAAATGAAAATAATGATTAAACGTGGTACTTCTTCAGAACCATGTACACACAAAATTTCAATAAAATATTCCATTTACTTCAGGAGATATAAAAAAAAAACAAAAAAATGTTACTTCAACGTCCTGTATTTCTAAAACGATTAGTTTTCGATATAAATTTATTAAGAAAACTCAAATTAATTTTACATTTTCTATTGATTCTTAAATTATCGAAGGTACAAATCGGAATACCCTGTATATAATAGGTATAATTTATAAAATCTCAAGCTCTGTTCATGATCGAGTAATATCCACCAATTTTCACGTAACTTATATCATCGATGTTTTGTATTTTACTATACATATATTGCAAATTTATAGAGCGACCCAGTAAAATTTCCTTAATATCAAATATTATTAAACCTATAATAATTTAGAGTAAAAACAAAAATACTTTGAACATAGGGTGGACCAAAAGCTTTGACCAAACGAGAATCTTTTGACTTTTGACCAACCCAGTCTATACATGTTTCATAAAATAAGACGATTTTGAGGTATCCATTATTTCCAATTTTCAAAACATTTTTTATACTTAAAATAGTTTGTACTCCAGTTTTTTACCGATGAATGAAAATTGTTTCATCTGATAGCGATGGTACATTTTCAGAGCAATTATGTCTGACCACCAGTGGGTAACCGAACCAGATGATTACATATGCACGCTCTCTGCAGAAACCCAATCCATAGCCAAGGAGGAGCTGCGCGAAGACGAGAATACGCGTCATACTGCGCTGGCCTCTATGCGGGAATGGATTATGCAAAACCCTAAAATTAAAAATTGTCGGTTGGGTAAGTTATCATATCAATATTACTATAATTATAAATACCATTTCTTATAAAACATTTGTATTACATTAAACCAACGATTATTTGTAGATGCCCGTTTTTTATTACGCTTCTTACGTTTCAAAAAATTCCATGTGACTCTCGCGCAAGAAGCTTTAGAAAGATACATTCTTTTGCGGCAGACATTTGGAGTTGCATTCAATTGTTTAGACATCACTATACCGATGATGGAAGATCTCACCAACCTTGGATACTTGTTCCCTTGCCCAAAACGCGACAGTAAAGGAAGACGTGTTATCATCGCGAGACCAGGTAAGTAATTAGTAATTAGAATTAATGGTAAAGTCATCATTTAAAACTTTCTAACAAACATCAACAAAACGACAAAACGTTCTGTTTGCTCCTTCATTACATTTTATTTGACTTTGACTCATCATTGTACGATTTGATATACCTTCTTTTTATAGTCTTTTTCATTTGGTTCCTACTTCCATTTGCGGATTTAACAGATGGGCATTGGGTATTTGGCCACTGGACCCTCCGACCGGAGGCCCGTCTTCCCAAAAGTTACTATAACTTTTGTTTCGACCTTCTCAACTAAGTGTTTCAAGGCGCTCCTTAAATCTGTGATGTCAATTTTTTTATTTGTATCTGATTCTTTTCCTGTGAAGTTCCCGGCCCTTCTCATTGAAACAATATCTTTTGTGTTTAATGTGTTCTCATATATGGGTTCCAATAACTAAATCGAATCTGAATTTTTTAATGAATTTTACTCTCGTGCTACAAGAATTTTTTAAACTTTGATCATGCCAAATGTGTTCTCATGCAGGAGCCCTTTATACCAAAAGACTTCCAACTATCGAAAACTAGTAATAAATTTCAGATTTTCGCAACATACATTCATACATATATTCGTCGCCGCTTTTTTCTTGAATGTTTCGAGGGCCCCTTCGGATTCGAAAATCTGATTTTCAATGAATTCCAAAATCTTGTTATAAAGGGGACCCTAGGAAGCTTTTGCCCACTGGGCAGTTGCGTCTCTTATTAAAGCTTCCATCAACGGCATGGACATTAATTAAAGTGGACTGGATCGCTGTCCACCTGAATCTCACATTTTTCTGAGATTATGAGTGGTATCGCATCGTTTAAATTGGTCAGCAGAAAATATTAATAGGTACTAAATTCCATTTGAAATGACCGTGATTGAACGCATATAAATTATCGTGTGCTAGCTAGTTCACTCCTCCAATCAAGACTTATTGCTATTGGAAAAAATTATAAGTGGAAAAGTTATATTTTAATTTAAAAAATGGTAGGTACTGGAAACTTATCTGAAAATTACACCAGGTTATTACTGAAGTAACTTCCACAAACAGAAAATGAGTACCTATACAGTATACTGAATCATTAAATGTAGGAGTGTTGATTTGTACTCCACCCTCTTTTCCTTTAAAACTATAAAAAATTTTAAAATAGTCGAGATACTTGTTACAAGGGGCAGCTTTTGTGGAGCGTACATAATGATGATCAAATTCACTCCCTTAACCACCAGAACCCCCAACTATCACTAATACAATGGTTTTTTAGTTTTTGAAATCGATCAATCTTTGGAGATTATCGGTGAAAAACTCGGTAAAAAAAACAAAATTAACTGGTTTACATATGTATTTTATTTTAATCTTTTTAAGGTGCGAATTCTAATGATCACAAAAATTTTTAACGTAGGTAAGTTAATCCCATATGAGTAATTAATTGTTCATGTTGAGAAGACAAAAAAATAATTCCCTTTATTAACCTGACCGGTTTTGTGAACAATAAATTTGCTTCATATCCTCCCCTCAGACACAGGACTACAATTAATTAACAGAAAATTAATGATCTATACAATAATTAAATCTTGATAAGTTATTAAAACCTAAACAAATCACAGAAAGCCGATACCTACACAGTGGTGAATTTTCGATGCCCACCATTGGAATCTCGGAAACTATAAGATATAGAGGATCGGTTAAATTAGACAAAAGTTGTGCTATTTTATACTCGACAATCTCCTGCCAAGAAATGCTGGATATCTTGATTCGTTCACGGTTTATCCTGAAAAAATTGAAAATCGTGATTTCAAAAAAAATATATCTTCTATATACCATTCATGCGAATTTAATGAAATTTGGCAAGGGTATATTTTTGACCACTACCAATTGAATGATGTTTATAGAAATTTTCTAGGCCTTCTAGATTTTGACCAACGATAGTCATCTTTTTTTTCTTATCGCCACCATATTGGATTTTTACACAATTAGTTAGAGAAAATAATTCACCTATGTCACCAAAATAGACTGATTTTTGAAAAACATGTTGATATTCGAATTAAAGTAAAAATAATTTATAAAATTCAGTATGATATGGAAAATTAATTGCAAGCAACATTGTAATCTAGAAGCTAATACGAGTTCTTGAATTCTAACTCACACTAATTGCAAAGTAGACCTTGATTTTTTGTAATAGAAACCTATCAATTTACCACAAAATGCTGTATTCCATACGCAACGATCTAAAAAAAAGTTGATCAAAATGGATAAAAAATAGCCACTTTGCAGAGGTGTCCTAATTTTAAATGGGTCACATAGTATGAATGCAGAAAAGCACATTCTTTCCACAGGGAGTCTTGCGCCGGTTAGACTATAGACTTTTTTCATATTTCCCATTTCCCCAAATAAGAATGAAGATTCCTTCAAAATACATAGGTTGTGTAAAATGTATCGACAAAAACGAACCCGACATACCTAAAACCACCTAACTACCGGCTTACTTGAAGTTTTCTTCTGTTATTTACAATCATCCACAAACCTTCATACTCATATTCAATAACCCCCATTTATATCGGATACATCTTACATACCTATTACATAAAAAAATAAACAAATTCGATTTTTCATAAGGTGTTTTCGATCTTGACAAATTTACAAATGCTGATATGTGTCGCATCCATGGTATTGTGTATGAAACTCTTATGGAAGATGAAGAAAACCAAATACGAGGATTTGTACATTTTGCTGACGGACAAGGTGTTGGATTTGCATACCTTACATTGTTCACAATAAAGGAGGCTGTTCGAATAGTTAAAAATGGAGAGGTAAGATTCATACTAGCCAAACAAATGAATTAATATCCATCAAAATACTATTTATGAAATATTTGTTTGTTGAATTGTCTGTAAATTTTTTCAAGAAAAAAATGTAGAATGTAAGTACATAATATTTCATATGAAAAAAACTGTTACGTGTATTAGGTACTGGTTTTTGATAGGTATTATTTCCTATAATAAGCTCGCTGGAATGTGAGAAGTGTAGTACTTAATTATTTGCAGTTTTTCCTCGACTGATAGACAGCCATTCTCCAATATTATATTATGAATCAGTTTTATTTTCGCCCAGACACAACTGTATCGATCTACCCCTTCGTTCCATCTGATTTTGTTATTCACTGTCGAGCAATATCAATTAATAAATAGGGGTGGTTGGCGGATATGAAATAAAAATTCAGAAATCCGAAATTATTTGCCGAAATTATTTGCATTTTTTTTTTTTAAATATCTATCCGTCGGTCTGTCTATCTCTGCCATGGCAACTTGCAACTTGAGATCACTTCGAGATATTCGGACAAAATTTAATAAGCAAACTTGAATTCAAAATAACTATTTTCTACAAACACCATTAAAAATTAAATTTTTAACACGGCATACTTGAATTAAAAATGTAATATTATATAAACTCGCGTTAAAAATGATCACATGATTTATTTTTAACACGAGTGCAGAAAGTAAAATGACAAGTCGTTTGTCATAAAGACATTTATTAACAAAAAATTTATTATAAAAAGTTATTTAGAAATATTTATATTAATTGTACAATTGGAGCATTTAGTTCTGCAATAAACTTATCAATATTTTGGCGTGTATAAATTTTTGATTTTTTTGGACGATATCCTTCCCCTTTGCGCTTCAAAAATGCGATTAGTTTATAAAACTTACTTATATCTTGATTGTTCTTAACATTTAACATAGCCTTTATCATTGAATAATGTGCCCAAAGCGTCGAAGATTTCCAAATTTTAGAATTTTGCTCGAAATAGGCCAACATTACATTTTCACTGTACTTGCTTGCAACATTGTTCCGATCGCACCATTCCACAAAGCGTTTGTACGCTAATTCATATTGTTGTTTGGATTTTGTGGGCAACAAATCTAAAGTTGCCCTTAGCTGCTTCTTCAATTTCTTGAGGAATCGATTCGCTTCCTTCTGGACTATAATTAATATTGGAACTCATCATATTGCAATAGTTTTTCACATTTGACAAGCATGTGTCAAACAACGGGCAAACTTGATTGATTTATTTTATAAATCCTACAAACTACTAGAATTATGAGGTAACCATTAAAAGGATTTGAAATCTTTTTGACTTTATTGTTCTTTTAATGGTGTTTGTAGAAAAAACATTGTATGATACACGTGTTAAAAATGACTTTATTTTGTTCGTGGAGATGCTCCACTCGCTTACGCTCGTTTCGCAAACTTCTCCACTAACAAAATAAAAATTCATTTTTAACACTTGTATCATAAATAACTATTTTTTTAATTTTTTGAACAGAATATTACATTAACACTAAATATTCAAATGTCAAACTGACAACTAGAGAAATAAAATTGTCACTGTCAAACGCCATCCATAAATAACTATGAATAAACTTTCGTTGCCTAGTAACAAATATACCTTTTGCACTATTACTATTACGGGGGTAGAGGGGGAGAGCTTGACTTAAAATGCCGCGGGCTCACGGAGGACTGCCGCCCCCCGGACCCCCCCCCCCCCCCAGTTTTTTCATAATTTCGTCGATATAAATATGTAAGCTATTATCTTTTATTTTTTACGAAATATAAATAATTACATAATTTAAATTCTAACAATTGATATACAATTATTTTTTATAAATATTGTTCAAACTGCCTTCCTTGCTTTTTTACACATAAACCTACATCTTTTTTCCAAATTATCTATATCTCGTAAAGAACAAAAGATAATAGCTTACATGTTTATATCGATGAAATCAGAAAAAGACGAAAAATCAAAAGAAGTAATAATAAGATGTTACATAAGAAAAAACAAAGTTTCTGTAATGCGATGGTCGATTATTTTTTTCTCTGAAAATTTTAATTCCTGGCAAAAAATTAGTCAGGAAAGCAGTTTTTACTTTTCCGATAAATTCAAAAGCAACAATATTACAGTAGAATCTAACATTTTCACCTAGAGACCGCCAACGATACTGTATTACCCCCTCACAAAAAAAGCTAAGTACACCCTTGACTAGTACAAACTTTTGCACTGTAAATAGTGCAAAAAGTTAATACTTTTTGCACGATCCGATCGTAGAAAAATAACTATATTTTATTGGTTATTTATTATACAGGGTGAGTCAGGTTGTATGGTAAAAAATGTAAATAGAGCATAACAAAACAGTATAATGACGTGTGTCTCAGGATTTTGCTATATAACCCTTAATTGTTTTTATACAAGGTGTTAAAGTTAAAGTAGGTAAGAAAATTTTTCGTTGAATTTTTTAAATATCTTTTGGTTAAAAACCGTCGTATCAATGAAATTTGGTTGGTTTATATTTTTCAAGAGGACGCTATCAACTGGCGATATTATAGTTTTCCAAAACTAATTCAATGGCGTGCGTTCACACATTTTTTTCTAATAAAAATGTCGATAACTTTGCGACACTGGATTTTTTCGTACAATTTTGGAGTTGAAGGACACAAAATCTTTAATAACAAAAATTTAAAAACAACAGTGACTTAATTAC
This sequence comes from Rhagium mordax, assembly GCA_963680705.1. Classification (NCBI taxonomy): domain Eukaryota; kingdom Metazoa; phylum Arthropoda; class Insecta; order Coleoptera; family Cerambycidae; genus Rhagium; species Rhagium mordax. The sequence continues at coordinate 110,443,456 of OY796656.1, forward strand.
TATTTTTTACAATAAATTTTCTAAATGAAGTTTCATTTTCGCTGTTGTTTTTAAATTTTTGTTATTAAAGATTTTATTTCCTTAAAGTATTTTATTATTATTACATTAGGTTTCCAACTCCGAAATTGTATGGGAAAATCCAGTGGCGCACAGTTATCGGCATTTTTATCAAAATAATGTGTAAACACACGCCACTGGATTAGTTTTGAAAAACTAATATCGCCAGTTGATAGCGCCCTATGAATTTGTCATGCCCTATGAACTGCCAACCAAATTTCATTGATCGGTTTTTAATCAAACGATATTTAAAAAATTAAAATTTAAAGAAACGAAAAATTTTCATCTTTAACACCTTGTATAAAAAAAATTAAAGATTATATAGCAAAATCCCGTGACACGTCAATACTGTTTTTTCATGCTCTATTCATATTTTTTAATTTTTTACCATACAACCTGACTCACTCTGTATAGCCTTCATATAATAAACACACTTTTAAAGAAGATACATGTAAATGTTTTTCTATAAACAATTATTAATATTAAGTTCCCTTCCACTATTACAATTTGTTTGTCGTTTTATATCTTTCATTCTAGAATCATTTTTTCTTAGAACAATTATTTACACATAAAATATTTGCAGGTACCTAGTATAAACTTACGTATTGCTGCTTTACGCTTTACCTCAAATCATGAATTGTGCAATTAAATTATCACACAGAAAGTAAACCATACATTTCAAAACATTTAGAGAAAATACGATGGTATATACATAATATATATGTATATTAAAAAAAAAAAAAGTAACGCAGTCGGTAGGATTCGAACCTACGCTCCCAGAGGGAATCTGATTTCTAGTCAGACGCCTTAACCGCTCGGCCACGACTGCTTATGGTGGTCTTTGTTTTTAATGTCAAATAAGTCTGGTATTAATATTCTAATTATGAATTCTATGTTATTAATATTATAAATTGGTACTTTTAAAATACCTAATGCAAGAATTTAAATTTGTTTATTAGCAGAACTTCTAATTGTATCTTAAATTAAATGGTAAAGGATCTACATAAATGAGTAACTACTTATATTACGTCTATGGTAACTACGCGACCATAAAATTCGGCAACCATATATACACTCAATGGTATATTAAAAACGTTCTCTAGAGTTCATCACTATAAAAAAAATACCTATCTATTAGCAGCGATATATTTCCATATGTCACTGCTATTAGTAAATTTTTAACTACAAAATCATTTGATAAAAATTTTATATTATAATAATTAGCTGCTTGACACGTAGAAATGAAGATTGACATAGTAACATGTAATTATTCGGTTAATATTGAATGGCTGAAAAACTATTAAAAGGATATTTTCGAGGATATTTTTCACATTTTAACATGTTATAACATGATTTAGATTTTCTCTACATGAAATAAATTATACCATTTAGCAATAAAATCGTTACAATCTATTTCGTACATTACCTACACACAAATATTTTCAAAAAACCACTGATTTCACGGTTTTTACTAATTATAACAGCAAAATAATTTTATTTTCAGAAAACATTACCAATGAGACATAAAGAAGTACATGGTATAAATGCCCATCCTTCTATGAAATTTGTCCTTGATTTTGGTATGTCTTTAATCTCCGAAAAAATTAAAAGTCGTGTAAGACTCTATACAAATCTGGATGAAGCCCTTGAAAGTGAATATTTAGACAAAGATATTCTACCAAAAGAGTACGGTGGTATTATGCCTATGGCAGAAATGATTGGTACCTATATATATTATAAAATTGTTCTTCTTCTGTAGTACAAATATACAGTAAAAACCTCAAAGGTATGAACATGAAAGGGATAAAAAAGTAGATATATATACAGCCATTACTACATGCTTGAACGTAGAGCACAGGCGGCATGGCATGCCTAGGAATATTATTACTATTTTTAACACAGGCGCAGACCGATCTGACTTGTTTATTACTGGAATGTTCGAAACGAAATGAGTTTCAAAATGGTATAACTGGCTTAAACCCACTAAATTCTATGATCATACCTCTATGATTTTTACTGTATACTTAATAAAAATTGCTGACTTTTACTTGTAATTTATAGAACTATGGAAAGAAGAATTAAAAAAGTCTCATCCAATCCTTATGTCTCATGATAAAATGGAAGTTAATGAAGAACTTTTCAGTCCTAAGGCTCGTGAAGGAGCAGTGTCTGCCTTAAAACGAAATGGAGTGTCATGCGGATCAGAAGGAGACTCTCTATGTGGAATAACGGGAAATTTTAGGAAATTAGAAGTAGACTAATGTAGACATTTTTCCGAGCATTTTTCATTCGTAAATTATCACACTCATTTACCTTTAATCATCACATTTTGTTTGTTACCATTTAAGTACAAAATATATTTTTAAATAAATTAAAATTGATCATAAAAATTTATTAGTTATTGATTATTTGATAAAATAGAATATTGTTACGAACAAACGTGATATTTTGTTTTTAAAAGTAAACTTAAAACTTTATATCGATAAATAAATAAAAAGAACAAAATAATATACTAAGGGACCTAAGGGTCTACCACTATACTGCTTTATTTAAAATAAGATGCAAATTTTTGCAATAAGAAAACACCACATAAGATTGATCACAAGTATATATGACTCTCAAGCTGGATAAAAGAATGTCATCTGAAGACCGATTTCGAACTTCACGGCTGTTGGTTATTGTTTAAAGAATGCACATTTTACAGCGATATACACTTCGCACATAAATTATGGAATAGGTAAAAAAATGAGTCAAGTTTATACATTCATATTTTTGTTAATATTAAAGCAATTTCAATAATTTTTTTACTGCGGATAGGTCATTTCTTCTGCAGTTTAATACCGTATGTCCGATTTAACTACGAGTTTTGTTATACAGGGAAACGCGAAAAGTATGAGGGCATGTAAATTCCCTAAAATTTTAAAATGATCTGTGGCAATTAGGAGCCTATGAAAATTTATTTTTATTTATAAGTGTTTCAGTTACGGCCTCTCCTATTGTACTCACTGCGCCAAGCAATTTGCCATACAGTTCTTGGTAAATAAAAAATTGGTAATTCTTTGAAAATTTTTTTGTTGCGTGTTAAGACTAATTGTGTTAGAAGCCTTCAAAAATGTCGATCAAATGTTCATTCCAGATTTAATTTTAAGTATGCCCAATCGATGCCAAACTGTAGTGAATGCCAGGGGAGGTAATAACCGTTATTAGTTTGCATTATTGCTTAGATTTTTGTTATTGCTATCGTTCTTTTTCCTGTTAAATAAATTTATTAAGTTATTTTTATTCCAACTCGTATTATTAACCTCGATATTGGTTTCATTACTCTTTAATGAGAGGATAATAAAACAAAATCCACTAAAATCATTGTTTTTTAACAGTTATTGGCAACAGAACAATTTTCAAAGAATTGCCAATTTTTTATTTACCAAGACAATAGAATAGACCATAACTGAAACACTTATAAAAATAAATTTTCATAGGCTCCTAATTGCCACAGATCAAATTGATATTTTAGGGAATTTACATGCCCTCATACTTTTCGCGTTTCCCTGTATAACAAAACTCGTAGTTAAGTCGAACATACGGTATTAAACTGCAGAAGAAATGACCTATCCGCAGTAAAAAAATTATTGAAATTGCTTCAATATTAACAAAAATATGAATGTATAAACTTGACTCATTTTTTTACCTATTCCATAATTTATGTGCGAAGTGTATTATATTATTAAGTCGTATCTGACAACTGGGGAAAAAATGTATTAACCAAACTTATCTTAACAACTGAACTAATCTGTATGCCTCTTACAGTAATACAGAGTTAGCTGCTATTTGCCGCTATAAACAAAACGTAGATATCCTCAAAAAAACATATACAAGATTTGCTTTTGGAGCCTGTAATTCAAAAAAACACATTCACTTATATGTTTAGCTAAATTTGTATGGCAAAAGACAGGCAAATCCCCCTTTTCAAATAGCTTTGTAAATAGAAAATATAAATAGCAATTGAATAAATTAAATAGAAATAAATTTACTTTGACAAATAATATAATACCTAATAATTTTAATTTTTTAATTTGTTGATCGATTTCATTTAAATTTGGTATAAATCACTATTTAAAATTTTGATTAAATTAATGTGAAAAAAAGTATAATCAAAATGAATTACACTCAAGAAAAAAGCAAATTTGAAGAATCAGGAATTCATATTAGTGATTGAGATGGAGTATTTGTTTTTACTTACAATCACTAACGTAAATAGCTGAAGACACACTCTCCGTCACCTATGTAAATTAATCCTTACACACCGTAAACAAATCGCACACTCAGCCGCTGAGGTGTGTTGTAATGTGACCACGTGACCGACATAACACAACACTTGTAGTTCATATTTCTGACGACCAAAATGGCAGGTGCAAAACTTAATTTTCTAACGCTGTCAAAACTGACATAAGCGATAAAATTGTGTTTTAATTTCAATAAATACGATCATAGGTAAAGTATAGTACATAATTCGAGATGTAAAGCAATTACGCACTCATGGAATTGCCGCACTTTTTCCATTCGTGCGTAATATGCTATTTACAACTCTCATTACGTAATATACTATTACACAACCTTGTTAGGATCATATCTTTTACTTGGGATTTTGAAAATACCAGAAATTGATTGAATTTCATAGTTAAATTACTAATCAAATGTCCTTATCGGGTCAATGTCTCTAGTCCCTAATTCAATAGTAAAATCAGTTATTCAGAACCCATGAAATTCAATCAATGTCAGGGATTAATTTAATATCCCGCGTAAATTATGCAGGGGTCATTCTTGAAATATTCGTTCTTTTTACAAAATAAAAATTGGTCAAGATTACCAATTACAAATATTTATTTTTGATAATATATAGTCTTATTTTGGAAAAAATATATGTAATACTTTATTAACTTCATAATTACAATTTATTAAATTTCGTAAATAATAAAATAATAAATAATTCGAATATTAGAATGATCAGGTTTTTTTTTCTGTAGAAATAATGAAATTTTGGCATGCCGAACCAAATTCTGTAAAAATAAATACTTTGTCTTAATTGCTAATATAACTTCCCGATTTCTCAATTTTGGAAAAATATTTTCCTTACCGGGTTGACTGCCACATTTAAATTACTTATATTGTTGACTTGGACTAACTGGATTTTACAATATATATTTACTAGTAATATATACATGCCATATATTGCTATTGTTTTTAATTAACGAACTATTAATTAGGTATTTATTAATGGGCGTCATATATGCCCACCGCAGCCTAGAATATAATTTTTAATAAATCTGGTTGTACGTCAAATAATTTTTCGCCAATATCAGCAATTGCTCTCTGCATTAGAAGTGTCTCAAATGGTACAAATATTGTACATCTACAAGTGATTATATGACGTAGGTACGCGATTAAATGTTCAAATGGTCATAATTAAAGTCATATAAAATATGATGCTCTCGGCGGTCAACCTGTTATTGTCAATTTATTTAAAATCTAAAACAAATGAAAAATATGAAATTTTATTGAAATTATTAAATAAATGGCAAAGATATAAGTACCACATTGAAAATTGAACCACCCTAAATTTAAACAAATTCGTTAATCAATTTATTACTTTAAATTTGAGAAATCAGCATGGTAAACATCAGTTAAGGTTTCTATTTTACACAGAATAAATTTACGGTCTCGTTTATACAGGGTGATCTACCACGAGTGTGCCAAACTTCAGAGGCTGGTAATTTATCAAAAATAAATGGACTTTCATTAATAAACATATGTCCTAAAACGCATAATAAGGGAGCTACAACCCCTTGAAGGGGGTTGATGAATATCAATTTTTCGCTTAAGCAATGTAAATGACATAATACTACAAATCAGAAATATCAATTGTTTTTAAACATAGGTGACAAGCGAAGGCCCACATAAGAGGACCCTCGCTTAAACTAACCAAGGATCTCATAGGTTTTAACCGAAGAGACCTTAGAATGGTGACAGGACTATTAACAGGTCACTGCCACCTAAACAGGCACCTTCAGATAATCGGCATCAAGGATGATTCCGAATGCAGATGGTGTCTGGAGGATGAAGAAACCTCGTCTCACATCCTCACAGAATGCCCAGCTATCGTATGGGCCAGAGAACGGCACTTTGGGAGCTGTGTTCTGAACCCGAATGATGTTATAGATATTCAGCCCAGGAAGCTCTGCACCTTTGCTAAAGAAGCGGGGATACCTGGCTGAATAGGATATGTGGGTGCACAATGGGCCCGTATAGGTGGCCTAAGTGCAAGGGTTTCCCGCCCACAAATTCATTCATACATACATACAACATAGGTGACTTCAAGCCACTTGATTTGAAGATTGATCAAATTAAGTTTTGCATATTTCACATGAAAACGCAAATTAATCAAAAACGGCTGGTGCTTCGGAAGTGACGTCAAAAAAAGTTTGGGGTAAAAAACTACCCCTCACCCCCCAAAACTACCTCAATAAAGCAAGCTGTTAATTACGAAATTTGTAATTTTATGCGCCTACCTTGAGGCTGTAATGTATGAAAATTTCATTATTTTAATCACCACCATATCGGACTTATAATCGAAAAATTGATATTCATCAACCCCCTTCAAGGGGTTGTAGTGTTATAGTACCTTGCTTTCAGTAACTAATTTTCACATTTTAAATATGATTTTATATTTAGTTTCGGATTTCGTAGTTGGCATTTTTTAAAAAAATATTAGGATGACTTTTGAAAAAAAAAATAGATACATACTGACACCTGACAAGAATTTCTTGATACTATTCAATTTCAATACATTTTTTACATTAAATATCTTTCTGTGAGTAGTAATATCACAGGGTGAGTACATTTGATAACTTTCGGTTTAAACTTTTACTTACCAAGTGCATGCTCTGGAAAATTCCAGATCTTACATTTTTTTTTGTACATTATCTACCGTATTTTTAAGTAGACTAGTTAAAATTCTTTTTCTTTGTAATTTCATTAATTATAATCTTTTAAACGTCAGTTGCTTTTATTTAGAATTTTGTTAAAGTAGATAAAAGAAAAAATTATTTATTTTTTTTAAACATTAATATTTGTTCATAATAACACGGGCTGGACTGTCAGAGCTACGCAACTCACAACCGCCCCGTGATTCGTTATCAGGCTACTTACAGTAAATACAATAGAATATATACGTTCATAAATAATAAGCTATCACATACGCGCACTCACGCCCATACATAAAAACACACACATACATACATACACCTACACACATACACACACAGGCTCACGTACACGCATATCGCTTCTGGACACACCCCTGAGAGTCGTCAAGAATCCCAAAAACAATTTGACCGTCAAGAAACTGGAATTGCTGGCGCCCACACCTAAAAAGAAATTTTGTAATTCCGGTAGCAAGAGAGAGGGAAGACGACAGTAGCTCCCTTATTATGCGTTTTAGGACATATGTTTATTAATGAAAGTCCATTTATTTTTGATAAATTACCAGCCTCTGAAGTTTGGCACACTCGTGGTAGATCACCCTGTATATACAGTACGGCGCTAGGGAGTAAGCGGATAGGAAAATCCTATGTATTTATGTACATGTGCATAAGGTTCAGAATAGCGCGGTTATAATTAAATAGTGGGAGCCTTGCCCAACTACACTGCGACTGCGACCAGTCCTACAAAGTAAATACCATCTCTCTACATCGGTGATAAGGTGATGGCGCCGAACACGGGCACACTCGGTAGTCGTCACCCCACTATTTATATGGCGCTATTCTGAGCCATATTACTTAAAAAAACACTGATAACACCACAAATATATTAAAAACATATTTATTAAAAAATTAAATCAGTCATGTAAATTAATATTACAAATTTTCATAGTTCAAACAATGTGTAAAAATTAAAAATCAATTATATTTTTCCAATTCTAATAATATTTTGGAGTTAAGTCCTTTTAGGCCCCTATATTTTACTATATATCCTTCTAAAACAGTCTTTTGTATTTCTTCTTGTATGTTATAATCAATATTTTTAGACTTCAATTGTTGTTTGATCCAGTCTTTTACCTCTTTAATGTTAAACTCTTGAAAAACAACTAATTCATGGTATGAACCAGAATTCTCAAATTCTTTACGTATTTCAGCTACATCATTATAATTAATAGTGTAATTTTTACCATCATAGTACTGTATATTAAAAATTGATATTACCAATATGAACTGATCTTGTGGTAACGAATGTATTAAAGCGAAAACCTCTGTAGTATCTTTCCTATTTAAGTCGTCAATAATTATTAAATTACAACAACAATTTTTTAATGTATTTAACAATTTTTCCCACTCACTTTTATAACTGAACTGAATGCCGTATAGTTCATGAATCAATTCTTGGGGAAAATGTTTTTTTATTATATTTGCCACAAATGTCTTTCCTACTCCTGCTGAACCAATGAAACCTAAAACTTTGATTTTATGTGCCCAATGCTCTCTTTGTTCTAAACTTTGAACAACAATATTCACAGAAGCTTTCTGTTGATGAACTTTTTCTAATAATTCTTTTTGTATATTCAGCAATTGAATGTCACTGTTAACCATAATATTATAATCCTTAGGAAATAATATATATAACAAAATAATTACAAGACACACTAAAGATATTACAAGACAATGGCTCTGCTGGGATTGTTTCTTTCGTAAAGTAATAGGAACTATTTTAGTATTATTCGTGTGAGCTATAGATTTTTGAGAATAACTCACATCAGCTTGTTCATGGCTTAAATGTCTCTTCTTCATTACACTACTGTCAGCATTAGCACTACGAAAATTATTAAATCTTCCCATAGGTACATTATTTGGATCTATATCAATATCCATCGTTTCAACAGGGTCAACACAGTCGTCCACTTCTATGCTATTGTTCAAGAGATCAACCTCCATAGGTATGACACCATCAGCATTGTTCATATAATTTCTACTTACCATAGGGGGGTTTGGATTTATTTGTACATTTAGATTTAATTTTGATATATCACATTCATACACATTTTTATTTAAAACTGAACTTGTAGAAAAAAATCTTTGTAGGTTATGATGATCCAGAATACTTTGTCCTAAAAGAAAATACAATATTATTAGGTATTAGGTAAGCATCTATCTCCTTGTGTTCAAGTCAATTATCATAACTATTTTGTGATCATAACTAGGGGATCAGTAAGATATCCTTAAAGACCTTAAACAATAGTGAATAGGTATAACTTTCTATAACTTACCAAAAACTTGACTACATGAACCACTTCTTAACAATCCAGGATTGTCATGGATTATTTCTTCCACAAACAGTATTCTTTTTCTCACGACGGGGGCTCTTATATTAAAATTAACTGATGAATGTTCTTGAACAGTTAAATTGTCAAAATTTACATTATATAAATCTGATTCAGAGCAAGATCTGTTTAGTGAATTTTTAGGCGTACACATATTACCTACATCAGAAATAGTATCAATACTTTTACTAATAATTACTTTTACTTATCTTGTGTGTAATTAATGGAATTAATTGAATATTAATATAATAAAAAACAAAACTGACAATCAAAATTTTAAAACAAAAGAATAAGACGACTGTGCCACCGCCACCTATCTAGTAAAAGAAATACTAATCTTTTCTTTTAATTAGAATAAGGCCATTTTTTACGGATACTCTATTAGTAACCTCTTTCTCACCGTTGCAAATAAAAAATAATGAACAATATTTTTGTTACCTATCTGAAATTAATTATTCATTATTAATAGTATTGAGATTGCATCATATCTAATAGCATTTGAGGAAGATATTAGAATGCAGTTTCAGATTATTTTGACTGACAGTTTCAGTCCAGTTATATGTTCTTACACTTCTTAAGTATTTTTTTAAAATCATGCCAAATACTCAAGTGACAAGCGACAAAAGAAATAACTAACTTTAGAAGAAAATAAAATATCATCAACTTTCCAACTTTGGAAATACTACGTCACTTTTTCCAGTTCCCAGTACAGTAATTTATGGTAGGTACTTTCTAAAATATTTTTGGACACTTATATTTAAACCAAATACCAAGATGGTAATCTTAGCAATGATAAAAAATGAACCATATATTGGTTACTACTCGTTTTGAAAACAGATTATAACACTACATACTTAGGTAACTGTAAATAAGTTCCTATATTTTCGATTTCGATGTCACCAAATCTACGTTTTAATTTTAAATAACAACACATTCAATTTTGTGAAATAAATGTTGATCGCCACATAGTTCAATTTATATAAAACGTATTGTCAATTTTAAGTAAATTAATGAATTCGTACAGGAATATAATATAGGTATATGTAGAAACAGATTCTTGTACGTTTTTAAAATTTCTCTCTAGCTAGATCCAATTAGAATACCAATACATTTATTTTATTTCGTAGTAACCAATAGAAAGAAACCAAAGTATCTATTGATACCATAAATAAGAATTTTGACAAAAATCGCTTGTACCGTATTCTTGACACATCTGATATTTGACACGAGTGAACTGCGCAGTTCCGAAAGGTGTTTTATTTGTGCATGTGTTGTGTGTTGCGTGATTGAGTTCTACGATGATTGTGATAAATTGAAGTGGAGAAAGTACATTAAAGATTCGATGATGGTCTTGGGCCATTTAAAATTTAGTTATTTTTCAAAAACAAATAAGACTTTGTGGATAAAGGCCCCGTGCATACCTAAGAAAGCTTCAAACGTATTTGAAGCTTTCGAGGCCGTGTTCATGGAACTATGAACCTAGACTCGTTGTCTTTTACTTTGTCACAAATAAGTTATTTAGTTGCAACATTAACTAAAAAAAACTACAAGCAAGTAGTTGGAGACCTATCAAAGGTAAGTAGGCCTAGTAATTAGCAAAAGTCTACAATACGTGTCTGTTAAAAATATCAAAATGACAAATTAGATCATCCGCCATATTCATCAGAAATTTGTTCGTCAGGTAACATTTTTACCGACAGAGTATAGAAATAATGAACAAAGGTGTTTTGATTATTGTTTTTTTGTCCATTTTCTCGTTAAAATGTCATAAAAAATTTAAAAATATAGATTACAATGTTTTCATATTTCGGACTATTTGACAAAATTGAGTTTAATCGGTGTATTTGTTTGACAGCTCGTCACTTTGCATGGTCTGGAGGCGGACCGTCACTTGCTCCAATGTCTGTTTTCATCAGTGGACTTCTCAGAGTCTACAGCTAAGATATCAGCCCCAACCCCCCAAAACCAAGTTTTACTGGAACAGTGCTCAAGTTTGTTGAACAAACCTTCATTGTTAACAGCTGTTTGTTATATTACAGACAATCCAGTAATAAACCACAAGGTATGCTATGCTTTGTTCTATTTTGTGTATTATATTTCACGTTATTTTACTTTTTTTTAGACCTTAAAAGTTGGATCTCAGTTCTTCCATCAGTTGAGCAAGTGCCTTCGCCTCTCAGCTGTCCAGGAAGTCGTATTTGCTCTTGCACTTCGCCACTCGTCCAATACCGAAGTAGCAAATTTTGCCCAGGCTCATTTGCGAGCAAGTGTACCCGCCTTAGTTCAATCCTATATAGACACAGAAGGCAGTAGCCGCCAACACGAAGGAGGACTTCACGAGACTACTCCTGAAGTCCTTCATCTTATATTATCTACTGTTCTTAAGACCCCGAAAGAAGTAGGTCTTACCAACGACATTCATACGACTTTTCTTAAGACATTGCAACGAGATTTTCCAAAAGAACTTGTACCAGTAGTGCTTGCGCCATTAGTGTACCCAGAACAGTGTGAATTAGCTCCCGAAATGTCATCCGAGGGCCCCGGTTTATCCGGGGGTATGTTAGATACGTCACTAGCTGATTTAGTGACAGAAATAGGTTATGGTTTTACTTCATCTGTAGAGGAATGCCGTAACAATCTAATGAAATTGGGAGGTAGAGATATATCTCCTGCAGTTGTAGCGCGAGTCCTTGCTGTAATGTGCCGAACGCATAGTGGCCTTGAGGAATCTTTAAGCATTCAAACTCCGGGTTCTTTCAGTAAAGGATCTGATGGTAGAACTTCATGGAACATCGAAATTTTAATCCAAGCCCTCAAGGAAGTTGTTGCTAATTTTCAATGGAACAGTGTTGTTGGTGAATTAGATCACCCGGATTTTATCATAAAAGACAGACAGGGACTTTGTTTATTAATAAATGGTCTTAGACAAGGTCTTCAAACCTTTGGTTTTCACCCAGAAACTTTCCCAATTGATCAATTTTATAAAAGATGGGCAAATGTGGAAGGACAATTCAGTTTAATACAAAATATTTTAAAGAGTCCTGATGTGTTCTGCTTTGCAGATTATTCTTGTGTTCCAGTGGCTGTCGATGTACTCAAAACTCCACCAGAGCAAGATGGCAAAGAATTGGCAAACTGGCGATCTTTAAATCTTGTAGAGTTATTACTCAGCTTGTCAGAATGCGGATTGTACAATCATATCCATGAATTATTCAAAATACCTGTGCACAGCTGCCCAGATGTCTTAGTGTTGGCATTACTTCAAATATCAGGACCTGTTACTTTATTGAGACAAGAGCTCTTGAACAATTTGATACCAATATTTCTAGGCAATCATCCTAATTCAGCAATAATACTACACCATGCTTGGCATACGCAAAATATAAACATTAAACCAATTATTATGCATGCAATGGCAGAATGGTATGTAAGGGGAGAATGTGATCAGACGAGGTTATCTCGAATATTAGATGTAGCTCAAGATCTCAAAGCACTGTCAATGCTTCTGAATGCGCAGTCTGCTCAATCATACCCTTTTATTATAGACCTCGCATGTTTGGCATCGCGAAGGGAGTACTTAAAATTAGAAAAGTGGTTATCTGATAAAATAAGTGAACACGGTGAAGCTTTTGTGACGGCTTGTATCAAATTCTTACACCGAAGATGTCCACAGATAGGAAAAGGAGAAGACACAATAACCAAAGTGGCTCCTCTGCCTACAGAGACTCTCACAACAATGATAGTATGTTTACAAAGATGTATGAATAATGTTAGTCCCGATTGTCAAGAAGCCATTGTAACTATTGTCGGTAACTGTACACTATTATTAAAATCAAGACAACAACAGCAGCCAACTATACTCCGATCCCGAACTATTGATGGTACGATTAATCCTTCAGTTTTTGCTGGACAGCTTTACAACCATGCAGGTGTCGATTCTATCCCTGGTTTAGGTTCTAACTTGGCAAACATGAATTTAGCAGGGCCAACTAGTTCTGCGTTTAACCTTCAAGGAGGTCTGGGGCCTTTGGTGCAGTCTCCAGGCTCACCTTCTAGAATTTTAAATTCAGGACCCTCCAATAGTCCTTTTCCCATAATGCCAATGCAACATCAAGGCCCAGTAGGTACTGGGTCTTCTCTAGTTCTTGGTGTAAACCAAATAAGTAATCTTGGTAGGATGGGACCAAACCCAAGTATCGATAAGGGAAGGCTTCCCGAATATAATTTATTTCCTGATATTTCAACACATGTTTCTAAAGACATAGAAGATGAAGCTAATAATTACTTTCAGAGAATTTACAATCATCCACCGCATCCCACGTTATCTATTGACGAAGTACTAGCTATGTTAAAGAGATTTCAAGATTCACATAGTAAAAGGGAAAAAGAGGTAAGCACGTGATGTAATGTTTAAAACTTATTATTCAATTATATATAGAAATTTTTATACACGTCTGGCCACTCAGTTGTTTCGGATACAGTTCAGTAAGTTGCACCCATCTCCCCTGAATAGAACAGGTCGACGGTCGGCGCTCCGTCTAGGACTAACATGATTATGGGGCGGAGTCGAAATTGTTAGGGGAGTTTGTGCAACTTACTGAACTGTATCCGAAACAACTGAGTGATCACACGTGTATAATAATACGTAATGTAGCCATTTTGTTTTACATTTTTATTTTGTTCATGAATTAGTCTAAAAATATTTTACGTAGAAATCTGGGAAATTTCTTAGAAATCAAGTTAGAAACTGTACTGGTATTAAATTCACATTTTACAATGTGTAATCATAATAATATAATTCATACCGGAAATTTTTTTCTTATAGGTTCGTTGTAAGTTATAATAAAATAAAAGTTGTGCTTCACTTAAAACTAAAAATACAACAAAAAAATTTTAAAAAATCTTATGAGATTCGACAAGAGTAAATTACACACATTTTTAAAAATATCTAAAAGTTACTTAGAAGACTGTTTTCAATTAAAAGTTATACTTAATATTAACTACAAAAAAGTTTTAAAACCTGAATAAAGAATCATCATATTTTTATGCAAAAGTCTGTTTTATATCTATTCTGTAAATGTCTATTAGAAAAACTCAACATGTTTTCAATTAGTAGAAATAAACTTGCATTGTGATTTTTTTCACCAATTTATAAGAATTGGAAAAATTTTTAGGATGTTAAATGTTAATTTAGATTAGTGCAATACGAGGGGGTTACCACGGACGTAAATTTGTACACCTATTGCCGAAAATCGGCAATAAGTGGCATTTATTGCCTATATTGCCGTATTGCCGGCATATTGCCTATATTGCCGTATTCCGCTTACAACCAATGTATCTCATGTAGTTTTGACAAAAAACAGTTGAACCGTTTCAGATATTAAAAAAGATTTAAAAAAATGCAAGGTTACGAAAAAAATATAATAATTTAATGTGAAAATTCGAAATAGTAAAAATTGACGGTTTGATAGATTTTTGAAAAATAAGTGGTTTTTGTGCTATAAATTTTTTTTCATGGGCGCGTAGTTTCTGCGATACAAGGCGTTGCAATTTTTATTTGAGTAGGTACCTACCTAAAGTTTTCGTGGCTAACTTTTACATTATTCAATATAATTATTCCACATTTGGCAGTCGTTTATGTTAACTGGAAGCTGAGGAAATGTTAAAAAATATGTTAAATATCACCAGTGGCGTAGATAGAGGCAGGGGCGTGCCATATTTTTTCTTAATAACCGTATTACCCTTCCTATAATGATTACGGCACTGGTTAGAATATTTATCCCGATTTTATTCGAAACATAATAAACATATATATATGATAAACGAAGATCTACCAGTAAAAACATTCTCACTGAATAACATCCCAAGATTTCGCACCGCTTTAATAAAATCGAAAACAGTGAATTTATAACTCTTACCAGTGTGCGTTACCGGCAAAAATATGTAACTTTTCTTCATTAATTCTTTGTTCAGGAGAATCTATCACCATATCAATTCGGCACCATATTTACGATTCACCCTGTACAAAAACGGTACGGTTACTACCCTATATATTGTTCCGTTTAGTAAATCTTTGAATGTTAAAATATTTTTATAATTTACTGAATTTTCCCCGGAGTTTTCAGTTAAATAAAATGATGTTAATTATTTTGTAAACCTCATTGAATTATCTAGATGATCAGTTACAGCAATATTTTATATTGCTTCACAAATGAAATTTGAAGAGATCGCTAAATTCGAGTTAAATTTTTTTGTTCTTATCCTAGATATACGGGGTGTAAAAGTGTAAGTGTCAATATTTCAACAAAATCCCTCGCCAGAAAAAAATCACATCAGACTTCTTTATTTGCATGTTCGTGCACTTTCTCTTAACATTTTGGAACTTATTCTGTATTATTTTCCAAGTAATTAACCTTCATTAATCAAAGTTAAATTAATTCTTTCTGGAAAAACCTATTAATTTTCAACATGTACTGTATACGACTTTTTAGTTTCTTTTTGATCAATGAACAAAATAATGACGCTCATACTTTTAACACCCTGTAAAAAATTCGTTTTCACATATAAAAAAAATTTGGTGACTACGAACTCTGCGAAGCGGCACATTGCAGCACAACACTAGTACAAACGAAAGATTATTAGCATTGAAAAAAGAAACAGATTAAATTTCCGAAACGTCTGCGAAACATCTTTGTTTTTATTTTAGTTTATTTACATTTTATATCAAAAACCAACCTTTAACCGTTCCTTTGACGTAAAGTTACAGGTGTAAAGGTTATTTTTAAAAAAATCCAGCTATTTTTTAAATTATCTGGGTAATGTTCAGAAATGTGGCAGTAAATCCCAAATAAGAGCAGAAAGAAAAGACACTAGCACAATTCAGCACAACCATCTTTTTTATTATTTCCAAAATGGCGGGACTAAGTCAACGGACATTTTTCTTACACCTATTATTATCTTACTTTATACTTCAACATTTACAAATCACAAATCTCACAATCGAGTTACTTTCATGCGCGACCATAATCTTAACACGAGTCTTAACAGTAATAACAGCATAATCGAGAGCACAGTATTATGTAGATTTACGTCGTATATTGCCATATTGCTATCGTATATTTTGCCATTTATTACCGTTTATTGCCGGTTATTGCCGACTATTGCTGCGTATTGCCGACTATTGCCGCAAACTGCCTTCTATTTCCACATACTGCCGTCTATTGCCGTCTATTGCCGACTATTTCCGAATATTGCCGGCGATTTGTACACCTATTGCCGAGTGCGGTAACCCCCTCGGTGCAATATTTCACATTTTTTAAATGTAATAAAGCAAACGTTAACATAACTAAATTTTGTTATTACATTTTTAATTTTAGTGGAAGCACTAAGTTTCATTAACAATAATTTTTTCTGAAAAATAAATACATAAATATATAATATAAATATAACGTAATATTATTGTAATCACTAGAGCCCGGCACAAATTTAAAATATTATTACAGAATTTATTATAAAGCGTCGAGTAGGAATTATTCATGATAAAATACTGTAGCAATTGGACCGCTTTCAACAGTGTGGTTGGAGCCAATGCTTTTATCAGTCTTAACAAGTCGTTAATTAGATCTGTTGAATAGACAATATAATGCAAAAATATTTTTTCCATTTATAATTTATACAACTGGTCGACTACTATTAAATTTGCCTCTCAATCCCATTGTATCATGGATACCATTCAACTTTCATATATCTCGGAAATAAGTAATTCAGTTTTTGTGTAATTGTACAGACACATGTGTAACAATTTATACATAATTGAAAATATTGTATTTTGGTACGTTGTTATTCTTTACTTGTTATTTTGTCCACGTAATGTTATTTGTATTTGGGCCACGGAAGTTAAATATTTTAGTGTTTATCTTGAATCATCGACTCTATGTACACACTTTTACTTATTTTTTTTAACATAAACATAATTAGGTCTTGTTGTTTTCTTCTCCATTTGTATATTTTTGCATACTCCGATTTGAAAAGGCTTTACTAAATTCAACTCTAAGGTCTCTAAGTTAAAGTAGTGCTTCTTAACAGGTGAGTATCTAAAGACATATAAGTAAATCTTATTTTTAAAATAAACAAATTATATGGTATTAGAAAATGCGATGATTGCTTTAATAAACTCGGCTAAAAGTGTAGAACGATACAAAAAACTTTAACAATCTACATGGAACAATTGGGGTTCATTAAAATCAGTTTGAAAAATGTTGATTTCCCTGAGTATTAAAATGTATAATATTTACGATATGTTTTGTTTCAGATTTTTTACTCATAGAACTATATTTATGTATATGAGTCATTTGACATTATTTAATCATTTCTAAAAAAAGTATTTGGTATTTCCTAAATTTTGTTATCAGTGATGTTTGTACTTCAAATTAAACGTTTGAAAGTATTGTTCGTAAATATCATCCTTGAAATCTACAATATCTACAATATGACGTAAAAGTGATATTTGACAGTAAACTCAACAAGTCAACTTTAGTTATTCTGTAACTATTGTCGTTGACTATAAACTTGACTTCAAGTCAACTGACCTTGAAAAATATCAACGTTGACTTTTTTGCTATTCACTATGCATGTTTTCAATGGGGTTATTTCATGTTAAAGAAAAACTTAAAAATACCTATCAATTTGGATAGTAGAATATGCAAGAATAATGTATTGGTAAATACCATGTCTTTATTATTTGTTAATTATTCATAAATCAATAAAAAGTATCGTCAATAATTTCAAATTTTATTAACTTCTGACGTCACGGTTTAGAACTAAATCTAGGAAGATTTGTTTTTGTTAAGAGTCTAGAGTCATTTGACACTTTTGACAGTTTGCTTTAGTTTGTGTTAGTTCATCATTTTTTACTATTATGGAGCCTAATTTCGTTAAAGCTAGCAGTGAAAATTTACCTGAAGTGAACTACGTTATGATTCAGGAATTCTTTGAGAAAAATATGGACTATTTCAGTGTCGAGTTTAGGAGCGTGAAAAATGTGAGGTTAGTTTTCTTGAGATATTTCATCTACGCTATACTGCGCATGCGTAAACATTGACGTCACGGCTGTTGGCGGGAACTTAATATTTTCAAATTACAAACCGAGTTTAAAAATACGTAGGCGCAAAAAAAAGACTTTTTTTCCAAATATACAGTATTTTTAAGTGTTCCTGATTGTAAATTTAACATAAATATAAATTGTGAAATAACCCCATTGACTTGCAAGAAAGAAGTTGACTTATGTCAATTGAAACCTAGCAGGTACGAAAACGTCTTGCTTTGCAAAAGTTCTTATATGTTTTGTTGTTTGTATATTCTATAAATTAGACGTATTTTTACTTTCCGGTGTATAAATACGCCGTTTCACTATTATGGATTCACCATTTTTACAAATGGAGAGAAACGGATTACAGAAGTAAGCTACTTATCTCGATAAATACAACGGAATAGTTCAACCGCAATACAAGCCAGTTGCTCCGAAGTGGCCTTCTTATCCCTACTAGTAGTGAATAAATAATATATGTTAATTTGGAACTATCTTTATTGTATTATTAAGGTTCTATATTATTATTTACATTAAAATATTTTATTTTATAAAAATTTAAATAATACACAAAAACAGATTTGTGATTTTAGGTTATGCCATAAACCTAACTGTCAACAGTGTCATCTGTGTTAACAGTGAAGTTAGCGGTTTTTTACGATTATGAACTACTACACCAAAATTGCAAAGTTGTCACTTTCCAAATGTTGATTTCAAGTCAACCCAAGCAAAGTAAGAAAGTTCATCTCACTGTTGGTTAGTGAATCGCAAAAATTGTCAATATTGATATGGCAATCCATTTGTCAACCTGAAATCAAGTCAATAATTGACAAATGTTGATAGTTATAAGGTGCGTTTTATTGGCGTCCTACTACTTCCAGAAGTTTACTTCTACCCGTTTTATTGGTTACTTATTTCTCTTCTCTTCCAACTTTTGCTACGCAGTTTGAACGTCGTAGAAAACGAAGCAGCACATGGAGGGGAGAATAAAGGCGCCAAAGACGGTTCTCTTTTAAACAGTTTTGAAGTTTGAAGGTTATAATGAGGTTATATCTTCCTTGTTTTTACGTCTTGCATACTTAATTTAATAATATTCTTTAAATGGTTTGTCTTTCTTCCATTTTTAAATTATTAAAAATATTAAAAATAGGTTATGTTTCACAAATGAGTGGGGAGGATAGCTCTAACTCTAGCTCTACCAGTCGTTTTATTGCAACGTTCTACTTATGCTACTGAGAAGAGACCAATAAAACATGCCTATAGAATAGGGCTGATTATCTTTTGTTTTATTTGTGATATCTTTATTTGTATCATAATTTTTTTCTGATTCAGAGGTTATGTATTTTATATTCCACTTCAAAAGTTGGGCTATGTTTCAATTTGGCAACGTTTAATAAACATTTTATCTATGTGCCACATGTTTTACTAATCCCTTTAATGCCAAATTTTCAATTTTTTCTTCAAGTAATTTTATATTTTCACATTTCTTCCAGTAACTCGCTTTCCCACGTAATTGATTTTTCGTCATAGTTTTCTAATGTATCTTGATCAACTATCTATTGGTTTTTCTTCTTCATAATGCCGCTTATCACAATACACTTGTTTTCTTATTAGCAGCTATTATGAAATATTGCTGCACAATTTATACACTTTACTTTTTAATTTACCTCTGATTTCCTATAGACACTACAGAGCACGTTTAAATTTTTAACATCATGATCTCCACTTTGAATTTTGAACAACTTAAACTACATTTTTTGCTTGTTTTGTGCCATTACGTAGCAAACTATGATTCAGGATGAACGGACTCAAACATACTGCAGGTCCAGACGTACAAAAACAGAAGCTATGTCGCTGCATTGGATAATACAGACAACGTTTGAAGCAATCTGGAATATACAGGTCACAGGATATAAGTATTTTTACTACCATAATATATCATTTTAATTTATAGGTTGTACTTGTTGTATACTAACAAATAATAAATAAATTAGAGTGAAAAATATTTACTTGTCCTTATTAATCCAAACGCACCCTATATTTCTTCCTATTTATACATATTATCTAACTCGTGTAGCAGTGTAAATTTTTGAAGGTTAATAATTACTTTTTCTTTTTTTTTTTTTGGTTAATTTAGATGTTTGTAAAAAAATTGAAAATAATATGTTATATTTCTGTGGTGTCCGTGTTTGTAGTCATTTTTCAATGTTGATTGTTGTGATCTTGAAAAATTTGTTATTTAAGGTGATTCTAAATTGAGTACCATAAATTAAACGGCGTGTAGACAAAGTCGAATTAATACGCAAACCTAAATAATTTTTTTTCCGAAAATGCTTCCTTAACAAGATATAGGGTGTTAAATGGTCGACTAGCAAATCACTCTTTTACTTGTTTCTATTAACAAAGTAAACCAACGGAATTCATTTTTTATACATAACAATAATCTGACAAACTTTCAGTGCATTCTAACAATCCAGTGGCGTAGTGATAGAGGTCATGTGGCACTTTATACTCTAGAAATAAATTGCAGTTAGGTTATTTCTATTTTTATTTTAATTTTTGGAATTATTGACTCGAACACTACAAAAAAGGTATACTTGTTTAATTTGCCCAGGGGCGTCCGTTTCCGAGATATTTTCAGTCGTTATGTGAAATACTATGTTGCAAATAAAAATGAGAATTATCAAGGAACAAGTTTTATTAACTAAAAACAAATTAATTAAAATTAAGACAATAACTTTTCAAAGTGTCGTCCATTGACACGAATACACTCACGCAAACGCTTTTCTAAAGAAAACATTTTTCTGCGCAAATCTAGTTGATTTGGTAATTGTTCAAAAATATTTTGTACCCTGAGTCTTAACTCCTCTACAGTATCTACCGAGACTGCATAAACCTCTTTAACTTGTCCCCAGACAGTAAAATACAACAGACTTATCACATAACGACTGGTGCTGCGACATGTGACTGAAAATATCTCGGAAACGGACGCCCCTCGGCAAATTAAACAAGCATACCTTTTTTGTAGTGTTTGAGGCAATAATTCTAAAAATTCAATTTATTTCTATAGTATAAAGTGCCACCTGACCGCTATTACTATGCCACTGGATTGTTAGAATGCACTGAAAGTTTATCTAATTACTGATCTTTCTAAGTAATTATTTTGTATAAAAAATGAATTTTGTTGGTTTACTCTGTTAAAAGATACGAGTAAAAGAGTGATTTGCTAGTCGATCATTAAACACCCTGTATCTTGTTAAGGAAGCATTTTCGGAAAAAAATTTATTTAGGTTTTCGTATTATTCGACTATCTACGCGCCATTTAATTTATGGTACTCAATTTAGAATCACCTTGTATATGTTTTTCCGAGTGTCTTCGATGCCGGTAACTGTTGTTATTATTAAGGTCATTCATGACAGCTTGAATTTGGTGTTTTGGAGTTTTGCAGATCGAGTAGCGGTTGGCCCAATTGTTTTTAAATCATAACAGACCTGATTGGGAAGTATCGAGTGTATTATAAGGATTCCTCATTGTGATCATTTTTATCCGTGCAATTTTTTTGTTATTTCTATGCTAAGTATTTAATATAATTATAATTTTACAAAACGTGTTTAAGATATATGCCAAAAAAGGCATGTTTTAAACATATAGAAAATATTTATTGTTGTAAACATGCCAACCCTGGAAATAAGTAACATTTTTTTGTGCTATTACGTTATTGTATACAGTGAACACCTAAATGATTTATCTAGATCGGTAACGTTTCAATCATTCGTTTCTGTACGTAACTTGAAACTAATCATAGACTAAAATAATAATTATTTAACAAAATAAACATTAATAAAAATAAAATAAATAAAATTGATAAGCCTGTCCCATAAATGAACATAGAGATAAGACCCATTACAAAAACCAAGCTCTTCTATAAAAAACACAAAACTAAATAACAGGTTTTATATTTTAATAAGAAATACATAAATTGAAAATATAGCTCTACCATATATATTTAAAGGTGAGATTATTACATGTCTGACATACATTGACTAATTAGTTTTTGACTTTTTTATATGAAAACTTTTTCATCAGGTCCAACATTCCTTTAATAGTTTGATATTTAAATCCTCCCCTTGCAGTGAAGCCTGTTTTTTTTTTGTAAATAATTGAAATGGTTCTCCAAAAAGGAACAAACGGGATCAATATTAGAATCCAATCTATCATTTCTTAAATAGTAATAATTATTTTAGGCTTAAAAATCCATATTTTGTTCCTTGAGTTTAATTTGATTCAATGTTTCTTTTTTAACCATTCCAATGTTATTCATGATTACACTACATTTTTACTGCAAAGCAGAATGGGGTAGTTAAAAAAAACTCATTCAGATAATAAAAAATATATAAAGTACAGTTTTGCATCAGGTTTGAGTACTCTTGTTTGTTGAACAAAATACACACATTCTCCCGGGGCCCCAATGAGGTGAGGTCTCAAAATTATAAGTATATATTAAAAATATGAATAAAACATATTTCCCTTGTCAGGCTATCTATTTTTACATAAATCCTTCATTTACTGTTGACCTTAAGTTGATCTTGGTTTTACATAAATATTTTTAATTTCAGGTATTCAATTGTATGTTAAGAAGTCTTTTCGAGGAGTATAAATTTTTCCCTCAATATCCCGACAAAGAATTGCACATCACAGCCCAGCTGTTTGGTGGTATCATTGAGAGGGGGATAGTAACATCATATGTAGCTCTTGGTCTCGCCCTTAGGTTTGTTTTGGAAGCTCTGAAGAAGCCTGAAGGGTCGAAAATGTATTACTTTGGCATTGCTGCTCTCGATCGATTTAAAAACCGTCTTAAAGAATACCATAAATATTGCGAACATGTTAGAGCTATACCTCACTTCAGTGACTTTCCGCAACATTTGCAGGAATACGTTGAATATGGCCTACAAAGTATGGAGCCACCTCATAAACCTGAGGGACCAGTCCTACCAGCTAGTCTAGCAGCTATGTTGGCTCCACCAAATACTCCTTCATCTACAGGTTACAAAACTAGCACTACCACTAATTCAGCGGCTCCTTCTAAAGTAAGCACTACACCCGCGAGTACTTTGGGAAGTAGACCCTCGATTGCTAATGCAACTAATATCGACACACTTTTGGTGGCAACAGAAAAGGAAGAAAAAGCAACAGCACCACCAGAACCTTTACAGGATAAGACTGCTTTTATTTTCAACAACCTAAGCCAGCTAAATTTGAAGCAAAAATGTGATGAACTTCGGGAATTAGTAAATGACGAATATCATCCATGGTTAGCACAGTATCTTGTAATGAAACGGGCCTCAATAGAATTTAATTTTCATGTCTTGTACTCTAATTTCCTAGACACGTTGGGAGTAAATGAAGTAGTTAAAATGGTGACCAGGGAAACGTTTAGAAATATTAGGGTTCTTCTAAGATCAGATAAAGCGATTGCTAATTTTTCTGATCGATCTCTACTAAAAAACTTAGGACATTGGTTAGGAATGCTTACCTTGGCCCGAAATAAACCTATTTTACAAATTGACCTCGATTTAAAATCTTTACTAGTTGAAGCTTATCACAAGGGACAACAGGAATTACTCTATGTAGTGCCATTCGTAGCCAAAGTATTAGAAGCATGTGCTAAGAGCAAAGTATTCAAACCACCAAATCCTTGGACAATGGCTTTAATGAACGTTTTGGCAGAATTACATTCGGAACCTGATTTAAAATTAACCCTTAAGTTTGAAATTGAAGTTTTATGCAAAAATTTGGATATAGATGTAACTCAACTAAAACCGTCAGTGTACCTAAAAGACCCAGAAAGAATAAGGAAAATAGAATATCAACTGTCGCAGCCAATAAAGAAGGAATCCCTAACGCAACCTATTCAAGGAAACATACCAGCAGGAAATTTAAATGACCCTGAATTAATCAATATCATCCCTGGCCAACAAACCAGTTCACCCGTCGTACAAAATAACAGTACAACACCTACTTCAGCATTATCAGCGCCGCCAGAACCCCGTTTTGGTTATTCAGACATACAAATTGCTGGCATGCAAGCTTTTCACACTCACACAGTCGTTTCTCCGTCAATATTATTATTTCAAACACAACCTCAACTTAAAGCCTTAGTTCGCAGTTCTATTGAACGAGCCGTACAAGAGTGGATAGCTCCCGTGGTAGATAGATCAATAAAGATCGCTCTTCAAACTTGTGAGCAAATCATCAGAAAGGATTTTGCTCTAGATCCCGATGAGAACAGGATGCGTCTAGCAGCACACTATATGGTTAGAAATCTTACAGCAGGAATGGCAATGATAACCTGCCGAGAACAGTTGCTTGCAGCAATCAATACTCATTTAAAACAAGCATTGTTGGCTAATTTGGTCACTCCGAGCGTCCAACAAAAGGAGATGATTGAACAAGCCGCTAGTGTTATTGCTAGCGACAACATGGAACTTGCCTGTGCCTTTGTACAAAAAACTGCTGTGGAAAAGGCCATACCAGAAATTGACAAAAGACTCATGAGTGAATATGAGCTTCGGAAAATGGCACGACAGGAAGGAAGGTCAGTAATGTAGTATGGTTGACTTCAGATTTGTAAGACACGTAAAAAACCGGCGGCTTGTTTGATGCCGATAAAAACTTCAAACAATCCGGCTCTTTTTATGTGCTCAACAGATATGAACTGAACTATAACCGCAAGATTTTAACATTTCCTCTATAGGATTTTTACTTATTTTATACAAATCTATTATAAAGACTGTGAGAAAATATACATTTATTAAAATAATAAAAGTAACCATTTAAAATTTGATTACTGATGAAGAATATACATTGTTTTTAATAGACTAGGTGGTATGGGCCCAGTCGTTTCGAAGTAAATTCGGATTGAATTTTTTTGCTGGAATCAGTTCAGCAGACAGTAACGATTATGAAAATCCATGTTACTAAGGAAAAAATAACATTTTTTCACTCAAACTAATTTTTTTTGTACTTTTTGACTGATTTCCAACAAGAAATGTTCAATAACTTTTTTTCGAAAAGTTGATGTTTCGACGTTATTAATTTTTTTAAATCCAAAGTATCAATTTTCCAATTTTTGTTGCCCTAAAAGTATAATAAAAAAATGTTTTTCTTTTACAATACAACGTTATAAACGTTATAAAATGAAACTGCAAAACTTTTTAAAATTAAAAAAAAAAAACTACATTTTTGATAGACGTGAAAATATTGTATAAAATAAAAATTCAGTGTTGGGCCTTAACTGGTTAATTATGTTTAATTAATTTTTAGTAATAACCATATTAATTAACCCCTGGTTAATTATCCAAATTTCTAAAAATTATTATTGTACATGGCAAGCTCAAATTTGATACAAAGCATGAGGTATTTATTCAGCTATGGAACAAGATGAGATGAGACTGATGAGATTATTCATACCAGAATAGTAAAGTAATAATAATAGTAATTAAACTGTTTTTATTGCAGACGATACTGTGATGCTATTGCCTTAACGTATCAAGCCGAAAGAATGCCTGAACAAATACGTTTAAAGGTGGGAGGAATTTCTTCTTCTCAGATGGCTGTATATGAAGAATTTGCAAGAAATATACCAGGCTTTCTTCCGAGCGAACGAGATGCCACCATGTTAATACAGAAACAAACTTTAACGCCCATCGAATCACAACCCCATCCCTCAACACCTTTCCCTATTCCTCCAACGACATTAGCCACTGACGACTTATCATCGCTATATGAAAAATTAACTGTTGAAGTGGAACAGTTTATTCAGCTTGCAGGTCAGGCACAATATACGCACATGAATACAAATATGCTAATCATCAGAGACTGTCTTATGCATATTTTAAGGAACAGGGACCTTACACCACCTCAAGCAATTGTACAAAAGGTAAAGGAAGCCAATTGTAGTAAAGAGAATTTTTAATTTTTCCAAATTAAAAGACTCATTTGTATTGATGCTTTTTCAATTATTGTAGGTTATTTATGTTGCATTTCAAATATTTCTGAATCAGTGGCGTTTGTTCTAAGCATACTCTACGGGGTGGACCACTTAAAACTCCCCAGACTCGTAACTTTCTTATTTTTTAAGTGACAACCATGTTGGGCACATCAAATTGTAGATATTTTTAAGGCCTTTAAACATGCATACAGAGTAATTTTAAAAAAATTTAATTTTTAATTAAAACCTTTATAAAAAAACATTAACACAGTCCCATACAGGGTGAGACAAAAAAGTATACAAGAAAATTAAGTTTCCTTTTGTATCAATTTAAAAAAAATTTTTTGGTCACTCCATATACATGTTTAAAGGCCTTAAAAATATCTACAATTTGATGTGACCAACATGGTCGTTGCTTAAAAAAATAAGAAAATTACAAGTCTGGGGAGTTTTAAGTGGTACACCCTGTATATTATATGTACACAGTATACTGTACTGTGAGCTTGTTCGTTAAAAAGATTAATAAGAAACGTGATCTTGCTATTTATTCATAAACTTGCATTGAAGAATTGCAATTGCAGAAATTATAGTTTTCTCAATATTTGTGTAAAAAAAATCATATGCTTAAAACTACACATACAAAACATTAAACACCCATTATATTTTCGAATCATTAATAATTACTATTGGCAAATATTTATTTAGATATTTAGCTTGACAAGTTCACCACAAGTATATTAAGACGTTGCTGAAATCTTCATCTTGCGCATTTTGATTGTGACCACAAGGTAAAAAATTACAAAGTATTATTATACCTATTTCCATTGAAAATCTGAAAACTCTTTTCCCTAAATTATAAGTTGTGATTTTTTATTTCATGTTACAAGATAGAACTAGGCAAGGAATCTGTTTAAAACTCAATAATAATAATTTCACCACATTTCATAGAAAACCTACTTATTATACAGGGTGTTGTCAAAGTTGAGGCATTTATTTTAACAGGATCTCGATCGTAAAAATAAGTCATTTTCTCAAAAAGTCATTCATATAAAAGTTGCAAAATAACGGAGATGGAAAACTAACCAATAATTGTTCATATTTAGGTTCTGGTTTGTTTATAAAAATTCTCAAAATTGTCACCATTTGTTTAATGCGTGACAAATCGTCGTAACTATGAATCACTAAACGCCACGAAAATAATTTTTTTTTGCTTACGAACATTTCAGGCGTTTTCTATTCGGTGTCCTAGTTCTTTCACATTATCCACTTCTCTATTGCGATAAACTAAGTTTTTTAAATGACCCCAATGAAAGAGATCAGGGATTTAGCTCCGGGGAACGTGCAGGCCAAGAAACTGGCCAGTTGTACCCGATCCACCTATTGGAAAACCTATTATTTAAATGTTCCTGCACTGCTCGTCTTAAATACGAAAGAGCTCCATCGTGTAAAAATTACATTGTTTGTCTCCTATTTAGATTAACGTCTCTAAGTAATTCAAACTAATCTGTACTAAAACTGGGCGATCTTAGACTTGTGTGCCCCTGTCGCTATTATGCAAAACAAAACGAGGCCAGGTCCGTACTACATTTTTATAGTTGTTATTTTGCAACTTTTATATACTTATGTGATTTTTGGCAGACCGATTTATATTTTAAGAGTTTTTACAAAAACATTGTTTTATGTATTTTCCAGAAGTACCAAAGCAAATCTTTATTTTGTAAATATTTGATTATACTGAATATACAGAGATTAAATATATTCCCTATGTTATAGTGTGTGGAGAGCTTACAAGATTGTTTGGTCCCAAGTTTGAACGATACCGATCCCGTAGCATTACGATTCAAAGATTTGATTGTACGAATCTTAAAAACGATGCAAGATCCCAGAGTTTATGGCCAGCAATGGACAAACAAACTGGTGACTAGATATTTGACAGACTGTCGAGATGAACAACAAAGATATAATATTGATGCTGTCGATACGTTAATTAAATCGGGTCTTGTAAATGTGCCTCAATACGACTTGGCACTTGCACAGTGTATGGAAAATGGCCTTAACTATATGGGTGTCAGTTTTGCCATGCAACTTGTCCAATTATACTTAATTGACGATCGATCCAGCCAGTTCGTCACCGAAAGTGACTTATGCAACACCATTGAGATGTTAGCTAAAATTCAAACTCACACCAGGCAGCCCCCTGAAGGCCTTGGCAACATTATTGACATATTAAGACAAAACCATGAAACTTCTTTTTTTGGAGACCGAGCACCTATGGGGCCCACTGTTCACATACATAATGGAATATTGCAGGTTAGTGTAAACTTGAGTAGGTTTTTAGATTCTTCCTTTAAAAAAATTAAAACTAATGTCAATATTACAAGTTTGATTTCTTGTCATTAGGTACGAGCTCCAAATTTTGAGGACCCTCCCGGATTGGTAGAAAAGACAGACTATTTATTAAGAGATTGGATAAACATTTACAATTCTCAGCACCAAGGTCGTGATTCAACGAAAGCATTCAGCATGTTTGTTCATCAAATGAATGTTCATGGTATTCTAAAAACGGATGATTTGATTACTAGATTCTTTAGACTTTCTACGCAACTATGTGTTGAAACGGTATACAGAATGCTTGCCGATAAATCAAATCCAAACGTATCATTAACGAGACCAAAGTGCTACCACACCCTTGATGCCTTCGTTAGATTAGTAGCATTACTTGTGAAACATTCGGGAGATGCCAATAATACTACCACTAAAATTCACCTACTGAATAAAGTCCTTGGTATTGTTGCTGGTTGTCTCTTGCAAGATCATGACACTAGAACAACGGAATTCCAACAGCTGCCATATCAACGTATTTTTACAATGCTGTTTTTGGAATTGAATGCACCAGAACCAGTCCTTGAGGCTATTAACTTCCATGTCTTGACTGCGTACTGTCATACGTTACATATTCTTCGCCCTTCAAAAGCAGCAGGTTTTTGTTACGCATGGTTAGAGTTAGTTTCCCATCGAGTATTTATGGGGAGAATGCTCGCCAGTGCTCCTCAACAAAAATGTTGGCCGCTTTATGCGCAATTACTTGTTGACCTATTCAAATATCTGGCACCATTCCTAAGAAATGCAGAGTTGGCAAAACCCGTCACCATGTTGTACAAAGGAACTCTCAGGGTTTTACTTGTTCTTTTGCACGATTTCCCTGAGTTTTTGTGTGACTATCACTATGGTTTTTGTGATGTAATCCCACCAAATTGTATTCAAATGAGAAACTTGATTCTGTCAGCTTTCCCACGCAACATGAGGTTACCAGATCCATTCACGCCTAATCTAAAAGTTGATATGCTCCAAGAGATTTCTTATGGCCCGAGGATTCTTACAAACATCTCTCTTATGATCACTCCAACACAGTTTAAAAAAGATCTAGACTCTTACCTAAAGGCTCGAGCACCAGTAACTTTCCTCTCAGAACTCAGAAGTAATTTGCAAGTTTCCAATGAGCCTGGTGTAAGGTATAATATACCACTAATGAATGCCTTGGTACTATACGTTGGGACACAAGCGATAGCATATATAAGGAATAAGAGTCACACACCTAATATGTCCACAATAGCCCATAGTGCTCATATGGATATTTTCCAAAATTTGGCTGTTGATCTCGACACTGAAGGAAGATATTTATTCCTAAATGCTATTGCAAACCAACTGCGCTATCCTAATAGCCATACCCATTACTTTTCTTGTACGCTGTTGTACTTATTCGCCGAAGCCAATACAGAAGCTATTCAGGAGCAAATTACACGGGTTTTGCTGGAAAGGCTGATTGTTAATCGACCACATCCATGGGGATTATTAATCACTTTCATTGAATTGATAAAAAATCCAACCTACAGGTTCTGGCAACATGAATTTGTACATTGTGCTCCAGAAATTGAGAAGTAAGTTAAACAAACGTGTATTTTAACTTGTTAATTATGGTTTTTTCTGATTTTAGGTTATTTGAATCGGTAGCAAGATCCTGCATGGTTAAAACAACTGTACAACAACAAGAAGGTGAAATACAAGAGTGATAAACATTTTTGTGATCTGTAAATAACTATATAAAATGTTATAAATTTGTGAAAAAACGGTATTTTATTAATTTTTGTTATTTAATTTCACGCTTATTTACATTTTGGGAAAATGCATTTTATTTCTAGGATATAAGATGATTATAGTGTATAGAGATTAATTAGTATTGTAACATATTAGGTATTTTTAAGAAATTTTCAAGTATTTGTAACTATTATACATAATATGTGGATGTAATAAATGGTTTTCAATGTTTTGAGCATTACACAGTTATTTTATTTACTCGACAAAAAAAACATAGGAAAGGATTTCGTATCGAATCTACTTTAAAATGTGTTTCGATCGAATTAATTGAAACTGCCACTTATTTGATATATTTGTAAATATTTCTAATTTCCTTATATTAGTTGAAATTTATTATTTATAACGGACAGTTTACTAGTGTAATATACAGGGTGAATTTGAAATACACTGAATTATTTTAATCAGTCAAACTCTATAGTCCGTAAAAATTGCATAGAGGTATTTGTTTGTAACAAAGTCAATGTTAAGTTCACCGGTCAGTGTATCTCCAGCGGGACGAGTTTAGGGTTTTTTTTTTGTTGAAACAACTATGGAATTTTGAAATTAAAATATTGCAAATTCATTAATTATGCTAAAACAAATTAGAATAAAATCTGTATTTAATAAAATTCACCCTGTCTAGATGCGTACTGGCCCACCTGGCACTTCCTAGTTGACTTGGTGCACTATTAACTACTGAAGGGTGTAGTTGATGTAGAACTTCAATGCTGTGGTGTACCATGAAGATTTTCGAAACTGGGTATTTTTACTTTAGACTTTTGACCTTAACAGTTCTAAATTTTCTATTGAGGCATCTTTACAAATTATTTTGAATTTATCTTAATTTTGATAGCACTTTCCAAGTCTGGTAAAAACCTTTCTGTCAATGACGAATATTTTCTATTCCCTATCTTCATAATAATGAAGTAATCCACAACATTTTCTACTTTATTAGTACACCTTTTATTACTTCACATAAAATCCTTGTAGGCATTTTAAAATATGTAGATAGATTTGAAAAACAAGTCGACGTTCTTTGAAGTGAATTCTCATTAATAAATTATAAAAATTTACCTCGCAACCACTTATGGTAATAACAAATTTTATGCAGTAATCTTTATACTCATTTTTCTAGGAGCTATTATCTTGACGTTAATGTGCCTATGAACTACAAGTGATACAAGAAACTTAAAAATTAAATTTCATTTTTTGTCCCCATTTTAAGATTTCAGACCCGCATAAAGTTAGGCTAGTTTTTAGGTATATTAAACATCTTTAGGTGTTAAAATTATACATTTTAAATGTTGTAAATTTTATCATCTTTAGCTAACTTTATACAAAAAGCTTTCAAAATTTTTTAATCGTGTTTATGTAACTTGAACTACAAAATAGATTTTCTGCTATATGACCGATATTTTGTGGTATCTGCATATATGATTTTACCTTTAGTTACTGTACCGATTACTGTACAAAGTTTTAAATCTCCAGAATCAACTCTTCCCTTCATGCCTTAATCATTCCTATGACCTATAGCAGCCTCCATTGATAACATCTCTTTTATGTTCTTCATGGAACCGTTTTTTTTTTGCCTCAAGTTGTCACAGATACTTACTACATCTGCTGGCTTTCCTAAATTTAGTTTTGCCATTGAATAAAGGAATTATTATCCTTTATTCAATGGCTTTGCTTAATCAAATTCTCCCAGTAAAAAATAACCCTATAAAATTTTTCTCATTAGAATTTCATGCTTTTACCAGATACCGACGGAAATGTCTCAATGCTTCTAAAACTAGTCTTAGGAAATGAATTTAAATTCATTTTCAGCAAAACTCGATTCTGTGAAAATTTATTAATTCCATTACTTTATATGAAATTTTATAGTACTTAGATTTTGGATGACAATTCTGTACACTTCAAAAACTACCTATTTTTTCTCCGTGGACAATTAGATCAAAATTTTTTTTCAAAATGAAAATTTTTGGCAGACAAAAATATGACAAGAAAATTTAGGACTTTTTTCTGGGGGGAATAAAATGTTTTAAAAAACAATTCAGAATTTTTTGGGAAGTAGTTAATATATACAAGTAACGTATTTCTACCAACAAAACCTATTTTTTGACTTTCTGTTAGATGTAACAAGAAATCCTCAATGTTATAATGCTAATGAAACGGCCACTATAAATAACCGATTTGGAAAATTTACTTGTTATCAAGAATGGCAGTAAGATACAAAAATAAATACGACATTAGTAAACAATAAATTGTTTTATTTTGGAACGAGCCATCCCCTACATTTATCATACATACCCTCAAACAGAAGTACAAAAGTCGTTAA
This sequence comes from Rhagium mordax, assembly GCA_963680705.1. Classification (NCBI taxonomy): domain Eukaryota; kingdom Metazoa; phylum Arthropoda; class Insecta; order Coleoptera; family Cerambycidae; genus Rhagium; species Rhagium mordax. The sequence continues at coordinate 110,476,428 of OY796656.1, forward strand.
AATCCACAAGTACGTAACATACATAACAATAATAAATAACGAACGTTCTGCTATGACCAGATGCACACATAATTATTTGTTCAGTCCAGTGGGATGATAATAAATTAATTTGAAAATTTTAATAGATGATTACAGTTGTAAAAATAATATATTAATCTGCAATACAATAAATGTACAAATGTACCCAAAAGGGAAAACTATATACATAAATTTTTGTAGAAATAAATTCAAAATTATATACTGAAATAGTAATTACAATGCAAACACACGATTTCAGTTAAAAATTAAAATAAAATAATCATATAAATTGAATTGCCACACTTAATGAAAAATATAAATGCCACCACACTGTTAACAGTAAATATTCATATCCAAAAACAAATAATATAAATGTACACCTAAACATTTGTTATAAACTGGTGGTGTTGAATAAAAGTATATCTTAAAATATATTGGCTTCTATTTATATGGTATAATTGTAATGGAAGTCTACTTTAAATCAACATGATTTGTAAATTACCTACATTTACTTAATTTAATGTAGAAGGTTTGCTCTGGTAAACTGGTCCCTAAATGTAATTTCTGCAAGAAAAGAAAAAATCAGATATAAATAAAATGATAATAATTTTCATTTGGTATTGCTAATACAAAAAAACCATTTGATATCAGCTTCTTTATTAGCAGAATATACTAGTTCTAAATGTATACTTACATTTGCCAAGTCCAAACTCTTTCGCATCGTCTTCCGTAATGTCTCCATATTCCCAAATGTTTGAATGATTCTTTTTAGCGACTTCTTGAGCCTCTTTGTAAGCTTCCAACTAAAAATAATAGATTTTTGTTATGCATAAGCAATAAAGAATTTGTGATAAATAATGCACTTTATTAACATTCCGATTTTTTTATATTGCAATTTGGAAAATATTCAAATTTGATGAAAATTCAAAATAAAAATATACATACCAATTTATTCTGTCTCCTTCCTTTAACGTTATCAACGATAAGCAAACCCTCTGTAATTAGATTTTTTATAATATCGCCTTCAGGTGTTTTATCTGAATAAAGGGATGCAGCTTGTGGAGATCCCGGAATTCTATACTCAACGTTGAGCAGCAATTTGCTTACAGCAGTGTCGTCTTTCAAATATTTGATTGCCAAGGCAGAATATTCTTCATCTTTAGGCAGGGTGACATAGGGCAAGATGTACTCTGTCGCAAATGGTTTCTCACTTGCATAAGCAGCAGGTAAACTGGCTAAACGGGTTGTGGGCAGCGTTTCCTTATTACCGTAATCGATATAATGGACTGTGGCATTTCCACCATGTACTCTTTCTACTTTTACCCTATACCACTCATCGTCACCTGTGAATTTAGCTGCACAAATATCACCTCGTTTGGTAGTATATGCACCTGGCAGAGGCGGATTGGCTTGGAATTCCTGTCTTAATTTTGCAAAAAGATCCTCTGCCTTAGGACCCTCAGATATTTTTTGGGCATAGAAATTGCCTTCAGGAGTCACCTCTGTCACAACTACTTCTTCATAGTGTACTTGACGTTCAATTGGCTAAAAAATTCCATTATTATTATTTTAGCAATCTCAAACGTACAACAAAATTCTGTTATATAAGAGTTTGTGAGACTATGTCAAGTATATGAGAAAAAAATTTTACTTTAAAAATATTAAATTTTGTATGCTGTCTTACCACTCTTTCTTCTTCTTTTTTCTCCTCTTTTTCCTCTTCAACAAAGTCTTTCCATATTCTTAATTTTTGTGCTTTTGCACTTTCTTCAGCGCTCTTTAGTACTGAAGCATATTGTGATTTTTCACCAGTAAAATGAACAGATGCAAATCCATTCTTAACAAGAGCCACTGACATATTGGTGTTATCGATCCACAACCAGCCAATAAAGTTTCCAGCTTTATCATGAGTATCTACCTGAATAGAAACTTCTCTTTGGAGACACTGTTCCTTGGTAAAAAGTAAAGCCTCATCGCCAAATGGTTCTCCATCAGTAGCAGGAGTGGTGCCGGTTGCTTGGCGAGTAGCTCGAGGACAATTAATTCCACCTACATACAAAATACATAAATTTTTATTTACCTGCATATTTTTGTTCTCCATGGTATAAATTAGCTCGTGAACATTTTAAATAGTTTACTGCAAAAAATATGCAACATAGAGAAATGGTAGATACAGGTCATTCAATATCTACGATATTCAAAGAGCACAATCTAAATTATGAACGGTGGGAATAATTGAAAATAGGTACCTAATTTCTGATATTTCTAAACTTATATAAATACAAAAATTCAATAAAAACAGATTTCTTCATGCAACTCACTTATGTGGATCAAATCACACGAATTTCATATAAAAATTTCAAAAACTAATATCTTAATCTTACTATTTAAAGTAATTTAAAGAAATAGGAATCATCAAGGTCCACACTTGCAGGTTACAAAAATGTGATTATGGGAGCATCGCATCGGGGCCTTTCGAGATATATTATTTAAGAAACCTATTAAACAGCGTCTTCTCAGACTGGTACATCGACTCACGTATTAAAATTAACAAACAAGTTTTTTTAATAAAACCCGTTAATATGTTTTTTCCATTTCTCTAAATGAAAAACAAGGTTATTTCAGAAAAAAGTGGGTCGCATTACCTATCTTATATATTTAATATTATAAATTATCATTATGAACAATAGGAATTATACCAATTATTAATACCGACTATTGCATGCAACGCAAAATATAAAACTCATATTTTAATATATACAGCTGAAACTTTTTAAATTAAAAAAAAAAAAAACAAGAGTGATTTGCTGGGGCAACATTTTGCTTCATTTAAGTACTATGGACCAACTGCATTTCATGTTCATTTCAATCCATTGTTCTATTTAATCCATTAAAAAAATATTCTTACCTAGCAAGAAAGTGCATAAACTGTTTGATTTTGGTATGTATAATCTTAGTCTTGATCCACTGGCTACAAACTCCACTATAGCATCGATTCGTTGGGCTCTTTGGAAAGCAGATAATTCAAGTTTGGCCCTGGCAGCATCCTTCAAAAATGAAATACGTAAATATTTTACATATAATAATAATAATAAATGGTCTTTATTTATAAGGCAAAGTTTAGTACACAGACTATTCTTACACTTAACCTTATATATAAAGATTATAATAAAAATTATATATTACAATTTCAGTAACTCTTAGTCCTGGATTGTCTTTTTTCGAATGAACACCAAGTTGAGATTTAACTGCCTTGTTTTCAGCAGTTAAGAGATCGTCGTATCTAGAGCTTCGTTGATCATCATCTGGCCTGTACTTTACTACCATAGCCAAACCTTTGGAAACAAGAGCTTCTGCAACGTTTCTAAAATAAACAGATATTGACATCAAGTTAAAAATGACCACGATTTTTTGTTTATAAAACAAAGAGGACTTACTTTCCATTAATTGTAACTGTAGCGCAAATTTTTTCTGGGTAACTATCCCTGGCTTCTTGGATATAATCTACAAGAACATGTACCTTCTTTCCTATCAACTTTTTTCTTAAATACTCTCTGGCTTCAAACATGTACGGAATATCATATAATGGACGGAATCCTTTAGGCCTTGGAATAGGTTTGCCTTCATCATCATTAGCACGTCCAGCTTCTTTTGGTGGTCTAATACTAGAAAGAAAGATCTTCTTGTGTACGCCATTAGCTTGTTTTACAACAAGTGCATCGCCATTAATAACTTCAGTTACTGCAGCAGTAAATTCTTTTTCTTTGCCCGTTATTTTGGGTGCAGTAGCTTGCCAGTCCTTCCACAACCTTTTATGAGCCTCCTTGGCTTGGGATTCAGCTGCTCTCAAACGATCTGCACCAGATTTCATAAAGACGATGGACCAGTCTACGCATCTAGCAAAACCCTCTTTCAGGAGTAGCTCGGCAATATTTCCTTTGGGGTGGACAACAGTTCCAATGAAGTTATTGTTGTTTACCGATTCTAAAATGATTTCAACTTCCCGTTGTAAGAGACGAACCTCTACAAAATATCTCGCTTCCTCAGCATATTCTACTTTAATGGAAGGATCAGGTTTACCATTACTATCAAGTTTGAAACCAGGACACTGTAAATATATGACTAAGTTATGGAACAATTGATCAAACGGATGATCAAATTCAAAAAGATTTTACAAGCATTTAAATTAAGGAGTGTCTTTCCTGTGTTACATGGACAAGAAAGGAAAAAGGAAAAGAATCTGGAATTATAATGTAACAGACATTAGCTACGCTTACCCTAATTCCGGAGATCATCAAGGTAATATGATAGAAGTCGGGAAGAAGGAAGGCACGTACTGTAGAACCGTCACGAACATGTTCAATAATAGCTTTGATGGGTTTATATTGATGCTTATCAACAAAAGCTCGCATGTTTTCAACTGACCACTTAATATCACGAACATGTTCCTAGAACAAATACAAATGTATAACACAGTTGATAGTTATTATTACTTTCAAGTTTTTAAGGAATTAAAACACTTATTAACCCTTTCGGTGCGGGGCCATAATTCGCCAACCAATACACCAGACGGCTGCATTTTCGGTGCCGAGAGGACTATTGCCGTATATATACGGCACCCATTTTTTTTTTTTGGTTGCCGTATATTTTTGTTAGTGCAAATGCCACTAGTTGGCGGCCATCTCAAAATCAGAATGCAACACACTAAAATCAAGTGTACATTGTGCACGCAGGCTTTGACTTGCCGTTGACGCATGCGTAAAATATGTTGCCGTTTATAGACGGCATCCGTCTGAGCGGCATGTCACAAGTGCCGTTTTTCTAAGGCATTTGTGTCATCAACGAGCTTGAATAATCCGTTTAACAAAGGCAACAGTCTCTCAAAGACACAATTTTTAAAGTTAGGCGTATTTAAACGGCGGCCGTCCTAAAAGCACAAATAACGTTAAACGTATATATACGGCAATCGACTGTGGGACAAATCTCCAAAAATCGTTTATATACGGCGACCGTACAGAAAGGGTTAAATCACCAAACTTACGGACGATGCACCAGTTCCCCACTTTCCTTTTCCAGCTGATTTGGCAGCATCTTCGAGTTCTATGAGACGGGTAAGTTCCGGAGTCTGTCTAACCCCTTCTCTTCTCACAGTAACAAGACCCTCTGATACTAGTGATTCAGAGATATTCTCTGCAGTATTAAAATCTGGAAATATAAAATTTACTTCAAGAAATACATACCAAATATATAGATATTACCTTTTCCCAAAAATAATGTACCATATTCACGCACTGCATTTGGTGGTTTTTCAGAAATGAAGTAAACTTCTTCTCCGACAAGTTTCTTACGTAAAAACTCTCGAGTTTCCCATGCCCAAGGTTCATCTTTTGTAGTTTCACTTCTGGATAAAAAATTATTTTTGTTTGATATAATTTTTATATCTTATCTAGTCTGTATTATAAGGGCATTTTAACACTCATTATAATATTTATTATTAACATTATCATAATACGTAGAACTATTTATATAATCTAACAATTAACACTTTCATAATTATGAAATTTTTAATCTATCTAGAAATTTTTTGAGTACTTTCTAAACTAATACCAAATCGACTATCACTCGGACTATCATTTTCCTAATAATAATATAACTTGCCCAGAGCTGCATAAACTACTTTTGAAAAAGTAGTTAACTACTAACTACTGAGTACTCATGGTAAATGCACTGTAGTTCAAAAGTACTCGAGTACTTTAATTGAGAAAGAAGGAGTTTAACTACGTGCCTTTAACTACTTTTACAACTACTTTTTGTAGGTACACTTTTTTACACTTGCACAGCACAAATTAGGTCATTACACATTGTTGCCATTTGCAACCTCATTAATTCATTTAATTATTATTTAATATTTTTAGGGCTACGTTTGTAGTTTGTACACCCTCGTCGCCATTATTAGTATTAGTCGTGTTGCATCATATGCATTCAGAATGAAACTGTTGTTACTGTGTAACTGGGCCACATATAAAGATCGCATTTCCAGGAAAAATATATCAAAACAAATTCTACGAAAACAAATAATCAGTAGTTGCAACTACTTTAGTAGTTGCAATTACTTTAGTTTAGTTTAACTACTTTAGTAGTTGCAACTACTTTAGTTTAGTTTAACTACTTTAGTAATTGCAACTACTTTAGTTTAGTTTAACTACTTTTAAAAAGTAATTTGAGTAGTGGGTACTTAAACAAATACTAGAGTATTCACAACTACCTTATAAGTACTTGTAGTTAGTAGTTAAATTGTAGTTAAACTACAATTGTAGTTAACTACTAGTCAGCTCTGAACTTGCCATATTCTCAAATAAATTTTACAGTGCCTACCGATTCTTGCGATAATATTAACAGTGATAATTATTATGTAGAGTTGTAGGACCAGTTTTCAACACAGTATGAGGACCATAAGATGGGGTAAAAAACAAAAAAACACAAGAATAGAAAGTTTATACAGTGTGACCCATTTGTTTACGGGGGTCACTATAAAATCATTAATAATAATAATAATAATAATAAATCCGTTTATTTATGCATGAAAAATAATATAAACATTTTTCTACATAAAAAGGTGCTGGGATCAAATTTAATTTGGTTTTCACCCAGACCAACTACACAATAACAGGTACAGTAAAATGGGTAAAATTATATAAGATATAGACATTAAATGTATAAAAAACATCAGATAAAGTCACTAACAATATATAAAAAAAAATAAAAGATAAATAGTCAGCATAAGTAAATAACATAACTATAAAACAAACATATCAACATCTTAAATCTCTATTAGACATATAAAGGAACTAGAATACAATCTTAAAGCTTCCAGACTTTATTCTCTTAATAATATTATATTTGAAGCTAACATATGCCAAATTTTTAAGGTCATTTGGTACTTGGTTATATATCTTTGCTGCCTGATATGTGAAACTCTTTTGAAAATAGGCTGTAGAGTGGCCTGGTATGCTAAGTGTCGTTTCTCGTCCTCGAGTCATTAGTGTATGAGCTTCTGATCTTTTCTCTAGCTTCTCGTGTAAATATTCTGGAGTTTTTGATTTTATAATTTTATATATAAAACAGCAAAGGTGTACCCAACGTCTGGTTTTCATGTCCATCCAGCCAATGTCTTGAAGGTAAGGGCTAATGTGCTCCCGATAGGGTACATGTAATGCAAAACGGATGCAGGAATTTTGTACTTTTTGTAGCTTACAGGAATTTACAGCTGAGATACAGGGTCCATATACACAGTCACCATAATTTAGACGTGATAACACTAGAGAGTCACTAAGCTTCAGTTTTGCTTCCTTACTTATATAATTTTTTAGGTGGTAAAGACCTTTGAGCTTGGCATATGCAGACTGGCACATGGTAGTAACATGGTTTGTGTAAGCGAGCTTGTCGTCCATGATAAGGCCAAGATTTTTCACGCTATCATTGATTTCAATTATTTCATTATTTATTTTTAGCCTGATATCTCTGCTGATCTCTCTTTTTATTTTGTTACTTCCAAATAATATAGCATTTGTTTTTGTAGCATTAATTTTTAATCCATTTTTAGTTGTACTATCGTAGAGGTTCTTTAGATCTTTGTTTATTAAATACAAGGCTGTATCAATATCACTGATTTCAAAACTGAACATTAGTTGAATATCATCAGCATAGTAATGAATCGAACAATGTTTAACAACTTCTGCCAGGTCTATCACAAAGATATTAAACAACAATGGTCCAAGAATCGATCCTTGTGGAACTCCTGATTTGGTGATCATGTATTCTGATGTTTCTTGCCCATGGTCTGTTTTTAATTCCACACTTTGTTTGCGATCTTGTATATAATTTCTATACCACTGCCAGGCCGTATCTCGGAAACCATAATAGTATAACTTTGCTAATAGAAGCTCAAAATCAATACTGTCGAATGCTTTAGACATGTCTAGTAGAACCATTATTGTAGCTAATGAGTTATCTGTGGCTTTGATTATGTCATCATTTATCTTAAGAAGAGCTGTAGTTGTGCTATAGTTTTTTCGGAATCCTGACTGTATCGGCAACAAAACTTGATGATTTTCCAGATAATCAGTTGTCTGATTATGTACGATTTTCTCTAAAACTTTAGATCCTGGTGATAAAATACTAATCGGTCGAAGGTCTCTCACATCAGCTGTATTTTCTTTTTTGCATAAAGGGATTACTTTGGCTACCTTCCAAAGGTCAGGAACATGTCCAGTAATAAGTGAGCAGTTGATTATATGGCATAATTCATTTAGACAATATGGTAAGCATATTTTGAGCATGTCTCTTGTGATTCCATCTGCGCCTTGTGCATTGGACTTGATATTATGAACTAAATGCTTTACTACTTCCGTGCCTACCGGTGAAAATACAAAGTTGTCTCGATCTTGCAAGAAGTTGTCGTAAAAATGCTGGCTTAAATGTTTGTCACTTTCTATATCACTTGTGCAGTTAACAAAGTATTTATTCACTTCATCAGGATCAAATTCATCTGTGGTTGCTATATCACCGGTTGAATTCATCAAGAAACCCCATCTTCTCATATTTGCCCAAAATTGCTTAGAGTTATTAATGTTCTGCAATAAGATATTTTCATGATATTTTTTCCTTTCTATTATGACTGCATTATTTACATAATTTCTCAGTTGGCAATAGTACCTTTTGTCCATAACATTTCTTGTTTTCTTGTACTTTTTGTAGGCATTTTCTCGGATTTTTATCATACATAACATATTATATGTCATCCATGGTGCATTATTTTTTCGGTTGTTATAAGGTACATTGGGGGCATAAAAGTCAATTAGAGATAATATACAGGAATTGAGATATTCAAGTTTTTCATTTACATTTTCTATTCTAAAAACCTTAAACCAATCTGTTTTTCGTGCATCCTCATCAAAAGCTGTCATGTTTATATTTTTGAAGTTTCTGTAATACCTAGTCTGGACTATATCTTCAAAATCGAAATGCAGTAGAGCATATACTGCTTCGTGGTCTGTCCGAAATGGAGAGTCTATGGTGCCAGACTCATAAACTTTCCAAATGTTGTTTATGCATATGACATCTAATAATGTTTCTGTCTCAAGTGTTATTCGCGTTGGATCATTTATGATCTGTTTCATATCTAACGTATTCAACATAGTAATAATTTCATCAGATTGCTTGGATTTCATTAACATGTTCTGATTAATATCGCCCATGCATATTACATAATCAAAGTTCATAGTTATTTCTGTAAGTGTGTCTTCGAGAGGTTCTATTGACGAATTTCCATCAGGTTTATACACAGTTCCAATGGCTATAGTATTTTTTTTATTTATTAATTTGATCCACAATTGTTCAATTCCATTTATATCCCTGGTGTATAGATCTAGTTTTTTGCATTTTAGTGACTTTTTGGTATAAACTGCTACGCCTCCTCCTCTGTGTTCCTCTCTATCGTGTCTGGTTAAAGTATAGTTTTGTATCTGAAACATTTTGCTAGATTGTTTCTTTTTCAGCCATGTTTCGGTTATCGCCAAAATATCAAATTGTTGCTTCATAAGAAACTCCTTAATTTCTATGAATTTGTTTACTATCGATCTGGCATTAACATGTCCAACTTTTAAGAATCCCTGTGTTTGTTGGCGGTCACTGCTTTTTAGTTGCTATTGCGGGCTCGATTGCGGGTTGTAGTATTCAATTTTATCGTTATAGATTTTCAACTGTCTTTGATAGCATTACTTACTGGGCAATTTTAACCGGATTTTTTTTAAATAGTAGAGCTAGATGAACTGTATTTCTTCAGCAAAAAGCGCCTCATTCCTACAAAATCCAAGACTTACTGTAGGATGCCCTTGGAGTGCCTGTCCTTCTGCAAGGTCGCTGGGCTAAGAATGTTAATGTGGCACGGGCATTCGCTGCATCGGCGGGGGGATATATTATGATAAACACCTTTGAGAAACAATTGGTTTATTCACATATAATCGACAGAGTTTAACATTTATTTCTATTGAATTTTAGGTAGGGCGGCTTGATTCTTCCTGCCGGCATACGGACTCTGCGGAGAATTAATCATTTAAAATAAATTGGGAAATAGAAAAAGGAACGTACGTACTTACTGTGTGTGTGTAGGTAGCTCGCTTCGTTGCTGCACGCCAGAATGGTTTGCTGATGCTCGATCGCGCGAGCCGGCACCTGTTGCTAGACGAATCCTTTATGGTTATAGACGGTTGTACCTCGGTCCAGTGACAATGGACGTGTTCGACGGCAATGGAGGATGGATCCCAATAACTTTATTGCAATAACCAGGGTGGTTTGTGGGGAGGACAACCTCCAGGAAGAAGTAAACTTATTAAAACACTTGACGGCCTTGCTGCCCTTGCTTCTAATAACGTGCTTCGTCGAAGCTTTGTTAGGTACTGTACGTACGTTGTAGGGGATTAGAACGGAAGCGGGTACACGGGCACAAGGTTAATGGGAAGGGGGGAATACGTAGTCACGTAGGACAGAAAATGATTTTGATATGTATCGGATGATACCGTGTGGACGAAACATTACCGCCCACCAATTCTGTATACAGAATTTATTGTAAATGAAAAGAGAAAAACAGATAAAATGAAATAAAAGGAAAATAAACAAATTAGTAAAGTGAACTCTAGTCAAATTGATAAAGTATATTTATACGCGAGCTAGGTATTGTATTACTGTGAAGGCAACGCGCATAGTTTTACTAGAGGTCTTTTGACCACACCATGTGTCGTATGCACTGACGCAACACGGGCTACGCCGTCCTTTCCAGGATGCAATTCGGTTATTCTACCTAATCTCCACTTGAGAGGTGGAGCTAGGTTGTCCTTTATCAAAACAAGGGTACCAACATTAGCAGGTTTAAACAGATGTGACTTTGACCATTTGCTTCGCTGATACAAATTATGTAAATATTCATTTTTCCAACGTGTCCAAAATTGCTGGTGCATTTGTTGGATTAACTGCCAACGGGATAGTCTATTGACGGATAAGTGTGACAGATCTGGGTCAGGTGCGGAAGCTAATGGTTCCAAAGTTAGATAATGTCCGGGGGTTAATACGTTCAGATCGTTCGGATCAGAACTAAGGCTACAGAGAGGACGCGAATTGAGCACCGATTCAATTTGTACAAATAAAGTATTCATTTCCTCATAGGTGAGGATCTGATGACCGATGACTCGATAAAAATGTACTTTCACCGCTTTTACTCCACTCTCCCACAGTCCACCGAAATGGGGGGAAGAGGGTGGATTAAAGGTCCAACTTATATTTTCTGCTTCCGCAGAAGCCTTCGTATATTTGATAAGTTCCCGGTTAGCACCAACAAAATTGGGGCCGCAGTCCGAAAATATATGAGAACAGCGCCCACGACGCGCCATAAATCGTCTCAATGCACCTAAAAAGGCATCAGTGGAAAGATCGGATGATAACTCAAGATGTACCGCTTTGGTCGCGAAGCAGACAAAGAGGCATAAGTAAGCTTTAGTAGTTTTTGCGCCGCGAGTTCTTCCTAGAGTAATGCTGAATGGACCGGCATAATCGACTCCTACACAACTAAATGGTTTTACTTGAGAGATGCGAGATTGGGGTAGATCTCCCATAGGAGGCATGTAGGGAGTTGGATGCGCTTTAAAACATTGATTGCACTTAGATAAATAATGACGAATAGCACGGCGCGTTGACAGAACCCAAAAATTCTGTTGAAGTAGATACATGGTAGTATTAATTCCCGGATGGAAATTATGGTTATGAATCTGGTGAATAATCAGTTCAGTGAGACGATGCCTACGAGGAAGGAGTACGGGATGTTTGGTAGAAAATGGCAAATGGGCGTTCGATAGTCGACCTCCTACCCGTAAGATCCCATCGGCGTCGATAAATGGAGTCAGCTTCTGCCAATCTTTAGGGCATTTCCGGTTATTACGCATTGCTGTTATTTCATAAGCAAAGACTTCGGATTGAACGGTTTTAACAAGACGGAGTAGAGCTCGGTGTAGCTCCTCCGCTGTAAGCGGACCGATAACTTTTGTGGGGTTTCGGATGTTACCTATAAACCTAAGAAGGTATGCTATAATCCCTTGAATTTTGCGTAGGGATGAAAATCTATCCATAAGGTATATTATATCTGTCCGGGAAGTTTGTATATGCAGGGAGACCGATTTCTCCTCCGAGGCTAGGTCGGGCTGAGATATCGGGGTCGAAGACTCTCTGGGCCATGATTCAGGATCTTGTTTAAGGAACGATGGCGCCGCCCACCAAAGAGAACATGACAGAACCTCGTTTGGAAGCAAACCACGAGATGCTGGATCAGCTGGGTTATCCGCAGATGGAATATAACGCCAGCATGCGGGAGCTATGCGTTCCTGTATGTAGTTTGCACGGTTAGCTACGAAACTTTTCCAGCGATGAGGAGACGATCGTATCCAGGTAAGGGCAACCGTGGAATCAGTCCAGGCTACAATGCGTTCGAAAGTAACTTTATGAAGATAAGTGTGGAGGACAAATTCAACCAATTTTGCAAGTAACACGGCTGCGCACAGTTCGAGACGAGGAATGGACAGACGCTTAAGCGGGGACACCTTTGCTTTGGCAATCACAAGGTGGGTAGAAACATGGCTTCCGGCATCAGTGATCCGAAAATAAACGACACCTGCATAGCCGGACTCAGAAGCGTCACAAAAGGCGTGTAGTTGGCATAGGGCTACAGAAAAATTGGCTATGTGTCGGGGAATGCGTAATGCCTTAAGGCAAGCTAACTCATTTTTATATTGAGACCAAACTCTTACAACATCTTCAGGAGGGGTGTCATCCCAATCAAGGCCAAGGGTCCAAAGACGTTGGAGCAATCTCTTGGCAAAGAGAGTTAATGGAGACAAAAACCCTAGAGGATCATAGATTCTAGCGACTTCCGACAGGATTGAGCGTTTGGTACAGTGGGAATCTTTTATGGTGACCTTGAAAGAGAATGCGTCTGAGGCTGAGTGCCATTGCAAACCAAGAACCTTGACAGTGGTGTCAGAGTCGTTATCGAAGTCGAGATTTTGTTGCTGTTGATGAGATACGGGAATGTTTTCTAACACAGAAGGATGATTTGAGGAATATTTTCGCAGCTCGAAGCAGGCCGATTGTAATAACGAAATTAACTGATTTCGAATTTGTATCGCCATGTCAATGGACGACGCACCACAGACGATGTCATCTACATACAGATTTTCTTGGAGAACTTCTGCAGCCAAAGGATACTGTTCTTTTCCTTCCTCAGCTAGTTGCAATAGAGTGCGAATAGCTAAATAGGGAGACGAATTTACACCATAGGTGACGGTGTTTAATTGGTAAGTTTGTATGGGATCAGTGGGTCTGAATCGCCATCGAATAAGCTGGTATCTCCTATGCTCAGAAGCAATCAAGATTTGACGATACATTTGGCGGACGTCACAGGTGAACACAAATTCATGTGATCGCCAACGAAGTAAAATAGTACAGATGTCAGATTGAAGCTTGGGCCCAATAAACAAAGTATCATTGAGTGACAGATGGTTCTCGGCTTTGGCGCTAGCATCGAAGACGACACGAATTTTATAATTAGTTCCGTCGGTGGTTAAGACCCCGTGATGAGGGATGAAGTATGCTCCCTGGTCAGATGGGGATGTATTAATAATTGACATATGACCCGAGGAGAGATAATCTTGCATGAAGTCCACGTAAAGTTTACATAACGACGGTTGGGATTGTAGTCGTCTCTCAAGGGCGAGAAGGCGACGATCTGCAATCTTACGAGAATTTTCGAAATGGGGCGAATCAATCTTAAAGGGTAAAGTCACACCGAACCGACCAGAGGATGTCCGAAAATGAGAATTCCTAAAAAGAGTTTCAACGGTTTGATCTTCTGGTGAAGTGAATATTTTCGAGGGAACCTCTTCGATTTCCCAAAATCGTTTTAGCATAACGTCAGAGTGTGATTCAACAGCTATAAAAAAAGAATGAATTGTTAAAGCTCTAGGGTTATTAACCGGTCCTAGTATAGACCAACCGAATATAGTCTGTATGGCAATGGGGCCTTTCTGACTATCGTGGACGATGGTACAACCAGTGATGATTGAAGGATAGATGTCAGCACCCAATAACATATGTATGGGGCCCGGTTTATTGAAGAGTGGGTCAGCCATTGATAAATTACGAAAGTTGTCAAGTTGGGATAGATCTACTGGTAAGCTGGGTAAATCTGAACAGATAGTTTCAACGATTAAGGCATCTACTTCCAGTAGGTCCTGCTGGGTCCCCTGGGGACGAATTTGGCAAGTAGTCATACCGGCCGATGACTGTGCCGTGGTTTGACCTAAGCCGTATATGGGAATATTATTTTTTGATCGGCACAGGCCTAGACGTTGGACAGCGGATTGGACTATAAATGAGGCCTGTGAACCAGGGTCTACCAGGGCGCGAATTGTGGCAAAGGTACCCCATTTGGTTTTAACCTCGAACGAAACAGTTGCTAATAGCACGGTTGTTTTTGACGAACTTGCCATTGAAGAAACGCTTGTGCAAGCATTAACGCCAGTGGCTGCACCTGTTGGTGCTATAGCAGAACCTTGAGCTTGCTGAGCCTGAGTAGTAGAATTATTGTTATCACTGGAAGTAGTTGGTCGACCTTGATTGAAGTGAAGTAACGAATGATGTGTTGCATTGCATGTCCGACATGTATGTTGTGACGTACAATTGGCCACATGATGGTGCGGACGCAGACAATTTGTGCACAAACGTGCTTGTTTTACAATTTGGAACCGGTCTGTAGGGGACTTAGATAAGAACGATGGGCATCGATAAAGAAAATGGTTCGTTTTACATAAACTACAATACGGTAACTTGGAAGACGATGCTTGATTAGCTGACATTGAATTTGTACCATTTGTATTGACTACGAAAGCCTTTTGACTGTTAGAATATTTTCCTAAAGAAGTTTGGTGAGAAACAGCCTTTGTAAATTTTTGTGAAGTACTACCATTGCTGGGTGCTTTAGAAGTACCAACCGTTTCAAGTGCAATACATTGCTTTAAAAGAAAATTCTTTAAATCATCGTATTTGGGAATAATTGTGGCATCAGAATCCAGCTCAAACCGTTTGCGTGTAGCGGAATCTAATTTATCTAAAAGTAAATCTGTTAAAACAAAATCCCATTCCTGCACATTGTGTCCTAAATTTCCTAATACCGCAATGTTTTCACTAAAGATGTCAATTAATTGACGAAGCATTTTGTAATTATCAGTATTCAATGACGGGTAATTTTTTAGCGCACGCCAATGGTGTAATGTTAAAAGCCGTTTGTTGGAGTAGCGCTCGACAAGTGTGTCATAGGCTAATTTGTAATTTGCGGCCGTTAACGGAATTGATTTGATCAATGTAAGAGGCTCGTCTGTTAATGATGCAACTAAATATTGAAATTTGTTTATGTCGGGAATCTCCAAAGATTCGTGAACGGAGCTATTAAAAATATCTATGAACGTTTGCCATGTTTTTACGTCTCCGGAGAATTTAATCAATTCTAACTTCGGTAATCTTATGTTCATTTGAGCCGGGGTAACTGAAGGTGGCGGTGTCGGCCCAGCGCTCCTAGGTGTGAAACCCGAAGTTGGACAAAGCTCCGCAAATTTGCTTACAATTTGAACATATACACCATCAATTACCTTTCGAATTTCATCCTGAGCTGCAAGGTCAGCGTCAGGCAATTGGGAAATTATTTGCACATGAACTGTATTAAATTCTTCATAAGTGCCCGCTAAAAGCTGGTATTTAATTTTAAAGAGCGATAATTTTGTGCTATCTGCCGTGGCGGCTTGAGCAAGGTCAAAAGTTTCATTAATACGGGAGATTAACACGCCGCGCATAGCTATAGTTTCTTTTTTAGGAGCCATAATATAAATTTATAATTATGTTTGGCGACGTTTAGAGTCAAAGTAACGGAAATAAATCCAAATTATTTGTATTTCGCGCTTCTAGGAATAAATCAGGGTGAATTATCCCTACCACCAATGCTTGGGTGCCACACAAACGAACAATAACACGCCAGACGCTTGATTACACCTACGACGCAAATCCCGCACACTCTCCACGTTTGTCAATGCACCAAGCGAATACACCAATCCTTTTGTAATTAAATTCTAATTTTGTATCAGGGAAACAGAGGTCAACCTTTGGTGGGCGCCTTAAATTTTTTATACGGCAATAATTCCGAAATGGCACCGGCAATCTGTTTACTTTACTCTTAATCTGCAAATTCTAAATCTCGTCTATACTACGATGCCTTCAACCGTACAGCAATACCTAGTTAAAATAATACGTACGTAAAATAACCCAATTGTTCACAAAGGCTTTGTTTTATTTAATGAACTAATTTTAATAACTATTTAAATGAAGGACCATTTACATTAAATCCGTTTGGATCAAACAACGTAAAAAATATGAAATCCGGCTCGAAGGACCAAAAAATGTAGGATGCCCTTGGAGTGCCTGTCCTTCTGCAAGGTCGCTGGGCTAAGAATGTTAATGTGGCACGGGCATTCGCTGCATCGGCGGGGGGATATATTATGATAAACACCTTTGAGAAACAATTGGTTTATTCACATATAATCGACAGAGTTTAACATTTATTTCTATTGAATTTTAGGTAGGGCGGCTTGATTCTTCCTGCCGGCATACGGACTCTGCGGAGAATTAATCATTTAAAATAAATTGGGAAATAGAAAAAGGAACGTACGTACTTACTGTGTGTGTGTAGGTAGCTCGCTTCGTTGCTGCACGCCAGAATGGTTTGCTGATGCTCGATCGCGCGAGCCGGCACCTGTTGCTAGACGAATCCTTTATGGTTATAGACGGTTGTACCTCGGTCCAGTGACAATGGACGTGTTCGACGGCAATGGAGGATGGATCCCAATAACTTTATTGCAATAACCAGGGTGGTTTGTGGGGAGGACAACCTCCAGGAAGAAGTAAACTTATTAAAACACTTGACGGCCTTGCTGCCCTTGCTTCTAATAACGTGCTTCGTCGAAGCTTTGTTAGGTACTGTACGTACGTTGTAGGGGATTAGAACGGAAGCGGGTACACGGGCACAAGGTTAATGGGAAGGGGGGAATACGTAGTCACGTAGGACAGAAAATGATTTTGATATGTATCGGATGATACCGTGTGGACGAAACACTTACTACGTCAGTTCTTAGAAGTAAAATTTTAAAAATTAATATTAGCGATTATTTTAGAAAAAATCTGTGCGCGCCATTGAATTCACCACCCCTTAAAACGGGCCTGTACTAAATTTTATCGAAAACTTTTAAGTAATAACGATTTTGTAGCCAAAATAAAAATGCACAATATTTACCATTTCCATAAACTTATGTAAAGTTATCCATGAAAAAACATTGAAATAAAATTAAACTATAGTAAGATGGTATTATTCTTATGTCTAGTTTTGACAAATCAAAAAAGAAAAGAAACAAAACTGAATAAAAAAATAATAGAGAAGTTCGTTAAAAAACTAATAAATTCTCGTCACTTCTACCAATCCACCATTTGACAAAACGTACAGGCCTGTTTTGACGGATGGTGAATCCATTGGCGTGCACAGATTTTGTGTAAAAAATCGCTAATATGAATTCTCAAAATTTTACTTCTAAAAACTGACGTAGTAGGCCTTGGATTTTATAGGAATGTGGCGCTTTTTGCTCCAAGAACACAGTTCGTCAAGCTCTACTATTTAAAAAAAATTCAGTTAAAATCGCACAATAAATAAAGATTTTATAGAGTGAACCGCAAACAAATCACACTGTATATAGATTCGTATATAAAAATATCACAAAATAACAGCAAATAGTGACATTCAGAATTATTAATAATATTGGACGCATAAGAATGCGTGCGCAGTGGGCAATAGTTTTTTTATAGTTTTGAATTCATTGTGGATTTCGGTATGGTTCTCGTTCATGTCTCGTGTTAGTTTCTAATCCATAAGTAAGTAACAAATCTCTATTATAATTTTATTGTTACACTTAAAATGGAAAGAAAATGTTCATAAATTATATAATAAAGAAAGTATTAAATTCTACCCCAAAATAAAATTAAACCTTCGGAGGGTTTATAAAAAAAAACACAAAAAGTTCATTCCTGTGATAAGTAATAACCTGAAATAAGGTGGTTAGTAGAAGTTTTTATTTTGGAAAGCTTCCAAATTGGAAAATTTTTAAAATAAATGGAAAATTTCACAATTCTAAATTTGCCTCCATATTTTAGAAATAATCTCTCAAACTCAAAAACATAACCTAACTACGACTCGTAAAAACTAATCGTCATGATTGGTTTGATTAAAGACTGACTAGTTAGTAGTAATCGAAATAAATAAAGGCAAGCATTTGGTTAGTACCTATATATTTGTCTTTAGTATTATTTCTACTGAGGTGTTTACAGAGAATGAGATTTTAGCAATGTGAATTCAAAAAATGTATGTATGTGGTACAGTCACATTCATACAAAATGGACCACCTTCTAATTGTTAAGGTCAACCGGGCTTAAGTCGGAGACTGAGGGATTTATCGTGGCCTACCAAGATATTGTTATCAACACATTGGTCTACCACAGTCGTACGATGGGTGCAGAAGTTCACGATATCAAATGTAGGACCTGCTGGCCCCAGAACCACTCATACCTTTACTTTGTACATGCCCCATCTATAGGACTTCTGCCTACATACAATGCGGCATTATAAGTCCTTCTTTACTACCTACGGCACTGGTACGAAGATCAAACATTGCTGCTCTACATTCCCAGAGATATTGAGTCTTTTGTCGAAAGTGAGAAGTGCCGAATTTACTAGAAAATATTTATTAAATCAGTCACATAACATATACATATTTTTTCCAAAAGAAAAGTCACACCCCCATTCCTAAGACACTGGTCACAGGAATAAAATGAATATTATTGTCATTAAAGACAGTTTGGCTACCAATTTGGATTTATAGGTATAATTCAATGGGAGTAGGGGCCTTTGCCCGTCCAGTAGTTGTTTCCTATAAATCCTATTTATCATGCACGTTTTAGTCCATCAGGGCTAGAGGTCGCCGCTCTTGGTGCTTGCTTGGCAAGCCGCTATCGGTCACAGAGACATCTTCGATGTCTCGACTGGTAGTAGCAACTGACCACCAGAGGGATGCACTTATCCCTCACTACTTATTAAAGACAGTCTTCAAGAACAATACAGAAGTGAAAGTTTAATTTCGATATATTTCTCGGCTCTCGACTTATTTAAAAAAGATTTTTTTCTCAAAACTTTAACACCCTGTATCTCACTTAGAAAGTGAGAAGAATTTTGTAATTACACTTTATATTTAAAATTTTGAAATTAATCGATCCCTAAAATGCCACCAAACCTTAGGGAACAGCTAAAATTGACTCATTATACCAGGTGACCACGAGATGGCGCTATATCTTCTTGGTTTTACATGATAAGACATGAATTTCAAATTTGGACACGTGAAGTAACGGTTAAATTTGCGTTGATATGACCGGTTTAACATTTTCTGTCACTTCAAGTTTCACTAGAAATGATGCTAACTTTGGATTTTTAAATGGGGCACCCTGTATATTTTTACATTTCTTTTATTCAGGAGGTCAACGGCACCTACTTGATAAAGATCCACTGTTAAATATAATTTCATTTTTATCTTGTTGAATGTTATTCTTATGTATTTTTATGTTTATAAATTATAATATGAACAAATAGTGAAGTCAGAGTAGATGAGTTAGCAGTAATAATAGTATATTATTCAACGAGCATATAATGATGTATATTATTCATGAGGGTGAAAGTTCACCCGTAGATCATTATATATGCGAGTAATGACATTTACATAAAAAATGAAATATTATAATCCATTCTGAGTTTAATATTAATTTTAAAATTTTTCACAAATGAATAACAAACAAAAAAAAATCCTAAAATTAAAATTAAACTCAGAATGGATTGTAATATTTTATTTTATATGAAAAAAACACTAAGGAAATACTCTGCAGCTAAAAACGAACAACATAAGGTTTTTGGACAATTCTGAACAACTTTCATTAGTAAAATTTTTCGATAAAAAAATATCTAATGTGCTTTTTTGATTCTCTCCGTTTGTTTTGGTATCGCAGGTGGCTTTGCATTAGTAGGGGGCGAATGGTTAATTGGCCATAAGTTGAACCTAATGTGCTCTATCTTTGAATGAAATTTGGTTTAAATTGGAGAAAAATTAATAAAGTTATAAAGGTGTTCCACTCTTAAGTGTGACACACTGTATGTAATTGGGATACTCAAATACAGTCAGTGACAATGTTATTTTGATAAATTGTATAGAGGATCTTATCAGCACTATTTACCTTAAATAAAATATAGATGATTAAGCTTCATAACAACATTCAAATAATTTCTGTTGAACAGTTTATATACACATTCACCCATTACAATTATTCCGATAATGATTTATCTTGAAACAACACATAGATTCTTGGACATAATAAAATTAAAAAGAATTTATACAATATGTAAAACATCAATCAATTGGAGCATTTTTGCTTAGTAATAAAATTTAAATATACGTATCTAGTAATTATTAAACTTGTTGGCGTAGAAAATTCTTTTAAAAATTTATTGCCAATAGCCAATATGACTATAAGTATTCGTCTTTTTAATTTTTATAAGTATGTATTCATTATTTCCTAATGTATAACCCAGTGGCAGCCTGTGAGCTCTGAGATGTACGAAGAGTTGCAGAGAATTAATAGAAATGTACCCGACTCGAACAATCTCGCAATGTTGGGAGTCTGGTTGAAAAAAAAAAACATTAATTTAGAAAATATGTCTCATGTTTTGACTTTGTAGATCTAATTCAAACGCCTCGCTCTTCATTTATTATATTATTAGTATTATTAACTGCTATTACTATCATGTTAAAGTATACCTATCAAATTTGAATAATTAATAGATGAAGAGGCACTGCATTTACTTCACCTGAATATAGCCACCACTGGTGCAATCAAATTGGAAATTAGGAACAGTTTATAAAATACTTTCATACAATTATTCTATGCTATTGCACTCTATTAAATATGGAGTATGTACTTAACTACTTCAATAAAATCTAATCAATAACTCTTTTTATCTCCAAAAGTTATTAATCAACATCCCAATGTAATTGTTTTTACTATTTTTTGTGCAATTTGTTTGTAATTTTACATGATCAGTTATGTTAGTTTTGTTGTAATAAGATTTCCTATCTTTGAGACGAGACCCTACAGTTTATTTTGGCAGTTCCCTTTTCATTTAAGTTCGAACCAAATCAGTAATAAATTTTTTAATTTGCCTCAGGATGAATTCGAACTATCGATATTCGCATTCGCATATTATTATTATTGTTTATCTGGTCACAGCTTTTCAGGCACTTACGATCAGTTGAATACCTTAAATTTGACCGGCTTCTGTACTAAAAAAGTGATGTAGAATGCAAAAACCTGAATTTTGCACTGGGTCGCATAAAATAGAAAACACCGAGGTTTTCTATGGACAAAAAAGATTTTTAAAATGGATGAAATTTAACATCGCAGAATTTTTGAGGTTATCATGATCTGGTTTGCTAAATTTTATTTTCCTAAATTTTGTATTCAGGAACAAAATATGAGAAGCTAAAAAATTCATCTAGGTATTTCCGATGCACATAAAGTTAGTGGAGTTTTCAGAACTGATCAAAGATATTTAAGAAAAAATTACATACGAGCCAGAAATGAATTAGAAAATCCAAATTGAAAAATGATAAATCAGAGGTCGTTTGAATTGTATGAAGTATGATATTATGCACCTTTTGAACCTGAACCTGTTATTTTTTACAAAATAATGTTATTGAGGTTTTAACAAGGGTTTGAAAGACTTCAAAAATCATTTCTTTAGAAATTCATGTACCTATAGTATGGTAATAATGATTTTAGATAAATACTGCTTATTACATAGGTACATATTTTGAAAATACATATATTAAAAATAATACATAATCAAATTTTTCAGGATATACATATCATTATTAAGTAAACGAACTCTATAGAAAAAGACTAAATTAAAAAAATGTGATAGCTCTTTGTACACCACATTGGTTTAATCAGTTTAATGAAAGTATATTTGAAATTAATATTTAGAAAAAATTAGTACAAAATTTTATAGAACTTACGAATCTCCAGTTCGTCTGGCTAATTTCGGAGCAGTAATTCCTGAAAAGTTTATCTGTTTTTCTGGTGGTGGTGCTCCAGATGGGGCTCTAATAATAACAGAATCCCCAGAGAGAATCTAAAAATTGTTAACAAGAATTACTTATATGTGCCACATTTTGACACATAAATATGCCAACTCATACATTTAGGTTAACCTAACATTTAAATTAATTTTAATTTTAAAAATTTGTGATATTCTTAAATAAAAACTATAAAATATATGCATTTTAATTCAATATATGGAGAAAACATGACGAATAAATCGTAATAACGAAATCCATATGTACAATTATCATGCCAACAGTGCACCGTGTTGCAAGCTTTTCACGGGATTTTTTAAATATAAAATATATAAACTAGTAAAATACTAATGCTAGATGAAGAATATGTTACGGTTCCCATATTTTAATTTATAAACCTTACCTGTTTTACTATTCCACGTTTCGGTTGAGGTGTAGTTGGTTGCTGGGTCGTCATCGTCAGCCGTTTGCGAATGAAAGGGGATTGAAAACAAATGAAAAGTCGACAAAACGTCATCATCACGTGATCAAAAGAGAAAGCGGATTCATAATAGATTTTGTCAAAATATAAGCCTCCTTTTTCTTAAACATCACAATTATTATGTGTCAGAAAATATATGATAAGAAATTTTCGAATTTATTTACAATTTTCAGTTTTTATACATGTGGCAATTTTTTTTTACTTTTTATACCGCCATCTATGACGTATAACCGGTACCAGCAAAGAACCCTCCACTTTCGTTTTGTGCCCTCTACAGTCGTACCAATCTACCAATATTAATTTTTCACATTTTTGCACCATTCAACAATCAACATTCAAGAAAATAGTCATAACCTCACAAGTTTGTTTTACTAAAAATAATTTTTGTTTTGAGTGCTACACAGACATTTATTTGCTTAATAGATACAAGTAAGTATATTTATACAATGTTTTAAACCTATATTACGAATCTTCATCTTCAGCCATCATTTGAGCAATTAATCGTTTCCTTTCCTCTGCCTGCCTCATTTTTGTGAGAGTAACACTTTCGAAGTCAGATTCTTTTAATAAGGTACTTGTTGGTTTAGCACTTTTAGGAGGGCCATCAACCCATTCCAGTTTTAGAGGATTTGTGGATAGGCCGATTTCAAAGTCTACTGCCATTTTCTAAAAATATAAGTAAGTATATTTAAATAAATATGTTACAATTACTTACAGCTGATTTCTTATCTTTAAATTCTACCAAGGCACTTCCCTTCTTCTTTGGTGACATAACCAAAACTTGTATATCACCATACTGAAAATAATGAATCTTTAATGTTAATAAATTGTAATAAATCACAATGTATTACCTTTGATAAAAATCGTTGGAGCATTTCCTGTGTATATCCACCGTTAGTAACATCATCTTTATTTGCTGTCCATTTTATTTTTATTCGGTGTTTTGATCCATCCCAGTATTCTGTATTTAATTGTTGTTCTTCCTTTAATTTACGCCTAACATATTCAACTTCTTCTTCTACCTGTTTAGAACCTTCTTTCCTTAGCCTCTCAATTTCCTCCTACAATAACCTTTTTAAAATGAGTTGTAAAGTACTTACAAAGTAGGTTATTATTTACCCTCAAAAGCTGATCTGCAGATTTTTCTTTTGTATATTTTCCTGCAGCTTTTTCTCTTGCTTCTAAATCTTCTTTTAGTTTTCTTCGTTTCCCATCTAGTTTTTTATGCCTTAATGCAGTTTCTTTTTTACCCTTTAAAACTTTATCATATGCAGCACGAGCTGCCTCATCTGTTAATACTTCTAAAACTTTTGAGAGCTGATGGAATTTTTGTGCGGCATTAGCATCATCAGGATTTTTGTCAGGATGGCATTGTAATGCTTTTTTTCTATACGCTTTTTTTATCTAGGAAATTAACTGATTAATATTAAAAACAGCAAAAATCGTAGTACTTACATCAGTAACTGTACTGCTAATATCTATTTCTAATAATTCATACAAGTCTAAATCTTCTATTTTTAAGTCGTCCATTTTTTTTAATTTGTAAGCTAAATTTTCTTTTTTGAAATGTTTTGTTTTGTTCAAAATACTTTAACCTAAAATTAAAACAAACGTTGTTTTAAACAGTCAGTGCCCAGTGGTACCATCTTTGGCATCTTTCAACTTTCTGAAATCAATATTCTTCTTCTTCTACGTGAGAGTGGGTTTGTTCATTTGTACTACTATGTCTTGTCCAACAATGACATTATAGTTCTTATAGACTCATAGGATAGGAGTCTATACTAGGTTCGGCGTCCAAACGGAAATCGACTCCGCCCCATTAATTTTATGGCAGCGCAGAACGGTGTACGCAATAGTCAGTTTTACACGATGGAAATTAATGAAAGTTGTGATAGCTTCAACAAAATTTGTTATTATACGTGTTACATTTTCTACTACAGCTGTACTATATTTTTATAATGTTTATACCCATTAAAGCTTCTATTATACATCTTCAATTTTGGACTTTTAAAAATAATACTTTATTCCCGCAAAAATTTAAACGACGTTTCCTTTATTAGTCCGCACTGCGCAAACTCAAGACACTTTTACTCGGCATCGGCCAGCTGATTGCCTGGTTTGTTTACGTTTGTATTCGTCTTTAGGTTAGGTTCTTTCGCGAGTTATTTCCCCATACTTTTAAAGAACGTCCGTGGTTATTTAATTCAAAAAAGTTTAGTATGTGATTTACTATAACAATTTCACATAGGTTACTTCACTGGATAAACCCATTGAGTATAAAGTAATATACTCAATGATAAACCCCAATGCAAAATACTCAAAAATAGTCATATCTGCTAAGAGTCGTTTACTTTTCGGTTTTCACATGTCCAAATAAATAAAACGTGTTGTTTACCTACCTATTTTGTCTTTATTTTCACAAGGTTCTACTACAGTTCGTTTAAGAAAGTTACGAGAGATATAAATATAATATAAAATAGAATGCTTTATTCATCATTTTAATACATTTGGTAAATCAGTAGAAAAAATAGACTTTCAAAGCCCTACGTATTGCATATAACAAATTTGTAAATAACATAACAACGATAAGTAATATAATTTTCAACGAAACCGTCCTCGGATCCTATGTGGTGGACTATAAGATGATTTCCCTTGTCCGATGTATTTTTTAACCCCATCGTTAAACATTGGATGAAAACCTGCCTTGGAATCAGGATTGTTGTGTCCTTCCATACTTTACTTACAGTATGGCCAGCGTTCACCTAAGTCACAGATTAGTATAGTTAATCTGTGCCTAAGTCTCATCTAAAAAGTACAACTTCTTATGCTCTTCCCGGTATTTTCTCGCAGCAATCTTCGCCTCCAAGCGATATCTTATTTTTTCCCTTGGGCACTATTTAGTTAAAAACCTATAATGCCAAACACAATTACATTACAACACGAAGAAATAAAAAGTCCGTTTACTCACTGAAAGCCAATTTCTGTTCATCGCCTTCAAAAAAATAATGGATTATACGCTTGAGAGCACTTTTAGTTCCTTCATCATTATTGTCCAAAACACACACTTTTGGTGGTTGAAGTTGGTGTGTTTGTTTGTATTCACCAAGAATATTATAAACACTTGCAACACTCACACCTGCTGCCGTTGCAGTGAACTTTATGCCTTCCATCTTTGGTTCCTCCCGATTTTCCCCATCGTACGCCTTAAAAATGTTCAGCACGCTTTCCTTGTCTTCCACCGAAAAATGTCTGGACGTTCGTTTTTTCGGTGGAGAAGTTGGGTCCGGGCCCCCTTCAGCCAATTTCCGATTTAACCTTAAAAAAAAACGAGATTTTAACATTTTATCAATGATCATTTTAATCGTTTGCATTACGTAACTTAATACTTTATACACAAAACATATAATGTTAATTTAATTCTTATACGTACCTTCACAAAAACGATCGTAACTGTAGAAATTTCAAAACACAGGCAAAGAATAATACCAAGGATAGAGAATAATACAGCAGTTGACGTGAGGCTGGCTCTCCATTTATTCGCGTTTTCCATATGTTTAGCGTTTATACGTTTCGCGACAAATGATAACATATGCTGATTGGTCTGTTGCCAAAATACGTAAAAATTTAATATATGACGCGACTATTGTAGAGTCGGCCTTCGTCAAATTTAGTGGTTGCTTTGTAATTTGGGTCGACCAATAGAGAAGTTCCATTCAAATGTTGCGGGCATTTTTGGGGAGGAGTTGAGTTCCATTTGGAATACGTCTTTACTCTTTGAACTACGTAAAATCTATTTTTTTTTTCTATAATACTTGCCAAAGTGTTACAAAGTTGGTAGAAATGCTGCTTAAACCGTTGGAAATTTCGATATTTACTGTTGGAGACAGTTAGAATTTCAAATTTTGCGCCAACATAATTGAAGTTGGGAACTTCCAGGAATGCAACTTGACAAGTATTATAAAAAAAAAAACGAACTATATAGCACAACCACCGATTATACAGGGTGATTCATAAGGAATGGGTAATATTTTACCTGCAGATTCTATAGTGGAAAATATTAATTTATTGCTTAATAACCGGGGGTCAAATATTAATACGTACTATACAGAGTGTTAAAGCTGATTATATCATGAAAAAGATTAAATAAAATAAGTACAAAATAATCAAAATATCCTGTAGTTGTAATTTTGAAATATTATTCCAGGATTCCTAGTCACAGTTAAAATAACGTGAAACTTGGAAAGATACGCATATTGTAAAAAATACGATTCTTTTAGCCATTGAGAAATTTGGATATTTTATTTTTTTGCACCTTTCTTTTATAATTTTTTAAACTTAGGTATTCTTTTATTTAGTTGAATATAATCTAAGGTACATGCTGGTCATCACTAAATATAAAAACTTCACAGGAAATTTATTTCAATTTGCAACAAATAAAGTATACGCTTTACACTGCCTTTATTTTATTGTCAATATCATAAATATTTCTTTCTTTGTAGAAAAACTCACACCAATTCAATCTGAGGCTTTGTACTTATACCTGTATGAATGTTTCCAAATTCAAAATTCAATTTGTCCCAGAACCCATATACGCGGCCAGCAGTCAGCAATAAATCTAAGCAGTAAAGCGGCCCCTTAGACGATCAATATTTACGTCAATAGATTGCACAATATTTTGTACAATAAATTTACTTGGCAAACCCACACGGTGCAATATTATTGCTCAATAAATTAGTTCATGGGTGATACTTGTGCAGTCAACAAGTGGAATAATAAGAAGACAGCAAGTTGTGTGGCCATAGCATTAGTTATAGAAGAAGAAAAAAAGAAAAAGAAGCGCAGGTGGATGAAGGAATAGTTTTAAAAAAGAAATAAATACACTCATGAAAATCTGTTGAGTGAACTAAGAGTTAGTTCCCACAGATCGGGTAAGCTCCGATACACCTCGATACTTGATTCTACAAGGAATTTTCTTTCTTCATCTTTTCCCTTTGTAGCCATGGTAGATGTTTACTCCAACACTGTTTAAAAAGAACTGACCGTATTGCGCAATATTGCCCACAGACGAAGCAATATTTACTAGATTGTACAATAAATATCAAACTCTTTTTGATTGACTCAATATATTGCGCAATCTTTCAATGTGATCTACAGACGTTCAGTATTATTGTACATTAATTATTGTGCAATATATTGACGTAAATATTGATCATTTAGGGGCTGCTTCTAAACAACAAAAATATTGCACAAATTCGCATTTTCAGCTGGAATTATTATTTAATGAGAAATTCCGAAACAGTAGGATATCGTTTCATCTTAATTGTGCATATTTTGAAATTGATCTGCAATTTATATAGTAATCGCGTTCCATTATGATAAAGTTTTTTAAATGAAACATACCTTTTATTTTTACTGAAAATTTGGAATTACCTTAAAAAAAAAAAAGAAAGTTGTATAAAATAGAGTTAATAATGTTTTTTGCCGTTTACCCCAAGAACTCTGATACACGTGTCCGTAGCTGGCTACTGCTGGCTGCTTTTCTTTCTTGGGGTAAACGGCAAAAAACATTTCTCTAAAATAATTATTATTTTAAACAAAAATTCCGAGATTAATTTATGCATGTATTGAAATTAAATGATGACTACAAATATATTACCCACAACAAGGTTATCCTTTGTGGGCTTGCCTGTTTATTTACCTTATTGCTTAAAAATATTTGTTTACTTTTTTTATGTATGTATTTTGTAGGTAAATAAATATTATTATTATTATTATTATTAATATTTTTCTCGGATTAAACATGAAAAGCGAGATAAAAAGTATCAACATTCCAAATAATTTCAATAATTAGCATTTTTCATTATTGTAAAGTATTGCACAAATAATATTAAAACAGATTTTAAGGCGCGTACTGACTTGAATGTACATGCGTTGAGTCGGGACGCACGCATATGCACATTCAAATCTGGACGTGCCATTTGCAACGACTCAACGCATGTTTAACGTCTCGCGAGTCATCACGAATGCACATGGTCCGAGCCATCGGCTGTCTGTTTTTTCGCCACATCAAAGGAATCATATCGTGTATGCGTGCTCAGTTTGGACCAGTTTTTGTTGTTTTGTTAGTCTGAATGCATGTTTGGTGCGAGTAGCATTTTCTCTTCTGGTGAATTCATGTGATTTTTATTAATAAAATGGAGTGGTCTAATGATGACTACTTACAATTAATTGATATATACGAACAATATCCCGTTTTGTGGGACGCAAAGCATTCCTTCCATTTCTCCAAAAATAAGAAGGTATATTTCATGGATCCAGAATCTGTTTGGTTTTTTATTATTATCATTTTTTTTTATAAATTTGAAATCACCATATAAGCAACCCCCGCAATAATAACTTCTTCCATCACAAACAAGAATGACTGACCGGAAAGGACTGAACCAACACGAATATGTGAAGTGAAAATAAATTTACAAATATACCCCGGGTCGCTACATGCATGTGCGTGCGTCCCGACTCAACGCATGTACATTCAAGTCAGTACGCGCCTTTACAGACAGAATTTACTAACTAAAACCAAATTTAAAATGAGCCAATAAAAATTATTTAATAAATAGTCTTAAATTGTGCTCCATTAGTAAGTTGACAATACCCTAGTCGACGAATGAATGAATGAATTCCTCTCTTAACATTATCTAAAAATAAATTAATAGTAAAAAAACATTTTTAAAAACAAGCTTTTATTTAAATGCTCTAAAAAGAAGAAAATAAACTTTAAATTAAATCAAACCCATTAATTTATTACATTATACAATTTATGTGATAAAAGCTTGTCGCGAGAGTTTAATATTGTATTCTTGTTTATTTACACAGGTAAATCT
Source organism: Rhagium mordax (assembly GCA_963680705.1). Lineage (NCBI taxonomy): Eukaryota > Metazoa > Arthropoda > Insecta > Coleoptera > Cerambycidae > Rhagium > Rhagium mordax. The sequence goes on from OY796656.1 coordinate 110,506,172, forward strand.
CGCGACAAGCTTTTATATCACATAAATTGTATAATGTAATAAATTGATGGGTTTGATTTAATTTAAAGTTTATTTTCTTCTTTTTAGAGCATTTAAATAAAAGCTTGTTTTTAAAAATGTTTTTTTACTATTAATTAATTTTTTATTTTCTAGTTTTTTTCGTATTCTTCTCAGCAAACCCTTTCATTTCATACCCATATTATGATGGTAGATAAGAAAATTTTGTCCGCCATCTTGGGGCGTCCTCCATATTGAATTTAGTGTGATGTCATTTTATTTTTCGTATTCTTCTCAGCAAACCCTTTTAATTGATACCCATATCATGGGGGTACATAAAAAATAACCAGTCCGCCATCTTGGGACGTCCGCCGTATTGAATTAAGTGTGACGTCATTTTATTTTTCCTATTCTTCTCAGCAAACCCTTTTAATTGATACCCATATTAAGGGGGTGCATAAAAAATAACTAGTCCGCCATCTTGCGGCGTCCGCCATATTGGATTTAGAATGACGTCACTTAGCTAAGCATGCATTGTCATCCAAACTAAACGTGTATGCAAAATTTCAGCTCAATCGGTTGGGGATAACTATTTTAAAATTCAGTTGCAAGATTTGACCTAAACAAACAAACCAACAAACATTGCAAGTTAAATAAAATCTTGTAATAATTGATGTTATTAATAAAAATAGTATGTTCCACTTACAAGTAGCACTACCCGATTGCCACTCGCCTACAACTGCTCGCACATGCAATACAACAAAAATCTAAAGTGTTTTAAAATTAGAAAACACCTTCGGAATATCGATATGCGAAACAATATTTTTTATTTGCATTATCTTTGATGTTAACTTACCCTTTCCTAATCTTGGCAGTATAAACTCAGAAACCGAGTCGTAAAAACCTATTAAAAATTCCCTGCCAAATTATTTGAAAGGATGGAAGGCACGCCCTGCCATTCCGGTATAAACATGTCAATTAATCATATTATTTGAGATATTGTAGTAATTTATTACTACACAATCATTTTTATTTTTTAATGCAACCTTTTTATTTACATTAAAAAACAAATTTAAGAAAAGATTGAATACTGTTACAACGTTCTATATATTTTATTTAAGATAATGGAAGAATTAGGGGCCTCTGAGCTGGGTACACAGGAGTATTGGGAAAATCGCTACAGAGAAGAAATAAAAAACTTTTCAAGTCACGGAGACCCTGGAGAAATTTGGTTTGGTGAGGATATTGTCGATCGAATTATTCGATACGTTAAGAACTCAAAATTGATTAAAAATGAATCTAAAATAGTTGATATTGGTTGTGGTAATGGTATGCTATTAATTGAATTGGCTAATGAAGGTTATACGAATTTACATGGCTTGGATTATTCAAAAAAGGCTATAGAATTAGCTAAAGCTATCGCAGAGAAGCAAAATGTAATTATAAATTATTCCACATGTAATATATTAGAAGAATTGAATGATAACTATGATATTATTCATGATAAAGGTACATATGATGCTATAAGTTTAAGCGAAAATGCTCCAGAAAATAGACATAAATATGTAGAACATGTGTACAACAGTTTAAATAATGATGGATTATTCATTATAACATCTTGTAATTGGACACAAAGTGAACTTGAACAACAATTTAAGATAAAATTTGTTTTAACAGAAATAATTCCAACACCCCAATTTAAATTTGGAGGTGTTATTGGAAGTGTGGTGTCAACTTGTGTTTTTAAAAAAAAATAAAAATTAAATTGTCATTCAAATTTTATTTCAAAATGATGAAAGTAAATAGCAGAATATTATTATATTTTGCACAAAAAATACGCATGCTAATATTCTATAAGACGAGCTAAAAGGGAAATATTTTATATTCCAAAATATGATAAATCCCATAATCTTAAAGTACTTGTATGCAAAAGTGAGATAATGATATATTTCTCTACGATATTTTAATAAGATCTGGGTAATATCACACTTTTTTGTGAATATTTAAAATTACTTCTTGTAGGACAATAAAAATTTTTCATATTTTTTTATTACAATTAAATAATCAGAATCGTAAATGTTAAATGTAATACTGTGCAGATTATATGTTGCTAAAATAGAAATATAATGAAAATAGGTATATATTATTTCACAAAAGATGTATTTTAACATTGTAAGCTATTAATTCTTAAGCGATAATTATAAATATTCTTATTAGAGAGGTATTTTATTAAACTGGTAAAGATAATTACATCTTATTATCATAAGACTAAATATGCCTAGGGTATGGACTCATATATAGATGTCACAAGTGGATTGCACCTTGTTTATATCATCAACACATTTTAAAATTTCTATTACTTAAAACTTTCCCGGGTCTATTATCTTACTTACATCAATACGTAATTTGCAGAAGTTCCCAAAGTATAATTAAACCCATTTGGTTAAGGAGCTATTACCCAGAAAAAGAGAAGTTGCAGAATAATTGTCTTATCGTAAATCGAAATGTTTGTAATTAATTTATTAAAGGATATACAATAGCTTTGTTTGTAGAGTGTCAGATCGTAGTTGCCAATGGTCAGAAGTATGCACAGATTTATTTTAGTATCGTTAAAACGATTGTGCACATGTGTCTTACCATCTGCGCATGCGTCTGACAATTGGCAACTGTTTGTTCTACGAACAAGGCTAATAAAAAATCTTTTATTCACAATCTTATATGTAATGCTTCCATTACCAGTTTATAAATAGTTAAGAAGTAGGCAATTATTAACTTTTCATTTCCAGCTAGCCGGCAAAGTAGCTCTACCGGCTAGTTAAATGTCACTTATTTGCGGCAGCAAATCTTCTGTGGTCTTTTCTGCAGCAGCTTTCAAATCATATAGAGTACACTCTTTAAGTCGTTAATTCAGAATCAAAATTTTTTTTAGAATTTTGAACGAATTTAACACAAAATTATTGATGGTGACAGAAGAACCATAATGTCTCGTTACCTAACAACGCACAACTTTGTTACTGCAGCCTACGTACTTATTTTGAATAGGTTTCTAATCTACTTACTCACTCTTATTCTATTAAATCAAAAAATTGTATGCTAAGATTATGTTATTATATTATACTTGTGAATAAAAACAACCCTCTGCTGTAATGAAGTACTTCCCAGCTCGGTATGTAATGTACTATTGCAAATCGCTAAGTATGTGTAATTGTGCCTTTAAAGTTTTTGACATAAGTACAGGTGTGGGAAGTATTAAGTTGCGGATCCTGTATATCTTGCAATTTTCATGAAAGTTTAGACTTGTAATAATGATGTAAATGTTTATTAATCAAAATAATATCACTTTTATTCTCCTCTGTCCCAGAATTTAAATTTGATTTTATTTATGTCAGGTTAAGTGAAGATTTTTAAATTTATTTGGCTTTTCATAACTTTTATTTAACATTTATTATTCTTTTCTGCGATATTTTTATCTACAATTGCAATTTCAACTTACAGTAAACGTTTTATACTTTTATCTTCAATCTAGTTACGATTTACATGCTAATGTTAAATTATATCAGACATGAATAAAATTCAATTAAGAGTAAAAAGTTCACCTATCCATAGGACTTCCCTTTTAAGCTCTGGGGCAGTTCCGTTCTGTTCCAGTGCTTATCGGACAGCCTTTGGCTTTGGGTTTGGGGGTTGTCTAATTTATGTGGTGTTTATTTTATTTTTGTTTTTTTTTATCATACTGAATTCCATTTAAAAGAGGCATCGAGCATGCATATCAGTCACACCTTTCCCCTCATGTACTGCAGTGATGATTGGTACAAGGACTTTCTAGATTAAATTCAAACGTTGGAAGACAAAAATTAGTTTATAGGTTAGCTTTGTTCTCCCTATGTTTTATACCTTTGTGTTACATAATAATATACCTCCTAACCGTGGTCTATATTTGTTTGTCTTGAAATATGTCCTGGCGTGCAGCCCTTGTATCTCTTGTTTGATTTTGGTTTTATAATTTCTTTAATTATTTGATTATTAGGCTAGTATAGTTGTGACTGGCTGTATGGCTGCCAAAAAAAAATGTACTAAGAAATATATAAACAAGGCAAAAGAGAGTAATAATTATGTTCATCTGGTTTGATTGTTCAGTTTTAGACTTTTCTGTTAAATAATTAATTAAGTTAAAGTTCTTTATTTGCGTCAATCAGAGTGAACTTACACCTCCCACGTCGCTTGAAAGTGTAGCTTTGATTATGAAGAAGAGCACTGGGTTTGTAGTCCCAGAGTTTCTCACTCAAAAGAAAAACTATAATAAGTGTCTGAGAATTTAGAATTGTCATTTACATAGGTATTTGTTAAGATTTTAATCAGCTAATTAAATAAAATGTGGTAAACTTTGATAACCATTAAATCCGGTTTTTTATTTTGTCGACTAGCAAATTGACCGATCATGGCGATCATTAACATCAATATTGTATTTTACAAGTAAATCTGCAATACTAATTAATAAAACATATTAGTTTCACACTTTTACCTGATATTTCACTAAAATGTCATGTCCCTTGAAAAGTACACCAAGAGGGATGAGGCACGTACGGCCATGGTGTTAAATTTAATTAACAAGAATTCTAGGCAGAAGCACTGGCAGAAGACTTTACTTGCCTGTTTATGCCAAAAGCTAAATGAATTGTAATTCTAAAAACTGGAGAAAACTCATTTACTTTTACTATTAGCTTTGCTATGCAGCAGTTATGAACCATTTGCAATTTGCAGTTTTGAGAAATACTCATCCAGTTAAGGAAACCAATATGAAAATTCCGATGATAATATTGGTACTAGCATGACAGGTATATCCCGTTCCACACCCTAGTCATTTATTAACATTTTATTAGTAAAATATGAACAGGAACACCAACTTGTAAAATTTTATAAATGGTTTATAAAAAATGTCTAAGTGATAAAAGGCAACTATATGTGACTAACAGTAACACCTAAAGAATGTTTCGTTAATAATTATTAAAACATTCATTACATTAAGTTCACTATATTTCATATAATAGTGTTTACCTTTACGAATAGCTTAAAACAGATATGTCTGATTATGTAAACAGATTTTGAAATCAAATGGTTATTTAATGGCAAATATTTTCCAGAGAAACATTTGCTTATTCATGGATTTTAGAACAGATTCAAAGCGAAGGCTTTTGATTGCACATCGATAAATTTCAGGATATAGGATATAAATTACGCTAGTAAGATAATATTTATTCACATAGAAAGTTTAAATATGTGCTGGCAGTGGAAACTACTTACTGGAACTATTACCTTGGTATGAATTTATTGTACTTACAAGTCTTGTAGACATCATATTAATGTTTAAGGGCTGTGGCAAATCATGCATTTTTTTTAAATTATGCTGTGCTTACTGCAGCACTTGTTGAGAAACCGCCACTGTTAATGTTGATATTAATATTTATTGACAAAACACTCTGCATTGTAACAATATATTAAAAGGGTGTGTAAATATAAATTTTTATGTGTTAACCAGTTAGAGGCAAAAGGAATTTAAATTTTATTTAGTAATTTCAGACATTATGCTGTTAAATTTTTCAGAAATATTCTGTGAATTTGGATTAGTAGTTATTTTTCCTAATACTTCTTTGACATTGGTTGAATTGAAATGGTCAACAACTGCTTTGAATTTTACAAGGTGTTCCAATAAAGTCAATAAATTATCAAAGGTTTGTTTATCCATTTTGTCACCATATTTATTGATAACAAAATTAAGGTTTTTGCCAATATCGGCATTAATAACCTCATCTATCAATTTCTTTATATTTGTATCAGTACTATCATCATTTGTGAAATTTAAATTACCATTATGACTAGAATTTAAATGAGAACATCCAATACAAAGTAAGTTTAAAGCATAAAATGCTTCATTTTGCATTACTGCATGATTCGATGATATCATTTCAACTATACATTTAACACAACCTTTAACTGAAAGTAAATCTTCAAAAGGCTTAAATGAATGACAATGTTTGATGAGCCACGCCAAAAGCCTTGGAACCTCACCTCTAACACCAAGATGGTCCGAGTTATAACACCAGTAAACAAGCCTTTCTAGGAAATCAACTCTTGATATTAAATCCAGAGCTGCTGATGCTAAAAAAATCGTAAAACCATTAGTACATGAAACTTGATATTATGGACCCGTATATCATAAAATCACATTTATTATAATTCTAGGTTACCCCAATTATTCAATGTCAATTTACCTTGTCCATCAATAACCATTCTAAACGTGCCAAGTAGTTTAAAAACTACCAAGTATTGATCAATTTTAATCATTGGATAAATAACATCAATTAATCCTTCCTGTAAAACTTGCGCTTTATTTGGCTGAGGTATAACAAGGTTTTTTAAAGTACTTAACAAAGCATGCTGTATTTTTACATCGGAGATGTCAACACTTGTATTGTATTTTGAAAGTAAATCTAAAAAATTTAATAATTATTAGTTGACCACAGTGATTCAGTACATATTTGTTATATTGTGTGATCTTCATAAATTTTTGTTTACAAACATTCAATTTTAATTGATCAACAAGCTACCATATCAGTCACATAATTGCAATTGATATCTCCTTAGCAACCGGTGGTTTGCGTGCTTTTTTTTTTATAAAATGCGTGCGATAAATATATATTGCACTAGTGGTAAAAACAACGTCATTATGCCATTGAAATGAGTGTCATATTACTGACATTATATTACGAGCGTAGATAAAACTCATTTAGATTATCTAAAAAGTTCAAAAATTTAGATAATCTATTTGCAGCTGATGTTGCAAAGGCTGAACATATTGAACTACAAATATTTAATATGTAACAAACATTTAATAAAAAACAGATAATATTTGTCATTTGTAATATCATACTAACGTAAGAGTAACTGCAAAAATGCCGTTTTAATATAAATATGAGGCAACAGATGTAATAATGTATGAATTGTGCAATATTTCGAAAAAGAAAAACGGCTAGCACATACACGGTGGTGAATTTTTTGGAAACTATAAGATATAGAGGATCGGTTAAATTAGACAAAAGTTGCGCTATTTTATGCTCTACAATTTCCTGCCAAGAAATGCTGGATATCTTGATTCGTTCGCGATTTATTCTGAAAAAATTGAAAATCGTGATTTCAAAACAAAATTAATATCTTCTATACCATTTATGCGAATTTAATGAAATTTGGTAAGGTTATATTTTTGACCACTACCAATTGAATGGCGTTGATAGAAATTTTCTAAGCCTTCTAGATTTTGAGCAACGATAGTCAACTATTTTTTTCTTATGGCCGCCATAATTGGATTTTTACACTATTAGTTAGAGAAAATAATTCTCTTTTCCCCTATGTCATCAAAATAGACTGATTTTTTAAAAACATGTTGATATTCGAATTAATGTAAAACTAATTTATAAAATCCAGTATACTTTGGAAAAATAATATTGCAAGCAACATTGTAATCCAAACGCTATTATTAAATTGTACACTCGTAAAAAAATTACAGAAAAATGCCAGGTTATTTAGACTCCTGTTAAATATTACAAACAATTTATAAAATAAAAATAGTAGTATTTGTTTTCTTGACTTTTTAATAAATTAATTGTTTGTAATATTTAATAGGAGTTTATATAAATAACCTGGCATTTTTCTGTAATTTTTTACGAGTGTACAATTTAATTTTTTTTTTTTTTTTAATCACTTATTTAACGTCGGCCTATTTCCGCTACGGAGGCCAATCACCGACGCCAGGAGACGAGCAACCCCCAACCTGGAAATTTTGCCGAACCTCTTATCTTACTAAGAGTAGGGATTTTTTACTTGCCTAACATTTAATAGACAAGGGACCGACTGCTTTACATCCCCTCCGAAGGATGGTATATCCTCAATACACCTCTCGCCTACAGTTGTATTGCTTCTGCGATATAGCTGATATACAAGCCGCTAGAAGTAGGGAAGCGAGACCGCGTCTTTCCATGGATAGTCCCCATCCATGTACTACACGCGGTAAATGTTGCTTTACTCCTAATATCGCTATGAAGTGAGTGAAGTCAGTCCTCCGCTCGCTGCCCAAATACAATTTAATAATGGCGTTTGGATTACAATGTTGCTTGCAATTATTTTTCCAAAGCATACCTACCTACTGGATTTTATAAATTATTTTTATATTAATTCGAATATCAACATGTTTTAAAAAAATCAGTCTATTTTGGTGACATAGGTGGAAAGAGAATTATTTTCTCTAACTAATGGTGTAAAAATCCAATATGGCGGCCATAAGAAAAAAAAAAGTTGACTATCGTTGCTCAAAATTTAGAAGGCTTAGAAAATTTCTATCAACGCCATTCAATTGGTAGTGGTCAAAAATACAACCTTGCCAAATTTCATTAAATTCGCATAAATGGTATAGAAGAAATTAATTTTGTTTTGAAATCACGATTTTCAATTTTTTCAGGATAAACCGCGAACGAATCAAGATATCCAGCATTTCTTGGTAGGAAATTGTGGAGCATAAAATAGCGCAACTTTTGTCTAATTTAACCGACCCTCTATATCTTATAGTTCCCAAGATACCAATGGTGGGCATCGAAAAATTCACCACCGTGTATATCCGAGGCGACAGTGACATTTAAATGCTTGTTAATGCTTTTGTTTTATTGTAAATTTATTGCTATATGTAACAGTAAAAGCAGCTTTCTAGCTATTAGAATATCACCAACACCACCATTATGTTCCGCCAGCCATAAGTCTATGGACAGATTTGCTATAATATATGGTTTTCTTACAAATTGTTTCCATCCGACAACAAAAATTATTCTGGTTTGACAATAGATTTTAAAATTAAATCTTACTTATCAGTTTTTTGGAAATTCCATTTTTAACCATTTGGATGCAGTGAACATCTTTCCTTGCAAAATTTCCGATTGCCAAAATGCCAGTACTTAAAAGATCAGAGTCGTCAGAATCTAACCAAGTTATCATGTTTAGGTATACTTTTCCTATACCATTGTTGTACAACATGTACATGCAATCATCTAAAACGATTATATTTTATAACGATACTTAAATAAGAAAACAAAAAGGAAACCAACCGCCTGTCAATATAATCACAATGAGATCGCATGCCATTTTTAAAACAGATCTGCTTTCTTCGTCATTTACTTGGTGCCTGTATTTTTCTATTAATTCAAATAATAGTTCACAAACACCCTCATTCGCCAATAGGGACTTTATTTCATCTGAAATATAATCATTTAAGATATAATAAGAACATTTCTTAGCTATTCAAACCTTTTTCTGATTGGTCATGGAAAATTTCCAAACATATGACAGAAATTTCAGGATTTGTAGATATTTTAAATACATTTATTATGACCTGACACAAACTTTCAGTAAAAGTAACATTCTGCTCATCAAAATAATCAGAGAGACTGTTGAGAATTGATAACAGAAACGTTAACAACATTTGATTTTCTTCAAATGGTTTATAATACTTCATTAGTAACTGTTCTAATAGTGGAACAATTTTATTTTTAAGAGCTGTCCGTGGCAATCCATCATGTAAGCTGAACAAATTTACTAGCAGACCAGCCGTTTTAGTTGTTAATGATTTATCTTCCCTCTCTAAATCTCTCTTAAAAATTTCCAAAACACTATTTATACCAACCTTGTTAATTATATTACAAGCTTCTTCATTTTCATAACAGATATTACCCAATGCCCTTATAGTATTAAAAATAACATCAATACCAGAATCCTCAAGTAATAGTAATAAAGTATTTATAATTTCTTCATTTGTCATAATTTTTCTGTTGGATTCTAATTTGGCCCATTCAGCAATAACTTCTGTTGATAATTTAATAATTTCATTTTTATTAATTTTTAGCAAATTTTCTAATACTTTGCTGTTGCTTATTTCGATGTCTGTACCCTGAGCTAATATGATCTTTAAATTATCTATTATTTCTTGTTCATTCAAAGTTTCTGTTGCAGAGGTTAATTTATTTAATAAATTAGACATTTTTTGGTTTTAAATTGGAAAAAGCAGTTTCCCTTGTTTGCAACAACTTTACAACTTAACCTATTTTTAATTCATTGACATGTTCATTGACAATTGACATAAGATTGCTTAACAAATGAAATTAGCCCAAGGTTAGTTTTCACGAGGGCTTTTCAATTTCGTATTTGCACGGTCGAGTAATATAATGCCACAGAATTGTTATTAATTCTGTGATAATGCTTACTACATTTATTATCACGTATTACTTGTGGTATTATTTACGTCACAGTTATTTAACTGTAAATACCCTTGTTCTGGGGTATATATCTATACAGTGTGTCTTCATTTGAGTGGACACACCCCCATACGGATAGATTTTAACCGATTTTTTTTAAGATTAATTTTGGCCTACAATAATTTATTTTATAGGAGACAAAAATCAGGAAATCATATTAGCGATTTTTTTATTGACTAACTGAATACATCATGATGTTATTCCTCGCCTTCTAAAACGTATTTGTGCTAAATTTCATGCAAAAATATTTACTCGTTTGTGTTTGATGGAAAAGCAGAGTTTTAAGGAAAGAGCTAGCCTAGAGTTGTAATTACCTTATATTTTTGAGACAGAATGAAAATTACGTAAAGTAAACAATTGTCACTTATTTTTGAAAATATATTTTCGTTCATATATTTTGTGTGTTCATTGCAATTCTATCTCAAAAAAGGTAATTGCAACTTTCTTCCACTTTGCTTTTCCATTAAAAACAAACGAGGTTAAAATCTATCTAAAAAAAAAATACGGTTAAAATCTATCCATAAATAAAGTTTATATATATGGGGGTGTCAAGCAAATGAAGACACACTGCAGCACCGGCAGCCAAAGTACAATTTCGTACACATAACTTCATTTCATATTCACGGGTGCTACAGTGAATGCAATAACATAACGATCAACGATATAAAGAAATTTAAATGGTGGGGACTTGAGAGTTCTGTAAGTAGTACTTTTAGATTGTGCTGGTTAGTTGTCCTTGACGACACAATAGACCTCGAGATGAAATTTTTTTTAAATGTTTTACTGCACCACGTAGGCTGTGACCAAGGATTGTAAATCTTGGGCTGTGACTGCATCTTGTGAATGGTACTGCCAGATACTGGTAACCATGACAAACCGTTACCTTGTTAACCCCACTACCGTAACACGTTTCCGAATTATAAAATGAATAATTCTGGAGTACCTATCTTCTTAACTAAGTGAGTGCCCGCCATGGGAAAAGTACCATTATTATGTAATGATACCTTGACAATTGTTTCCATAGCAACACTTTTTCTAAATCACATTTCCGTTATTCTGGAGTACCTAACTCTGCAACCAATCATTTGCCCACCTTCTGGGAATGGTACTGTCCGATACTGGTACCCATGACATCCGTTACCGTGGCAACCCCATTTCCCTAACCACACGTGACATTTCCGTTAAATCGAATTTTAACCAGCTTTTGGAAAGAAACAGCAAAATTTATAGAGATTTCAAACGACATGCCGTATTTGGTAAGATCTCCTTATTTGGTGCAGCGGCACTGACACTTTATTTTGGGGCATAATTTCCCTTCCGTCTCTGGTTGTGATTTGTGGTTCTGATATCAGTGATATCCTTATAAAATTGATTCTAGACTTTATTATCCCTGGTTCTAATGACGTAATTGACGTAATATATGTTTTTTTTATGACGTGACGTAATGTTTATGTTTAGAAATTTTAGAATAGATGTGTGTATTCTATATGTTTTGTGGATGTGTGTTTAATTATTGGATAGTTGATTTGATTACAATATTTTAGTAAATTACTTCAATTAGTAATTTCCTCAAAGTTTTTTAGCTAACATAAATTTTCATTTTAGGATTTTTCTTGTTATTGTTATAGTGAGTGTATTGCAGTACAAACAAGCGTAAAAAGATGAGTGTTAAGCAAATCGTATATGATATTTTCAAAGTAATATTATGCGGGTTTGGATTAATTACAACGTTTTATACCGTTGTAGAATTTACCTATTTTTTATCTATCCCCAATCTTGGTATAAAGTTGTCAACGTCGAAAGGTAGAACAAATTATAATGGATAAGTAAAATATGTAAATTATTTATGATAATTTTCTATTTTAGATCCTTGGCTAAATACCTCATGGGCTTTATTGGTTAATATGGTTTTGTTAAGTTTATTTATTTTACAACATTCAGTATTGGCTTCAAGTAAAATTAAAGACGTATTTACTACTTATGGAGTACACATAATTTATCGTAGTTTGTACGTAATAACAACGGCAGGGACTTTACTGGTAAGATATATGTTTCCATTTTGATTATTTATTAAAAAATATTGCATATTATTTCTTTTAGTTTCTAATGCAACACTGGAAAACTACAGCAGAAGTAGTTTTATGGGAATATAATATGAACTACAGGCCGGTTTTATGGTTATATTCTAGTATTCATGTTGTGGCTTGGATCATTATTTATGTAGGAAATATTTGTACTGATGTAACCGAGCTTTTGGGGATCAAACAGGTAATAATATATCACTATGAAATTAAACTTGTAACAAATCGAGTAAATCAGAAAAAATATTTTATTGTTGAAGCTAGGAAATGTATGAAATGTGGAAGGTCGTTACCAGTAGGTCGATATACTGTTCTTAATATGTGATATATTTATATTTTTAAAGGATAATAATAAAACAATAAGGAAATTTAATGTCGCCCCCTGGTAGTAACCACCCATATTTAAGATAGTTTCTGTCTATAGTTTTTATGTCATTGATAATACTCGTTACGACTCTTACGAGTAAGGCCGAGTCCGCATGTCACGGAATGACCACGGATTAAGATCGGAACAGATCGGTTACTCGTTACTTAATTGGCTAGAGGATCGTTGTTCCTTGTTATTCGAGGTTATTCCGGAAAAAGTTGATTCAACTTTAACTTTTTACGGAATCTGTGTAAACAACAGACGTAAGAGATAACATTTCATCAATCATTACGGAAAAGTCTGTCATAATTCGGTTCTGTTTTCCGTGACATGCGACTCAGCCTAACGCGTACATGATGTAGGGTAGACTCACAATTGTTTTTTGTTTATTTATGGATTTAACGACTACTGTCAGATGTAAATATACTTAAGCGGAGAACACATACGCGCGATCGCGATGGCGATAGCGGTGATCGCTGCAAACAAATATGTGCGGGTTCATTTGTTTCCTTAGGACGCGTTCAGCCGCCACCGCCATCGCAATCACGATCGTGGTCGCAATCGCGCGTATGTGTTCTCCGCTTTATACACAGTTGAGTAAGATGTTGCTACAAGAAAAATAACAAAATTTTAATACAATTAAACACTGCGCCTTTTTACGTAAACAGTGAAAACAGCATAATATCATGCAAGGGTTGCCATGTGTTGTGCAGCAATCTTAAAGCCAAACCTGTGTATTTTATGTACCAACGACATAATAATACAAGATCGGAGATCGCCTATATTATTCACAGCCTTTATTTGGCCTGAACAATATTGGATTTCATTTGACATATTTCTTTACGATCCCCAGTTGTGCACTGACGTGCCATTGGAACTTGCAAATGTTTAAAACAAATAATAAGGAAAATGACAAAAATTTTTCTCTTATAAGTCCAATATGGTGGTGACTAAAAAAATGAAATTTTCATACATGGCAATAGGGTTTTTCAGCAGCCTATTGCCGTTCAACGCTAATTATTCACAAACAGCTGGTGTGACAAAAATTTTGAAAAATACTTTTTTCTGAGCGTTAGAAATAATTGTATGTAAACGACTTTGATAAAATAAAACTCGATCTTTCTTCCACCAACGTTTATTCAAGACTCCCCTATACAAAACTCTCTACTCTCCTCATACAAAAACCCTATTACCGAATACATACGAAACATAGCAATCGAAATCTAGATAGTGGCATAAATAAACAATAGCCAGTCCCGCATTCTGGAGACTAGGCAATAACAATAATAACTAATAGTCTTTGTAATAGATTGACAACATAAAATATTTTAAGGTTAGGTATTTTGTCAGCTCTATGTCGAATTTCAATTGCTGTGTGTCAAATTTAAATTGCAGCGTTGTAAAATTTTATTAGGTGTATTCTTTTCACACATAATTTTGGGTCATTTTGAGAAATCTTGTAATTTTTACAGTAATTATTTCAATAATCGAATGCACTCATTTCTATAATTATTTCTAATGTGATTGTGACATTTGTGACATGGATGACACATGACGAATATTAAATTATATTTTGTCAAAGTTATTAGTGAAATTATTTAAATAATAATGCCCAAAATAGTTTCGGCAGACAAAAAACTTAGCATTTTGAAATGTTATAAGCATTATAGACACGACAGGCCAGACTTGAACAATGATGCTATTGTAAATAAACTGGTGGACATTTTCAGTGTAAGTAGATACAATGAATCTATTTTTAATAAATCATTTTGTTTGGAATGTTATTTTAATTTTTAGGTAGGAAGATCCGTTATATGCGGGATAATACAGGATAAGACAGGGGTCATGCAGGGGGCGGCGGTGTCTATTAGGAAAAAAACTGAAAAATGGAATTATTTTTTTAAAAGGGATCTGGTCGAAATTATCAGTGGATATAATGAAAGAAATCAATTTTTTACTTTGGATAATTTGTTAGAAGCTGCGCGAAATTTAATAGATTATAGGGGAGGGAGAACTACATTATATAAAATTTTAAAATCAATAGGGCTTAAATACAAAATTGCGAATGATAGGAAAATTCTGTGTGAACAGAAACACATCAAAACTTTAAAAATCATATTTTGTCGTAAATTTATCAGAACGGGTCTCCAATTCGTCGCTGGGTACATGATACAGATTTAAAATTTAGTCCGTCTAAAGTTAAAAATGAGGGGAGACGTTATACAATTTTGCATGCGGGGTGTGAACTTGGGTGGTTGGGAGGGTGTGATTTCCTTTTAAATTCTAAAAACAATGACAGAGACTATCACAAAACTATGACCGGAGACCATTTTCAAAAATGGATAAAAGACCAACTAATTCCTGCATTGGCACAGCTTAAATGTAAATGTGTGGTGGTGATGGATAATGCTCCTTACCATTCCATGCTATTGGATAAGCCACCAACATTTGCTTCTAAGATGTGAAATGCAAAAATGGTTGACTGACAGAACTCAAAAAGACTATCAAAATTTAAATAAAAAGCAACTTTGGGAGGTAATAAAACCCTTTCGGCGTGACTGTAACAAGACTTACGTAGTTGACGAACTATTGAGACAGCAAGGACATGAAGTCCTTCGTTTACCACCATACCATTGTCAGTTCAACCCAATTGAAATGGCATGGCACGTAACGAAGGACTATTATAACAAACACATAAATCTCCAGTCTTCTTCTATGAAGCAGACTGAAGATTTATGGCTTGAGTCCTTGCGTCAATGTACTGCTCAGACATGGAAAAATTTTTGTGTGCATTGTGAAAATCTGGTGAGGGAGGAATGGGTACGGAAAATGGGACAAACATCTTTTGAAGATATGCCTCCTTTTATTATTTCACTCTCAGACATGGAAAAATTTTTGTGTGCATTGTGAAAATCTGGTGAGGGAGGAATGGGTACGGGAAATGGGACAAACATCTTTTGAAGATATGCCTCCTTTTATGATTTCACTAGCAGAATCTGACTTGGATTCAAACGAAGAAGAAGAATCAGACTCTGATAGTTAAATGGTGAAAGGGGATTTATAAGTCAGATCCAATTTAAAAGAATCTTATCATTTTTCATTTTTTGGTGCATTCTTTAGTAACAATCTTGATTCTTGTTTGTAAGGATCATCGAAAACATGCGTTCATTTTTCGGTTACGCGAACAAACAGTTGGGAAAATAAGTGCCAAAAGACTTGCGTTTCTAAGATCAAAACGCGTGATCAGTGTTGAAAGAATGCGCCTTGTTTAAATATGGTCGAAAATTTACTTAATTCGTATCTTATAATAACACCACAAAATACATATATTATAACCCCTGCATGTATCCCTGAACTAACGCTGTGCAGGAGAGGGTACAAGTTTAAAGGTAAAGGATCACACATCCAATATGACAGGAAACCGAACCCGGGACCTTAGGAGTGCGTTAGCCTCTCGACCGTTATTATAGTCATATCATATTTGCATTTCATACAAATATAACCAAGATATCCCGAATGCGACAAAAATTAGACAGAATAGATGTGAAGTCGACTGCGCCACAAATATTTTATACATAGTGGGATGTACCAACTCTCTCTGTAAGAATGTTGATTTATGGATAAGACAAACCATCAGCGTCGGCGAACCCCGATCCCACTGTTCACTAGAGCCTGAATCTCCAATTCGAGTGATTAGCGTTCGTATGATGAGAAGAAAGATGGTTCTATATAGAAGCAATAAAGATGACAGAGATAAAAGAAAAGAAAATTAATTTTTAAGTACTTCTCTGATTATTGTTTTGTTTTCTTATAATAATTGAAAGAAATATGCATTTAATTTAATTTACCTCCAATATGTTTCTAATATGGATATAAGTATCTATGTATACACACTTATTTTGTATTAAATATAAATGCTCCACTCTTAATAATTATCTATTTTATTGCTATAATTAATTACTACGTTGTATATTTATTAGTCTCTATAATGTCAATAAACATATATTATTTTAATAATTTTAATTTAATAAACTTTATGCCAGACTATTCCACAATTACAGAACCAATAAAAAATCTAAAAATTGTATAGTTACAAACATAGAACATATAGGGTCAGACTGTTGCTAATAGAAATTTAAAGAAAATGGCAACGCTTTCTTGCCGAAATATGTCTGTCAGTATACATAACCTTAAAATATTTAATGTTGTCAATCATTATATAGAGTGAACCATTATGAGAAATCACAGCCTCCACTATTTTTTTAAAAAGTGAATGGACTGTATACGGGGTGTTCCGTCGCAGAGGTCCTTACAGTCTGCCAAACCTGACATTCTTCGCGTCCCCGTGAAGACCATTCCTTCGAGGATCTGTCAAACAACAAAAATAAATATTAGAAAAAAGAATGGAAATAATTACAGTTGCGGATCCTCGCAGTCATCGTCTGACTCGCTGGAACTCACAGCCATTTTGAAAACTTTCAACATATCCCTTTATATGAGGTCCGGCAGTGTTCTGCCCCTCCAAGATCCTCGACCACGTAGCGATCGTTATCTAACACTGCCGTTACAGTGAAGGGCCCTTGGTAACGTGGTTCAAGCTTTTTACTGTGTCCGTCGTTTGTTGAACACTTTGTTCGTTGGACCAGGACCTGTTGTCCCACCGTATATCGTTTCGTTTTTGCATGCCGTTTATCTGTCACAGTTGCTTTCCTCGTGACCCAGACGTCTGCATTTGTTGCACTCCATACGAGGTTTAGAACATTTGGTAGCAATATGGCCACGCTGACCACAATTGAAGCACTTCAGCGACGAATTGTTCTTGACTTTATTGCGTAACGTACCTCTTAGATCTGTAGCAACCTTGGCATATTCTTCCTGTTGACGACCAGATATAGAAGGAACACTTAATGGCACATCCGCACGTACATCATAACGTAAAGCTGAAAGGTACTCCTCGTATAGTGCTTCAGGAGTGTCGTAACGTCCTGCCCTCGCACCATTTTGAACCCCAGAATCGTCGATCCCATGTATGAGGCAGGATACTGCCCGCTTTTCCTGGATATCACAAGCTCGCAACAATTCCATCTCAAAATAATAAGTAGTCATTGACTCAGTGGGATCCTTTCGTCTATTTAACATGGTTTGAAGAAGAGTTGCGTAATCTGTATGGTCGGGAAAACTTCTTTTCACCAACACTTTCCACTCATTCCATGTCAACTTATAGTTCTTTAGGCCATGATACCAACTTTTGGCCATACCTACTAGCCTAGATTACATTTGGTAGATTGTTGTTATCTCGTCCCACTGGTTCAATGCTTTTAGTTGGTCAATTTTCATTAACCACTGCTGAGCCGTTAAGTTATTATTTTCTCAGGAATACAATCGCTCCGTACAGTAAATCTAGATATTTCATACCGACTCTCCACAGATTGTGCTTGTCTACTTAAATGTTTAACCATATTTTCTAACTGTTTTATTCTTTCTTCGGCGGTTACAGGCTCAGGGGTTCTAGCGAGCGATCTAGAACGAGACAGCCGTTGTTTTTCCTGTCGCATGTCAACAACACGTGATTCTGGACGTTTCCTAGAATCATTTTCATCGCGACGCCTGGATTTCTTGCACCTATACCGCTCTTTATCATTGTCCATCTCCGAACCGGAGCTAGAAGTAGGACCAAGTGTCCTTTTGTCCGATCTACCCATGTTTAAACTCACTAACAGCACGAAAAGTGTTATAACGTTTACAACTAACTAACGAACCACTAATACTAGCAAAATAATCCACTAAACTAAAGCACTAATATTATTTGTGAAATAGTGAACCACTTTATACCAAAAATTAAATTCGGCACGTGAAATAACCCCGCATCTGAACTGTAAACGACTTTGATAAAATAAAACTCGATCTTTCTTCCACCAACGTTTATTCAAGACTCCCCTATACAAAACTCTCTACTCTCCTCATACAAAAACCCTATTACCGAATACATACAAAACATAGCAATCGAAATCTAGATAGTGGCATAAATAAACAATAGCCAGTCCCGCATTCCGGAGACTAGGCAATAACTATAATAACTAATAGTAATATATACGGGGTGTTCCGTCGCAGAGATCCTTACATGTATTTAAAACTTTTGCCTCGAAAGTGACGTCAAAAAAATTTTGGGGTAAAAACCTACCCCTCACCCCTCGAAACTACTCCAAGCTGTTAAATATGAAATTTGTAATTTTATGCGCCTACAACAAGGACGTAATGCATGAAAATGTCTTTTTTTAGTCACCACTTGAGACTTAAGATTTATTAATCAATATCAAGGAATTCTAGCTCCCTTATTATGCGTTTTAGGACATATGTTTATTAATAAAAGTCCATTTAATTTTTGATAAATTAGCAGCCCCCAAAGTTTGACACACTTGTGGTAGATCACCCTGTACATATAGAGGGTGTCCCAAAAGTCAACGTCATCCATTGTGGATGGCGAATCGGCCAGCTCATTAGTCATTACTGATCAGAAAATCAAAATATGACCTTAGTAAGAAGTTGTTAGGTTTTGAAATATTGGCATTTTTATGAATTTCAAGAAAATCGACACACAGATCAGTTTTTCGCTACAAAATTCCATATTTTAACACGTTAGCTGCCACCCATATATAATCATATTGATTACTGGGAGGCCGCGTGGTCCGCCGATGACCTAATACAATAGATGATTTCCAGGCCACGTGGATCGCTGTTGACCCACGTTTCTATGTATTTCTAATGGAACATAATTTCCAATGGCGCTACGGTAATGTAACTGTCTTAGCACTGTTGGCTTAATGTGAATTAAAATTTTTTTTTCGCGTTTTTTATTTTTTTAAATCCGTTGGGAATGGCGTGGTAATCATGCATTGACGTGGGTCAACGGCGAATCACGTGGCAGCTAACGTGTTAAGATTCTATTTTTGGTGTGCAACCCTGAATAGCCCTGCTATTGATCACAGTCCAAAATAAAATTAATAGTTTCATACCTTGGAAAAAAAACTATTTTTTGCCCGATTCATAACTAGTATAAAGAATCTAATAATAATAATAATAATATTTATTAGTCCTTTAGATCCAACGAATTATAATTCGCTGTTTAGATCATTATACATGATATAGGAGAAGTCCAGTGTACAGATGAAATAGGGTAGATTAATAATTGTAAATAATAAAAGAAATACATTCATATAAGAAAGCTAGTAAAAAAGAATAACTCATGAATCGAGCAAAAATGTTTTTTTTTTTCCAAAGGTATGGCACTATTAATTTTATTTCAGTGTTGCGTAACAAAAATTAGAATTTTAAAATGTGGAATTTTGTAACTGGCACTCGAAAAACTGATCTAAGGTGTCGATTTTCACGAAATTCATAAAACTGCCAATATCTCAAAACCTATCAACTTTTTACTATTCATAAGGTCATATTTTGATTTTATGGTCAGTCATGAGCTGGCCTATAACCCTCCAATAGATGACGTTGACTTTTGGGACACCCTGTATAATACAGTAAGGCGCTAAGCAGTAGACGGATAGGAAAATCCTATGCACTTATGTACTTGTGCAATATTGCTCAGAATAGCGCCATATAAATAGTGGGGTGACGACTACCGAGTGTGCTCGCGTTCGGCGCGATCACCTTATCACATGTACTATCGCGGCCGAAAAAAAGTAATCGACTGATTTTCCCGTTGTAACTATGGTTCTATTCAGTGTCGCATCAATCCCAATATTTTTTTTATTAGTGTCAACGTCATTGTCATATTAAGCAAAAATAAATTTTGTATTATTTAATCATGCCTTATCATGTTTTGAGTGAAGAAGAAAAAGGCTACATCATAGCCAAACTTGGAGAAGGCTGGTCTCAACAACGCATATATAGCAAGTGAAATTAATTGCAGCAAAAGCACGATTCAAAAACTAAACAAAAAGTGGAAACAAACTCATGATCTGAGCAGTGGGTTCTGGGCGGCCAAGAAAGAGTTCTCTAGAAAACGACAATACCCTGGTTAACTATGTGAATTTAAACCCATTTTCTAATTCTATTGAAGCCAAAGAGCAAACCAACTTCCCAGCGTCGTTAGGACAGCAAGAAAACGGTTGCGAGAGTTTGATGAAGAATATTTGTACAAAACACATAATAGCGGAAGGTCTGTCTTTTTGTTTAGTTTTGAATTGTGCCTTTGCTGCAATTAATTTGCTTGCCATGCGTTGATAAGACCACCCTTCTCCAAGTGTGGAGATGCTGTAGCTTTTTTCTGCTTCTCTCAAAACCATACTAATTAATTGTTTTCTTATAATTAAAAAATATTAACAACTTATTTCTTATTAGTTTTTTTTATATAAATACGACCCCACCAATGATTTCTTGTCAAAATAATTTAATTGACATAACTGATGTAAACACTCCCATTTACAAAGGAAAATTTTTCGAAAAAACATACTACTTGATAAAAAATCGATTACTTTTTTTCGGCCGCGATAGTACATAAATACATAGGATTTTCCTATCCGCTTACTCCCTAGCGCCGTACTGTATATATTTTTTATTTATAGGTCTATTACAGTATTGTAAATTTACCCGACCCGAGCTTTAGAAAATCCTCACAGTTACAAAGGCTTACCTCTCATATGAGACACCCAAGTTTTCTTGCCTTTGTTCTTATTTTTTGGTTATATCCAATCATGAGGTAAGTACAAAATAAATTGCTGTTCTGAAAGTTATTCATGTAACAAGTGGTATGTTGGATAGAAGTATATACGGTGGTGAATTTTTCGATGCCCACCATTGGTATCTCGGAAACTATAAGAGATAGAAGATCGGTTAAATTAGACAAAAGTTGCGCTATTTTATGCTCTACAATTTGCTGTCAGGTAATGCTGGATATCTTGATTCGTTTGCGGTTTATCCTGAAAAAATTGAAAATCGTGATTTCAAAAAAATAATAATATCTTCTATACCATTCATGCGAATTTAATGAAATTTGGTAAGGTTATATTTTTGACCACTACCAATTGAATGGCGTTGATAGAAATTTTCTAAACCTTCTAGATTTTGAGCAACGATAGTCAACTTTTTTTTTTCTTATGGCCGCCATATTGGATTTTTACACCATTAGTTAGAGAAAATAATTCTCTTTTCACCTATGTCACCAAAATGGACTGATTTTTTGAAAACATGTTGATATTCGAATTAATGTAAAAATAATTTATAAAATCCAGTATGCTTTGGAAAAATAATTGCAAGCAACATTGTAATCCAAACGCTATTATTAAACTGTACACTCGTAAAAATATACAGAAAAATGCCAGGTTATTTAAACTTCTATTAAAGATTACAAACAATGAATTTATTAAAGAGTCAAGAAAACAAATAATACTATTTTTATTTTATAAATTGTTTGTAATATTTAATAGGAGTTTTAATAACCTGGCATTTTTGTGTAATTTTTTTACGAGTGTACAATTTAATAATTGCGTCTGGATTACAATGTTGCTTGTAATTATTTTTCCAAAGCATACTGGATTTTATAAATTATTTTTACATTAATTCGAATATCAACATGTTTTTAAAAAATCAGTCTATTTTGGTGACATAGGTGAAAAGAGAATTATTTTCTCTAACTAATGGTGTAAAAATCCAATATGGCGGCTATAAGAAAAAAAAAAGTTGACTATCGTTGCTCAAAATCTAGAAGGTTTAGAAAATTTCTATCAACGCCAGTCAATTGGTAGTGGTCAAAAATATAACCTTGCCAAATTTCATTAAATTCGCATGAATGGTATAGAAGATATTATTTTTATGAAATCACGATTTTCAATTTTTTCAGGATAAACCGCAAACAAATCAAGATATCCAGCATTTCTTGGCAGGAAATTGTAGAGCATAAAGTAGCGCAACTTTTGTCTAATTTAACCGATCCTCTATCTCTTATAGTTTCCGAGATACCAATGGTGGGCATCGAAAAATTCACCACCGTGTATATAATATACTACATAGGGTGTTATAGATTCGACACTCAATAAATTTTGACTTATATGGAATGACATTTAGAAATTTAAAAAAGTGTCCCCTTTTTTGATCTTCATAGGAGTAATTTAATTGGAAATTTGTACTTATATTTCTTAAGATTTACAGATATCCAATACCTATTGTCATTTCTGAAAATGTGTTAAGATACATGCCAAAACAGAAAATAAAATAAAATAACATATTTCACCAATTTGTCTAACAATAAACCAACTTGAAATGTAAATATCCTCTTCATCGTGGGGTATCACATAAAAGAGAATTAAAAATGAAACGGGCTCAAAATAGGTTTAAATTACAGATCAATTTCTGTAAGTGTCTCTTTGCAAACCATGAATAAGATTGTAAAAGGAAGAATATTACACTTTTTTAAAGAATATAATTGATAATTATTAGTATGGTTTCTAGAAAAAGCATTATAATGCAGTAATTGATACTTTCTGAAACAGTTCAAATTTTGGTGTGACTACAAGAAACTGGGTACTGGTACCTTATCTTACATTTTTGTATGTCATCAGCAGCATAAAATTGTTCTACTCAGAGTCCGATACAACATATTAATAAATAGTATCATTAGAAAAAAATTTCAAATGTGATAAAATTAGATATTAAAAACACTTGTTTTAAACCACCACTACTACTGATGAAAGATGGCCCACGCTGCAGAGAAGAGTATATTAGAATAATTGATAGGTACCTATAACACAAATTATACTACAAGTATAACATATTTCCTAGTAAATAGGATGCAGATGCATAGCATCACAAAAACTTTTTATGCATTAGTCATGCAGTTAATTTACTTTTAAAGTCACGTTCTTTCCGTGAGCCTTTTTTCACTGGTCAGACTGTAAAAATACAGTTTTTTAGAATGTCTAACTTGCTATTTTTTATTTAATAACAATTTATTATCAATTCAACTTTACACAAATTTACATTAAATTGATATTTTTTATAATAGTTAATAAGTACATTATTTCGTGACCGTTGATTAAAATTTTTTTTTATAATACATATTTGAATAATAATAAATAATAAAGAATATGAAACCTGCATTCACAATTTAAATAAAATTTTTGTCAAACACTGTTGATTTTAGTGGGTTTTAACTACTAATACAGCCCTTAAAATATTGGGATATTGATAATATTTCAAATAAGGAGTGGCATAAATCTGATTTTAAAATTAGGAGCATCATATTCATGGGAGACATGGGTCTTACTATCTTGAATGTTTTGTTCTTAAGAAACACCAACAAAAAATGTAACTAGGATTTTACAATCAAAAACACTCTTATGAGCGTGATAGAGAAATCAAATTTGTATATTTTATAATACCTAATACCTAATGATTTAATTTCTCATGTGACTTTTAACTTTTTTTTTAGCTTGGATCGATTATTATTAGCAACAATATTAACTTCTTATATGTACTTTGCTTGGAATACAGACGAAAGGGACTACTATTATCATAAATCTCAGTATGAAAGGAAATACCATGAATTACAACGTTTACATAGTTATAGGTACTAATAAGAATCTAATATTAAGTTTATCCATTGAGTAAAGGAATAATAAGAGACCCAACTGTCAAGGTTTCGAGATTTTAGTATTGTATTCTTTTGCCAATAGCTTCAGAATTATAAATTTTTAGTTCTACGAGAAGGTATTTGTAATTTGGCTGCATAGCCCTAAAACTTGAAGATAATTCTGTAGTTATTGGTAAAAAAAATACAATACTAACATCTCGAAACCTTGACAGTTGCGCCTCTTTACTATTATTTACTCAATGGTTTAGTTGAAATATATTTTTTTATTTTACGTGTATTTTCTTTGTCTTTTAAAGTTTTAACAATTGATACAAATTTTTAAAATATGTATTTTTTAATATCACTAATTATTAGACTTTAAAATTCTCAATTAGATCATTTATATTATGTACCTATCTTAATAACAACGTGGTATTGGTTACATAGTATTTTTGTTACGATCAATTGTCATTTTGATTTTGTAATTACTGTGATGTTTTAGTTTTACTAAAATTTGCCATCTATTGTTAAAGTCCTGTATAGGTACTGAACATGTATTAAGAGTTAAACGAACTTCTTGTTAGACTACTATGGAACTTGCACTTATACGACCATTATTTATTGTCCTTTTTATATTTTTTACGCACACACAACTGGATAGATTTAACTATTTAGTAGTAGTAATAATAGAGTTTATTTACTTATAATTTAAAATGGAAGCTGTGAAAGGCTTCATTAACCGATCGCAACATTTAGCATGTTTATAAATAAACTGTGTAAATACAGTTCAAATGGATTGATTATTATCTAAATTTTCTTCGATCAAATATTGGTTTATTCAGAATTATTCAGATAATTTGTATTATAGAGGAGTTTTTCACAAGGTTTAAGGTTAAAATAACTAGACTTATATATTGACTATAAAATCGGATATTTGCAATTTTTTTATTGTTCATGGTGTGTTTACACTATATTACACGTGATATGTTTAGAAGGAGGGAGCGCACCTGAATAGGACCAGAGGCTGCCGTATATTTCCTCACTAGACTGGTATTTCTTATCAATATATAAATTCCTCCTAAAACTTTTCTTTTTATAATCAAAAACAAAGACAAACTCAAACAAAGTTTAAGAGCGCTTTATAGTTTTATGTTAGGACATTCCGTGGAAAGGTCTTAAATAGAAAATTACTAGATGTTTGTTGAATTGTTTAAACCCTGAAACAACCAATCTAGATTACATGCAACCACATTTATTATCTATTATAAAGTTACATTTGCTTTATTTTATGATAAAAATATTTCATCTTATTCTGGTGTCTATGAAATTTAAACATGTAGGTATATAAATTTGTCATGAGAGTTTTTCTTATATAATAAATTACACAGTTTAAATATGCAAAAAATTATATTTATTTGTTAAGTATAGTTTCGATTTTCGATCGAAGCATAATAATTACTAACTCTGTGTTCATTGCAAAACACTAAATTGTTTCCTATGTGATGATTTAGTTTCCCTTGTATTTTTGGGTCTGAGATGTAGAATAAATTACTACCGAGTGTGGATATAAAAACAGTTGAATCCTCAATAGAGCATAAAAACAATGTATTACATTATGTACTATATTGAACATTCGTGGTTTTTGCTTCCAGAAAATAATTAACCGGTTGTAAAGACGTTTTTACTTTAGCGTTAATTAACGCAATGCAAGCAACACTGAAGTTTTGTTTATTTGTGATATGGTGCGTGTTTTCCAAATTCGACATAATTAAATTAATTTTAATTTTCACGTAACCCCAATAAACGAACATATACATAACCTAATGTACAGGGTGATTGGTTATAAATGCCACCCCTCCTTTAACTCCTTTATTTTTGAATTTAGAAAAAAAGTCTCAAATAAAAGTTGTACAAGCTGATCTGAGGTTTGTAAGGGTGCTACACAAATTTATACAGGGTGTTCGTAGAAAGCGTGACCGACCAATGTTATGTTTTTTTATTGGAACACCCTTCAGTTTGTCTAAAATTCGTCCAGAGGCGTGCATCAAAAGATTAAATGTAAATTTTCTGAACAACGGCTTGTCATATCAAAAAGTGCCAAGAGACATTACATTTTTGTTTTTTCTTGCTTTATTGAATTAAACTGGAAATGTGAGAAAACATCAGTGGCGTACTACTTTTTTGTAAAAAAGAGCCTTAGTAAATCCATATATCTACACCCATGGTTAAGTAAAGTAGTAGTTTGTTATTCTAAAATAGGCCTCTAAATTGTATGTAAAGAATTGGTAAATTTGGATTGGATACTTCTTAGCATTCTGGAAATATAAATATAAATCCATATTTATTTTCAAACTTTAACACCCTGTATCTCGAAAACTAAGCATTTTTCAACCTATGTTTACTTTTTTTAATAATTTTCAAATATCTATCGACTGTTAAAGTCCTGCTACAAAAAACTGGAACACCCTGTATAATTTTTCAAGAGCAATTTATATTAAAATTTTAGCGAAATGTTTCTTTACAATTTGCTTGTTATTCACTGTCACTGTCACTTTCTTAAAGTTACTCCACAGGCATTATTATCCTATCGAAAAAATAATCTGCAAGCAAAAATTAAGGATACATAGCATGATACAATAAATAAGAAGTAAGGTCTTTCTATTTCCAATTGAATCACATCAGTATATACCTATCGTTCTGTATTTTGTATGCTGTATATGCTGGTTACTCACGTGGTCGATTGCAGTATACTTACACGGGTATCGTAAAGTTTATTCAAGACGATTTCGATGTTATTTCAGCGCAGCGACAGCGCTTTGTATTTGTAATGAAATGAGCCTGGTATAAACAAACATAAACTCGTCTAGACTAGACGACACTAAGGGCTACTGCAGACGGACGACTATTGTGGTTCGACAGTTCTGTCGTTGAGACACGGCGACTGGCGGTTGTAGCTGATACGTGCAAACGAACTACATTCTTGTGCGGCGCAGAAGGAATACAGCGCAGACGAGGCGACACTCGTCAATTATGTAGCCCGTCTGCTTAGACTTGTTGAAACCCGCCTGTTAGATAGCCGACTACTATCGCCCGGCGACTATGAGACGCTGAAAAATAGAACCTGCTGCATCTGTTGCGACTGTCGCTGTTTGTCGTCGGTAGCCAATACTAATTAGTCGCTCGTCTGCCCTGTTACATTTAAAGCATATCGTTCCATTTTTAGCGACACAACTGTCGAACCACAGTAGTCGTCCGTCTGCAAGAACGGTAAACTGGAGAGGATAGCTAGATCCCTATACTGCAACGTTCGCCGCTTTGCCGGAAATCTGTGACGTAGCGATGATTATCAGCTGTTCTTCATTCGGTTTAGTGGTCTTGTATACGTTCAAAATATTATTATTTTTCAGTGTTTGGTGGTGTTATTATTTAGTTTTATCTATCGTGTTTATTGTTTTTGGTTGTTCCTGTGTGTTTTATAAGTTTTTTAACTTATAAAACTATTATTTGGCCTAGAAATATAGAACAATGTCCGGATCAAGCTGTGCGGTCATGGGTGTAAAAATAGCTATTATACAGCTAGAGGTCAAAATGTAATTTTCCATGCTTTTCCAAAATCCAAAGATTGAGTGTCCCAAACCATAAGAAGTGAATGGATATGCAGGTGCAGACGGAAGGATAAGTTTAACCCAGATACGGGTAGAATTTGTTCAGTTCATTTTTGTGCAGAATACACCTATTTTAATTTGAGTTTTTCGTTATTCATACTGCGATTGGTATTAATTGTTAAATAAAACTATATTTGAGTTTATTGTTTATTTCATTTTTAGTTTATATCTGTTTATAAATAAATTTGTTTTTATATTTCAATCAATAATAAATTAATAAAAATTGTATGATAATAAAATATTACCTTGAAATCCAAAATTTTATACTTATACTCCTTTACTATAAATAATACTTATCCTCATATAATTTGAAATTAAAATATTAGTTATGAATATTTTATAATTTTGAAGTTATAATTTACATTCGTAATTTATTTCTTATTGTCTTTACACTAAAATTTATTTTATATCACCCTAGTCCTATAACCACAACATATTCTTCTCTTTGTATACCTATATAAACTTTTTATTCTTAATCTTCTTAGGTGCACTTCTATTATTTTTATTATATTTAAATTATACCATTTTATATTTCCATTTACAAATTATTTGTATTCATTCTTCTTTTGTATTAACTTCATATAATTATATTAATTGATTAATAAAACTTCTATTTTTGAATATTCTCTTCCTTTTACAATTTAAAATTTCCCTCTTGTCATAGCCGCCAAAATAATCTTATAAATTAAGATTATTACGAAAATTATGTTCCGTTCCATGCGTTTTAAACGGCAGCGCGCTGGACGAATAATCATAACTACGTCATAGTAATGGCGGTGCCGTGCGGACAGATTTGCTCGATGTAGCTATCCTCTCCAGTTTACCGTTCTTGGTCCGTCTGCAGTAGCCCTAAAAAGCACAACACGGCGTTTTCGGTGGGCCAACCACAGACCGGTGGGCGTGTCCTAATTCAAATTTTGGCGGGTTCATTGACTATCTATGTGCAAGGGGGCGGAGTTATTACTAAATCCGACGCGAGCGTTTGCGGTGGCCATAATTGTAAATTTTGAACCCCTAATCCTAATTTTCCCATCTGTCAAGGTATGGTTATGTTTTGTGCTCGTGCTGTCAAGAATGTCAAAATTGTCATCAAGTAATAAAAATTGTTGTTTGAACGAGAAGAGTCGTAATTTAATAGTGCTTTTCAGTTAAAAATGAAAAATGGGAAAAATTAAGCTACTTGCAAACAAATGTTGTGTTCTAGGCTATCGTGTTAGTGACACTGCGCGGAAACACAACCTTGAATAACGCGCAAAGTGGATCAAAGCTTTGAAAAGAGTCAAGTAAAAGCATGTATATTTACCTCTAAATTAAGTTTAAGGCGTATCTGTTACAGCCGTTTGTCGAATGCACTTTGCTGTAGTTTTATTATTGCAGCTGATATCAACATATGCTTCTACATGTTTCACGTGGCAAAATGCCAATTTCCTTCCTTTCTCTAATACACCTCTCACCTCTGGTAAATTTATTGAAATGCGTAATTTGTTTAAATTGGGTACGCAAAATTATACTGGTCATTATTTTATGTTATTCTGTGATGTCGTGACACTGACAATCATGTAGTGACATTGACAAATTAGGGGTACATATATTAAAAAATTTACCACGAGTGGCGCTACTAGATCCCTTGCACCATTGTTTATAAAGTATATTATAAACAATGCTTGCACATAGCGAATAGCTGCTTTCGTTCGTGTATGAAAAATAAATCACTGTTCACGTGAACATAATCTATTGGGGTTTTCGGAAACATACCCTGAGCGATCTGCAAATATACTTCTCTTTTTCTAAAACTATAAGAATAACAAAGACAGAGATAGTGATCTGGTTACAGGGAGTAAGTTTCCGAAAACCCCTTATGTTTTCTTAATCATGGATTACGACAGTGTCAACAATCGAACGCGTCCCTACATAAAAGTTACGTTCACGATCCGACGATCCAAATACAAAACAAAAACATAACCACAATCATCATGGTGCATGATACAAGACACAGAAAATCTGTATTTTATGGCATTCTGTTAAGAACACATTAAATTTAGTACCATTAGTAGGATGGACAAGCTCCACTCTTGTCTGAAATCATTCATTTTTACTTTACCGGCTTTGACTAACAAATGACAAATAATTTCGAGGTTATAGTAGATGAAAACATGATTACTTAAAAATGAACACGAAAAATCCATGATTCGAAGGGGCAAGGGGATTGCTGAACATGATTCTAAAAACAAGAGAGGGAGAAAACAAATCAGAACAAACGAACATGTATGGAACGCCGTTTTAATATTTACTCACTATTTATTCATTTCTACTGTTAATTAGAGATATCACTAATTTAATTTCAGATAACTGGAATTGAATTAGAGACATCTCTAATTCTAATTCAGATATCAGAAATTGAATTAGAGATCTCTCTAATTCTATTTCAGATATCTGAAAATAATTTATTATGTGTATATACATATTATTAATAATTTAATTATATCTATATAGATATAATTAAATCAATTTCTGATATCGGAAATTAATTTCTGATATCAGAAATTGATTTCCGATATCAGAAATTGATTTCCGATATCAGAAATTAATTTCCGATATCAGAAAATAATTTCCGATATCAGAAAATGGCGCCATCTACTGATCAATAGGTTAACAACTATAAAATAAATACTTGGCAACACCGTAATTCTTAACTGTTTCATGATGATAAAAGAGCGCGCTGTTAAGCGATTTTGCGATTGTGTTATCATCTTCTTCCCAGTGTTATAAAATACCGTGTAATGTTTAAAAACTTTAAACAAAGAATACCTATTTATAACAGTATTTTCAAATTATATTACGCCAAGAATTTGCACTATTTGCAGTTAGTCAGAGTACAGTGTTGCCAGATTAAATAAGATATCTCCTATCTATGCTACTGGTCACTAGATGGCGCTAATTTCCGATATCTGAAATTAATTTATTATATGTATATACATATTATTAATTATTTAATTATATCCATATACATAAAAATAATTCAGTTTCCGATATCTGAAAATGAATTAGAGATGTCTCTAATTATATTTCAGATATCTGTAATTAATTTATTATATGTATATACATATTATTAATCATTTAATTATATCTATATAGAAATAATTAAATCATTTTCTGATATCAGAAATTAATTTCTGATATCGAAAATTAATTTCTGATATCGGAAATTAATTTCTGATATCGGAAATTAATTTCTGATATCGGAAATTAATTTCTGATATCTGAAATTACAATTTGTAAATGTACCTGTAAATTCATTTTCTGATACTTAAAATTGCTTTATTATATGTATATACATATTACTAATTACTTAATTATATCTATATGCATATAAATAATTCAATTTTCGATATCTGAAATTGAATTGGAGATATCGCTAATTCAATTTCTGATATCTGAAATTAATTTCAGATATCAGAAATTCTATTAG
Organism: Rhagium mordax; assembly: GCA_963680705.1. NCBI lineage: Eukaryota > Metazoa > Arthropoda > Insecta > Coleoptera > Cerambycidae > Rhagium > Rhagium mordax. The sequence continues at coordinate 110,537,681 of OY796656.1, forward strand.
CGATATCTCTAATTCAATTTCAGATATCTGAAATTAATTTCTCATATCTGAAATTAATTTCTGATATATCAGCAATTAATTCCAGATATCTGAAATTAAATTAGTGATATCTCTAATTAACAGCAGAAATGAATAAATAGTGAGTAAATATTAAAACGGCGTTCCATAAACATGTAAATATGAATCATGATTACTTTGTTCACGTATGATTAGCACGAACGAAAGCAGCTCATGTTGTAAGATTTGTCAATTGTCATTGATTTTATCTGAGCCGTATTTCTTTGGCATTCGGGAATCGATTTCGTTCAATCCAAGTGAACCGATACAGTTTCTTTGGAAAAACTCACTTTACTCCCACCATGAGAGTTTCTGATCTATTTTTTTACATGTCTTAGTGATCCTGTATTTTTGTTGGATTAGATATATCACTTGGTTCATCTTATCCATAGATTAGGATATTTTATATATTCTGTCACAAAGTGAGGTTATTGCTTTTTATTTTGGTTTTTGTACGCTGGTTTTCAAATCCATAATGGAAACAATAACGTTGAAAGATGGAAACACAAACCAATATTATTATTTACATGTAGATGAGAACATATACAGAAAGAATCTTCAAATCCATTTCAATAAGTCTATAATAAATAAGGTTATTTTCGAGGTTATTTTCTGCGTCACCACAACTGAACGAAAAATGAATTGATAGCTTTATTCGTTTTAGATGACTTTATGTGACGCAAGTCATTGCGTCACGAAAAAACGTATTCGTTTTAGATAGACAACTGAACTTGGTTTGCCTTAGGTTTATTCGTTTAAAAGCGTTGTGTCAACCTTGGTGTTGCCTGGGGTTGACCTGAAGTGAACATGCTGTATGAGCATGTTCTAGTTGTGGCAACCTCAGATGAACAAAAGACATGGAGGTCGTAACCTGAAAATAGTGACGTGAGTTGTCATCTCACTACTATATTCTATAGCATTTCACTCGCATTACTTTCAAATATAACATTTTTGAGGGAAAAATCAGAACTTAAAATAGGAGAAGGTTCTTTCAAGCCTAGCTACTTGCAAATATTGAACACCGCCATTTTTCTATACTGGGAAGCGGGAATTTTTAAAAATAACATCGCAGTCGTAACGGAAAGTAGTTTTGTGTCCAGAATGTTATTGAAAGTATAACTAATATTTTACTGTATTTAGTTTTAAATGTGCCTTAAAAATAATATTAGGTAATAGGTATAAACATATATTATTGTGAAAATAGTTATATACCTATGCAACAAGTGTGTAAAGTGAAATTACTTACTCAGTTCTTTTCTAATATGAATGCCCGAAATGGAAAGGTTGTATATAAGTACCTACTTCTTAACTACGTTACAAAATCGAATTTTTCAATAATAGTGTATGGATGACTTTGGTAAATCCTTATAGAACCATTCCTATTATTCAGTAAAACAGATTAAAAGAGGCATATAATTATTTAGATTTGTTTGAGATCGAGGGTTTCTCTGCTCGTACTCTTTCCCCTCGTGAATTCAAGGCTGAATACGGCACTCTCCAAATTTCTTTAAAAGTTATTGTACTTTTCAATTAAGTGTTTGTTTTTAAATAAAGTAGGGGTATACGAAACCTTGTATTATTTGTGTTTAATGCTCATCTACAAATCTCAGGGCCGTCGAGAGCCACATGCAGCGTGCCCCGGGGTAGTTATTTTTGGGGCCCTATACTACATACACATTAATATGAATTTAATAAATAGCCAAGTAGCAGTAGCATATACCTTGAATTAGCAATTAGCACGCGAGTTTTAACAAGCATAAATCATATAATTTCAATATTTTGTAACAAAAGTTAATTTACATTTTTATACAGTATGTATCAAAAGAATATGACCATTAACTTAATATGAAGATAACCATATTTATATGTATAAAGTACAAATAATTACATTAATCAAGAAAAACTTTGTGGGCCTAATTATGATCAGCGAAGGTAGATATATATTACTGAGTCAAAGTTGACATTTGAGCAAGATACGCAGCATTTTTGTAATAGGTATGTAATAATATGAATAATTTGTTTCCGTGTTGGGGCCCCCCAATAGACCCCAGAGTCCAGTCACCCCAGCCGACACCTACTCATCCGTAATGGGTATAAATAAAATAAACACAACATGAGTATAGGTAGGTTCGATCACAAGCTTTTCGCGAAGGGCCCAGTTAAGTTTACATCACACGGTTCAGTCTTGTTGGGATACTTACTGCCTATAACTTTCCATCACCATAAAATAGAAAATATAAATTTTTATTGTACAATGAGAATCTATATAAAATTTATTGATATTTGTATATGTATAATTATTTGGTGTCTTATTTTATTCAGAAGCTAACAATGAAACTATTATACTTGTGTATAATACACATCTTAATAATTAAACTGGATTAAACTTATTTCATTTCTACTTAAAAAAAATTGTTTCCAAATATTTACGTATTTTTTTTAGATACCTACCTAAAATGCAAAATATTACCTATCATATCTACATTAGATTTTAAACCTAAAATATATTTACCTTTTCAATTCCATAATTATATAGGTAGGTAGGTACATTAAATTTTAAATGAAAAAATAAATACATTTATTATGTATGTACTAACAATAGTAATTTCCAACGACAAAAGAATTTCCATCAATTTAATTTTAACAGAAACATGAAACCCGCCTAAATTTGAATTAGGACACGCCCACCGGTCTGTGGTTGGCCCACCGAAAACGCCGTGTTGTGCTTTTTAGTGTCGTCTCATCAGACTGGCTGTTTCAATTATTGGAAATAGAAAGATATCGCGCAGCTCGTGACGTCACCCTGTGAATTAGGACGCCATTAAACGTCCTATACTGTCGGGCAGAATTGACAAGTTGTTGCGGTTATTTTTGTGTTTAAAAGCCAAAAAATCGTCAAAAATGAGATGTACTGTGTACGGTTGTGATGTTGATCGATTTCTCTGTAAACTGTGCCACCACCAACTAAACGGATGCCGGTAAAGTTGAAAATATTATTCATCTTTTCTCTGCCAATTTTTTTTTTTTATATGAGCTGCTTTCGTTCGTGCACAACAAAGTAATCGCATGATTCCATTTCGTATATATTCAGTGGAATGTGTGCTTTATGAGCAATAAGGGTTTTTTGGCGAGCCAAACCGCTAACTCCAGTTAGCTGCGGTTTGGCTCGTGATTGGTGTATTTTTAAAATAAATTTGTTTCAACCAATCACAACTCTAACGTTAGCGGTTTGGGTCGCCAACAAACCCTTAAAGTAATTAAGGATTTCAAGCACTGAACTAAATCTGAATCATGATTTATTTGTTCACTAATAGCTGTGTTTGGTGACCCAGTTCAGAACGTCTGGACTAAAGTCAGCGAATTATATGAACTGAACTCGAATTGCTAGAACTTTAAAAACTATTTTGTTCGGTGTACAAACATGTAAGTAAGTACACTCGGGATTTTCACGTTTGATAGTTGTTGTCAAAGTGATATTTATTTTAAAACTACAGTGGGAAGTTGTAACCATAGTAGAAGGAGAATGGTATGTCAGGTTGCCGTCCAATTTGTGTATCTACTGCGCATTACGTCACTCAGTTTAAAAAACGTCGAAAGTCAGTTGTAATCTCGCACGTTTAATTTTTATTTTAATATTTTTAATAGTGTTAACCATGGTATAAGGAGAATGGTATGCCCGCGCGCAGGCACGGTGACGTCACTCAGTTTAAAAAGTGGCAGGGGTGACATCACATTTAACCTCAAAAATATGTATTTTCTAAAATTTTCGAATATTATGACAATTTTATTAAAATTTCTACTTGATTTCTGTAGTATCAACTAAAATCTTGTTCAGTGTATTATTAATACAGTTTTAATTGGCTTAATCTAATAAAATAAGATGCTTTTTGTTAGTTGGAATTCTACATGTCTGGGGCTGTTTCTTGACTGTTGTAAAAGGAAAATAAATTGTGATAGATCGCTTAGGTTGGAAAAAATTTAAAAAATAGACTACTAATTTTAGGTTAGAATTCCAACTAACAGAGAGCATCTTATTTTATTAGATTAGCCAAATAAAACTTTATTAATAATGCACTAAACAAGATATTAGTTAATAGTACAGGAACTAAGCAGAAATTTTGATAAAAGTGACATTATATTCGAAAATTTTAGAAAATACATATTTTTGAGGTTAATTGTGACGTCACCCCTGCCGCTTTTTAAACTGAGTGACGTCACCGTACCTGCGCGCGGGCATACCATTCTCCTTATACCATGGTTGTAACTATTAGTTCGGGACGTTCTGGACTGGGTCACCAAACACACCTAATCATTTGCACGATTCTGTAATCTTTTATGGCGTTTTCGACTTACTGCACTGTTGTGTGCACCAGTGTTATTTAACGTGTTCGACTTATATATAATTTCCGTTTGCCCTAAGCTAGAGCATTGTTTATAAATACTTTATAAACAATGGCTAGAGTAATGTGTTCCACGTAAAATGAAAAATGCAAGTACAGCAATAGTGCAAGCAAGATTTTTAGCACGAGGTTTCAGAGCTCGAGCCGAGTAGTGCAGCATCAAAATGGTTGATGACAAATTGACATGTTTTATAAGGGAGTTTTTGTCTTAGAGATAAATTATTACTGTTTAAGTTTAAACGATATTTAAAGAAACAAAGTTTTATCATTTAAGTAATTAGGCGTTTTAAAAGGATACAAGGCTATTATAAACATAAAAACAAACTCGAACTGGGGGCAGCGAGCGGAGGTCTGACTTGGCACACTAGTATCAAATACGAAAGTAAAGCAACAGTCGGTGCGTGTAGTGTCTGGATGGGTGACTATCCAGGGAAGGACGCGCTCTCGTTTCCCGAGTTCTAGCTAGCTTATTGTATATCAGCTATAACGCAGAAGCTATACAACTGTAGGCGAGAGTTGTATTGAGGATATATTGCACCTTACCATCCTTCGGAGGGGATGTAAAGCAGTCGGTCCCTTTTGTCTATTAAATGTTAGGCAAGTAAAAAATTGCTACTCTTTGTAAGATAAGAGTTTCGGCAAAATTTCCAGGTTGGGGGTTGCTCGTCTCCTGGAGTCGGTGATTGGCCCTGGTAGCGGAAATAGGGCAACGCTAATGGAAATAGGTCGACGTTAAATAAGTGAAGTGAAAAAAAAAACTCGAAATCCCATGAGTAGAAACTTGACAGTTCCTAATCCTAACCTAACCTAACTTCAATTTTTTATTCTCGAATGGTATAGATTTGTTCGACTTACTTTTGTACTAATTTGGCCACGCACGATTTTATACGTGCATACTAGGTTCGTGTGGTGCGCACTTGGTGCAAATAAGCCGAAAATGCCCAAAATCGCTATTAATGTTTTGTTTTAGGCCGGGTTCAGAGAACTACAACATGTCGCTGGCGGCAGCTTATTCGACCAATAAAAATCAAATATTGAGGAATTAAATTAGGGGAGTACATGGTGTTTGACTTCTATTGGTAGGATGAACTGTCGCCAGCGACACGTTGTAGTTCTCTAAAGCCTGGTTCAGAGAACTACAACGTGTCGCTGGCGATAGTTCATTCCACCAATAGAAGTCAAACACCATGTACTCCCCTAATTTAATTCCTCAATATTTGATTCTTATTGGTCGAATAAGCTGCCGCCAGCGACACGTTGTAGTTCTCTGAACCCGACTTAAGAGGGTACTGACCTTTTACCGCTCTACCACAGGCTCTACTCGTTTACTTCCACGACCTTCACGTTCATTCGTTCATATGTTCTGTGCTTCTTACCGTTGCCAGAGCCGTTGCTTTTCATTTCTTGAAGCCGAGGTTTGTGGTTTGTGAATTTTTAGAGTTCGGCCATTTTGTGCGTACCTACCTTGGGCAGTGTAGTGTTTGTGGTCGAAATAATGAAATATTTGCGAGATTAACTTACCAATAAGTTGTGCAATGTTTTACAGTCTTAATTAGTAGTGATAGATATTATTTATAGAATAATTTAGAGAGATGACGCAGTTTTTACCTCCTAATTTATTAGCTTTATTTGCACCACGCGATCCAATTCCTTATTTACCTCCAGTTGCCAAATTACCCCATGACAAGAAAAACAGAGGGTACCTAGGTTTGGGAGCATTTTTAGATCAGTTCGAGGTAATATAATTCAACAATCCAAAATTATCGATTTTATTGGTATGTTACGTTTGTTTATTCTTATTATTTATTAATAGGATCCTAAAGATACCCCTCCACCTACAAGAGTTGAAACTAGAGAAGAAAGATTAGAAAGACGACGCAGGGAAAGGGCTGAACAAGTAGCTTACAAATTAGAACAAGAAATAGCAGTTTGGGATCCAGCTTCGGCGCCTAATATTACTGTGGATCCTTTCAAAACGCTTTTTATAGCCCGAATTGTAAGTTCTTTCACAAATTTTTAAATTGCATGTACTTACCTATGTATTATTTTTTTTCTTACGATTTTATGGCAGAATTGCAACACTTGATCAACCTTCAGACTGAGTTGCAGAGTCATCTTAAATTTAAGGCTGATTTATAGTGCATTACATGGTCGTTCCCCGCATTGTTATCGTTAAGAACCGCAGCATCGATTCTGTAAGAAAATAAGTCTATTTATAGTTAAATAACGCAGGGGCGTTAAGTAGTGCTGTCATCTATCAATTTTACCAGTCACTACAAGGTTAATTATTATTATAATAGATGTCGTGATTGTCCAGATCAACTCTTCCTGCTGTAGTTTTTACCTCATTTGACATTTAATTTCTAAAATTTGTTGATTATGTTATGAAAAACAAATCAACAAACCACAGAACAGGAACAGAATATAAAGGTTAGGTTAAAGTCGCTTGATTTGGCGTCTACACACGACCTAGTCATAATGCGCAAACTCCCCAAAAGCCAATAGAAATCGTTCCCTGCATCAAACGCAACGCATGAGATAAAAGTTGGTCATCTCTTGCGGGTGCGCTTATCGATGGTGCGGTTGAAAACGATGTTGCGTTGTTACTATAAACGGTTCTATGAAAATCCCCACGTTGATCTTCATGCGTTGCGTTTCTTAACGATAACAATGCGGGGAACGACCGTGCGTAATGCACTATAAATCAGCCTTTAAAACGAATACACTGCCAGATTTTCACTAGAACTGATTTTGTTATCCTTTCGATCTAGATTTTAGCCGTTAAGAAATTCAAATTTGTTTAGTTAAGAAATTTATTTAAAAGTTTAAAATTTTGTCACAAGTTCTATTTTTACATTTTTTCCCCAGATATATATAATTTTACACATTGAACAAGAATCTGAGCGTCAAAATTTGTTGGTCGTCTCCTTTACGAGGTATAGGGCCTAAAGTGTACAAAAGTCATTTTTTAGCAGTATCGCAAAAGCTGTTGTTACACGTATTTCACATATTTTTAGATATCTTGCTGCCATTACAGGTTATTTACATACTTATGGATACTTCAGCATATTCATAACGTTTAGATTTACTATTTATATCTTTGCATAACTCTTGACATCACGTCTAACATTTATAACAGCCATGGTAACAATACTGTGGATTTTTAGTTTACATGACAAAAGTAGATAACTGTCATTGTCAAGGAACAACGAGAAGTTACATGTTCCTCATGGTTTTTTAAAGACGAAACATCATTCCAGTTAACACGTTGACTACCGCGTGTTAACGGAAGTTAACACAACTTTAATGTCCCCTTGGACCGTGTGGTAACTTTAAGTTACACGCACCTTTCTTTTATATTCATGTCCGTGGCTAATTCAGAACGCACGTTATAAATACATAGGATACGTTAGATAGCGGGCCTGGTGGCCCACTAATATTAGCGGGTTAGAAATACCATGCATATTTTTTGAGATTATAAGTATATCTCCAAATATAAAAAAAATTGTTTCAACGATTCTATGATAAGAAGACAATAAAATAAATTTATTATTTAGACAAATACTATTTTATTTAGACAAATAAAAATATTTTTTGAGTAATAGTACCACACGGTCCCAATAGGTAAAATCTACCCTTGGGATAGTGTGGTATCTACATGGTACACAAACAAAAATATTAATTGCAGCACACAACAATAAGTAAATCAATCCAAATTATTACAAAATAAAAATTTATTTAGGTTCCAAACCAAAACCTGAAGAAAATAATGCCGGTCATGGAGACCGATTTTGGTTAATCGACAGCGGTCGTCAACGTGTTAAACGAACAGGGCAAACGTCACATGCACAGATGTATGAAATATGGAGCATGGATGATCTATTCTAAATGTCAGACCCGACGTTCAATTTTAATGCAAATTATACTATATACAAAGCAAATCTATAAATGTAGGGGCCAAATTTTGATTTCATGTTTGTTCAAGAGGCAAAAATGTTTGTAAAAATCGGATGTGGCTAATGTAAAATTTTTATTAGGTATAGTATAGTTGAAATCACGAATGTTGCAGCTCACATCATTAATTGTATTACTTTACTTACTAATTGATGTACTGATCAAAGACATGCAATTTTTCTATCAGCTTATGTTGTACACTGCGCGGCATATGAATGTGGTACACTTTGATCTTATCAATGTAAATCTTGCTCGACTTGTTAAATTTGACATCATAAGATCTGTCACTTATAACAATGCCAAGATAAGTAATATTTGAAATATTACGCATAATTACCGTAATTGAGGCTGGCTCGTCTATAAGAATAGCTGTGGAATTTAATTTAAGTAAAACTACTGTTGATCGAATTAAAAAACGATGGGAGAATAAAGAGTCTATTGAAAGAAAAAGAGGAACAGCAAGATAACCAGATAACCTATTATATATTACAGTTTAGTTGATTATTTAAGATGTCATCTTTTTGAAACGGCAAAGAAAGCAAATAGAGACAAACTTCCTTGCTTGCCCACTCTGTGTGACCCTGAGTTGGTTTGATTTGGCAATTCAAAGATGATGACGTGAACGACAACATTCGAGATTTCAACTATACCTATAGAAACAAAACGATAACGGGTAGCAGATGGAATTGTTTTATATTCATGACTCCTATAACAAAATTATTATCTATTTTTTTTTTTTACAGAATTATGACACTTCTGAATCAAAGCTTAGAAGAGAATTTGAAGTATATGGACCTATAAAAAAGGTATGTAAAATATGTTCAGTGGAAGTGAGAAAAATATACAAAAATTTTGTGGACGTTTATCCCTAATAAAAATTAAATAGATGTAGGATTACAATAGATGTTGGTCGGTTAGTTCATTCTATCAGTTTCAAGCAAAATTATCTCTTCCACTTTATGAAAAATTTTTTTTTTTATACGCTCCAAAATGGTAACTTTGGAAACGGTAAAGAATCCGCAAAATGGTATTTTAAGGAGGAGTATTGTAAAATCGTTAGATACTGAAATCTAACAATATTCATTGCTCTTTTGGTGCATAATAGATTCTGGTACGCCGTACTGTGTTACATTTTACACTACTTCCCTTCAGAGCACAAATTTCTTCATATATCATTTTTAATACTTATTTTACGACTAACATCAACAAACACTATTATTTTTTAAATCTGACAACCGCGTTATTAACTGACAAATTGATTTCCATGAACATTTTCGCACGTTTTTCTAATACATTACCACATTGATGGCAATTGAAAATTAATATTATAATGCAAGAACTCTTGTTTTTAAAGCTAATATAAAAAAACATGCAACACTTATGCAAATGGCTTTAGCGGACTTATCTTCATATTACGGACTCGGCTATTACGAATATTACTATTCGTCCGCTAAAGCCTTATTTTCCATACTTGTTAAATAAACTACTATTATTGACATCTCTGTTTATATCAACTCTAAGCTAACATAATCATTAATCAATAGGATAAACCTATTAATTGTCAATGTTGATCAATTTAATTGTAAAGCAATCGTGTTGTATGGGTTAATATTAGTTTTTGGGTATTTATAAATTGTAAATTGTGTCGCTATATAGGATGGTCCGGTGCTCATGGCGTAAAGTTCAGGGAATAATAGAACACTGAAAAATAATATGAGTTTGCTACATAAAGAGGTAATCTTTACAGAGTGTTGAAGTTTATTTATTTTTTAAACGATTTTTGTAAATGTCTCAGTCTCAAACAAATTACGATGTAAAAAAAATATTTGGTGATGAGCATCTCGTAGAGCACTAATGCTTTCAAATATTATTTTTTTAATATTGTAATTCGTTTAAGAGATATTTACAGAAATCATTTATAAAATAAAAGCTTGTAATGAAAGTTTTTACACCCTGTATATCAAAAGCGGTGCGTTTAAGAGGCAATGTTTGTATAGCAACCTCATTATTTTTCGATGCTCTATTGTTCCCTGAAGTTTCTGCCATGGAAACCGGACCACCCTGTATATGGAGCATTACCAATATGTACAGGGTGATTGGTTATAAATGCCACCCCCCCCTTAACTCCCTTATTTTTGAATTTAGAAAAAAGTTTCAAATAGAAGTTGTACAAGCTGATCTGAGGTTTGTAAGGGTGCTACACAAATTTATACAGGGGTTCGAAGAAAGCGTGACCGACCAATGTTATGTTTTTTTATTGGAACACCCTGTATATTATTGGATTTTCGAAATCTACGACTTATTGCGCTTCTAGCAATATAAATATGTTGTATACTGAATCCAATCCTTTCCAAGATATATTGCTATAAATGAGCCATAAGTTGGCATACTCACGCTGAGCTTCGTGCATGTTGTATCTGCTCTTTACATAAATTTCATAAATTTTTGTTCCTTTTCGTCAGGCCAGCCCATTTTCAACTTAATATGACACACATTGCACTGACGACAAATGATGCACAACCGTTGTTATTTTTTCATGGCTAAACTTAATTCTACTTATGACTCATTTATAGCAATATATCTTGGAAAGGATTGGATTCAGTATACAACATATTTATATTGCTAGAAGCGCAATAAGTCGTAGATTTCGAAAATCCAATAATATACAGGGTGTTCCAATAAAAAAACAAAACATTGGTCGGTCACGCTTTCTTCGAACACCCTGTATAAATTTGTGTAGCACCCTTACAAACCTCAGATCAGCTTGTACAACTTCTATTTGAAACTTTTTTTCTAAATTCAAAAATAAGGGAGTTAAGGGGGGGGGTGGCATTTATAACCAATCACCCTGTACTGCAAAATAACACTTGCTGTGTTATTATTCGTTAATTTTCCCCGGGTGTCACTAAGACAAAGTAAACCTAGAATAAATATGTATGAAATTTATATTAATCTGCATCCTAAAACCCCATATGAGAAAATATATTTCTTATATGTTAAAATTGGATGCTAAATAATAATTGTGAATTTCCAATGTAAATGATTGTTTTTTTACATACTCATTTACTATTTCACTCCACAAACAACTTTTATTAAAATATAGCTTTTTTGAATAAAACTTTTTTTTATCAAAGTAAAAAATTTAAATTTTTTTTTTTTAGATCGTTCTCATTCACAATAGTGTAAATGGAAAACCAAGGGGGTATGCTTTTATAGAATACGAACATGAACGAGACATGCACTGTAAGTAAGAACAACACCAAGAGCTCATATATTTCAACTGTACCACTTTAAAACAATAATTACTCATATTTTTCTAATTTCTTTTGTGTATGACCCTTGATTAGAAAAGAAATTGTGTTAATTTTATATTTATATCTAGGTTGGTTTGGAAATGTTTAAATTTTTTTTACAGCAATTATTGTTATTGCATGTAGGATGAATTAATCTGTAAATTATGGGATTAGTTTTATTTTTAAATGTAGAATCGCGGTAAAAAGCAAGCTTGCGTTTTTTATAAAATCTTGTAGTAGAAAAAAATATATCGGTGGGAACGTAATGCCTCCAAATTAAAAAAAAAAAACTTTAGTAGCATTAATTTCTGTTGATGTTATGTAACATATAAAGAATAGCGTAAGGCACATATTATTGGGAATGACCTGTTCATTATACCCGCTTGCTTTTGGTTTACAAGATTTGTAACTTTAGTTGTATTTGTGTGTGGGTTCTTAGTTATCTAGATCATCATACATGCTCTAAAATTGTGTATAATTCAGTGCAATGGGTATTTCAGAAAACCATGTTACTGTATTTCTGTGAATTTAAGGGCCGAAAAGAGATTGATTTAAATCGGTTTACCTACATTCAAAAGTTACAAACGAACAAAGTTGTGTTTGAAACAGTAATATTCCTCAATGTCTATTTCGATTTGAAACGTATTTGGTATGTGTTGATTTTTCAAATTGGTCAGTGTTTTGGAAAAGTTTAAAATCATTAGCCTATTTTTAAGAGTATAAATTTGGGAGTTATTTCTATCGTCACTCCTATACTTCCATATGGTTTTTTTTTTTAATCCAAGAATTGCTCTGCCTAGTTGTTTAGTTACGGATTGAAACTTTAAGTAACAACCCGATATACTGCAGTGTTTTTTTAAGGAAGCGTTTTTTAACTGCCTCTCAAACGTTACCGAGTTCTTTAGGAAGCTATTTCTCAACATTGTTATGAAAATAACTGTTTATTTTATATTTTTGCCTTTTATCAAACAAAACATACATATATAAATTATGTTTTTTTTGTAGTTGTAAAAAAATGGACGGGGTACTGACACCAATTAAGAACTAGCCCAGTAGCAAAATTCGCTGCCAGGCCAGGCCTAATTTTGGTCAACTTATTATTGTGACAAATCTGCAGTTATGTTACAAATATTGGAAGAAAAGATTAGTATAAAAGTTTCTAACATATTTTTTTTTAATTTTTGGCACTAACATAGTCCCTTAATATATGGAAATCTACAATAAATGCTCAGAACTTACTACAGTACAACAATGTTATTCTCAAAATTTTTCCACTTAGTCTGATATATGGATAAATCTTTTATAAAAAGGATTCAAATGTCTGTTAGGGGTAAAAAGAGGCAATATGTACTGGGTGAGCTGAAACTTTAGATACCGTGTGAAAGTCCCTAATAGCTTTTTTGCTATTTTTGGCATGCTTTCGGATTAGTTTGTTTTGATTTGGCGATTATGGCTCATTAGGAAAATTACTAATAACTTTCTTAAAATTCAACTCATCTCTGAAGGTAGGACCAATGCTTCCTAATTTATAAGATTTTGAACTTATAAATGATGTTTTGGCATGTTGCAACTATTTTGAATTAACGGAAATTTTAGATCCTTGTGTCATTTAAAAAAGTTAAATTACTCAGTTCATACTGAGAGTTAATGAAAATTGTAGAAGATCCTAGAAAGCATTGAATATGAAGATTGTGATTTGAAAGAGGTATTTAAAAAAAGTAATAGACACAGTAGAAATAAAATAAGTTGCCCAATATGTCTGCCTAACCATGTTATAGCAGTGCCTACAGCAATGGTTGGGTGCCCTTACTTTCCGTCGACAATAACATTGCAGATATTAACAATTTGTATGCCTTTCTTGGTGGAGTTGTGCTGGCAAATATTTTCACTATACTGTTGAATTAAGATACATCCTGTTGGCTTGGTTAGATGTTCCTTCCAATTGAAGTTAATTTTTAAATGAATTTTCAAGGGTCTGAAAATTTCACCGCTTTAAAATGTCTGAAATGGGCTACATGACCTAATGAATATTCGACTTATAACTCACTTTTTTGATGTTGGTATATAATTTTGACAGTTCGGGAAATCTATTTTATTGATGATATAAGATAGAAACTGACATAACAATACGATTTTAAGTATAATACATTTTTTTATTTATGTATTTATTTTACGGACATTTACCGGAATATTTCATTTAAATTCAATTGAATCAATTTTACTTGTTTAAGTTGGAAATGGAGTAAATAGTCTAATGTTATGATACACATTATAACTTTAAAATTAATTTTAACAATAGTAAAATTTACCCTCAACATCGAAATCATCATGTGAGTTAATTCAGTTAATTGAAATTTTTTAATACTTTCATGTATAAGAACAAGAAAATTTAATAACAAGTAGCCTTATTTTTTCACTAATCAAGATTATTACACAAAAGCTTTTCTCAAAAAAAAAAAATTAGTTTAAATATTGAAGTAAATTTTTTTTATTCATATTGTTTCATTTAAATTTTTTTTTTTTTAATTATTTAAAGTGGTATATTGAATTTTGCGCTAGTTTATGTAGCCAGCAACCCTACCGATAAATATATTTGCTTAAATTGCTGAACTGAAATTAATTTTTTTCTATTTTTTATACAGTCGAGCTGCAGGCAACTAAGTAGTGCCGATTTGCCCCAAACTTCCGCTTTTTGCTGGCTATATAGGTTTGTATGTGTGGTAAGAACCCTGCATACAAATAAAATTTTATTGTTTGTCGGGGTTAAAATATTAATACTTAATAAAAGTAATATTTTCAATTTTTTTCATAAAATCAAGTCAAAGTTTCGGTAATTTTGGTAGTTAAAAATAATATCAAAATTTACGTTATTAAATTTAAATTAGTTTTTATTTTAATCTTATTAATTGGGTAAGCGCTCAGTAAGTAATTGCGCACCAGGTAAAAGTTATGATTATATGGAAGCCCTCTCAGCAGTTCGGGATGCTTTAAATATTCTAATACGACTTTTCTATAATGATGTTTTATTACGTAAGTAACAGGGTAGGTATATTTCATTTATACCTATTAATTCAAGCCGCAAAATGTCAGCAGTTCATTAATATCTTTGCAATTAAACTGTACTTTCACAATTACCATCGTTTTCAAAATTAAACATTCTTCTAACATAAATAAATTTTCACTTTGTCCTATTTGGAAATACCTTCCGTGTAATATAGAGGAAAGTACAGTGAATTGTTTGTTTTTCCTATTTTGTTGTTTTAGAGAGATCCGCGATACTTTTCTAAACAACTTTCCATGTTGTTGTTCTACTACACATTTTATTGTTAATTAAATGTAAATGCATTTTAATAAAATTGTAAAAACAACATGTAGAGTTCAAAACTATGTTGATAAATTACTTTACCTTGATAGCCGAATTAATTTTACAGCTGCGTACAAACATGCAGATGGTAAGAAAATTGATGGAAGACGGGTATTAGTAGATGTAGAAAGAGCTAGGACCGTAAAAGGATGGTTACCGAGGCGACTAGGTAAGTAATATTGGAAATGAGATTCTTATTAGGTTTTAAGCAAATTCCTTTCTTGTTTTCACATCAACAATTGCCATAACAGAATTGTTATATTCTTGTCCTTTTATATCAGGTTAAGTAGAAGATAGTTGTTTAATCAAGTCGACTTTTTGTTCATTGATCATATCCTCTGTTTCTCTGAGAAATAGCAATTTTTAGGGGATCTGAAATATTTTGTTGATTATTTTGTCCATTTAATATTAATTGCATTGGTATGGATTAATGACAAATACAAATAAATCGTCATATTGTTCATCTACTTTAATAAATATCTATTTATAAGTACTCTGGCCAGACGCGATATCACAACCCCATTTAAATAGCGTTCTTAATATACAGGGTGAATCTTAGAGTGGGGGCCATATTTATAGGAGGCGACACCGTTCACTATGGGAACACAAATCTACAATTTATTTTTTTTTTTTCGCGCCATGAAAAATTAATATTGTTTAAACCCTTTTTATTTGAATTTGGGTAACACGCCAGTGGAATGCGCTAGCGAGAGTTTTATATCATCTACACTTGGCAACACTGTCGACCGGTCACACGTAATGCAGTAAGTGCTTGCCCAGCGGCGCCGGAATTACAGGAAACTTGAATCGCGAATTTTTTTTAAAAATTCATAACTCGGCCATTTTACAACCTACAAAAAAAAAAATTCGGATTCATGTTCATGACGACTAGTACTATTAACCCCAAAAATATGGCCGCCACTCTAAGATTCACCCTGTAGATGGGTTTTCCAAGACCATTATACATTTTTATACAGACAACGCAAAACTTGTTCGATCATAGGAAATACCAGACGAATTTACAATTCCGTCAATCGTATGTAATTTGCGTAAAAAAATATTTGCACTTCACTTCATGAATTGTTTAATTTCAGTTATTAGGTATTGTTAAGGACGCGATAATTACGTAATGTTATTATTGTATTGTTATTATTGTGATTTGTTCTTTAAATTCATTTTTAAACAACGTCTAGTCTAGAATTTTACGCATGAAGGACTCTTGTGAACTAAGCGCACGTGACTAACGCATGTATTTCTTTTGATGCGGTCTAGAACTGAATGAACATACGATTATTACGATTACAGCAAGACGTTAGAGGGCAAATTCGTTAGTACGCTTGCGCATACGCATTTACTATACTATCTGTTGGGAATTGTAAATTCCCCTGGTATTTCCTATGATCGAACAAGTTTTGCGTTGTCTGTATATTCTGCAGTTGTTGCACAGCATTGTGTAAACTTGAACCTTTACTGCTGCAGATATTTCAGTTCTAAGTTTTATCGATGCTGGAATTTGGTGACATAATCACCTTTTTCTCTTTTAGCTCTTTTCTGAGAAATTTCTACCGATCCTAGGATTTCAGTTACATCTCGTCTTTATATTTTTCATAATGAATGATTACCTGCTGTTAAAGCTTTATTTAAAGATGACCGATTCTTAGCTGCTTCGTTTCATCATATAAAAACTTGCTTTCGTATTATGTTACGAATTTGGTCTAATAGTTGAGGTAAATAATTTTGTAGAAAGACTAAATATCTTCGACTAATTATTGCCCTCAAAATTAAAAAAATAAAACGATCAATAATAAAATTGACAAATATTCTATTTCACACATCATACCCTGAGTTGTTCACATACTTACTGAACTAAGTTTGTGTGTATGTAAGCTCAGGAAGATCATGGACCTTATTTCTAATGTTGTTTAATTTGTCTTATATTTAAACATTTTGAAATAAGCTACAACATATTTTCGGATTATTGTAGAGTTGAAATACAATTATGTATAAAGTGTGGGTTTTTATGATCAATCTGTTTCACTTTTAAAAAATTTGTTGACGTTTCTCGTGTTGCCTGGTATAAAATTTCACCATTTTTATGATTTGGCTGAGAGTAGATACAATATTTATTCTTTATCTTTGTTCTCCATATTAAGACTACCATTTATGTCCTTTCTAAGGTGGAGGTCTAGGTGGCACTAGAAGAGGAGGACCAGAGGTAAATATTAAACATTCAGGTCGTGAGGATAATGAACGGGAAAGAGAAAGGTATCGATTAGAACGAGAAAGGGAAGAGAGGGGTGGGGGTAGAGAGCGTGATAGGGAGCGTGGTGGTGAAAGGATTAGAGAACGAGATGGGTTTGAAAGACGCAGGTCGAGATCTAGAGAAAGAAGGAGAAGGAGTAGATCTCGATCACCCAGAAGAGAAAAAAGGAGAAGAAGTAAAGAAAAAGAAAGGGTCAGAGAAGAATTTGAGGAAGGTTTTGAAGGTCGTCCCAGAGAAAAAGAAAGAGAGAGGTATGTATTTTGCTAAAATTTTTGGTTTTTATCAATACTGTATTTCTTTTCTATTATATTGAAGATTTTAAAAATTCTTAATCAAAATTATGACACTGACATTCAGCCTTACAAATGACATTTTGTACCTGGTTATTACAACAATTCTAGTGACTTTTCTGTCTAACTTATCATGAAAATCGACTTTTAGGTAGGGCAAAGGAAAGGAAATAAAAATTAGGTTCAATGCCGTCAATATTGGCAATCTGAGTTGATCTTATATAGATTCGCTTTCAAACAATACATCTTCAGTTTGTTTTGCTTTATGTCAACTGCAGCAAGTGGATAACAGAAATATTTTGATGTCTTATGATTGTAATGTGCAGTTATGTACTTTAGAATTGAATAGTTATGAAATTGCATTTTGGAGTTGTTCATATCGCAGTATAATAAGTTTTCATTCACAAAATTATTCGAGTAATTGCTGGTGTTTCTCACACACGAACTATTTTTAGAGAATATAGTTCGTTAATCGTGCCTATTATCTATGATGGAAGTTTTAAATATTTGTGGAACCAGATACGAAATAATCATTATCATTTTTACAATGCTTAACAAGGAGAAAATGATAGCCTACTTGTCCACAGTTTAGCATTATATGAAAATTACTATTATTATTATTAATTACTCAAATAGATTAAAGATAGTTACAAGAGGATCCAATTTAAAATTTAATATCACCATCAAATTATTATATCTTTATTTGGTTATATCTCTTTTCACTTCCTAAATCCTAAACGATTAATTAATGCAAAATTGATTATATCTTATAATGTAGGACTTTTGACCCTCCCATAAAGAAAAATTAAGCCAATAGCTTTCTAATACCTTGTACCTTGGGTTATTACAAAGTAATGTGCTTTCATCTCTTGGTACATTGTACGTACATTATAGCCGATTTTTTTTATTGGTTTCATTTATCTATACCAACTAAATAATTATATTCACAGAGGAGACAGAGAAAAGGATAGGAAACGTAGACGTTCTAAATCAAAAGACAGGGATCGAGAAGCTCGCAAACGCGAAAGAAGAGAGAGAAGAGAAAGGGAGCGGGGTGAAAGAATTGAATATATTAAAACTGATGATGGGGGTGAAATTAGAATTAAGGAAGAACCTATTGATGGTAAGTTTCATTTATAATGAGAAATATATTTTTTGCAATTCAGTTTGAGATCATCTTTCATGTTTGGACAATTTAACTTCATTATGTCATCTGTCATGTCATTTGTAGAATTGTTCAAACCAAACTGTTTTGCTAGATAAATTTTTTGAGGCAACAGGGCCAATAGTCTTCAAGTTTTGACTACATGGTAGTATGCACCTCGAACATTCTCAGTAGGATACTTGCATAATTTTTAATTACTTTATAAAACAAAATAATAAATTATAAAAAGTCTCAAAAGTCAAAATGTTAGGTCTATAAATTGTTATTTATATTTATAAATAAAAAAGGTTTTGCACACAGAGATTTGATATAAGCACTTGCCTAAGTGAGTGGCGTTGATTTCCATACATGTGTAAAATGTGTGGAATACTATAACGTATAACTTTTTGAAATAGAGATTTTTCAAAAATAAGAATACTTGACTTGAGTCAAGAAGTTCTTGGTTTGATTTTCAGTAGTGGCAGTAGGATTAACCGAAAAAAGTTTACTTCCTAGTGGAAGGATATTGTTCATGTGTCTGTTGTCTATATAGTAACCGGCAGCCTATTACGGACACGGCCGCTGGGTTTACATGCGAAATAAATAAACAACCGACTTGCAGGGCGATCTTACCAACACCAGCACTCATGCCTGGTCATTGAACCACTCAGTGATGTAACTGCGAGGTGTACGTACGTACCTAACTACATGCTTTTCTATTGTGAACATTAAACAATTTGTTATTGTTAAGAAATGTCTTCACCTCAATGCAGCAAACCTTACAAACCTATAATTAAAAGTCAGGCACGTGAGATAGTTTTCAATGTATGTAATTATTTTAAACATGCTTCGTTTAATTTCATTTTATTTTGCAAATTCAATTTCTTAATAATAATAAGTTTGTTATTTTGCTCAATCTATATTTCTGTTGTGCTTTACTGATGCAAGTACCTTTGAAACAATTTAAAATTTTGTGCAAGTACCCTATTCTGACATTTTTTTGTTTGCATTTTAAGTTGTTTTTTCCTATATTAACCACGTTTCCTCTCTTAGATTATCCAGAATATCCTCAATACCCACCTGCAAACTATGATTCAAGCAAAGTTAAATATGAAGACGAGGACGAACAAAAGTTTGAACCCGATAATACTAATGGAAATCGTCATTATGATGATGAGTTTGAGGAAGGGGAAGCGTATTAATACCTCATATTTCTTGTGCTTATGGCACAATTTAGTGTAAATTTACAAATTCATTAATAGGTCTTTTCCTAATTATAGTTGTCCTCATCCACTCAAAATATTTGACATTTTACAATAATTTTCAACATTTCAGGTAAGGTATCATTATTGAATATGTGATTTGTCAATCATGTTCTATTTAATGCATTTTTATCGAGGTTAATCAAGTGTAAAATAAAAGTACGTTTATCCATCCTAAAATTTGTTTTATTTATTACATGTGTAAAATAATTGATGTTGATTTTCTTGTAAAATAATACAAATATGCAAATCATTTATCAGAAGCAAATTACTGTAAACTGATGGTGTTCAATTTGAAAATAAATTACATATTGTAGAAACTATTTTGCAGCACGAGCCTTTAATTCATCAAGTGAGTTATTTACCATTACCACGAGTTGAATACTATACTTTAACTACTCATATATTATATTAATTAACCAATTTGCACAATTAATAGTATCCATAAACAGATAGCGTCGAGTTATAGTAATTAAAAAAAAAGTCACTGGTGATTTTTGTTTACACCAATCTCCTTATTTAACTTCATGCCTAGCCTGTTCAATAGAAATTCTTTTCCGATGCGGCGACACTTGCAAAGGTTAATATTTATTGTTATAATTAGATAAATGGTGGTATTCAACTCTGATAATTGCTAAATAACTCGCTTGATGAATTACATCACTCGCCTGGCGGCTCGTGCCGCAGAATTCATCGGCGTGAGTTATTTAAATTATCACTTGTCAAATAAAATACTATTACCAGAGATTATGAAGACTCTAGATAGTTACCGTCAATGTATTTACTGGACGCGGCAAAAATGGATGCAGAACTCAATTAATTTGAAAGCAGGCCACCGAAACTTAGACTGGTGCCGAAATAAGTCTATGGGTGCCGATGATATTCAATCTTAATGTATTGCGCACATTGTGAACCAACATCATCTGCGTCACGTGCGTTCAGCCGTGCCTAGCGGCTGAGCTGCTTTAGTGCATCATGCGGTCGTGTCCGCACCGCTTAATTTCATCACATAAGCAAACGTTTAGTAAGCAATTCATCACGTTTGATTTACGCTGACATGCTGGTGATAAGTTCCAACTTATAACTCTAACCTAAAAATTCAAATTATAAAATGTCAAACATATATTATGAAATAGAGTACGTGTTTAATGATTCATATTACACCATTTATGAATCTCATGATATTCATGAAAAGTTAGAAAATGGTCAGTATATATCAAGATCATAAAATAAATCAAGGTATACAGACAATTTTTAATTTTTGTAGATCCTAGCCGTTTTTGCTGAAAATTATTTTGAACAATTTCAAAGCATTAATGTTAAAATCTTCTCAGTTCGAATACAACATTGTAAAATTCAATATTTTCATTTTCAAATTAATTAATTTCAAAATACCGCCCGGACCGTTCAACACAGAACCTGCCTGCTAGATGTAAGCAATTAACTAATCACGACTGGTCGTTTCGTTACGTCCACAAAACATATAGAATAAGAAACGAGAGCTCCTAAGAAAGAGAAGGCAACAGCAATGACAAGAAGTGACATGTGGCGCACCTACTCGCCTAGTCATGAACTACAAACAGAGGCGGGCTGCTTGAATTTCACTTCCTATTCAAATAAAATTAATGTTTTCAGTTTGGTCAAAACCAGTATTTAAACGGCAAACACAATTTCTTATAATAAAATTGCGTTTGCTGCTTAAATATTGGTTCTTTGAAGGAAAAGGCTAAAATACAACATTTTATACTTATTATTTATTAATTATAAACAAATTAATTATTACAGTGCAGTGGCTTTAGTATTAATAGAAACTGTTAGAAAATATATCAAAGCTAAATATAACCTGAAAATAAGGAACAATAATTTACTCACCATAACAAAATATTTGAGGTTACAGAAAAAATTAATTAATTACTACATTAATTTAACGAAGTTAATATTCATTCATATTTACAAGATTTCCATACAATTTCTGTTTCTCCTGAATGGAATCTTCCACCAAATATACCTACACTGTTACCATTCTTTTGAAGAGAAAGTTGTAATCGAGAATATTTTTCAAATAAAAAATTTGTTGATAATATACAATTTAGGGTCTGGCGATACCAAAAGATTACATTACATATAGATAAAATAAAGTTTTCGTCACCAAATTCTTTAAACGTTATATACAAATGCTTTATAAAAAATAAATTAGACATTAATATTAATTTTTTTTTAAGAATATAACCAACAACAACACTGGCTGCTTGACTGTCTTCATTAAAGTCATCGCTCAGATCTAGACCAACAATCGTTTTCCCTCAAATCTATTGAATTAAAATTCTCTTGAGGAGTGGCGTTGCAAAAACAGACCTACGTCTCCTAAAGAAGTAACCTTCTTCGAAATTATTCCCCTTCACAGGGGAACTTCAAAGTACTCTTATAATCCTCTTAGGTGTTTGTCGGCAGTTTGAACGGCAGTCACATGTCTAAAAAACAAACGAATATTCCATTTAACTTTAAAAAGTACAGCAACGATTCTCCTGTCTCATTGCACTTGTATGTCTTCAGTGTATCTTTATTATGTTTAACACACTTAGAATAGAGATAAAGATGCTTTTAGGGCATAAAAATGCAAAGAGAAGAAAACCTATGTTCTGTTACTCGTTATTTTATACAATTTTAAATACTTTCATTTGTACATAAGTAGGTAGGTATAAAAATTTCTAGTTTCATATAGAAGTAGAAGACAAAAGATCCTAGCAAATTAAGATGAAACTTGGCTTTAATCAGATTCAGTTATTTTTCTAACCTATAATATTCAGTGCAATACTTACGATTCATTATTCTTTGCTTGAACATGACTCACAAATATAATAATTTCACAAACATATCAACAAGCATCAATTAAATTTGACTAAATTTTAAAATAGAAAACGGGTAAGATTTCTTAAAAGTTGTCTGTCAATAATACTGATTTCAGTGATTTCTGGGCAGGACAAAATGCTTTAATCCTATTGGCTCGTTTATGATATGTGATTATTAGTTTTTAGAGTCGTCTTTCTGGTAGCTACCATTTTAAGAAAATATAAATTATTCCTTAATATGTCAATTCTGTAAAATTAAATGAACACGGAAAACAAATAATGAATGTAGAAAAAGCATTATTTGTAATCCAAACTTAAGAGCAAAATACAAAACGGTACGAAAACAGTTGCGACCGGAGTAACCAAATGCTTGTTTGAAATGCGCTATTGCCTAGTAAAATTGTTGACCAATCTGTAATGCGAGTTTCATACCCGTGGTTACGTCTAGACGGCGAACACAAAACATAGACGGCGAAATAAACAAAGTATCGTGAGTTTGCGCAGTGCGGACTTAATAAAAAAAACGTTTAAATTTTCGCGGCAATAAGTATTATTCTTAAAAGTCCACAATTGCAAAAGTATAATAGAAACTTTAATGGGAATAAACATTAAAAAAATATAGCATCGCTGCAGTATACAATGTAACACGTATAATAAACAAATTTTGTTGAAGCTATCACAGCTTTCATTAATTCCATCGTGTAAAACTGACTATTGCGTGGACCGTTCTGCGCTGCCATAAAATTAATGGGGCGGAGTCGAGCTCTATGTTTTGAACAGATCGAGTATAGTATACTATTCTTGATCTAAGTACACAAGCGTATGTCGCGTACCTATTCTGCCTCAGTGTGTGTAAGCGGGCCGGCCCCAAGAATAGTATACTAGAAGCATGATACAGTTGTTGTATCATGTACTAGAAGGATAGTTCAAATACGCTAATTTGTCGGCGGTGGGCGTGGCTACGATGACGTAGACTCCTGACCATAATTTAGAAATCATTATTGTAAGGGACCGTATATGCTAAGAAATTGTGATATTAATTTAAACTACTGCTGGGTGAGAGTACTAACAAATTGAAAATCGAAAGCAAAGTGGCAAATACTAAATGTTGTGGAAATATGAAACCTCAAGTGTAACTCGTTCTTACAAAAAAATATATGTATATTTTACTCACGAGATTCGCGATTTGCGACCTATCATCGCGAACGCTGCAAAAACGGTGCAAGATACGATAAAATTTCACTTATACAAATTTGTAAAGCACAAAATTTCCTACAAAAAAGCCAGTGATGGCATATATCTAACTTGAATGGTGTAGGCGCGAGAGGCCACCGAAAGAGCGCGAGCACATAAATATGACATAGGCATGGTGTAAGATAATTAGGTGATGAAACGCCTCAATTAGAATGTCTCCAAACTGTTAACGCTAGAGACGCGAAATCGTAAGACAAAGAAAGAGAGTGTGTGGCCACCAGGGCCGCGCGGGCTGCGGCCCGTATCGACCCTAGTTAATTTCCACTTCATTTTACCAGGTCGAAAAATATACCATTCGATGCAGAAAAATGTGTAGAATACGATTGTTGAAAAATTATGTGTTTAAATTGTCGGCTACTGTGCAAAAAAAAAATAAAAACCATAAATGAAATTGGACGCCGGCACGTTTAACTCGAAACGCTGCTAATACCGTTCGAGTTATGAAAAAAATTAACATAAACAATTTTATAGAGAACTAAATTTCCTATAAAAAAGTCAGTGACGGCATATGTCTATCTTAAATGTTTTAGGCGTGAGCACGCGCGTAACTTACGAATATAACTCGCTCTATTTGTTTATAATCAGCTGTTTAAACCATCACTTGACTAATTATTAATAAATAATTAAAAATTAATTTTGTTTTTTCATATTATGCTTTAATTCATAAGTCCATACTGCAGGCAAAATGGAAAGTATTTTCGTCAGTAATGGGTTTTATTTTTCACAAATACTCAAAATGTCAAAAATTAAATTTTTTCATATTTTGAGGTTATACCGCATTTACCAACCGATGTCACAGATTAATTATATAATCTGTGCCGATGTAGTCGAGGTTCGGGTAGATGTATCGAAATCGAATACATTCGATACATTACGTGCCTATTGTCCAATTTTATTATTACTTTTTATAATGTGGTTGTATGTTAACTGTTGTACCACATTTATATGACGCGCAGTGTACGCTTTATTTCATTCATAATACTCAAAAACAACCTAAAATATTACTTGGGCTTTGCGCTTCAAGTCAAGCCCATTTAAATTTGGTTGTGCGCGAGGGGACAGGAGGGAGGTGATTTGAGCTGCTCGTGTTTAATAACCGAACGAAAGAAAGTGGCACTTGCGTGCAGCTGTGAGTGACACTTGCGTGAAAGAAACACAGAAAAATTTAACCTAAAAATATGTGTCTGGTTTCTGTTGTATATTTTGAAAACACGTGTAATCTACAGAACTTGTGGTTGTGGTGTAAATCGTGATTTATACAAATAATTGAGATGTCTGATGAGGAAATGGAAGTTGCAGATGCAACAAATGATAGTGAAAATGAGGAAGAAATAACCGAGGAACATGAAAGTAAGGACGTTTACTTACCGGGGCAGCCTTTAGAAGAAGGCGAAGAATTAATATGTGATCAGACAGCTTATGTTATGTATCACCAAGCTCAAACTAGTGCACCTTGTCTTAGTTTTGATATTATAAGAGACAGTTTAGGTGATAATCGAGAAACATTTCCATTATCAGCTTATATAGTAGCTGGTTCACAGGCCTCACAAGCACATGTAAATAACATAATTGTTATGAAATTGTCAAACCTTTATAAAACCAATAAAGAAAACGGTGACGATGAGTCAGATGAAGAGGAAGACGATACCAAAAGTCCTAAAATGGCAGGAGCTCTAATAAAGCACCAAGGATGTGTTAACAGAATCAGGGTAAATTACAAATTTCTAGATGAATTCATTCATAAGGGTTATTTAATTTTAGAGTACAATTTTAAATAACGATGTTGTTGCTGCATCTTGGAGCGAATTAGGTAGAGTAAATATCTGGAACTTAACTCAGCAACTACAAGTTGTAGATAATGATCAGTTACTCTCAAAATATAATAAAGAGAACAAAGCAAATTCTATAACGCCGTTGTTTACATTTAATGGACATCACAGTGAAGGATTTGCTATAGACTGGTGTTCACCGATTCCAGGGGTAAGATAGACAACAGTATATTCAGGTTAAAAATTAATACATAATTTTAGGTCCTTGCTACAGGAGACTGTAAGCGAGATATTCATATATGGCAATTAGCGGAAGGAGTGAGCTGGAAGGTGGATCAAAGGCCTCTAGTAGGTCACACAGATTCGGTGGAGGATCTTCAGTGGTCTCCAAATGAGAGACATGTTTTGGCTTCATGTTCTGTAGATAAAAGTATAAGAATTTGGGATACTAGAGCTCACCCTAACAAGGCCTGTATGCTTACATCTGATAATGCGCATGAGAGTGATGTAAATGTCATTAATTGGAATAAAAATGAACCATTTATCGTTAGTGGTAAGTAATTTCCATCTACTGGAATGAATAGGAAAGAAGACTGCTGAGTAAAATAAAATAAAACAATATTTTTGGAAAAATTTGTTTTTTTTTTCTTTGTTTGGTTAGTTCTCTCATCTGCTATCACTACTTTTTAAAAAATCATTTTATGCTTCCCGAGGTAATAAGTAGCGATATGATGTATTATTTTTTTTATTTAGGTGGTGATGATGGATTTTTACACATCTGGGATTTAAGAAAGTTTCAAGATAAAACTCCCTTAGCTACCTTTAAGCATCATACAGCACCTGTTGTAACAGTAGAATGGCATCCAACAGATTCAGCTGTATTTGCTTCTGGAGGGGCAGATAATCAAATTGCTTTATGGGATTTATCTGTGGAAAAGGATGCAGAAAGCAGTAATGAAGAAGTAGAGGTTAATTTTTTATTTGTTGCTTTATATGCATTTTATAAATAATTATAAAAAAGAAATAACTTCGGAGACAAGTAGAGGTTAATTTTTTATTTGTTGCTTTATATGCATTTTATAAATAATTATAAAAAAGAAATAACTTCGGAGACAATGGCGATACTTTGTTTTTTATGTAGTGAATGTTTGCAAACTATTTTGATCGACTGTTTTAATTCTTTCACTGCTTTAAATGAAGATATTTACTCTGAAGTTTAAGACAAGCTTCTCCATGAAATATAAAATGGGATCTTTAATGGGCCCATTTTTATCAGCGTTGGCGAATATTGTTGATTTTTTCAAATGGCAAACTAGAAAGAGAAAGAATACCAAACTATTTCAATAAATATTCTCATAAAAATAAAAGTTTGAATTGCACTTCTCGCAAAAGCGTTTCTCCATTCATTATCGTGGAGGAAGGAGTTGATGTTTTTACAATGTAATTTTTCAGTCATGATTTTACCTTTCTATTTAAAGTAATAATTGAGTCATGTCAACCAATTATTATTATTATGATAATTATTGGGTTTGAATGTACTGGGTGTAAATTAAATTAGACTAACCTTTTCAGTTTTTTTTAACCATCGAGATAAACGGATGAAATTTTAATGTTTAATATAAAACATAAAACTGCATTCATATCATCTTTCTATCATTTAAGAGCTTGATCTCCACCATAGAAAAATGCCCCAAGATCCCGGAGAACATTCTAGAAAACTTTAAATACACCAATACATATTTTATGTCACAATAGTATTTTAAATAAACAAGTTTTGAAAACGAAAAGCCCAAGTGGATGTTGAAAACACTTGAACCGGTTATAGATTGAACAATAGTTTTCTAAACGAAATCAATTATTGATCTAATTTTTTTTCCTTATACCTTATAATAAATAGATAAGACCATAGTATGTAATTATTTAGAACGACACCAGCATGTCGATGAACTCTATTGTAGTCTAGAAGCACCTTTGTCCTAAAATAAACCACCAATAGCCAATCCCGGTTGTTTATGTTCGCTTCGAATATTTATAATTAACATTCTGGGTTTATCTTAATAAGGCAAATATTTTTTCTGTCTATAACATAACATGGTAGTAAATTTTTCTAATTTTTCTTCAGGGATTACCACCACAACTTCTATTTATCCACCAAGGCCAAAACAACATAAAGGAATTGCATTGGCATCCTCAATTACCCGGCGTTATAATTAGTACAGCAGAAAGTGGGTTTAATATATTTAGGACTATTAGCGTTTAATTTTTTATTCATTTTAAATACATGATTTGTAAAAATAAACTATGTACACAAGAAACATTATTATTATTATTATTGGAGTTAAAATAAAAATACTGTTCTAATATAAATAGGACCTACAAATAAAACCGATTAACTGTTGTCTTCTATCAGATCTAAATTTATCAAATGCCTCATGGTTGGTCTCCCGTGTGGACAATTCTACAAATGAAATCAAATTGTAAGAGTGCATTATTGTGTTATATAATATTAATTTTAATACCCATGGTTGATCAATTTCTCCCATATGTTTTATCAATCGTTTCATATCTGATCTTGACAAATGTTTACCGATCATTACTGATTTTCTACAAGCTCTCGATGCAAACATTGCTCTAACTCTGCTAGGTCTACATGTAGTATGAGTGGAATTCTAGGGAAAACTAATGGTCACTTTTTTTCAATACTTAATGTGACGAACTGAGACTGATTTGTAAAAATCTAATTTCTATTATATTATTTTAACTGATTACCTGTAGCATAAACAACATTTCGTCAATATCATCCTTTCCAAAAACACAATTTTTGCTAACAGGTATAGCTGTTAAAGCAACTTTTTTCGTGCAAGGTGCTGGAAATTATATGTTCAATAATTATTTTTCAGTATAGAAAGTTTCAAAATTCGATATACAGATAAAGTTAGACCACACAGTGTTTTTCTAAATTCTTCAATTACTCGAAGTCGAAATATTCAGTGGTGGCCACAAATACAAACCTAGGCATAATGTTGTCACATTAATCATATCACAATTAAAAAAAATATTTGATAATGCAGCAGGACAATGTACACAGGACCCATGTCACTTCTACAACGATTTAAAAAAATCTAGGACTGCAGCCAACGTGTTAACGATAAATACAAAAAAACAAATAGGTAGATATTAGAAATATTAGTGAAGAGAGGTGGTCAATTGACGCCATTGACGGTCAATAATGTCAATTGTCCGTCAGGTCAAATATAATTTTTTGGTCCATGGTCAATAATTAAATTTGAATTTGGCGCCAAAAAGTGACATTTTATACGAGTACTTTTAGACAAAAAAATAAGGTGGTTTCTATTAAATATACATACAGGGTGTTAACTGGCCAAACTTTGCAGGCTTATTCTACTAACCAACATAATGAAAAAAGTTTATATAAAGGTGTGTCCTGAAATGCTTCCTAACAAAGTTATACGCCCTCGAAGTTTTTAACGTGTTTATTCTAAAAATTGACAATAGTAAATAATAACAAAAAAACATAACTATAGTAACTAATGATACAAATTAAATAATAACACAAATTAAAGTAATGGTTCAAAGTGACTTCCTCCCGCAACAATACACGGGACACCTACGATTGGGAAAAGTTTCCCGGTAGAGTCGCCGAGCTGCGCGGGTATTGCCATTTGCTCTGCCATATAAAATGGATATCAGCTAATTCAGTATAAGTGAACATATTGTTTAAAAACACACTGAATACACTTTCAAACAATATTGGTTGACATTTATCAGAAAACTTAATGTAATTGTCAATTTCATAGGTTACTATTATAATTTTGTATTCAACTTGAGTAAACGTTGTTAAAACCTTCGAGGGCGTATAACTTTGTTAGGAAGCATTTCAGGACACACCTTTATATAAACTTTTTTCATTATGTTGGTTAGTAAAATAAGCCTGCAAAGTTTGGCCAGAGTTACAGTTAACACCCTGTATAATTTAATTTTGTGGTTTTGAAAAGATTATGTTTATATGATTATACCGTGTTCTCATATTTGCACACTACATAGGAAAGCAGCGTCTACACTTGTACATTCGAATAAGGGAGAGAGCATGGGGGCATGTCTGCATCTGTAACCTGTGGCCGTCGTGCATCGGTCCGGCAGATGATGGTTGCAGTTGCATCTTATGAGCTTATCGAACACTTCCCTATGTAGTGTTTTGAAATGAGAATACGGTATAAAAATGTCAAAAAGAGATTCAATGATTTGGTCGATTTGGAACTTTTTTACAAGTACTATTGACAAAAAAAAAAAAAACGTGATACGCAAACTGTAATTTTTGCAATAAACAATATGTAACACATGCTGGTTGTATAAGAAAACAAGTAAGTACCTGTTTGAAGTGCCCCTTGAATATAAGAAAACGATATGGTATTGCCAAAATTAATAATATTATAAATTATTACATTATTATTAAAACACTGATTAAAAATGGGCTTAGATGTATGTATTTGGTATTAAAATATTTGTACTGGAAAGACCAATCATGTGACAATAATTAAAAAAATATAATTTGACTTGTTGACCTACGACCGTCAATAACGGCGGTCAATTGACAAAAAATAAATGACCGGTCATTTTATCATCACAATATACATATTATTTATTTGGGATTCCATAAATTTTGTTTTTAAACTACTGCATTAAATGAAAATGTGTGATTTACTGCAACTGAGTTTCATTATTTGCTCAGAAGTATTAATTGCCGAATAGTGGAAAACTGGACAAACAAATATTTGGTGCAGTCCTAATTGACATGCATCTTATTGTGCAAAATCACGTGCATAAAATTATAATAGTTTTCTCTAATTGCATATAAACATCTATTAGTTGAACTAAAAACTAAAATGGAAACCATCAGTATTACTATTAATAAATAAACGTTTTCATTTTATCTGTATATCTAAATTTATGGCATAAGCTTAATAATTAAAATTATGTCCAACCTGTCTCATCGATTTTAAATAAAAATCCATTTTTCTTAAATATGTCTAAATTTTCAATTAGGATATTTTCATTACCAGCTGTTAATTCCAAAGATTTAGGACTACAAATAAAAATATAAGATAAACACATAAGAAGAAAATTTTCTTATATATATTACTAACTTCACCAATATTTGACTATCTATAACTGTGGTCAACTGTAACTGTTCAAAGTTGTACTTTTCATCTGTAGCATGCTGATCTACTATAAATAAATCATTATTTAATTTAGTTATAATAAATCCCAAATTGAACTGTCCAATAATTTCCATTTCGTGAAAATCGTTTTTCAAAATTTGCTTCTGTAATTCTTCCTCTGCCGATTTATTACTCTCTGGTTTAATTTCAGATCTAAATCTTACTTTTACACTTTCACTACTTTTTAAATGAGATCCTTGTAATACCTTTCTAATATCTTCTATGGATGTATTTAGAATGATAGATTTTTTTGGAGATACACTTTTCACAGGTTGATCCAGGCTTATTTCTAAATCTTCGAGAGTATTTTTTAGGCAGTTATTCTGATCATCAGTTTCAGTAACTACTATATTTTCAGGATTATCTTCGCTTGCTAATTTACAAGCAATTTCAACTAGCATATCTAATTTCCTATCTACTTCTTGTTCAATATCATCATCGAAACTCTTATTAAGAGCATTTTTCTGTTTGGGCACATTTGTCAAATTAAAATTATCATTGGGACTATATTCTTCAGTTTTAGATCTTTTCTTAAATCTTTCTAAAATACTTCCTTTTTTAATATTACCTTCTGTGACACTTCTTTTAATGCCCCTGTCTAGTTTTGTACCCGATTTAATAAGTTGGGAAATGTCCAAGTTGTGCATTTTGAAAGTAGACGGAAATACCTTAAATGCCTCTAATAAGGAAGTTTTTATGATAGCTAAAAGTAATTTTTCATGTTCAATGAATACTTGTCTCTTATCTGGTGTTACATTAACATCGATAAGTGATGATTTAGTTGTTATGTTTAGAAAGACGAAAGGATATTGATTGGAATTAAATTGTTTGTAAACTTCATTGACTAATTTTATTAATCTTGTGGGTTCACATGGTCTGGAATTTATAAAATAGAACTGTCTATCTGTTGTACTACGACCAGCTCCATGGACAACACTTGATATCAGAAATTCCCAAGAAAATGGAAGTTCTTCACCGGGTACTAATTTTACTGTATATTCACTACAAACAGGCTCATCAGGAACTACAGCCTCTACATCTATTAATGTTGAAATTTGCTTAGCTCCAAAAATATTGATAACATTTTCCCTAACAGTTTTATGACCATCTGTAGCTACCACAATATTTTTTGATCCTTTGGTGGTTAAATTTGTACATGAAAATCTACAACGTACAAGTTTTAGCAACATACAGTTAGCACAGACTTTATTACATATTACATAAGAAAATGTTCGGCTAACTCCACAGTGGCAGTCACGCGTCTATAATATCTCTTTTTACTTCAAATGTACAAGTTTAAACAATCACTGCTTCCCTATGTAGTGTATAAATATGGAAATATGGTTTATCATAGGGTGAGTCAACGAGACTGCAGTGGTCAATGTCTCCTTTATTGCAAAATAAAGAAATATTTATCAAATAAATGTTGTAAATCAAGAAAATCATAATTTAAAAATGCTTAAGCATATATCATATACAGAGTGTATAAGGGTTCAATTTAGCCGACGAGGACTAGCAAAATATGTAAAATACTAGGACAAATATCCTATATTCGCTTATAACAACTTTTAATGCAATGTTGAAAATACTTCACCAAATTATATGATCGATAACAAAATGTTTAATGCTTCGTCAATATATTTGCATGAAATAAGGGAATATATATACATACATCTTATTCTCAAAACTCAAAACACAAATGCAATATAAAATGAGGACCAAAATATTAGTTAACAGAAAAACTTGTCTTAACAAAAAAAACTTAATACTTACTTTATTCCTTTTGAAACTAAACAATAAGCATAAAGCAACTGACACATCTTATTAAATTCTCGTTTTAAATTTTTCATGAATTCTTTGCGTCTTACAGGCAATGTTGAAAATAACTTTTCCAGCATTATCGTGGTACCTTGCTCTCTTGCTACTGCAACTTCATTTATGATTTTACCATTTCTATCATACGTAATTTTAGTAGCTAAATCAGAACTAGAATGTTTTGTGATGATAACTAAATCAGATAAAGCACATAGAGAACTTAAAGCCTCTCCTCTAAATCCTAAGGTTCCAATGCATTCCAAGTCGCTGAACTCTTGAATTTTGGATGTATAATGCTTCAAGGCTGAAAATCAAAATGGTGTCCCGAATTGATCAAGTACTTCCTATATATATATTGCTTACTCAGCGCTTCAAAGTTATCTTTCATAACACCACTACCATTGTCAGATACCTCCAAGAGATCAGAACCGTATTCTTTTAAGAGAATATCTATTCGAGTAGCCCCAGCATCTATTGAATTCTCTACTAATTCCTTCATGGCAATACCTAAACTCAACACAACCTAAAATTTAATAGTTTTTAAATAAAATTACTATTAAAATATATGAAAATACCTGGCCCGAGCAAATTCTATGAACAGCATCGCGATTAATAGGTTTTATTAACTGGTTGTTAGTATGTACTTGTGCATTCACATCTATCGGTACACCTTTAATCATGTGTTCTTCCATGGTTTCAGATTTGTGTATAAATTAGAAGCATACATAGAAGCTTACGTTTTAGTAAAACATTAATATAAAAGACTTGTGAAGCGATTCTTTCAATCAACGGTAAAAAGGTATCACATAAAATGTTCGAATTTTAACCTCAATAGCATTTCTTGAATAACATTTATGAAATTAGGTGCACGCTACATAGCTAATTGACATTGACAGACAGTGCGACCAACATAACGACCATTATTTTCAGAAAAGAAAGTAGTTTTGATACTATTAAAATAGTTGTATATTTCGTAGTGGAAATGAAGTACAATATGCATGTCCTTTGTGGTTGTATTCGAAAGTTATCAATCACCTGAACATATGTAGCAAAAATCAAACATAACATTTTAAAGTTTGAAGTGATAAATATAAGTGATTTAGACGAGTTCAAATCAAAATAACCTTCATGGATTGGATGCCTCATAACCATTCCCGTTCGATTTCATCTCGTCTTGATTTAGCTAGAGCAAGTAATTCACCAAGCAAACTGAATACTAGTTCATCAATGATATCCAAAAATGTTTTAGCTCATGCAAATGAATTTGTACCTAGAGTAATAAGTTCCAGTGCATCAGCCTCTCCAAACTTTTTAAGTTCGTATTCCTCAGTAACTAATTCTCCAGCGCTTCACCCTTTATCGAAAAAACTTGAAGATGGAGATCTCTCAAGTCATGTAACTCCAGAGTCTACATCTCCACCTCTTACGACCAGCTCACCTATTTTACACGAGAAGTTAGGAAACAGTCCGTCATTACCTGCTTATCAGGAAAATGTTGGAGGTACTACTTACTTCTATCAATATCAGACAACGGCTGAAAATTGTCAGCCAGCTGACACTCCAGTGAATACTAGCTTACCTGCAGAATACAATGTTTACACTGGAAAACAAGAACCATCGTTTTTTTTATCAGAAGACATTCGTAATGATATTTTAAATCGAAATGTACTAACTTTACTACAGCCTGACCCGCAACAATATCCTGATCTTCCGCAAGAAGTAGACAGTTATCATGAGTTGTTTCCGTTAGAACCCTTGTCAAATAATACTTTACACAAAGCTCACATGGGCTATCAAGCATCAATGTACAAAGCAACCCATATTAAAACTGGTACACATTATTGTTTACGAAGAATACATGGTTTTCGATTATCTAATACAAAATGCATGGCTTTTGTAGAACTATGGAAGAAATTAAGTCATTCCAATATAGTACAGTTAAAAGAAGTATTTACTACTAAAGCATTTGGTGATAACTCAATGATATTTGTTTATGACTACCATCCTGGATCAGAAACGTTGTTAAATAAACACTTCTCGCCTGATCAACCTGGCTATTGTGATCCATTCATTAATGATACTTCAACACCAAGGCCTTACAGTTATCAAAAAAATAATTTATTGAGACATACACAAAACAATAAGCTTCCTGAACCTCTTATTTGGAATTACATCATTCAGTTGACATCAGCTCTGAGAATAATTCATTCATCAGCTTTGGCATGCAGAAGTTTGGATCCAACCAAGATAATTATAAACTCTCGAAATAGGTAATCTTTAAAATATACTAATTCTTTGACTTAACTATCTTTCCTCAATGTGTTTTAAAATATCTATATAAAATCGCATGCAAATTAACATGCTGTACTCTGGGGTACGAAAGAGAAATGACCTACTGGTATTTATAGATATATTTATTAAAGGAAGAAAAATTAAGTAGGTACTTTGGTAGAATTAATCGTTTATGTTTCTCATGTTTCTAAATTACTTTTAAGTACATTTTTAACCAATGATATACTACATATATACTGTTAAATATAAATTAAGAAACGCAATAATTCATAAAAAAAAATTGTTATGAACGTTTGTGGGTTCTCTCTTGCTAATCTAACATCGTAAATCATATATCGAAGTCATAATATAAGCTATGCCATGAACAATTCACGACATGGAGAGCCAGAAAAGGAGAACAGTCGAGTTTGTACATCCGAGTAGAGCAATTGATATTAAGTATGAATATATTTGGTCAAACCGGTGAAAGTTGTCTTATTTATACTTTTTGATTAAAAATTAGTAAAAACCTAACAAAATACATATTTTACTGATGTTTACAAATA
Organism: Rhagium mordax; assembly: GCA_963680705.1. Taxonomy (NCBI): domain Eukaryota; kingdom Metazoa; phylum Arthropoda; class Insecta; order Coleoptera; family Cerambycidae; genus Rhagium; species Rhagium mordax. The sequence goes on from OY796656.1 coordinate 110,573,472, forward strand.
ATATATTTATCTATAAATCGTTAACAAACTTTTTTTTAAGTCTGGAAAATGTGTGCTTATTAAAGTTTGTTAAATAAATTATCTCAATTTTTTTTGCAATTGCTTATTTCAACATTTAAGTATGGTAAAAATCAACATATTTTAAACTTTCGAAGCAAACGCACAACACTGGGATCGAGACCGAGATGTATACACAATACATATTATATTTATGTTCACCATCTTATTATTAAAAGAAATTATTATATTCAAATACTCATAAAGACTGTATTTATTGAAGGTAGTTTGAAAAGGTATATATGGCTTTCTCAGATATTAAACGATATCATCCTTCATTTATTGAATAATCCCTACATTTTCTCGTATTCCCTTCATAAATAAATAAATAAATAGCCTTCCATCTAAGTTTTGGCATTAAAATGAGCATGAGCTAATTTGAGGCGTAATAGATCGCAACAATATCACGCCTCAAATTTGCTCCTAATGCATCTACAGTGTGTCCACGGATTAAGTGCTTATAAGGTGTAAATGACAAAATATTTGTTATGTTAATTAAGAAGGTTTAGTATTTTGGAAATAAATATCTATTTGTTTTTCAAGAACTTTATTCAGTTACTCTTTATGTATGTGTCACTAAATCCACAAATAAAAAATCTCATGTTGATGAAAGAAAATCAAAGTAGGCTGATTTCTATAAAAATTGAAAGTCTTCCATAACTTTTAATTCTAAACAACTTTTCTTAATACGTTTTTGTTATATCTTCAAAAATAAAGACAGTTTACTCTTGACCAATTTTTAGAATTCGGCCTAAAAACGCCCTGTATATTAATTGATTTGGCTCATTTTTCCAATATCTTAGTTTGAGACTAAGCAGAATCGATCCCCAGAATTATGAAAACCCAACTCTAGAACTTTTTGTCGTTTACACCTTATATGTACTCAATCCGTGGACACACTGTATATAAAATAAAAAATGTTCTTGCGTAAGAGAATTGTGACATCTGTTATATTAAAGGCAACCACAACAAGAAGTAATATTTATTATGAAAAGGTGATCTTTTTGTCCAAATATTCGTACAAAAAAATATCATTTTTAAAAATAATGGAAAAAAAAAACAAATATTTATATCATCGGCTTTTAGAGGAAACAAAAATCATATGAATTTTGACTGGATGTTAAAATAGCCTAGTCTCGAGTTCACACATAAAAGTTATATTTTCTATAACATATCAAAAAACAACTTCATCATAAAAAGCAGAATATAATATAATTTAGGTTTAATAACAACGAATATATAACTTTGTATGTTGAGTAACAAATATCTCATCTCGATTAATATTTCATCTTGATAAGTATGTTTCAAGTGATTTGTTTACTAATAATGGCATATTATACTAGATTAAACTAATAAAAATATGTAATCCTAAATAATTGTTCTCACTAGTTTATTATTATCAGTTATTTTTTATTATATTTTAATTATTTCCTAAATAATATTAATTATGTTGGAGGATATGGCACTCCCAGCTTTAAGCTTACATTCATATTATTTTTCCATACAAATGAGGTAATCCTGGAGAGGGTTGGATCCTCCGATCAAGGAGCCCCTAGATAAATAAACTTACTTTACTGCCGTCAATACTTTCACCGTCTAAGGTCCTTTATTTGTAAACATCCTACAGGTCTAGTCCACTATTTCGCCATTATAATTTAAGTAATTTTTGTTAAATATGACCCTTCTACACGCACCCGCCACTGTTGCCTGTAGGATGTATGGCGTTTTAATATTACTATGTTGGTAGCAAACAATCTACTGAGAATAGTTAAAGTTCCTCGATCGGAGGTTGGAACCTTTGATATGACAGTAGCACCAACATAGTTTCCACAAACATCAAAACATTAACACTACACTTAACGCAGGTTTTGCCAACCAAGTTGGCATCATCCAGGGATGGTTAAAAGTAAAAGTATAAGTATAAGATAATCCGTTCTATGGATTCAAAAATGAGATGCTACACCCAAAACTCCCAAAAGTGTAGTAGAAATTAGAGTTTTCCAAGGTAGCAATGAAAGTGTTTCTATTAATTTTTACATCTGAAATGTAATATTTGACAGCATAATTCTTTTCCAGGTTACGTTTAAGTTGTCTTGGCACAATGGACGTTGTACTTCAAGAAAACAATTCGTCGATCAATCATCTAGCTCTAGTCCAACACTATCAACAAGAAGACTTAACGGCTCTTGGTAAATTGGTTTTGGCTCTTGCCTGTAAATCTACCATGGCTGTGCAACGTGAAAACATATCTACAGCATTAGATATTGTGAGTCGTTCATATACACCAGATCTTAGAAACCTCATAATGTATCTATTGGCCAGTCAGCAGAGAAGAAGTGTTACAGATCTTATGCCGATGATTGGAGCTCGATTTTATACACAGCTGGATACTCTTCATAATCATATTGAAAGTCTTGACCATGAACTGTCAAAAGAAGTACAAAACGGTCGTCTCTTTCGGCTTATGACCAAATTGGCTACGATCAATGAGAGACCTGATTTTAACATGGAAAGTACCTGGGCAGAAACGGGAGATAGGTATATACCTTTACTTAATATTAAGTTCCAGAAGAAGTATAAATATATGCTTCTAATTCTATTAAAAAGATAATGCATACGGTTTATTTTTTCCGACATCGTTACAAACGAGAGTATATAAACTAAAATTGTACTATTTATTCATTTCTAATACTGTAAACAATGTTACAGTTCTACATTTTTATTTATAAATTTCTGTTGTGTTGGCCTAGAGTTGTTTGGGGTTTTTATAAAGAGCTTAGGGAAAAGAAATTATAGAATACGGTAAAAAAAGTTTTTACAAAATAATATTCTGGTAAACGCAATGTGTAAAATCCCCATTATTCAAAATTTTTTTTGGCAATCTCTGTTGAAGAAGTCAAGAACCGATGATATTAAGCGCAGAACAAAAATTAGCAGATGTAGGGTTAGAGAAGTTGTAAATCTCATTTAAATATATTCGTTTGGGTTAAGTAGCAAATGCAAATATACTTGTGATAAAAATGAAAATTTTGCGGCGTATATCATACAACTAAACACTTTTCAACCATAGTTAACGAGCAAATTCTTTTGGGGATTCTCTGATTATGATATATATAAAACCAAGTATTTAGCTAAAAAGTTGGCAAATTTATAATAGCAAAAATTCAACTTGCATGGCTGTATTTTCAAATTTTCAAAAAAATTAAAAATTGGTAATACCAGAAGTATATTTTTTGAAAACTGTTAAAATAATATTTTCCAACACCCAGTAAAAAGCGAATTGATACTTAAATCTGAAATATGATTTGCAGATCTTCCTGTCAATGAATCAAAGTTTTCTTTCTTTTCTTATTTGGGATTTACTCCCAGACTTCTGAACATTTCCCAGACAATTTAAAAAATATCTGGATTTAAAAAAAAACTTTTATGCCTGTGATCTACGTCAAAAGTAAAGTTAAAGATTGTTTTTTTTTTTTTTTTTTGACAAAATATGAATAAACTAGAATAAAAACAATGATGTTTCGCAGACGTTTCGGAAACTTAATCTGTTTCCTTTCTTAGATGCTTAGAATCTTTTTGGTTTGTGTAATCGTGAAATTACACAATTTTAAAGTTTACATCATAACCACAGATACTTACTACGTTCACAGAAAAGTTTATCAGATTAGATAATCACGTTGCTAAGTTCTTCTTTTAGCATCGGTAACCACATTGTAGAACAATCTCTACTAAATAGTTTGATACGCATTTGTCTTCATTTAGTAAAATTATTGCAATTTTTTAATTTTTCTCTTTTTACTTTCGAAAACGGACATCCAATAAATTGGGATGGGGCAAAAATTTTAACAGAAAAACTGGACAGTAAAACGAGAAAAATCAAAGAATCTGCAATAATTTTATTAAATGAAGACAAATGAATATCAGACTATTCTGTAAATTTCCTGTGAGACTGATACTTCATTTTAAGCAATAGGGCAACTGGTTCACTGCTGAGACTTAAAAGTCACAAATTTTAGAGCCATTTTGCACGACTTATGCCTACACGTCTTCTCAATCAAAACCTGTAATCAATTCTTTAATGTTAGATAATTGTTTTTAAAAAACTGACTCCTCCTAGATGCTTTTTTAAGGTACATTTTTCACGAGTCGACTTTTTGGCATGCATATCTAATTGAAATTTATGTCCCATTTTTTCTGTTTCGAAATTCAGTACTATAAACTTGGTCTAGCATAAAGCCAATCAATTTATCTCGTAGAGGATTAAAAATCGAAAAAAAAAAACAATTCATTGAATTCAACTATACAGGATGAACCCCAACTTATTTAATTCCTTTTTAGGGGGGGGGGGTTCTGTTAATATTTGTAACACGAATTACGAACAAAAATATATTAAAAAGAAAGTTGAAAACTAACCTACCTTAGATAAAAGTGTCGATATTGAACTTTTGAGAACCCCTGTCTCTAGACAGTCATTTATGATGTGAACATGTTTTGTTTATCTAAGTTCTTTGAAATTGCAAAGGTATAGGTCAGTTGCTAAAGTTCTCAAAATATTTGAGGTTTTCATGAATTTTGTATTGAAAACCACACAGTATAATTTTCTATATATGGACTTACCATTAACACGTTCAGCGCCAAGCTCTCAGGGCGAATTTTCGTTTTTTTAAGAATTACGTGTTGTATTAATTTGAACTTTTACGGAATTTATGTGAAAACTTTCATCCAACCTACACCCCAATTTGACAGGAAATTCTAGCAGGCCACAGCTTATAATTCCCCATATAAAATATACGTAAATGTGTGCGTTAGCGATACACATGGTCAAAACAAAATATTAGTGGTGTATCTTTTTAGATACACAATGTTTTAACAAAGTGTATCGAAAATGATACACTGGCGCTGAACGTGTTAAGAGACGTACCATCCCTTAAAAGGAATGAAATAAGTTGGGGTTTACCCTGTATAACTACTACTAGTATAGAAATCCTTAAACCAGAGCAATTCAACAGACTAATATTACATATTTTTACATATTTAAAATTTAACTGACGGTGGTTTAGGCTTATTGGTTTTAAAAGTATAAATAATTTGTTTTTTTTATCGTTGATTAAAAACACTAATTTTGTATTTCTTCAGGTACATGTTGAAATTATTTAGAGATTATGTTTTTCATCAAGTTACTGAAGAGGGTCACCCATGGCTAGACATGGCACATATTATACAGTGTCTTAACAAATTAGATGTAGGAGTCCCAGAAAAAATATGTTTGATGTCTCGAGATGAACAAAGTATATTAGTAGTTTCTTATGCAGAATTAAAGCATTGCCTTGAACAATCTTTTGGTGAACTTGCAAATACTTCCGTAATACACCACGATTTATCAGGAGTAGGACATAGCGCTGACGATAAATTGTAATTTATCTGTGTTACTTATTACGTACTACCACTCTAAATAGCGTTGTTGTGAAAAAAGGACGGTGATTAACAATATCACCAAAAATATTTGTTTTCAATAATATTTGTAAATGCTCTTGATAATGTAATAAATTTATATTTATTTTTTTTTAATATTGCTGTAAGCACAAATAATATTATTGAAAACATTTTTCCATTTTGTAATTACTGAATAGATATTTTTTGCATAAGTTATATTTTTCTTTATAAAATTGTATGAAATACAAATAAATAAAAATTTAACAAGTCATATTGTATTATTAGCAGGAATGTATAAAGAATTATAGGCACAGTCCCCCCCCCCCCCCATTCCAAATAATTTCAATTACTGAAGAAACGGCCTAGCCGAATATATGGCCAAGAATGTCTCTATAATTGAAACAAAAAACATGGTTGATTTCAGATATTTTATTCTTTGATAATAGAAGTATAAACTTTTTCTACGCCTATTATGTAATATGAGCATTATGATGTCGATTTTAAATAAGGAATGACCTATATTCCAGTGAGTGATATGTAATATTCATTACATGCCTAAAATGTATAACAAGAGTGTGTAACAAGCATGGGTTGCGCCATCTAGAAGTAGTGCAATTTGTAATACTGTTTGCGTTTCTGCTGACAGTTGACGTTTCTATTGACAGTTAACCTTAAAGGGCCGTTGCACAAAACAAGTTAAATGTAAGTAGATTAATAATTAAATAAATTATAGGCGTAGAAAAAGTATAGTCTGTAATTCGTTTGGAATGGCATATTCTGCGCTCGCGGACCGCCCCTCTCGCTTTCGCTCGGGTGCCAAACTTCCGCTCGCGCAGAATATGCTTCATTCCAAACTCATTACAGAATATACTATTACAAATAGATGTTTAAAATAACTAAATTGTTGTACCAGAACCAGAACTATAATGGGTTTGTTTTGTATTCCACCTATCTTTAAATTAATATATCTGGGCTATATAAGTTTTTTAACCGTTGCACGTCATCACGTACAAAATCCGTATTTTGTAAGATGCTGAATAACAAAATACGGCTCTTGTGCGTGATGATGTGCAATGGATTTTATATTGAATTAAGTATATGTTTGGGTTACCAAGGTCGCCTCCGTATAGCGGTTTCTTGGCATATTGATAGACGACAACGCGGTAGCGAGACTACCACCAAGTGTTACATCACTGTTGAATTCTAAGAGCCGTTTGTTGTTAACGTCAAAATTTAGTCTTACTGGATACTATACTATCAGTATACCTGGTCTTAGGTAAGTTACGTTCCGTTCATGATGTGAATAAATATTATTGATTAGTTTTTATATATTATTTGTATTACATCATGTAAAGGTGTTAATTCTTTTAGAATTTATGTGGTGTTAATCATTATTATACAAAAAAAAAAAAACTGTTGTAACACAAAACAGTCTATATTAAATAATAACAAATTTTGTTAACCCTGTAATCCTCCGAGTCTTCTTCACAATGTCACAGAAAACAGTTACTATACATACTTATTTTTCCAATAATAAAAGCAGTCAATATAGTGACTACTTCATATCCTTACTTAAATTGCCTTCTAAGGGAACTGCAGCCCTTAGAAGGAGTTGTTCCGAAGACAGTTTTTATTAAATAACTTCAGAACGATCTGATATGAAAATATGAAATTTTGGCCAGTCGCTAAACTTTTTATGTCTAATAGTACGCAATAGAATACGTTTAAAAATTTTAATCAGGGATGTAAGAAACTGGGGTGGTTGGGTGTAGTTTTTACCCTAACTTTTTTGTGTAGTTATTTTAATTTTTGATGAAAAATTATCAAAACATGAAGTTTTCTGCATAAAAAAGGTACTCTCGTTCGACTTCAATAGGAAGCCATAATTGCGAGTAAAATCGATTTGATAATTTCTCTACATACTCTAAAATGTGGCTTTTGTTAGATAGCATATTTTTTTAAGATAGAATATTTTTAGCGTGCCATGAGCAGAAGAATGCAAATTCGTGACATTTAAAATATTAACTTTGCTATCTAACAAAAGCCACATTTTAGAGTATGTAGTGAAATTTTCAAATCGATTTACGCAATTACGGCATCCTATCCAAGTTGAACAAGAGTACCTTTTTTACACAGAAAACTTCATATTTTGGTAATTTCTCATCAAAAATTATATACAAAAAAGTTAGGGTTAAAACTACCCCCAACCACCACATTCTCTTACACCCTTGATTAAAATTTTTAAACGTATTCTATTGCGTACTATTAGACTTAAAAAGTTTAACGACTGGCCAAAATTTCATATCAGGTCGTTTTGACCATCTTCGGAACAACCCCTTCTAAGGGCTGTAGCTCCCTTAGAAGGCACTTTAGAGATAAACTGTACCAAGGTTTTCTTAATATTTCAACTTGCTCTATCAGCCCTGACATTTTGAATACTCAATTCAGAATCACCTTGTATATTGGATGTTTGTCTACTCCCGGACAGCCTTGGCTTTGGATAATTTCTGTGGTGTGTTCATGTTTATGTTTTTTGTATTATTGAATTCGCTTAATTTTAATAATCGCAAAGTTCTATGGGAATTACACATATCTATTATTCACTAGGTAGCAGCAATTATTATCAGATGGTCTAAATATATAAACATAACATAGCGTTCCCAATTAAAAAACAAAATGTAAGAAAATGTAATATTTCAGATCAAATTATTTCTCACTGAATTCAAGACCCCACTGGGTGAGTAAATAAGAGCAAAACGAACAGTTTAAATATTTATTATTATCGGAATAACATAAAATGTATGAGAGGCACTATATAAATAGAACATTTATATTTTTAAAGGCTAACACTTTAAAATTTCCTTCGTAATGTCGTATTAATTAAATCTAATTTATAAAATATAATTTCAAATCTATCATAATAAACAATATAAATAATAATTATATATTATAATCACATAATTTCTTCCTTTAAGCCTCAAACTGAATCATCTGAAAAATAGAAATATTTGAAATAAATCTATATAATGTAACTAAATTAAAAAAAATTTACAGATCTATGAATTTTGTGTTTAAACAGATATTTACATTCATATGATAAATTTAAAGCAAATATAGCCTCTTTCCAATCACTTGTATCAATTTCTCACAGCATAGCTCTCTTATTATACAGATTGCGAAAGTTCCCATCTTGACATAGCCAACCTCAAAATATATACGACGTGAAATGCCGCTGCCTAGAAACAAGTGCTTTACTGCTCGTATATGTCCGTCCTTGGTCGCCATATGCTAGCGTCTCGAACTGTTTATACATTAGAGCTGCGATACTAAACAAAACTAAGCAGTAAGAGGCAAATTTAGGTCCTATGTCAAGATGAGGACTTTCGCAATCTGTATGCTAGGATAACAGTTTGTGATTATATGAATTATATAGTTTTTTAAGTTATATCATTGAGTAAACGAATAATATAAGGATTCGCAACCGAGCAGATTTCGGGAATTAGTACCTATTGTATTTTTTGCCAAGAACTTCAGGATTTATTTATAAAACAGTAAAATATCATTTCATGTCTTATACGGTACTAATGAGGTACAATTCACGCATGGCATAGATTTAACAGACAAACATTAATTATTTTTTCGAATAAGATGTATATGCCGTTCCTATTGGGATGGACCATACTGTATATTATAAAAAATAGAAAATGGGCTGAACGACCTCGATCAATTGTTCTTTGAATGTTTCTCAATATAAATCGTTAATATTATTATTACGCTAAAATTAAATAACACTACTTACCATGATACCACCATTTCGTTTTCTTTGGATTTTTATTGCAAGTCTTTACATAAAAAGCATTATCTGGTGGTCTTTGCTATATATAAAAAAAATTGATGGAATATTAAAGTAAATTATGAAGTCTTAACAATTTCACAATCTTTTTGCATTTGGGGCTACTTATATTTTCTTGGGGAATGCCAGAAAGTACAGCAATCATATACTCGTAAATGTTCTACTCCATGGACTAAAATTACTGTCACGAATATTTTCATTTACAAAGATGATGAGTTATATGTACAAGTTGGGAAAATGCGAATTTTGGTATAGATTCGGAACAGTGCCGCCCTCATTTCGAAAGTGCAAAATACGATCATTAGACTGACATATAAACACACATATAGATTTTCAGTCACCCCTGATGCAATAACATTGTGAATGGATAATATATTTACCATTTACCTTTTCTTTACAACTACTGAGCATAGATACAATTGAAAGACATACTGACTGAACAGATAGCGCTGGAGACCAATCATCTGTTAATATTGATAAGCAAATATGACCGTTACTATATACATGAGGGTGAATTGGAATGTTGCTTCCTACAAAAGTTACCTAAAAAAAAAAATATTTATTAAATAGGTAAATATGTTATAATTATTAATAACATAGACAGTTCTGCTGTGTATAGAATGGTCCACCATGGACTACAGTATACACTCAAATCCTTTTCTTTTTTGGGATTTATTACCACATTTCTTGAAATACCTATACAAAAAAAGTTGATTTATCTAAAAAATATTCAAATTAACCAGTTTAAAACTGGGAAATAATAATAATTAATAATTAATAATTTTTATTTTATGCCGTGTTATTCTACACGTTACATAAAAATCTAAAGTTTAAACTTTGAAAAAGGAAACAGATATAGGTTCCGAAACGTCAGCGGAGTATTTTTGTATTAATTTAATTCCTATTAGTTGCCAAAAAACACCCTCTAATTGTTCCTCTGACATTACGTCAAAGGTGTAGAGGTTATTTCCCAGTTAATTAAGGTTAATTTGAATATTTTTTAGATAAAACAACATTTTTTGAATCTCAGGAAATGTGGTAATAAATCTCAAAAAAGAAAAAGAGAAATAATTTATGAAATGTCACAATTAACATTTAAACAAAAAATATAACTTTCTCATTTCTCATCAACCAATATGCTTAATATAAAAAAAGATGTCTAGTACCGTTCACGAGACTCTATTGCAGTCTATCAATAACTTGTGTCTGGCGACTAATATGTTCCTTCTTTGAACCTACTTTTCGAGTAACAATGGTCTATTGGAGGCATGCAACTATTGCCATACAAGTGGTCATGCGTTCGATCCCCACATAATCTGCTTTTCTTCATCAAATATATCCATTTTTTTAATCTGCATCACTGAATACAATATAAAGATTGTATTCTTTAGGTTAGGTTCCATGTGCCAATATGTTTATGTCATATATATTAAAATAATTAAAACGTATTCAACGTAATGCATATTGACGGTACTGCAATAGAGTTCCGGTGAACGGCGCACTAGACACAGCCATATAAAAATTAAAACTAAAGCTATGATTAGTAAATAATATAATCACCTTACGAAATACATTATATTGTACCAAAAGTTACTATTATTATTAAGTATTTTTTAGTTCAATACAAAATCTCTACGCTTGATTGTGAAAATAGGTGAATTTAAAATAACAAAATAGTGTAGAAAAATGGTTGGCAAACTACTGAAAATTACATGTACAGGGTGGCCCATTTTCGAGCCTCATCATTGGGATTTCGGAAACCATAAGAGATACAGGGTCAGTTAAATTATGGCAAAGTTGCGCAATTTGGTGCTTATCAAGATGCTGTGTTGCAATTTGGAAAATTCCGAATACTTTCGGAAATATCCTGAAAATAACCGAATTTCATAAAATCTTTTTTATATTCTTCTGACTTTATTTGAAAACAAATTTTAAAACGAATAACACTTTTCGCCATTACCACTTTTTATCCTCTACAAGATGACGCTGCCAAATATGCAATCCGGCGTTTTGTTTTCCAGGAACCATCATCAACTTATAAGTTCATATTAGCAATATTTCAAAAGTAACCGCCATCTTGAATAACGGGCTTCCGGTTTATTTTTCGATCTGGTAACAGGCATTTTCACATTCAGAGGGGTCGAAAACCCCTAAAAGCACCGGTCGCCAAATTGTTATATGAAATGCTTCTCGCAGCTCGAATTCGGATTTCTGTTCTTAGTCTAAATTAGTTACCCACAATAAGTGCTTTAGTTCTAATTATAATTACTTTTTATTCGCTTTTAATATAGCTTTTCATCAGTATTATAAATTTATATATTTATTATTTACCTAACTAATAAATTTAGAATGTTGAAAAAATTATTTATTTTAAAAATAGTGTCGTATAAAATATTTTTAAAAAATACAGAAAATGTCAGTTTCTGTCATCGACGCGTTTGAAAATTAAAATTTGTGACGGGTCAAAGCTTTTAGGGGGTCTAAAGGCAACAAAAATTTTAATAAAAAATCCAGGTCCGTATTTAAAAAAAAATAAGTTGATGATGGTTTCTGGAAGACGAAATGTCGGATTTCAAAGTCGACAGCGCCATTTTGTAGAAGATAAAAAGTGGCAACAACAAAGTGTTATTAGTTTTAAAATTCGTTTTCAAATAAAGTCAAAAAAAATATAAAGGATTCTATGAAATTTCGTTTTTTTTTCGGATATTTCCGAAAGTATTCGAAATTTTACAAATTTCAGCACAGCATTTGCGCACTTTGCTATAATTTAACCGACCCTGTATCTCTTACGGTTTCCGAGATCTCAATGATGAGGCTCGAAAATGGGCCACCTTGCACTGTAGGAAAATATGCAACGATTTATGAATATTTGTTGAAATTTAACAATAAAAAACAATTTTAATGATTTGAATATAATATTGTGATTATAATAACCTGCAGAGAGATAATTTTCGTATTCCTAAAAAATATACAGTGTGACACACTTAAGATGAAGACAACCCTGTATTTAATTTATTTTTAGAAGTAGAGATTTGAATTTTGGTACAGAAGTAGAACTTCAGGAGCTGCATTTCTTACATTACTCAACTCAAATGTCAAGTGTAACCCCAGCCTACTGCGACCTGACCTTGTGAATAGGACACATTCTCATTATTTTGCGTCGCGTTGGAGATATATAAAATCATGAAATAAAAATAAAATCATGGCTTACTAATATAGTGAAAACTGACAAAAATTTCGAACTTTTGTGAAAATTACAAAAAATTTAGCTACGGTTAAAATAAGATTCTGAACAACTTTTTTTAGTAACTTTTTTCGATATCTCCAAAGCGACGCAAAATAATGAGAATGTGTCCTATTCACGAGGTCGCAGTAGGCTGGGGTTACACCTGACATTTGAGTTGAGTAATGTAAGAAATGCAGCTCCTGAAGTTTTACTTTTGTACCGAAATTCAAATCCCTACTTCTAAAAATAAATTAAATACAGGGGTGTCTTCATCTTAAGTGTGTCACACTGTATAAGAAACAGTAATACATACTTCTTTAGAATTTTATACAAGTAGTAAATTTAAAATATGTTACATACTCCCATTTAAAAAACTCAAAGCAGAAAATGTAAATAAACATAAAGTATCCAAAAAACATTTAAATTATTGTTTAGGCTTGAAACGACTAGAAAAAAATGACCAACTATCAATTTGATCGTAGCCTGTTAAATATTGCTTTTCTATTTAACTGTTGCTGCCATCACACTTTGGCCAAATAAAAACTTGTACTTTGTGGCCCAGAAGATACTTCCACTTTAATTGAATGTATGCAGATTTTGTCAGAAATAATACACAATAATAATTTAATTTACTTTTTGGTATATGGCAGATGACACTAGTAACAACTGAAACTGAAACAATGTGTACATACTTTAAATTTGATTTATTAATGTTGGAAAAAGGAATTTTGGATTATCCGACATAAGAATTGACGACACTTCGTATAATTTTATAATTAGTATATTGGGACTGTATGAATTTAAAATATATATGTATATTTCTCATATCCTTTGATTGTCTCGTTTTGTTTGTGTTTATTGGCGATCGTTTAGTATACCTGCTGATTCGAAATCATGCAACAGTTTCATATTAATGGCGTTATCTCTTACACTGGAAAATATGGAGGTGCTAATTATTTTAATTGGTTTTTGTTCTCTTTCTCGGGAAGGTTTTAACATGTGAGAAAATAGGGCTACTAATGAACTTGCTGTTAAAAACTTCCAATATTACAGAATCTCAATGTAATTGTTTAAACGACAACATTTTATTAAAACATCAAGTAGAAGAAATATCAATTTCTTTAAATCATGGACTATCCCATGAAAATATAACTTAACAGTCAACTGGTTAATAGATCAGAACAAAAAAATGCATATACCATGGTAAAAACACAGAATTTCAACAGCGGTTATTAATTCAAATATTTCCTCTCGATAGTATTTTGGCAAAAAAGGTAAAATATTAACCAAATATAAAACATACTCTATTTTTGATCTGACTATTATTACATGTTCGATAAATGTAGAAATGACAGCGATAATTTTTTTCTTATTTATGTCAACTTGTTAAGTGTAAAACATTACCTCTGGGGAGTCAAAAGGATACTTATTACTAAATTTAAATTGAAGCTGGAAACTCTCTCCTTCGTATAGTGTTCCTGCAGCTCCTTGCATATTTATGATCCAACTGAAAATAATAAAATTATCAATTACATGTTTAATACAGATATCGGGTGGTCCAAAAAAACCCGGAATTTTCATTTTACCTTATAACTTTTTTATTTTTTCAGCGATTTTCAACTTTTTGGATTCGTTGGATAGCTAAAGCTTTCAGCTAAACGATTCCCTCTCAGAAGTTGATATTATGATCATAAATGTCAAAGCAGACGTATTTAAACTTGAGCAATTTTTAATAACTGCTGGAATTTTGTTGAAATGCCGAATTTACAAACGGTTTGTTTCATCATCATGACTGGTCTTGTGACAATATTTTGATGGGTAGTTTTAAAAAATCGGTCAAAGAACTACGGAGCTGTACCAAAAAATATAGAGGCGTGTTATCAACGTCTCGGCAGCAATGGTAAAATCAGAAATTTTTATTTTTCTTTATAACTTTTTTCATTCCTTACCGATTTTAATTCGTTTTGGATCATTTAAAACCCAAAGCCGTCCACTACAATATTGAATGTCAGAAATTGACATGAATCATAAATCCAATATGGCGGAAGTGGTCAAATTTACCTAATATTTAAAAGAAGCTGGGATTTTTTTTAAATGGCGAATTAAATGGCTTTTCTTTAAGTCTGGAAGCCTTACCTTCTAAAAACATTTTCACGCATAGATCACGAAAATCGGTTAAGAACTTACAAAAATGTAGTTGATAACGTAATCATGTGCCCCATAACAACAGTATTAAATTAATTCTTAACAAAGTTACCTATACACCTATACACTTATCGTCATGGTTACAAAACAAATGAACATTGATACTTAACTGTCACTTCGGCTGTTTTTAAAAAGTGTTTTGTGGTAAGGTAAAATGGTGTTGTCAAATTTTCATTAAGAATTTATTGATTCGCGGCTATAAAGTTTCGGAAATAATACAACAATTTCCAGGCAATAACTTAAAAAAAAGTACTATTTACGACTTTGCACGGAAGTTTCAAGAAACTGGAACTATTGAAAGACGTCGAGGAAGTGGTAGGCCCAGATCAGTAAGAGTAGAAGTACGTATTTATTGTAACATTGTGTAATTAGTGTCAACGTAAAGAAAATATAGAGTAATTTAATTCTAATATTTTTGAATATTTTTTAGGAGAACATTGAACAGGTCGCCAATTTGGCAATTAGCCCTGTAAGGACACCGCATTCCAGTTTTAGTGTGAATCAAATTGTTCAACTAACTGGAACGTCTAGCCGCGAATCAATAAATTCTTAATGAAAATCTTATCTTCATTTGACAACACCATTTTAACAAAACTAGGTACCACAAAACACTTTTTAAAAACAGTCGAAGTGACAGTTAAGTAGGTATCAATGTTCATTTGTTTTGTAACCATGACGATAAGTGTATAGGTAACTCTGTTAAGAATTAATTTAATACTGTTGTTATGGGGCATATGATTACGTTATCAACTAAGTACATCTTTGTAAGTTCTTAACCCACTTTCGTGATCTATGCGTGAAAATGTTTTTAGAAGATAAGGCTTCCAGATTAAAAGAAAAGCCATTTAATTCGCCATTTAAAAAAAATCCCAGCGGCTTTTAAATATTAGGTAAATTTGACCACTTCCGCCATATTTCTGACATTCAATATTGTAGTGGAAAGCTTTGGGTTTTAAATGATCCAAAAAAAATTAAAATGGGTAAGGAATCAAAAAAGTTATAAAGGAAAATAAAAATTTCTGGTTTTACCATTGCTGCCGAGACGTTGCTAACACGCCTCTACATTTTTTGGTACAGCTCCGTAGTTCTTTGACCGATTTTTTAAAACTACCCATCAAAATATTACCACAAGACCAGTCATGATGATGAAACAAACCGTTTGTAAATTCGGCATTTCAACAAAATTCCAGCAGTTATTAAAAATTGCTCAAGTTTAAATACGTCTGCCTTGACATTTATGATCATAATATCAGCTTCTGACAGAGAATCGTTTAGCTGAAAGCTTTAGCTGTCGAACGAATCCAAAAAGTTGAAAATCGCTGAAAAAATAAAAAAGTTATAAGATATAATGGAAATTCCGGTTTTTTTTGGACCACCCGATATATTGGGTGTCAGTGAAACTAGGCTTTACCCCTTCCTACTTTTTTTTTTAAATATTGATATGCACACATGCAATTTTAGTATATAACCTACACATAAAACTACATAACGTGATAATGACTTAAATTATTTTATCTACGATCGTGTAAAAGTAACAGTTTTTCACATCATTTCCAGTGTGAAAACTTGTCTTTTATAGGAAAAGGCGCAATAATAGCTATTTATGTATCAAGTCCATAATGCAAGGCTTTATTGAACGAGTCCGGTTTATGGCCGAGCGAGCGTAGAGAGTAAGGCCATAAAGAGGGCGAGTTCAATAAAGCCTTATTATGGACGAGTTGCATACAAAGCTTTACGTCCGACTGCTAAATTTGGCTTATTAACGAAAAAATCTATTCATTTTTATGACAGTTGTACATATTAATTTGAAAACGACAAAATCTGACACAACAGTAAAATAAAGTAACTTTACGTCAAAATCTGACATAACAGTAAAATAAAGTAACTTTATTTTACTAGTACAATAAAGAGGTACTTTATAGCCACAAAACTATGTCATAAACAGTCCCTTATAACGTGGTCGGACATACAAATTTTTATTGCATGTAGTAATGTAAGTGGAGAATATTCTCATAAGAATATTCTCGAGAATGAGAATATTCTCAAGAATATTCTCCGGGGGAAAATTCTCTCGGTAATATTCTCTAGTAGTTTTGTTTTTTGTTGTTCCCGCGGAGCCGCTTATTGAGGCCGATTCTGATTCCGAGTGGTTTTTTGTTTTTTTTTTTTAGAAACTTTGATATATTATAATATATGCATATATTTTATTTTGTTAGCTGTGCCGTGTATAAGGTTAATAAGGTGGGTACTTATTAGGGGCGTCAATCCCGGGATCCCGGTCAAAAACATGTCCCGAAAATCCCGGGATTGGTTAATAATTTCGATACTAGTCCCGAAATCTTCATTTAGTACATAATTTTGTAAAAATATTCTATTCCAAGTATTAGATCGCAAAACTGTGACATTTAAAGAGCCGGCAACCTTGTGCGACCACGCAGCAGCACGTGATCGATAGAACGACGTGCGGTTCCCGGTGATTCACCGCTTTTGTGAAAACATAAACAGAGGTTATATCTGTGTCTGTGCTATAATTATTCGTTAATTATTGTGAAAATGGATCGTACTTTTATTTATTTTTTCTTAAGAAATAAAAGTGTATTTTTTTAGATGTTAGTTATATTTTCGGGATTTGTCCCGGGATCCCGGGATTAGGCGCACCAAATCTCGAAAATCCCGGGATTACAAAAACCCTTCGGGATTGACAGCCCTAGTACTTATATAACCTGAATGTTTTCAGTTTATTATTAAAAAACGAGTTAAAAAATTTATTTTGGAGTTGTACATGTTTTAAAATCACGCTGTAACCTAAAAATTTTCTAAATTGAAAATATCGAGGAAAATATGAGATTAATCTGGGGAATATTCTCGGGAATATTTTCGGGAATATTCTCGAGAATATTCTCAATTATAAATTTTCTGAGAATTTTTCATCACTAATTGCATGCTTTTATTGTATGATTTCAATACTATGACAATTTATTCATAATAATAATCGTTTCCTTAGTTATCATCATCACAGACTTCAGTCATGACCATAAAGTAACATAATCAAAATGGCGATCTCAACTACAACTTGAGAATATATCTCGGAGGTTACGCTTGAATAATACTATAACCGTCAAAGTGACATTTACAAGAGGAGATAGCTTAGTTTTACAAATATTCATAAAAAATCGTCCATTTCTTACGATAATTGGCACGATCGAATATAAAACGTGAGACACACGTGTAAAAAGTATGTTTATTGCTCTCATGACTTTTAAAAACACTCGCTTTGCTCATGATTTTAACCTAGCCGTTCGTGCAATAAATGACTTTTTACACTTCACTTGTATCTTAAATATCGATTGTTTCTGATGTTGCCGGAAATGGCATCAGTTTAATATTTCAAATGAAATTGTATACTTTTCATAATTTGTTTTTACGGATTTTTGTATTTTATCACAAATTTTATTATTAGATTTAGGATGCTATGATAAACACAAAATGTTTTTTATGGTGTTACATTAAGAAGGTTTTCCGCCAAACGGACCAGTCGAGTTTGTGTTTTGTTTGGGTTTTCTAAAAGTCGAGAACAAAAGCAAAACTAAAACAAACTTGAAACTCTTGTTTCCACAAAGCGGACTACATTCTGTTCAAGTTCTGTTTTTGTTTTCAGTCCTTTCCAATTCGTTGACGTGGTAAAGTTATCATACACATCTGGCTACTCAGTTGTTTCGGATACAGTTCAGTAAGTTGCACACATCTCCCTTGAATGGAACAGGTCGACGCTCCGTCTCAGACTAACGTGATTATAGGGGGGCGGAGTCGAAATTGTTAGGGGAGTTGGTGCAATTTACTGAACTGTATCCGAAACAACTGAGTAGCCAGAAGTGTATTTTTTCAACATTTTTATGCAATAAATAAATCATGTTTAGAGAAGATGATTTTTTAATTCTTAGTTGTGGTTCGTTTACTCTGTAGTCGTTGGAGAAAAGGTAAGTCTTTGTGTAATAATAATTTATTAATAATAAAAGTAATGTTTTTTCCTGGGGCAAATCTACTGGTTGGGAAAGAGTCTTTGTAAACCAGAAAAGAATAATCAGACTATTGTATAACCTTAATCCTAGAGAAACGTGCAGAAATAAATTTAAAGAAAAAGAAATATTAACATTTCTTTCCATTTTTATTTTAAAATGTGTAACTTTTGTTAAAAACAACGTTGCTAGATTTAAATGTCAAAAAGACATACATGATTATAATACAAGGCAGGCATCAGCACTTCTGGAAAAGCAATATAAAACAACTAAATATAGAAAATCACCTTGCTATATTAGTGTTCATCTATTTAATGCCCTTCCAGCAAATTTAAAGTCTATAATCCCATATGATAAGTTCAAGAAAGAAACAAAAAAATACCTAATAAACAAGTGATTTTATTCAATAAATGACTTTATACTATTCAATAAATGACTTTATACATATAAATCAATAAAAAAAAAAAAAGAGGAACCCCTTGGATGTACTTGAGATCTCCTAGAGAAAATTATATGACAATCATATGCACATTGTAACTACTAAACTTTGTTAAAGCTCTTTCGATTAATTAATGCTTTTATATAGTCTTCCTTTTCTTTGACTTACCTTATGTACTTTTGTATGTCAATGGGTTAATAAAGTATTATTATTTTTTTTTTTTTTTTTTTTTTTTTTTTTTTTTTTTTTTTTTTTTTCGGTTTCCCGAACCTAATGCTGGACAATCTCCCTGTGGCCTCCGACACCACACAGAGAGAGCGCCAGCGAATAATCTACAGCAACTCCCCACATCCCGCAGGGTTAGTCACTGTAGATTCCAGACTCGTGTGCCCTAAGTAGACGGAGGGATCCCAGGATGACCGCTTTCTGCATTTGACCAGCCAACCATTCTGCCGATGTTTGGCAGGCAGGCATGGTCTTTAATGCGGAGAGCAGCGTGGGCTTCATACCTCCGAGTACACCGATTATCAGGACGACCATCTTGACAGAGTAGCCTGGGTATAGCACTTGGAGCTCGTACCGGAGATCTCTGTATTTAGTCCGTTTCTCCTCCTCCTTCAAGGCGATGTTTGTCTCAGCAGGTGCTGAGAACTCGATGACATACATCACCTTGGTCTGATGGTCGAGGAGGACTATGTCAGGCTTATTGGCTTGAATTCGCCTGACGGTCGGGAACGAGTAGTTCCAGTAAATCCGGCATTTCTCGTTCTCGACAACGGACTCGATATCTCCGGGGATATAAGGCAGCACTGGTGTTTGGTCTATCTTGTACGAGTGCCGAAGATGGTAGTATAGCACTCGTAAAGCCGCGTTATGTCGTTGGATGTAGGCCGAAGTCGCATAAATCGGACATGCAGATAATAGATGCATGAGCGACTCCGGCGCCTGACGGCAGGTCCTGCAGTTGATATCAGGAACCTCTACACCCATCACGCGACTCCGATAGACCAATGTATTAATAACACCATCTTGGCAGGCCACAATGAATCCCTCGGTCTCCGACTTCAACCCCGCTGACCTTAAGAATGCGAAGGTCAGCTCTGTCGATAAACCCAGTGCTTCTATGTTGTTAAAGAAAACACCGTGCAGGGGCTTATCGACGTGCTGCCTGAACAGATTCCTCTGTTCGGCAGCCTTAATTTGGGCTGTCAGACGATTCGGCGGAAGCTCAGTAACTGATTCTGCATCAGCACCTCGCCTGCCTCCTCGCCTGTAGTCGAACACGAGACCGAGTTCATCTGCGGCCCTCTTATTATTATTATTATTATTATCTGTATTACTGGATATGGTCTAATTATTATTATTACTAGAGTAAAGTAGCCGATTGTGGAATACCGTTTTGTTTTTGTGAAAAAAATATAGAAATTATAAATATTAAGTTCTAATTTTTTGGCAATAGACGGCCGAGACGGTTATAAACACTAGGCCAGAATTTCAGAAATAATCATTGAAGCAAACAGTTTGAAAAAAATACAATTGTACAAAAAGTGACTTTTGACGCACCTCAAAAAATGGGTCGATAATGTGGAATACAGCCATACCCTAATGTGGAATAGGATTAATTTCAATGTTAGATATACTACCGACTTTTTCAACAGTTTTGTAACAATTAAAATTTATTATCTCTGCAATCGGTTAAAAAATACAATATCCTGGATTATATAAAATTTAAAAAAAAAAAAATAAAAAAGGCAATGTTCTGAAGCATAACGTAAACAAAAGCCTTGTCATTTAAAACGCAATGGAACATTAATCTCGCCTCGTTAGGTCGCAAAAAATTAGTTTTTCAATGTTGAAAATATACTCAACGAGCTTGGTTTCTAATTCTTTGGTCAAAACAGGCTTTCTTCCCAACGTCAATATTTGCAATACCGAAAAAATGGAGTGAGTGGAGAGTAGGACGTCGTAATAACGCTTAGAAGCTGCTAAATGGGCCGCTAAAAATTCCATTGATTTGTTTCGATGTATGATGAATGCGATTCGTCATATTTTCGTCAGACCATTTTTGCTCTTTAACGTTTTTGGGAGGGATCTTTTTAAAGGAAAATGCACATTAGGAAGTCATATTTCATAAATGGATTATTTTATCTATAATAGTGCCCTAAATGTGGAATATTCCACAATCGGACACCCTCGAGTATTCCAGAATACCGGCTGAGCAAAATTTTATTTTAAACTGTTGTAAAAAAATTCAAATAATTTTTTTATCAAATATTTGTTATAGCTTAGATGCCTAAATCTTTATATTACTCCATCCAGGCAAATTTCATGCTTAATATCGATCTAGCATATCAGAACAAAACATTTGCGTACTTACTAAAAAAATGTAGCACCTTTGCAAAAATACATTTCATTTATATTTGGGGTTAAGGGACAAGCGTCGGTTTTATAGTTTACATTCAAGTGAATGACAATCTAAATAGTATATAATAAGTCAATTGGAATGCAGATGGTGTCAGTAGATTGGCCAGGATAGGGGTATTTCACATTTGGCCCGGTATTCCACAATCGGCTACTTTACTCTATATTTGGAGAAGAAAGCGACGACAACGCAGACAGTTAGTTCATTTTTATCTAGAAGAGCAAGTGATGGTGCTACATAATTGAAGAAAAAGCTTTAAAATGATGTCACTGGATTGAATGGGGAACTACGTTCATCGGCGGTCGAAAGTAGAACACACAACACAACCCTTTCCACTAAGCAGATTTGAGTTCGCAAACATGTCGAAACTTTTTGATGTTACCGCTTTCAATCGGGACACCAAAAACAAAACAGAAACAGTCGCCGAAAACTCGAGTCTTAAAAAAGTTTGTAAAAAGTTGCAGTTTTGTATTATTCGACACGAGTTTCTGTGTTGTTTCTGTTCTGTCCGTTTAGTGGAAAACTACCATTAACATACTATTGCAAAAATTAAAGTTGAAAAATAGTTTCTTACCTAAGAGTTAATATATTTAAATTTCATTCGTTTTCATGATGACTAAAAAAATAAATGGAATTAGCCTAATTTCAATTGCACTAAAAACCTAAATGAGAACATGAAATAGAGTGAAAACAATTGACCCATCATGGATTTTAATACATACTCAAGACTCGTCGAATGTAGGGCTCAAGTGTTGTGACTATACTCCCATTGTGTCGGCAGACTTTAGACTAATTCAAATTTTAAACAAAAACGACCTGACATTTTCTTAATTTTAATGTCTACTTTTTAGTAAATAGAGTTAAATATTGATATTCAAGAAAGAATTTATCAACAATTTAAATTTACTCGTTTTTCAAAATCCTAAAATAGTTTTGCAAACAATTCTCTTATTTTACTAACTGCATGATTTTGGCGCTGCCATTTAATTATTTGTTTTCTCGTTTTCAGTTGGTATACAATCCATTGTTTTGCTTTCAATGGACTGTTCTGTATAGATACATTTTCTATGACTCTATTACATTTACTTCTTTTAATAAATCATTTATAGGATCTGATATTAGTGTAGATATGGGCATTCAATATGTTTAATATTGAGTTTGATAAAAGAAAGAAGTTTTTTGGGGAAGGTCAATAAAATAGAGAAACGTTTTTTGTCGTTTACCCCAAGAAAGAAACATGCTGCAGCTATGGACACGTGCTTCGGAGTTATTGCTCCTCATCAGCGTAGCGCAGCTTAAATAATGAATCCGTGTGAATAGGAGCAGAAACAATAACTATCAACGGTTAGAAAGTAACAGTACACAGTACTCAATGGTGCATGAACCATGCGCCAATTTGTGGCCTCAAATGATGGCAGTCAGCACATAGAGTCCTATGTGAACTGTCCTATTTCTACCTAGGCAATATAATATATAATATAATATGCTGTTACTTTCTAACCATTGATAGTTATTGTTTCTGATCCTATTCACATGGATCTATTATTTAAGCTACGCTACGCTGATGAGGAGTAATAACCCCGAAACACGTGTCTGTAGCTGAATCATGTTTCTTTCTTGAGGTAAACGGCAAAAAACATTTCTCTATTAAGTTTGATGTTATGCTGTGCATTTTTAGTGCTTATATACCTATATTGTTTGTTTTTTGATAGCTATCCTTTTTATCAAAATGATGTCAACAGAGATGGAAAGTTTATGTAACAATTATTTGAACAAATAATTATGGAAAAAATGCAACCAAAAAACTAATATTTTAAAACCAAACAGAAACAAATTCTTTTAAACCAATGTTCAGAATTAAGGATACCTTACAGTTATCGTAATTTCAATGTTCCTGCCATCCAAAAATGGTTTCATAGCGTCGCGACGCCCACACTGCAATAAACGACGCCTTCTTTTCTGCATTAAATAAAAGCCTGTAAATGCCACTTTATAACACTTCTCCCAGAATTTAAATATTGTTTTTGGTTTTAAAGTTATTGGCCTGTGTAGTTTTACGTGAAACACCCTGTATATATATATTTCTCCTTATTAAACATCTACAGTAATCTTTCCACCGATTATTGCATTTTAAGGCATGTAGCACAGAGAGACTTTAATAAAATATATGTTTTAATGTTTATATATAATCCTATTAAATTTGTTATCCTAATATACCATCCCTAAGTTTCACTTTTAAACCAAAAATAGGTCTCCTATTAATCTTTATGAACTTATGCAATGCTGTGATGTACATATTAATTATTGTAAATGGTAATTATAAAAATGCCTAAACACATTTATTTAATCAATACTGAAAAAACATTACGTAAATCTGAAATCGAACAAAACTACTTCTAAATCATATTACGTCAATGAGAACAACCGAAACACTCCATCAGCACACACCATACACTTACACCGTGATTTACAGTACTGTCTGTGGTTAGCCTAGATGTGGTCATTCGAAATTTAAAAAAAAGTGCGGATATTTACAGATTTGTAAACTAATTTATATAATAAAATATACTATATCTTGTCTTATCAATTCGGAATATCATTATGATAATAATTATCTACTTTGTTGGAATAAGGGATGTAGAAAATGGTTGGGGCACTGGTAAGCCTAGTAGTAGTATGTTCCTATAATATATTAAGTATATATAACCTTGTAGGTATAAAACCTGTAATATTTTATTATTCAATTAAAAATTGTTACTCACTGTAATAAATTTTGTTCAGCCAAGTTAGAATCAACTGATACTCCTGGAGGTGGCTCTTTTACCAGGGACATTAACTCCTTCTGCAGCCTTCTCTAAAATAAAAATAATCATTTAAATACCATCAAAAATATTATAAAGCTGTTCATTTTTCCAACATTGAAGGTCTTGCAAAAAACAATGAATTTGAATATGTATCAGCAACTTAACATTTAATTTTATCATATAATAGAAAAATTATTATAAATGGTAATAAGAATCAGCACCAATTAAATAAAATAAATTGATTTCCACATACCTCTGATGGTGACATTCCTGCCATTTTGAAACTAGATTTTCATTCCTCAAAGGATTAATTTTGTTGAACTTATCTAAATCAAAAATAACATAATATGTTGCTGAGAATGCTGAGCTTATTGAAAGTAAATTGTTATTTACATAAATAGCATTATAAATTATTTTTTAGAGTACAAAAACTGTCAAACAAAACTAACAGGATTTTGGGACCACAACAAAAATAACAGACAGCAGTCTGACTAAAATCAGTCTTGTCACTCGACACTCTTGTCTTGTCTCTTGTCACAATTGTCACTAATTAAAATGTTGGCAGCATTTTTGTTGCTTCGGAGAGTGGAGAGTGTTCCACTATGTGTTCCACAGACCTAAAATAATTCTGTGGAGTGTTCGGAAAGATAAATTTTTAGATGGCCTTAAGGTCAAATTACACCGGCACCGGACGCAGCGTCAACGACAGTAACGAGTACCGATCCGACATACACAAATAGACACTTTAAGTTGTTCGTGATACGTAGATGCAGATGTGCACGTTAACGTACAATTTTCACGTTTACGTCCTGTTTCACAATTCAGTTTAAGTAGTTTGTACGTTTGTAGGTCACCTTAAAATTTTGGTTATCAACGTGTCAACAAATATATAACCTTAAAAATCCGACGTACATTTGTGTTTGGCGAGTTGAAATTTTGAATTTTTTATTTATTAAAATAAACCCTATAAAGCAACTAGGTAAGTTATTTAAAAATGAATCAAAATAAACTTCGCGAGTTATCGCCGCCGCTTCGGTACACTTCGGTTAGCGTACGTTACCGTTTTAGGTACACGTGAGGATCCGTAAGATAACGTAGGTACGTAATACGATAAC
Source organism: Rhagium mordax (assembly GCA_963680705.1). Taxonomy (NCBI): domain Eukaryota; kingdom Metazoa; phylum Arthropoda; class Insecta; order Coleoptera; family Cerambycidae; genus Rhagium; species Rhagium mordax. The sequence continues at coordinate 110,599,042 of OY796656.1, forward strand.
GTGAAAATTTATGAACTGCGCAAGCGCGACTACCAAAACGTACGTTTACGTCTACGTTTTTGACACAACTTAAAGTGTCTAATGTCTCAATACGTGACGACACGTTACATTCATGAACAGAGGTCAGCAGACAGAGTACCCTGAGTAGCTGTAAATCAAATCATCACTTAGCGATCAAGGCCCACAGCGAATACATATTACTGGCTCTTAATTTTAAATTTAAAAAATTAGGTAGGTAACTAATAAAAAGTAAAAAATATAATTAAAACTTACGGTACCTACTATATTTAAATTTTCTAGTGTTTCTATATTAAATTTTAAAAAATCGTGGAATGTCTCCTTTCTGGCCGCATCAATATTTCTGCACCTGTGCGTTTTCTTCATACTGATTTTTAATATGTTTAAAATTCAAAATATTTCAAAATTATGACTGACTTTCAGCCGTATGGAAAGCAACTAGTTTCTGGTTATTATATAATTCTCTAGAAACTTTTTTGTCTAACTAAAAATCGATTTTTAGTTAAGATTACGGAAATTGACTTCCAATGTCCCATTTTCTACACCAAGCGCATCCCAGTGTATAGATGAAATAAAAACATAAAATATATAGGCAAACGTAAACTGGCCCTATACGAACCGATACCGACAACAAAGACCTTCCGATTTATTTTGCTGACACTCATCAAGGTTAGGATTAAAACGCACGGTAAAGATGTACATACGTCAGACGAAGGCAAGGCTTATAGACTAGAGTTTACCAGCCTTGAGACGAAGGGACCGCAGGATGAATCTGAAAATCTGAACGTTTTATCTCGGTAATTCTTAACAATCTTAACCTCAATTTAACGTATATTTATAGGAAATAATGAATCACCTTGTTGTTTTGTGTGTAGTCTTAAAGATACATTTTTATTTTTATTCCATAAGAGTGCGGAAAATGAATTAAAATATTATTTATTTGAATGGTTATTTGATAGCATCAGTTCAATATTGAAAACGATGGGATGACGTGAAATTATTCAATTTGTAAACTCTAGGAATTTCTCAATATAAACAGTCACATATTTTTGTCTATGATAGTCGCGACAAAATATAATACCATGCGGGGCAACCAGGTATCGACTGGGGTAAAAAGTTGGTCGTCCGACGATGACATGACACCCCAATTAAATTTAACGCTACGCAGAGCTGCTTTCCATTTGTAATTCTAATTGTTCAGTACTGTACCATTCTATACTGTACGTTACTGTACTTCGATCTGGTCAAAAGAAACACACACTCGACGCAAGTTTACTGTTGATGAACAATTATTTTCCATATTTTTATAAAAGTAGTACCACGAACGAAAATAAGCACAACGCATAACATAACCTTTATTACTTGACAACCCGACACAAACAAAACAATCAAATTTCGCACTTGGCGGTACTGCGCTTGCTGATACAGAACGTCTCAAAAATCCGGTAAGGACATTAGGGGACGGGGGAATGTAAATTTAGTACAGTCAGGGACGCTTTGTATTTTTCAAATGGAAAGCGTAAATCCAGTTTAGTACAACTCGATACCGTACATTACAGTACTTTATGGCAAATGGAAAGCAGCTCTGGTTTACCCCATGCAGAATGTAAACGACTCGGTACGCGCCCAACATACGTCGGAAGTCTAAACTGTGAACGCACCCCTCCTCTTTGACTGACAGTAGTGACAGTACACTTACTGCGTTCGGTTTTAAAAATCCAGAGGCGAGCGAGCAGATACAGATTTATCACGCGTGATCACCGAGGCAAATGAGCCTAATTTAATTACCGAACGGATACCAAGGAGAAACATAAAATATAACCCCATAAATTATTATTATTTTTTTATTTTGGTGTATCACTCAGAAAAAACAATGCAGTTTATTTAATCTATGTGTTCTGTTATGTTGTACTCAAGAAACCTAGAGAACAGTCTTCTTGGTTGTACTTATACTGCGTTCGGTTTTAAAAATCCAGAGGCGAGCGAGCAGATACAGATATATCACACGTGATCACCGAGGCAAATGAGCCTAATTTAATTACCGAACGGATACCAAGGAGGAACATAAAACATAACCCCATAAATTATTATTATTTTTTTATTTTGGTGTATCACTCAGAAAAAACAATGCAGTTTATTTAATCTATGTGTTCTGTTATGTTGTACTCAAGAAACCTAGAGAACAGTCTTCTTGGTTGTACTTAGATAGTGTCTGATACACAGATCACAGAAAAACCCTAACAAATCTGTTTGCTCGACGTCTTGAAGCCGAGCTAAACGAGGTAGCGCTGACCGCTCGTATTTATGCTTACCGAACGCAGAGCAGATCTAAAAGAGCATGCATTGTCTATTACCGAACGGCAAATGAGGTAAACGAGCAAAGCAAGCTTTCAGATATGTAAAAACCGAACGCAGTATTAGATAGTGTCTGATACACAGATCACAGAAGAACCCTAAAAAATCTGTTTGCTCGACGTCTTGAAGCCGAGCTAAACGAGGTAGCGCTGACCGCTCGTATTTATGCTTACCGAACGCAGAGCAGATCTAAAAGAGCATGCATTGTCTATTACCGAACAGCAAATGAGGTAAACGAGCAAAGCGAGCTTTCAGATATGTAAAAACCGAACGCAGTAACTGACTCGTCTCCTCTAGCTGAAGTGTTAATTCTGTGACTGACACGAGAATTAATAACTGACTAGACTAGTGGCTAGCTTCATTGTTGTTTTTATTCGTATACCGTATGCATACCTACAGTTAGTTTTTCTCAAATTATTTCATTTAAAAAGTAAAAGTAAAATCAAAAAGTACGGTACGAGTACATACACTCTGTGACAAAATGCTGAATTTAATAAAAATGTAGTTGCTAAAAATATAACATGAATTTTGGGAGAGCTATTCATTTGAACAAAACTGGCGTATGCATAATTTGTGCTTTATTATTTATATTGTTTTTCTATACTGCTTTGAATAAAGGTGGTGATATAAGTGATCCTGCAAAATCAGTTCAAATTAACTTGAGTAAATTACTACATGTGGCAATAAAAGCTGCAGAAAATGGGGGAAAAGAAGTTATTCAAACTAAAGATAGCATTGAAATTAAAAAGAAGGGCCTAACTAAGGAAGGTCTCGTGGATAGCGTAACTACTGCTGATTTTTTATCTCATTGTTCTATGATTGGAACATTAAAGTACTTTTTCCCATTGCTAAAAGTAATTTCAGAGGAAGCAGATACAAAATGCCACAAAAATCAATCTATCGATTATTTCTTACACTGGCATGAATCAGATATTGAAAGTCTCCCAGATAAGTACGTTGATGAAAAGGATTTAACTATTTGGATTGATCCTCTTGATGCAACACATGAGTATACAGGTAAGAAAGTAATTCATAATACTATAGACAAAGAAAATCTCAAAGAATATAAACACGTTTGATATGAAAGCTTCACAGTACATTACATTTCGGATACCACAGCGTTATAGCACTTGTTCCGTTTTGTAAAATCAGGATACTTTATAAAATCATTTTGTCTCACTTTTGTCAATTCAGAACGCGCAGGGCCGCTGCCTGAGCTTAGTGCGCCCGCGTGCAACCAAATTTATGGCGCCCTATTTCCCAATTTCAAATGAAAAATATATATGTATTAATAACGTATAATGTATTTGTGCCGCTGTTGCCAGAGTGGTTCGTTTATGGGTAATGACCAAAAAACTTTCTGGTATAAATATTATGTATTTGGTAATTCCAGCGCCCCTTAAAAAGGATGCCCGCTTATAGCGGCCCTGAGAGCGCGTACACATTGTTCACTTTGTAAAAATGTTTATTTTCAATATAAAATTTTTTAAATACCTATCACAATTTAAAGTGGTAGTAGTGAAAAAAAGTCTATACCACAGTTAAGACTATACTATTAGTTTTATCAATCAATATATTATTCTTTTGCTTTTATTAGCAGAAACCGAATTTTTGAGCTCGTAAATAAAATTTTAAATAAAAACCATGATATGATAATTTTCTTTTTGGTTTTTATAATATATCTTTGAATTTGAAGTATAAACAATAATAATTTGTAGATTATAAAAAGTGATAATATAATACGATACATTTTTAGAGAAGTTATATAAGTATGTAACTACCATGGTTTGTGTTGCTGTAAAAGGTAAACCAATTATAGGTGTAATACATAAACCGTTTAGTAATATCACTTCATGGGCTTGGGTTAACAAAGCCAAATCGAAGGATTTGGATGTTAAGGTAAGTTTTTATTTAATATAGTAGTTCCTCAGTAATACACATTATAATTACGAATAATGAACAAGTTATAGGGTGAGGGGTTATTTTTTAGTTTCAATAATTGTTAATTCAATTATAGATTAAAATTACACTCGGATAGTTTAAGAATTTTTATATGTGACGGTTTTGTATTGACAAAGACCTGTACAGGAAAGTTCATGAGGTGTGCGACCATAGAGTGCAGAAGTAAACGATAGTGACGATTCCTCTTCATCAGTAGTCAGTTGATAAACAGTAAACATAAATGTCTTTTAAAGGCGGATTTATGCAGACTGCTTTTTCATTTTCATTTACATTATCATTTTCACTTTTCATTAAGAATTGGAAAATATCCTTTATGCAAACAATTTAGAAGATAATTACGCATGCGCATTTTTATATCTATCATCAGTCAGTCATCATAACATAACCAAAGTTAAGTTGTTAATATTCTTAAAAATTTTCGAGAAGGAAATAGAAGAATTGTTTCTCTTTTTACTTGTCGCTTGTAGCGCCTATATCAATTGATAACAAAAAGAATAACTCGGCGATATGCAGTACGGCCAATTAATCGTGTACGGAGCATGCCCAGTACACTTTTCCACTTTCATTTTCATTAAAAAGATAAAAGTTAACCAACTCTTAATGAAAGTGTAATGACAGTAGAAAGTTAATTTAAATGCATAAATAACCTTATTCAAATACATAGTTTTAACTCCTTAATGAAAATGATAATGTAAATGAAAATGAAAAAGCAATCTGCATAAATCCGCCTTTATTCCTATGTTGACACCTTTGTGATCTTTACTGTATAATTTCAGACATTTAAAATCATATATTTTAATGTATTAATTTTATTATTGTGTTTTATCTTAGATTGGTTTTTTTAGTTTATAATTATATTTTGTTTTATCTAGAAATATGAAAAAAATCATGAAAGTGTTAAAATAATTGTATCAAGATCACATGGTGGCGAAATTGAAAAAGTTTTAGAGAATAAATTTGGTAATGGCTATCAGCTAGTCATTGCCGCTGGAGCAGGTAAATAATGTTAAATAAATATTTATTGTAAAAAATAGACTACTTATATTATTCCAGGGTTTAAAGCTTTAGAAGTAGCTACTAGAAAAGTAGATGCTTACTTACATATAACTGCAATAAAAAAGTGGGACATATGTGCAGGGAATGCAATACTAAACGCCCTTGGTGGGAAAGTGACTACAAAATTTAACAAGGATATTAACTACTCTGGAAGTGATATTAATGTTAAAAATGAAGATGGTCTTATTGCTACATTGGAAAATCATGATATGTATATCGGGAAATTATAAATATTAGTAAATAAGTCTTTAAAACTTTGAAACGCAGGAGCTTTTTTATATACGTACCTGATTTATAAAAAGTCAAGTTTTATATTGTCTGTTTGTTTAACACGTTCGCGGACAGAGCGGCATATGCCACCCCAAGTACAAGGACAAAGCGGCTTATGCCGACCAAATATAAACTTATCTAGTTCATTAAATATTGTAATGCGCTTTTGGCAGTCTCCATTTTCCGCTAATGTCCGCGAACGTGTTAATATATTTATTACAATCATTCCTTTTTTCAGCAAAGGAATATTGAATGTATGATTTACGTTGGCGGTTCATAACATTTCCTAATAGGTAGAGTCCTAAGTTAATAATATTCAGAGGCACTCCCGTGCCATTTTTGACGTAAACTCAGAAATTAAATAAATAAGTGGTTCTAGTGCACTTATTCATTCCTGTTGGTTAAAAACTCATAACTTAAGACTAAAAACCAATGTAGAAGAAAAAGTTTGTAATAATTATCTAGTTTTCTTATTGCAAATGTTCGAATATTTTATAATCATAAATAAACAGAAATAGAAAACTTCATTTTTATGTTCAATATTAGTGTCAATGAGAAGGTTTGTACTATAATTTGGTGATCAGTTTAGTAATATTTGGTTAATACTGCAGACAATTGATTCCTGCGAGTTCTAATTTAACATTTTTTTTTTTACTGTTTCTACTTATTTGTTACAAGTTCTTTTTATTTATTTTTTTGAAAGAGTTACTGATTTTGATTACATCTTAGACCTCTTAAATTGAATGTAATTTATATTTTTATTTTTGGATAAATAAAGTAAACGAAAATGAATAATAAATAACTTATATAGAAGACAATGTTATACATAGTTGTTTGTACACATGGTAATTTATTATTTTGTGTGATGTAAATAAATTGTATTTGTATTGATTCACTATTTCTTTTTAATATCCAAATTCCTCCAGAACTGTTTTTAGTTAGGTACCAAATAATGTATACTTTCCACATGTCGAACCAGTAACTTATTTATAATAGATGGCCAGCTGTGGTTCTACTTTATTAATAGATAGTATTGTAGAGTATAATCGTCACAACATGGTAAATAACACAATACATAATGCTACATCTAAATTAAAAATCAGAGCCATCTGGAAGGGGATTACATAATTGAAAAAAATGTGGATGAATGTTTTCCCCCCCTATATTATCAACCGACTATACTGAAATTCAGCTGAGAAAAAATAATAGCTATTTGTATCACTAGGGAGGAAAGTGCCACTTTTCCTCCTGTGGGTGAAGTTCACTGCCCGACACGAAGCGGTGGGCAGTTGAGTAAATAAATAGAAACAAATGCTTAAATATACGTTAAATACATCATTATTAGATTTTAGAATTATTGGTTATATTTATATTCAGCATGCAGACCTGGTCCAGCAGACTTTGCATTGATATTTACGTGTACGAGGGAGGAAAAGTGGCATTTTCCCCTCCCCCGACCATATGAGGGAGGAAAGTGTGTACTTTCCATTATGGTAGGAGAAAAACAAATTTGTCATGTTTGCCATACAACATATTTTAAATTTTAACTGACTGTACTTGTGGGGTGTGTTGGGGTTGAAGTTGAAATGGAAAGTGGACCAATTTTGATTAATTATTAATTCACCGTTTATGATACATAAGCTCTACCAAAAGCAGCTTGTTAAAGAATTGGATCCAAGATAGATGGATAAAACCAACGACACATGGAACTCCACATATCGCTGATAAAACCAAACAATTGCAAGAACGGAGTACATATCCATGTGTCTGCAGCGATCTTCAAGGGTGATAGGGTTAATAGTAAGTTGCTCAATACCATTTCTGTATCTATTGTAAACAAAGTTATTCTCCTGTCTCAGTTGTCGAAATACCACTGGCGTGACAAGACTAGGACAATTGCACTAACTCAGGAACTTTTTTTAAGAGATTGAGATGAGGACTGTTACTGTGGGTCTTGCCTACCACATAGGTTTGGTAGGTGAAAAAGAAGAGTGGCTTAGGTAACTTCGAAGTGGGAATCAGTAATTAGTAGGCAGGAATCGACTGGCCTCGGGCCAGGTTTTAAGTATAATAATAGGTGTACTTCAGAAAATTAAGTTTTAGTGGACATCCAGCACTATGATTCAACATCTTCAGCAGGTGGCAGAGTAGTTGTTAGAGTAGGTTCCTCAATATTACGGGCTTTTATAATAATTCTGAAAAGATGTTTAGAAAATTATGGGATAATTAACAAAAAGGTTTCTTACCACTCTGACATTAAAGATTGTCATCTGAGTGACCGAGGTTGGAAAAGTTAATCATGTTGGAAAGACCTAATAAAACAGAAACTAAATAATGGTATATTTACATATAAATTTTATACAATAAATACAATAATTGATGTAATAAAACGTGTTTAATATTTCGAATTAAGACTAAGACTGGAATATCATTGAGTGAAGGAATTAGAAACATACAACCATAAGGAGTATAAAGTACTGCATTAATATGTGTCGAAAGTTTGAAAAGTGCTTAGTCATATACCCAAAAATTATGCTGTTGTGAGCTTGTATAGTAGCGGTAGTAGTCTATAGTAATTACTACTATACAAGTTCACAGTAGCACTTCTGGTGTGCAACTTACATATTTTTATGCGGTACATTTTGCTCTCTATGGTTGCATAGTTTCCTAATTCCTCCAATCTCCGGTTACATAATTTTAGTAGTATTGATGCTGAATAACCATTTCTTTTAACCTTTCTTTCTGGCAAGTCGTACTTCCTGTAACAACTCATGTAGATCCGTCATAATAAATAAAATAATAGAATTTAGTCTAAAGATGATTATTTTCATAGAGTAAAGAAATAATTTTATACACGTTATGATCTAGTTTAAAATAATATTTATATGAATTTTAGATCGTAAGTGTGGTTATGGTTTTACCTGAACCAAAGATTATTTACCTGAACATAAAGATGTAAAAATAAATGAAAATGTAAAAAATTCGTTTATATATCAGTATAAGTATAAAAAGAGTGAAAGGATAAAGTCTCGGATAAAGTGCCCTATATAATGATCTAAAATAAATATGTAGGAATTGCCATTACTTTAAAATTAATTAAAATTTATTTATATTTTTCTACAATTTTAAGGCGTCTAGATTTCTACTGTCGTTAAGAATCATTCTTTTTTATTTCTTCTATAGGATTACTATATTTAATAAATGATATGAATACATCATATCCTAATGAAACAGTATTATCAAATAATACTCTATATTTTGTAGGTAAGAGATAAAAATTGATAAATTGAGCTGGTGGCCAAATTGTCCATTCTGCTGCGTACAATTTCCAGGCTTTATGTTTTACTTCCAGAATAAATTCTTCTTTTGTTGAACCTTCCAATACAGCTATAGTTAAAAAGAATGTTGAAATAAAAATTGGAGAACCAATCAGTTGATCGGCGGCGATCTTCTTTAAAACAATTTTAAGGGTATAACCGGGTAATAATTTATCTAAGTAATTATACCAGTAGTGACATACGATCCCTACAGATGCTCCACAAAGAGACATATTCCTTGTTCTAGTTGAATCCCATTTTTGAAGATGATTTGTAAATATTTCGTAACGTTGTTCAAGTACATCTCCTAATGCTGATGAACTTACCGATATCACAATGTTTGTTAATAACAAATATTTTTCGTCAAAAGCTTTATTAGCATATTTATAAAATTTTGGCAAAATAGTTTTAACTACTTTAAATAACATATTATTTCAACATTTCCAACACACATTTTACAAAATTTAAGGTTACTTCCACATGGTCAGAGTTAAAAGCTGTATCTGCATGGCCGAAGATTTAACTTCAACAGTTTCAACACACAAACCACAGAATATCTAACACAAACCACGAGCCGAGCCACGGTCAAACGCATAGATAAAAGACTATGGTCAAACTGTCAAACGTCAAACACAGAAATATCTACTCTACGTCAAACTTGCCAATCTACCACCGGTTTAAACGGTGGGTTAAATTTTACTGGGTGGCTAAAGAAAAGCTTATTTATTATATATATTATAGCTAACGCATAAAAATCAATTTTAAATAAAATATTTAAATATGTAGGGTGTAAAACACGGTTTTTCTTGGTGCTAAAGTCAATGCAACCACAAAATACTTTGATGCAAGAACATCGATTTTAAATTTTCCTCTTAAGCCCGGCACAGACACACATGCTTGACGATCATTTTGCTTGTGCAGTTCTAAGTTGTATTGCAAGACGGAGTGTGTGTGCGGACAAGTCGGCCGACTTACACATCGCGTACCGTCAATTGTATTCTATATGTTTTGTGGTCAATTGCTTGGCATGAACGCAATCAGCATCGGTTTGATTTTTATGTGCGTGTTCGGACTTGCATGAGTGTATGTGTCTACTTCAGTCTTGCATTAAGTCTTCTGTAGTACAAAATGACCGATATTGGATTATTGTCACACGAGTTTCTCACCGACTTTATATAGACAGAATAAATGTCTGTGGAAGATTAAAAGCAGGGAGTACCTATTCAGACAAGCAGAAAAAAAAATGCAAATGCAAAAAAAAGAAAATTGACGTGACTAAACTCTGCTCGATTCAATAACCATTGTTTGGACCATTTTTTTCTAACTATTTGCTTTTTCTTCTTTCTTATTATTAGGACAGCTACCGCTAATTTCTGCACGTCGGCCATGTTTACTTTTCAAGACTGTCGATAAAATGATAGTATTAAACGGAATGTGTGTGGGCCTCATTGCGTTCAGTCTTGCATTACAACTTAAAACTGTACAAGCAAAATGATCGTCAAGCATGTGTGTCTGTGCCAGGCTTTATGCCTACTCTTTACTAGAGTTAGAAAAGCGCGGGAAACGTCTCTGTTCTATTTTTATCGGCAGTTGGAGGTGGTCAAAACATAATTTTGACGTCACAAAAATGCCAAATTCAAAGTTACTCTATAATCTGCTCTAGTGCCCGATGCCATTAATTTCAAGATTAATATATTTTTCATTTTATTTTGTTTTTAATGACATTTATAACCTATAACCTAAACTGTGCAATTCCATATGCTAACATATCAAATACGCTGTATTAGTGATAACGTATAACGGCCATTTTTTGTATCCAAACAAACTATTTTACCTTTGTTTTGTACATTATAATTGATGTTTGCGATTGTGAATTTTAAATGTATTAAAAGCAGTTTTGACAAAAGTCGAGTAATATAACTGTATCTCCTTTTATAAAATATTTAAATCTTCTTAGCCTTGTACAGACTTGGATACAATCGGTGGTAACATTGTCGGCCGACGGCCGACTGTATCTTTTTTGTGGCTCTTGACTCGGCTGATTTTTTTTTTTTTTAATTTCAAGTGGAATTAAAACATCGCCAAGTCTGTACAAGTTTTTCGACTCGATACATCGGTTTAATACATTTAAATTTTAAACCTGATATTTTAATTGCAACCATTAGCAATAGATTTTCAAAATCAGCGCTTATCATTCTCATAAAATTACGAAAACCATTTCCATCTTCTACTTTGAAGTCGTTCATTAAACCATTGCCATAATTTACTCCTTCTTGTAGAATTTTTTTTTGCCACCATCGTTTTTTTTTGTTTCTTTATTTTTTATAATTAAATATGCAGCGCAAACACCAGCAGCTATTACCACAGTCGGCCGACTGTCCGTAAGTAGATACAGCAGTCGGCCGACGGCCGACAGTGTTGCCACCGATTGTATTCAAGTTACATACCTTTAGGTTTAGATATTCTGTGTGGTGATCTTTGTTTTCTAACCTAACCTAACCAAATATTTGTGTTTTGAAGTTTTAATGACAATCATATTTATTGTGTTATTGCTAAAACGTATTCAAATTTGTTAGTCACTAGTCAGTTCAAAGAATAATTTTAAATTAGTCAGTCAGTCAAAGTTTAAAGAAAAATTTTAAATCGTTATTTAATAAAAATGAAATTTTTTATTTGTAATCCTCAAATACGTGCTCCACGTTTAGGAATATTAAAAAATATCGAAGGCAGAACAAATATAGAAATAGAGACTCCAGCTGTGTTGCTCCATACTCAAGGTGGTCATATACCTCACGTTACTCATGAAGTATTTAAGCTTGTTAGCAAGGAACCGCAAATATTACAAATTCCCTTGGTTAGCATGCATAACTTTCAAGAAACAATGGAATATTACAATGGTACTATTTCCGAATTTATTGGTAATAAAGACAGTTTAACTTGCCTTACACTTCAAGATCCGAGTAATTTAACAAAACAAGGACACCATGTTAAAGAAAAAGTCCCAATATGGACAAAAAATGGTAAAGTTTTATACGATTCTGAAATGTACATGAATATCGTGGAATCATTTAAACCTGATATGTACTACTTATTGTCAGATGGAGATACAAATAAAACTAGTGCCCCAAAACGAATATCAAAGGCAGTAGAACATACTATCGTATTTAACAACCAATGTTTAGAACGTCATAGAAAATCTGATATTTTGAAAAAAATATTTGTTATGGCCCCCATTGCTGGTGGCTATTGTTTAAAGTCTAGAGAAAAGTGTATGCAAGCCATTTTAAAAAACATAGATGAGTTAGGTGGATTTCTTGTAGATGGTTTGCATAACAATGGACCTGAGGTTGAATTCTTACCATTTGAGGAAGTTCGGGGAGTAGTGGAATATGTTATTAACAATATACCACAAGAAAAAATGTGTTCTGTACAAGGTTGTTGGAATCCTGTAAATGTACTAAAATTGGTTCAGCTGGGTATTGACTTGTTTGATACATCATACTGCCGAATATTAACAGAGCGATCTGCTGCAATGATTTTTCCTATCGAAAATACGGAAGAGACAGACAGTTTTGAAATAAATTTAAGACAGTCAAAATATGTAGATGATTTTACGCCTATAATGTTTTCTTGCCAGTGTTTGGCCTGTAGTAAATATTCAAGGGGCTACATTCATCATTTATTGACAGTTCAAGAATTATTAGCGCCAGTTTTAATTATGATACATAATATTCATCATTATTTAAGATTTTTCAAAAAAATTAGAGAGTGTATACGAAATAATACATTAAGCGATTTGGAGAATAGAATTTCAGAACAGTATAAAAATCACCAGGAGAAAGTACTTTCTGCAAAAACTGAAGAGGAACCAAGAAGGACTTATCCAAGAAATGATGTGGGCGATATAGAGTAGATAAAATAAGCTCATCTTACAAATTTCAGTTTTTTGTAATTTTTAATTTATGAAAAATAAATACTATACTTTGGCTACTAGGTCCTCTCGTCTTTATATACTTTGCAGGTGTGTCTTGTTAAAACGGTGTTATCGTGGACCGCTTTACCGTCATGTAGAGTTTTTCGAGGTCAAAGATATTACAAAATTAATTATCTTTATATCAGCCCCAGTTCCAGTTGTGGAACATGTGAATATTTTATTTTAATGGATTCTTTTGGCTTGGAGAACGACAAGTAAAACTGGATTGATTAGAGGATGCCCAGTCTTTTCGCACCGATTTTAAAATCAATGTAAATTTACAATTTTATTGCTTCTTCTCTGGTCAGCCCTTCTGGAGATGGATGTATGGGATTCTGCTTTGTGTAGATACATTGTGTATGTATAGAATTTTATCACTTAGAATACACCTTATATGCGTTATACTTTTAGAATACATGAACATACTGAAGTTAGAATTTGTAGAACATAAAAGTAATATTTAATAAATGTACACAATGTATATTTAAGATTTTAAAATGGCTACAATACGCAAAAAGAAAATACCGTAGTTCAAGCCTTGTCTAACAAAATAACTAAAAATTTGTATACTACACAACGGTAAATAATCAATCGCATATCCATAAAATGAATATTCACTTTGAAAGAATATTAAAGTTAGTAATTTGGTTCGGATGTTGGAAATAATGTTAAAAAATGATTTTAGTTCACTTATAATTCCACTAAGAGTCTTTAATTTATATGATTTCCACGTTCACAAGGCTAATTCACTTTGATACCCTTTTCCACTTGTATAAAGTTACTATCGGTAGGTAATTTCCCTACTTTATCAAATCGATGTGATACCTTAATTATCTGCGCCCTCCGCTGCTTTCCGGCAGAATGTATTAATATCAGGGCCTCTATCCACACATCAAAATGCTTATTCACTACACCTTATGTCAACTAAAATAGTCACAAAGACAATTTTCGTGACGTTTGATAAATATTTCCCAAAGATGATTTATGGTTTAAATGTATTAATTATTCACTTGTTTAAAATAGGTTTGGAGACGTTCACAAAAAGTTCATCTAAATGTTTTATTTCGTAATTTCGCTTCATTTCTTAATTAGGAATACTAATGACTGTGTTACTTGTATTTTATATATATATTTTTTTTTTTTTAGTAGAAAGACGGCGGATATAGTAATTTCATTGCAGTGGCTTATTTGCTGTGCTTTAGGTATGCGGTTGGATTCTGATGACAGTTGCAAAAATTGTCATAAGCTCTCTTCTGTTTGGATTTTGATATATATGGTGCGTACTGTAAATGTATGCTTGTTCTTTGAAACTAAAATTTTTGTTTGGTTCCATTTTATGAACATTTGTTTATGTAATGAGCAGAGGATTTTACAACATTATTGACAACTTGGTGCCTTGTAAATGAGTAATGCGTATTGAAGTTTCTAATACCTATTGCCAAGCTATTTATTTGAATATTAAATTATTAAATATAAATATACGGTAAATTATTATTTTTAATATTGGTCAAAACTGATAATCCGAGGAGAATGGGCTCTTCCTCGACATTTTGCAAATTACACCAGACTATGGTGTTTTTTAAAATAGCTCCGACGTATTTTTTTCTTTTTGCTATTATTTTTCATTTAAGGCCAAAAAAAATATTTCATAACGTAGTAATTAATCTATTAAATTTTTGTGACGTCAAAAACGGATAGTCATTGGTATAGGTCGTGTCATAGCCCTCTACAGTTACAAGCCATGAAGTAACAATGGCAACATCGCATTTCCTGTCAATGGTAGTCCTGTTTGTAATTCATCCATCCCTCACTTTCATGCACTGAAGGATTTTGTTTAGGAAATAAAGTATAAAGATCCCAAAACTTGTGCTATAATTTTATTTCGCCAAAATGAATTATTTACAAATATATAATTCTAGAATATACACTTAATAGTGTAAAATCCACTCTAAATTGCTTGATGGCAATTCATGACTATTTACAAAAACACTAACATTAAAACTTTGATTTACGCTAATACTTGAAACTACTTTTACTTCGCTACTATCAGTATCAGATTCTTCACTGTCGTAGTCAATATGTAAAATGTAAAAATACAAGACATTGTTCACACACACTTGTAATTCCACTTAATGAAGCATCATTTTTTTGGCACAGCCTGCACAAAATATTCAAAGCTTGATATGATGCCATCGGCAAGAAACTGGTCAATATCATTATTTTGCCTTTAGCATCTTGTCTTCTTTCTTCAGGATTACGTCGAGACACTGGCTTAGTTGTAGAAAGATACTTCGGTTGATTGGAAAATATGTGAAGAACTGCATCCTCATTTAAACGAGGATATGTTATTTCTCTTCCTTTTCTTTTTTGGGATTTATTACCACATTCGCTTGAGAAATGTTAGTTAGACCTGTGCGTATTACCTATATTTATAAAGCTCCATGGTTGTAACTTCTCTGCCTTCAAAGTGAAAACTGCAAATAGCTGAATTTTTACTAATGCAGTAGTCCTCCGTGTGTATAGCTCTAAGCCAATTTATTGCAGCACTGGATCCTTTGGGAAAGGATAAGTACTATTTGAGGATTCAGTTTTTAAAGTACTTGCATAGTATACAGCAATGTCGAGGCACCTACAATATAAAAAATAAACGCATATTTAGTGCCCGTCATGAGTCATATGTAATGTCAAAGAATTGGATGCAAACAATTTATAAATTTATAACATCCACTGATAGAAACGTGTAATTTTGTAACATTTGTCAAATAAACTGTATTCATTTATAAATAACAATTTGCAAGGTGTACAATACTATTTTATTTTTGTTTTATAAGTTTATATCATTATTATATTATGTTATATTTATAACAGGTTATAAAATACTGGTAAGTCAATCATATATACATACCTTTTAGTGCTTAAATATTTTTATTTAATTAAATTATTATCACTTTTCCTAACTTATTTGCATCCATTATCTGTCAGATGACGTTTTCACTAAATGACCGTATATAATGTTTCTTACCTTTGTCCAGTTTAAAAACTTCAAATAAGCGAAGTCAATGAATTATTAATAATGATTCTTAATAACACAGTACTAAATTACAAACAGTACAAAGTCTAAAAAGTAATTACTAAAACTAAACGAACCCCGCTGGTAAACAACACGACCAGAGTGGCCTACCTGTCGCGTTGCCAGATTTCAAACTTCATGGCTTGAAACTGTAGAGGGCTATGGTCGTGTACATCATATGATTCACATGACCTAAAATGTTTGTTTTTGTAAATTTATTTTCAATTTAAATTTTAATTTTTGTAGTTTTAACATGGATTCATTGTAACATTTAGAATCTCTCGCAGATAGAAGATATATAAAGTTTTAATATTGTAGATTATTAAAAATCGACAGTTAATACGCTGTATTAGTGATGACTTATAGCGGCCAGTTTTTGTATCCAAACAAACTATTTTACCTTTGTTTTGTATATTAATGATGTTTCCGTTTGTGAATTTTAAATGTATTAAAAACAGTTTTGACAAAAGTCGAGGAATATAAATATCAACGCTAGGTATCTCCTTTTATAAAATATTTAAATCTTCATAACCTTAAAGTTTGTTTGGATACAGCGGCGACTTTGACGTCACACTAATAGCCCGTATAATAGGTTGGATTTCCAACCAACAAAAATAATCGTATTTTATTAAATCAAGGCAATTAAAACCTCATTAATAATGCACTGAACAAGATTTTAGTTGATAGTACAGAAACCAAGCAGAAATTTTGGTAAAAGCGATGTAATATTCGAAAATCGTAAAAAATGCATATTTTTGAGGTTAATATTGTGACGCCCCATGCACAAACGAATTTGTTTGGGGTTTAACCAATAGCAAGACCATCCATTTTTGACGTCATTAACGGAAAATATAATAATAATAATAAATCGTCTTTATTCAGTAAAGTAAATTGTATTTACTTATTAATTACAAATTAATTGTTGTTAGGTGGGCACGGCGATAATAATAATAATAATAATAATCTTTATTGGTCTTGCGCACTATATACATAGATAAGACAAGTCAAAGAGAAATAAAAGAGAATTTACAATACTTTGCATGTATAACAACCATTTTCCAATTACGTATAATTTAACATACATCAATTACAAATTTTACAAACACAGAGAGAACAAAAAATATATAAACTATAAAGACACATATTTAAAACAATACATGAAGCTATTTTTTTATTTTACATATGTACTATCATCTAGATATTCTTTTACAGTATAATAGCACTTACTATTAATAACATATTTCTAACTGCTAGTTTAAAAGCGGCGTGACTATGTTTGATGCGGATATCATTTGGTAACTTATTGAATAATTTAACACCGATATAGTTTGGACTTTTTTCGAACAGAGATGTTTTGTGTTTGGATATTTTGAGAAAAGTGCTATTTCGTGTAGAGTGATCGTGTTTGTCATTATTTCTTTCGAACTGGTGTAGGTTCTTTTTAACGTACATAATAGTTTTTAGTATAAATCCTACCAGGGACAGTTAACAATGAAAATTCTTTAAAATACGGTTTGCATGAATCTCTAGGTTTTAAATTGAATATGAGTCTAATAATTCTTTTTTGAGATATAAAGATTCTATCGGCATTGATGCCTAAACCCCTTAAGGTGACATTATAACTTATATGGCTGTAGCCTAGGGCATAGTAAACACTTATAAGTAATTTAGTGTCAAGACATCTTTTGAGATTAAGTATAGCGAAATAGCAAGAATTCAATTTTTTTGATATGTGGCGAATATTACTTTCCCAAGTAAATTTTTTATCTAGATAAGTCCCGAGGTATTTAGTTTCATCTGATGTTGTAATATTTACTTGCCCAATATTGAAAGAGAGTGATGTTGATATTGGTTTCCTATTATAGTAGTTAATAAGTATAGTTTTTTCTGGGTTTAACAGTAATCGATTTTTTTTATCCATTGTTCGAATTCCTGTAGAATAATTTTGGAATTATTTTGTAATGATAATTGATCATATGATAACTATAGGGCGGTTCAGTTTATCGCATTCAAACATTTTTGGGTAGGGTCATGTTATGAATTGACTGGTTTTATTTTCTTTGTCAAACTCATCAGTCCTCTATTTCTTCCACAGTGGGAATCTATTGATAATACGAGATCTGTGTGATATATTTGTTACTATTTTGAAATGATTAATTTCATTCTACAAATTATTTTCTCTTCACGCTCACATATATCTAATGAGATTTCTTCTATGTGACCAAGATATTGATAGTATATTGTTTAAATAAAGAGCATTTGAAGTATAATAAAAAACATTTATTGAAATTTAGTAATATAAACCTTACTATATAATCCTGTAAACATAATCTAAAACTTAAAATATATAGTCGACTTCATAGTAATGTAAATAATAAGAGATAACATTAAATTTATTTATATCTGAAATAATTAAGTCTTTAATTCATGTATACATTCGTAACAAACGCAACCTTTCATTTTGGACATATGACATCTTTTCTGATGGCCACAAGGAAGATATGAATTAACAGGATAATTACACTCTCCACATTCCATAAAGCATTGTTTTTTGCATTTATGCACATCATTTTCACAAAGCGACCTAAGAATGTTGCACATTATTTACATGACATTATCTTAAAATTATATTAATAAAATTTTCAATAGAACTATGTATTGTAAATTAAAAACGATTCGATAAATTCAGTCTAACAACCTAAATTTTCTTCTACAAATTCATAGTGTAGTATGATTTTAATTCATAATAGTTGTTAGGATAATCTCAATAGGTAATCCTTTTCGAGATAATTTTTTTTTTGTTCAAAGTTGACCGTATCAATTGTCATCATTGGTTAATACAGAGTAAAAATGACACACACACTTGTTTAAAAGATACTTGTATTGAAATTGTAGGTTACACTGTATATTGTACTCGGTTACATACAAACTAGAAGGGAAAAATCTGATACCTAGGTATCTACCACCATTCATGGGAATCGTGGGAATTATGATCACTGTTCGTCTCATCAGAGGTATCTTTGGTTTGTTCCTCTTTTGTCTTTTGTGCAAAAAGCGGCATTTGGCCAGACAAATATCATGCGCGAATATTCTTGACATGGTTTCCAAATTCGCCCCACGATTCATAATAAAACAATATATTCTATAAGTAGATACATAGGCTCAACAATAGTCATTGAGCACTTTCAGCAGGCAATCCCGTATGAACAATTTTGTTTGTCATTACATTTCTAATCAACAAAAATCTCTTAGGAAGAATAATAGTAGGGAAGAACTATTTTAATATAAAATACTGGATGGTAGAAGAAAGATTGTAGTAAGAGACAATTGATTTTTAAATAATTTTGTACCATTTTTATTTTTAAATATTTTTAAATTTTTCAACAACTAAGAGCCTTATAATTATTGTTCTTTATAAGCAGAGGTAGCAAAGTTAACGAGAAAATAAGAAGTTTATGTTAAATTTAGAATGTCTACCATAGGTTAGGTTAGGTTAAAATATGTGATTAAAATTTTGTATAAGCACAATGTGTCTGGAAATATATACACCGTGTTTTACTTTTCATGAGTACACCTTCGTATTTTAGGAATTAAAAAACGAATTAATTTTAAATTTAGGTGGGAAGTATATATTCAAAATGTGACCCTGTGAGGAAAATTGGGGTCGATTTAAAAAAAAAAAAAATAGGTAGCGATATTTTTATAGAAATTTTAATTTTAGCTTCATATTCAGCATCATCAAAAATCCCTGTTTTTATGAAGTTCCTTTTGAAACGCTATTTTAATAACCACACGAGCCTATCTAAGTTGGTCAATATGTATTATGTAATAACTATCTTACCTTGTACAAGGCCGCAAACATTGAAAATCTATATGATCTTCATCTATGACATGACAACGTTTTGTACATATATGTCCACATGTCAATACAAACTTACAAGGTAGAAAACACCCACCATCAGAAACCTTTTTGAAATCATCAAGATCCTTTATTAACGTGGGTATTTTATGATTCTGGCAACATAGTACTAAATTTTGTCCTATTCCATTTTGAGACTCCAATGACTTTTTTATAGATCTCCACAACTGAAATTAACATGATTAAAATTAAAAGTTTTATATATCAGAGGAGTGCATATCGTATTCGCACCACCTAACGTCACAACTAACACTGTACAAGACACACGTTTCGCTAACCGACTTGATATCATCTAAAGATGATTAAAATTGTTTTAATCGTCTCCAAGCGATGCCAATTTGAATGTCTAAAAGCGTGTCAAGTGAAATGCTAGTGCTTCCGTCAACCAAGTTGACATCATCTGGAGGGTGCAGCGTTAGTGGAAACTACGTCGGTGCTACCGTCATATTAAAGGTTTAATCCCCAGGACATATCCAATAGGTTAGTCAATCTATACCGGGTGACCACGAGATGAGGTTACACTCTGTAACTTATTTGTTATTAAACCGATTAATTTTAAATTTACAGGTGAGGCATAACATCTAAATGCGCAACTTTTGATACTTGGTAGCCTTATTTTTTACTTACGATTTAGCCGGAAGTGATATTAACTTTTTTATTTTAATTACAACTCTACCTGTTTTTGTAATATATCTTATTCGTTAAATAGCCTGGTTTCATTTTATCATGTAGATATACTTTTTTTAGTTAGACTTTTATCATACGTTAATAGTTATTTATTCAAAATCAAATATAATTTTAATTTTGCTAAAAGAATATTTGTTTTTACCTTACTAGCAGTAACCAGCTGCGTCATATTTCCCATAATGTAGAGTCCCATTTTAGCTCTTGAAAGAGCAACGCAAACTCTATTTTCAATAGACAAGAATCCAATTTTTTTATCAGGATTACTTCTAACCAAGGACAGTAATATAATGTTATTTTCTTCACCCTGAAAATTGTCCACAGAATCAATTCTTACTTGTTTAATCAGCGAATGTTGGCAATTATTTTGTTCCTGTATCAAAGCAGCCGTTTGACCAAGGTATGCTGCCAAAATGGTTATATCTTTAGGACTATAATTATTGTTAATCAAATATATGGCAAGTTGTATTAAGAATTCAACTTCATATAAATTTTTTTTGCTACTTTCACCCGCTTCCTGTTCTTTTTTAGTATGATCTATAAAGAACACGTTTTTCTCCATTCCTTGAATATTTGGAAATTTTTTTACAGAATCGTGATCAATTAATTCAGGATAAATAGTGGGACTAATTAAACTGGATATTTCAGGTCTCATTCGATGTTGAACATTTAATACATGACACTGGAAGTTATTAATAACCATTCGTTCAAAAAGGCTTATTCCTAATTTATATTCAACTTCAATCTTGTAATCAGACGTTGCAGGTTTTAATTGTTTGTGATCACCAATTAATATAAGATGCTCACAGTGTTTAGTTAAAGCTGCTGTAACGTGAGCTTCTAATACTTCAGCTGCTTCTTCAACTATCACAATTGGACATTTTAAAGCTTCTATAGTTGACCTCATTCTTGCAGCACAAGTCGTTGTCATTCCAATGACTTTCATTTGTTGCATTAATTTCAAAGTATTATTAGTACTGTGTTCATTAAAAGTTTCATAAATAGGCATATATTCATTTATTAAAATATCCATATCTTTCATTAGCTTCCTCTGATAAGTTCTTAGCCAAGAGTTATAAAGCTGCCATCTAATTTTTACAGGAATTTCAAACGGATTTTTTAAATCTACAGATTTTGCTTCTACTTCATCAAATGTTGTATTTAAACATAACTAAAGCAAACTAATTATTAGAAATTGATTTGATTCTGATAATTTTGTAAAATATACACGAGATAAGAAAAATGCTTAGGTATATGGAATTAAATTGTAGCTATAATTGAGCACTAAGAGGTTGAATACAAATCTTTTATATTCCATATAAACCACTATTTTCTACATACTGAAATCATTGCCAAATGTCTTCTGTAATATACAGTTACCTACGAACACTAACGTAAATGGCTTTAAACGCACTCTCCGTCACCTATGTAAATTGAACCTTACACACTGTAAACAAATCGCACGCTCAACCGCTGAGGTGTGTTTTAATGTAATATGACCACGTGACCAACATTACACAACACTTGTAGTTCATTTTTCTGACACCAGACTAAAATTATTAAAAATGGCAGGTGCAAAACTTAATTTTCTAACGCTGTCAAAACTGACAAGCGAAAAATAATAAAAATGAAATACAGGATTGTGTTTTAATTTCAATAAATACGATAGTAGGTAAAGTATTACATAATTCGAGTTGTAAAGCAATAATTACACATTCATGGAATTACCAAACTCGGTAGCGGCGTCGTGTCCAATTTTTCCATTCGTGCGTAATAGCTATTAACATCTAGGAATGTTATGACTATCATAACTGCTGCAGATGTCGGTTTGAAATCCGAGCTCGTAGAGCGAGGATTTTAAGACATCTAAGGTGATTTGTTCAATAGTTTATCGGTTTCAGAAAATAAAGACATTATTAATAGATATTATAAGAAGCAGGAGCAGTAGTTTAATTATTATTGTTTGGAGTTTTCTGTCTGTTTGTATTAATAAATAGAATAGAATAGAAAAATGTTTATTGTGTTTAGTATAAATACAAATACAAAGCACAAAAGGTGACGTTCGTGTCAACGTTCTTCCACGCCACCAACAAGAAAAATCTACAAAACAAAACAAACAAAAACTACTAGAGAACAATAAATAAAATATAACCAGAAAATATAACAATATAGATGACTCAGTTAAAGTGTCTTATTCATTTTGCACCTGTAGTAGGTGATTTTTATACTTTCTTTTAAAGGAGTCTATTGAAACACCATGTATCATTTCATAGAATTCAGCATTATTTAATAAATCTACCGATATATATGCATAACAACATTGAAATTTTGCTGTTTTATGTTGGTGAATATTAAACTTATTTAAATCTCTAATGTTAATGTTGTGTAACAATTGTCTTGGTATTAGGAATTCTTTTAAATATTCTGGTTTTCCAGTTAAATAAACTTTCATTAAGAAGACACCAAAAAAGAGTTTAAAACGAAAATCTATTTTTAAATATAGCTGTTCCTTATATAGAGGGGTAATATGATCATACTTCTGAATATTGTGTACAAAGCGCAAGCACGCGTTTTGAGCAATTTGCAATTTATTTTTAAATTCTGTTGTTAGAAACATGTAGATCATTGTTAAACAATAATCAAATTGGGGATACAATATAGATTCAACTATCCTGTATTTAATTTTATCGTTCAATATATATTTAAACTTATACAATGACTTTAGTTACAACATAACTTTATTTTTGATATTTGCCGTACCTATAATTAAAAAGCAACTTTTATTAGCATTGATACAGAGACCATTTTTATTCGACCAAGAAAATATTCTCCCTAGATCAGAATTTACTCCATGCAAGGCAACGTTTATCTGTGATGGTTCAAATGATTTTAATAATTGAGTGTCATCTGCATACATATAAGTACTACAGTGACATATTACTGATGGTAAATCGGCAGTGAATATATTGAATAACAGTGGGCCTAATATACTACCTTGCGGAACACCATATTTTACAATAATGGAGTCCGACCTGGCACCAGCGATTTCAACTAATTGCAAACTATTTGCAAGGTAATTTTTAAACCATACACAGAGTCAGAAAAATTATAAAACCTCATTTTTGCAACCAGTAGGTCATGATTTATCAAATCAAAGGCCTTGCTATAGTCCAGCAGAACCAAGCAAGTTGCCTTTGACTCATCCATTCCATATGAAATATCCGTTGCAACTCTAGTAAGTGCAGTACAAGTGCTGAAATTGGCTCTAAACCCAGACTGTATACGAGGTAAGATGTTATTATTACTTACATATTCAACCAACATTTCAGAGACAATCCTTTCACGCATTTTTGATAATGTTCAAGTGTTTACCATCTTTATTTTCATACTTATACCTACACTACTCTTATCTTAAGCTTGTCAGGTTCCGTTTTGATTGTGTTCTGAATTAAAATTTTTTCAATTAATCTGTCTGCATCTTCTACATCCTTTTTGTTTACTCTAAACACCTTTATTTTAGGATGTTTTTTTTCAATTTTCTTGACTTCATAATCAGCCCCTAATGTTTGTTCTATATTTTTGCGAATGTTCTCTAATGGCTTCTCATTATTACAGCGAATAGCAACTCCACCATTTCGTATATGTTTAACATTTGAAATACCAACTCCAAGGGACCCTGGGTCTACTTTTTCTTGCAATGCTTGTCTTGTGATAGTACTTTTCTGTTCTGTGTTTTTCCTGGGCTTAATCACCAACACTTCATCATTTCTTTTTAGAACCTGACTGTATGTTGGTAATGTCGCTTCGTTATTTTTTACCTTCTGTTTCATATCTTTGATATTCTCCTCCAATAACTCTATAATTTTATTTTTACTCTCAATTTCATTATTTTTATCCTGTATAATGTTATGCAACAGAATAAATGTATTACAACTTAGACATGTTTTGCAATAGAATTTTAAAATCCGTTCTTTCATTATAAGGACTTTTACTTCAGATGATCTTATATTACCACAGTTTTTACACAGATTTTTATTACATCCATCACATTTAAATAAATCCTTTTCTCCATCACAGTCTTCACACTTCATATTTTCATAAGATCCTGTATATTATTTGTTATTGCCCAGGTTTTTATAGAATCATAAGAAACACTGATAAGGCTCAAGTTTTTTTTGTGCTGACATGCAAATAAATACAGAATGCTTTGGTGTAATATTAATTTTCACACAAAATCAGAGATGGATTTGAAAAAACCAATTTGATAAGCAGACTCACTGGTACTTTGTACAAAAAATGATATAACAACAACTTTTAACACTTTGTCTTTACCACTTAAATTTGAATAAAACTAGAGAACAAACTTAACATCAACTCAACTCTCTCTATCTTGTCATTCATTAGCAAATAGCCCCATAGTTTCATTATTTATTATTTCATCTGTTGACAGTTGTTGACAGATCTGTATTGTAATATTACTGTACAAGCTGTGCATGGCAATAAATATTACTGTACAACTTTAGTTATGACTTACTTACCAGCCTACTTTTGTATATGTAAACAAAGGATTAATATCCTGAAACCGATAATATGCTATTTACAACTCTCATTACGTTATATACTATTATTATCTGTTAGCATCGTGTGGTAATATGCGTGCTCTATGTCTTTAGATGTTGTGACCTTATCGTTAGTCGAAATGCAAACTGAACATATGCATTTATATTGGAGATGATTCATTAATATAAAGCTAGCATTTTGTAATGTGTTGGTTTTTATACATATACAATAAGTACAGTGTGGTTTGTCCTCATTTAAACAAAAATAACTAAGACGGCGCCCCCGCCCACAAGACAAATTCTGTAAAGGAGTATTTAGATGCAAATTATACCGAAAGGGTTGGTTTAAACGGAACAATTTTTGTGGCGAGGAGTCGAGGTTTGAGTCCATTAGACTCCTTTATGGGACACTTTAAAGATTAGGGTATACACTAGTGTACAGTATGTCCACAGTTAGAGTGGATAAGAGGAAAAACTTTTTTACTTTGCATTTTATGTGGAAAACTTATTCTTCATAAAAAGTTTTGCTTTTCTTAAAAATATAATTGCCATGAAGTAACTTAACAAGCCATGTACAGGGTATTCAGAAAATTAAAAAATCTGAAAATTATGTAAGAATAATAAACTATATTCAATTTTAACGATATGAAAAACTGTCACTAAGAAAAGTTGTTTAGAATTAAAATTTATGTCAGAATTACAGTTTGTGGATAAATCTACCTAATTCAACTTTTTAAATTTTCCAGAAGTATCAAGTGGCATAAAAATTCAAAACTGTATAACGGAGGAGTTGGCTTGTGGTTGACATTGACATTTATTTATCCTCGACTTGTCATTTTACTGTACATCATTTTCTACTTCATTATTAATAACTATATTGTAAAAAGTCGATTTAGGCAGATTTATACACAAATTGGAATTCTGACATAAATTTTAATTCTAAACAACTTTTCTTAGTGACAGTTTTTCATATTGTTGAATTGAACATAGATTTACTCTTACATAATTTTCAGATTTCTCAATTTTCTGAACACCCTGTATGATATATTAACTTACTCCATACAATCACATTTTTAACAAAAGCAAAACTTTTTATGACGAATAAGTTTTCCACGTAAAATGAGAAATAACAAAATTTTCCCTCTTATCCACTCTAACTGTGGACATGTAGTCGTGCGGATGACGGATAAATTGAGGGGGGAAAAATCTCTAGCGGTTAGGATTCTTAACGAAACCGAACAAATAAGTAATTTTAATCAAAGTTGCTGCG
Organism: Rhagium mordax; assembly: GCA_963680705.1. Taxonomy (NCBI): domain Eukaryota; kingdom Metazoa; phylum Arthropoda; class Insecta; order Coleoptera; family Cerambycidae; genus Rhagium; species Rhagium mordax. Next base: position 110,625,495 of record OY796656.1, read on the forward strand.
AAGATATAATCTATGTGTTGCACGGGGTGGAGGTAATACAGAACAAATTCTATAAATAGGTACCCAATTCAATTTGTGATTAAATTAAGTGTTGTAATAAAGAAATTATTAATTTTCCATGGCAACCTTTTTCGATATTTAAATGTGCTCTATAACGTTAGAGCAAATATATACCATGTATATGTTGTTGGTATCAGGAAAAAGCCCAGATTTCAAAAATCCAAAAATATACAGGGCATTCAATTTAAATAATCTCAAGTTTGACATATATCTTTGAAATGCGATACTCGATTGTGTTCTTGTTTGATGCATAGGCGTAGAGGTTATTTCCCAGTTTTAAACTGGTTAATTTGAATATTTTTTAGATAAAGCAACTTTTTTTGGATAGGAATCTCAAGAAATGTGGTAATAAATCTCAAAAAAGAAAAAGAAGAGAAATAATGAAAAGAGAGTTTCCTACAACCTTTATCTTTATCAATTTTTTTTCTAACACAACAAATAAAAAAGTTATGGGGGGGAAATTTTTCGTGAATACCTCTGTACAAATTAACGTAATACTATTACCTTAAGTAGTAATGCATAGCATCGTTAATGTTAATATTATCACAGTGTAAATGTTTTTTTTTTTTTTTCTCGGGGTTTTTGGTTTTGGTATGTTACCATTAGCACAGTGCCATGTATTTTTTAATATTTATTATGAGACAACGGCACGCGGTCTTCCCGAGCGGTGACCCATCTCCGTACTAGTCACGCCCAACGCTGCTTTATCTCGGTGATCGGCCGAGAGCCGTTTCACTAAGGTCAGCCGTTGCCCCTTCAGTGTAAATGATTGTGGTATTACATTGAAACAAAGTTTATCCGCGTAATTTCGTCCCTTATTCTTAATAGCACTTTCTTTGGGTTCCTTCTTAAATAGGTTTTACATAATTATTTTGTTCTGTTCAGGTTCACCACATATGATTATATAAAATTCTGAATATTTGTAGATGTTATAGCAACTCTAAATTTTAGATATTATATATATGACTAAACATATGTAAGTGGTATAATTTCTACAAAATATTCTTTTTTCAAGAAGAACTTTTTATGAAAATTAATTTTGTGTGAATGAAAATAATATCAACCAAATTTCTACAAAAATGTAATTAATCTATAAAAATTCACAATATACATACCTTTAAATAATCAATCTTTTTCATCAAGTACTCATAGTACTCTCTCAGTTCACCACTTTTCAATGAACGAAGTGCTTCAGTTGTATCATTTAAATTTGAATTGCTGATGTATTTTTTTAATTTAGCTGCTGCATTTGTCATTATAGAAGTTGATATTAAACAGTAGGAGCTACCTCTGCAAGCACTGCTGAAACCCATAAGAGTTTATTACTTTGTATAAAATTCAGTTCTTTTAACAGTATTTAGGACCTATTTTGTAATTTTAAAATTAGTTTACGTAGTTTCTGCATATAAAACAGTTTCCCTTTCTTCTTTAGTTTCAAGCTTTTTGCTGAGTTCTTAGAAAAGTAGGTATTAGAATTAGCTTATTTTATTACTTTATCGCATTTTGTTGCCAAATTCTCGAAAACTACTAAAGATATAATGGATGTGTGTTATACATTTCTGAAATCAGGAGATTGTCTACTTTTTCATTTTCATTTTCATAATATACAGGTTGTTGCCAAAATTTTGTCGGATGTTAGCTATTTCCGTCTAAACCGGAAGTTAGATGTATGAATGGCATATGCCTTTATAAACACAATAATATACCATATCGATTTCCATATTAATATACTGGGTGGAAGAAATTTGGAAAATCGTAAACCTATATTTCACCAACCACCATTACTTAAGATCTACATCTTCAGAAAATGCTACATATTTTATTAAATTTTTTGTGAGACAAGTTTTATCTTAAATTTTACAATATGCAATTATAAAATACTTTTGTGTTTTGATTTAAATACTGAGGGCTGTAGAGTACGTCAAACGGGGAACAGTTACGTGGCAGTTTCTAAGGCAATGGGCACTAGTTAAAGTGTTATAAGTAGGTACTCATGGCATTTGGATTTATCAGGTGCTACAATTGCAAATAAAAAAAAAAAAATGTTGGCGAACCAGAACTAGCACTATATCTTGTTGCAGAGCTGTAATTAGCACATGGCATAACAGTAACTACTCATTACTCAATCTGTAAGGAAGCATTTGCATTTCTTTATGTAGAAAATTCAACTTTTATCTCACAGGAATCACTTAAGAAAATAAACATGAGCTGAGGAATATGGAAAATGGGCCATGCAACAAATGGTCTAAAGTTTTGTTTACTGACGACTCCAGATTTGGGCTTTACCCTTACTCTAGAAGAACATAGATAGCAAGATTATATTCTTCAATCCATTATGCTCCTCTATACACTTCATGCTGCTAGGGTTATTCGTAGAGTCTCTGAAGTGAATTGAGTTCTATGCAGTTCACAAATCCTATCGAACATGTATGGGAGATACCACAAGAAAGAGTTTTGTGTCATATTATATTTTTAACCAACAACCAGAAGCTCATTGAATGTCTACAGAGGGATAGGCAGCTATTGATAAAATAGAAATAAATGATTTAATCCTGAATATGAAAAATACAGGGTGCGGCAAAACCGATTAAGTAGTTTTGAGGGGGTTATAAAAAATTAATGGAGGTATATGGAGAAAAACTATTTTTATTTTCTAATTTAGCAGTAATAGTATATTATATTACTAGGAGTAGAACGCACTCTTTTTTTGTGTTGAGCCCAGGATTTGGGCGAAATATAAAAAAAGGCGTTCTACTCCGTGTAATATATACTATTTTTTCTTCAAGCGTATTAAAATGCAAACATTTTTTTATTTATTTATTATAAATGTACAATTATTCAAATTAGCTCATCACAGCGACAGGCGCCTGTGACTCCGAATATCAACATAACCACTAATGAGTAATGACATAATATATGACAGATGGTTTGTAGATAGCGCGTCACCGGCCGCTCTGGTGGCTTTCCGTACTAACATTATGTTACTAGTAAAAAAATTTCCACTACGGGGGCGTTCTGTATTAACATTTTGTTATAAGTAAAACAATGTCCTATTTCTAATTCTGTTTTTGGTAGCACAATTTAGACATTTTAATACGCTTGAAGAAAAACACCATTTTACACTCTTTAAGTTTTGAAAATAATTTCCTTGAGATGGCGGCCGTTAGCGCCATATACTGTTGGAGACGTTCTTTGAAGTTTTGTACAGCCCGTGTACAGGGGTATCACACGAGAATTGTCACTTTTTAATTTTTCAAGTAAAAAGAATGTTTCAAATAAAAGTTGTATGGACTTTAATTTTTTTATGGAGATCTCTTTGAATATATAGGGTGTTCCATAAAAGCGAGACATAGCAAACTTGCATATTTTTAAATAGAACACCCTATATATATATTTCAGTTTTTTGGAATCTACATATTTTTGCTGCTCAAATTTGGGGAGACCAGTTGTCCGGAAAACAAAAACAACAAAATATTGAGTGAAGTTCGGCAAGTGCGAGTTGTAGCCCCATCCTGTTGGAACCACAACTCCTCCAATTTCTTTTCTTCAACAGTCTCTGCAGTTCTGGGCTGAAGGAAAGTTTCCTTTGCATCGCGACCACTTTGTTGTTTTCGAAATACACCCGCACGGCAAAACCTCGATGTTCTCTGGTCCAAACCATATTGGCTACTGAAATGGGGTAATCGAAGGAACACAATAAGACCAGGTGCGCTTGCCTCCCTCCACCACTGCCCGAGCAGTGACTCCTACAAACCGCTTAATCGATTTTGCCGCACCCTGTACATAAGTTGGTAATATTTTACTAATAGCGAAAGAATATGTACATCTTCTTGTGAACTTCGTTTTTTAATTGGTGACCATAATGAATGAATTTTGTGGTGAGTTGAAAAAATTTTTTTTTAATAATTTGTTTTTAGACGTTTTGAATTTTATAATTTTTAATCATTCAAAATGTATTAAAGAAAGTCCAATGAATTTAATAATAGCATATTTAGAGATGAAACATAAATATGAGTATATCAATTTGGATATGTAAGATATGTTTGTTATTATTATGCTTGTATAAATCCTAAACAAAGTCATTTATAAATAAGTTGGTAATGTTATTATCAGAAAAATATATATTTATTACATTTATTATTTTGGATTTTGATTTCATTTGACTGTTTCAAATTTTGTTACAGCTACTGAAAATATATTCATCATTCAATTACGTTTAATTTCAATTTAAAAACTGAATAGAAAGGTTTCGAAACAAATGATTTATCCCATATTTGTTCTCTATATAGACACTGTTGATGTGTGTAATGTATACCAGATGTAAATAAAACTAAGCTGACTGCTTCTAATTCCCATTAATCATAACTTAAAAAAATTATGTTCTAGGAGAATTGTATTCTCTGTATTATTCTTATACAAATTAATAAATAACTTTATTAATTCTTCCTACATACTTGGTAAATTATTGTTTAGTATCAGTCAATATTTCTCTAGATCTACTATTTTATTTTATATTTTATCTTGCCACACTAACTCGGCTTGTAACTCACCCATCCGGATGATACAAAAAAATTATAACGAGTACTTCTCTCACATTGACTTATTCAATATTTCCTTGTATAGATTAAAGAAAGAGGCTTATTCTATTATATGTTAATCTTGTATTGATAAATATGTTTTTTCTTTTTTGTTTTAAATTCCAGTCACATTTAAAGCAATTTGTATTAAATTTGAATTAGATTTATGTTTAGTTTTCTAGGTTTAAGTACCTATTTTAAATACGCTTTAATACACTAGACCCTATTATTATAATAATTTGTTGTGTAAACCTGTTATTGGGCATTGAATTGCCTGTTGGTGTACCTTACTTTAAATAAATAAATAAATAAATCATTGAAATATGTATGATATATATGACTGATGGTCGAGTTGGTAGCGTACCTTCCTCTCACCCAAAAGTCCCGGGTTCGATTCCCGGCCGTGGCAATGGAAAATACTGTGAGGGATTTTTCCATTATACACGGATATTGGATGTTGTCCCTTGTCTTTAAATGTGTAACCCCCTCCCGCACAAGGCTCTTCTAGAGCCTTCTGGGATAAAGGGGGGATAAAGGTCGTATTTACATGTGGTTATTTAAAAAAAAATAATAATAAAGGGAAGAAGTTTTATTGTTAATGTTTAATGTTATCAAACATATAAAACTGTCAGTGGCGGCTCCTGATCTGTAACGTAGAGGAGGCTCAGAGCTAAAAAGCTGTGTACACGGGGCAAGAGCTGCAGGGGGGCAGGCGAAAATTTTTCAGTAATTTCAAGGTCATTGTGTTTTACAAGTACCCCAAAATAAATAAACAATGACATTAATAAACGTGTGTAAATTTTGATTAGGAGAAATTATTTATTATTACAATAAATATAAAACACTCTAATTAGACAATAAAATGTATTAAAAAATATAAGTATATCAAATAATAAATAATACAAAATATTGCCCAGGAAGAACCAGTAGCGAGGAGGTGTAGAATTTTCTCTTGCCAGGAAAGGTGTGGTGGGAAGGATGGGCAATAAACATGAGGTAATATTCGGCATACAAACAAATTAAAAGTAGCTAATAAAAAAATTTAAAAATTATGTGAAAAATAAAAAAAATCGATTTTTAAATGTACCTAATAAACAAAAAACCGGAGAAAATATGAATTCTATATATAAAATTAATCAATCAATTATAAAATATAACAAAAAACAATTATAAGACTTATAGAGAAATTTTGATAGGAAATAGGAGGTATTGAAAGGAATGAAATGTATTCCATAAAATAAAGCAATAAAATATTTTCTAAAAATAAAAATTATATAATCTATAATTTGATAATTATCATAGTAAAATAAATCTATATATGTACTTATATACATATATATAAATAATAAATGTATTCTCAATAAAAAATAAAAAAATAATAACAGGAAAAAAAAACAATTCCGTGAAATTCTAAAAAAATAGAAACTATTTAAAACTATAAATATAAAAAAATAAAGATTTTTATTAAAATAACATTTGTGGTTCTGCTAGAGGACACTAACGTGACTAAGTTACATTTTGCCCGATAATAAAATATGTACCGCAAAATTAGAGATTTTTATAAAATAGAGGTATCCGTCGATTTTTATAATTCGCGAAATAATCGATATCATCATAAAATGTATTACTCTGCTTTAAACCTTTAACTAAATTTTTCTCTATTGAAATATTTTTAAGACGATCTTGGCTAATATTATTTCGAGTAAAAGTTTTGATACGTTTAAGAGCAGAAAAACTTCTTTCAACGGAAGCTAATGTAACGGGAATGGTAGCAACAAGGCAGAGTAATTTATAAAACTCCGGCATGCAATTTTGTAGGTTATTATTATTATTATAAACAAAAATAATCATTTCATGCGGCGTTTTACATTCTCCGTCACGCGGTATCCTCTAATTAATTCCTCTCTAGCAAGCAGTCTGACGACACGATGCGATAAGCTATACTGCAATGAAATGAGTAAGATCATTGCCTATTAAGATGTAAAAGTAATATGCGCACATTTGCAGTTCAGTCACAATGCTACCACCGAAGTAGTTGGTCAAGAGGCTATGCCTCAATCACGTGGTAAATTTGCTGAAATATTGGTGGCCAACTGTTGTGCCGAGGTATTTATTTCCTAACTTTTAACGTTCTGCTTTGAGTACAGAGTGGGGACGGAGGCTGTTTTGAATTAGCCGCAAAGAGAAACACACGTTGCGATCGTAGGTTGCCTGGGCTTTCAAGGAATAAATATACGGTGCGTGCGCTTCGAGTGGATATTTGTAGGGTCGTAAAATTAACTTCTTATTTCAATTTCAGTAGGTATTTATAATATAATACATACCTGGTATTTAAAGTTAAATTTAAAATTTTACCATAGCCAATATTCATTATTCTACTTTGGCTGCTAGAGGAGGCCTAGCCTCCGTTGCCTTCTCTAAGAAACCGCCACTGAAAACTGTTAAACTGCATATGACAGGCAATTTCGTGTGTTTCTGGTTTTGCCGAAAATGATTTTAACTTTATTATATCAAATCGAATAATATGTATTATTATTATTATATACAGAGTGAACCCCCAACTTAGTTACTTCCTTTTAAGGGAGGATCTCTATTGATAGTTGTAACATGAATTACGAGTAAAAAAATATAAAAAAGAAAGTTAACCTTAAGTAATCTATTGAACTTATGAGGACCACTGCATATCTCTACCGATCTACACATGAGGTGAACAACATGCTTTGTTTATCTAAGTTCATTACAAATTCCAAAGGTATAAAAAACACCATAAAATCACCGACAAAGTTGTCTCGTGGCTCCATGTATTTCGAACGATAAATTATCCAAAAAAACTTCACAAAAAAGCTGCTAATAAAGGGTAGGTCTGTAAATGGTAAATCCATATAAAACAAATGAAAGAAATACAATCGGCAGTTTTTGAGAAAAAAAATAAATTAAAATACCTACGTCAACGTTTTGGAAACTAAACAACTGACTTATCTCATTCGAAAATAAAATAAGATAGGTCGGGTTACCTTGTTTTTTACATTGGTTCACTAGCTTTTACCGCACCACTATTAATTAACATTGCTCGGAAGTCTGGAAATGTGCCGATGTCTCTGCCCTCAAATCCGCATCTCGTCGAACAGCCGCTAAATCCCTTAAAATTAAATAAGTTGGGGTTGACCCTGTATAATATGTTCATATACAAATATTAAATTTTAAAAATTTCATTATATTTGATTAATCACACAATCGGCATACCAAAAGCATTTTTCGAAAAGCAGCTGGACTTTAAATAAAAAAAGAATTATAATATCTAATTAATAATTATATTTACCCCAAACATAATTTCCATAACTTTATTAATATTCTAGCATCCTGGCTTTTGCCATCTTCGATCTACAAAAAAAACTAAATTTATACATTTTAGATTAAAAATGTAAATATGATTGAATGGCAGGAAATCTTACCAAATACGGAACCTCATTGTTACTGGTTATCGTTCCATCATCCTCAAGTAACCAACTAGCAAATTCTTCATGTTTATTACTGGAGTACCAGCCTTGCATTTCAGATACCACACTTGATAAAACGGAGAAAGAAAATATGCATGTACGATTATTAGTGTTTATATTATCAAGTTGATTCCCTACTAATGTAATCTTACGTTCGATATCACATAGTTCTCCATAGTACGGTGCTATAGATCTTGCACTTTGCCTGTTATAAAGTTTTTTTCTCATTTTTGGAATTGTGTAATCGATTAATAACACACTCTTTGACTGTCCTCCAAGTCTGAGTAAGTTCTTAGTTGTGTCTAAAAGACCTTCTAAGAATTGGTCTAATGCATGATTGGTTAGGCTTATTATTAACATTGGGGAATTATGCCACCATTTTTTATAATCAACTAACAAAGTTTTTGCAAGCTTAAGACCTAAGAAAGTTTTGCCAGTTCCAGGTGGACCTTGAATTATTGCTAATTCTTGCGCCAAGGCACTCCTCAAAGCTCTAGTTTGTGATTTATTAAGGGTATGATCAAGTACCGCAGGACGTATTTTTTTTAAATAATTTGGTAATTGTACGGAGACATCAACGTTAATTATATATCTTTCCATAGGGAAATTATTTTGAGGTATTTCCTGTAGAACCTTTAAAACCTGATAGTAGGGTTCAAAAAATATGTTACATTCTGCCATTAAATAATCTTTCCCATAAGATAATTGAACATTGTTTTCAAAACTGACAAGAATTTTGTTGTAGTTGTTTCTAGCATCTTCAACTTTTCCGCAAAAAATCGTTTTAAAATTGTCATCTGTAAAAATTAAAAGTGATCCTTCCATAAAAGCTTTCTGGTTTTTAATTATGTTGCACGCATTTCCTATCGATTTTTTTATTTCTAAGCAGAAACATTCTTTATCCCGTTTAATACCTTTTCTAAAAAAATTAATTTCATGGAACTTTACGTTAGAATAGTTTTTTTTTGAATTTAAAATGTAACTACAAATATCTTCTCGAATTGGATTAACGAAGTCCTCTCGTAATAAACGGAAATGTGTATCTAAGTAATCATAAACGTCGGTATATGGTCCATTGATAATATTGTGCTTAATGCGTAACTTTTCTCCAGATACCAACTCAGTAGTAGATGGATATATGCTGATTCGGCGAAAATCATTCTTTTTATATTTAGAACTATATCGGCGATAATCTAAATCTTTTACTTCCTTGACAAAATCGTAGCTATTATCTAAACTCACACACCTAAGAGTTTTTACCAATTCTTCCATGGTTCTACAAATGTATCGAATTAATTAAACTATTAGTACGAATCCAAAGTTATTATTTCCTTTATTCAATGATTTAGTACATATAGTTCGAGCAAAAGATCTTTGCGTGCACGACTCAGCATGTTACCGGCGATCTGAAGCACACAATCGCACAACACACAAGTCAAATACATACGGCATACGATGTTCTTGTCTCCCACAACGTGGACGAAGACTTAGCGCATTATTTTATAATCTTTACCAGTAGCGTTAGTTGATGACACACGCTAAGTAAGATCCAGTGCGCGAACTATATATGTAGGTACATATAGTTTAACTTTGTTCTGTGGTTTAGGTTTATTTATAATTAAACTTGTTTAATACTTATAGTTCAAAGAAAAATAAATTACTTACATTTATAAACTTAAACTGCTGATATGAAACTGAATGATATTAATGCTAACATGCAGGCACTGTAACGAAAAATAAAGGGAACTTTTCAGACTGTTACAGGTGCACCAACATAATAGCGGGACTCTTAAGATTCAAAGTAGCATCATAAAAATTATTTGGTAGGTATTTATTTCTAAATTACGTACCTACCTATTCCTTTACTATTAATAAACAATGTAAAATCAAAAATATCGGTAAAGTGTAATGATATATATCAGGGTGTTCTGAAAAACACTAGCATAAATTCAGGGCCTGATAGAATTTCAAAAAATATTACAATTTGTTCCTATGAACCAAGCGTATCTTTTTCCGTTTTCAAGATACAGGGCGTTAAAAATAATTTTTTAAAATCTAATTTCAGTCCTATCTTCCACAAAATTCGACCAAATGAGCGGAAATTTTGCTATGTGGGGTTTCTGGGGATGCTAAATGCTCTGGTGTTATTAATTTTTGGCTATATCATACAGGGCGTTCAGTACAGTACTGCGTGGGAACATTTTAGGTCGTAACTTTTTTGAGATTAATCTTTTTGCCCCTTTTGTCTCTTGCTGTTATGGCAAATTTTATTCTAAACAAAAAAAGTGCTCTTGTAAGTAGTGCTAAAATTTGCCCGTTTTCGAGAAAAACCAGGCATAGTGCACCAAAGTCAAGCAGCTGGCATTCCAAATTGTTGGTTTTTATTTCAAGTAGGCTTTGGCACCTAGTTATTACTATTAGTTTCATTAATATTAAATCTCAAAATCAATTAGTTATTATTTGAATGGTAATGATAAAAAGTAATAGTTAGTTTATTTCTGGAAAAGTTTAACACATACTGAATACAATTGAAAAAAAGAATAACTAATTATTATTAACAGAAAATTAAAATTTAGGGAAAATTATTTTCAATGCCCTGTATCTTGAAAACGGAAAAAAATACGCGCATGGTTCATAGAAACAAATTGTAATATTTTTTGAAATTCTATCAGCCCCTGAATTTATGCTAGTGTTTTTCAGAACACCCTGTATATAAATAAAAAATTATTTACTCTATCTACAGAAAGGGAATTGATATATACAATATATACATGAGGTATCAGGTAGGTAACTGGTATGTTCTGGATAAATAATGAATGATTACTTTTACCTACCATACACTCACTTAATGTGTATGTATGTATGTTCTGTGCATTGTATTTAAACCAAGTCACATTTTTATATACATAAATGCTTTTAAACGGTTACCATATACTGTAATGTATAATTTTGAAATTTTTCCTATTGTGTGGAAATATCCATCTTTTAATGAAAGTGGGTGAAACATGTCTCTATAAACCAAGGATTTAGGATTAAACAAATAAAAATGTGGGCAGCGAGCGGAGGACTGACTTGACACACTTCGTATCGATATCGATATGAAAGGTTAAGCGACAGTTGCCGCGGTCAGTATGTGAATGGGGACCATCCACAGAAAGACGCAGTCTCGTTTCCCTACTTTTGGCGGCTTGTATATCAGCTATATCGCAGAAGCAATACAACTGTAGGCGAGAGGTGTATTGAGGATATACCATCCTTCGGAGGGGATGTAAAGCAGTCGGTCCCTTGTCTATTAAATGTTATGCAAGTAAAAAATTCCTACTCTTAGTAAGGAGGTTATACTTGCAACTGATATACTCACGTCTATTCATTGATTGTCTAATAGCTATCCCAAAACAGACTTCTGTGGAATTTAAGATGCTCTATGACAACAGAATTGAAGCCATTGACTATCACATACTTCTTTCTATTTGATAAATAAGATGAGACACAAGTGGCAACAAAAAAGTGGGCAGGATTGGTAAGAAAGTCCGAAGAGCTTAAATTTTTGAATTTTTATTATCTGGGTCAATAGTGTGTTTTTTGGGGGCCTTGGGCTAATTCATTCTTAGGAACCCACAAATAATTTATATAGGAAATTAGATCCTAGATCTGCTGATGGCTTTGCAAAAATTACACAACTATAACAGGATCAAAATTGTTCAAAAACGTTATATCGAGTTTGTCATCTTTTTTATATGTGAAAAGGAGTGTAGAATATTTTTTATTACAGAATGATTAATTTTTTTGTACCTAATTATAATAATAAAGGAAGTTTAATAACAGATTTTTTTAAATTTGCTTTTAAAACACCCTATCCATTTTCGATACCTGCATCTTAGTTTTAGAGCAAGCAGGACCTAAATCAAGAACATACGAACACCCAACCAAAAAATGTTTCGTCAGATATATAATAGCACCTCTAGGTATATCTGTAATAATTCATCATTGTGCTCAACATAAAATGGCAAGCTTCCTTTCTTATACTCTGTCTGATGAGAGATTGCAAGTGATGGGCATTGGGCGTGGCTTGGGCGGAGAGCGGTTTACTCAGCTCAAAATATTTTATAAAGCATGGCAATAAAATTCAAGTTATTTTAACTGCCGCAGTTTAAGTCGTCTCAACTTCTACGTGCTGCGATATTGTCGAGGGGCTACTATTTCTATTGTAATCATTATTCATCTATTTGCTAAAAGTTCACGGGAATACTACAATACCTTTTATATTATTTGTAATTGATAATTCGTAATGTTAAATTTAGGATAGTACACATTTATTACTTAATAGTCACAAGTTTGACAGTCGATACACGCAAACTTCAATGACCTGTCAACTCGTATTCGTAAACGCCATTGTAAACCTACCCGACTCTGTAACCAATAAAATCAAAGCGCGCGCTTTTGTCGCCCCTTGCTCCACTGCAATCTCTCATCAGACAGACTTTAGTTCATTTTATATTAAATTTCCTCCTCGATAAGGAGAGGTGTGACAAAGAGAAGACCTTGACTAAAGATCTAGGTAGGAGCACATTAAAGGAGATCCTTTGAATCCATCAACCTTTCAGATGGGAAGAGAAACTTCAAAACTCATATAAGCTCGATATGACCCCTGTATACTCAGGGTGTTGGTAGATTTTTTAAAAACAGGTATCACATAGCTTATCGTTTAGATTTAAATTCTTTATTTTGCTCTTTATGCAGTTTTCTTTCTCAACTTTCCGTGGTTTCGACTTCCTCTTTTATGAGGATTTTTATTATAAGTAGAAAAATTATACCTACCTCTTATACTTTTTTAAATGTCGTAATAAAACCTAAATAAGAAAAAAGAGAATTGTAGTGGAAAAAGTGAAAAAAACTGAATTTTGTATATTCATATTAAATAGTTATTTATGCAACAAGTGTGTAAGGTGAGATTTTTTCACAAACATGAGCGAAAGAAGCTCACTTTTCGCACGAATTGCATACAATATTTTTTCTACTATCGAAATGGACCTAAATTCTCTATTAATAATGTGAAACGTCAAAACTTACCTATTACGTCAAAACTTCATATATGTCACTTAAAAATCACAATACTTATAAGGAAGGTTAAATGGTCGGTACAGGACAATAAAAATAACGATATTCTTTTGCCGACGTTTCGTTTACTCGACGTAAACTTCTTCAGGGCTACAAATTCAGAGAAATCACAATACTGTTATAGCCCACTTAATTTTAAATGAGTGAAATTAATCAATGTCTATTATTTCTTTGTCTAATGTCAATGTCAAGAATATAAATAAAACTTCAGAATTGTAAAAAATTAAATAACCACATTTAACGTTTTTAAAATAAGATATGATTAGGTGCTCTAATAGGTATGCAATTGTTTAGTATGTTACTTTACGCACTAGTGCGTAAGGTAAAAACACTTTACGCACTAGTGCATAAAGTTTAACTTTACGCACTCTTCAGCGTGCGGAAAGTTAGTACTTTACGATCGGTAGTAGAAAAAAGTATTAATTTACACAAGAATGGAGTCATTTTCAGTACAAAAAAAAAATCGGTCTAGTTTATGAATACCCACACATGCCACACAACAAATTTTAAATACTCCTCAATACAATGGCATTTTATTCTTCAATAGTGTCCCTGGTGAAATTAGAAATATGCATAACTATGAAAGATGTTTTTAAATAAAAGAGTGATGTTTAGCAGGGTTAAATAAATATAAGAAAAAAGATGAATAGTGCCGCAGACCCCGAAAGTGCAGCTACGGACACGTAGGATCAGAAACAATAACTATGAACGGTTAGAAAGTAACAGCACACAGTACTCAATTTGTGTTTTCGTGCACCATGGACCAATTTATGAACAATGAAGAAGTTGTTTTGGTTTTTTTATATCTCTTCAAACTAAGCTAGAAAAAACAAAAGCGAAAATTCAAAATGTATCCTCTACTCATGCACGTACATAAATGCATAATTATTCATATCTATTTGGAAAATTGCACAGTACCAAAATTGCAGACGTTTAAGGCCCGATCTTTTCATCTTCCCATTAACTTTATCCGGCAGTTAAAGTTGTTGATTTTCATTGTTGTAACAATTGTATCCTAGGTAAATAACTGCCGAATAAAGTTAATTGGAGGTGAAAAGACCGGCCCTTAGACTTTCTTTTTTAATTACTGACTTAGACCCTATAAGGACTTGAGGCTCACATTTTCCATGAAAAAACAATTGATTATCACTTCTGGTTTTTCATGTCAAAAATTTTAAATGGAATCCTGTATATTTTTTTGCACAGTTGGATCGAGCTTAAAATTATTTTAATGACATTGACATATCACAAGTCACAAAATGGGATAAATTTTTGGCTTTGTTTAAAATGTCAACATTGAGAGGAACATTTTCCATTATAACTAGAAACGCAGTATGTATTGGATATTATTTCCCAGTAAATTAGCTAACAATTTTTAACGTTAGGTAAATTTCATTATTTTTACATTTTCTGTTTCTCTTTCTCCACTTTAAAAAATTAGGTATTATGTATTTCACTAGTTGATACGAGGCAGCAAGTTATGTAAGGTAAGAAGGCTTTGGAAACGATGGAAACAAATGCGTAGGGCAGCCATTAAATTATCAGAAACGTCAAAATAATTTCCTGTATTGTCTACGAACATCTTTAAACTAAATTTGAAATTTCTAACTTAAAAGACTATTGAATGGCACCCTGTAAAATGAATTTATTGTCTTCCGGGATATTACGTTTAAACTTAAAGGGGGTTAAAATTTCATAATTTAGAAAATAATAAAAAATGTTTAGACGTTTTTAAATATTATAACAATCTGAACAAATATTCGGCTAATAGCAGTGGTGTAGTGGAGCCCCAACGCGCCGGAACGGCGTTCCGGCACTGCTTTTTAGTAACAAAATAATTTTAAAAATAAAGACAAATATTGGACCTGACAATAATTATTTTATTATTGCGTTCCGGCTCAGCAAATTTTGCGACTACACCACTGGCTAATAACTATACCTTTAGATCAAACCAATAAATTAATAAAAATTTGTATATTTTATGGATAAAATATGTAATGATTTAATGAAAATAGGGAATGCAGAATTTAATTCATTCCCGAAAATATTTGGAAATCAATAATGGAAATATTTTGATTTATATTCATGAAAATTTGTTCTCGTATTAGTAGTTGTGTAATGAAGAAAAAAAAGTTAAAAAAACTGATTGGATAGGAACTCATATTATCCCACCTACAGAGTTGGACAATGGAATTCAACTATTTTTTTATAACGGCACAGACCAAGAGTCTCGACAGCAAAAAGTTCTTTTAACTTTGACAAAAATTCGGAAAAGCTTTCAAGATCTGGTTATATTATTTAACCTAACAACAAAACAAGGGTTTGGTTTGATTGCTGAACTACTTCATACTGGTATTTTGGCCGATGAATTTGTAAAAAGAAATGTATCCTTTTTCTCTTTTTATGAAATTAAATTAATTAAAATAAACTAGGTAATTAACCCTTTAGCTGCTCTAAACGTATATATACGCAAATCCAGTAACTGCTCCAGATGTATATAAACGCGGTACATTTTAACTTGTATAAAGTAATACTAAGGTCTTGTATTTTGTCAATATTATATTTTTAGCATTAAATATGTCGATCTGCAGCCATAATATTTTGTAAAAAAAATATTTTATATGTTGACTGCTCCAGACGTATAAATACGCCGAGAGTTCCCCACCCACGTATCTGAACCGTATCAGGTTTTTTGGCGCTAAGATGGGCAGCGGAGTTGAATCGACGTAGCAATTATTCTGCTAAAGGTGTGTATTTTCGTAATGGAGCGTTATAGTAAAACTGTGTATTACACTGACCAAGAAATGGAGGACATTTTAACAAACAGTGACAATGAATCGATTGCATTAATGTAGTTATATTTTTAGTTACCTACATTTAAGTATTGCAGTTTTTTTATTTAGCTGCACATTCTTTTGTTTATTTTTAGTGAAAGTTATGCCAGAAAGAATAATTAATGGTATTTTTTATTTAGTTATAACGATTTTATTTTGTTATTTTGTGTGCTCATTTTGAAGATTACCATGCGGTAATGTTGTTTTTCTGAAGTCTTTTTTTACATCCCTACATTTTCTGTAGATATAAAAATTCTGTTAAATAAGAGTAATATTTGATTTTATTATACTAAATATAATTTGTAAATGAATAACCACTGATTGTTTTATTCTACCTTTGCCAAAAGTAAACAATCCGGCCCTGAACATTTTCGTAAAGTCGGCTTGTTTTACGGTTAACTGCTCGGGACGTATATATACGCTATGGACCTACGCTGCTCCAGACGTATAAAAACGCAGCGCTTAAATTTCGCCGCACACGGGAGAGAACCAAAAACTCAGGCTTGGCAGTGAAAGGGTTAAATAAATTGATATAGGTATTGCTAACAGCTAACTTGAACAAGTCGCTTACACAGAAATTTGATGATTATATGCCAATTAGTTTTTTTGGTCTGATAATATTCTGGAGTAGTTTGTAACTTGCTTCCTTTTTAATATTACCTATTTAGTATAAAAAATTGTTGAAACAAGAAATTTATATTTTTCAATACATTATTATTGAATTCTTTTATAAATATCTGGAATTTCTACAACTTTAAATTTAAAAAAATATATTGCAACCAGTGCTCACTCTAATAATGCTTTAAGAAGAGGTTGCACAAAATGTTTACCAACCTCTAAAAATGATTGAAAATTAAAGTGTTTCTAAGTGTCCAAAATGCATATATAGTTTATTTTATAAAATTTTACTTAAGAATTATTAAATATTATAATATTTTGACAAAATAATAAAAACTGATTCAGTAACAAGTTTATAAGTATATTTAAACCTAATTTAAAACCGATAATTTGCTAAATTTGCAGCTTCTGACCAAGCTGGATGTGAAGCATTGTCCATTTCTGGTGCAAACTGTTGCCCTGGTAACATTCTATGACTTTCTCCTCCGATTCGTACACCACACTCATTACATTTTGAAATTTGGGTAGCTCCTCCACATTCTGTTATGATATAATAATGTCCATTAGGGCACTTAAACCAGTGCCCTTTGGACAAACCCAACGCACTTACTATTTCCTTTTTTTCTACTTCAGTAATAGATATGGAAGAATCAACTAATTTGTTGAGCTCTGTTAGAACCGTCTGCAGAGCATCATCAATACCATGGGTGTACCTTTTCTGTGATTTAAGTACACTTGAAATATTTTGCACTTTTACTATAATGTCATCCTTAGTTGTAGCATAACAGAAATTATGGGACTTTTCAATATTTTCAAATTGAACTATCCTTGACAAACGCTTGATTTCCATAGTTATATCTTCTATTTCTTGGTCTGAAATATGATCCTCATCATTACGCATCAAGGCCTTTAATATAAAAGAAATCTGAATTGCAGATTTATCAGTATTTAGTGCATCTTTAAATTCTTTTTTGTTATATACTTCACTTATAAAATCTATTACTTTTAACTTGGCCTGTATTGCCATTAAATCCAGTCTATTTAGAAGCTGTCTGCGCCATTGGTTGTTTACCTTTATAGACTCTTGTAATTTATCTTTCAATGTTATTAAAGTGGATGAATATAAATCTTGTATGCCTGGAATAATTGAAATAATTGTTTAACATCAGGGCCGGATTACCCAAGAAGCAGAGGAAGCAGCTGCTTCCAGCGGCAAATTTCAGGGGCGGCAAAAATATTAATAAATTCATGTTATTTTATGTTATTTATTTTTTTCAACTTTCAGTATATCAGGAAACTGCCCACGAAATTTTTTTGTGGGAGATTACAATTCTAACATTTAATTTAAACCGTTTGACCCTCAAAAATCCAAAAATTCTTTGGATTTTTGAGGGTACCAGGGGCGGCAATGAAACATCTGCTTCCAGCGGCATATGTGGCTAATCCGGCCCTGTTTAACATATTATATTATTATCATAAAATAATCTCAGGTTTTGAAAAATTGCTATTAAAAATTATATTATTTTCTTCATATAACTCTAACCGTTTTTGCGAGGCTTCTTGTTAAGTACCTAAGCATTTTCAAACATAACTCTGTTATATGTTATATCTATAAATTATGTATTTTAATTAACTGGATGTTATAAAAAAAGGGTTATTCACTATTACTGTGTTCCTTTTGTTCGAATGGGCTACTATTAACAGCTCGTGGTCACTACTCATGTGTTCTTTTTATCAGGCTACAAGCTCGTGAGGTGCTCAAAAGTATTTCCCCCCTAGCCTGGTGCACAACCCGAATTTCTGGGCTTGAGGCGCAGATTACGTCACTCTATGTGCTTTAGGTTATGTATATGTTCGTTTATTGGGGTTATGTGAAAACTAAAATTAATTTAATTATGTCGAATTCGGAAAACCCGCATCATATCACAAATAAACAAATAGATACAAATATTTAAACCAACAATCGAGAAACACAACTTTCAAACACTTCCTGTACCTGTCAAATAACCACAGAACACCCAAAAGAACAAATAACTGTTCCTTTTATGAACAGCTACTAGGAGCCCGCAGCTTCAAGCGCATGTGCTTCAAGCACATAAAAGGAACACAGTATATTTGTGTATAATAGATGTTAAACACAATATTCGTATAGTATTACTCTATATTAAAGTGTTTAATATGCAAATATTAAATGTTAAATAATAATTATTTCCTAGTTTTAAACTGGTTAATTTGAATATTTTTTAGATAGATCGAATTTTTTTGGATAGGAATCTCAAGTAATGTGGTAATAAATCCCAAAAAAGAAAAAGAAGAGAAATAAATAATAAAGATGTTTCACACTAATTGAAGAAGCAGCAACTTTTTAGCTTTGTTTAAATCCAAAATTTACAAGTGTTTTAAACTCATGTAGTAAAATGAATATTACATTACTAAGCAGATTTTGTAATATTGTAACCATTAAGTTTGAAAATTTGTATCTACTAAAGTAAAAGAGATAACGAGATATTTCATTTAAAATAAACAGTGATATATATATAGTTGATGTATTATTAACTGAATAAGTATTAAGCTCCATATTCTCTTTGGACTAGACAAAACTTTCAACTAAAACGATGCTTTTGTTAGTTCTTACCACATAGGTTATTAAACATTTGTACCACAAGACGACACACGCTCAGACAATAGATCTTCATTTTAAACATTTCTTTTGCATTTAAAACATTATTAATTTATAATTAAAAGACATTGCAGACTGTTTACCTTTAAATAGTTCCTTTAGTTTTAATTTCATATCTATTTCGTTCAATAATAGGTTCCTTAATGAAATGTTCTCTTCAGGTGTACCATATGACTTTTTATTAACATTTGATACGTCCCACAGGCTTCTCTTAATATATTCACTGTAACGTTTAGTTTTAGTAATGGCCATTTTACACATTGGGCAAACTTTAGCTTTCACTGCATTATCGTCTAGATTTAACCATTTTTCTAAGTCACTACTTTCAAATATATGCCTGCAATCTACCAACATAACATATATTGCATTTTCATCATTTTCATTTCCCAATAATATTTGTGTCAATTCTTCATGGTCACAAACACGACATAATTTAGGGCAAGGATCTCCACAAAATCCAACACAGGGATGACCACATTTTAGTTGTTTTTTGCATGGCTTATAGCAAGGTGGAATATCACATATGTCATCGCACATTTTATTACATTGTCGGTGTTCGCATTTTCTTGTACAAGGTTCCTTACATTTGGTACAAGGATCTCCACATTTTCTACCGCATTTGCTATGTTGACAGCCATAGCCACACTTCTTTTGGCAAGGTTTACAGGCTTGTCGACAAGGAATAGGACATTCATGATTACAAATTAATGGAACACCACATTTTTCTTTACATTTTTTATGGAACCGACCTTGGGCACATTCGCCACATGTTCCCAAACAAATGTGTCCACATTTCAATTTTGTTTTACACTTTTCTGAGCAATATTTTAATAAAATCTCTGGTTCAACTGGAAGAAATTTTATATTTAATTATTACATCATTTATTGGACTAAATCAGTATTTTGTCACCATATGGGAAACAATAATACTATTTCATTATTACCAAGGCCAGCTAGGCATATTTGATTTACCAAAATTAAAGAGAGAATCAAATTATATGAAGAGTATATTTTAAAAATATAATCCCTGAAAATTTAACAAAAACAATTTGCGAAAAAAATTTCCGAAAATCCCGGGCCTCACCTGGAAAGTCCACAAATTTTGTATATTTGAGTTTTTTTTTTTAATATTAGAATAATCTTCGATACAATCTAAGACAAGGTTTTTTGCTTTTAAAAAAACATTTATTTTTGGAAAAGTTACTATGGTCTGGTCGGCGATCAGATAGAAATAGACTCCTCCTAAAAAATTCCCACAACATTTGAATGGAATTTCTCTATTGGTTGAATTTATAAAACCCGAATTATTACAAAGCAACCACTAAATTTGACAAAGGCCGACTCTACAATACTGGCGTCACACATTAAAATTTTTATGTATTTTGGCAACAGACCAATCAGCTGTTATCATTGTCGCGAAACGTATAAACGCTAAACATATTAAAAATCGCACATAAATGGGGAGCCGGCCTCACTGTCAACCTGTGCTGCTATCAATTGCCATATTCATTCGTCTTTGTGAAATTATTTCAAATTTCTATATTCGTTTTTGTGAAGGTACGTATAAGGATTAACCTTATACATTCTTTGTGTATCAAGTATTAAGGTAAGTAGGTAATTAATGCAAATGAATAATATTGATTAAATGTTCAAACATCGTTTTTTTTAAGGTTAAATCGAAAGCTCATGACTGAAGGGAGCCCAATTTCTCCACCGAAAAAACGAATCTCCAGGCATTTTTCGAGGATAAGGAAAACGTGTTGAACATCTTTAGGGTGAACGATGGGGGGGAGATCCGGAGAAGCCAAAGATGGAAGGCATGAAATTCACTGCAATGGCAGCAGGTGTGAGTATTGCAAGTGTTTATAAAATATTTTTGGTGAATACAAACAAACACACCAACTTCAACCACCAAAAGTGTACCACCGACAAATGGCAACCACCGACAAATGGCAATTTTGGACAATATCGATGAAGGAACTAAAAGGGCTCTCAAGCGTATAATCCAGTATTTTTTTGAAACAAATAAACTACCATCTATAAACAAAATTTTAGCAGCAGTGCATGAAGATGATTATTATGTACCTCATCTTAAATGGAGTAGTTTGTGGCTATTAATAAGAGAAATTGGCTTTCGGTGAGTAAACGGACTTTTTATTTCTTCGTGTTGAAATGTAATTGTGTTTGGCATTATAGGTTTTCAACTAAATAGTGCCTAAGGGGAAAAAATGAGATATCGCTTGGAGGTGAAGATTCCTGCGAGACATCAGAAAATACCGGGAAGAGCATAAGAAGTTGTACTTTTTAGATGAGACTTGGGTGTATGCTGGCCATACTGTAAGTAAAATATGGAAGGACACGACAATCCTGATTTCAAAAGGGGCCGGTTTTCATCCAAAGTTTAAAGATGGGGTTAAAAAATCCATCGGACAAGGGAAGTCATCTTATAGTCCTCCACATAGGATCCGAGGAAGGTTTCGTTGAGAATTGTATTACTTATCGTTGTTTTAATGTTATTTACAAATCGCTTTGCCTTCTAGCAAATGATAGGGTTTTTAAAGATTTTTCTCAATAAAAATAAAACAAGATGTAGGTACTTGACTTTGTATAGTTTTTATTACTTGAACATTCCAAGACTATTTGTAAAAAGAACCGAAAGTAATCTTACGATAGATATTAATAAATAAACATATACAGTGGAAACCGAAAAGTAAACGACTCTTAGCAGATATGAATATTTTTGAGTAGCTTGCATTGGGGTCATTAGAGTTTATCCAGTGGAGTAACCTATGTGAAATTGTTACAGTAAATCACACATTAAACTTTTTGCCTGAAATAACCACGTGCGTTCTTTTACGCACAGAATACTTTTAACATGTTAGCTGCCACCCATATATAATCATATTGATTACTGGGAGGCCGCGTGGTCCGCCGATGACCTAATACAAGATGATTACCAGGCCACGTGAATCGCTGTTGACCCACGTTTCTATGTATTTCTAATGGAACATAACTTCCAATGGCGCTACGGTAATGTAACTGTCTTAGCACTGTTGGCTTAATGTGAATTTAAATTTTTATTTCGCGTTTTTTATTTTTTTAAATCCGTTGAGAATGGCGTGGTAATCATGCAATGACGTGGGTCAATGGCGAATCACGTGGCAGCTAACGTGTTAAATAAGTATGTGGAAATAAATTGCGAAAGCACCTAACCTAAAAACGAATACAAACATAAACAAACCATGCAATCAGCAGGCCGTCTAGATCCAACGACTATAGTCGAGGTCGGAAATAAAAAAATCTCGTGAGTTTGCGCAGTACGGACTTAATAAAAGAGTTGTTTAAATTTTTGCAGGAATAAGTATTATTTTTAAAAGTCCAAAATTGGAAATGTATAATAGAAGCTTTAATGGATATAAACATTATAAAAATATAGTATAGCTGTAGTATAAAATGTAACGCGTATAATAAACAAAGCTATCACAACTTTCATTAATTCCATCGTGTAAAACTGACTATTGCGTGCACCGTTCTGCGCTACCATAAAATTAATGGGGCGGAGTCTATTTTTATGTGGTTGCCCACCAAGTATAGCATTTGAAATTTTTAATGGCTTGGATCATAGTTTCAAAAAACATATTGTGATTTCTTCTATACATATATCAATTTTTTTTTGTACACTTCAATCAATCAATCTGTAGAAGTGATTAATTTGTGGACTGACAGATTGATGGCTTGAATAGGAGTGCATTACATCCATGTTAACAGAGAAAGTTATGTTGTATTGTCTGGTCTTAAAAGTTAGAAACCAACAAATTACCTGAATTTTTCAAGCTGCATCTAATATTTTTAATTATATGTCCACATGGGCTTGGAATTGAACAAGCAACATTAACCTTGCAAGATGTTGTGCAGCTTTCACAACATTTTTTATCACATTCATGCCCACAAACTAATAAACGTGGGCATTTTCCATGGCAAAATTGACGTTCTGGGTCTTGACAACAACGTATTTTGACTTTATGATTACAATCTGGCACGACCTTTAACACCTATAAAAAATATAAATCATAATAATAAACATCTCTATTTACACCCATAATTACAGAGGATAATACAAAAATAAAGAGAAATATTATAAATCATAAATTGTGGCATAAAAAGGTGAAGTTCAGTTTCTGCAATAAGGCTATTATTGCTAAATCTGTTTCCTACTTAATCTTAAAATGTCGTATATATTTATAAATTGAAATTCACCAGTTTCTCTATTGTACCAACACAAAAATAAAATTAAATAACTAGTTTCCTTTACGCTGTAAATCAAAAAGCTATCAAAAAGCAATTGAATCTATCTTTAGCGTTTTCAAATAATCTGGGATTTAGTTATACGTAAATGACCCTTTAAAAGATTCTGTATGTTGAATATAGAGGGTATAAGTAAAGCTTTAAATCTTAAATTAAGGGAATGGACGGCAGCTTGAAATCTTACTTTTTGATATAAATATGGCAGACTTTTATTTATCACAATTTTATGGTACAAACAAGCCGCATATAACAACCTATGACGTTCGATGTTTAACCATACTATGTCTTTCAATTTATACAAAAATCTGCTACATACCATAAATAAGTCGTAGGCAAGAATTTGGATTTTTTTGAATTGTAGATTTATGTAAAACTCTTGAAGTAGGTTCATTCTGAGATTCAGCATTAGTACTAAACCGAGTACTAAACTTTCGCATAATAATAGTTTTGTCTTCCTCGACAGGGAGCGTCTGTTACCAAATATTGATTTAATAGTCGCATATGCTTTTTGAAGTAATTAATAAATTGATGCCAAAACGTCAGTTCAAAGAATCGTTGATTTGGCTACTTATTTGTCTAACTTAATAATATGATCATTTTCTTTTGATTAATTAACAAGAGAATGAATTTTAATTGGCTTTCAGAAAGTTTTATAGGTCTTTACAAGTTTTTTAACATTCAAAATGGATGCTTCAAAGCCTTAAAGATAAATGGGACTATACAATGACATGTGCTAATGTGCTATAAAAATATTTTTAGTGATACAATGTTAATTTTCTATTACTTACCTGAACGTTACACGTGCCACATGGTTTATTACAGGCATTTTTGCATTTATGATTACAAGGTAACAATTTTGTGCATGGCTTTTCACAGACAATATCATCAACATTCATTTTGCAGCAAACGCTGTATACATGGGTACACACTGTTCTATGCTTTTTTACCATAATGTCACATTCATCACATTCCTCAAAGCAGAACTTTGAGCAGACATGTTTCTCATCATTTGGAAGAGAGCAGCCTATCTTAGGTTTGGCACATGGTTTCCTGCATTTATACTAGGAGCAAAGTTTTTTTAAATGTTCAAAAACCACATAGTATATACATATGATATGGGAAACATTTTTTATTATCCATTACTTATAAAAATTTGTTCTTGATAAAAGTTGGCGTTTTCTCTACAAATAAAAATGTGCGAAACGTTTCCAAAATCTCATATACGAAATGCAAAACTATGAATGAGGATTAAAGTACCTTAATTTTTAAAAATACTAAAAATAATAGGTACTTGGAAAAGCTCGTATCAAATTAAAAGTTATATTTAATCAAAAAGTAGTTGTGATCAAAGAGTAGTGTTACAGTTCCTTACATTTCATTCATAAATGACAAACCAATAATTTGACCTTTATTATAGCAAATTCCCGATAAAATCTAGGATTTATTAGTTATTTTTTGTACAAGTGTGCAATTATGCACATCAGTCACGCAAGAAAAAGTTAGCCACGAGACCTTCAGGTCGAGTGGCTAAGTATATAAAATACTTAAATATGAGATCGAGACACAATATGAAAACAAATATAATTAAAAAAATGTATTGCTTCAGTGTTAGCGAACTATGTTTTAATTTCAATTAAATAATAAAATTGCTGTCATTTGAATTGATTTTTTCCCATAAACTAGCTAAATTATTAAACATTTTATGTGGCCATAAAGAGGATTGTAAGTCATACAAAATATATCTATAATAAACAGTTATTTAAAAGCCCAGGATCTTTTAAAAAATTCTGTATTTTGAGACTTTGTATCAGCGTCTCAGAAATAACGGTAGGTACTTTTTAACTCTTAAACCAAATGCATTACAATTTTGCACTTTACTTGTACACAATAATTTTCTTGCAGCATTTTCAATTTTAGAGGAAGTACCAAAACTTTTATCAGCAATAAATTTTTCTCACAAAAGGATATTTAAGTTTTCCTGCATGATGCATACTATTGTGATCACACCGTAGATCAAGCAATAAAATATACACACCTCTAAATGGTCTGGATCAGCATCTATATGACAGAGTCTCTTGCAAGCATGACCACAAGGTTCTACACGAACATCACATGGATGGGGGCACCTGAAACTTTGAGGTTCTATGTGACATGGTTTGTCAGCTTCATGCCCACATAACAGTGTAGTTTTAACAAGAATATTGCAGTTATAAGTTAATGGGTCAATATGGCAAGCAATTGTAACAGTATGTCCACAATCCAAATTACGCTCAACTGGATAAGTGCACGGTCCACAATCTTCATAACACAGTTTCAGACATAAATGTTCTGGAGTATCACAGAGCACTCTAAAATAAAAATATTAAAATTAAAATCTTCTACACAATAAAACAATGATTTAACTTTGACTGATCAACAAATTGTCTATAATAGTAGTCCTCGATTCGGTGTAAACATAAGTTTGGAAAATATGTTGCCCTATTCTCTTTGAGATTATGGGAAATGTAATAATTTAAACATTTTAAAATATATTTAAGCAAACGGCGTAAAAATTATATTATGTTCAAAAATAGAATGGATTACCAGCCGCGGCAGTCACTCTTCTATTTCTCCTATTTCCTACCTAGTTAAACAAATAACTATTATCGTTCATTAAATAATTTCCATTAACCAAGTAATGAGCAAATGAGCAACAAATCTGACTATGTCACTGATGCTGTAAGCCTTCAAATTACCTAAAATATTTTATCCACGACTACTAAATAATATATGCATAATGTATGAATTTCCTCAAGCATATTGCTATCCATTATTTCCTGCAGTGAATAATGACTTATTATTCACTGCAGTGAATAATGAACAAAGTTTCTATGACAACGTATAGGATATTTGTTAAAAATTTCATTAAAGCGGCCATGACATGTGAGTCAAAGCATGAAATTAATTGTAAACAACGTTGACGTTTAAATTTAATTTAGGACAGGCCGTTCTTTTAACACATAACGGCCTGCTCATAAAAAAATGTTAAACATAAATAGTACTTATAAATTTCTTCAGTAAAAAGATTTAGTCAAAAATATTTAATAGTTAATAGTCGTGGATAAAATAGAGTATTCTACTCGCATACATATAATGGCTATTATTCACTTGTGGACTCTGTTAGAGGGTTACCTAGCTTGTTTTAGAAGGTGCACCCCTAGGTCCAAGACGTCCACCAGGAGTCAGTTGAATATTGAATAGTGAACTGAACAGACTGAACAGAATAGTGACTAGTAACAAGTAGTGAATAATAGTGAAAGTAGTAATTAGTGTTCTAGTTTAAGTGATCCATTATTGTAATAATTAGAGAGTTAATAAATTAGTGGTTTATTGCTAATCTTGTTGCAATTATTGAATCCACTCTTGGAGTTGTTTACTAAGAGATGTAAACATGTAACAATACATTTTGTTTGTTTTGTGTTCTTGCCGATTACACTTGAAGACATTGTTATAGTATTACCTTGAATACCTATGGACATTTTTTTTAAAGTCCACTGAAATTTCTTATATTATGCTCTACAATATTACTAGAGGAAAGTCAATATTCATAAACTTATTAGTTCATTTTTAAATACCTCTAGTTTTTTTTTCAGTAATAAAAATGAAAAAAAAAATATGATTATGATTTATGAAGATATACAGTAAATTGGTAAAAATGGTTATTTCTTATTATATCTTACAAAATAAAGTCATTAGGGTTATTATTTAATCTACGATAAAAATATTTTATATACTTTGCTTACCTGTTACACTTTTCACGACACATATAAGAGCTATGTTCTCTATCATCTGTATGGCATATTTTTTTACAAATATGGCCACAACTTACTTGCGTTTCACACATTAGATTACATCCCCCTTCAGGAATATCCATAAAATCATCTCCACTCTTGACTTGAGTAACTTTATGTCGATGTACTTGGCATCTCAAAGATAAATACGGTCCAATTGCATTCTGGTTCTCCAGAGTTTCTTTCACTTTTGGCCAGATCTAATATTGGAGTTACGTTTAAGTCAGTAATATGGCATGGATAAACAAATCGTAAACATACTTACATCACTGTTGTCACAAAGCTGATTCATATTTCCCATCATGTAAAAACCATTTCTAGCTCTCGAAAGAGCTACACAAACACGATTTTCGTTTTTCAAAAATCCAATCTTATTTTCAGTATTACTTCGAACCAACGATAGTAAAATAATATCGCTCTCCTCTCCTTGATAATTGTCCAATACTGAAATTCTTACATCCTGTAAAAGCAAGTTATGCAGTTTTTTCTCTCGCTGCATTTCAAACATTTGCCCCAAATAAGCTGCCAGAATCGTGATATTTTCTGGTTTATATCCATTGAGTATTAGATGTTTGGCAAATTTTATCAAAAACTTTGTCTCATGAACATTCTTTTTGCTGTTGTCTTTGCACAGCTGCTCTGATTCCTTATGATCTATAAAATATAGACAATTTTCTACACCGCGAATCGGAGGTCTATTCATAACCGATTTGTGGTCTTCCAAACGAGGGTAAATCGATGGATGAACAAGACTTGAAATTTCTGGTCGCATCCGGTGTTGTATGTTCAACATATGACATTGAATCTTGTTCAAAACCATTCTTTCGAACAAACTAATACCAAGTAAATATTTTGTTTCAATTGTGTAATTTGCAGTGCTAGGTTTTAATTGTTGATGATCCCCAATCAGAATTAAATGTTTACAGTAATTTGTTAAGGAACTTATTATGTGCGCTTCCAGCACCTCTGCTGCCTCTTCTACAATAACTATAGGACTCCTTAAAGCTTGTAAAGAAGCCTGTAAACGGGCAGCTCCAGTAGTTGTCATTCCAACAACTAATGAATTCTTCATAACTTGAGTGTCTTCCATATCTCTCAATTCATTGTATACTTTAAATATTTCGCGAAATATTCTGCCGAGATTGTCTCTTTTTTTTAGTAACATTAATTTATATTGTTCTAACCAACACCAATACAATTGCCATCGAGATACTGTAGGCATATGATTAGGATTTTGTAAATCTACAAAGCGAGGCTCCTTTCGAATACTTCTTGCACCTTCATTTAATCTCATCTAAAAGAAAATCAACAATGTTTAAAAGTTCTCGGAATATGTATATCTAAAGTTAGTGATTTTATGTTCGTTATATTTAGAATGTTTGCTGGTTATCTCAAAGAATTTAAAGTTACAGATAAATTATAATGGTGAATTTATAGTTTTTCTTTTTTTTACGTCTTTTTATTATTTTCCTCTGGATAACTCGGAAGTTACAATAAAGTATCCCATAATATAAAACATACAAAACAAAATATAACTAAAAGAAAATAGATCGTAAGTATGTACAAAAATTCTGGTTGGTGAATTTCCGATGTTCCATATTTCTATTTAGATAATTTTTTGAAACTAAGATTCAAACCATTAAAAATTTTCAAATGCTGGTAAACTTTTCCAAAAATTAATCTTGTCTTAGGTTGCATCGAAGATTAATTTGATATTTTTAAAAAAAATTCAAATATATAATATATCCAATATCAGGGCTTTCCTAAGTAAGGAGGAAATTTTTTTCGCAAATTGTTTTTCAATTTTTTTCCCACCATTATTCTTATTTTCATATTTTCATCCCACATGAAACGTCTTATAATTTGGTGTAGGTCCTATGCCTCTAAAATGAAATAGGTATCGAACATCGAAAATTCATCAGCGGCCGCTGCAAAAATTGAGTATGAGCTAAAGTGAACAAAGTGGGTATTTTCTCTTCACCGTGAGCTTGTCTCGAACTGTTTACAATCTCCAATTGTGATAGCAAAACATGCATAGGTTATAAGCAATACGTATCTACCTATTTAAATGAATTACAGGGTAGTTTTTGCCAAAAAAAAATGCAAGTAAATATGGATTGTAGAAATAAAAAGACATGTTTGAATACGAGGATTATTCAAATTTTAAAAGATGTTCTATGCATAGGTTACAGCATCGTCTGCGCACGTAATCTAACTGAACTAAACTAAGTGTCAATAAGTAGATGTCAAGGTGCCCACTTGCGTTATCATATATGAAAAAAATACATAAAATATTTATTGTTAATAATATATGTCGGAGATAATTCGCCCGGGGCACGTCCGTGGTGATCTGATTCGTCAACCCAAACTGCGGGGATGCACCGACAGCTATTTTGGCATTTTTGCGCGGATGCGGACGCACAGTCAGCGATTTTGGCATATTCTAAACATTGCCATATATGGTGATGAACAGAACAAAGACTCCTGGAGCACACAGCGGGGAATCTCCCACCACCGCTGGCGGGCAGAACAAAACCAATTGAGAGTACCGTGATAGATTATTCTTAAGATTATTTTGTATTAAGAAAGTGGTTGAATTTAAATTGTGTTATCGCGGGACTAGTGGTGGCGGACTGCTAGCTCCTTGTGTTCTCTCCCTATTTGTACTATTTTGTTATTGGATTAATTTAAGTTAGTTATTAACTATTGGATTAAATTTAGTTGCTGACTGTAAATATTGTTAGTTACGTGAATAAATTTGTGCTATCAAAATGAAACCAAAATCTAGTAGATCTCTCCCTGAAACGCCTACCGCCCCTGCCGCCTCCGACATATATCTATATCTATACCTCTAAGTAGTGAAGATCCCTTTCTGTTTTATCCAACTCAATATTAATCTTCTCTTCCTGTAACAAACTTTGCAAATTATTGCTTATTTCTAGCATATTTAGTTCTTGATTGAGGAGCGTTATTTTGTTTTTTAAATCTTTTATAGAAATGATGGGTTGAGCCACAGTAGCTATTGTTATATTTTCCAAAATATCATCAAACATTTCTCTTTCATCATCTAGTTCCAATGATTCTTCTTCTAATAAATCCTCAACGTCATCGCCAATTAAATTTGGATTTTCTACTTCTCTTTTTATCTAAATTAAAAACTCATTATTAATTACTGTCTATAGTTTTCAACCCATATACAGGGTGATTCATAAGGAATGGGTAATATTTTACCTGTAGATTCTATAGGGGAAAACATTAGTTTTTTGCTTAATAACTGGGGGTCAAATATTAATATTTACTTAGATACAGGGTGTTATCGTTATAAAAATAATTCAGTAATGTTGTTTTTAATTTTTTACATCTAATATGTCAGTATGTTTCACTTATTTCCATGGCATAGCACACTTTGTTAAACATTTTTAGCACTTAACCTTTAATTAATCAGGATGTTTGATGTTTGTTTAAAATTATGGGTGTGCAGAATTTTCTAAAATCTAAATATCTCGATAGGGGTGCATTTTATGAAGATAAAACAAGTGTCCCTTTTTTGTATAAAAATAATCGTTATATCAAAAATTTGCAATGAGATTATAAATGAGCGAAGTACAAAAGAATTATGACGGATTCTGTTAAACCAAGTTAGCTTACGTAACGCCCTCTATGCAATAGAATAGAATACTTTTATTTTTCCAAGCGATCATACATATGATATAGGACACGTCAAGTTGATATAACAGCAGGTGACAATGAATTAACTTTGTTTGCTGATGTTGAATAGCCCCAAAAAATAATTCCATAGCGAATCCGAGATTCAAAGTTAGAATAATAATATATTTTAAGAGTGTCTACACGAGTTATATGGCGTAACTGCTTTAATGCAAAACAATTACTTGCAGAATTATTACAAATATACGATACATGTGTTTTCCAATCTAGAGTCAAATCTATATGTATACCTAGGACTTTATGAGAAGTAATTTGTTGAATGGATTTGGTATTATATATATTTAATTAAAACACTCGAAGTATAATTCTTGCCAATGGGGTGAAATTGCATTATATAACTTTTATCCTGATTCATGACTAATTTTTTGCTATTAAAATTTTGAATTATAGACTGCAGATTTGTGTTTAATTTTCTAACAGAATCATGAGTTTGCTTTTCACTTGCAATAATGGTAATGTCATCCGCAAATGCACCATAAAATGTTGGATCTGGTGCCAAAACAATCTACAAACTGTTTTCTGTTTTTTACATACGATTTTAGAAGTTTGTTACAAATATCTCGTATACCATAATATTCAATATTTTTTAAAAGAATATCATGATCCACGAGATCAAACGCTTTTGAAAGATCGATGAATAATGCCACTACTTTATGTCCCTGGTCTAGTTTTTTATAAATTAAATCTAAAATACTTATAAATGCTGTTGACCGATGTTCTCTAAACCCATGCTGATTTGCGGATAAAATATTGGAAGCTTCTAAAAATAACCTTATTCATTTAGATAGTAGTTTTTCAAATATTTTCCAAAAAACCGACAATATTGCTATGGGACGATAATTACATATATTTTTGCGATCAACTTTTTTAAATAGAGGTATAACTTTAGATAATTTGAGAAGACTGGGGAAAGTACCATCCTTAAAGCATTCGTTGATAATGCGTATTAAGCCACAGCAACTAGCGTATCGTCAGCAAAGAGGTTAACAAAGTCACAATTCATAAAATAAAATATGTCATTAATATAAATAAGGAATAAGAGTGGCCCAAGGACACTTCCCTGAGGTACGCCAATGTTATTTATGGCTTCACCTGAAGTTGATTCATTTATTCTAGTGACTTGTAATCGATTTGTCAAATAATCTTCCAGCCAATCATACACCATCCCACCTACACCATAATATTTTAGTTTTCTCAATAATATTTTCCTATCTATGGTTTCGAAGACCCTTTTAAAGTCTATGTAAACAGCTACAATATAGTAATCATTATCCATTTGATCATTCCAGTTGGCAATAGTTAGTTGTAATGCAATGCAATAATACAATATACACATTCGTTAAACTTAATTTCTACAGCAGAACATTCAAAAGCCTAAAGGTAAGTTCATGCACTCGCGATTTGCGATTTTCAGGATTTAATTTGATTGGCTAGTTTCAAAACTTTTTGATGGAACTATATGCAATTCAATTTATTGCGAGAATCGCAAAATTTAAATTTGGGGGGCGGGAAAATCGAAATTGTTTCTATTTTCGCGATTATCGCGAAATTTTTTTAAACTGCACATGCGCTTTTCTTCATAGAAATATTGATGAATTATATTATTTGTGCATTTAAGCCCTGATCTTTTCTTTTCATAAAAATATCTCTCATTGCACAATATCTCTTTTTTTTTTGTTTCTTTTTCTGATTAAATACTTTTTTGTTTCTTTTTCTGATTAAATACTAAGTTATAATTATTCTCTACGTTGTAAAAGCATCAACACATAAGCACTATTCATGGTATTTACTTGTTATCAAGTAGTTTTTTCGTTTTTTGTTGTATGTATAATTTTTTGGTTAACAGCAACAACAGCAAGTCTGACAAGCGACAAGTCCGTTTGAAATTTAAAAGTAACTAGTTTTCGCGTTTGTGCATGAACGAACATTATTTTTCGTTATAAAATCACATATCGCAAATCGCGAGTGCATGAACTTACCTTTATCTATACTTAAGTCTACTAACTGTGAGATTTTTATTGCATTCAGGGAATTTTATGTCAATATCATAGTCCCACCATGTAAAAATGAATTTCCAAAAAAACAACTACAAATACTATAACCAGGAAAATGTATGTGATTAATTTCTTGTGGTTGAATCCAAGTTTCACAAATACAAAGCACGTCAATTTGTGCTGTTCATTGTTTACTTCTTGAATTTGTGTAGTTTTTTCTGGCCTATCATATCAGATTGGTTTTTGCTCGATGAAGGTATATTAATAGAAATTCTTTTATCTTGAGAAATTGCTTGATTATTTAGTATTGTAAGTAAGTATTTATTGGTGCATTATACAGAAGTATTTACACAGGTCGGCAGTTTGTAAATAAATAAATATGTCAAATTAATTGATATATATAAATGTAAATATAAATATAAGGAGGAGAAAAAATATAAAATATACAATAAAATAAATATGGATATGAAATAATAAATAACATATTAACATGTAGGTTATAGATGACGTAAACACAGTCATACACAAATCACAAACAAAACAAAACTAATAATGATTATCACATACTCAGACAAGAAAAATCTGCATTTAAAAACTCATTGATGGTATAGAATGTATTTTCAATTAAAAAACCCTTTATCACAGTTTTGAAATTTAGTTGCTGGATTTCATGGGGTAATGAGTTGTAAAACTTTACTGCATAATAACCTGTTCCATCACGCGTTTTTGACAGACGTAAGAAGTCAAAACTTAATTTGTTGTTATTCCGGGTAGGATATGAATGCATCTTATCACGTGATATATATATATATGTGTATTGTTTCATATAAAACTGCCTTTTCTTCTTCAAATTTTTTATATAGTTCAATGAATTTTGCATTTAACAAGTTTTCAATAGCCCGTTTGATTGATGGAAGAATAACAGAGTTGGTGGTATTACATACCTCACATAGCCATTTAATAGAATTGCAAGACTTTACTATTTTTGCTGCACTTTTTTTTAAATCACTACAATCCACATGTATAATAGAATTACAGAGACCATCACATTTCATAAAATTGTCATTAATAATAGGTTCATTACATTTAACACACGAGAACTCTGATGGTTCGTCTTCACTTTCAGCCATTTTTTGTATATAGGTATACACCAAAAATGGTAACATATTCGATTTTCTCATGTCAAAAAACCTAATTGTACTTGCAGTTTGAGTAGTTTCCCACACACACCAAAACACTTTTGCACACACTCGATCTGCATTTCGCCAACCAAGTTGGCATCATTTCCCGATGATTAAAACTAAGCTTAACCTAATAATGGAACCTATTTATACCTAAAAAATGCGTTACGCTTCGGCGAACAATTACCGTGATATTAACAAAAAGGCGGGTTATTTGGCGCTTCGTTGAAGTGTTAACGCGTGTTTAACATAAAAAGCGGGCTATTTGAAATGGGCCCTCTGTCATTATTCATACTATTTTTACATTTGTTAATTTCCAAGCTATCGAATGCATCTAGTTGTCTAGTGTTTGTTACATTTCTAATCAACCTTAAGTTATTAATATCTATTTTATGATTGTTATCAAAAGCATGCTGGGCAACGCTAGACTTTTCTATTCTTCCGTATTTCAGATGAGCCATATGCTCCTTAAACCTCGTCTGAATAGAGCGTCTTGTTTGTCCAACATACTTTTGGTTACAGTCCTTACTGCTAATTTCGTAAATCCGCTACCTTTCGTTCTAATTATACTGACTTTTATGTTTGTGTGAAAAAATAGCTGAAATGTAGCAACATTCTAAATTAACACCCTGTATCTCAGTAAGTATTAATATTTGACCCCCAATTATTAAGCAAAAAATTTATATTTTTGGCTATAGGTATAATATTACCCATTCTTTATGAATCACCCTGTATATATGATGTATGTAAAGGTAGAGGAATAATATTTGATGTAGTTTAAAATTTCTAATTTCTATTAAAATTTGTAAAAACATTAAACAAAATCTATGCCTTTACACATCAATAGATTTAAATCATGATTGGTTAATTAAATTTTAATATATCGCGAGAATAAAATGCAATATATTTAGCATTACCTGAAATACATCACGATTTCTTGGTGCTGGTTGCCTCAAATTGTCTGCACTTTCTAATAGCCATTTTAGTATATCTTTCTGTTTAGCACAATAAAACCAACTTTCTTTGTAATGTGGAATAACATCAGAAAATACACGAAAGTCTATAATGCTCTCATTTAAATCGATTTGTTTTAATGTTTCATCAATACCTGTGATTGCCTGTATACAAGATCTTACTTCATGTCGCTTCTGAGCGACAGCCTGATTAGCAACGAAATGTCTTTTAGCTTTAATATTAAATTTATTCAGCAAATCATTTTTAGATCGATTACCAACTCTTAAAATCTCGTTGGTTACTTCCAATAATCCTTCCAAAAACTGATCAAGAGCGTGGTTAGTATAACATATTACTAACATGGGTGTTCTACTATACCAAGCAGACTTATTTTCTAGTAGAGTACGAGCTATTTTTAAGCCTAAAAATGTTTTTCCTGTACCTGGAGGTCCTTGAATAATAGAAAATTCTTCAGTTAATGCTGCCTTGAAGGCTAAATGTTGTTCATCATTTAAACTATAGAATCTTCTATCACCCCAATTTAGAGGCCAAAATGTACGATTTTCTATTTCGTAGAATGTTGGATCAATTTGTAGTAGATAATCAGGGGGTCGAGTTTCAGTTTCCACTCTTATAATGTATCTTTCCATAGGAAAATGATGGAGCTGCATTTTTTTTAAGACATTTAGAACATGATAATATGGCTCAAAATAGATCTTGCTCTCTACCATTAAATATTTTTCTGAGTCTAGATTTTCTGGAAGTCTCACTTCCTCATTAAACCCAACAACTAGATGTCCTTTCTCTAAATCCTTAATCTCACGCTGAACAATTTTACCAAATATAACAGTGTTAAAATTATCACTAGTAAAGCAAAGTAAAGAGCCAAATATAAATCTTTTTGAATTTTCATAGTTAAATGTTTTCTTTTTATTGCTGAAATCATATTGGATTCGGTAACAATTTTGTTCATTTACTGTTTCCATACACAAAAATCTTACTGGGTAATAAATTCTTATATCGTCGAGCTTGTCTTTTGGGTTTTTAATGTACTTACAAATGCCTTTTCTTAATGGAGAAACGAAATCTTCTCGTAGCAAGCGAAACTGAACATCTAAGTAGTGATTTACATCTCGATATGGTCCTCTTACAACATTTGGTCTTAAAAATGGGGATTCTGGATTTGTAACTTCTAAGGCACTAGGATAAACATTTATTTCTCTAAAGTTGTCAGGCGGTTCTAACTCATTGGGAGCCACAAATATTTCATTTAACTGACGTTTTCTCTCAGCTTCCATAGCAATTTTCTGTACAGTATCGTGTAAACTTTCTATATTTGTTTTTATTTCATCAGAAACAAGTATTGATTGATGATGTTCAATCATTGGTATGGACAACTTCATAGCTTTTAAAGTCTTAAGAACACTTTCACAAGAAGTTGTAGGAATGACATCGGTAACATTACGCGAGATATCTATAACATTATTCCAAAATTCATTTGGATCATTCCAGAAATAACTATTAAATTTTTTTTCTTTTTCACCCTAAAACATTTTTATATTGACTATAAAATCCACGCATTTGTGTGCTGATTTTAAAAAAAAATATTTGTAGAATATTTGCAACACATTTTTTTTCTGATTCAGGAGGAAGGTTTATCGACAAGTTTCAAATTTAAAATTTTTTGAAATTTTATTTTAGATTTATTTTTTAATGTGCAAATTTCAAAAAGATGTACCTTTATAAAAAAGTAAAATTTTTTAACGAACTTTGAAACTTGTCGACCCTTTTTTCCATCCTAGAATCGGACGCCTCTGACTAAAATCAAATGTGGGTAATGTATCACAAGATGGCGCTGAAAATTTAGTGTATGTGTATGAACTAGTAGTGAACAACAAACCTTTGACGGGTCTGTCAGTGTTTTGACATTTACTACAAATTTGGAGGTTAATTTTAGGAACACTTCTTTTTAATTAAAACATGGTGTCAACCATTTTATTAATTGATTGCATTGCTATATTGTTTATAAACTAGTTAAATATAATAGCAACACTTTAACAAGATACAAGATACAGGATAAATTTAAGAAACCCGCCAAGTGACAGCGGTTTGTTGTTAACTATGAATGACTCATCATATTGAGATTACGCTAAAAAATATAGATGTCGCCCACTTGGTGATTTTCACCACTAAAATTTCAAAATATTTGGATATCAGATGAGCGAGATATGAGGGTGGATCCATAAAAAGTGGGGTAGGCTATGATATGTTTTTCTTAAGTTGTCTCAGGGTTGTCTACCATTGATAAAATATTGAAGTGTCAGATTTAATTGATTGTCACTGTCATTTACTTTTGACTTAATTGCCAAATTTTTTTATTGATAACATTGCTGTGCTTTTTTTAGGGTCTCACTCTGACACATATTATGTAGAATTAATTTGAATTTGTGGTTATATTTTTGACTTTTCAACATGACCTCAATAATTAAAACAGTCTTTCATACCAACAGAATTCAGATTTTCCAAAGCCTACTCTAATTTAAATAAAGTGTGAATGGCATGATGCAAATGCTGTAAAGTTCTACAATTTATTTAACTCTTTTGGATTTAACACAAACGTACAATGTAACAATAGATATAATAGATGTTTCGACAACTTACTATAACAAATTTCAGTGATTCATTTGCCATTAAAGTGAATGATTCCTACCTAATGCATTGGATATCATCCATCAGTGTACACTATGACGTTGGTATATTAAACAGTTTTAATAATATCGGCTGTGTATGTAAGAAAAAGGAGGGGTTCCAACACAGAGCCACGTGGGACTCCAGAGTTGGCAAGGCCTATCTAATAACATTCATTATATAAAATTACTCACCGATGACGATTATTAAGATAAGACTTGAAAAATTACCTGTGAGATTATTTAGTCCAAAGTAAGTATTGCACAAGAGTGTCAAGACTTTGGAGATATCGAGTTAAACCAAGGCCATTGCGTCACCTTTATCTAGTGCCCCAAGAATATTCTCTACAACACCAGATAACACCGTCGTAATATTGTAGTCATTTCTAAGTCCATATTATAATGAAGATAGATACTACTAGGTTTGACATTTGTGCAATATTGTTATATTTTATTTTTAATTTTCTTATTAATATTATATGTCAACATTTATATTAATTTTGGCAAAATTTGTATTCAACTTTTTTTTTTATAAATATCCTGTAATTGGATTTTTTTTGTTGGCCTAATTGAATAACTAAATAAATAAATAAATTATAAGTGGTTGTAGGCAACGACTTATAAAGAGGAGACTGGCGATAAGCTGAATTTGTTTGGCTGGAGCAATATTACCCATATCTATTTTCGTGTTAATTATCTGCTTTGTGTTTAAAAACGTTATAAATACGGTTAAACAGTGTTTGTATTGTAAAAAAACTTTAGTATTAACGTCAAATCGAAGTTTTCACATGTAAGTATATAAAAATCATATATTATGCATAGACGTCACTTTGGCATTTATTCAGAAAATAAATTTTAAAGTTTTGTTAATTATACCTAATCTGATTTTGTTAATCCTACATTCCGGGCTATATTATACTTCTTATGCAAGTGTGTACAATTTGTATTGATCATATACCTAAGTGCTTATTGAAATATTATTTTCAATCGATGCCACAAGATTTTCATAACATCGTAGCTGATAACATTAAAATTATTATGGAATCTTTTATGTAGGCAATTGTATCATATTAGGTAGGTATATAATTTAACTTTTTTGTTTTCCTTAGGTTGAAATGCAATGTTACATTACTATGGATTTAGTGGAAATTCTGAAGTTTTAGTAAAGAGTTATTTAACCGGTCGACAGCAAGAAGTAATTATTAATGGGAACAAATCTGAGGCTCGGTGTGTTTACAGTGGTGTACCACAGGGTTCCATATTAGGTCCTTTAATGTTCATCATTTACACTTCTCTACGCCACTGTAATGCGCACTTTTATGCTGATGATACTCAGATATTTTATTCATTTTCTACTGATAATGTAGGAACAGCTTCTACTTTAATTAATAAAGACCTGGAATTTCTTATTAAAGCTTCTGAAAACATTTGTCTGGCAGTGAATCCTAGTAAAAGTTCGGTTGTTCTCTTTCATCGTCAAATCCATGCAAAGAACCTTAATATGGAATTTAAGCAAACTGTGTATATTTCGTTCGCCGATTGAAAATAATATGTCAATAAACACTTAGGTAAGATGATCAATACAAATTGTACACACTTGCATAAGAAGCATAATATAGCCCGGAATGTAGGATTAACAAAATCAGATGAGGTATAATTAACAAAACTTAAAATTTATTTTCTGAATAAAGTGACGTCTATGCATAATATATGATTTTTATGTACTTATATGTGAAAACTTCGATTTGACGTTAATACTAAAATTTTTTTTTCAATACAAACACTGTTTAACCGTATTTATAACGTTTTTAAACACAAAGCAGATAATTAACACGAAAATAGATAGAAAAACGCTGGACACACAAATCAAGCAAGTTTAAAATGGCATCGCAAAGCCGTGTAGAATAACAAAACGAAAGTAACTGCGCAACCGCTCTGTGGCAATTGGGCGTCATCTGGGGAATATTGTTCAGGCCAAACAAATGCAGTGGATATATAGGCGATCTCCAGTCTTGTATTATTAAGTCGCTTTGACCGTTAGCTGTCTCATCACTCCATTCTTTGCTCAGATTAGGGCCTGTAGTTGCTTTCCATGCGGTATATATAAATTGTGTAAAGATTTTTTTTTTTTATTCTAAAAAGGCTGGCATTAGGCTAATTGGACGAAGGTCACTATAAACAGATAGATTACTATGTTTAGAAAGGTTTTATTACAGAAAACCTCAATGTTCCAAAAAACAGCCTACTTGTAAGCACCATGCTTGTCTAGCATACGTGAACACAATCGTGGCATGTTGGCATTAATATTATTAAAGCTGAAGCACCCCATACCCCCCTCTATGTTCCCTGCAACTAATCGTGAAGCGATAAGTTCAACACAGGGTTTATTTGTCCAGCATGATCGTCTAGTTTTTATTTAGTTAGGACCAATTACGTTGTGGTTTTGTAACTTTCGCATGATTCTTTAATAAAGTTTGTGATTACTAGTTTTATCATAATCTGATGTAAGCTAGAGTTGGGGGTAAACGCGTCTAGCAAGTTCGAAGCAAAAGTGGTCAGGGTCGTCAGGGACTGGCTCCGATTGTATGTAGGATGGCATGAGTGGTATGTGTACAATAAGTGGATATACCTACCTGAATTGCTAACGTCGATATGTATTTAGTCAAATTATCTATAAAGCCACTATTGAGGGCTACTTGAAAAAGGTGAATTTTTATGTTTAAAAAATTGTAATCACATATTTTGATTAATAATTTAACTATAGAAACTATCATATCATTTTTCATATCTCTGTTCTCTAATAACTCCTTAAAGCCTTTTCTGTTATTACTTAGTGTAAAAACAACAGCTTCCATGTCATCATTATTCAACAACTCTTGCACATATCTGAAACCCATTTGGCGGGTTCTTTTGGGGTTTCTATCGTAATTATCAGAATGATATTTTTGATGTTGAGAATCTCCGTCTTTACTATTTTCTCTTCCAGGATAATTTCTGTCACTTCTATCACCTCTTTCTCTTCTATGTCGGCTTGTTCGAGCATCAAACTGTTGTTGATTTTCTGATCTCTCTCTTGTATAATTATTACCCTCTCGCCAATTACCTGTGACAAAAGTACATTTTTTGGTTAATAAAAATTTTGGTTTAGTCACATCTAAGATTTTTTTAAAATGACTTTGACATAATAATATTAGCTGTCTGTAGGGAGTCCAGTCATTATTACTTGCAACAAACTGCAGACATTTAGATTAAATTAAATCAATGACATGTGACGTAATAAAGTTAGTGGTAAATTCACGTTCACCATTTATGGTTTACAGCAGTCCAGTAAGGTATTATGTGGGTCTCATATAATAAATACCTTACTGGTTGGATTCATGAGCTTGACTGAATGTGTTGGACTCACGAGTTTGACCGAATCTCCCTTATGTAGTGTTTTGCGATGAAACCACGGTACAGTAGTAGTAGTAGTATTTATTTCATCATAAAAGTTCATACATATTACAATAGTATCAACTTATCAGACTAATCACAAAAAAAGGTGCTTCTATAAGAGCACTGAGAAACAATACAATTTTGTATAAAATCTAACAAACCTTAGAACTAGAGACATTAAAAACGCTTAAAAAATGCAT
The DNA here is from genome assembly GCA_963680705.1 of Rhagium mordax. Taxonomy (NCBI): domain Eukaryota; kingdom Metazoa; phylum Arthropoda; class Insecta; order Coleoptera; family Cerambycidae; genus Rhagium; species Rhagium mordax. The sequence continues at coordinate 110,667,191 of OY796656.1, forward strand.
ATATACAGGGTGTTCCAGTTTTTTGTAGCAGGACTTTAACAGTCGATAGACAATTGAAAATTATTAAAAAAAGTTCCTATAAACATAGGTTGAAAAATGCTTAGTTTTCGAGATACAGGGTGTTAAAGTTTGAAAATAAATACGGATTTATATTAATATTTCCAGAATGCTAAGGAGTATCGAATCCAAACTTGCCAATTCTTTACATATAATTTAGAGGCCTATTTTAGAATAACAAACTACTACTTTACTTAACCATGGGCGTAGATATATGGGTTTACTAAGGCTCTTTTTTACAAAAAAGTAGTACGCCACTGATATTTTCCCATGTTTTCAGTTTAATTCAATAAAGCAAGAAAAAACAAAATTTTAATGTCTCTTGGCACTTTTTGATATGACAAGCCGTTTTCCTGAAAATTTACATTTAATCATTTGATGCACGCATCTGGACGAATTTTAGACAAACTTGAAGTCGCTCAGAATTTCAAAAAATTTGATGGTGCCAAAAATTTCTTAAAAATAAAGAATGAAACATTTAAAATATTTATTGTAAAAGTATATTATCATGTAAATCAAAATTTTTATAACACAAATATATTAAAACGCAACGGTCGAACTAAAATAAATTATTAGAAACACAAACACAAAAGCTAGCAACATGTAAAAGTGTCTTACTTCATTACAAGCATCATTAACGATGTTTCATTCTTTCTTTTTAAAAGACTTTTCGTACCATCAAATTTGGTGAAATTCTGAGCGACTTCAAGTTTGTCTAAAATTCGTCGAGATGGGTGCATCAAATGATTAAATGTAAATTTTGCAGGAAAACGGCTTGTCATATCAAAAAGTGCCAAGAGACATAAAATTTTTGTTTTTTCTTGCTTTATTGAATTAAACTGAAAACATGGGAAATTATCAGTGGCGTACTACTTTTTTGTAAAAAAGAGCCTTAGTAAATCCATATATCTACGCCCATGGTTAAGTAAAGTAGTAGTTAGTTATTCTAAAATAGGCCTCTAAATTATATGTAAAGAATTGGCAAGTTTGGATTCGATACTTCTTAGCATTCCGGAAATATTAATATAAATCCGTATTTATTTTCAAACTTTAACACCCTGTATCTCGAAAACTAAGCATTTTTCAACCTATGTTTATAGGAACTTTTTTTAATAATTTTCAATTGTCTATCGACTGTTAAAGTCCTGCTACAAAAAACTGGAACACCCTGTATACAGAGAGACAAATAGACCGACCTAAATATTAACATATTTTAGTTCAAGATATAAAAATTTCAATAAAAGTCCTCTCGTTATCACTGTATTGAAGGAACTCGTCTACAGCATGAAATGTGTTACTTAACAGAAAGTTATAAATTTTACATTTAAAATCTCTGGCATTATTTACTTTTATCACACCATTTAGTTTGTTGAAACATTCTATACCCATGTATATCGTAGAGTGCTGACCTATAGATAGTCTAGAATAGGACTGATATATATCCTCACTTCCACGAGTGTAGTATACTGATGTACGTCTATGTTTTTTGTGAATAGATGTTCATTGTCAATTACATATAGCAGTACTTGGTAAATATATAAGGTTGGTAACGTTAAGATACCATACATTTTAAACAGTGGTTTACAACTTGAGAGAGAATGAGATTTGTTCATATACCGTAAAATCTTTTTTTTGTATTAAAATTGCTTTATTTATGTGACATGGGCTCCAGAAAATTAGGCCATATTGTAGTACTGACTGAACCATTCCATAATAGAGTAATTTTAGTACATCGAGTGATGCCGTATCTCTTAAATTTTTTATTACATAGCAGGTAAAACTTATTTTAGAGCATATTTCATTTACGTGTGGTTCTCCTGTAAGTTTTTGGTCTATACAGGGTGAATTTAAAATACACTGAATATTTTTAATCTGTAATTTATTATTAATAATTAATGAATTCCCAGTGTTTTAATTTTAAAATTCCATAGTTAATGTTTCAACTAAAAAAAACCCTAAACTCGTCCCACTGGGGATTCACTGATCGTTGAACTTGACATTGACTTTGTTACGAACAAATACCTCTTCGCAGTAATCGCAGTGTTGCCTCAAAACCAATGAAAATACCAAGTAAAATCAAAACTGAAATCTAAAACACTGGGAAAAATTCACACTTCACACCATGGATGCGCAGGCTGAACTACACCAGCATCGCGATAGCTATGAAGAGTGGGGGTGCAGGCATTTATATCGCTATGCGCATCAGCTGTTCTGCTCAGGAGCGTTTTAGATATTTAAATAGATATTCAAACATTTTTTCCTTAACTGTATTTCATTAATTTTACAAATGAATATTTTTAAAAATTTTTACGGACCATACAGCTTAACGTATTAAAATAATTCAGTGTATTTCAAATTCACCCTGTATTTAACCCTAGAAATTTAATTGTATTTATGCTTCGTATAGTTTTATTTTTTACTTTTAACAGTAGATCATAATTAGCTGTGATATTTCTTAGCAAAAATTGCATGTAAAATGTTTTGCTAGCATTTAGCATGAGACCATCGTTTGTAAAATAGTTGTAGATTTGAAGCCACGTAACTTTTTATTACAAGTTCCTCTATATTCTTCTCTTTGAGTCATCCGCATAGAATATGATACTACCAGGAGTATGGCAGGTTTGAATTAAATCATTTATGAAAACAATGAAAAACAATGGGCCTAGATTGGAGCCCTGTGGCACTCCCAACCCATTTTTAACAGTGGCGGATTTTTGGTCATCTAATACAACAGTTCGTGTTCTGTTTTGTAGATATGATACAGCCCAATTTTGTGCAACTCCTCGAATACCCATACCGAAAAGTTTTTGAATTAATAAGTCGTGATCGACATGCACAAGCTTTTAGGTCATAGAACAGGCCCAGGATATTTTCACGATTATTTAGTGCCTCATAGATTATTTCTTGAGACATTGCATGATGGCTGTATTTGTGTACAGCTTTTTTCTGAATCCATTTTGACCATTGTTCAGTAGATTAAAGGTTTCTAAATATTTTATTAGTCTTACATAGTAAGAAGCTTCAAAAAGTTTTGCTGCTATTTCACTCGGTAATTTGATACGTCATTTTTTGTACTTTTATTTTTATACTATACTGGAATACATTTTGATTCTTTTAATGGTTGTGGAAATTTTCCAGCAGTAAACGATTGATTTATTAGATATGACAGTGGTTCAGAGATTTGAGTGCTTAAATATACGGCTTTAGCTTCCCATGTATTTCATCAATACCTGCGGAGTAACCTTGTTTGTTGTTTTGTTCAATAGATTTTCTATCTCGATAGGGGTTGTTGGGTTGAGATACAAACTTGCATGTGAATTTTGTATATTTTTGTTTTCTAGGTTTGGTTTAGGGCAATTTTGTGAAAGAATATTCATTAAATATGTTACATTATTTAGTTGGGTTAGTTATTAATTTTCCATCGCAATCGAATATGTCAATGGACCTTTCTTCTTATTTTTTACTTCATTTATGATTTTTCAACCCTCACATGATCTGTGTATTTCCAAGTCTAACATCATTTTTTTGTATTTTGAAATTTTTTTTACATAGTTTTTGTATAGTTTTTTAAATTTTCTATATCTGATATCTGGCTGTATATCCAGGGTTATTTAATTAATAAATACTTAATAATAATAATTATTTATGAAGTTTTTCCATTTCCACAAAGCTGACTGTGCATATCTTTTATTTGAGGGCTGAACCATTTTTTCTTATTATTTTTTATTTTATTGGAAATACACAGTTGTAGTGGTATATCAATATATCATAGTAGTAGAATTGATCATCGAAAGTTTTTACATTATACATTTCGGATCAGCTTTCTTGGGATATAACGCTTTGAAATATTTCTAGATTGGTATTATTTAATTTCCTTATATAGGTATATCTGACACTGTTTTCTTCCTCATATGGAATTTCAAATGAACATATTAGGGATGTATGATCAGAATAAAAAGTGGTACACATGACTGGTACTACACTCTGTAAATTTTGATGAATACATTATCAATAGGTACAAGTGGCTGAATTTGTGGTTATTATCATGACCTTGTGAATGTGACATTTGTATTTTGTAATCTGATAAAAGGTTTATTAGGTCATTTTTATATTTGTTTTCATCAAGGAAATTTATATTAACACAAATTATGTAATAATCATTATAGTTATAAATTTCATGTAACAACAGAGACAGTCTATGAATGAATTCATTTACATCACTATCGGGTGTTCGATATAGAGAAATAATATAATAATAATAATAATAATAATTAATGCTTTTATTGACCTCACAAAAATGTTAGTAAATACATAGTAGTGAAATAATAACATTTGTTAGTCAAGGGCAGAGCATATACACATTATTTTTCCGATTTGAATGACTACATAGTGTTCTCAGATGGATATTTTTGTTCTCAGTAGATGTCGCCTCTAAATATCAGTAGAAATCAGTAGATATTCAGATTTTACGTTTGCAAGCATTAAGAGGAATTTTGAGAGATACCATTCTATTTTTTATGCGAAAAAAACACAAGACACAAGATTGCGATTCGCATAAATCGCATATGACAACAATGAGTACAATGATATCTGTGTGACGTCGTGCGTCATAAACATAAAATACCAGAAGACGGTTTCTATAGCGACATCTACAAAACAATGGTTATGAAATAAACGCCTTGCAGATTTACAGCTAGATGGCGTGGCGAATAATGTAAATGAAAATGACTCTTGATACATAAATCAACGTTTTTTGGTTTCAGCATTTGTTTTTTTTTCAATTTTTTTCGGTATTTTATAAGTGGTGGCTACAATTAATTTTTCAGTAGATTCTAGAATGAAATCAGTAGATCAGTAGACTGACTGTGAAATCAGTAGATCTACTGATTTTTCAGTAGATCTGGGAACACTTTAATGTAATTATTACATTTAACCACACATACTTCAAATGTTTTCTCGATACCTTCATTGTAAAATTTTTCTATGCCATCCATGTTCTGATTTGCAAAGATGCAAACGCCTCCTCTTTACATATATTGTTTGTTCGACTGAAATTTGACCCTAGTTTATGATAAGTTTGATAATATTTGATAAAATGGGCTTGTAAAGTATATAAGCTTTTTATTCTAACTTCATACATGCAAAACATAAACAACAACAAACTCTCTTGTTATTATATAATCTGTTGTGTGGTTGACAAACCTTTTCTAAAAGGAACCAAAAACAGAACTGCCAACCTTATGAAAAATAAACAGTAATACCAACTATAGAACTAAATACTCAACAGTTTATAGTTTTTTATCACCGTTCTTTCTATTTCCTCTTTTTCTTTTTGAGCCAATGCTCAGAGAGACACAATTAACTTCGTTTGTTCTTAGAAGGATACTTAAGTTATCACACTTACTTGCAAGACCCCGGATATTGAATTGCATTACCGTAATGGATTTTTTAGATTTGCCATAGTTTTTTTCCATATTTGAAGCTGTAATTAACTCACCTCTTAAGATATTTAGTTGTTTATGGCATTTGAATGAAAGTGTACTTGAGGATCCAATGCTTCTTGTGGTGGTATCCTCTGCTTCACTAAAAAACGCGACACAAGTGCCCCACTTGGCCAAACGTCCCGTTTCCATGCTTCTTTAAAGTGCTCATGTGTTATAGTGACCTTCTTCGATGAGTACAATTCAGGATGTTTGGAACCATGCTCCTCACATATTACTTCAGGAAATTTTTTTATCAGTATCTTTTTTAAGTCCCCTGATTTCAGTCTTGTTACGTGTAATGATATAACCTTGGGAACTGTTTTTATGCTCATATTTTCATCAGTGTTCCCTCCAACTACGATCCTTCGATTTTGATTGTGCCTCCGATATGGTTCTTACCATGCACCACGTTTCTTGATTTCATTTTCTTAATTCTCTCATTTTAACAGCTGTCTGTGCTTGCACGATAATATATGTGCTACCAGAGCTGGTATTTATATTGCCAACAGGGTTACTTGTACCCGGTTTGGTGACAGAATTTGATAGTGTGCATCTCCTTTCTCTGTCGGTAGAATTTGCTGCTACCACTGCGTAATTTTGCATCGGCGTAGCCTTCTCATTAACATAATTTTGTGCCGGCTCAACTACATATCTAATCAACTGCTTTCCGTCTGTATCGGCCGAATGAATAGTAGTGGCTACAGCCGCCACTGTATGAATGACTGATTTTTTTGGTGCTTCACTTTTTAGTCCTTTTGTATGATATGTTCCATGTCTTTTTTTTCAATAGTTCATTATTTAATTTAAGAATATTGTTTTTGTCTCTCTTTTCACATACACTAGGCTAGTATACAGTAATGTTTAGATAATCTGAACATACTCCGTTCGGAATTACTACAACGTTCAGATTATAGAATACATAGTGCATGGTATCTATAATCCAAACGTGTTCGGAAAATAAAAATTGAGGGACCCCCATAAGTTTTGAACACAGGGCCCAATTTTTTTTGTTACGACCTTGTGGTATATATAATGTAAAAAATATATAATATTTTTAAATTAATCTGTTTAAAATATACTCCCCTGTAATACTCTTATTGTTTCATATATTATATTTTTATAGTCCTGAGAATTACAATAAATCTGTAACATATCGATAATTTATTTCTCATTTTGTAGGTATTTTAAGTATTTAACTGTGCCATCTATCAATTTTGGAGTTAGTATTTACGTCATATAAGTACCTTAATTTTACCACTGCTGGTTTTCCTACTTGCTCCAAGTGAATAAATTAATACAGGTAATTGAATTATATACGCAGTATAACCCAAAGGAAACCCATAATAATTCATAACTTTTCATCTGTTTTGCATTCGCAAAAATACAAAAACACGTCGATTAGTAATATCAGATTACTCTATTTGTATGTCCGGAAAAAAATTTTTGATGCTTCATGCACATATCTGTGACGTCATCGATATTTTTTTTAAATGGTTGTTCCATTTATTTTATTCTAAAAATTGATAGGTCTTTCCAAAGGAATTCAGTAACATAATTTTTTTTTTTGTAAACGCACATCCTAGAAAAAACTTCATTTTCTATTACAATTTATATATTACTATTCAAAACTTCAATTTTATTACAATAAATTTTTATAATGTGCACCGTTACCAATTCGACAAATAAATAAAAATGAAGTTTTGAATTGTAATAATTGTAATTGAAATTATATCACTGTAAAGTGCCTATCAATTTTTTGAATAAAATATAAGATACCCATCATATTTAAAAAAATTATCAATGACGTCACAGATATGCGAAAAATGTCAAAACATGTTTATTCCTTTCGTAGAAATAGAGCAATCTGATATTATTAATTGACGAGACAGCTCAACATATTAATGACACAGGTCAACAATTCACTATAGTAATATAGCAACCCAGAGCCATATTTCTTTGGCATTCGGGAATCGATTCCGTTCAATCCAAGTAAACTGATACAGTTTCTTTGGAAAAACTCACTTTACTCCCACCATGAGAGTTTCTGATCTAGTTCATGTCTTAGTGATCCTGCATTTTTGTTGGATTAGATATATCACTTGGTTCATTTTATCCATAGATTAGGATATTTTATATATTCTGTCACAAAGTGAGGTTATTGCTTTTTATTTTGGTTTTTGTACGCTGGTTTTCAAATCCATAATGGAAACAGCAGTAACGTTGAAAGATGGAAACACACATGTAGATAAGAACACACAGAAAGAATCTTCAAATCCATTTCAATAAGTTTATAACTCGGTTTATACAAAATAAGGTTATTTTCGAGGTTATTTTCTGCGCCACCACAACTGAACGAAAAATTAATTGATGTTTCTTTGACACAAACTTCTGATATAATCTAAAGTGATACGTAAATGATATGAACCTGATATTAAATTCGCCAAAGAAATACGGCTCAGTTCACCTATCCCTAGTGAACCCTTAATATGAAGTTTAATTACCATGACTGAAAAGTTTAATAGCAACGGAAACTTAGTTTAATAACACCAGCAACAAACTACACTTACCTCTAGTGAACTATCTTATATTCAATTAAAATTGTTTATCTATGGCAAGTGACTACTTTCAGAAATCTTCAACTCGAGCTTCAACAATACCAATTTATTTTAATTTATGAGCTTTATAAGATTACCCGGTAGACTAAACATACATATTTGTTAATCAGCATCATTATTTAAATATGTAAATCCTACTGAATCTTAATATGAATCAGACCGAAAATTTTGTAAAGAATGGATTTCATAAGGAAACATGTACGTATATAAACAGAAGGAATATAAATTATGAAAGTTTAATTCTACCTACATAATAAAAAAGAGAGCACAAGGCTCGCAACATAATTTCAGAAAAATATTTCTTCCCCTAATTTGGTTGATAATTATTATGAATTATAGTTTATTTCTGGTAAATCATTTTCCTACGTATCAGTACATATTTTTTAATTATTTCAAAAATTTGGTCACAAACATGATTTTAGTGTACAGTCGAGATTCGCTTGAGGCATAACTTTCCTCATATCATAATACTACCTATCTTTCCTGAATTTTTGGAAATTACTTTAATACATTTCGCAAATAATTCTACGTACAACGAACATTACAATCGTACAAAAGCTGCTGCAGAGAACACATAATAAAAATAAAAATACATGCTTGCAATGAAGTATGTACAGAAGATTATAAGAGATAAAAAATAAAGCAACTCGATTAACCAGTATTCGGGTAACGAATAGTTACTTTTTATCTCTAATTTGCGCAACATTCTATTAGTCAAAAACGCCTTATCTAACTACGAAAAATTAATGTTTCAATAATTCTTATTATCTAACGACATATTCAGAACTAAATTGACTGAATCTGCCTAACAATTTCTGATGTCTGAAGTTCTTAAAACTGTAAATATATTTTGAAAATTTAAAACAAAATTTACAGCCGCCATGCACTAGCCACGTATCGCTTATACCTACGCGCAGTTTGAAATATATGGAAATAAAAATAGTGCATAAAGGGTTTTATTACTTCTACGAATACATATATATTGGTCAATCCCTGTCAATTCTTATTAGGTACTCTTTATTATGTACTAATGTACGTGTACTTTAATATAATTACTATAAAAATTGCAAGATAAACGAGCTATATATAAAACTTGACGCGCATGCAAATAAATAAACTTACTTTGGTTTGAGTCATCTTGATTTCTAGAATAATGGGAGTCCGACCTATTACCTCTGCGGATTTCACCGAGGCGGCCGCGTGAAGACTGCATTTTTATCTAGAAAATTATGCAGTGTAGAATCTAAGACAAATAATATGCATCATATCTATAAACAGTATTTTGGAATAATTAGTGTATTTACCTATTTATTTCATTTATTCAACATATAAAACTAAGCGCACACAGCAAAATCGAACAAAGACTCACTAAATATCAAACTGGACGTTTGCGATAATTACAGTTTGCACACGACTCCAATTAGTCCAATTCAAGAACGACAAGAACAATAACTTCATTCAATATTATTTACCACTGTCAGTGGAGCAATTTTGAAATACCTAAATGATAGATTTCATTTGAAAATTAGTGGATTTTATTGTATACAAGTGCACAAATTAATTTAATATATGAACAGTTATAGTCCCTTGTTGAACTATTTGGTTCTTTGACCCTTTATTTTTTTATTAGATAAGTGCAGTTTTAATTTTCTGGGTACAAGCTAACGGGAATGAATTACTAAACATACGATGCAAAGTTAGGGGGAATTACTCACAGATTACAGGAGTGCAACATGAAAAAAATACAATTTATGATTCTCACATAGCATTAAGCCGTCGCCACACATGCGGCTTTCGGCGAAATTGGCTGTGGACATTTGGGTCTTTCGTTTCATTAAAGTTGGTTAACCGATGGATACATGGCGGTATAATGGTGAGTCCTGTCCTGATGGGCGTAATCAAAGCGGAAAAACGTATAGGCGTAGTTACGCACATTTTCGCGTTCCGTCCTAACGTAGGTAAACGTAAATAAAGGCTTGTTGATATATTTAGATTTTAGAAACCTAACGTGTAAGTGTATCGTGAAGACAGTATAGTGCAATAATAAATAGATACCTAATGCTCACCTGGTCCATTTTCTTACCATAAAGAAGCACAAAAGCACAAAACTAATAAATTTTAGGTTACGTTACACCCTCTTACGCCGTGTTTACGCCTTAAAGTTGAACCCAAACCAACAATTCGGCGTATCACGATTCACGACGCAATCCCGACGTAAATGTCAAAATATTAAACATGCCCGCTACAGCCAATCATATTGCAAAGCGCCGATACGCTGTTACGCCAGTTACGCTCGTGAGGACCCACCATTAGTGTCAAGGTTTACTAGTTCACGCCGGTCGAAATTAATTTTGGTATCTGAAATCTGAATTTTGTCTTTAGCTTTGTTGGTAGAACCGATATATGATAGTTTGATGACTGTACAATAGAGATGTAATTTCTAATAGAGCTCTCAAATTTAAAAGTGCTTCGGCTTTACACCATAGAAATAGAGAGGGGAGAAAGCTCTTAGCGCATCCAATTTTCCTAAGACACCCAGAGTCTCTGAAGACACCATGGGGGCAGACATTTTGAACACAATCACGTGGTTTGTTCAATTTTGTATGTTGTGCAACTTAAAAAGTGAGGTTAAAGTTATTTAAATTATTTGGTGTGAAAGTATAACATTCTAGTTTTTCAAGAGGTATAGGTGACATTAAGAAGTGGTTGGAGAGTTGAGTGATGAATATACTTGGTCAGAGAATAATTTGTTTGCTCTAATAATTTTAAAGCAACAGATTTTATAAAAAGTGATAATCAAATTCGCCTAAAACTTAATGCTGTACCAAGATTAAAAATGTATCGGGCCGAGGTAGTAGACAGCAAACAAACTTAGTTAGATCTGTAACTTCAGTTCAGAATATGGCCTCATTTCTACGTCTTCGATGTCCTCGTCAGATGATACGATAGAGTTGCCAAGAGATGCTAAACTGAAACAACACCGTAGGTAATATTACTTGTTAATAATATTTATTTAAATAAATCTTGAGATAATAATTGTTTTGATTTGATAAATAAATATAATTTCAGCGAATCGTCTAGGCAAGATACTTCGGCATTTACTAATAGCAGCACAAAGAGTAAACGTGTAAAGTATACTCAAACTGTACACAATTAAGGTATGTGAATACAAGAAAATATTTAAAGTGATATGCACTTGGCACGTTATAAGTGCAACCCATATAATCCAAAGTATAGATTATCTAAATCTAAGAACAATTCCTTGGATATTAGATTATATTTAATAAATTACCTAATGAATGGAAAACTTTGGTTAGCGCAAAATTCAAGAGTAAAATTAGGTCCTACTTCTTGGTTAATTGTTTTTACTCTGTAGAGGAATATTTAAAAGCTGTAATTATGTAGAAGTGTTCATACATTCTTTACTGTATATTTGATATTATTTGCAGTAACCAAATCACTGTTATCTTTTACCTGGTTTCTGGTTTTGTGTAATTTATGTAGTTTTCCTTATACGTTTGTTCTCTACATTTTATTTTATTAGTGCTGTGTTCATGATGTAATCATCATTTTTATTTATTAATTTTTTCTTATATACAATTTCTGTTTTTTGTTTATAACAATTGACTTTTCTTTCTGTTCTTATTTGGGATTTACGGCCACACTTCTGAACATTAATCTGATAATCTGAAAAATATCTGGATTATTTAAAAAATAACCTTTACGCCTGTGACTTTACGTCAAAGGAACAGTTAACACGTTAACTGCCAAGAAGAAAATTCCAGTGAAGCTGAATTTGCAAATGTTGGTCGCCGGTGCCCAATACAGTTCGTTCCGAGGTTCGTTCCCTGAAGGCCGTTTGGGTCGCCGGCGACCAATTGCTAGCGGTATGTAAAGTCATAGCTTGGTCGCCGGCAGACTGATTTTAGTACAATTTGCTATGTACAAATTGTTGTTGGGGTCCTAGGAAACACTTAGATAATTTTGACTGGTGCACTAAAGAACCAAACGGTTTGCTGAAAGTACGCGTTTATGCGGAATGGAGCAAAAATTTTAACAAAAGAACCGGACAGTAAAAAGAGAAAAATTAAAGAATCTGCAATAATTTTGCTAAATGAAGACAAATGCGTATCAAATTATTCTGTAGATTGTTGTACAATATGGTTACCGATGCTAAAAGAAGAACTTAGCAACCTGAATATCTAATCTAATCAACTTTTCTGTGAGCGTAGTAAGTATCTATGGTTATAATATAAACATTAAAATTGTGTAATTTCACGAATTACACAAGAGAAAGACTATTTAGCATTGAGAAAGAAAACAGACTAAGTTTCCGAAACGTCTGCAAAACATATTTGTTTTTATTTTATTTTAATTATATTTTATGTCAAAAAACCAACCTTTAACTGTTCCTTTGACGTAAAGTCACAGGCGTAAAGGTTATTTTTTAAATAATCCAGATATTTTTCAGATTATCAGATTAATGTTCAGAAGTGTGGCCGTAAATCCCAAATAAGAACAGAAAGAAAATACAGAAAGATGCCACAAATAACTTTTAGACAACAATTGACTTGCCACAAATGTATGTTTCATATGTATAGTGGTCAGATAAAGATCTATCTCTATCTATCTATGTTTACTGCTTATGCTCAAAGCAAAGTTAATAAAATTAAATTTTACATATCAAATTTATTCCTAAAATAAATGTTTTTTTTTTTTATTATTATAAGCGATTTATCCAGTCTTAGTCGATCTTAGCATCCAATTTAATATGTATATACCTATATTATTTTACTATAATAAAGAAATATTTAACAATGTTTCCGTGATTTTAAATCATCCGCTCTGTATTGCGTTAAAAATCCCCAAATATCATGTAGGTTGCCTGCCATTGACATAAACGGACCCAGAAGGCTCCCCAGGGGGCCATATGCAACATATTTTAACAAAAATATTTTCCATTTTAATAATTATATAATAATAAAACTTATTTCTTAATCTTCTGACTCGTCAAGAGGGGGGGGATTGGATCCTTGTTCTTTTGCTTCGAATATTGTTTTTATTGCTTTACACTTTGCAGTAATAAAAAGTATTAGGACAATTGCATTATTGCATATATAGCATCAATTTTTTATGCATGGACATGATGCAAGTTATAGAATATATAAATAAGGTAATAGTAATGACAAATGTTACAGTTTACATTTGTCATTGGTAATAGCATAAAGTATTTATAAACAATGGTAATAGTTATTGATGTGGGGTATGCCATTTTTATTATAAATTGTTAGACAAAGGACTTTACCGAGGTTATGCCGCCCATTGTTTTTTATGTCTTATCTTTATGCTGAAGTTGTAGAATATTAAAATAAATAGTTAGTTACCCATGATCAGTGTTTCATTAAACACCTATAATAAAATTGATATTTAATCTGACATTTGTTGAATTTCAATCCGACATTTGAATATGTTTTTTTGTGTCTTGGCTGAATAATATGCCACATATGTATGCGTGTTAACGTTGCAATATTTTAATGATTGGGTGAATTTTGACGTACGACTTGAAATGCAACATTTTTTTGGTTAACACATTTGGTAAAAAATTATCAGCTATAATATCCCTAGGACATTGATAATGTATGAGATAATTCTATATGACAATCGAAAGCATTGGTAATAGCACGACGCCGAAGGCGGAGGACTATTACCATGCAACGTACTTGAGGTTGTCATAAAATTATGAGGCATTTGTCAATGTCAGAGGGATATTTCGGTCAGAAAATTTTTTGAAAAAATAAAATCAAAAACTCGCAACACAACAAACCAATTATTTATTTATTAAAAGTTAGATTGAGAATTGCCATTGCCAAAACGTGACATTTTGAAATTTATTTGGCAGTTCATTTCATTTATTTTCATTTATTTAATTATAAAACAACTAATATTCTTACGATTTACAAATTTTATAAATTATAATACTAATTTTTACAATAATAAAGGCACCTAAATGACTAAACATTTGAATGTGCCTAGATTTTTCAATTTTGAAACTATATACTATTATGTGTTTAAGACTAAAAACTAATAAGTAAAACCATTGGGTAAAAATAATAAAGAGGCGCAACTGTCAAGGTTTCGAGATTTTAGTGTTGTATTTTTTCACCAATAGCTTCATGATTGTCTTCAATTTTAAGGGCTATACAGCCACATTACAAATACCTTCCCGTAGCACTAAAAATTGATGACAATCATGAAGTTGTTGGCAAAGAAATACAATAGTAAAATCTCGAAACCTTGACAGTTGCAACTCTTTATTATTTTCTACTCAATGGTAAAACTAAATAGTGAAAATGTAATATGAATACATGAATTTGCACCTAAAACTAGTTGCTATATCTATAGAATTCATACATAGAGGCCTAGCGCTATCATGTTTCAGATGATAGGTATATATATTAATATAATTTAAAAATTTATTATATTAGAAGAATTTCTTAAAGGAATCATAATTACTGCTTATAAATAATCTACATTTTATTGAAAATCTTTTTAAATTGTTAGATTGTTTGATTACAGAAGGTAGAAGATTATAAAACTTAGGAGCCAAGTACAGAAAAGATCTCAACCCAATATTATTATTAATGATAGGTCAGATTTCTCTGAACTTTACCCCTCGTGTCTTGTTGATGGTGTATAAAATTTTTTAAACTATTCTTTTTATAGATATAGGAATAAGTAGATAATATATAGAGAGATCTGACATTGAGTATATCATCTGAATATAGCAAATGCGTAGGGTAGCGATAGGACTTTTTGTACATTATTTTTAGAATAAAATTCTGGATAACATTTAATTGATTTAATGAGTTATTATACAGGGTGAATTTGAAATACACTGGATAATTTTAATCCGTTAAGCTCTATGGTCCGTAAAAATTCTTAAAAATAGTCATTTGTAAAATAAATGAAATACAGCCAAGAAAACAATTTTTGAATATTTATTAAATATTCACGACGCTCCTGCCTGAGCAGAACAGCTGGTGTGTGTAGCGACATAAATGCCTGTACCCCCACTCTTCTTAGCTATCGTGTTGTTTGTTGTGTTGGCGTAGTTCAGCCTGTGCATCCATGATGTCAAGTGTGAATTTTTCCTAGTGTTGTAAATTTCAGTTTTGTGCTCGTAGCTACCACGTTGCTCGCGTAGTTCAGCCTGTGCATCCATGATGTCAAGTGTGAGTTTTTCCTAGTGTTTTATATTTCAGTTTTGGTTTTACTTGGTAAACACTGCGAATACTGCATAGAGGTATTTGTTCGTAACCAAGTCAATGTCAAGTTCACCGGTCAGTGTATCCCCAGTGGGACGAGTTTAGGGTTTTTGTGTTGAAACATTAACTAAGTATGAAATTTTGAAATTAAAACACTGCGAATTCATTAATTATGCTATAAGAAATTACAGATTAAAAATATTCAGTGTATTTTAAATTCACCCTGTATAGACCACCCCACGCAATAATACCATATCGAATTAGAGATTCAACTAAAGACTTATATATCATGTTTAATAATTTTTTTCCTAAGAACTCCCTCATTAGATAAAATTTATGTATAAGTTTTCGTATGTTAGATGTTAATTTCAGAATTTGTTTGTCCCATTTTAGATGTTGGTCAATTATTATGCCTAGGTATTTAATTTCAGTTGTCTCTTTAATTTCCTCAGTATTTTTAAATCTAATGCTTGTAAAATCGGGTCGGTTAACTGATGTCAATGAAAAGGCTATATAGTGAGTTTTTTTAATATTTAAGGACAGTTTGAAAGTGTTTAACCAATCATGTACTTTACGTACACCATTGATTACTTTATGTTTTGCTTGTAACGTCTTGAAACAGTAAAACCGTATCATCAGCGAATGAAATGACAGTGCCATTTATGACTAGATTTGTTAAGGAGTTCAGATAACATATAAACAAAATTGGTCCAAGAACCGTGCCCTGTGGAACACCTATTTCAATTTTACTTGGCGAGCTAATGGTTTCTCTAATTCGCACCATTTGATATCTTTCCGAGAGATAGTTACTGAAAACATTCAGCACAGTACCCCGCACTCCATAATGTTCTAATACATTTATAAGCTTTTCGTGAGGCACTGTGTCGAATGCTTTAGCCAAGTCTAAGAATACTGCAATGCATTTATTATTGTTATTCAAGTTATCACTTATTTTATTAGTAAGTTGATATAATATATCATGCTATATTATAGCATCACATGTACTAGAACCCCTTAAAAATCCATACTGATTTTTTGATAATATCTGATTTGCCTCTAGATATCTATAATATATATAATTAATCTTTCCTTGAGGCATTTTTCAAAAATTTTTGCAAAATTGTTAACTAAACTTGTTATTATGAAGTTGTCAAAGTTAAATAATTTTGTTGTCATAGTGATTGAAAATTTCCCTGGATGGTGTTATCAGCGTAATGTTGAAATGATTGGGTCATTTGTGTCACATGACAAGAAATAAGGAAATTTAATTGGTTAGAACTGTCATAAAATTTTCAAGGTAATTTTTAAAATTCATGTATAAATATTTTATATATATAAATTTTCGTTAATAAAACCAAAGAAAGCCAAACTGGTTGAAAATTTGAAATCAGGGACATCATTTTATTCTATAACAATTTTTCTCTGAGATTTTTAAGAGTTATGGAAAATAAGGGTCTTGCTAATTTTTTTATATTTACTGTTACGGTCACTAATTTTATTACTATCTCAGTTTGAGACGAAACAGGATCAATTTTCAGAATATGAACATGTAACACAAAAAATTTGAATCATTATGCATGCTTCGTTTAAACAAATATGATTCTTGTAAAATCCATTTCATTAATCTTATTTCACTCACCTTAAAATTATCACATGTTCTGACCAATCACGAACCAAAGACAGCTTGTAATACAGCGAAAACACCGACTGTTTTTCAATTCTAATTGGTCTATCAGCGTGGTGTTTTCAACGACGTAACCATGGATACGGATTACCATAACCATGGATACGGATACGGATGGCAAAGCAAAATTTGACAGTTTAATTAAAATTAATTATAGAGACAGACGTCAAAATGAGTCGCTTCGGTGATACTTCAAGTGAAGTTAACAACCAAAATATTTGTTCGTGAAATACTCTAATAAAATACCATTCGTGATTGAATTTATCTTATAAGTCTGTCTTTTATTTCTAAACTCAACTGAGTTGCTTGAAAGTTTCCAAGCAACTCAGTTTCGTTAGAAATAAATCGACAGACTTATCGCGAAAATTCAATCTCTTGTGGTATTACTACTGAAAATTCTCACTATGCCATCTTTATTTATCCTTGAAACATTATTGTACGTCTTCAACAACAAACATTTATATGAATTTGCTAATTCTGGTACTCGACATCATGGTCATTTAATAATTCTGCAAAAACATAATACTACCTTATATCAAAAAAGCAATATTTACGCGGGAGCAAAATTATTTAATAAATTACCAGTTGCAGTTAAGTACCTCTCGTTAAATAAATTCAAACGCAAACTTAAATTGTTATTAGCTAAGGGTTCTTAAAAGAAGGAATTTCGATATAATAAATATTGTAGGTATGATGTGCACTTAATTATTTTCATATTATGGGACTTTGTGTATGCTGTATATTATGTTCGAATTCCTTAGGTATAAGCATTATCTTGTAATTTGATGATCTTTGTTTTCTCAAACAGGTATTATTTATAGTAAATGTTCACATTCTTTTCTACACATGTATATGTTCTGAAAATAAATATTTTATTCTATTACATATATTTCGACAACAATCCATACACACATGGTATGTTAAAAATACTTATTTGGGAGTTTTTATTTTTTTATTTGTAAATGAGATTTTGATGTTCAATACAAACACTAATTATGAAAAAATATATAATAATGCATAAATGAAATTTTAAATTCATAGATTATCCTTTGGGCGTTTTTCAATCCAAGCCTTGATGTTTGGAACTGCTAGCACGTTTTCTTTGACGATTTGTAGATTTGGGGCCTCAGAAATAATATCTTTTTTTGCCATAAAATTCATATAATCCAAAAGCGCAACAAAGTACACATCTGCCCATGTTAACTAAAAATAATAATAGAATTATAATTTAGAGGCCATTTAGAGGTCTCTTGAAGCTTGAACTGAGAATGTCAGGTAACATATAAAGTAATTCTGCCATCAGTGGAATAAAACGCACGTTTACTTATGCTGACAATAATAGTATCAAGTTCTAGAGAACTAGAGCAAATTTACTAGTCATCGTCGGTTAAATCAGTTTTTTTTTATTTAAAAAAAAAAAAAAAAACACCACAGAAATTAGACAACCTCCAATTCCAAAGCCAAAGGCTGTCCGGAAGGGGGCTACACTTTAGAAAAAAACGTAGACAAACATCCATACCCACCGACATTGCTATCTGCCGGTGCCGGGCTTCGGACCCGGACGCGATAGGCAGTGTAGCCAGAGCCATGACTGTCACTCATGCTCTAACCCACTGCGCCACCGAGTCAGTTAGTTTGTTAATACTGGTCTGCCGCATTAACCATCAAGTTCAATTCATAGAATTTCTTATGTCGCTGGCAACAGGCAATTGGACCAATCAAAACAAAGTTGCTTGTATTCTTCAAAGCCTTCTTTTTTTCATCATTTGACGTTGCCTAAACTACAAGTATTTCAACTACATTTTGCTGTTATCGCATTTTAACTAGTTTTAGGGACTATGTATTATAAACGGTATATCTCCAAAGTGACAAACGTCAGCTGAAAGTACGTTTTTTGGTTAACTAGAAAATACACCAGTTTAAATTAATTTATGAAAAAAGTTTGTTTTATAGTTTTTATATTAATAAAATTGATTTTTCAAGGTAATATTGTCAACGCATCCTATATATATTATAGATTTCAGTGAAATGTGTTTTACATTATTTATCTTAATCTGTCATTTTTCAGCCTATCACAGTAGTTGTAGAACTAAAAAAAACAATGGAACGTCTATACATCAATCTGAGTGTATAGTACCACAACCAGTTTTTCAATAAGATTAGAATTTTTTGTTAATGCAACTACGATCTAACTGACAATGCACCTAATACTTAAATAGTAACAGTAGGTACTTTATTATTATTTAATTAACTGAAATTTACCTAAGTAATCTATCAGTTATTAACACTTTTCGGCAGCACGGTTCGCACAATGTGAGTAATTCCCGTCACATGTCAGCAACATGCTTCCCGCATTTTGGGTCTTATAGCTTTTATTGGTTAAAATAAACATTTGTCACCGGAATGAAAAAGTTTTATATAGGTGGGCACACAGTAGACGCTGGTCGACGATAGAGAAAAGTCGTGGTTTCGGAATTTTTGCATTATAGTGTTTGGGATGTGTGATTAAAAGTTTATTGTTGACATTATTAATAATTTGTTTGGAAAAGGGTGAATTTCCGTTTCTTTATTGCGTTGAATTTATAACTTAACATATAGAGAAATAGAAGTAAAGAAAATTCATATAATTTTTTATTTTTGTATTTTGTAAATGTATTTTTCGCATTTTGACTAATAATATGCTATTTTACTAAATTCAAAATCGTTTAATAAAGTGGCACTTTGCCACGTAGAAATGTCACTTTACTATATAGAATGTCACTGTTAATAAAAAACAGTTTGACAGAATATTGTTTATTTAAATTATCGAGCGGCATTTAAAATATCTTCAGAACAATTTTCTAAATTGTTTTCAGTAGCAAGACTCATTTTTATAATTAATATATAACTTAAAATCAATTCAACTCACAAAAATGAAACTTCATTGTTGTTACGTAAATAAACAAAACCGTGTCAGGTTACTACACAAGTACCTACTATGATATTTTTTAAATTTCAAACTTTGTAATGTTTTTATGTCTATCACTATTTGCTTATAATTACCGACTAACACAAAATGCGAAAAAATAGTATAAACAAATCTCGTAAGAAAAACAGTTTTACTAAACTCATATTTTTCTATTTAAATGTAGCTGATTGTACTATTGTTGTACTGAAATTATTTCTCACCAGTGCAGTGGTTATTGAAAGGATATTTTCATAATTTTTTAAGCAAATCTAAAATGCCTAGTGATGATGACAGAGAATTGTCTACTTCCCAGTTGTATAAAACCTATTACTAGCTGCAAATGATAAACAAACAAAGGAGTTAAAACAAGAAATACACACTAGTATACAGAAAGTTAACGAAAACATTTTTGAAGCAAACAAGAGAATTGATAAACTGGAATCCACTTGTGTCTATCTAGACAGAAAGAACAGAAAAAATAATATAGTGATATTTGGTCTAAAAATAAATGAGAATCTGCTAGCTAATAAGCTTTTAACATTAAACGAATTGTTGGAGACGAATATAGTGGAAAGTGATATAAATGACATATATCATTTAGGAAATGGTGAAGAGACCCCCATTCTAGTAGAATTTGTATCCTTTCTTAAAAAGAAAACTATTTTCCAAAATACTTTTAAGTTAGGAGGAAAAAACATCTCAATAGCAAATGATCTGAGCAAAGAAGACAGGGAAGATTATAAAATTCTGCGTCGCCACTTGAAAGCTGCTAAAGATAAAGACTTGAAGGGAGTCAAAATAGTTGCTAATAAATTAATTATTAGTCCAAATGAAATATATGTATACAGTCAGTGAGTTAAAAGAATTGGATAAAAAATCTGCTACCTCTACTGCTTCCGTCATTAGTGAAGAGGAAGAAAGTGATTGTAATTCAACCAGTGACTGTGATGGTGAAAAAGAAAAGGGTGAATTGTATGCAAGATATATTGTAGAGGCAATCTCAAACAAGAGGAAGCGGCAAGCTACGAAAAAACCGGAAGAAAGCCCTAATAACAACAGTAAAAGAGTTACAAGAAATAATCCGCAAGGAAAACACTCTTAACATTCTAATTTACCGTTACATATTAATTATTAATAATACTGTCTAGCGTTACTTTGTTCTTACTTTTTTAATATGTAATATTTGATGTAAAATAAATAATATAGTTTTAATTAATTAAAATTAAGTGATTAGCTAAAACCCAATAATTCATAGGTACTTTTATACTTCCTAAATAACCAATAAATATTATTATGAATAAATATAGCTTTGCACAAATATTCGTTCTTTGCTGTCAAATTTTAGCAGCTTTAGGGATTTTGTGAAGATGAATGACTATGACGTACTTGCAATATCAGAAACTTGGCTTAAGAATCATATTGATAGTAACTTATTAAGAATAGATGGGTATACCCAGCGACTTATAAAGAGGAGACTAGCGATAAGCTGAATTCGTTTGGCCTGAATAATATTACCCAGTTGATGCCACAATTGCCACAGAGCGGTTGCACAGTTACTTTCGTTTTGTTATTCTACACGGCTTTGCACGCTATTTTGAAGTCTTGTTTGATTTATGTGTCAGCGCGCTTTTCTATCTATTTTCGTGTTAATTCTATTTATCTGGTTAATTATCTGCTTTGTGTTGTTAATTATCTGCTTTGTGTTTAAAAACATTATAAATATGGTTAAACAGTGTTTGTATTGTAAAAAAACTTTTGTGTCAACGTCAAATCGTAGTTTTCACATGTAAGTATACATAAAAAGCATATAAATAATTTTAAGTTGTGTTAATTATATTTATATATATAATTATATATAATCTGATTTGGTTAACTGACAGTTTTTAGAAATACTGTAGCAAAAACCAAATTTCGAAATAATTTATGATTTGCAATTCTTTACTGCCTCCGGAGCCATCTTAATTATCAATCATAATATTTGAAATAAAATTTTTAAAATATTTTTTTGTTTTATTATGCCATAAATATTAAAAAAAATAGGGCAATTTAATGCTCTAATTACGCCAGTGTAAATCTATTTCTAATTATGTAGTAGCACACAAAATAAAACAAATAACAATTTTATTTGTGAACTTTGCTGTAGGTACTTAGTTTTTCTTTTTCATGCTCTACCACCGGAGAATCTGCTGTTATAGTAGATTTTGATGGCGATTCAACAGATACTGTAGAAGAACGTGAATGAGATAATGGTTCTGACCTGAAAATATATTCTTTCTCTTCCTTTTCTTTTTTGGGATTTATTACCACATTTCTTGAGATTCCTATCCAAAAAAGTTGAATTATCTAAAAAATATTCAAATTAACCAGTTTAAAACTGGGAAATAACCTCTACGCCTTTGACGTAATGTCCTCTGACATTACGTCAAACAATCGAATAAGACTTTAAAATAGCGTCGCAAAACCGTGTAGAATAAACAAAACAAAAGTAACTGCGCAACCGCTGTGTGGCAATTGGGCATCAACTGGGTAATATTATTCAGGCCAAACAAATGCAGTGGATACATAGGCGATCTCCAGTCTTGTATTATTAAGTCGCTGGGTATACCTTTATTGGGAATGACAGGGTGAGTTCTAGAGGTGGTGGTGTCGCTTTTTATGTAAAATCTCATATTAATATTAAAGAAATCCGTTTTAATAATACGTTCGGAGATGTTGAGCATCTATGGATTCATTTTAATGTTAAATCAAAAAAATATGCTGTTGGAGTGCTGTATAGGCCTCCAAATAGCAACCTATTAACTGCAATAGATGAGATAGATGACATGTTGTCAATAATTATGCCCCAATATGACCATGTAGTTTTTATGGGCGATCTTAATATCAATATGCTCATTTCTACTGCTAATAATGTCTTGAAGTTTAATAACATTCTAGATACATATGACTTAGTACAGCATATCCAGAACCTACTAGATTAACTGCAAATTCACAAACTTTGATTGACGTTATAGTTACTAATAGAGAATTGCATATAACTAAATCAGGGTCTCTTCCTATGCATGGAATATCTGACCATAATCTTATATTTTGTCATCTGCCTATAAAAAAAAATAAAATACACAAGTATGTTACATATCGAGATTTCAACAATTTCAATAATGATTTATTTATGCAAGACTTAAATAAAATAAATTGGTTGCCATTTTATTATTCAACATCCATACATTATAAAATACAATTTTTTAATAATACCTTAATAGATGTGTTTAATATTCATGCTCCTCTGGTAACTGCCAGAGTTACGAAAAAACCTGCTCCATGGTTAACGAGTTCTTTAAAATTATTGATGAAGAGGAGGGACGAGGCCTTTTCCGCCTTTAAAAGGACACTAACGGACACAGATTGGGAATATTACAGAGCGTTAAGAAATTACACTAACCATGCAATTAAACGGGAGAAATATGCCTATGCACAACATTGCTTAAATAGCTCGAAAACCTCTAAAAATACTTGGGACACTATTAAAAAATTTGGAATTAACATAAAAAATAGTAATGAAATTCCTTCTAATCTCTCTAATGTTGATTCTATAAATAATTACTTTATTGATCAATGCAGCAATAATATTTCTGATAGCATGGACCAAATTTTGTACTACAGCAATGAGAGTAACCGAATTTTCACAAACAATTTATTTAATTTTAAAACAGTCCCAACCGAAGATGTTATAAAGGCATTGAATTCTGTAAAAACTAACGCGACTGGTACTGATGGGCTCAATATTAAAATGATTCGTCTTTGTCTGCCAAATATTTTACAACAAATTGTGCACATAGTTAATATATGCATAGAAAGCAGTTTTTTTCCTGACAGGTGGAAGGAGGCACTCGTTCGTCCACTTGCAAAAATTAGTAAACCCAAGCATTTTTCAGACCTTCGCCCTATTAGTATACTGCCTGTTCTTTCAAAGATTCTAGAAAAAATCTTGAATAATTAAATCACAGAATACGTAACTGAAAATAATATTTCACCCGAAACACAGTCTGGTTTTGTTAAAGGTAAATCCACAACAACGGCATTATCAAAAGTTTATGATGACATTGTAACTGAAGTTGATAATAATAAGGTCTCGGCGTTGGTTCTTTTACACTTCAGTAAAGCGTTTGATAATATCAATCATAGACTCTACCACATAGGATTTGATATAAACGCTGTTAATCTCTTAAGTAGCTATTTAAATAGTAGAACTCCAAAAGTGGCTCTAAATAACTGTGTATCTAGTGAGTTGCCTGTTAATAAAGGAGTTCCTCAGGGGTCTATTCTTGGACCGTTGCTCTATAATATATATACTTTTGACTTTAAAAAATCCATTGAGAATTGTGATATAAATATGTATGCAGATGACACGCAGTTACGTTTATCCTTTATACCAGAGAACATATTACTGGCAACTGAGCAGATAAATGAAGATCTCAGTAAAATAGCTGCAGCTTTAGAGAATCATAATCTTACAATTAATGCCAGTAAGTCATGTATATTGTTCTTTGGGAGTAATAATAATAAAAATAGGATGCAACTCATGCCAAATACAATTAACATCAAAGGTGTTCCACTGGCAGAAAAAAAGGTAGCAAAAAATTTGGGCTTGACAATGGACGATAAATTAAAATTTGGCGAGCATATTAATAATATTATAAGTGTCTCCTTTGCCAGGCTCAAATTTTTATATAATTTTTTACACTGCTTCCCAGTAGAACTAAAAACTTTATTGTGTGATTCTTTAATATTATCTAGATTTAATTATGCTGATGTTGTGTACGGACCAGCCCTAGATAAACAATTAATAAATAAAATAGAAAAAGTACAAAAAGCTTGCATACGTTTCATTTATAAAATCAGAAAATATGATCCGGTGTCACATAAACTAAAACAGTTAAATTGGTTAACTATGGAGAAACGACGTATTCTTCATATGGTAACATTTGTGCACAAAATAATTACAACATCTACACCGATATATCTAAAAGAAAAATTATTGCCTCGATCCCATTTGCATTTTTGGAATATTAGATCTGACAAAATATTAAATATCCCCAAATTTAGAACAGTATATTTAAAAAAATAATTTACATATACAGCCTGCCATCTCTATAATAAAGTACCTGAAATTTTCAAAACTATGCCTATTTTAAGATTTAAAAAAGCAATGCGTCATCATTTACTACAAAGTTCTTAAAAGTCATGCTCTGTTTTTGTTTTCATACATCTCTTTACACTTTACACCCTCAATATGTAGCTATAATCTTCATAAAAATATTAGTGTACAATATGTGTGCGAGTTCTTAAATATGAATTTATGTAGGTATGTTTAGTTAATCAATTATAGTATATATAGGTTATTATTATTGCATTATTGTTTTTGGTGTGTAAGTTATGTTTAGGGTTCAGTGTTAGAGAACCTAATTGTAAGGTTAACTTCGCCCTTAATAAAGACATTTTATTATTATTATTATTATTATTATATAGTTTGAGTTACTCGCTCGCTGCGCTCGCTCGTACTCAAACACTATATTCGTTTAGTAAAACTTTGCTTTTCTAAACTTGTTGTATAATGTACTATAATGTACTATTTTACAACAAATTGTGCACATAGTTAATATATGCATAGAAAGCAGTTTTTTTCCTGACAGGTGGAAGGAGGCACTCGTTCGTCCACTTGCAAAAATTAGTAAACCCAAGCATTTTTCAGACCTTCGCCCTATTAGTATACTGCCTGTTCTTTCAAAGATTCTAGAAAAAATCTTGAATAATTAAATCACAGAATACGTAACTGAAAATAATATTTTACCCGAAACACAGTCTGGTTTTGTTAAAGGTAAATCCACAACAACGGCATTATCAAAAGTTTATGATGACATTGTAACTGAAGTTGATAATAATAAGGTCTCGGCGTTGGTTCTTTTACACTTCAGTAAAGCGTTTGATAATATCAATCATAGACTCTACCACATAGGATTTGATATAAACGCTGTTAATCTCTTAAGTAGCTATTTAAATAGTAGAACTCAAAAAGTGGCTCTAAATAACTGTGTATCTAGTGAGTTGCCTGTTAATAAAGGAGTTCCTCAGGGGTCTATTCTTGGACCGTTGCTCTATAATATATATACTTTTGACTTTAAAAAATCCATTGAGAATTGTGATATAAATATGTATGCAGATGACACGCAGTTACGTTTATCCTTTATACCAGAGAACATATTACTGGCAACTGAGCAGATAAATGAAGATCTCAGTAAAATAGCTGCAGCTTTAGAGAATCATAATCTTACAATTAATGCCAGTAAGTCATGTATATTGTTCTTTGGGAGTAATAATAATAAAAATAGGATGCAACTCATGCCAAATACAATTAACATCAAAGGTGTTCCACTGGCAGAAAAAAAGGTAGCAAAAAATTTGGGCTTGACAATGGACGATAAATTAAAATTTGGCGAGCATATTAATAATATTATAAGTGTCTCCTTTGCCAGGCTCAAATTTTTATATAATTTTTTACACTGCTTCCCAGTAGAACTAAAAACTTTATTGTGTGATTCTTTAATATTATCTAGATTTAATTATGCTGATGTTGTGTACGGACCAGCCCTAGATAAACAATTAATAAATAAAATAGAAAAAGTACAAAAAGCTTGCATACGTTTCATTTATAAAATCAGAAAATATGATCCGGTGTCACATAAACTAAAACAGTTAAATTGGTTAACTATGGAGAAACGACGTATTCTTCATATGGCAACATTTGTGCACAAAATAATTACAACATCTACACCGATATATCTAAAAGAAAAATTATTGCCTCGATCCCATTTGCATTTTTGGAATATTAGATCTGACAAAATATTAAATATCCCCAAATTTAGAACAGTATATTTTAAAAAATAATTTACATATACAGCCTGCCATCTCTATAATAAAGTACCTGAAATTTTCAAAACTATGCCTATTTTAAGATTTAAAAAAGCAATGCGTCATCATTTACTACAAAGTTCTTAAAAGTCATGCTCTGTTTTTGTTTTCATACATCTCTTTACACTTTACACCCTCAATATGTAGCTATAATCTTCATAAAAATATTAGTGTACAATATGTGTGCGAGTTCTTAAATATGAATTTATGTAGGTATGTTTAGTTAATCAATTATAGTATATATAGGTTATTATTATTGCATTATTGTTTTTGGTGTGTAAGTTATGTTTAGGGTTCAGTGTTAGAGAACCTAATTGTAAGGTTAACTTCGCCCTTAATAAAGACATTTTATTATTATTATTATTATTATTATATAGTTTGAGTTACTCGCTCGCTGCGCTCGCTCGTACTCAAACACTATATTCGTTTAGTAAAACTTTGCTTTTCTAAACTTGTTGTATAATGTACTATTAATGTATTTTGTTGTGTTCATATTTGATCAAAAAGATACACATATTTGACCCAAATAAAACACAACACGGATGCCTTTGATGTCATTTTAGAAGGCTCTTGTTGGTTGTGTGCCAGCAACGCGCCTCACGAAAACGAACTGGCACCTTAGGTTACTTATCATCCATAAGGTGACACTTAAAATGTTTAAGTCCTTATGACATGATTCTAAAATTGGTTCTAATTTATATTGCAAAATTTGCTATAGAATGGTTAACCCCGTGTAATACAGGAAATTGGTATATTGTACCTGATTTTGGATGAGACACAGAACCTGCACCGAGACCTGCACTATTTTCATCCAATTTGTTTGCGAACATGCGCACAAGTGATAAATTGTTTAGGGTCGAACAAGAAACAGTTAATATAACATATGTATTGCATAAAACAGTTTGTTTGTTAAAAAAATACCTACCAAAAAACAAAAATTGTAACCAATAAACCAGAAACACTGTCGAAGAATTGAGGTTAAGTTATAAATTCAACGCACATTTCCTGACACTACGCATGCTCCTTCCTTTACTAGATATTTAGAGTCTGTATCATACAGTAATAAAATTCTATCGCATAAAATTGCACAAGTCTTTATTATGTAAATTTGAAACTAAAATAAACTGAAGTATATGATATAAAAAATAGCGTGTCCAGAGGGCTTTAGAGAGTTATTGCAAAAATGAAAAAAGGTGACTTTATTAAGGGCCAGTTGTATAATAGTATATTACGTAATGAGAGTTGTAAATAGCATATTACGCACGAATGGAAAAATTGTGCATGACGCCGCGTAGCGGCTAGTGTGGCAATTCCATGAGTGCGTAATTGCTTTACAACTCGAATTATGTACTATACTTTACCTACGATCGTATTTATTGATATTAAAACACAATTTTGTATTATTTATTGCTTATGTCAGTTTTGACAGCGTTGGAAAATTAAGTTTTGCACCTGCCATTTTTAATAATTTTAGCCTGGTGTCAGAAATATGAACTACAAGTGTTGTGTAAAGTTGGTCACGTGGTCACATTGCATTGCACCTCAGCGGGCTGAGAGTGCGATTTGTTTACGGTGTGTAAGATTCAATTTACATAGGTGGCGGAGAGTGCGTTTTCAGCTATTTACGTTAGCGATCGTAGGTAAAAGTGATTCAGCGAAAGTTCAAATCCAAGGATACCCATTCTTGCAACAATCGGTATCCTTGAATTTTGAACCAAGTTCAGCTGAACTTTCGCTGAATCACTTTTATACAACTGGCCCTAAAAGAAACTATAAAATAAAGTAGGTATCCTATATTCCAATTTATCATTCATTTTTAAAGAGGGTTATTGCAACGGTATTCCTCCTCATACTTATGTTGACAAGTAGCATAGTATTTCACTTTATTTTGACAAGTATCTCTAACCTAAAAAATCCAAGTTGGGTTAGAATATCTTCTAGGTTTTGTCTGATGCAAGTTTTGACGTTAAATTGGCAGAAAGTTCCTAAATGTATCAAAATTAAGGTGTAAGCTGTATTTTAATAAAAGATAATGTTTAAGGATATTCTTAATACACGTGTGTCAAATTAAGGAAAACTTTATTAAAAGATCTGCAAAACGAAGGTTGCAATATCTCTCCAATGACATATGAAGATTTGCTTAGTATTGAAACTATTGCTAAAATTAGTTTAAATTCAATAAAGCACAATTTTTTTTGTGCTAGTATAATACTTCTCATGGTTTTTTCATTTGTAGAAACTACCTACTTTAGTATTAGGATCACTTGTAAGGTTGTGATTGATTTTCTGGAATATTTTAAATAAAATTATACTAATAATTACCGTCTCATTGCTCAAATATTCAAGCCTTGAATATTTGAGCAATGAGACGGTAATTCAAGCTACTAAGTTTAGTTACTCAAATGTAAGAGCTTAAAGATAACTCTCCGGTTATACTTACTCGACCTACAGCAAGATGTCCATCATGTTTCTTTGCTTGAGCATCCAATTTTTCTATATAGTAAGGCAAAATTTCATTAAACAATGACACCCCCTTGGTTTCTTTAATTTTTTCATCTTGTTCATAGTGATACATGGCAATTTCTGAAACAGAATTTTAGAGTTTGCGAGACGATAACAAAAGTAATCATTATTACAGTATGTCACACTTAAGGTGACCCATAAAATCTTAATTTTTTGAGATAATCAAATGAAATTATGATTCTTTTTATACCATCAAAGTTCGATAAGCCACATTAAATTTTTTATTCAATATCTGTCTCATAACGTTCATCAGAACATTTGTACCAAATTTGCCCACATAATAAATAACTTGTAAAGTAGATACAGATAGTATCTGCCTATTAATTATTAAGACAAAATTACAACACTACATTTTTTTATTGATACATTTCCTGGTTACGCTAATCTGTCTAAGTAATAACTAATTTGCCAAAACAGTTTTTGCGCTTATTTAAGTACCTAATTGTTCTTTATAAACTTTCATACAAAATTAAAAAACTTAGTTTTTTTCCATTTCTTATCTGTTTGAACATGAAAAATATATACATATTTTCTATTTTAAGAATTCAAAGAATTAGTACGAAAATATAAATCTAAAAAGTGCAAGTTAACAACATAAAAATCTTTTTAACTGGTTAAATTCAATAAGTATCCATAATTGCCACTTATGCCACTTAGGTTACAAAAATATAACAAGATAATAGTAAATCACGTCCCATTATTTGGTGACTAAACAACCTAAACAAATAAAACAATATTCACACACAGGAAACACAAAATTAATGAGTTATTATACTTACTTTGACGTAAATCATTGACAGTATCAACAGCTGCATCAATTTCTAAGTCTTCCCAGTCATCCTTTCCAACCAATTTTACTTGTTTAGCCAAGTATCTAGCTATGGCAATGCTTTGATGGGCGGTTTTGCCTTCATGTTCCAACACTGGCATTTGTCCAAATGGCATATCTAAAATAAAAATATGTTAGACTGCCATTATTTAGTTGTAATCAAAATAGTCTTTAGATAGGTATAGTTTTCCTATACATGAATTCTATTACGAAAACGGTAGCGCAATAGGCTGTGTTCTGGTTGTAACAGAATCGCTGTTTACCACGGCATATCTTCCCCGAATGTGAATCTGTTGGGGCAAGTGGCGGCGAACAATAATACAAGCAATATTTAAGAAATTTTTATTATTGCGGAAAATTATTTTGTACAAAAAATGATTCACAGATAGCAGTGACAGCTACTTTACAGTACAGAATACTGCCATTATTCTCTATATAACAATCACAGAACATATAAGACAAAGATAATTACGAAATTATTTTATAACCTATATAGACCAAATGTCAGGTTATGAATATTACGATTACTTATACGTCAAAGAAACCAGAGTCACCGCTTCAAATCATAGATTGTTTTGGTTACTATTTCATCAACATTTTTTCTTTTCCATAAACAAACAATTTTCTGGGTTTTCAGTATAATTTATAATTACAGAACGCATAACCAGGCACCGGTTACAATATTACATTAAGGAATATACCTTTAAAGTGACGATCACTTACTTTGTTTCATAGATGGCCATTTCTCATGTGAAATACGATCATCTTCAAACTCCATTCCTCCATAGCTTAGAAGGAATCTGACAGGCTCTGCAAGAGCAGTGATGTCGAAGTATGTAACTTTATATGCAGGGGCCATTTTGAAATCTGCAAAATAGTATAAAATTATTTATTAACTTATTGTCATTTAATTTTTAATAAATTTATTCAATATATCCAATAATTGGTAAATTAACTAAACCTGGACTAGCAGTTTTTATGTTGTGTGTTTTAACAGTTCTCTTTATATTGCAATCTGACAGTTCATCCATAACATGAGTGAAGTGACAAAGAACACTCTAGATTTGAAATTTCAATCAAGAGAAGTTTCTTGTGGATTTTTTCATATATGGTTTTTTATAACGTTCAAAACTTTTAACAAATTATCCGTTGAACAACATACTATACTATATTATAATAGCTGAAGCCTGAAGCATAATCCAGGAAGACAACCAAATAATCTGAAAATTTATTTGTCGAAGATAAAACCGTCACATTTTGTAAAATATAGTATCAAATACAATAAATACATCAGCATTTATATCAAAATGGTTATTACAGAAGGTTGGACTACTGCAATTGTTTTTTTTCTCTCACAAATACGTAACTCGGACAATAATTTTAATTTTCTCCCATGAGTTCACAATTTGGATTTATACAATATAATAATATTCGTCATTGGACTCAAGGAAATTCCAGAATTTTGAATGTAGTGCATATTGCGAAGGATTTAGTTTTAATATCTGGTTGGGAATAATTGGCAGAAGAAATATTGGACTAAATCATTTTTGATGAGCCGTTAAAATGGAGAAAGTTATTTGGAATTTTTGTAAAACCATATTGAGAATTTTCTGGAAGAACTTCTGGAATTACTGAATTAACGTTATGCTTAAATAAGTTACCTACCGTTGCAAGAAGATGATTGTGCAGAGATAAAACAAGCAAACATTTTGAGCTTCTAGAATAAATTTTTTTTTTAGTAATTAGTGCTTTAGTAAATGTTTTATTTTAATATTGTTCCTTGGTGGTAAACATGTAGTATTTTTTATTTTTTTTTTTAATCACTTCGAGAATGTAACTCAAAACTCACATGACTTTTGAACCTGAAACTCAATTGAAAGGAAAACTGTTGGTATCTATCTGCTGAACACGTAAGGGATGTGCAAGAGACAAAACATGACCAAAATTCAATAATTCAAGCTAACTATTTGTTGCGTTGTTCTAATTTCCAAGCTAACGTAGGAAATCGATAAAATTTGCATTTACTATTCCTCCGCGTATTTTGCAATTTACAACACAGCAACTATAGTGGCCCATTTTTAAATTCGTTTACAAAATTTACTTTTGTATACAAACGTGACCACTACTACTGACAGCCTACTTTATTGCAAATATTTTCCACCGCGAGCGCTGCCATCGAATTCATTACCCCCACCCTATACTCTGCACATAGCGAATAGGGACTTGTAGTGATAATTTAATTCTGAAAATTTGGCTACTTACATAGTTTTTTATGCTCTTTTCATTAAAAATATTTTCAAGGTCATTGCACTTCCGCTTATACCGGAAGTTACCATCAACTTCGTTATTTTAAATGGAATGATATATTTTTTACTGCATTTTTGAATTCTACTAGTCATTTTAATAGGACTTTGATCATACTACCCTATCCCTAAATCTAACCCTACTCGAGATATATTGACTTTTCCGATAATTTTTGTTTTGACATTGAGTAGTTTGAAATTTGCTGTCTCTAACATAATGAAAGTGAAAGTTACCATTTACACAACACGAATAGGGTAACCCTTAAAGCTTCCTAATCATGCTTTCAAATTAACCTAATTGCTTACAGGGTGGTCAGAATTTACTGCCAACTTTGGCAAACTTCAAACGTCAAAAAGTATATTTTTTTAAATGGAACACCCTGTATATTTTTACAGTTTCTGATGTAGAATTTTATTCTGCACCAATTTGTATTAAGGTTCCCTATACTTATCTTTTATAGTTTTTGAGTTATTGATAATTTTGTATTTTACTGCGCGAAATACATCGAGGTATGTGTTGCTCTTATAATAGTCGGCTGTGAAAATGGTATTTGTTGCAATTATTAGCAGTTGCTTTATTCACCGGTTGATCCACCAGATGTGTTTTATCTCGTTCTAACCTCAGAGATAGAACCAGATAAAACACATCTGATGGATCCACCGGTGAATAAAGCAACTCGCCCCATCTATCATACGAAATTATGTTGCTCTTATAATAATTGGCTGTGAAAATGACATTTGTTGCAATTATTATTACCTATCTATCAAACACGATTTTATAAATAAGATTGGTAAAGGTTATCAGTCATGGAAAATAATAGAAATGGATATTCAAACAATGATATTTTAAACTTATTTTTTATTCACAGAGTATACGACAAGTTCTGCTAATAATTCTGTGACATTCTCCGTGAATAAAAAATAAGTTTAAAATATCGTTGTTTGAATATCCATTTCCATTATTTTCCATGACTGATAACCTTTACCAAACTTATTTATAAAATCGTGTTTGATAGATAAGGTAATAATAATTGCAACAAATGTCATTTCCACTTTCCACAGCCAACTATTATAAGAGCAACATAAATTCGTTTGATAGATGCTAATAATTGCAACAAATACCATTTCCACAGCCGACTATTAAAGAGCAACACATACCTCGATGTATTTCGCGCAGTAAAATACAAAATTATCAATAACTCAAAAACTATAAAAGATGAGTATAGGGAACTTTAATACAAATCGGTGAAGAATAAAATTCTACATCAGAAACTGCAAAAATATACAGGGTGTTCCATTAAAAAAAAAAATACTTTTTGACGTTTGAAGTTTGCCAAAGTTGGCAGTAAATTCTGACTACCCTGTAGGCAATTAGGTTAATTTGAGCGCATGATTAGGAAGCTTAAGGGTTCCACTATTCGTGTTGTGTAAATGGTAACTTTCACTTTCATTATGTTCGAGATTATGTTAGAGACAGCAAATTTCAAACTACTCGGTGTCAAGACACAAATTATCAGAAAGTCAATATATCTCGAGTAGGGTTAGATTTAGGGATAGGGTAGTATGATCAAAGTCCTATTAAAATGACTAGTAGAATTAAAAAATGCAGTAAAAAATATATCATTCCATTTAAAATAACGAAGTTGATGGTAACTTCCGATATAAGCGGAAGTGCAATGACCTTGAAAATATTTTTAATGAAAAGAGCATAAAACACTATGTAAGTAGCCAAATTTTCAGAATTAAATTATCGCTACAAGTTCCGGCTATACTTCTAATGAACGATTTGCGTGAATCACCCTGTATAAGGCTCAGTAATCATCTATACTTTACATGGGAATGTTGCATGATTTTTTTCTGAAGCTCCCATCCGAGCAAAAAAAAACTAAGAGAGAATGATTCCCATGCATGATGCAATTTTTTGAAGAATACAACTTCGAATTAGTTTTCTCATAGTTATCTAGTTGTCACCTCGAACGAATAATAAAGCGTACTTTCAAAATACTATTTTGTAATAATAATTAGCCTCAGATAAAATTATGAAAACTATATTTTGGTAAAAAAAATTTAAACCAATAATATATATTTTTTTATTCTTTATATCCATGTCAAATAATGTATCAAATTTTAAACAATTTTCATAATAAAGTGTAGGTAGTCTAGTTTTATCCATATTGGTTTTAATGTTTACAATTAATATTAATAAATTGGGGAATAAAATGGTTATTATATAATTATACAGGGTGAATTTGAAATACACTGAATAATTTTAATCCGTTAAGCTCTATGGTCCGTAAAAATTTTTAAAAATAGTCAATTGCAAAAATAAATGAAATAGTCAAATTTAATTTTTGAATATTTATTAAATATTCACGACGCTCTTGAGCAGAACAGCTGATGTGTGTAGCGACATAAATGCCTGTACCCCCACTCTTCTTAGCTATCGTGTTGTTGTGTTAGCGTAGTTCAGCCTGTGCATCCATGATGTCAAGTGTGAATTTTTCCTAGCGTTTTAGATTTCAGTTTTGGTTTTACTTGGTAAACACTGCGAATACTGCGTGGAGGTATTTGTTCGTAACCAAGTCAATGTCAAGTTCACCGGTCAGTGTATCCCCAGTGGGACGAGTTTAGGGTTTTTTTGTTGAAACATTAACTATGGAATTTTGAAATTAAAACACTGCGAATTCATTAATTATGCTATAAGAAATTACAGATTAAAAATATTCAGTGTATTTTAAATTCACCCTGTATAAGGAGATTAACAAGCCATTAATCTACTAGAAAAAATGTGCACTCGAAGCGCAGCCGAGCAGGAGTCACATTTTTTCGAGTGGATTGGCGTTAATCCCCGAATGTAATTCAACGTTCTACCACGACCACGGCCAAATTATGAGCGTGAAAGCCGTATGAGAGCAGGTGCAAAAATAAACGTCAAACGCAAAAAACGTTAAACTGCCACTTGATGTCCAAAGTTAAAACTTGGTCAACTTTCGCGCTACGCTGATTTTGAATACGACGTCGTGTAGTGGTTTGTGATTGGTTTGCTGATGTGCAGTCACACAGTTCGCAGTCGTACTGCCACCGTGGAGACTCACCATAACGCGCATTTAGTCCCGCCCACGGTGTAAGATAATTAGGTGGTGAAACGCCTCAATGTATCGTATGGTTAGAATGTCTCCAAACTGTTAACGCTAGAGACGCGAAATCGTAAGACAAAGAGAGAGAGTGTCGGGCCACCAGAGCCGCGCGGGCTCTGGTGGCCCGTATCGTCCCTAGTTAATTTCCACTTCATTTTACCAGATCGAAAAATATACCATTCGATGCAGAAAAATATGTAGAACACGATTGTTGAAAAATTATGTGTCTAAATTGTCGGCTAGTCTGCAAAAAAAAATAAAAACCGAAAATGAAATTGGACGCCGGCACGTTTAACTCGAAACGCTGCTAAAACCGTTCGAGTTATGAAAAAAATTAACAAACAATTTTATAGAGAACTAAATTTCCTATAAAAAAGTCACTGGTGGCATTAGTCTATTTTTAATAGTTTTGGTGTGAGGGCGCCTCAAATTCGCGCGCTGATCTTTTGTTAAATTAAACTTATCGTTTTCCAGCGCACAACTTTCAGGCCCACGGTGTAAGAATTGTCTTACACCGTGCTCACGCCTAAAATATTTAAGATAGACATATGCCGTCACTGACTTTTTTATAGGAAATTTAGTTCTCTATAAAATTGTTTATGTTAATTTTTTTCATAACTCGAACGGTTTTAGCAGCGTTTCGAGTTAAACGTGCCGGCGTCCAATTTCATTTTCGGTTTTTATTTGTTTTTGCAGACTAGCCGACAATTTAGACACATAATTTTTCAACAATCGTGTTCTACATATTTTTCTGCAACGAATGGTATATTTTTCGACCTGGTAAAATGAAATTAACTAGGGACGATACGGGCCGCAGCCCGCGCGGCCCTGGTGGCCCGACACTATCTCTCTTTGTCTTACGATTTCGCGTCTCTAGCGTTAACAGTTTGGAGACATTCTAATTGAGGCGTTTCATCACCTAATTATCTTACACCATGGTCCCGCCGCACACCGAACATACATTTGCCCCGCCACAATTATCGCACCACATATGTGTCGCACAGAATTTATTGCTCCCTTTATACTATATGTGGACACGCACCGTGTGTGTAACGAATCATTAGATATATGGCTCGGAAATGACAACACTGGCTACCGCGAGATCCGAGACAGAGCGCTATACTGTGATCGTACCGTACAAAGCATTTACGGCGCATTGTTGTCGCTCCGCAACGCATCCTATGCATTTATACAGGGTGTTCCAGTTTTTTGTAGCAGGACTTTAACAGTCGATAGACAATTGAAAATTATTAAAAAAAGTTCCTATAAACATAGGTTGAAAAATGCTTAGTTTTCGAGATACAGGGTGTTAAAGTTTGAAAATAAATACGGATTTATATTAATATTTCCAGAATGCTAAGAAGTATCGAATCCAAACTTGCCAATTCTTTACATATAACTTAGAGGCCTATTTTAGAATAACAAACTACTACTTTACTTAACCATGGGCGTAGATATATGGATTTACTAAGGCTCTTTTTTACAAAAAAGTAGTACGCCACTGATATTTTCCCATGTTTTTAGTTTAATTCAATAAAGCAAGAAAAAACAAAAATTTAATGTCTCTTGGCACTTTTTGATATGACAAGCCGTTTTCCAGAAAATTTACATTTAATCATTTGATGCACGCATCTGGACGAATTTTAGACAAACTTGAAGTCGCTCAGAATTTCACCAAATTTGATGGTGCGAAAAGTCTCCTAAAAATAAAGAATGAAACATTTAAAATATTTATTTTAAAAGTTTATTATCATGTAAATCAAAATTTTTATAACACAAATGTATTAAAACGCAACGGTCGAACTAAAATAAATTATTAGAAACACAAACACAAAAGCTAGCAACATGTAAAAGTGTCTTACTTCATTACAAGCATCATTAACGATGGTTTCATTCTTTCTTTTTAAAAGACTTTTCGTACCATCAAATTTGGTGAAATTCTGAGCGACTTCAAGTTTGTCTAAAATTCGTCCAGATGCGTGCATCAAATGATTAAATGTAAATTTTCTGGAAAACGGCTTGTCATATCAAAAAGTGCCAAGAGACATTAAATTTTTGTTTTTTCTTGCTTTATTGAGTTAAACTAAAAACATGGGAAAATATCAGTGGCGTACTACTTTTTTGTAAAAAAGAGCCTTAGTAAATCCATATATCTACGCCCATGGTTAAGTAAAGTAGTAGTTTGTTATTCTAAAATAGGTCTCTAAATTATATGTAAAGAATTGGCAAGTTTGGATTCGATACTTCTTAGCATTCTGGAAATATTAATATAAATCCGTATTTATTTTCAAACTTTAACACCCTGTATCTCGAAAACTAAGCATTTTTCAACCTATGTTTATAGGAACTTTTTTTAATAATTTTCAATTGTCTATCGACTGTTCAAGTCCTGCTACAAAAAACTGGAACACCCTGTATATCTAACGATTCGTTACACACAGTATATAGTGTAAAGGGAGCGATAAATTCTGTGCGACACATATGTGGCGGGGTAAATGTATGTTCGGTATCCGGCGGGACTTACCAGACACGAAGCGCGCGCAGGTCGGATGCAGAGTCAGTAAAGCCCCCCACAGACTTCGTTCTTTTTCATCCGTTCGTATCGTCGCGATTCGGAACGTCGTGTCAAAAATGCCAAAAACCTATGTGTGTGGGGAAAATCGTCGCGTCGCATCGTCGGTTAAAATTTCTGCTGGCGCTTGATTTTTGGAACGACGGCAGAGTTTATATCTGTGACGACGGTTCGTCGGTTGTCGTGCCAAACCAACAGTGTGTGGGGATTTCGTGCACAATCGTCGGTTTTTACACAGTAGCGCAGTCGCATGTATATTGTGAGTTGTATACACGTTCACACTTATTTAATTCTCTGTGTTTATTTTTTATTTTATTATTTAAAATGGACCAAAAATCAATAAACACAATTTCTTATTGATTTTATTGAAAACTATAGACAATTTCCTTGCCTGTGGCGTGTAAAATCTGCAGAATAACGAGAATGAAATTAAAAAATTCAAGCATATGAAGCATTACTAAACAATGTAACGTTCTTTTTCCGATGCACTTTGCTTTCGGTCAGATACTTACGTAATCTCTTTTATTCTTACGGAATTCTCGGGCGCCAGCCCTTCAATTTTTGAGTGCGAAGAACGACACTATCTTTTTGGTTCTCCTAATTGGGAGAACAACCCTGAGTAGCAAAACAGTGGATGATACGGAATAGCCAGAGGTCAAAGCTGGAGACCTATCTAATGGATTTCGGTCATACTGCTCAAACGGATTAATCAGAAAATAACACTACAGAAATAATAACTCGGGAAGTTTGCCTTTTTAACATAACGTATTTATTCAGGACTAAATAATGAACAAAGTAATTTATGCTTAGTCTTTCACGACGCTGCAATCGTGTACGTATAAAATAATAATATAAAATATTCTCTTAAATAATTATAAATTAGTCAAGCTGGCAAGCAACAGTCTTTCCGCGGGGTTTTTACGGCGGAATTTATAGGGACGTTGTATGGATACTTCGCTACGTACGACAAGCAAATGTTTTCACGAGGACTCTAGACGGCGGGCAG
Organism: Rhagium mordax; assembly: GCA_963680705.1. Classification (NCBI taxonomy): domain Eukaryota; kingdom Metazoa; phylum Arthropoda; class Insecta; order Coleoptera; family Cerambycidae; genus Rhagium; species Rhagium mordax. The sequence continues at coordinate 110,706,578 of OY796656.1, forward strand.
TCCGTCAGCTATGGATATTTGAGGCTAGATACAAGATTGAAACAAACGGTAAGCTACTGCCGCAAACGTCGAGCTATTTGTTACAGGATTATTTTAAATAATGACAGCTTTGCGAGTCAGTTCTATGCAAAACCCAGTCCGTATGGCCCAAGTGAACAAATACAAACTGTTAATGCATATAGTGACTATTTTTCACGTAGGTTTTCCGGTAACCTAGTAGGCAAGGGAACCTTTGAGGTGGCACAAGTGAACAGACCTCAGCAGTCTTTACCTACATTAACAAAATAAACAAACCAGCGGAGGTATTACTAATAAGCTCTAGTTTACTTTGGTAGCAAAATACGGTGATATTTACTGACAATAAAATCTCGAAATATCTATACTTGACTGACGGCAGTACCTGCAGAATGTAGCAGGTTGCGTTAAATTCTTACCAATATTATACTCAAAGGAAATTACTATTAACTCGGAGCGGTGATACAAAAGATTTACGGGTTCGGTTTGATCGTCAATTGCTGGCGGTCGAACGGATCTGATGCGGACTATTTCGAAATGAACCTGAACTGCTGCCGGTTTTCTCGGAATGCGAATGAGGACGGAATCAGCACAGAATGAGCGAAGTGACTGTGTTTCCCCTTTTTGTAAACTTTTATGACGTATCTGTCGTGTTAAAAGAGAGGTGGTCACCGACTTTAAACGACGTACTCGTATGCATATCCCAGCGTAACTTGCAGAGGTACAGCGGATTATGCATCTTAGTGCATCGACTCAAAGCGTATCTAACCGGAAATGAGTTGCTTGTAATTTCTATACTCTGTTGCAAAAAGAAACGGATCAAAACGAGCAAGGATTAATAATTTTAGGAACGAATGATTTTTATTTCCGACTCGGTCATTATTTATAATAATTCTCGGATTTTACTTATACGAGGGATTGTCGAAAATTAATCAATTAATTACTTGACTGCTTGTTTACCAGCGGACTTTTTAACAACTCATTCATAACTTAACTAGAACAGAACTTACTTACTAAAACAGTGGCAGGGTGTACCCAAGTGACGGTAATATTTAAAGCAAAATGAACATTCCTTGACTGGAAAAAATCACTTCGTTACAACAAATACAAACAAATAGATAATAATGCAACAGCACAAACTGAAAAACAAAATAGATTCTCTTCGCGGCGCCTTTAGAATAGAATTGAAAAAAGCCAGAGAGTCGCAGACCTTTTTTTTATTTTTTTTGCTTAAAACGGCAACCACTGCTAAGAAGTGCTTCGTCTTCATGATGTACAAAAACTGTGTGAGCGCAGAACGAACAAAAATTAACTGCCAGGATTGCCCGTAGTGTGTGGGCAAAAAAGTTCGGCGCTTCAACACGACGTTCCGAATCGCGGCGATACGAACGGATGAAAATGAACGAAGTCTGTGGGGGCAGAAGGGTTATCTCTGGTGGGGGGGCTTGAGATAGTGCCACAGAATTAACAATTAATTCTGTGATTGGGAATAAAATTTAAGACTTCAGCGCCCTCATCGGCCAACCGTGAATTAATTCCATGTACATCAACTTACAGTTAGAGCATTTGTTTACATTAAGTTATAAAATTTGTGTTTTTATTTTTGAATATTAAATGTAATAATTGCGTTTTAACAGGTAAATACCCACGCGCGAGCGATCTGTAAGAGAATGTCAATGTACATGGAATTGATTCAGATTGTGCCGCCAGGTGGCGTATCGCTTCTGTTGAATAGCGAATAGTGCTCCTCGACAATTAAACCTACTCAGATAAACATTCGCTTGAAGGCGGAGGTGCTTGCAGCCTGCTATGCTGTTCTTAGAACTGAGGATTATTCCAACATGAAAAAATCTGCCGAGCGGTTGGCAGAAACAGGCAGAAATGCAGAAGGCGTCATCTTGTTTGGGATTCAGGTATCCACAGTCCCTAATCCTGTGAGGGTTACTTAGCTACTGGTTTCCGAAAAGAAAAACTAATAAAATAAACATTCCTATTAATAAATGAATAAATGAATAGTGTCATATACCCTAAAAAAGAAACATGATGCAGCTACGGACACGTGTTTCGGAGTTATTGCTCCTCGTCAGCGTAGCGTAGCTTGAATAATGAATCCGTATGAATAGGATCAGAAACAATAACTAATAATCGAAACACGTGTCCGTAGCTGCATCATGTTTCTTTTTCAGGGTATATGGCACTATTCATTTATTCATTTATTTTTATTATCGAACCCTGCTAAACATCACTTTTGTATTCCTATTAATCCTATTTGGTGACGATATTCCTTTGTTTTACATTTTTATCGATTGTTGTTTTCAGATACGAACGAAAAACATAAACTACACAACAATTTTTAAATTTGGTTAGATAGGTAGAGTAATATTATTATGAGAAGATGCCCGGGCGGAGGTAACGTGTGCGAATAATTATATTTCTTGGTTCAACCACCGACCGCCTGCGAACAAAACCCTCTGTATACTGATGCTGCCACAACCCTGCCCAAGTAGCACAGTGTGCCCTATTAAGTTTTCACAGCTAAATTTTGGCTGCGATAACGTTACGATAACCATCGTTTAGTTATAATTTGGCTTTAAAATGTCAAAGCCTTTTGGCCCAAATCTTTTTGCTGCTATAATGTTGCCGCAACCTAATAAAACAACCAAATTACTGCAATTGCTATTTGTATTTCTGAATTGGTTGTAATATGCCTTCCACAGCTATTGCAAGAGCTCAGTAACAGCTGTAGCATATAGTTGTGATTTTTGGTTACATTTTATCCTTGGACAGCTGAAAATAATGCAGTTTAGCAGCTAAAGCTATATTTTCTACATTTGTGGGCGACATCTATATTTTTTGGCGTAATCTTAATATGATAGTGAACAACAAACCGCTGTCATTACTGTCCCTGTCAGTTGGCGGGTTTCTTAAATTTATCTTGTGTTTTTTAAATTAAAAGTGCGTTTAAAGTGTTATTATTATATTCAACTAGTTTATAGCAATACAATACAATATAGCAATGCAATCAATTAATAAAACGGTTGACACGATACTTTAATAAAAAAAAGTGTTACTTAAATTAACCTCTAATTTTGTCGTAAATGTCAAAACACTGACAGATTCGTCAAAGGTTTGTTATTCACTACCAAACACTAAATTTTCAGCGCCATTTTGTGATACGTGATTTTCACGAATCGTCTGAAACCGTCATGTCATAATGTCAAATGTCAGTTCTTCCTCTACTTCGTTGTGAAGCAGATTTTCTTGCTTACTTGCAACCAAATAAAAGCTATATAGTTCGGATAGACTATATTAGTTACTTAACGGTTGTTATTTGGATAATTTTTACATAAAACGGCCAACTGCAGTAACCGCATTTAGCTTCCATATTTTCTGTGAGCAAGAAGGTCTGAGAAGGGCGGCCATTTTGTACAATATTAATTTTTTTCTCATTTCTAATCATTTTTTGTTTTAAAAAAGCGTTGTAAGATTCCCTAGTGGGCATTACATTTAGAAGTGAATCATTTGAAACAATTTCTTGAAAAAGAAATTATAAACCATATTTTTTATGAAATTAATAATTTTGTGAAAATATAAAATTTATGAAGGGCATCGTCTGTGAAGAAGTACAACATTCATATTTAACGAAAAAGTGAAAACCGCATGTGCTTTTGTTCACATTTAGTTGTTAAAATCACTTTTGATATTATTCATATTTGTAAATCACGAAATAGAACGATGACTATCCAAAAATGGTTATTAAACCGACCATTATAATTAATTTATAGCCAAATAGTTTACCATGGACAAAATTTTACATCAAAACCATTACCCAGCAGTAATAAGTGTTTTTTCACCTAAATAGAATTCACAGCTAAATAGCTGTGATCTTTCTTACTTGACAGCCTATTAGCCACAGCTTGATGGCTATTATAACGCTTTAAATGCCAAAAAATGTTGTACCATTTTGGCTGTTACAACATGCTCACAACTTTACTTTTAGGTTGCCGCAGTAGCTCTTATAGCTAAATAACTGCCAGAACTTGCCGCCGCAACATTAGCGCAGCTTTTTTACAGCACCTTGTGCTACTTGGGATGAATATGACTCAAGTCGCTCTCATTGGCTTAAAATGAAGGGCATGCATAAAGTAATTTCTGCGCATTTTAATTGCCTGGCATCTTCTCATAATAACAGTACTTCTATGTATGTACTTAATGTATAAATAACACGTTTATTATTTATTTTGTAATAACAAAAATTATACTTTTTGTTGCACCTTGTTTACACTAATCTCCTTTAACTTCATGCTTAACATGTCCAATAGAAATTCTTTTTTATTCTTGTGTCAAAAAATGACATTTATCCGTCAGAAAATAAGAACGAACGGTAGAACTTTTCTAGCGTAAACGATCTAGACCCTAGACCTAGACTTTTCCGGCCTAGGCCGGAAAAGTAACAGACAAAAAGATTAAGCGTTTTTAGTATAGTTACCTACTTTTTAAAATGCTGGCTCTTTTTTTCTACTGTAAAATGGTAATGCACATGTATATAAAACTTTTATTGTACCTATTTATTTTATGTAGTATATTTTCGATTAAATTCAATATTATAATATATAAAATCAATTCGATACTAATTTCAAGCAAACTGATATGACAGCAGTTGTGCATTTGTTATTTATTGTATCTGGCCTTAGTTCACAGCCGTCTGTTACAAAAAAACTTGAAAATTGTATTATTTGCGGGGTAGCAAGTAAATCTTAAGAACATAATATTTTAATTTTCCCTATCATTTTAATATCCATAAGCACATTCGAATAAAAAATATTGTATGACACACAGACGAAAAACTGTTTTTCGTAGTCGCCCGAAAAACTAGATTTTTTCGTCCCTATGACATAAACTACTATTTCGATACAGTGAAATAGAATGGTCCATTAAAATTGAGGGGAGGAAAGTGATTTGACATTTGAATAGTTTTGACGTTTAGCGTTTAGTTAAGTAATAATTGTGCCAAAAATGATGAATTCGGACTTGCAAAGGTTAGTATTTATAAATAACTCACTTGATGAATTACAGCTCTCGCCTTCGGCTCGCGCTGCAAAATTCATCGTGCGTGAGTTATTTAGTATGTTACCACTTAATTGTAGAATAATATACCATTATTTTTTCGGTAACGACGGTAACTGAAACATATATTACACAATTTAAAAAACTACTGTAAATAGGATTTATTTCATTGTGCATATTATATGTATTGTAGTTTTTATTAGTAAGGCCTATAAATATTACAATAACTGAATTACTAATCGTGGAAAATTGCTTGATTAAAATTATCCTCTCCCAGTTTGACATAGAAATGCCTTACAAAGTGCATACAAATTACGAATGCAAATGGAATTTACTTATCATGGAGGCATATACACGAATCTAAATCTAGAATAGTTTCAAGTTTGTTTATCTTTACTCTATTTAAAAATAATACATATATACAATTATTTATCGCCATATCTATTACTACCTATTTTAATTGATTGCCTATTTATTGCCTAATGGGTAAATTCCAATGCCAACAAAAAAACCCTACTATATCGTAATTTTTAATAGATAATTTATAACTTTGCGTCCTAACATAAAATATAAAACTTACATGTTGGCAAATAATAATATTACATGTAGGGTGTTTTTAAAAGTGTGATTTCATTTGTAACATAGGTAATTATTTATTCTGAGTGATCAGTGGAAAATCTACCCAAGTTTAAGACAATTACGTTCACGGGCGTATGTTTTTAAGTAGGTACATAAAACTTACTTTCGGAAAAAGAATCAGAACACAATGCCAACAAGCCAACAATAGAACGATATACAGGGTGTGCGATTTAAGACCGGAACACTCGATTATTTCGAAACGCGTTGACCGATTTTAATATATTTTTTTTGGGACATAGTGCTCGATGAGCTCTATTTGACCATGTGGAAAAATTTTAAATTTTCATTTTTTCAAGGCCTGCTAAGACCCGCTAATATGGGTCGAAATTTAGAGATCGACCATTAGGCAATTTTTTTTCGAAAAAATGGATAGCGCATTCGATTCAGACGTGCCTCAAATACCTTTATACAAAGTTTGAGCTCAATACCTTATAAAGGGTGTTTGTCACAGCGTAGCGAATTTTCAAATTTTTCACTTTTCGACTGGCCCTGTATAAAAATCTATTATGCGTACAAAACAGGGAAAGTATTCATTCGACTTTGAGCCATGTCAGATATCTAGGAACGAAGTTTTATCGCTGTAACTTCTACAGGTATAAGATGACTGGATTTCAACAATTTTTTTTTTATTAAGTAGATACTTTATTATAACACCCTATATAAGGTATTGAGCTCAAACTTTGTATAAAGGTATTTGAGGCACGTCTGAATCGAATGTGCTATCCATTTTTTCGAAAAAAAAATTGCCTAATGGTCGATCTCTAAATTTCGACCCATTTAGCGGGTCTTAGCAGGCCTTGAAAAAATGAAAATTTAAAATTTTTCCACATGGTCAAATAGAGCTCATCGAGCACTATGTCCCAAAAAAAAATATATTAAAATCGGTCAACGCGTTCCGAAATAATCGGGTGTTCCGGTCTTAAATCGCACACCCTGTATATCGTTCTATTGTTGGCTTGTTGGTATTGTGTTCTGATTCTTGCATCCCTAATAATTTGGGACCGACGGTACTAGTATTGAATTTTTCTAGTTCTGAAATTTTTGTAAAACTTCACCGGTCACCACGCTTAATTCCGCTTATCCCCCGTGTATTGTCTTATGAAGAGGGGCGCATTATTTATTATTATAGTAACCCACGCCAGGAGCCAAGACGGCCCTGGGGTGTACGCAAGTCGCAAATATTTCACACTTTCTACACACACACACACACATACCACATACCTATATCAATTCTAAAAATTATTTATATTCCTTCTAGCCGCATATATGGCTACTTTAACTTCTTAAATATCTGTTAACAGTTTTGCAGTTTTGTATTACCATTGAAATATATAGTCGCAAATATTTCACACTTTCTACACACACACACATACCACATACCTATATCAATTCTAAAAATTATTTATATTCCTTCTAGACGCATATATGGCTACTTTAACTTCTTAATATCTGTTAACAGTTTTGCAGTTTTGTATTACCATTGAAATATATAGTCGCAAATATTTCACACTTTCTACACACACACACATACCATACATACCTATATCAATTCTAAAAATTATTTATATTCCTTCTAGCCGCATATATGGCTACTTTAACTTCTTAAATATCTGTTAACAGTTTTGCAGTTTTGTATTACCATTGAAATATATTAGTCTCAAATATTAAATAAAAAAAAACGAGAAACAATTTGATATTAAAATAAAAATGAAGAAAAATAAAAAAATACTTATTTGGATTAGACGAGCGCTATTTGAATTAAAATATAGTCTTAAATTGTAGGTAAATAGGTAAATAGGTACTTACTATTTACTTATATTAAACAAAATTATTCTCTTACCAACAAGTTTCAGGACTGTAGAAATTCACGATTTCAGCAGCAACCGTTAAACACAAAATCACACTGAGTTTATTGCCGGATCGTTGGTTGAGAGTATCTTATCTATTAAAACGCGCTGATTGAAGCAGTTGTATATCTTGTCTCTGGTATATGTTTTTTTCAGACACCTAGGCAGAGGCACGGGTATGAAACTCGCATTACAGATTGGTCAACAATTTTACTAGGCAATAGCGCATTTCAAACAAGCATTTGGTTACTCCGGTCGCAACTGTTTTCATACCGTTTTGTATTTTGCTCTTAAATTTGGATTACAAAATAATGCTTTTTTACATTTATTATTTGTTTTCCGTGTTCATTTAATTTTACAGAATTGACATATTAAGGAATAATTTATATTTTCTTAAAATGGTAGCTACCAGAAAGACGACTCTAAAAACAATAATCACATATCATAAACGAGCCAATAGGATTAAAGCATTTTGTCCTGCTCAAAAATTAGTATTATTATTGACAGACAACTTTTAAGAATTCTTTACCCGTTTTCTATTTTAAAATTTAGTCAAATTAATTGATGCTTGTTGATATGTTTGTGAAATTATTTATTTGTGAATCATGTTCAAGCAAAGAATAATTAATCGTAAGTATTGCACTGAATATTATAGGTTAGAAAAATAACTGAATCTGATTAAAGCCAAGTTTCATCTTAATTTGCTAGGATCTTTTGTCTTCTACTTCTATATGAAACTAGAAATTATTAATCCTACCTACTTATGTACAAATGCAAGTATTTAAAATTGTGTAAAATAACGAGTAACAGCATATAGGTTTTCTTCTCTTTGCATTTTTATGCCCTAAAAGCATCTTTATCTCTATTCTAAGTGTGTTAAACTAAACATAATAAGACATACAAGTGCAATGAGAAAGGAGAATCGTTGCTGTACTTTTTAAAGTTATATAGAATATTCGTTTGTTTTTTAGACATGTGACTGCCGTTCAAACTGCCGACAAACACCTAAGAGGATTATAAGAGTACTTTGAAGTTCCCCTGTGAAGGGGGAAATAATTGCAAAGAAGGTTACTTCTTTAGGAGACTTAGGTCTGTTTTTGCAACGCCACTCCTCAAGAGAATTTTAATTCAACAGATTTGAGGGAAAACGATTGTTGGTCTAGATCTGAGCGATGACTTGAATGAAGACAGTCAAGCAGCCAGTGTTGTTGGTTATATTCTTAAAAAAAAATTTATATTAAAGTCTAATTTATTTTTTATAAAGCATTTGTATATAACTTTAAAGAATTTGGTGACGAAAACTTTTTTTTATCTAAATGTAATGTAATCTTTTGGTATCGCCAGATCCTAAATTGTATATTATCAACAAATTTTTTATGTGAAAAATATTCTCGATTACAACTTTCTCTTCAAAAGAAAGGTAACAATGTATATTTGGTGGAAGATTACATTCAGGAGAAACAGAAATTGTATGGAAATCTTGTAAATATGAATGAATATTAACTTCGTTAAATTAATGTAGTAATTAATTAATTTTTTCTGTAACCTCAAATATTTTGTTATGGTGAGTAAATTATTGTTCCTTATTTTCAGGTTATATTTAGCTTTGATATATTTTCAAACAGTTTCCATTAATATCAAAACCACTGTAATAATTAATTTGTTTATAATTAATAAATAATAAGTATAAAATGTTGTATTTTAGCGTTTTCCTTCAAAGAACCAATATTTAAGCAGCAAACGCCATTTTGTTATAAGAAATTGTGTTTGCCGTTTAACTACTGGTTTTGACCAAACTGAAAACATGAATTTGAATAGGACGTGAAATTCAAGCAGCCCGCCTCTGTTTGTAGTTCATGACTAGGCGAGTAGTTGCGCCACATGTCACTTCTTGTCAGTGCTGTTGCCGTCTCTTTCTTAGGAGCTCTCGTTTCTTATTCTATATGTTTTGTGGGCAGAGGCACGGAGGTAATTGCACAGCACGGAACACGGAACGAGCCACACCATCAGAAATCAAACGAGAGTTTCTCATTGCACACATATTAACCTGATTAATTGATGACGTCAGAACTGGTGTATTGTTTTGTTGACCAGAAAACTTGGTGGAATAGGAAACGCTTTTATTCACACCAATTCCATCTCGCATTCTCTTTACTCACCATTTTCGGCATTTTCTATTATTTTTATTTCCTAGCTCTTCACAACAAAAAGGAAATTTTTGTACAAAACGGTAGGTAAAAATATATTTTTTTAAAATTTTTCATTATTTATTATGTGTAAATAAAGATTTCACCCAACTTAACTGACAACTATGGGGCCATTTACTAAAATGCATTAAATGAATTTTTTTTGCATTTTCGTACACAATGGTAATAGACTTAATAATGATTAAGTCTACCTCTAATGCCCGAAAATGTCTAGGAAAAAGCTATTTTAAAAATTGTAGAAAATATACCTAAATTCATTGTATTATTGGTTAGTGTGAAATTTAAATTTTTTTGCTAAAAACATTTTAATGAAATTTACAACTTTATACCAATTCACACGTGCATACATATTTTTATATTTTTAAGAAGTATATAGGTACAGGGTGATTCACTTAACTTTCCCACCCCACTTTTCTCCGTTATTTTTGCAATTACAAAAAAAATATAACAAAAATTTTAGAACTTTTTCTGAAGTTTTTAAATATATGGTATCAAAAAAACAATTGAAAAACAAATTATGAAGTTACAAGATATAACTTGCATTTTTTTTAATGGAACACCCTGTATTTTATTACATTTTTCGACATAAAATTTTATTCTGATTTCGACATTATAGCACACCTGGTACTTATTTGTAATACTTTCCGAAATATTTGCATTTAAATATATAAATTATAGACAATATCGCATATTCGAGTATGCTCTGATTTTAATAACATTATTGTTTTTAATTTGTTAAACTAAGTTATGTTTATTTTGTGTTAGTAACTCTTATTTGTTTATTATTGTTACTTGTTTATTAATTTACAATTCAATACTATTAAAATCAGAGCATATTATACTCGAATATGCGATATTGTCTATAATTTATATATTTAAATGCAAATATTTCGAAAAGTATTACAAATAAGTACCATAAATGCTATATTGTCGAAATCAGAATAAAATTTTATGTCGAAAAATGTAATAAAATACAGGGTGTTCCATTTAAAAAAATGCAAGTTATATATCTGTAACTTCATAATTTGTCTTTCATTTGTTTTTTTGATGCCATATTTAAAAACTTCATAAAAAGTTCTACAATTTTTGTTATAATATTTTTTTGTAATTGAAAAAATAACAGAGAAAAATGGGGTGGGAAAGTTAAGTGAATCACCCTGTACCTACCAATAGGTAGGGTCAATAGACCAAGGCTGGAAACTCTAGAGGTTACCCAATCTGAGCCTGACCTAACTCAATCAATATATCATACGTCACTTGGCGACCGCCGGGTTCGTCCTTCTCTGTTCTACAACAGCAGAGCAGTGTTTAGTGTCTCTTTTTAGTATGTAAAATAAATGAGAGACCGCGGTCGCCAGCTCTGCCTCACCCCGCATTTTCCTCGTCCTAATGCTGCTCATTGATGTAACCTGTACGAAGTCTACAGGGTGTTCCAAAATTATGCGGCCAAACTTTTAGAGTGTGTAGAGACAAAACGAAAATTATCTATAAACATTTTGTCAATACTGCATATTAAAGTAGTTATAACCTTCCAAAGATGATGAAGAGAAAAAATTTTTCTTATGCTATAACTAGAATCCTAGAAAGGTAGGTAACTCAAAATTTATTAGATGTTACTTTTTATTTAGATTCGCAGCCGTGTCCAACATTCATTTTTGAAAAAACTGCACAGGGGCGGCGCACTTGGGGCTTAGGTTAGGTATATTAATAAATATTTTTGAATCCGTTGGCGCTATTAAAAGTTTGAATTAAAAAGTTGATTTTTCAATCATTATTACAGAAAAATGATATACCTTTCACATTTTGATAGGATTCGTCCTTTGAGAGAAAATCCACTTTTAAATTTTGATTGCACTTCAGGCTTCAAAGTTCAAGTAGTTTACCAGAATAATATAATAATTATTATAGTGGGTTTCAATTAATCAAATTTTTATCATTTGTAACGGCGCTTACTTTATATACTTATGTAACCTTTTTAGACGGAACACTCGGGCGCCAGTTCCTTAATTTTTAAGTGCAAGGAACAGCACTTTTGTTACTTGGCGGTTTCCAAGAAAACCCTAGGTAACTAACAGTTGGAGACACGGTTATGTCCAGCGGGTCTTGAGATGATTATTTTGTCAGTAAGACTTGAACAATTTCTCAAACGGGTTAATTAGCAATAAATAACGGAAATAATAACTCGTGATTTTTAACTATGTATAACAACGTATTTATTTATTATAATAGTAGTGCATATAAATAAATGAACAGAATAGGGCAGCAACTATGTAGTCGAGTACAAATTTGATAAGTAAAATAAATATGCGGCTGGTAACCAAGAGTATATACACGTGAACAATATTTTATTTCGGCGGTGAGTTTTGGGTAGCCGGTGTCTATTTTCGCGACTGAAACGATATCGAACGGCAAGCACGCGGAATCTCCCACAGGATATATAGTATGTACGACGAGCAGTCGGTTAGCTATCGATATTCTTGTCTCTACAAAGGGTTTTACCATACGGCGAACTACTGCCACATACGTAGAGCTATTTAACATGGATTATTTTTTTCGTAAGTTATGATGAGTTCTCCGATAGAACTTGATGCAGGGAGGCTGTAAAGATCGCCCGACCGAGCAGATCTAACTAGCCGTTGCATATGTTATTAAGCAAAATACAAACGGAATAATTACTATTGAGCTCTAGTTTGCTTTAGTAGTATAATACAGCGGCACTCACGAACAAAAAGATCTCTGAATATCTATACTTAACTGAAGGCGGTACGGACTGATAATAGCGGACCACGGTGTATTCTTACCAATACTAGTTTCAAGAAAATTATGACTAAGTCGGCGCGGTGAACACGATGACGGTTTCGGGTTGATCGAACTGATTGCTATCGAATTGCTTTGATGGATCTGAGAGATGAGAGATCTGATGCGGACTGGACGTTCCTCTGGCGTTTTATTACTTTAATGACGTATGCAGAATGCGCGTTAAACGGCCGAATAACTTGAAACGAATGAATGAATGAAACGTTCCTTACTGAGGTCGGGCGCATTAGGTAATTAGTACTATTGCCTCGGAGTATTACTAACCGGAAATGAAGTGTTTGCAATTTCTAGACTATATTGCAAAAAGAAACGGATTAAAACGGACACGGATTAATATTTTAACCGGTTTTAGTAACTAATGATTTTTGTTTCCGACTCGTTCATTATTTATACTAATTCACGGATTAACAATCTTTGAGCGCCAACCACGGTCGGTAGTTAGTTTACGGACCATGTGTCCTATAGTCGTTGAGACTATTCTTCATCGTTCTTGGGTCAGCGCTTTCAAGCAGCAGCTGTCCTTCTGACGTCACAACAGACCTCGAGATGGATTTTTATTTTTGACTGATAGCGTTTTCTACTTGACGAAAACTGAGCACTGAGTGCGCACCGAGTGCAACTAACATGTTCCACTTAGTTGCACTTCCACAGTTTCGAGTGTTCTACTTGGGCACTTGCACTCATATTGTCGCACTGAGTGCAGTTTTTTAGCACCGTACTTCGATGACGGTGCTAGTGCCAGTACAATAAAAATATGGCGTCTGATTTGAAACAAATAGTTATTGAGAACTTTTTAGCAACGTCTTCCTCATCAAGTGATGACGAATTTTTGGAACAAGTTATGGATTAGTTTAGTTATACAGTAAATTCACTTTTGAACCAAAGCAGTTTGTGAGTGAATAGGAGATAGCAGTAAAGCGAGAGCACTACACATGCGTGACTGCATGTCGATCTCAGAATGTTAGCGCTCTCGCTTTATTCTCTCCTATTCACTCACAAAGTGCTTTGGTTGAAAAGTGAATTTACTGTATAATTTGCAGCATATTCGTCGTCAGTTGAAAATGAATTCCTGCATGTTATTTTATAAAATATATTAAAGTATACATATATTTGTTAGCCGGAGAAGAGATTTCTGTCCCATTCATAGTATTTATTGTTATTAGTTCCTCATTAATTAAAAAACAAATATTGAAATTGGCTGAACCGGCCATGATTAGGTTAGGATTATTGTTGATAAGATGAATTAAAATCAGTGCACACTTGAGAACGTGTTATATTTACCTCGCACTAGTGCAGCACTGGCTGAGTACTAATTGCACTAAGTGCGCTCTCGGCACTTGCCGAGTTTTTGCAAGTAGAAGACGCTATGAGTCATGTGCTTTTGGGGATTGTTGTGGTACTTCGTGTGTTATTATACGAAATATCATGACAACAATTATCAAAAGCACATGACGTTAAAAATTTAAAAAAATTTTCGATCCCGAGGGCTATTATGACGTCAGAACAGCTGCTGCTTGAAAGCAAGAATAGTATACTAGAAGGATAGTTCAAATACGCTAATTTGTCGGCGGTGGGCGTGGCTACGATGACGTAGACTCCTGCCCAGAATTTAGAAATCATTATTGTAAGGGACCGTATATGCTAAGAAATTGTGATATTAATTTAAACTACTGCTGGGGGAGAGTACTAACGTATTGAAAATCGAAAGCAAGTGGCAAATACTAAATGTTGTGGAAATATGAGACCTCAAGTGTAACTCGTTCTTATAAAAAAATATATATATATTTTACTCACGAGATTCGCGTTTTGCGACCTATCATCGCGAACGCTGCAAAAACGGTGCGAGATACGATAAAATTTCACTTATACAAATTTGTAAAGCACAAAATTTCCTACAAAAAAGCCAGTGATGGCATATATCTAACTTGAATACTGTAGGCGCGAGAGGCCACCGAAAGAGCGCGAGCACATAAATATGACACGTAACGAAATTTTTTGTTAATTTAAAAGAAATTGTTATTTTCAATAATTTCAATGCCTATTTACAAGATTATTAATTGTACAGTGTTTTGATCAATGACATTTCTTAGCAACATGGGATTGTAAAAATTTGGTAATATAAAATAATTTTGCGTCCTTGAGACAAATAGTTATATATTATACTTACCTCTAAGTATAGGTAGTTAAAATATGTATTTGAATAATTATATTATTATTATTATATATACATTATGAAAAAGCTATATAAACTATAATAAAAACAAATATAATTTTTTTTATGAATATTTATTAATTAAGACTTAAAAAATAGTTTTGTGTAACTAGTGTAAAAAGCGTATATTTGTTGCATGAAGCATTAAATTTTTTTTAAAATTTTTATTGAACAAAATAATTACCTACATTGAACAGAACACATCGCACTTGTATCAGGATTAAATTTATCGGCACGTTTACAGCAATTAATCCATTCTTTCAGAATAGTTTTGGAAACAAAATAATTTCCTTTAGGAAAACAGTGATATACAATGCTTGCATTGCTGATTTCCATAATCATCCTGCTATTATTGCAGCCATAAATAGCACACCTACCAGGCATATTTCTATATAACTACCTAGTACTCGGTTTCTGAAATTATTTAAAACAACACTAAACACAATAATTACAACAACCACTTTTCAAGTCTATATTCAACAAAGAAACAGTTTAAAACAGTCTAAACACAGCAGAACAAACGTAAAAGCGAGCGAAAACTAAAAGTTTAGGTCAGGAGGTGACGTCACAAGCACACCGCTCGTGACGGTCGTAGAGCCAACATAGGGTCTTATGGGAATAAACCATCCTTCTTAGTATATTATTCTTGGCTTGAAAGCGCTTACAGGTTAAATTCTATTATCCGTGCACCAGAGTTTGTGGTGAACACCACAGAATAATGGATCCAGTGTAAGAACCCAGATTGTTCTGGGGCAACGATTTTGTCTATCGTTCTTGGGGGTAATAATTTAGCACTAATGGGGTTTTCGGAAACATACCCTGAGCGATCTGCAAATATACTTCTCTTTTTCTAAAACTATAAGAATAACAAAGACAGAGATAGTGATCGGGTTACAGGGAGTAAGTTTCCGAAAACCCCCTAAGTGCAGTTGTTCTGTGGTGCAGTTAGTGTAGGAATAGGTACTCTGTGGTGTAAGGCTTTTGAACAAAGCTAGAGTAAATTGTAGTAAATCAGTAAATCTCAACTGAATGCTGAATTAAATAACCCAAGTTTCAAAGTTGGTTTTAGTTTCTGTTGTTCTGTTTCATGTTTCTGTGACCGTGTTTATATACGTGTTTTGAGAAGTTTGTTTCATATCGAATAAAATTTTAAATAGGTAGGGTAGGTATCTGATCTACTATAAATTTAAACTACAAAATTTTGTAACACAGAACATGTTCTGTGCTGCTGTGCACAGAACTGATGAACTGATTGAGGTTATGTTTGTAAGGTCACACGTGTTGTCTTAACAAAAATTACTATTTTTCTGTAGAATGTCTTTCCGTGGACGCGGCGGTGGTGGAGGCAGAGGTTTTGGTGGCGGAGGTCGGGGTGGAGGAGGCCGTAACAGTTTCGGTGGCGGCGGTCGAGGTGGACGAGGAGGTTTTGGCGGCGGTAGAAATTTTGATCAGGGTCCGCCAGATCAAGTCATACCATTAGGTTATTTTGAGTATAGTGTTCAAGATGATTTGGTGTGTAAAGTGGAAATAGAAGATGTGCCGTATTTCAATGCCCCAATTTACTTAGAGAATAAAGAACAAATAGGCAAAATCGATGAAATATTTGGAAATATAAGAGATTATTCTGTAACCATCAGGTTGGGCGAAGACATGAAAGCCAATAGTTTTAAGAGAAGTCAAAAGGTAATACCAATATGCTATTTTTTTTGTATAATAATATACTATATGGAAACTATAGTGTTAACAGTATTTAATTACTCATGGCTGTAAATATGTTGTTAACTGGTATACATACATGGTATCTTGAAACTTTTGCAATTGACACTCAGATTACCATAAAGGTCTTGTGTGATGAGTATTTAAATTATTGTATTCCTATACAACTTTAGAAATTGTATGGGTGCCAGTGCAATATCAACTGTTTGTTGATTTTATTGTTCAGTCTAAGGCGGTTCAGTTAGTTCAGTACTCTGGCTCGGAAGTTGGGGACTTATTTTTTTATGACGTGTCTTCTTTTTAAAAGGTTTCTAAGATCTTCCATAATTTAATACTTATGCAGTAATATGTGTCAAAAAGAAATAGACCAAAAAGTTTAACTGAAATTTCAGATAAAACGAAAGTATGATGAAGTATAATTTATTACAGCTTGCTTCTCGCCTTATATTGTCTTGTTTACTAGCCTGAATATTCGCTGTTGAATAATAAAAATGGGTACCTTAGTTTAAATTAAATAAAATAGTTTTAAAACCATTTAGATGTATAAATAATAATCAACTTAAATTCCTCGTATAACCCGTCGAATAATCCAAGTGATGAAGATCTCAGCTTAAAGATAGATATAAATAGAGATAAATCTTAAAATTCACAAAGACGGAAACGAGATTTTCGTGAGATTACCAGAGATCGTGTCTAGAGGCGAAATCTTTCATGAATGTCTTAATAGCATTTGAGTATCGAGAATTTGATTCAGCTAGCCATTACAGAAAATTGTTATTCATACAGAATCAAGGGAGTTTGTCTGTCCAACTTTTAATGCTCTAATTGCCGTATAAAATATCTATATACCACATAGTCATGAGAGGTTTTGTCGTTTAATCACTGACATTATAATATGTATTTGAATATAGTTTTTATGTCGTCATCTATGAAAATAGCAGAAAGATTTTGGCATATATTTATTCTATAGCAATGTTTTATCAACAATAGTTTAAGAAAATTATTTTTGCCGAAACAGTTCTCCGTTACCCAAGACGTTTAATGGAAAAAATTATTTTGCGTACATGATTTACATACAATAGATCTGCTTTTATAACTAATACACCTAAATAGAAATTTAATATCATATTCCATTTCTAAAATTTTAATGTGGATTTTGTGGGAACTGTTATGCTGTACCTATTATATTTCGTGGACAAATGCACACGTCAAGTAGTGTTGCAATTCAAAAATCGTCATTTTTGAATTCAAAAAGAATTATATTAATTTTACTCTTAATAAATTCATTACTTTGAATTTGAATGCTATTATTGAAGTGCTGTACACATTTGGCGGCACATGATGAGAATTTCTAACGCAACTTAAAAAGACAACAGAATGGCAACATACTAAATTTGAATGTTATGTCATGGAGTTGCATAACAACTAGTAGTTTTCTAAAAGTTTTTTCCCTTTTTGTTAGTATGCTTATATGTGAACTTATATTGTTGAATGTCGAATAAAAATATTTATAGAATTTTTTAACTTTAATTTGTTGTGTAGTTGCTAGAAAATCTATGAAATCTTCTGCAGCAAAGAATTAACTATCTATCTTCTCTTTGCGATCGAGTTCTATTAAGTAAGGTTTTCCAAGGGTTTTTCTTACTTTCAAGATAAGTTATGCCTTTAGTGTTTTTAAAAAAAAGCCACCTTTGTGGACCATACTGTAAATTAATATTGAAGATTTAAACGTAAAAAATAACTTGTAAAATAAACGCTTTTTTTTTTTTCAGTTATATATAGATCCAGCAAAGTTACTTCCACTACAAAGGTTTCTACCAAGACCTCCTGGTTCAGTGCAAAAAAGAGGTGGACGTGGAGGTGGAGGACGTGGTGGTGGAGGTGGTAGGGGCGGATTTGGTGGAAGAGGCGGAGGAGGAGGTCGTGGTGGTTTCGGAGGCAGAGGCGGTGGAGGTGGTCGAGGTGGTTTTGGTGCACGTGGAGGTAGTCGAGGAGGATTTGGTGGACGAGGAGGGGGAGGCGGTTTTAATAGGAATAGTGGCGGAGGTGGCAATTTTAATAGAAACAATGGTGGTGGAGGATTTAATAGAAATAGTGGGGGCGGTGGTGGGAGCTGGTAAAGAACAATAAAAAAATTAAATTCTGCAGTATATGTATGAAACTTTTTAAAAATTAGTGCATAGTCCCCTTATTTCTTTATATTAATAGATATATAAGTATTTAATAAAGAAACATTAAAAGAAAATTTTATTATTGATTATCCCAAGGCAGTCCTTTTAGTTTTTGACAATAACACTTCGTTTTCTCAAGCAAGTATTTTAAAATCACCGACAAACGGAAACTGGAGATTCTTTGATCCAAAATAAGACAAAAATTGTTATAAATGTTTTTCCGAAAGTTCTTCCCAACCGAGCTACAGGGTTTTGTAAAAAAAATGTGTTTGTAGTTTTTATAAGTTTCTTCTAAAACTATATAAATAAGATATTATGTTGAGATTTGGTACACTCGAATGTCTTGCTGAACACAATTAATCGGGCGAGTTTGAGTCGACTGACAAGTCAGTGGCGTAAATTAGAGAAAAAAGTATCCGGTATTTTTTTTTTAAATGTTTTTTAAGGTTCATTTTTCTATTCTGCAAATGAAATCATACCTTGTTTTTTCAATTAGGAACTCCGTTTTTTAAATAATTTCTATAAACGTATGACCACACAACTTATGAAAATAACGCAGGTAACTATTACATATTAAAAAAAGATGTTTTAATTTTATAGATACTGTTCTTGTTGGGTGTACGTTTTTTTTTTTTTTCGAGTGTGTAACTTACACGATTTTATGCCACTGGATTGGCAAATCTTTCCATAATAAAAATAAATAGATAAAATTTATACAGTCGTTTTTGCAACTGTGTTTTGTCCGAACATTAAGCTGTTAGGGCTCTCGTATTTGATTTTAGCTGGACTTTTTAAAATATTTACGTGTTAGAGCCATATGCTATTAGACTAATTTTAGTACTAAAATAAATGTCAGGTCTAGTAGAAAAAATGATATTATTTTACATCCTGTCTGTATTACCAGTGACGTAGTTCCATGTATCGCTGGTATTACTATGTTAATATGAATGTATATTTAGCTGAAATGAAGATTTAAAAAATATTAATTTTCAGCCGCAAATTAATGTTTTTGAGAAACATCTAATAACCCAATCTGCATAGTGTATGAGGTAATAAAAAGTGTGATAAAAAATCAATATAATAAATAATAATGGCAAATCTTCTTTTATTAGTAAAAAAAACATTTTTTTACACATTTGACAAAACTGCCTTCATCAAAAAATGATGTAAATCAATTACTTCAACTATATTGATGTACATTCCTTATTCTCCTTCATCAAACCTCATGTGTTTGGCTCTCTCTTTTTCCGCTTTTTTTAGCAACTTATCTCTTCCTCTTTGTTTTTTCACAGATTTGGTAAGTTTAACAGTTCTATCGTTTTGAATTTTTTCCCAATAAGACTTCTCTTCTTCATTTTCCAAAACAAATTTTTCCCCATTAAATTCTTGACTGCAAAATTCTTTTGCGCTTTCGCTGTTAGTAAATCTAACATACACTTCCTCACTTCCACCAAGTAGTGGAATATCTACATATTTTACATCTGGAGATAACGTTTTTATTTCGCTCTAAAAAAATATAGAAAATGGAAGATATAGAAAACGATTAAATATAACAAATATATTTGATGTTCTTGAAACAGGAATTTTCTATTTAACATTGGACAGGGCAGGACTTATTTTAAACTGACACTTATCCAAAAGTAAGTTTCGTAATGAAGATGTATGGATTACATACAGGCTGTCTCCTAAAAAATGCCGCTATAAATAAAAATAACTCTAAAAAACAAAACATTAAATCAAATGGCTTTAAATACACTACCGTAGTATTCTTAAACTTGAATTTTTTCAAATAGCCATATTTTTTTAAATTTACTATTGTGCAATTTCTTTTCTGAATTCAACGATGTATAACAAATTGGCTTTTGAGGAACATTTATCACAGAAAAAGAAAGTTTATCGAAAGCGCAATAGGCTGTTGTGCTCAACGGATTTGCCGTGCGTATTTTGTAAAACAAAAATTCGTGGCGTTAAAGTAATTGTTCTTCTTTTTCTTTTTTGGGATTTATTACCACATTGCTTGAGATTCCTAGCCAAAAAAATTCGATTTATCTTAAAAAATATTCAAATTAACCAGTTTAAAACTGGGAAATAACCTCTACGCCTTTGACGTAATGTCAGAGGATCAGTTAGAGGGTGTTTTTTGACAACTAATAGGAATTAAATTGATACAAAAAACAAAAAGAAGAGAAATAATTTATGAAATGCCACAAATAACATTTAAACAATATCAAAGTAATTGCGTTTACGAAAAAACCTTTTAAGAAAAGTAGTAAAATATTATGTTGTCTAGTTTATGTGATGTGGTGTGTTTGTATTATTATATTATTATTATTATTATAGAAATATTTATTTTGAAATAAAACGACATAATATTGCCACGTAATGTAAGTGACAGATTGGGTTATCATGGAAATAGAAATCGAAGTTTATTGGGTACCAGTAACAACAATTTTACAATTTAGTTTGGTACATGTCCAA
This sequence comes from Rhagium mordax, assembly GCA_963680705.1. Classification (NCBI taxonomy): domain Eukaryota; kingdom Metazoa; phylum Arthropoda; class Insecta; order Coleoptera; family Cerambycidae; genus Rhagium; species Rhagium mordax. The sequence continues at coordinate 110,727,747 of OY796656.1, forward strand.
TAGTACTAGCAATTAATACACAAAAATTTATATATTACATAATAAAAAAAATATATATATCACTGATATTTAGAATTAAGATATAATAAATAAATAAAAAACAATTAAGAACTGCATGATTGTTTGAGAGCCGCATCTTTCACTTTATCTAAAATGTAAGGTTCTGCATGTATTAAAAGGTTTTTAACTGTTGCTTTGAAAACATTTATAGAAGCAATTTTTTCATCTTAATGGGCATGCGTAATGTTATAAAAATTTCATTGCTTTCATGTTAAAATATCTAAAAAGAGAAGTGTCAACATCATTAGATGTATTTTCACCCGAAACACGTAAGAAAACTTTAGTCAATTGTTGGAAGTTAGTTTACTTAAAAAAAAAAAACATGAATTTAGTGAAAGTAACGTTTGTTTTTATATTATCCTATACTGTCACTATAGTAATAACTGCATAGCAATAAATTACTTTAAGAGACTCTTAACTTCACTAGTGCTGTTAAAAAAATCGTAACAACGAAAATTTGTAAATAAACAATTCCTGAGATACCAATTATCTTAGATACTAGCGTAACCTTAGTTTTATATGATTTTATAGACTTTTTACTTTTCTCGTTCTTATGAAGGGATGTCATTGTCAATTTCTACTTGTATGTATTTTTTGAGAAAAATAATATAGGATAAAGCAAAACGTTTTACGATATTCGTAACTTTATTTGCTTTTTACATTACTCAAGAATTTTAAACTATTCTCTCGTAACCTAAAACACATCTTAATGTTACTTGTATCGTAAATTAGTGTAAGTACATTTTTGAATTTTTACATATCTTGTGTTATGTATTACATAATTTGTTTTACAAACTACGCGCGACAAATTCCTTGATGCCATAATTCTATAAATGATATACTATTTTCTTTATTATTATTTAATAGCAATCAGGATTACAACAATATTCTATGAGCTAATGTGCTGGTTTTAAGAACCGGGTAGTTCTTCATTCAATAAAACTATGAAATTAAATTTTGAGCAGCAAAGTTATTATACGTTTGTACTACTAGCCCACCAACATAATTGCATGTGTGACAATACTGGAAAACAATGGTGATAGACATCAAGATTGTACTTCTTCGTTTACTCCTCCTGAGCCGAAAACCAGAGCGGGACCGTGCAACTTACAATGTAGTTCCAAGTTGGACCCTCATACTACTTTCTATATATATTATGATAAAAACAGCACGGACAGGCTTCTTCTTTACTTACACATCTTAGCCTCTCTGCCTAATCCATGTATGGCAATAATGTATTTAATGACCAAGTGTTGATTATTATGATTTCTCTAATACGATGGATTTGACCTTAAGCTTAAAAAAGCCTCTGGCATGGTATTCATATGCTACTATATTACTGATTTAATTTTGTCTTGTCCTGCTATGCTAACAGGTAGGGGGCCTGTATGGTCACTATTTGGACCATTATTGCAATATTGCATGTTACAATTATTTTAAAATTTGTACCACGTAAATAGGCACTTCAAAGGATTAGAGGTACATTTTGATAGGAATAGGGATATTTTTTGAAAGGAAATATTTTGACTAGATTCCGCTTTCCAAATTATTATGCCGATATTCTTTATTTCTTTTTCATAAAAAAAAAATACATTTTTCGATCTTATACTGATAAAACGATGACACCGGTAGTTAAAAGATAATAATCCATTTGATATTTTAAATTGGATCTTTATATCTCAGTTGCTGTCAAATTATATTGCTGGAAAAAGTTACGCAAATCTTTATTTCTAATCTTTGACGGTTTAGTTCTTATTATGCTGATGAGAACAACTCCTTACCATTTATACCCATTAGTTGGTAATAATTATACACTTGTCTCATAATCTTTTGTTAATATACAGGGTGGTCCGAAATTAGTGGTCATCATTTTATCCGCATATTCCTCGATCAAAAATAAGACAAAAAGTTCCTACAAACATGGCCCCGAAAATGCTTCCTAAGGGAGCTACAGCCCTTTAAAGGTGCATCCTTGACGATGGTTTTTATTTAATCTTTCATAGCGATATGAAAGTAAAGCAACATTACCGCGTTTAGTACTTGGATGGGCTCCACGGAAAGACGTGGTCTCGCTCCCCTACTTCTAGCGGCTTGTATATCAGCTATATCGCAGAAGCAATACAACTGTAGGCAAGAGGTGTATTGAGGCTATACCATACTTCGGAGGGGATGTAAAGCAGTTGGTCCCTTTTGTCTATTAAATGTTAGGCAAGTAAAAAATCCCTACTCTTAGTAAGATAAGAGGTTCGGCAAAATTTCCAGGTTGGGGGTTGCTCGTCTCCTGGCGTCGGTGATTGGCCTTGGTAGCAGAAATAGGCCGACGTTAAATAAGTTATTAAAAAAAAAAAAATGTTTGTGGGATTCTTTTCATCAAAATTGAAAACAGGCACCATAAATTATTTATAACAGTTCAGGGAAAACTATTACATACCTTCAACTTTTTAATATCGAGACAAGGTTCTGATAAATTTAATTTCACTATCACTCCTGGAATATAATCTAACTTGCTTGTTATTTCTTCTGCTTGCTTTTGCTCTTCTGGAGGTTGTGAATATTCACCCTTTGACTTCTTAGGTTTATCATTTAAATGCTTTTGACTAGACTTTTGCTTATGTAAATATTGCTTGTATTCTTTCATTTTCTTTTTCTGTAAATCTAGATAACGATTCCTCATCTTTTTCCATTCTCTTCTGCAAAACATACAATATATTACTGATAAACATATAAGGTTAAAAGGATTACAGTGCAACCTCGATAACCTGTTCGAAATAGCCTTTTTTTCGGATTATCGAAAATTATTTTTTTATTAAAAATAAAAAATATGTTTGAAAGGTTTATTTGTAATAAAATTACAAGTAGAAAAGAAAAAAAACATAAGACATTCTTAAAAATAAAGAAAAGAACTTGAAAGGTGATCTGATATTCCCAAGTCGTTTATTTCATGTCTTACCTTTTCCATATTAATTATAAGATAGTCAATTGGCAATATAATGTACACTTGAGGCTTGAATTCTTTTGAATACAGTTTGAGTATTTTCAAATCATACTAATAAAAGATACATTTTTCAAGTCTATCGCAACTTAAATTTAATCAAAATGAAATAAATTTAATCAAAATGAAATAAAACAAAGTTAGGCTCGTTGCAAGAGCTCCATATCCAAAAGAAAAAATCCGATGAGGGATGGTCAAAACTTACCAAAAATAGTTAATATTTCCCTCATCATTTGATTACTTTGAGTATCAATTGAGTACCTCGACTATCTTTTGAGTACTTTAAGTATCACTTGAGTAACGAATAATTAAATATGGTACATATTACTACATACACTACAGGGTGCCCGAGGGTGTCCCACTTAAGATGTATCCACCCTCCTAAAATCTTTATTTGTGAACCGATTTTCGAAATCTTTTTTTTGCTGGATAAGGCTTGGAAAACTGCATTTAAGCTATACCTTACATTTTTTAAAAAGGTACATCATGACCTACTGAGACGTATTTTTTTTAGCGAAATTTCGGGGAAGTTATTAGCGATTTTTTTAGAGAAAAACTAACACCAGAAATAGATTCAGGACCTTTTAAAACCCGAGTGGTGTGAATTTTGTGACATTAGGATACAGGGTCTTAAAGAACATGGAGAGGATTTTTTAACAACGGCAAACTTTTTTATTGTAAACAAAGGCGATACTATTTTGAAATTACCAGTAATTTAACATTTTTCACAATTCTCTGGTTTATTTGAAGATGTAGGTATTAAGAAAAAAACGACAGTGGTAACGACTAAAAATGGTATCTAATTTCTGTCGATACGGTTATCGAAAACAAATAAAACAATACATTAGTTATTAAAGCTAGTTAAACCATTCACTGGAAAAAAATATTGTAATAATCCTTTGAAAAAACAAACGGTATTGAAAATGCATAAGGGTGAATGGTGGACTCATTGAGAATAGTTCGATTTAATTATTAGTTGATTAATTTGATTATTTTTAGGAACCTTGTTCTTTTAATAATAATAATAATAACGTTTATTTAGCAAGAAAGCTATTCAGTACAATAATAGAATAATAAAATAAAAAAGTAATATATACACATTAACACATTAATACATATACGAGTACATATACATCTATGTGTGCATTACAATTATTGAATATTAAATACAATAACATTACAATATATTTTCATACGTTGTAGTTGCCTAAAAATGTGATTTAACATATTGACTCAGTAATTTTTTAAATCTGTAATAACTATTGCAATATTTTATTGTGGTTGGAAGTTCATTGAAAATTTTGAGACCGTTTGAAAATAAAGAATTTTTCGTCCTGGTTTTGTTAAATGTTTCAATGAAAAAATTTTCTGCATTTCTGGTGTGGTGATTATGGACATCATATACATATTTAAGTTGTTCACATAAGTAATTAGGTAACATTTTATTTTTCATTTTATATATTAAGTCAAGTGTTTTAAAAATAATTCTTTGATTGATACTCATGAAATCAAGCATCTCTAGCAAAAATTTAATTGGAGTATATCGGTTACATCTAGTAATTATTCTCATATTTTTATTTTGTATTTTTTGAATTTGTTGCATTTGGTTTTTACCGATGTTAAATAATACAGATGCACAAAATTCTATATGTGGCGCTATCAGGGATTTATACAACAAGATTCTCGTGTACATTGAGAGTGAAGTAGTTATTCTATACAAAAAGTACGTTTTCTTAGATATTTTGTTCATTACATAGTTTGCGTGACTTTTAAAATTTAAATTTTGATCGAATATGACTCCTAAATATTTTATTTCATTTACTCTCTCAATTTCATTGTCATTTATTTTAATACTTAAAGTAGTGTCAATTTTATTAATTTTAACACTGCTACCTAGAATCATATATTTAGATTTACTAATATTAACATATAAGTCATTGTTGCAAAGCCATGTGTAAATATTTTGTAAGTTCTCATTCATCACATTTAACATTTCGTCAACATTTTTACCTATAATGTATAGCATAGTATCATCTGCAAACATACAAATTTCACAATTTTTAACAACGTTAACAATATCATTTACATATAGTAAAAATAGGATAGGTCTGAGAACTGTTCCCTGCGGTACACCATGTTTAGTTTCCAACTGGTCCGATATGACTTTTTTGTATTTAACATTTTGATATCTTTTGTCTAAATAAGACTTAAACCACATTAATACCTTACCACCAAGTCCAATTTAATTCAGTTTCTTTACTAATAATGTCCTATTTACAGTTTCAAACGTCCTTTTGAAATCCAAAAAAACCGCCAAAATTACACACCCTTCATCCATCGCTTTAATCCACTTATCACTAATATTTAATATAACACTTTCACAAGAATGCATCTTTCGAAAGCCAGATTGGTTTGGAACAATAATTTTGTTTTCATCACAGTACTCAACAAGTTGATCCTTTACTATAATTTCTAATATTTTTTCATATATGGGTACAATGTTTATTGGACGGAATTCCTCACATAATTTGGTATTGGGTACTTTAGGCACAGGTATTATACATGACGATTTCCAGTTATCGGGGAAATTTCCACTTTGTAATGAAGTATTTACAGTATCTAATATTCTGTTTCCTATAACAGTAAATGCATCTTTTACAATCTTTGTGGAAATACCATCTACACCAGTTGTATTTTTTAAAGAATTTACTACTTTATTTAGAAGACTCATGTTCACAGTTTTAAATTCCTCAAATTTTACATGTGTTTCAATACTATTTAGTATATCTTGATGATTTTTTGAAATTGTTTGACTATTCACAATTATCTCGATGCTATTTAAAAAGTATGTGTTAAATTCGTTAGCAGTTATATTTTCATCTGATGTTACAACATTTTTGAATTTAATAATCTCCTCTGAGGTTTTTCTATTAGTTGGCAATAACGTTTTTATATGTTTCCACATCAATTTTGAATTGTTTTTATTATCATCTATAACGCTATTGAAATATTTTTCTTTTTCAATTCTAATCATATTGGTGACCTGGTTACTCATATATCTATATTCGTTCCAAGTGTCTTCATTGTTAGTAAACGATGCTTTTTCGTATTCTCTATCTCTTTTTTTTATTTTGTCTATTATTTCAGGTGTTATCCACTTATTGTATACATATTTTGTAGGTATTGTGAATTCAATTTCAGGGCACATCTCGTCTAAGACCTTCGTTATTGAGTTAGTGAGATAATTTGCAAGAATATTTACGTTATTACTATCATTATTCCAATCCGTTGCTTGTAACATATTTTGGAACATATGTGTGTTATAATTTTTATATGACCGCTTCTTGATCTTTTCATATTTTGATTTATTTTTATATTTCATATCTATCGTAAGTATAGAATGATCACTAATTTTTGGTGTACTGTGGACTTTATGAGGAATATTTTTATTATTTGTTATAATATAATCAATAAGAGTTGAGCTATTTTGCGTAACTCTAGTAGGTTCTTTTACGATTTGATATAGACCATTTTGATATATTAGTTCTTCAATTTTTTTGCTATAATATGTATCTTTAAATAAGTCATAATTAAAATCGCCGACTAATAATTGAGTTCCATCATAGTCAATCATATTCTCTAAATAATTTTCAAAATATTCAATGAACAATGAATCCTTTATTTGTGGTGGATGATATATTGTGGTAATCAAATACTTTTCTTCTTTTATTTTTATTTCTATAGAAAGCAACCATAAATAAATCTCCAGATTTACTTTTTGTACTGTCTTGAATTTATGATATTCATTAACATAAATAAGTATTCCTCCTGTATGTCTATTGTTTGTAGAGCACTTTTCCATTTTATATCCATTGATTTTCAGTTCTTTTTCTGTTACATTGTCATCTATTCGCTATGTGCAGAGTATAGGGTGGGGGTAATGAATTGGATGGCAGCGCTCGCAGTGGACAAAATTTGCAATAAAGTAGGCTGTCAGTAGTAGTGGTCAGTTTGTTTACAAAAGTAAATTTTGTAAACGAATTTAAAAATGGGCCACTATAGTTGCTGTGTTGTAAATTGCAAAATACCGGACGGAATAGTATATGCAAATTTTATCGACTTCCTACGGGAGCTTGGAAATTAGAACGCAACAATTGGTTAGCTTGAATTATCGATTTTTGGTCATGTTTTGTTCTTAACTCTTGCACATCCCTGACTTGTTCAGTAGATAGGTACCAACAGTTTTCCTTTCAATTGAGTTTGAGGGTCAAAAGTCATGTGAGTTTTGAGTTACATTCTCGAATGCGATTTCTATAACTATGCTCTTTTTTTGTCTAAAAAGTGGTGTATAACAAACTGTTATTTATTATTAGTGGTACAGCAACAATATATGTTTGTCAGATTGTAATAAAAGCATTTATATAGATAGCTTTATTTTCCTTGTTTTATAACAAAATTATAAGTAAATATAACCGAATATGTACGTCTAAACCAAAATTTACATTTTATGCGAATTTACATACCTTTTTTCATTTTACTGAAAGAAAACGCTTGTTATGACTCTTTGGCCACACTAATTGATGCAATGCAATAAAATTTAATGCAATTCATGTGCAATTTTAATTTTCCAATTTTATAACACTGTTTTGACAGACACGTCACAGCCCACAAAGTTGTGAACGTTACGCGGCGCTGACATCGCGCACATAGCGAATATGACTCTCTGTGACGCATCAGAGGTCTAAACACAATTTATGAATTTTTCGAAGTTGTTGGTACAATCACTTTCCATATGATTTCCTGAACATTTAATACATGTAATATTATTTGTACAGTCTTTTCCGAAGTGACTGTAATTTGCACATTTATAACAACGTACTATGTTGTGGTATTCATCTATTTTACATTCTCTCCATCCTACATTAAGCATATTTTTATTAAAAATGTTTGTAAACAATTCTGATTCAACTTCTAAAATAATATTACTATTATCTCTTTTTCTTTTGTTTTGGTATTTTTTTACAACTGTAATTTTTTTAGCCATGTCTGCATCGAATTCGTTTTGTTTAATTATGTCCATCAATATTTTTGTGTCTTCTTGATTAGCGAATTTGTTTTCTGTTCCTAATATTATAATTTTAGGCTTCTTGAACTTGGGGTCCTCTATTGTATATTTATTGCCTAGTTCTTCTTGTACTTTCTTTTGAATTTTATCTTTGGACTGCGCGTTCTTACAACTAATAATGACTCCTCCATTTTTTATATTTTTTATGTTTTCAACTCCTACCACCAGCTTACTGGGGTCAATTTTGCCTTTAATATCATCTTGTGTTGTACTACTTGATTGCTCTTCATTTATTGGTTTAATCATTAAAATTTCTTTACATGATTTTTTTACAATTTCGCTGTATGGTTTTCGTATTTCCTCACTTTTATGTTCATTAATTTTTAAACTATTAATTATTTTACTATGTTCTTCTATAATCTTAGATTGCTCTTTTATAGTTTCAATACATTCTGTTAGTGTTGATTTTAATTTAATAATTTCATGTATAAATCCATTTTGGCTACAATGTGTGCATACAAATCTAATTTGTTTATTTTCATTTAACGTTTTTTGTGTGTCTTCATTTATGTTTAAACATTTTGGATGTGCCTTTAGGTCACATAATAAACAGTTTAGAATTGCTTTCTCGTTCCTTTTTATTTCAACCGAACAGTTAGCCATTTGAATTGTCTACCGTAGCCGATCGGCGTCGGTCAGTTATGTACCTACTTACTTGTATAAGTTCACTAATATTGTTTATAGGTTCTTAACGACACTTACACTCTATCAATTAGTTTATAATGTTAGTTCACCACCACACTATTTTTCTTGGCAACAATTTGATATATTTTTTGATATATATTTCACTTTATTAACCATATAATTTACTATTTTAATGGAGCACACTTTTTTTTCGTACTACACTCTTTCGCCATTTTAAATTTATGAATAATTCACTGGAAAAAAATATTGTAATACTTAATCCTTTGAAAATACAAATGGCAAAAATAAAAACAAATAAACAAATAAATAATTATTAAGATTTATTGGTAACAAAACTACGACCGAAAGTTTTCAGAAAGGGTAGAAAATTTTGATATATCCATTGATCTAACAAATTTGATTTTATTTATATCAAAACAGGTAAGTAGTAATCTACATTGTAATGATCTCTAATATTTCAAAATACAAAACTTTAAGTGGATCAGTGATGCTTGATTCATATGCCGAACCGTGACTTTTTAACATGAATAATTATATGTAGAGATTAGAGAACTTACTTTGATAAAATTTGAAGACCTAATTCTTTTATGTAATTTTTCTTTTTGTCTTTCTTATGTTTCTTTTTCTTTTTGCTATCTGTATCTTCAGACTCAATTTGATTTTTAATTTCACTTTTAACATCTGTGTCGAAATCACATTTTATTTTCTTTTCTTGTTGAATATCTTCACCACTTAATTTTCTTTTCTTTGTATTTTCAGACTCAATCTTTGCACCATTCTCTACATTATCTGCGCGAGGCAAATTAAATTCATTCGTTGGTGTATCTTCTTCAAATGTTGCTATACTTCTTAAATCCTCCGGATTAGTTTCTGATGGCATTTTACATCCAATACTTTCAAAATAGTTAAGAGCATTTTGTGCTTCTTTTTCTGTGTCAAATTCAACAAAGGCAAATCCTTTATTTCCTTTATTTTGTTTATACTTTGGGATAGATACATATACAACATTACCAAAATCTGAAAAAACTTGCTTTATCCATTCATGATTTGCATCAGCTTTAATATTTTCTACATATACTGTACATTCATCTACATTTTCTTTTTTTTGTAAGGGCGTTTTACGACAGATTTTTTCTTTATCTTCTGAAAGTTCAATTAGTTCCGATTTACTAATCGCTTTGCATATATCTTCTATGGTGCAATTGAGTTTTCGAATCTTGTTAAAATTTAAGAAAACCTTAATATCCACATCTGAAAATAAGATTTGTTAAGGTTTTAACTCAATGTAAATACTAATATACTTACAAGGATTTTCTGAAATAAGCTTAGTTAAAAATCTGTCTTTACTAAGATTAGAATCGCTAAAATAAAATTCCATTTGTTGCAATATTGAACTGTACAGCTGTTTTTTACGATGTCTGCCTTTTTTTGAGGTTTCCCCTGCTTCACATTCGCCCTCGCCCATATTTCAATTATTACGAATCGAATAATTAACAATTAACAAAACGTTTTTTGTTTACTTATTTCAATCAAGCCAGAGACAACAGACAACCAAGCCAAACAAATGACTCAAACTCCACACTTCACAACTGACAATTGGCAAATGACAAATGACAAGAATGACAAGATAGAACCACAGAACATTGAACATATAGAAAATACAAGTCAATAATTGGAGAAACGCACGGAGTAGGCGACAACTATCGATACAATCTGAACTATCCAAAACGTGAACAACAAAGCCGGTTGTGTACAATTTTAATGGAGTTTTCTCGTTAGGCATTAGTTTTTTCCAGTTTGTTCTTATTTGTATGGTATTTAAGTGATAAAACTAGTGTTAGTGTTTGGATTAACTGTTCTAAAGGCAAAAACAGGCAACAAATTCATAAAACGGTGGCCACTACGTCCAGAAAGAAGTATATGTCCTGAACCCTCAATGTAGTTCGTATTGTACATACAAGTTAAAATTCTTTCCACAAATTTCCTGTTCCGGATCAAAAATTTTGCAAGAAATGGGAAGATATTTAAAAAATTAGGAAACCAATACTAACTACATGTTAGTAGAGGCATTTTTTGGATACAGATTAGTAATATACAGGGTGTTCATTAAGTATGTACAATAAATTTAACAGAAGATTATTTGAGTGATTTTAAGACAGAAAGTTCATATAAACATGGGTCCGAAAATGCTTCGTTTTCAAGATAAAGGGTGTTAAACTTTTTTAAAAAATTTGGTTTTTCGTAAATATCTTAAGTATTCGTTACCCAAATTTGTTGTAATTTGGCAATGTTATTTGTAGTGTTAAGGGGCTTATTACGCACTAACTTGATAAAATTTATTATAAGTCCAGTGGTGTCCCGAGCGGCACCTTATAACGAAAATTTTTGACAAAAAAATGTACGCCACTGACTATTTTGTGATTTTTATATTTTTTTTGGGTTAACGGGGGCGGTCCCAGTCGCTAACCTTATAAATTCCAACAGATGGAACTATATGTAGCTTTTGCCTATAGAGGCTTTATAGGGACAGAGACGACAATAAGGCCACGCCCACCAAAATGCGGCTAAATTTTAAGAAAAATGAATGGCGCTTTTAAATTTATAAGATGATGCAAGCATATTTTAATAGTTTAATTTTAGATTGGTTTTATTTAGTTCACTATTGAAACATTCGTATTATAATGTTATAATTATTAATGTAATTTAATGAAAGTCTAGAATATTTTAATTTATTATAATAAAGAAGAAAATTAATTATGTATTTAACGTTCATAACTAACCTCAAAAATATGCATTTTCTAAAATTTTCAGATGTTATGTAAATTTTTCTCAAATTTCTGCTTGATTCCCGTACTATCAACTAAAATTTTGTTCAGTGCATACTAATGAACTTTTAATTGCCTTAATCTAATATAATAAGATGCTTTTGTTGGTTAGAAATCCAACCTATAATTAGTAGTCTATTTTCAATAATCTACAACATTGAAACTTTATATATAGGTATCTACTATCTGAGTGAGTTTTTAAATGTTATAATGGATCCATACTAAAACTGCCGAAATTAAAATTGAAAATAAATCTGCAAAAACTAAAAATTTAAGGTTATGTTAGTAATATGATGCCCATGATCCGTACGTAAGCACATTAATTTGAAAAGATTAATAATTTTCTTAACTGAATAGAAGGAATGAAAGATTGGTTCTTATGCTTAATACCTAAATATGATTGTATAAAATATGCCTACATAAAAGCTTTGTTTGTCATCAAAGTGTAGTGCAGAAAAGTGTAGGTTTAAAAGTGTACAAAATGTTAACTAGTGCAGATGTGTAATTCTATAACAAACAACTTTAAGAGTGTACGTACTCTTGTCAGAAAATCAACATAACCTATAAATAATAGCAATAATAGATTCACTACCAGTATCTTCACTCTCATCATTAAATAACTGTGACAAAATCACATTATTTCAATTCATACCTCTGTCAGACAACCCGTTTCAGTAAATCTCAAACTTCAAACCACAGAACAGCTTCAAACTTCAACTCAGGTGCCTGCGCTGCACTATCGACACTCGTTACACCTCCTCAGGAGTCAGTGTCAAAAGTGCAAGAAAGTGTACACTATACTGGTATACCAAACGGCTAGCACTGTCTGCACTAAATTATAACAAACGACTTATTGGCAAAAAGTGTAAAAAAGTGTACACTAGTGGCTGATGACAAACAAAGCTAAAATAAAGATATATCAGTGAAAAATGTTTCTTAATTTGAAGCAAAACTAATTAGTTTATAAAAATATGTACTTTATCCCATCTGATGGTTCTCATCTACAGAATAACAAATAAACAATAAGCGAAAGACACAGAGAGTTTTTAACATATCTAATAATTTATTTATTAATATAAACAAAATTCCATTACATGGGTACAGTAAATATATAAGAAATATTATTATATATATAAGAAATATATTATATAAGAAAAAATATCATTATAATCACAGTATATATGCACGATTGTATACAAAACTATACAAAATGTAGGTGCGAGGGAGGCACTTCAAATAATGGCAATAATTATTGCTTTCTAAAAATTTTTTTCATTTACCTTTCTGTCTAAATTTAGTTTTACAATTTTGTAATTTATTACGGTATGATTTCAAAGATGATGTCTTCAATTCCCACAAATCTTTCTACCTCATCTCTACCTAATTTTAGTTTTACAATATTGTAATTTATTACGATTAGATTTGAATGAGAATAATATCTTTCTTTTGTACAATTTTTCTCTTTTCCAATTTCTGCTTCTTTTTTAATTTCTGAAAAATCACTGGATTTGATTCTTTAGGTATTGTATCGTCGCTTGAAGAAAGTCGTGACTGTGAAGTTAAAGCTTAATTCGATGCATATTAACGAAACCTTCATTTCTAAAACTGAATAAGCTTCTGTTGAGAGTGATACTTTCGTTATTTGTATTGCTGAAGTTATCAGGAACCACGTCTGAATGATATATCTACGTATTATTTAATGTAATTCCATAAAAGATAGTTATGTGCGATTACCAAGTGATTTACTTGCAAATTTGTTCTCTTTTTGCTTTTTGTTGGCTATTTTATTTAATCGAAATCCACATACCGGGAAACTATTTTATCACAATCACTAATCACAAATAGTTTTCATACGTTTAATAAATCCCAATAAATTGAAAGATGCACAAGAATACTCCAGTATGACAGCACAAAATAATAGCTTTGTTTGTCATCAAAGTGTAGTGCAGAAAAGTGTAGGTTTAAAAGTGTACAAAATGTTAACTAGTGCAGATGTGTAATTCTATAACAAACAACTTTAGAGTGTACGTACTCTTGTCAGAAAATCAACATAACCTATAAATAATAGCAATAATAGATTCACTACCAGTATCTTCACTCTCATCATTAAATAACTGTGACAAAATCACATTATTTCAATTCATACCTCTGTCAGACAACCTGTTTCAGTAAATCTTAAACTTCAAACCACAGAACAGCGTCAAACTTCAACTCAGGTGCCTGCGCTGCACTATCGACACTCGTTACACCTCCTCAGGAGTCAGTGTCAAAAGTGCAAGAAAGTGTACACTATACTGGTATACCAAACGGCTAGCACTGTCTGCACTAATTTATAACAAACGACTTATTGGCAAAAAGTGTAAAAAAGTGTACACTAGTGGCTGATGACAAACAAAGCTAATGAGAAATATCTAATTATGACAGGACAATTAGTGCCGTGCACGTGGTATTACAACTAACCTCAAAAATGTGCATTTTCTAAGTTCTTGGATTATTATGTCGCTTTTATCAAAATTTCTGTTTGGTTGCTGTACTATAAACTAAAATCTTGTTCAGTGCATTATTACTGAAGAGTATTACCTTGATCTAATAAAATAAGATGCTTTTTGTTGGTTGGAAATCCAACCTATAATTAGCAGTAAATTTTTAATGATCTACAATATTGAAACTTTCTATATCTACTGTCTGAAAGAGTTTTTAAATGCTATAATGGTTCCAAGCTGAAACTACAAAAATTAAAATTAAAATTGAAAATTAATTTACAAAAACTAAAAATGTAAGGTTATGTTAGTAATATGATATGCACATGGTCTGTTTAAAAATTTTAGCCTCATTTTATACCACGTGACCTCTACTACCAATCAAAATGCTGACAACCTATTGTCGCCTCTGTCTCTATAAAGCCTCTGTACTTTTGCCAATATAACCGTATTGACGTATTGTAATTTATCTACTATGAGATAGGTGGAGTGATGTGTTGTAATTTATCTACCCTTTGATAGATGGAGACATTACACTCACATCTTTTACATTATTATGACGGGCAACCGCGCAATATAAATTAATTCGTTTTTATAACTACATTTACAAAAAATTATCATACATATTTAATTACTAGTGACTTTTGTTCTGATAATGTTTTTAGATTTGACAGCTTGTTTTATCTAGTTATAAATATTTAGATTATTTTGTGATTGGGATATATTTGTAGATATTTTTGTGTATTATTGTAACTGTTTGGACTTATAAATTATAAATATTTATTTGTGCCTTGGACAATTGTGTATTTTATGGGTAGTGTTGTAAATAATCTAACTGTTTGAGCATTATCATTTTTTTTTGTTACTACGACCATATGATTAACATAACCTTAAATTTATATCTAATACGGCATTTGTGGGTTATTTTTTGGACAAAGTTAAAAACACTTTAATGTGATTGACCGGTTTCTCCTTTAATATAAGGCTTCATCAGAATCTATAATATTTAATACAATATAATTTCAAATTAAATGAGAAACAGTAATCAACACTTACCAATCAACACAGTCATTAAAAACACTACTACAAACATAAGCTGCTTTCGTTCGTGTATGAAAAGTAAATTACTGTTCACGTGAACATAATCTATGTTTTCTTAATCATGGATTACGACAGCGTCAACAATCGAACGTCCCTACATAAAAGTTACGTTCACGTCGTTCACGATCCGAAAACAAAACAAAAACATAACCACAATCATCATGGTGCATGATACAAGACACAGAAAATTTGTATTTTATGACATTCTGTTAATAACTCATTTATTTTTACTTTAGCGGCTTTGACTGACAAAAGACAAATAATTTCGAGGTTATAAGTAGATGAAAACAGGATTACTTAAAAATGAACACGAAAAATCCATGATTCGGAGGGGCAAGGGGATTGCTGAACATGATTCTAAAAACAAGAGAGGGAGAAAACAAATCAGAACAAACGAACATGTAAATATGAATCATGATTACCTTGTTCACGTATGATTAGCACGAACGAAAGCAGCTATAATATAACACTACGTCTACGTCAATAAAATATTTTTTACACAAAACGCACATTAAAAAACACGTAAATACATTTTTCCTTTGAAACTAATAATTAACAATAACTAACGGCGGCGGTCCCCGTCGCTAACCTTATAAATTCCAACAGATGGAACTATATGTAGCTTTTGCCAATATAACCGTATTGAATTATTGTAATTTATCTACTATGAGATAGGTGGAGTGATGTGTTATAATTTATCTACCCTTTGATAGATGGTCTCACTCACGTCTTTTACATTATTATGACGCGCAATCTAAATTAATTCGTTTTTATAACTACATTTACAAACGTTCATACAAATCTAATTACTAGTGACTTTTGTTCTGATAATGTTTTTAGATTTGACAGCTTGTTTTATCTAGTTATAAATATTTACATTATTTTGTGATTTGGATATTGTAGATTTTTTTGCGTACTATTGTAACTGTTTGGACTTATAATTATAAATATTTATTTGTGCCTTGGACAATTGTGTTTTTATGGGTAGTGTTGTGTATTGTAGTCTTACTGTTTGAGCAATATCATTTTTTTTACTACGACCATATGATTAACATAACCTTAAATTTTTAGTTTTTGCAAATTTATTTTCAATTTTAATTTTAATTTTTGTAGTTCTAGCTTAGATCCACTATACAATTTAAAAGCTCATTTAGATAATAGATATATAAAGTTTCAATATTGTAGATTATTAAAAATAGACTGCAAATTATAGGTTGGATTTCCAACCAACAAAAAGCATCTTATTTTATTAGATCAAGCTGTTAAAACTTTAATAATTATGCACTGAACAAGATTTTAGTTGATAGTACAAGAACCCAGCAGAAATTTTTTGATAAAAGCGACATAATATTCCAAAAACTTAGAAAATGCATAATTTTGAGGTTAGTTGTGTTACCCCGGAACAGCTGTTTGTATACTTTTCTTGGCGTACCTGCCATACCTACCATTTTCCTGAGAAACAGAAATCATTTTCTTTCAGATATATTTAAGGTAGGAGTAATGAAACATAAAACAAAAAGACATTATTTAATAATATATTTATTATATTTAATAGAATGATTGCATTATTAAAAATAATAAGAATTGTTTTACAATCGTATATCAAACTAGTGCTATAGGATCTTAACATATTCTGAACAACTTGCTGTAGAAATCTGTTTCAATTTGGGTGGTTGTACTTCCTTTTCTAATACAGCTGAAATACACACATTTTACTTTTTCCCACTTTTTGCCAAACTAGCTCATTTCCAGTAACATACCATAGATTATAAAGATTTTTCCATTTGTTGGTGCAGTCATGTTTAGGTGTTATGAACTTCGGCACTTAAAAATTTCACGTTCGCAATAAAGAAATCGTTTACCATATCGTTGTCTACAACTCGTAAATGTCAAATTCCTTTTTAATTTTACTCATCTTTTTAAATAAAACTAATAATAAATAACACATTTCCAATGTTCACAGTTGTTAACACATTTTCTTCTGTCAGCTGTCATTACTTGTCATTCACATGCGCTTATGCGCAGCCTCAAAATTCGGCATCATGAAAATACATCAACCAAGCGTTAACTCTTTACGAGATTCTATTGGTGGTGTCTCATAAATGTACTTCAGGCACCAATAGGAATGTTAGGTACGGAAAGCAAAATGCAAACGAAAATGGTTGAGAATGCCCCTTTATATCAAACTGCTGCTACGATTATAATTCATCCTGAAATTGATTTCAGTATTTTTACGACCTTCAATAAATTAAAAGATTGACAGAATATTCAATTTATAATTTTGATTTTGCTGCCATCTACGAGACAGTAGCCAAAGTTCTATATGTCATTCTTTAGTATAATTTCGAACCAAAAAACTTGTTTCCTGCACTATATAACGTATTTATTTCCAGTGATATTGGTTTAGTAGTTCGACATTTTTTCAATAAATACTTAATAAAAACTAAAAATTTAAACATGTATGTGTTTAATATAGCGTAGCGGATTGGACCAGTACTATTTTATTGAGATCACGACTTTTTTAATTATTTTAAAATTAGGTTAAAAGTTTACGAAGTTTAACAGCTTGGTAAGAAAAGAATCGTAATTTTCTCGAGTTTTTTAATAGTCCAGTACTATTCTACCGAGTTTTTTCTAAAAACCAGTCAAAGAATATTTTGAATCGGTTCAGGGATGCGGCAGAAATTGTCGAACTACGAAGTGCTTATTTTAGTCAAATCTAACCTATTTTTCCGCCCACCTAGGTATCTTTTATCAAACCTCACTAAAAAATAACCCACAAATACAGTATTAGAAATTTTAAAGTGGACACAAAACAGTAAGAAAATAACTTAAATTTATAGTTTTTGTAAATTTATTTTTAATTTTAATTTTAATTTTTGTAGTTCTAGCTTGGATCCATTATACAATTTAAAAGCTCATTCAGATAATAGATATATAAAGTTTCAATATTCAATAGATTATTAAAAATAGACTGCTAATTATAGGTTGGATTTCCAACCAACAAAAAGCATCTTATTTTATTAGATCAAGGTACCTAATTAAAACTTTAATAATTATGCACTGAACAAGATTTTAGTTAATAGTACAGGAACCCAGCAGAAATTTTTTGATAAAAGCGGCATAATATTCCAAAAACTTAGAAAACGCATAATTTTGAGGTTAGTTGTGACACCCCAGAACAGCTGTTTGTATACTTTTCTTGGCATACCTGCCATACGTACCATTTTCCTGAGAAACAGATATCATTTTCCTTCGGATATGTTTAAGGTTGGAGTAATAAAACATAAAACAGAAAGACATTATTTAATAATATATTTATTATATTTAATAGAATGATTGCATTATTAAAAATAATAAGAATTGTTTTACAATCATATCAAACTATTATAGTGGTAGGTAGGTTTTGATAAAAGCGGCATAATATTCCAAAAACTTAGAAAACGCATAATTTTGAGGTTAGTTGTGACACCCCAGAACAGCTGTTTGTATACTTTTCTTGGCATACCTGCCATACGTACCATTTTCCTGAGAAACAGATATCATTTTCCTTCGGATATGTTTAAGGTTGGAGTAATAAAACATAAAACAGAAAGACATTATTTAATAATATATTTATTATATTTAATAGAATGATTGCATTATTAAAAATAATAAGAATTGTTTTACAATCATATCAAACTATTATAGTGGTAGGTAGGTTCCATGCTATTCTGAACAACTTGCTGTAGAAATCTGTTTCAATTTGGGTACTTCCTTTTCTAATACAGCTGAAATACTCACATTTTACTTTTTCCCACTTTTGCCAAACTAGCTGATTTCCAGTAACATACTATATAGATTATAGATGTTAATTAAGATTTTTACCTTTGTTGGTGCAGCCATGTTTAGGTGTTATGAATTACGGCACTTAAAAATTTCACGTTCGCAATATAGTTTATTACCATATTTTTATCGTGTTGTCTACAACTCGTAAATGTCAAATTCCTTTTCAATTTTACTCATCTTTTTAAATAATACTAATAATAAATAACACATTTCCAATGTTCATAGTCGTTAACTCATTTTCTTCTGTCAGCTGTCACTACTTGTCATTCACATGCGCTTATGCGCAGCCTCAAAATTCGGCAACATGAGAATACATTCTCAACCAAGCGTTAACCCTTTACGAGATTCTATTGGTGGTGCCTCATAAATGTACTTCAGGCACCAATAGGAATGTAAGGTACGGAAAACAAAACGCAAACGAAAATGGTTGGGAATGCCCCTTTATAGCAAACTGCTGCGGCGGTTTATATTCATCCTAAAATTGATTTCAATATTTTTATACTACCTTTCAAATAAATTAAAATGATTGACAGAATATTCATTTATAATTTTGATTTTGCTGCCATCTATGAGACAGTAGCCAAAGTTCTATATGTCATTCTTTAGTATCATTTCGAACCAAAAAACTTGTTTCCTGCATTATATAACGTATTTATTTTCAGTGATATTGGTTTAGTAGTTCGACATTTTTTCAATAATTACTTAATAAAAAATCAAAATTTAAACATGTATGTGTTTAATATAGCGTAGCGGATGGGACCAGAACTATTTTATTGAGATCACGACTTTTTTAATTATTTCAAAATTAGGTTAAAAGTTTACGAAGTTTAACAGCTTGGTAAGAAAAGAATCGTCAATTTCTTGAGTTTTTTAATAGTCCAGTACTATTCTACCAAGTTTTTTCTTAAAGCCAGTCAAAAAATATTTTGAATCGGTTCAGGGATGCGGCAGAAATTGTCGAACTACGAAGTGCTCATTTTAGGCAAATCTAACCTATTTTTCCGCCCACCTTAAGCAACTGAAAATACAACGTTTATGTCTCTTGCATTTTTTTCGGATCTTGCTTAGTTTTCGAGACAGAAAATTAAATTCAATTAATTGCATATCCCTGGACCACACAAGAAACATGGGGAAACGTAGGAAATAATCAAGGGTTGCATTGGAAAACGATTGCAGCATTTGGCAAACAATAAGACAGCTGCTGTCAATTTATTAAGCTATTAAATTGTAATTTTTGTAAAAAGTATTTTTGGTGAAATTTTTTTAAAAAGTTGGTAATTTTCTGTATTACGGAACGTCCGATTTTTGAAATTTTTTTAGTTTTAACATACGTAGTTTTGCCTCCTGAACAAAAAATTCTAATAAAAAAATCGGCGGTCGGCAACGGTTTTCGAGATATTTGGCCCCAAAGTCTCTGAAAGTCGTATTTTTCCACTGCCATAATCACTTATTTTCACCAAATTTCTCACTTTATGCTTATGAATACCTTTAATACAGACTTATTTAAACACTTTTAAATAGTTTCAACATATTTATTACATCAATAACTATTTTTTGAACCTTCTTATAAAAGCCATGAAAACATAACCTAAAATTTCAAACATTACGATAGTGGATAGTGGATCTATGTTATGCATAAACTAATGTTCCTTCTTTAACATAAAAAGATACTGCACCCGCCCGCCCCCGGGCGGGCGGGTGCAATATATTTTTATCGTTTTATCTCAAAGGAGGAACATATTAGTTTTATGCGTATTCTAGATTTCAAACATTACAAGTTCCGCGAATAAAACGAATATGTTCCTTCTTTGATATAAAAATATACTGCACCCGCCCGCCCGGGGCGGGCGGGTGCAGTATATTTTTATATCAAAGAAGGAACATATTCGTTTTATACCATACCCTAGATCTTACGGCACTATCATAACCTCGGATGATCTTAGTGTTGTTTGAAATTTTAGGTTATGTTTTGGATGGCTTTTATAAGAAGGTTCAGAAAATACCTAGTTATTGATGGAATAAATATGTTGAAACTATTTAATAATGTTTAAATAAGTCTGTATTAGAGGTGTTCATAAGCATAAAGTGAGAAATTTGGCAAAAATAAGTGATTATATGGCAGTGGAAAAATACGACTTTCAGAGAGTTTGGGGCCAAATATCTCGAAAACCGTTGCCGGCCGCCGATTTTTTTTATTAGAATTTTTTGTTCAGGAGGCAAAACTACGTATGTTAAAACTTTCAAAAATCGGATGTTCCGTAATATAGAAAATTACCAATCACTCAAATAATCGTCTGTTAAATTTATTGTACATACTTAATGAACACCCTGTATACCTACAAGGCATAACATGGTACCTAATAATTTCATGTCACTTGCATTTCGATGGTACTGGAAATCAACATGCATTTTTTTGTGAATTGTAAATAATCTATTATTAAATATTATTGTATCAATGTATTTTAAATAAATGTTTTGTTTTTAACCTTTTACTATCTGTTCTGAAGTTTTCAGAGACAGAAAATTAATTTTAAACTACTCCAGCGAAAGCATCGCAGGTTTATTTTAAATTCATTCTTTTTATAAACCTATATTATGTATAGGTACTTACTTAAGCCGTGAGCCGTACTATATGTTGATACTGATATCTACAATTTCAAATACACATCCTGGCTGAGCCAATTTCATTGATGTTTTAGCTCAAAGTTGCAGACGTTGCAGTCAAGACGTTACAAACCATTTACTTACCTTGATAAATTGTACGTTTTGCCTGCACAAATTTCTGCTTCTCTTTAACCCAGTGACTAGATATATGTATACCGTGACCACAGATTAATATAGTTAATCTGTGCCGTGACTAAAATGTTAAATGAATAATGAATGTTGGGATATAAAAAAATAAAGAAACAGTATACACTACTCCAAACTTTTATTTTTTTCCAGTCATTTATTTTCACATATACGCGAAATATTTATCAGAAATTTTTATCATAAGGTCGTATCTTATACATATTTCACTAATATATTAAATATAACTGCCCCAGAATTCACAGAAGTAAACAATTTTTAAAAAATCACTCACTTTCCATTGTAAACAATTTGTTGTTCATGTTTTCGTCATATTTTGACGTTAATCACAGCGCTATCTAGCGAATCGTGATTTTTCCCAGAGCCGTCCGTTTTTACACACTTTTTGTTTACACATATAAACTTAACCAATGAAATGCTATCAAGTTTGTTTTGTTGTGAGGGTTGCATAATAGGCCAGTAAAATTAAGTGAAATACACCGTGAATTCGGAACAAATTTGTAACAAGCTGTTTGTTGCCTTAAAATGTCGGGGAGGGGGTATTTAATATGTCAACAAAAGTCCCAAAAAATCCGAGTATCGGAACACACTAAAAAATCGTCCGCCATCTTGAAATTCACGATATTTTTCGTTTAAAGTCAAATAACTTTATTATCTTAGCCGTTATCAAAAATTATGAAAATAGGAAAATTCGAGAAAACTTCAAAATCTATAACATGACGTTTAGAAATTTGTGATAGCTTAAAAATTAAAAGAGTTACAGCTTAAAAATTATAAAATATGAGTTGGAATTTTGTAAATTTTTTCTATGAGTTGATTATTCTGTTCTGGTGCCGAGTGAGTCAGGTTGTATGGTAAAAAATTAATATGTGAAAAGAGCATGAAAAAATAGTATTGACGTGTGAAATTTTTTTTATACAGGGTGTTAAAGTTGAAAATATTTTGTTGAATTTTTTAAATATCCTGTGATTAAAAACAGTCGTTTCAATAAAATTTGGTTGGTTTATATTTTTCATAGGGCGCTATCAACTAACGATATTAGTTTTTCAAAACTAATCCAGTGGCGTGCGATTACACTTTTTTTTCTGATAAGAATGCCGATAACTGTGAGCCACTGGATTTTTTCATAAGTTGAAAACCTAATGCAATAATAATAAAATACCCTAAGGAAACAAAATCTTCATTAACGAAAATTTAAAAACAACTGTGACTTATAATTACTATTTTTTTAAATAAATTTTCAAAATGAAGACCATTAACCCCAATGTACTTTCGGGCCCGCAAGGAAATTTCATTTTATATATTCCTTATTAGTTTATGCACATTTACCATTAGTTGATGTGAAAAATGTACTGTTCGGTCAACTAGTACTTGTTGGTTGTTAATTGATTAATTTTTAGAGTGCATTGAGGTTAATATACTTCATTTTGAAAATGTATTGCAAACAGTAGTAATTAAGTCGCTGTTTTTAAATTTTTGTTATTAAAGATTTTGTTTCTTTAAGAGTATTTTATTATTATTACATTAGGTTTTCAACTAAGAAATTGTATGAAAAAATGCATCGGCGCACAGTTATCGGCATTCTTATCAGAAAAAAATGTGTTAATTAACGCACGCCACTAGATTAATTTTGAAAAACTGTTATCGCCATTTGATAGCGCCCTATATAAACCAACCTAATTTCATTGATACGACTGTATTTAACCAAAATATATTTAAAAAATTCAACGAAACATTTACAACTTTAACACATTTTATACAAAAATTAAGGGTTATATAGCAAAACGTCAATACTGTTTTTCATGCTCTATTCACATATTAATTTTTTACCATACAACCTGACTCACCCTGTATTTATATATAATAAAAGGCCACATATAATGAAAGGCCACATAGAATAAAAACACATTTTTATTTAAACCACAAAGGTTAATAAAAGTAAAAACATAAACAAAATATTAAAGAAATTAATACATTAGATGTCAATCTCTCTTAGCGTTTTCCACTGACAAGCACTGAGTGCACATCGTGTGCGTGCAAATGACGTCATGCACTCCACGGTGTCACTTGTACGTAAATAGTGGGTCTACCCAGTGGAACATACTTGTGTCAACCAGAGACATTTATTTTAGATATTATTAGATAGGTTATGTACAACAGAACCCACAAAATTGTAAATTTTTGAGATATGGCTTTTTTCTCTAATAGCATTTATTATTGTCTCTTCCTCGCTACTATCTGATGAGGAACTATCGAGAAGTTCATTGATTATTAAACATTTTTTAACGTAGGTAAATTGATCCTATGTGAGTAATTGTTCATATTGACAAGAAAAAGAATAATTCTCACAAAATTTTCTTTATTATTGTAAATAATAAAGAAATTTTGTGAGAATTATTCTTTTTTTTGTCAATATAAACATTTTTTGTTAATTATTGAATGCGCCATATTGCACTCCACGATCGCACGAGCTACAGAAGGTCGTGGGAAAATACTGCACTAAGTGTGCACTACACGAATGTAATTTTACCAGTGGACCATAAGAAACTGCCAAAGTTTGTTTTATTTTCTCAGTGGAACATACAACTTGCACTCAGTTCCGTACGAGTGCAGTCAGTGGAAAACGCTATCTGTTTCGTCTTTTAACAAAGACACAGGTGTTGCATTCATGCAATATTGCCTAATGCAATGAATGCAACTTGTTGTGCATCTTAAATTGTATTTATTGCAGCTGCATAATTTTGAACCGTTTGTTTTGCAGTTGCAAAAAAAAATATTTAATATAAATTCAGGGGCACACTTTTGTGACATTTTTTCTGGTTCTAGACAAATTTTATTTTTAATCCAACCCCAATTTTCAGGATTGACGTTATTTCCTAGTCATTCTTGAACTTGAAAATACACTCGTTTTATATGAAGTTTGGCTGCGTCAGAAGTCGGAGGTAAAACTTCCAATTCAAAATTATTAAATAGATTTTGGCGGGCAACAAGTTGGGTATATATTTAATGTATCTAAATGAGTTCAAATCTTTACTTTTACGACCTCCATACCATATAAAATAAATTTCTCACCCAACCCTACAAGATGTGATATATTAATATAGGGATTTTTAAAATCTTCCAAATTTGAAATTTTCTTATCATTTTTTAATATACCTAGTTAGTGCTGTTTTTTTTCCCTTCTTATAGAACGCTGACGTTGTGTCGCAGCCTGAAATTTCATGTAAAAATAAAATATTTTTGACCACTGTTTCACCTAATATGAACTGAAGTATAAATTAAAATAATAAAAATTAGTATGCCAATTATAATAAAGAAACATTGTTTTCTAGTGCTAGATTATATCTAATTTAATGCATATAGTACCCAAACTTTAGTCGCCATTATCTCAGTTATTTATCAACCGATTTAAAAAAACTTTAGACTGTTTTGTAGCTTGTTTAATGTTCTAAAATTTATGTATGATTCATTTTTTTGATAAAATCAATGTGAGGTTAGTTATTCAAGTTAAAGGTTAAAAAGTGCCTAATTTCAAGATGGCGGCCTAATTTTTTAAGGGTTCCGCCACCTGGATTTTTTGGGACTTTTTTCCTGTTAAATAGGACATCTTCCCCTACATATTCCCCCTAAAATTAGCTTGTTACAAATTTGTTCCGAATTGAATGCTAATTTTACTGGAGTATAATATGACTTTGGCCACAGAGGACTTTGGCTGGCATTTGGGAGACGATCCGAAACAACAGTACTTAGAAGGGGAAAGTAGTTTTGTACGTTGTATGTCCTCTATGTAGTTTTTACATATAAATATTTAATTTGAGAATTTTATGGGCTTCAAAAACTAGTAATTAAATATAAAACTAAGAGTAATTTTAATTTCTAAAGTACCTTCTACTTTTTTTAGTCCTTTATCTGCAACTGTAAGTATGTTGAAGAACTTCTAACTCTGAAATAACTTTTCATCGGCATGAAATACATTTGTAAGCAAACGGAAATGTGTATATAAGGACCTATAAGAAAAATTAAAAAACTGGCCTTACACGGTTTTTACGTAGATTCCACTTCTGCTAACGGATTGGCAATAGCGCTTTAAATATAATACATCAGGGTAGGTACGCAAAAAAGTTAGGTTTTTTAAAATGGAACACCCTGTATATTTTGACAAATTTGATTTCCTCCAATCATTCTGATTACAAATATACACATATTGTATAATCGCTTTACTGGTTTTTGAGTTATTTTCACTTTTTTATGGATGCGTTGAAACAAGAAGCGTTTATTTTATAAACTCATATAATAAATCAATAAATGGAATAAATCAAAAACAAAACAAAATATATGAATTATTAAAACAAATTGGGCAGCGAGCGGAGGACTGACTTGACTCACTTCATAGCGATATGAAAAGTTAAGCGACAGCTACCGCGTTTAGTACTTGGATGGTGACTATCCACGGAAAGACGCGGTCGTCTCGTTTCCCTACTTCTAGCGGCTTGTATATCAACTATATCGCAGAAGCAATACAACTGTAGGCGAGTCAGGTGTGTATTGAGGATAT
Organism: Rhagium mordax; assembly: GCA_963680705.1. NCBI lineage: Eukaryota > Metazoa > Arthropoda > Insecta > Coleoptera > Cerambycidae > Rhagium > Rhagium mordax. The sequence goes on from OY796656.1 coordinate 110,754,166, forward strand.
ACCATCCTTCGGAGAGGATGTAAAGCAGTCGGTCCCTTGTCTATTAAATGTTAGGCAAGTAAAAAATCCCTACTCTTAGTAAGATAAGAGGTTCGGCAAAATTTCCAGGTTGGGGGTTGCTCGTCTCCTGGCGTCGGTGATAGGCCCTGGTAGCGGAAATAGGCCGACGTTAAATAAGTGATTAAAAAAAAAAACAAATTACGTAACATTAACTTCGATACATTTCAAACAACGTTTAATAAAATTCGAAGTCCAGACCTTAATCCATTAGATTATCTTCTTTTTTTTCTTAAACAATAAAAAAATCAAATTGCCAAAAATATAACTAAATTTGGATGCAGCACTTTTTCTTCGAATTTTAATAAATGTGATTTGAAATGTATCGAAGTTAATAGTGGTTGGTTATGTTGAAAATGTTATATAATTTGTTTTAAATAATTCATATATTTTGTTTTGTTTTTGATTTATTCCATTTATTAATTTATTATATGTGTTTATAAAATAACGCTTTTGTTTCAACGTATCCATAATAAAGTGAAAATAACTCAAAAACCAATTATTATAATATGTGTATATATTTATAATCAGAATGATTTGGGGAATTCAAATTTGTCAAAATATACAGGGTGTTCCATTTAAAAAAACTTTAACTTTTTTGCTTACCGTGTACATTTAAAACGACTGCCAATCCGTTAGCAGGAGTGGAATCTACATAAAAAACCGTGTATGGCCGGTTTTTTAATTTTTGGAATCGGTCAAAGATAAAAATAAAAATAGGGGGTTTACATTAATTAATAAAACTATAACCCTGTACCTATATCCGATTTTTACTATCTCTCATACTGTCAGAGAAAACTCCAAATCCCGTCGAATTTGGTCCACCCTCTAAAATAAATATATTAGTTATTTTTCGCCGAATGACAGCAACAGACTAATTTTCATAGACATAGGATATGTCAATCAGCAAAGTGTCACTTTCCCTACCTAGGCAAGGAAAATGATTGGTCGTCATGGCAAGTGGTTGGTATTCTATTAGTAGTATCAAAGATTATGTATACACTAGATAGTCAAAGCCACTGTTTATTTCATCGCCCCATCTTCTCTCTCTAACACGTGCAAAATTGGATGGCAAATAACAGAGAAGTATTGCAGTATAATGAGTTAAAGTGAGATGAAGCTTAAGTTGGGGTCCATTTATGAGCGATAAAATTAAACAATAGATCTGACTATCTAGTGTATACATAATCTTTGGTAGTATCCTACATGCTAGTGCTTTCATTACAGACACGGTAGCACAAGGAAAAATGCGTTGGTACGTAAGTACGGGTGTTCAACGTAACTTGCTACCCCCCATAATTTCCTTATTTTATAAGGTAATAAAAAAATACATAGAAAATTTTATCTTATTGCATTTTTCACGTACTTCTCAAATATGTTATCGAATCATATCCATGTCAGAAAATATACAGTGGGTGTTAAAAAATGTGTTTTTCTTTAATGGAATACCCTATATATTTTTACATATTTGGATTTGCCTATTTTTTCTGATTTCAAAAATATATAATACTTGTATATTTCGAGTAATATTAAGGAAGTCATTAATAAAAAACCGTTTGCAATAACAAATAAATTATATTTATTTTATCCTTTACAACTAGGGGCATTTTCGAATATTCACCGGTGAGTACACCGGTCCAACCGGTTTCTCACCGAGCCGTATTAGAATTGACCCATTAGCAAAAATGAGGTGTTTCTAAATTTACCGGTGTAATCAGCTGTTTCAACCGGTTAGGCACCGCATCCACCAGGTTCTTGAGTTGGAATTCGGTTGATATCTCGGTGGTTTTAATAACCTCCACTTTAATTTTAATAATTTTGTGATTTGTGTCATTTTGTGAAGGCTGAAAATTGTACATGTTTTTATTAAAATGGAGTCCTGGAAACCCGTATTCAACGAAAAAGGAGTCATGTTAAATGAAAATAATTAGTGTTACAAAATGTATTTAGTAAGTAAAATCGTAGCCCGTTACGGTGAAATATTTTATTTAAAAAAAGTTCAATATAAGTAATTTTTTTGATTAAGCTGAACTGATCAAATTTTGTCCTGCTTATCCGGAAATGTTTTTGAAAATCAGAAGGTGTATAATTTAAAACATATTTTCAATAAAATTTTTAATTTTATCATGTTTTTTGAGTTCAATCTTGTTGGCAATTTTCTCAATGTTTCGCAATGTTTTGTATACAAACAATTAATGTCAAATAAGTTGTCAACAGGAAACAGGAACGGAGAACTTTAACCAAAGCGTTTCAAAATTATTAACCAAACACACGCAACCGGACATTCACCGGAAAAAAATATTGTAAACCGGTTCCTTCAACCGGTAAATGTGACGGTGAATTTTGAAAAATGCCCAATCATTATTTGAAGAAGACGAGATATGATCTGACAACAAATTTAAAAAGTGTGTGAAATATGCAATAAGATGAAATTTTTTATTTTTTTATTACCTACCGTATAAATAAGGAAGTTATGGGGGTAGCAAGTTACGTTGAACACCCCGTACTTACTTGGCTGCAAAGGTTCATAGTTCGAATTCATCCTGAAGTAAATTAAAAATTTATTTGTAAAAGGAAACTATCAATGCCCTAAATGTGATTTGGATTCCACAATAAACTGTAGGGCTTCGTCTATCCTTACCATCGTATAAGGAGAATGGTATGTAAGGTTGCCGTCCAATTTGTGTATCTACTGCGCATTACGTCACTCAGTTTAAAAAAACGTCGAAAGTCAGTTGTAATTTCGCACGTGTAATTTTTATTTTAATATTTTTAATAGTGTTAACGAATAGCAACATGCCTGCTTGTGCCGTGGCTGGGTGTAACAATTATTACACGAAGACAAAAGATACTGCATCAAGTATTTTACATTTCTCCGCGTTGAAAAGCTCGCGAAAATATTAGGTTAATTTTTTATTTCGTCGGTTTATCCCTTTCTGTCTGTTTATAAGACGTATTTCTTCAGTACATTTCAACCCAACAGAATCAACAGATTTGAAGTTCCTTTAATAAAGCAGATGTTGTTATATTTCCCCCAGAAACAGTAGATACTTAAGATCTGATGCAGTTCTAACTGTTAATATGCCTGGTGCTGTTTCTTGACTGGCGTAAAAGGAAAATAAATTGTGATAGATAATATAGATATCGCTTAGGTTGGAAAAAATATTAGAAATAGACTACTAATTTTAGGTTAGAATTCCAACTTTAATGCACTGAACAAGATTTTAGTTGATAGTTCAGGAATCACGCAGAAATTTTGATAAAACTGACATGATATTCGAAAATTTTAGAAAATACATATTTTTGAGGTTAATTGTAACATCACCCCTGCCGCTTTTTAAACTGAGTGACGTCACCGTGCCTGCGCGCGGGCATACCATTCACCTTATACAATGATCCTTACCTAAAACAAAATCCTAGGTATTTTAGGGGTTACTTTGGTGATTTGAGAGGCAGTTAAGAAAATAAAAACATTGCAGGCATTAAAAGAAATTCCAAAATTTCTATATGTTATAGATGTAATCTCAAAATGATTTTTTTAGGTAAAGATATCTTAGAATCCTGAACGAAAAAAAGTCAATGGATTTTTGATTACCACACGAAAAACGTTTGGAACTCTCTAGTTCGATCTTTGGGTTTAAATGAAAAGCCTTTTTGTGGATAATCTTTATTCGCCCGGTGGTAACAAATGATTCTTTTTACGTATTTTGCCGATTTCAGTTTGTAAATAAAAATATTCTATATATACCTCTATCAAAACAGACAAGTAATTATACAAACATATTCATTTTCAAAAAAATATCTGTGCACTCTAGACGGGGGAGGCACGGATCTATTTTCATATATTTCTGCAAATAGTTCTCTTATTTGCCTCACTTATAATATTCATGTAATGCCATTTAATGATTTGCTTTATCTGTCACAAATTACACATTTTCCTGGAAACGAATTTTACATAAGTATTATATAAAACTCATTAAGTAATAGTCGCTGGCTGTATGCTTTCAATGAAAATCTAAAGGCTGTTTACCCGTCGCGTATTGACAATTGTCGTATTTCGAACTGATCGATCTGTATAAAGGTTATTTGGAGTTTTTTAAATAAATATTGGTGTTAATTAGAGTTCCCCAAGAAGAAAAAATATCTCTTTAACTGCTCAATTTTCTGCTTTGTAAATATTTATGAAAAATAAAAAATTATTATATTTTTGATTTTTGCGCACAAATGCATAAAAGTAGGTAGGTATGTCACTTTTAAGCGCACAAGTGCATAAAAGTCTAACATTTCAAAACTAAAATGGCAATAAAAAATTATTTTTAATAAACGGTTGAGGAAAATAAACATTTTTATTCATCAAATGGGTATGGTAATCAATAAATATATGTTGTTCAAAATCGATTATTAAATATTTTATCCATTTATACATTCCTATATTTGAACAATTTATCGAAATTATAGTATTAATTTTTTAGAACAACGAGATTGATAATAAAACGCTTGATATCTATATGGAATGGAATAGGTAATTTAATTTTTGTATATACATGCAACAAGATACATACCTAAAAATATCTGTTATCTTTACTTTATAGGTTGTATTATATCTAGCTATCTACTTAAAAATCTTAAGTACTTACCTATATAATCCGCAATAATGATGTATTCTACATCTTTATTAACTAACACATTAAAAAAGTACAAACTATAATAAGATATTCTTACATTACTTTCAGTTTTGGTAAAACGTTCTTTAATTCCTTTGACCGAGGGATAATTTGAAAAATGCCGTAAGTAAATAAGATATTTTTTATAATTTGAACAATAAAATTTTTATTATTTATATTTGGGGTAATTTCTCTGTAAAAGAAAAATTATTTTTTCTAATTTTGACATATAAAATTACACTTTTCAAAACTGACGTAAGTGTCAAAACGTTCTACTTTTCATCACTAGTTAGGAAAAGTTAAACATTTCCTAACTGGTGAGAAAAAGTTCGTTACATCACCAGTTAAGAAAAATAAAGAACTCTCAAGAAGAAATAGAAACAACGTATATTCAAAACATAATACAAGTTTATAGTAGTTTTTATTTTTTAATTATAAATATTAAAACTATACAATCTGTGAAACTTGTCAAATTAACTCCCGAAGTATTTTTATTTGTTGAATTTGCCATGATATTATGTGCTGCATTATGCATTAAATTAGTAACATTTGTCATTTGCCACTTTTGACATTAAAATTAAATGCGTAATAACCAGAAACAAAGGTAACTATGAATACATGAATACTTAATTTTTTATGATTTTTAAACATTTTATTTAAAGAATTTTATTTTTAGATGTTTAAAATTAGAAAAAATCTTGTATGTAGTTACCTACCATTTTGTGTAACTCGTGTCATTTTGCGGGAACTCGCTTCACTCGTCCAGCAAACATATACTCGGTACACAAAATAAAGTCTTTCATAACTGGTTACATAAATTCTATTCTATTCCTACACTATGATGGTTAGTATGAAGAAGTCATTATTTACTCTACTTATATTACCTAATGTCTCATATAAAACTAACTTTTAACAGTGATTTGTCTATTCATCCGTCCATCCTCTGTCTGTGTCACTCAAAAAACTACAAGTACTACAGTAAATAGGATTATAGGAAACAACTACTGGACGGGCAAAGGCCCCTACTCCCATTGAATTATACCTATAAATCCAAATTGGTAGCCAAATTTGTTATTTGTCTTTTCTCCACCAGACACAGACCGGTTTCGAACTCTTTATGTTCTCATCAGTGTGCCACACAGTGTTGCCAACCTTTTTTGACAGAAATTCCCATATGAGGCAGAAAAAATTCCCATTTTTTCCCACAAAAAAATTAAAAATTACCACTCTTTCCCATACTTTTTTTTCAATTAAAAACCACGAATATATTACGTTTTATTTTTTTAAATAATATATATCGCTATTAAAAAGAGACAAATGTTCTTTTTCTATTTTAAAATTAAAAGTTTTAGCATTATTCTGTAAACTACTCCTTAACATTTGCTATTTAAAATTTCTGCTCCTAACCTATTTCTTTTCATTCATGTTGAATATTTAAATGAACAAAATTTCCTCAATCTCATCCAAAAAATATATTAAAAAACCACCGAACCAGAGACCAACCATAAAAAAAAACATAGTTAACATTCGGCATTTGACAGCAGCAAACAGCGCCAGTAGCACCACAGCCCACAGCGGCCACAGCGCTCACAGATCATTGATTAGAGAACAATTATATCTGATGAGCATTCTCCCCTCTCTATGTCTCTGGCTAGTACACGAACATCAAAATTTTGTAAATATATATATATATATATATATATATATATATATATATATATATATATATATATATATATATATATATATATTATAATAGTTACTTTTATTGGGAAAAAGGGGATTATCGTCAAAATTCCCATAATTTATCATTTTTTGTTTTTTCCTCCCTTTCTCCCAATTAATAAATTTTGTAAAAAAAATTCCCACAAAATGGGAAAATTCCCACGAGTTGGCAACACTGGTGCCACAGGTAGCTGAAAAGACAAATAACAAAGGCAAACCAAACTAGTCTATGGCAGACCCAGCACAAGTAAGTAGTGAGAGATAAGTGCATCCCTCTGGTGGTCAGTTGCTACTACCAGTCGAGACATCGACGATGTCTCTGTGACCGATAGCGGCTTGCCAAGCAAGCACCAAGAGCGGCGACCTCTAGCCCTGATGGACTAAAACGTGCATAATAAATAGGATTATAGGAAACAACTACTGGACGGGCAAAGGCCCCTACTCCCATTGAATTATACCTATAAATCCAAATTGGTAGCCAAATTTGTTATTTGTCTTTTCTCCATAAAGAGTTCGAAACCGGTCTGTGTCTGGTGGAGAAAAGACAAATAACAAATTTGGCTACCAATTTGGATTTATAGGTATAATTCAATGGGAGTAGGGGCCTTTGCCCGTCCAGTAGTTGTTTCCTATAATCCTATTTATTATGCACGTTTTAGTCCATCAGGGCTAGAGGTCGCCGCTCTTGGTGCTTGCTTGGCAAGCCGCTATCGGTCACAGAGACATCGTCGATGTCTCGACTGGTAGTAGCAACTGACCACCAGAGGGATGCACTTATCTCTCACTACTTACAAGTACTACAGTGTTAAATAAAAGGAAAATATTCGAGTAATTTACTCTAAAACAACTTGGTGTGAAGTGTAGGGTGTAGGAATCTAAAAAATAGGCAAATTTTAATTTAAAAATTTGCGATGAAGACAATCTTTGTGAACCATATTATCACCAATTTTTAAGTTATATATAGGTAAATGCAACAGATCAAGAAATTTTCTGGCATAATATTAGAACATTTTATTACTACTTTGTGGCTTTAATATTTATTAGTATATGCTATTCACATTTTATTTACATGAGGGGAGGATATGATATGTTTTTCTTAGGTTGTCTCAGGGTTGTCTACCATTGACAAAATATTGAGGTGTCAGATTTAATTGATTGTCACTGTCATTTATTTTTGGCTGAATTGCCAAATTTTTTATTGATAACATTGCTGTGCTTTCTTTAGGGTCTCACTCTGGCAACTATGTAGAACCAATTTGAATTTGTGGTTATGTTTTTGACTTTTCAACATAATCTCAGTAATTAAAACAGTCATTCATACCAACAGAATTCAGATTTTCCAAAGCCTCCCCTCATGTAAATAAAATGTGAATAGCATATATTATTAAGTGCTTTATAGAAAAAAACAAAATAGCACGACATACTATGGACAATTTAAAAGTAAATCAAGGGACACTACAACTATTACATTTGTTATTAGACATGACAATGACTATGAGATTGAGCTTTGCTTTTTCGGCTATCTAAGCTGATGCTAAAATTCTTAATACAATTTTGGGAGAACTTTATATAGACATTAGACCTAACAGCATTCACAGCTAATGTGACGATTTAAAATTTTGTGTAGAAAAACTAATACACAATTTTTCTTCGTACTTTAAGAGTAGGTAGTCTAGTCACACTACAGTGTTGAAGTCTTTATAAACATTGACAGCATCATTCATAGATAATAAAAAAGCACTGGGCTAATATGGTGTGGACTAACTTCATTACTTGAAAGAGAATCTCTAAATATAATGGATTCCAATGTGAGTAGTTCCCCTGAGATTCCAACGGCGAGTTCTTTAATCAAATTTTATCGTTCAAGTGATGAGCCAACATTGTTTTTCAGACGAGTTGAAACGTATTTGAAATGTGTGAATATTTGTCAGTAGATTTGAATCATCCGATTCTGATGAAATTTTTGATAGTACGTAGTTCTTTAAACTTTTCTTTCAACATTCTCAGGTCTTCTTTCCAGAGGATTCCTGAAGCACCATACTGGTTTCTCCTTAAAATCCAATTCCGTACCCAAAAACGGCGTTTTTTACGCTGTCTATTCCATCCCAAGATATTTTTTTTCAATTCTTCAATCAATAAACCAGAAATAACTTTAACGCCCGCACGAATAACTACTGACGCCATTTTATCTGACTATTGATTTAAATTTACGCTTGAAACTTATGAACCAAATTCAGTTGATCCACGAAAGTTGATCAACTAAAATCGAATAGTGCGACTGCGAGAAAAAGAGCAGGTTGTTTTATACGATAATTAATCACGGAAAAAATACAGAAAACGCACAATTAAACTTAAATTATTATTTTTTTTTATTGGTACCTTATTTTGCTTATTTAAAGTACGCCTCAGAGTGTTTAAATCCAACTATAAAAAACGCGCGTGTTTTAAAGTTACCATGGCAACATCAATAACCCGAGAAACGTGAAGTGTAAATGTCAACTTTTTAATTATTGATCTGACAGAAGTACCTTGTAATGTCAAATGAAATATTACTGACAAATGTTTCAAAAGCTTTAACCAATGACAAATGTAAACTATAAAGACATGGAACGACATTGTTGTAATTGAAGCAAGAAAATGTATAAAATGCGATTGGACACTGCCAGAGGGCGATACTGTTCTTTTTCTTTACTGATACTACTGGTTTTAAATATTTAATACGTTTTTTGGAATAACTTTAAAGCAATATTGTAATAAGTATATGTTTTAAGGATACTATTAACAGAGTAACAAGAAAAATTTAATGTCGCCCTCTGGCAGTGTCCAACCGCATTTTTTACATTTTCTTGCTTCAATTCAATTAGTAGTGAGATGGGGTCATGCGTACAATTGCCGGTCTTCGATCTTCGGAGCAAAGCAGCGGTGGTCGGAGCCGGGGAATGGATGGGTGACCGTATCTCATTACATTACCGAGGATAGTGCAGCGGGCTAGATCGCCCTTGAGTGGCACAAGGCGACTAGTTACTGCCTATCTCTCCTGGGTTCGAGTCCCAGCTCCGGCAGATGGCAATGTCGGAGGGAATGGGTGTATGTGGTGTGTCCTGGTTAAGTGTCAGAATAGCTCTAAGCTAAACTTCGCCAGGACGTTAATATAAATAAGACGATTAAAAAAAAAAAAAAAAAAAAAAAAAAAAAAAAAAAAAAAAAAAAATTACAACAATGTCATTCCATGTCTTTATAGTTTACATTTGTCGTTGCTTTAACTGAGATGACAACAATTAATCTTATATGACAGATTGCACATTAATTTTTGTTTTTATCATTTCGATGACAACTAAAGGTATTTTACATTATTAGTTCTTATTTCCATTTTTTGTAGTATTAATACTAATATTATTTATGATTTCAAAGTGTACTAATAAAAAAAAAATAGAGTAAAGTATTCGTGGATAACTGGTCTTTAAAACACTTGCTCTATTTCGAGCACTCCGGCTGCGCCGTCGTGCTCGAAAAATCGCGCGTGTTTTAAAGACCTTAATATCCACTTATACTTTAATATACTATTTTATGCAGACTGTAGTGTATACCTTATTGACGGAAACAGTTACCCTAAGGGCCGATATTTTCAGTCTGATTTAACCCTGATTAACTTTAATCATTGATTAATTACCATGGAAACAATTGTCTCGACAATTATTTCCAAGGTAATTGATCAATGGTTAAACTTAATCAGGGTTAAATCAGACTGAAAATATCGGCCCTAAGCTTTGTTATAACAGATTTTTACAAATAAAATATGCTAAGAGTAACTTAATTGAGTTAAATCTCTTTTTGAAAGTATTGAAATATGGATAGAATACTTGAATTCAACTGAAGAAACTTAAGGAAACCTAAAGTAAAAATATGTAAAAAATTAGAGACATCGTAATCGTTGTGATATCAATCATTTCATCTAGATATTCTCGGCCAAATTTACAATTGCGTATACCATTGTATACAGGGTGTCCACTTTTTCAATGGGATTGTATGGGTAACTTCTAAACCGTAAGAGATAGAAGGTCGATTAAATTAGAAAAAAGGTTTGCATTTTAAGGCTTGTTAAGGTGCCTTTTTGAAAATTGTTCAATAGTTTCAAAGATATCCTGCAAATGGTGCAAATCGCCATTTTTAATTATTGCCAATTTTCAGGATATCTCTGAAACTATTGAACATTTTTAAAGTTTGTAAAAGACACCTTAACAAGCTTTAAAATGTACAACTTTTCTCTAATTTAACCGACCTTCTATCTCTTATGGTTTAGGAGTTACCCGTACAATTCCATTGAAAAAGTGGACACCCTGTATAATAAAAATTATATACATATATGTACAGGGTGATTCACTTAACTTTCCCACCCCACTTTTCTCCCTTATTTTTGCAATTACAAAAAAAATATTATAACAAAAATTGTAGTAATTGTTTAATTTTTTAATTTAATTTTCTACCTCCCCACAGAGTTTATTTGAGGATACAGAAAAATTATATTTAAAAGTTGCAGTATTTTTCCTTTTAATAATCTGCCAATAAATCAAACAAATGACAATCGCAAAATGGCGAAATTCTATAAACTTAGGGTTTTTTTTTGAACACCCTATATATTATATTATATTACATATTATATTTTCGAAATCCTTATAATTTTCTGATTTCAAAAACATATAATAAATTTATATATTATACATTATATATGTATTGTCTTAGTAACCCATGGAAATAGACAATATCATATTTTTACATATATACATATTATAAACTTATTATATGTTTTTGAAATCAGAAAATTATAAGGATTTCGAAAATATAATAATATATAGGGAGTTTATAAAATTTCGCCATTTTTCGATTGTCTATATACAAAATTTTTCTGTATTTCTTCAAATAAACACTGTAGGGGGGTGGTTAATTATAAGGAAAAATCCTGTGTTTAAATAATTGTTCACTGTATGATTACTTCAGAAATTAGAATTAAAAAGTATTCAGGATACAGATTTCTTTAAATTATAAATTCTAAATGTGCTAAAGCAGTGCCCACGTCATCAACTCTTTTAAAGTACATTGTAGTTATTAATAAATATCTTTTTAAAATTTAGCTAGAAAATGCATGTTTATAAGTATGAATATTCAGATTTATTGATTCAAAATTGAAATTACTTATCAGTTAATTTAAATATTATACTAGTTTTACCTTTGCATAAACATTTCATCTCAAAACTTTGTTAGACGATTGTAAGTAATAAAAATTATTGTTATTACTGTTATTATTAATAACAAAGGGTTAATAAATAGATCCAGCGTTATTTTACAAGGATTTTATCAAGGTATTGAAACAGAATGAAGAGAATACTGGTATTTAGTTAAACCTGAAATAAATCGATTAAAGGTAGACGTTTTGAATTTTACAAACCTGAATGATATTTTTTGCAAGTGTTGGGATGTGGTAAAAATATTTGTAAAAGAATATAATAAATTATTATGTTTTTTACCAAATCTAGAAAATCCAGTATTTTATAGTATCAGAATCTATATTTATCTATATCTATATATCTCTGCCATATAATTCTTATATCTAATCAAGTTGTTTTTGCGTCTCACCTGCATATATAAACAAGGAAAAAATATTCTCCTCCAATACGTATACATTTTCTGTAACAAATTTTAATCAAGCTAGCTAGTATTAATTGCTGAGAGTGATAGACTGGTATTATCTAGAAAAAAGAAAGATACACACACGTCATATAACACTCGTAACGTAAGTTATTTTTATCTTTATCTATGTAATGTTTCGCCTTTATTTTTTTGTGAATTCCAATTACTCTGTAAACGTGGCTTTAAAATGGGGAAACTCTAAAAATAGGGGATACGAAGACAACATCTTTATACCGAATGAATATCAAATAAAGCGTAAGCCTATAGTATCCTTGTTCGTAATCCACATCAAAAAATGTAATCCACTTTCAGTACCTTAAGTAAATTGTTATCATTTAACATATGAAAAACACATTGTGACTTACTGTTCGACCTAAATTGATATCAACTTTTTTTATATATGGCAACAACAATTTTTTCTATAATATATCGACAGAGAAAACAGTTCTATTTATAATCGTTCTCAAAAATTTAAAATCGGATAAAAAATTGCAGGCGATGAAACGGAAACTTGAAAACAAGTTTGAACAAGTTGCCAAGTTGACAATGGAATAAGATTAACCCATTTACTACATAGAATATTTTTTGGAAAGGCATCATGTCATTTAAAAATCGAACTTTTCACATCCATATGTTTCGTTCTCATACTTTAGTAAGGAAAATAAGTATTTGTGACATTTTTCTTAATTAAATTTCTCAAGAGTTTCAGCGTTATTTGTTGATAGCGCAATAGCAGTAGCAGCTTTTAAGATATAGTTTTCAAAATTTAGTATACACGTTCTAAAAGCCACGAAAAAGACAGAGATGATGTGTAAAATGGAATAAGAAACACCATCGAGCCTAATTTTTTTGGTAGTACCACCAGAAGTTCGATTTAAACTGGATATTGTTTCGCTTTCTACGAGAACTTAGGGTTTGTGGTGTAATTTGACGAGATGAAATTTGAATGGCTAAATCACAAAATTGTAGCTCCAATGGTATTGTCCTCCAAATTTCCTAGACACAAATTAACAAACGAGTTTAAGTTAAAAGTAAAAGAATACTCTGCCAATAAACGAATTTTAAGTGTTAAGTGGTGTTTGTTGGGATAATTCTGCGAGTTAAATTAAATTAAAATATTTTTAAATTAATATCAAGACCCGGCGCGCGGCGCCAAGAGACATTCCGTTTTAAAAACCGTTTACCCGATTAATTCGGGTTTATGATTTACATTCAGATGTAATTAATGAAATTCTGAGAGTTGGCAAACAAAATAACGGGAAGTTTTTTTTTCACCCCCAATATAGGAATGATGGATGAAATCACTGTAGTGATAAAGAAATTTTTTTTTATTATTATTAAATAGATTTTTCTGTAAGGTATGAAATCCAAAACAGCATAAATATCATAAAATACAAATTTAACCCATGACGGTCACATCTTCGGCCTCAATCATATGTAAATGAAATGAGGCTCACCCCTATAACTTTTCTGTTTTTTCAGATATCATTTTGAAATTTTGGTAGTTGCAATAACAAGTAAATGTGAATTAATGCATGTTAATAAAATAATTCTAGCACTTCCGGTTTCGACGGAAATGACCGTAATATCTGTTTTTTAAATGATACACCCTGTATATTTTTACATTTTTGGATTCAGGGATTTATTCTGCATACGATGGTATCAACTTCGAGGAAGAAACATAACATCAAACATTTTTTTAGGATAATTTAAGTTGGCATGTGTGTGGCATGAAAAATAAAATCGTGATATTAAGTGAGCTAAATTTGCTTTTATAGCCATTTAATCATCTCGGAAATGGTTTTTTCAATTTAAGAATTTTTTTTTAAATGGAACCATTATTCCTCATTATACTATTTTAATAGAGATTTTCTTTACCTATATTTCGATAACAAACACTTCACCATTACTTCATAACTAACTTACAAAAGATACTTTACCTTGGTTCAAATTTATTTTAGTTTAATAAATTTGTTTTTTTTCCAGGCATTCCTGATTAATTTCATTTCAAATATTTAACTTGGTCAGAGCCTAAAATAAATTTGAACTAAGGTCATAAAGTATCTTTTGTAAGTTATTTATGAACTAATGGTGAAGTGTTTGGTATCGAAATGTAGGTAAAGAAAATCTCTATTAAAATAGCATAATGAGGTATAATGATGCCATTTAAAGAAAAATACTTAAGTATATCGAAAAGACCATTTCCGAGATATTTAAATGGCTATAAAAACAAAGTTAGCTCACTTAATATCCTGATTTAATTTTTCCAATACTCAATGACTCAGAAAGAAAAGTTTTTCAGCAGTCATGGCTCCCTAGATGCCAATTTAAATTATCCTAAAAAAATGTTTAAGGTTATGTTTCTTCCTCGAAGTTGATACCATCGTATGCAGAATGAATCCCTGAATCCAAAAATGTAAAAATATATAGGGTGTTCCATTTAAAAAATAGATGTTACAGTCATTTCCGGTGAAACCGGAAGTGCTAGAATTATTTTATTAACATGCATTAATTCAAATTTACTTGTTATTGCAACTGCCAAAATTTCAAAATGATATCTGAAAAAACAAAAAAGTTATAGGGGTGAGTCTAATTTCATTTACACCCGGTATAACAATCATTTGGGGTGCGCGCAACCCTAACGCCTATTAATACTTAAAACCACTATAAAATAAAAAGTAATTAATATTTTCATCTGAAGTTTTTAGACCATGCTCTGTTAACGGTTTTTTTACAAGAATGCCAAGCTACCTACTTTGGCAAAATATATTTTTTTAACATTAATTTTTTGTTATAGATTATTATTATTATTAAATAGTTTTTTTATAAGGCATGAAATGAAAAACAGCTTAAATATAATAAAATGCAAATTTAATAAGGTAAAAATAAGCAAATGAGTTGTTTTTTTATCAATTGAAAGAAAATTTTATATTTTTAAAGATACATTTTGGCAATTATTATGAATGCATTTACAAAGTAGAGATATAGATTAAGTTATTTTTTTACAATTACAGAATTTACAGTCTGCATTACATTTAATTACAAGATTTGGCAAACGAGGATTTAACATTTAAAAGCCGGGTGCAGTTAGCCATCTCGATATTTCATAGCCGAATTGTACAAAGCTTTCTCAACAAACAACACCTGAGGTTCAATTTTTGGCAGGATATTTTACTTCCTTACCTATGTATTCGTGAAGAATTTTTTGAAAATTTTTATTGCATTTCTGGACGAATCTTGACGAATTATGACGATATACAAAATTTCAGTCAAAACAATTTTTCCTCGAATTTTTCTGTGTGTGTATATCGCGATAGCAGCTACAGTTTTTGAGATAAAGCTTTCAAATTTGGTACACACGTTCTAGAGGCCAAGGAAAAGATTGAGTTCGTTGAAGAGCAATATCTAATAAAAACGTCAAAAATGAAATTATAAACTCCACCACACAGTGAGGAAGTTCTGATCCCATAATTGGCAGTGGTTTTTTATTTTACTTTTAACCCAAACTCGGTGTTTGTTAACTCTAAGAAATTTTGAATGACAAAATCACTGCAGCTACGCTATCCGGCTAAAATCAAACCTTAAATTTAATAATCAAACCATTTGAATTTTTTTTCTACAACCAGCGAGACACTTTACATTATTCTCTGCTGTAATTTTGAAATTTTCGAGGTCTCTTTTCTACAAGTTTATTTGTTTCACTTCAAATCTGTGTAAAAAAAATACATTTTGTATTTCTTATAAAAATAGAATTTTATGAGACTTTTCTCAGAAATATTTAAAAATATTAATTTTTGAAAAGGTGCATAATTTATCAGGTAAAATACGATAAGTGTTAGAGAACCATACTTATAAGGTTAACTTCGCCCTTAATAAAGACGTTTTATTATTATTATTATTATTATTATTATTATTATATTTGTAGCTGGGTTTCTTATAAAAATATTCTGTATAATGCTTTACTTATACCAAAGACGATCTTTGCTTATACATATATTCACTTTTTCTCTAAAGTGCAACTATACTATTTCAATGGTGGATTAGATGCTGCAAGTGGGCTGCAAGTGGGCAGCTTGTTATCCGATTTTAAGTTTTACAGAACAGATAATGCTTTCTCTAAAATTTGGGTAATCACTGAAATAAAAAAGTTCTTTGTTGTATTTTTTCTGCCAAACGATGAAATCATTTGAAAATTACTGCCATCAGCTCCCTGGCCATGACTTTTCGTTCCTATGTCATAATTTTGGGTTACCCAGTAGCTTACACTCAACGGTTAATAACATTACGATAAATGAAAACAATTAATAGTAACAACTTACATTTAAAATGAAGATAAATGGCTTATAACGTTAATAACAAAAAAACTCAATATTATTAAAATATTGAATTAAGACGTGTCTTCAGCAATAAAAAACCGATAATCATGAAGAAGAAGTTCTCATTACATCTTTATAGAGAAACTCTAATCATCAAAACTCTCAAAACTGATTATATAACTGTAAAATAAGCAATTATAGTAAAAATAGGTTTTGTCGCTTGAATATTACACCTCAAGGTCACTAGATTATGCATGAATTTTTGTAACTCAATAAACATCTAATTTAACAATAGCTTAGCGCATCGACAAAATATTCATGATTCCACTCGCCAATATTCTGACTTCTGACAGTCTACATGATTGACTCGTACATTGTTCATACAATATTAATTTTATTAGTAATTTTTTGTTATTGTATATTTCGTTATATTAATTTAATGGTTAAATAAGCATTCGCAATCGCCTGAAAGCAAATATGTTATGTTTTATGTTTTATGTTGTTAATTTGTTGATTTACTTTCCTGTCTGCTCTATATCTGATGAGTTCTGATTTAATTAATTTCGATATGATATTTTCAATTGCATTTTGTTGATAATAGTGAACGTTTTTAATCACTGTTAACGATTGTTAATAGGTTATCCATTTATATCATTAATATCGATGTTAAACTTTTGTCCATAATTTCCCTTTGTTCTGACGTTTCCTGTTTTGAATTCATTATATTTACGGGGAACGAAAACTCACACTTACCTGAAGTTTGAGGTATAAATAATACATTTGGTCACAGAATTATAAATAAGTTGTATGTGGTTTGGCAATATGTATATACAGGGTGAACACCAACGTATTTAATTCTTTTTAAGGGTGGATCTCTGTTGATATTTGTAATACGAATTACGAGTAAAAAAAATATAAAAAAGAAAGTTGACTACCTTACGTAAAAATCTATTGAACTTTTGAGGTCCACTGCATATCTCTACCGATCTACATATAAGGTGAACAACATGCTTTGTTTATATATTTTTTTTTGTAATGAACTTAGATTCATTACAAATTCCAAAGATATAAAACACCATAAAACCACCGACAAAGTTGAATTGGGACTACAAATTGTGCTGTACCTATACTTCTTATGTATTTATGTAAGTAAGCTTCGGACGGTAAATTATGCAAAAAAAACTTCACAATGGTATACTTAAAAAATATACGTTCCCAGACTTACGAGCAAAGTTAAATTGATAGTGGTGCGGTAAAAGCTAGTGAACCAATGTAAAAAACAAGATCAACCTGACCTATCTTATTCTCTTTTCGGTTGAGATAGGTCAGTTATTAAGCTCTCAAAATGTTGACGTATTTAATTTTTTTTCTCCAAAACTGCCGCGTGTATTTCTCTCATTTTTTTTATATTATGGTTTTACCATTAATACTATCCGTTAAAAGGAAATAAATAAGTTGGAGTTCATCAGTATGAATGTTGTGTGTGGTTTGCCTGATTTTTTCTCCTTGATCTATTAAGCTACATAATTCCGTTCACCAGAAATTGTTTTTTATATTCCACTTCCTTTCCTTTGGTTATAAGCAATAAAATTATTGTATTCAATGAATTTAATTAAATACTCTGTAAATTCAAAATTTTTTATATTTTGTAGCAATTCAATACCTCTGCAATTTATGTTTACTAATATAGGAAGTACATAAAGGACTTTATAAAGGTATTGTTTATGATAGATGATATACAGGGTGTTTCGGGAAGAAAGGGAATAATTTTAAGGGCAGATTCTAGAGGTCAAAATAAGAAAACAATTCCTATAAATAAGAGTTCGAAAATGCTTCCTTTTCGAGATGCAGTGTCAAAAAAATAATTAAAAATATATTTTTTTAATATCTCGAAAACGATGTAAGATATTAAATTGAGCCTTGGTATGCATTACACTGGCATTGAAACACTTCGATTTACGAGTTTTGACCATTATTAAACTTTGCTCTAATGAATCTCAAGCGCGTGCTGGGACCCTATAGAGGGTCTAAGTCTAGGCATATAGGAAATTTAGATTTTTTAGGTCCGCTACAAAAGAAATACTCAAGTGTAGGGTCCAAATGCCCAAAATGAAATATTGATTCATTACACGACCTAACAGATGACTATTATTCTTTTTCAATAAAAAAAATTGGTCAAATAAATACCTACTGAGAATAGACATTTATCTGGACGCTTCAAATAGATTGTGTACAAAAAACTAAGATTTAAAATCGGCAAATAATTTCTAAAAAATTAAATATACGCTGTTAAATATTATATTATGCAATCTGAAACAATAACATTATAGACAATAAATATTTAAAAATCATTAAAGTAGGAAAAAATTATCAACAAAACAGGTTATCCAACTAATTGTTTTTGTTTTTATTTTGGCTTTGGTTTTTAGTTCAATAGTAGATTATGCGGTAGTCCTTAAGCTAGTATAGTAGTCTGTGCTGTTACTATAATTCATTCAATTTATAATTTTTTTCTATATAAGATAATATACAAAAAATATTGTATAGAAGACAATGGCGGCCGGTGACATTTAAGTTAACCATATTTAATTAAATCAAGTTAATTTATTAACTTTGTCTATGTATAAGATAATATAAACAAGAAATTGTATCGGAGATAGTGGCGGGGTCGAACTTACCTGGGTCGACAGTGTCGACCCAGGTAAGTTTCTTAAATATTTTAATTAGAAATCTTTTCTAAATTTTACAAGTACAAAATCAACATAAACCAACGTTTCAAAAAGGTGTAACTTCGCCATTTAGCCTTGTGGTAGATTAACCCAGAATATGAGCTTGGATCCTACGAAAATTCATTATTCGCCACTGACGCATCAAGGACGATCTTTACTCATATTATCACACATTTGACTCAAATTCGTTGTTCCAATGCAGCTTAAAAAGTGTTGTAAATAGCTACAATATCTTGTAGTATTTATTATTATAAACCAGGATCTGTAGAAATTATATAGGTTTATAAAACGACATGAGCTTTGACCCACTTCTGTTGTTCTAATACAGCTTAAAAAGTATTGTAAATAACTTCAATAAAAACTTGTAACATTTACTGCTTACTGCAAAACACAATCCGTAGAGATTACATTTATAAAGTGACAGCAAGATTAAAGCAACAATAAATAGCGTTCTTAAGCGTTGATCGATTAACAACTATAGGAGGAGGAATAGATTAACCATAAAACTGAAAATTTCTACTTAACAGAAACTAACTTCCTCTAGTCTGACAAGTAGTTATTCGAAAAAAAATTTATAAGGGAAATCCAATGGTGACTATGTTATATAAGCGATTTGGCTCGAATAAAGAGTTCTAGAATTAATGTAACGACCATTTTAAACATTTCATGAAATTAACACTTTCTGTGTTTTTTTTTTCTGATGCTGAACAGTAATATAGCTGGTTAACCGCTTAAACTAGAAATGTTTAGAAAAATAAAAATGATAAATCAAACCTAAAATTTATAAATAAAAATCAGAGCCACAAAAATAAAGCTAAAAATAAATTTAACATCGTAGCAATAGAATAAGAATCTTTGTCCTAAAGATATACTATACCTAAAGATATACTCGCTCAAAGGCAACGTAACATATATTTTGATTCTTACCTACAGCAGACTTAACTTTAAGGATATTTCTTTATATATTTTTTAAATGTTACTGTTTTACACAAACAGGCATAATAATTCAAGATCGGCTGATGGGGAAATATCAACATTATATATTTTTGGAATCAGTTGAAAAATATTTTTTTAATGCGTTAAATATACAAGGTGTTTCATTTAAAAACATGATCGTGTCTCTTTCTTTTCCTTTGACACCAAAAGATAATAGTTCACACCAAAATATACAATTCTTGCCTCTACTCTCTTTCTAAAAATTAAAGATGTAAGTAGATATCAAAATATATAAAAGATGAAACTACCACACATCTAATACCCCAGGACAAGAGTCAAGTGTGCTTACATCTAGATCAGTCAGTCGTACTTCATTATTTTTATATACCTATCTGATTATATCTCTATGTGACAACGCTTTTATCAGGATAATCTTAAGTACATAGAGTTGGTTGATTTATGGTTGGATTAGTCTGTAATTAAAGGAATAATAGGGAGGATCATTCTTTTATTGAGATAAAAAGAGATGTTTATAATTGTCGTTAATTGGTTCGGTAGTATGATAAGCAATGGGGCGCTCAACCACCATCTTTCGAAAGGAATACAAAACTATGGCTTTCGTGAATCTGCGATACGCTTAATGAATATTGTTTTAATATTCGTTTTGTATGCCATTACTTTTATCATGCACGTTTCTTTTGAAGGGCAAATACTCTGCTTTACCAGGAGTGTTGCATGTACATCCATTTTCTTCACAAATATATGTTAATGTGTGATTTCCTGTTACTATTCTTTCGATAAGTCGATCACTTTAAGAAAGGAAATTTGTCGATATAATATCTAAATTAATTTCTTCAGTGCTCATGATATTCTGTTTGAAGTTATTTATCAAAAGTGAATCCCACAGACTGCGAAAAATAAAATAAATTAAGACATTTTAAACAATACAAAAATAAAGACTTTTGCCATGCACATGTTGATATTTAGAAAGAATTAACTGAACTTAATGAAATAGCAGGCAATTTACTGCTTTGCCATTACCCCACGTGACCCTGCAGTTCAATAATGCAAAAAGAAAACAAAATCAATTGTTACTCAAATACAGCTTACAAGCCAGACAAAAATAGATACCATATTCTGTTTAGTTTCACTGTTGTGTTCAAATTTTTCATTTAGCGAATACGAGTAATCCTTTTTCTCCTATATTATTGTTTTTGAAGAAAATACACAAATAAAACATTGCAGATCAGTAGCGTCTTTTTAGTTTACCTACATGATGAAACGCAGCATTTTGACAAAGACACTAAATACCTTAATTATTAGATTTTAACTTAATTTACATGACTCTTATCTCTCTTTAACATAAACTAGATGCTTAATATTAACATTCTTAGCATTCTATTGCCAAAAGTAAAAGCGTTTAATATTCGAAAATCTGGTTAAAATTGGTCGGGTTCAGTAGTTTCGAATTGCAGAATGACGTAGAATTTAACGTTTAATATTTCAATTGTTGAGCAGTTTAATGCCCGGAAATTGTTTGTCGTCACATTATTATATCTATATAATTACGACTGTATTTATAACAGATAACTTGTAATATCTTACCAAATTGGTTTAAACACGTATTTAAAACTATATTGAAGATTATGTTATTGTGGATATAAATACAATAAATACCAGACAAAGTAATTTATTTGAATCTGATTCTCTACTACGTATTAATTTGAGAATTGTTAAAATATGGTAAAATTACAGTTGGTATCTATTCTGTAACAAATTTTTTTGCGTATAATCAAGAAACAAACTTAAATTTAATATATTAATGAACACGGTGCTGAGTGTGTAGAGACATTGATGCCTGCAAATAAAATTTACTCGTTACTTGTAATGTGCTTCAGATTTAAAGATTTAAGAGTCGATTAAGAAAACATTTAATTGTATTTATCGGTTTCAGGATATTAATCCTTTGTTTACATATGCAAAAGTAGGCTGGTAAATAAGTTATAACTAAAGTTGTACAGTTATATTTATTGCTTGTACGGTAATATTACAATACAGATCTGTCAATAACTGTCAACAGATGAAATAATAAATAATGAAACTATAGGGCTATTTATTAATACAAACAGACAGAAAACTCCAAACAATAATAATTAAATACTGAAATCCAACTGATATGTATTTTCAGGCAATCCAAGGTCCATTTTTATGTAGCCGTTGTGACATTAAAAATGTAAACATTTATGTAATATGAAAAAAGGTAACAAATAAAAACAAACAAAATATAACTGTAACCATGGCGACAAATCAACCCATACAGACTTGACCAACTAATGAAATGAAAACGTTATTAATAAGAGAATATCAAAAGGTAATATCAATGACAAATGTAAACTATAAAGACATGGAACGACATTGTTGTAATTGAAGCAAGAAAATGTATAAAATGCGGTTGGACATTGCCAGAGGGCGATACTGTTCTTTCTCTGTTTCTTTACTGATACTACTGGTTTTAAATATTTAATACGTTTTTTGGAATAACTTTAAAGCAATATTGTAATATATGTTTTAAGGATACTAATATAACAGAGTAAAAAGAAAAATTTAATGTCGCCAAAAACTCTTGAGAAGATTTATTGTAGTTAGTTCTTTCTAAATATCGGCAGATGGCGAAAATAAGTAAGTTTGTGTTTTTTTGCCTATTGTTAAAAATGTAAGCCCAGTTTTTCATATTCTGTTGAACTTCATCCTAAGTGACTTTTATGAAAACAATTAATAGAAGAATCATAACCATGAAAATTATACTATTAATTAAATTTAACAAATAATACAAAAACAGTTCCATCTATTTTTTATATATGAAATTTCATGTGTCCCTCCTATGCACTTCTCTAAAGTATCCGTTTGAATAGTTGTGAAGTAACATCGTTGTCTGCACGAGTGTAACAAGCCTCTGAATCAATATATGGACAATTTGGATTTTTCAAGTGCGGAGCTGAGAAACGTAAAATCGCACCACGACTGTCGCCGAGTTCTATCTACTGGTAAATAACTTGTCAGGTGTATTTACAAGGTTATTTGTACATATTGACACAGAGCAATGTTTAATCATAGGTACCTAGTTATTTTCAGTTCCAAAACTCGAAATACTATCATAACCTAAAACACTGTTGATAAACAAAAAGCATTTTTTGGCGTATCAAACCTTCAAACCACGAACTCCGGTTTAGCTCGTGATTGGTGTATTTTAAATAGGAATTTATTTCAGCCAATCACAACGAACGTCCGCAGTATCTACTTTATCGACAAACAACAACCAATGTGAACGACTCGGGATTAACTACGTCACGAAGAGCGCGAGTTTTGATTTATGTTTTATTTAACTTTCTTTTTCTTATGTTAAACGATGCAATATAAGAAAATAAAAAAATACGGGTGATTTATTTTTTATGAAGTTATGATAATTCAAATCTATGAGTTTGGGTATGCAAAACAAATATTTTCATCATGGGCTTTGTACTTCTGTGTTTTTGAGAAAATGTTATTTTAAATAGTTTGAACGTCACCAACTCAGCGTTTACCACCTAAAGACCTAAGGTTATTCTTCGAAATAGTCAGAGTGATATAGCACTCTGTTTACATACTAATATTCATTGAAATTTATTCCTTTTGGAGCAGTTATCGTAATAATTTAAAATGATTATTGCTATAAAAACTTTTATTATCTACTATCATAACTATATTTCACATGAGTTGCAATAATAGACCGGGAGCCAACGACAAAAATTTTGGATGATTTTAGACACTTTAGAGCTATAATGTATCTTATCTACGCTCGTTATATAATGACAGTAATATGACACTCATTTCAAATTATAATGACGTTGTTTATAGCACTTGTGCGATATATATTTATCGCACGCATTTTATAAAAAAAGCACGCAAAACACCGGTTGCTAAGGAGATATCAACAAACAGGTATTGTTATTAACTTAGTTTTTACATACTTGTAGATACTGTGTGGTGTTGACAATAAATAATATTGATTGATTAGCAGTTATTTTATGTATAAAAAAATTAATAAGTCGAACGTAGATACAATCTGGTATATTACGTGCCATATCTTATAGCATTTGTCTGTTTACAAAACTCACCCTCGGTTCGTTTTGGAAACTTCAGACGCGTGCTGTAAAATACCTCATATGGCACTTATAATATAAATAACTATTGTTCAATTGTGAAGATTAATAAAAAACAAATAAATTATTAGGTAGAAGGTCAGATGGTGCCATTTAAGCGATAAATGCGGCAGATATGTCAAAAAATCAGAAAAAAATTAGTAGAATACGAAAAACCCAATGCGAACGAAATGGGTAGTTCTCACCCCTAAACAAGCGTGTATAGAATAGAATAAATTTATTCACCTTAAATCATGTTACAAGAACAATATTGGTTTTGTGATAAAAGTGTATAAATATAATAAGTAACAAAAAAGTGTATAAAACAAGAAAACAAGAAAAAAACTATAAAAGTATGTGTCAAAAAAGAAGGAAACACAAACTCAAACTAACAAATATGTAATCATAAAAACAGGTGCATTACATGAACAGAAAAATGAACACTTCATATAAGTATTTTTTGTACTATGTAAAAATAATATTGATTTATTACGGTCGAAAAATTCGGTCATATTATAAAAATAATGTTCAGTTAGAAACATTTTTAGTTTATTTCTGAATAATGTAAAAGTATCTTGTGAAGTTATTTCTATAGGAAGTTTATTATACATATACAGGGTGTTTCAAAAGTAAGCGTAAACCTTCTGGGGCCGTAATCCTCGGATAAAAATAAGACAAAAAGTTTCTATCAACATGGGTCTGGAAATGCTTTTTGAGGAAGTTACGGCCCTTCGAATGGGGCACCCTGAAGACGGTTTTTCCGCAATATTTCCGAAACCGTTAATAATCAAATTTCGAAAATACATACACTGTATAAACTTTTGACGCTGAACTCGATGCTGAATTCATAATTTAAAATTTTAGTCGGGGGCGTCACATACCGGGAAGGTTAAGGGTTAAAATAACCCAATTTTTTCGTTTCAGTTTATTAAGGTTTTCGTTGAAAATTATAAAATTTCAAAGTTTTCTACGTAAAAAAGGTACTCTTAGTTCATCTCGATAGAATGAACCGTTTTCGAGAAAATTGATTATGAAAAAGATACAACAGTCGATCATACAAACGTTTGTCATTGTTTTCAAGTAATTTGATGTTTTACTGATACTGATTGTCATTGTGACATGTAATTTAATTTTGGTCCAGTCTAGTTAGTAAATATTAAAATTAAAAGATTCAATAAAATAAGAACCTTTTTTATTCGCTATTTAAAGGGCCGTAACTTCCTCAAAAAGCATTTCCGGACCCATGTTGATAGGAACTTTTTTCTTATTTTTATTCAAGGATTGCGCCCCCAGAAGGTTTACGCTTACTTTTGAAACACCCTGTGTACATATATATATAACTACCAGCTAAGTTTTTGTGTATAAAACAAGAAATTTTAAATATATAAATGTTTGCATCAGTCATCAATTTTTTTGTTTTGAATGTATCTCTACATGATTCCCTATAGTTTAAATCATACAATATTCGTATAATCCTGTTTTGCATCACAAATACTCTGTTTGCGTCAACCGACTGTCCCCAAATATTAATATAACCAAAGATCATGTATACACTAGATAGTCAGACCTATTGTTTAATTTTATCGCTCATAAATGGACCCCAACTTAAGCTTCATCTCACTTTAACTCATGATACTGCAATACTTCTCTGTTATTTGGGATCCAATTTTGCATGTGTTAGAGAGAGAAGATGGGGCGATGAAATAAACAGTGGCTTTGACTATCTAGTATATGTAATGATCTTTGATATAACTAATGACTGAGTAGGTTAACGAATAGTAACATGTTCTTAAGACATTAATATTTAATTCTTTTTTTAAGTTTAAGATGGCAAATGTTGTTTTTGCTACATAGAGTGTCTATTTGAGACGTAAAATTCAACTTAGTCATCACAGAGTCTAAAAATGTTGTTTTTTCACTGGTTTCCACATAGTCTATTTGTGGAAGGTTATTACATACAGTATTTGTGAAATATAAAAAAAATACGGTTTTTTCCATATATTAATAATTAAAGCATTTTTATAACACCACTCTTCAAATTGCTTAATTACTCTTGTTTTGTCTTCTACGGTGTCACTGTGGATTTTTACAGATGTGTCATCTGCATATACAAATACCTCTCCATCTATTATTTAATCTGGTAAGTCGTTAATAAAAATAAGAAATAAGAGTGGACCAATAATGGAACCCTGAGCAACACCAATGTCCATATTATCTACATCCGATGTTTGTGAGTTCATTGCAACTAAGATTTTCCGATTTTTTAGGTAAGAAATTAACCAATTCAGAATGTTTCCACTTATTCCCATTGCTCTTAACTTAACTTCTACTTAACTTCCAGGAATTTCGGGTTAACTGAATCGAAAGCAGCAGTTAGATAAAAAAAAGACTTGCAACTTCTTTACCTTTGTCGAGGTAGTGATAGATTTTTTGGATAAATTCTATCGTTGCTAGTTCTGTGGACTTATTGTCTCTATAACCAAATTGGCTGTTAGTAAATAGATTATTTGATTCTAAATATAAGTTTATTCTATTGGCAACTGCTTTTTCATATATCTTGCCTGACGATGCCGTACGCGGCGTTATATTTGAAAGGCCATTTTGAAAAGAAAGCGATATCGCCATTTTTTCTAGGAAAAAAAACAGGTACCAGGTTACCTTAAGCTCTTAGAAAATTGCGAGTTAGGAATCGGGCACAAGACGCTAGCTAAATTACAGAAATCTGAATACCTCGTCTGGGCAGCTTATTGTTATGTTTCAACTCGACATGCTTGGACAGGGTTTAATTTTTTGATTAGAGACAAAATCCTCGTGTTTTCTAGCACGAGTACCTTGGCGTTCTTGACGTATCTGCGACCGAATTGGCCATGGCTAATGAAGTACTGAAGATAAAAAAGAACTTAAATTTTTAAAAAATCGTGACTGTTTTTGATCAAGCCTTTTATGCCAAAGCATGCATGGTTCTAGCTCTCGTAAAAGTCCGGTCGAAAAAATCCGATTTTCAAGGCAGGAGGAGCGAACCAAAAAGTGCAATTTTGACGTTTACGTTATTTACGTAAACATTGAATTTTAAGCGTTTCGTCACGTTACCACTTTCTCGTTTCTCTTTCTAATTTTACGGATATTCGCGCGCGGATAGGCGACGCGCGACGTGGGGGTATTAAAACGTTAATAACTCCCTTAATACTTCTAGGATCGCCACCAAATATATTTATACTAGTATTTATATTTGTGAACTTCTTATAAAATTTGTATATGTATTAGATATGATATACCTATATAGAACGTATTGCCATCATAAAAACATGGCTATTATTTTCTTAAATAGGGATGTTTATGGCCTTTTATGGGGTGGAAGCTACCAGTTTCGATGTTCGCAGTCTGATTTGGTACTCTACGTTTTTTTTCCGATTTTTTTATATATCTAAACACTTTATCGCTCAAATGGCACCATTTACCCTAATTACAGCCGGTAGCTAAAATCTGGCACCCGGCCGCAAGTTATTGAGGACGTTCAATTGAAAATAGAAAAAAAAAATAGTATAACATTACAGTATACAGGATATTGTTTACATATTTAAAAACAAACATATCCTAGTCCATATCAGGTTGAAGGACGATAGACGGTGTCCTCCAAATCGTCTAGCAATTAAATTTGGTTGTTTTTAGGGATGCAAGCAAAAATTAGCCTGTATCTATGGTCTTGTTATGCTGTCTTTTTTACAATTTTCAATAGCCATATTTGCGTGGTATTAATCCATACGTTACGTTCAAATGAATGCAGAATGCAGTACATACAGGGTGATTCACGCAAACCGTTCATTAGAAGTATAGGGACTTGTAGCGATAATTTAATTATGAAAATTTGGCTACTTACATAGTTTTTTATGTTCTTTTCATTAAAAATATTTTCAAGGTCGATGCACTTCCGCTTATACCGGAAGTTACCATCAACTTCGTTATTTTAAATGGAATGATATATTTTTTACTGCATTTTTGAATTCTACTAGTCATTTTAATAGGACTTTGATCATACTACCCTATCCCTAAATCTAACCCTACTCGAGATATATTGACTTTTCTGATAATTTTTGTTTTGACATCGAGTAGTTTGAAATTTGCTGTCTCTAACATAATGAAAGTGAAAGTTACCATTTACACAACACGAATAGTGGAACCCTTAAGCTTCCTAATCATGCTTTTAAATTAACCTAATTGCTTACAGGGTGGTCAGAATTTACTGCCAACTTTGGCAAACTTCAAACGTCAAAAAGTATATTTTTTTAAATGAAACATCCTTTATATTTTTACAGTTTCTGATGTAGAATTTTATTCTGCACCAATTTGTATTAAGGTTCCATATACTCATCTTTTATAGTTTTTGAGTTATTGATAATTTTGTATTTTACTGCGCGAAATACATCGAGGTAAGTGTTGCTCTTATAATAGTCGTCTGTGAAAATGGTATTTGTTGGAAGGAAGGAGCTAAGGAAAGTAATATGTAATGAACATAAAACGAATATCTTTGTATATTTTGAAGTTGTTATCTCTTCTGAAATTACATCTTGCAATCCATAAAGATTTGGTGGATTTTGAGAATGTAATAGGATGAACATCGATCCACTATTTTAACGTGAAAAAGTGATTGGATCGTTCTCTAAAATTGATTGGTAAGTGGCATAAGAGAAATTCATCTATTGGCTCAACCTCCTCAAAGATTTAAAAGGGTTGTTTTTTCATTAAACATTTAAGAATGTTGACCACTTCCTCTACTGTTTTACTGGTCATCAGAACCTTTTTTACTTTTAATAGTGCCTGATTCTCGAGAAATCGTCAGTATCCTAGATGTAACTTCTATATATAGGTAATGGTTTTAAATTTCATGGCAAACCGGGAAATACTATCTGAAATTCTCTTGTCATAGTACCTACGTTTAGTCGTCATTTTCATATTTGAATCCACTTCTTAAGTATGATTCCAGTTTTTTGTTCCAAGGAGAACATTCTGATTTTGAAAAATTTTCTAAAAATCAGTAGTTCAACTAAAGTTTCGACAGCAATGGCAAGAAACGCCAGTAAAGTACAGAAATGGTAAATTTGTAAATGACACAAAACAATAATTAATAATTATTTATAGTCCTAATTTCTAGTATACCTCTATTAAAATTAAACATAATTCTCACGTTCCTTTTTAAATGTTTTTTAGTATTTGAATTTAGTTGTGAAGTAATTTCTTTTTTTCTTTTCATAAATTATTTATGCGGTGAATAATATTTGACCAAGTCAAATAAGTATAATTACATATATTAATGTATTAAGTGGATTAAGCGCGTAGTTAAATTTTGTGTAGGTTTAGACAAAATTTGTGTAATTAGTCAGAACATTATTGTTTAGTTCGTGTGATACTGTCTAATTTATAATTATTTCTGCTATATGAGTGTCATATATCTACTATTATTTACATGCATTACCACCTGTGTTTGTATGTTTATTTTTAAGCATAGTGAGCTAATTATAGTTATACCTAGTTAAAATTTTTGTAAGTAATATTATTTTCTCCTCTATATTAATTAAAATTGAACATGACATAAAACAATGCTGTACTGCTAAAAATAGATTTTGCAATATGATTTATGTTTAATCAAACTGATTATGTATATAGATGATAATGTTATATGTTGATAGATACACAGAAAGGCAATAATATAGATAGATAACAAATATAGACACGCGGAGAGTCAAATGGAGAGATGGACAGTCGTCACTTGGAAAAGTATGTACGAAAACTTTTGAATCAGTTAATATCTCATACTGAAAAAATATATTATTAATATGTGCTACATTTTAGTACTTATAAGATCAAACGTTTATTTTGTTGCTTAATATTTAACTGCTGGAACTCAAACCTAGTCAATGGGGTTATTTCACAATTTATATTTATGTTAAATGTACAATCAGGAACACTTAAAAATACTGTATATTTGGAAAAAAAGTATTTTTATTGCGCCTACGTATTTTTAAACTCGGTTTGTAATTTGAAAATATTAAGTTCCCGCCAACAGCCGTCAATGTTTACGCATGCGCAGTATAGCGTAGATGAAATATCTCAAAAAAACTAACCTCACATTTTTCACGCTCTTAAACTCGACACTGAAATAGTCCATATTTTTCACAAATAATTCCTGAATCATAACGTAGTTCACTTCAGGTAAATTTTCACTGCTAGCTTTAACGAAATTAGGCTCCATAATAGTAAAAAATGATGAACTAACACAAACTAAAGCAAACTGTCAAAAGTGTCAAATGACTCTAGACTCTTAACAAAAACAAATCTTCCTAGATTTAGTTCTAAACCGTGACGTCAGAAGTTAATAAAATTTGAAATTATTGACGATACTTTTTATTGATTTATGAATAATTAACAAATAATAAAGACATGGTATTTACCAATACATTATTCTTGCATATTCTACTATCCAAATTGATAGGTATTTTTAAGTTTTTCTTTAACATGAAATAACCCTATTCAACCGAAAAAGTAAGGTTCTAACCCTTTAATGAATTTGCATCTCCTTTGGTAGGTCTGCGGCGTTTTTTCGAAGATTCATTCAAAAAGGAAAAGGAAATTTTCATCTTGATTTAGCGCGAATTTGATGTACGTAAACGCGTTACGTGAGCAAATCTTTTTGGTGATTTAGATGTTTATTTTGCTTTAAATTGCCTATTTTTTAAATTCCTGTCGTTCTTAATTTCAATCGAATTTCATGAGTGTTGATTTCTACTCTTGTGCTTTTGTTTTTACCTTTACGATGTGCATCTTTCACGTAGTAAACGTTTTAAAATTTCGGGTTTTCCAATTTTTATCTCTCTTTAAATTGCTTCTGAGAATATCTTAGTAGGAATAGGCTAGCTAAATCAAAATGGCGAACAAAAATTTCCATATGTTCCTCAAAATTAGTTCAAATGATTCATAGGTTAACCAATGCAATCCATTTGAGTCGTGACATTTTATTCTCAGAAGGAGTCGCATTTTCTTTTATAATAAAATAAATTTTGACCTCGAAAAAATTAGCACAAGCAAGAAATTTGGTGGAGATGTTCCACTTGCCATCCTAAAAAATATACTAAAAGTCCCCTAAAATCGAAGCTGTGCTACCCCTGCCATATTGAAAATGGTGGTTAATTTTCATATTTTTTTATATAGGTAAATCCTTTACCGTTGCAGGTTGGGAAAAAAGTTTCAAATAAAAAATGTAGGCAATAACAAAACAAACATTTTTCATATAAACATTTTTTTTCTCTAAATGGAACCAGTTTTTGAATTATGAGCGCAGAGTGTTATTGAATTTTCGACTCTTGTCTTGTACCATGCAGGAGCGAGCCACTTCAAATCACATTTTTTAAACCTTTATATTCGATATACATTAGGATATTAATTGTAACCATTGAAAGCGTAAGGGTTTTAATTTGAAACAAAAGAGAGAAGTATCCATACAATGCAAAGTGTTTAGAGAAAAGTTAATAATTCAAAAACCGTTCGATTTAGAGAAAAAAATGTTTATATGAAACATTTTTTGCTTGAACCTTTTTTTTTCTATCTGCTACGGTAAAGTAAAAATTAACCGCCATTTTTCAATATGGTGGACGTAGCACAGCTTCGATTTTAGGGGACTTTTAGTATATTCAATAAGATGGCAAGTGGAACATCTCCACCAAATTTCTTGCTTGTGCTAATTTTTTCAGGATTCGTATACTTTTAAGCTTATTTGTCTTGCACTATGATTCGAATCATTTGCTAATTCATTTGAATCGTGATTCTTAAACTGTTTTTTGGGGAAGTTAAAAAAATAGTTCAAATTGAGGTCAAATAAATCTTAGATTAACTTTGAAACTTACTTTTTTAATTTTTTCGTCGACATTTTTGAAAATGAGGAAAATGCATTGAAAATCACATTATATATGAGTTAAATAGAAATACTTTTTCGTTATTTCCATCAACGTCCTACTAGTAATAAATTAAAACTATCGGTTATTTATTTTTCTTACTTTCTAAATGAAATTAATTCGTAAATAAAACAACAAAATGCTATTAGATAAGAGATACAAATAGTTTTCTTCGATGTTGCTTGAAATATAAATAACTAAACTAAATAATGTCTTCAACTTAATCTCAAAAATGTTATGGTTTTCATATCGAAGAAGAGTACTGCAGTTAGCAGCCTCTATAAAGTGTGAGATGCAATTGACTTTAAAAAATAAAAAATATCCTTTCCAAATAAAAAGGTGATACGTTTCGGAGTTGTGAAGGAGAGACAAAACAAATGGAAACAAAAATTAAGGGTTTAAAAACGAAAAC
This sequence comes from Rhagium mordax, assembly GCA_963680705.1. Taxonomy (NCBI): domain Eukaryota; kingdom Metazoa; phylum Arthropoda; class Insecta; order Coleoptera; family Cerambycidae; genus Rhagium; species Rhagium mordax. Next base: position 110,786,811 of record OY796656.1, read on the forward strand.
GTTGACTCCACTTCAATTTTTTCGGCTAAATTGACTCCATTTAAAATCAAGACCCTACAATTTGGCGTGAACGTTTTTGGAAACTCATTTCTCACCAGTATGAAAGGTTGCAGCATTTGCCGCATATTATGGATTTTCATGGGTAATAAGACTAATAAGAACCTTATTTTATACGATACAACCATCTTTTGAAGTTATATTTAATGTTAATAATTAAGTTTCATACCTTCTCTTATAATATTCGTTTATGCAAATTGGAGATAATGTTTATTTTCCATATACCTCATCTTGTTTCCTAACATTTCAAGCAGATATTTATTATATCTTCCAGTTAATCTGACTTCCTATTTATATAGATACTTTTAATCTTTAAAAGCTATTGTTTCCATCATTGCGATACGTATAAACTACTCGTATAATAATGTAACGTAGGTACTGAAGTAGTAGCCCATATACAACTCCATGATCAGGCAATAAAATCAGTGTAAGTGAATCTCTTTTCGTATAATGATAATTAAAATTAGTGTTATAAGGACAAACAGCTTATAGTGTTATAAAGACAATATTAGGTATATATTGAGTGGTGTTAATAATCATGTGTTTATATTTACAGACAACAGTTAATGACCGTATTTATTAACAAGAGAACATAATTTTTAAAATTAAATCATTATTATCTAATAAATTAAACTGAATAATTAATAGAGGCCCTGCCCTGTTGGCCTTACTAATTTATGTATTTTTTTAATAGCCTTATCATTAAATAAAGACAGTGACACTGACCTAGACCGAGTCACGTCTACTAAGTTGTCCAAATCGAAGTGATTAGAAGTTTCGTCAACCAATTGCTGTTGACATCCGGAGATTAGAGTTAAAAAATAAGCGTGACTGAAATCATGGATTCTTTAATAACTTTTAGATATTTTGTGGGATACTCTTTGTAGTTTTATGAGAATACTTTTAGTTTTTTAAGCAATTCTTTTTATGCTGCTTGCAATAGATTTTTTAAAATTAATATTCCTATTTACGAAAAACTAATATCATCTATAATATCATTTATAATCTAGTTTACTTTATTAACTAATATCAATTTGAAACTGTCCAAACATGCGTAATTTCAAGAATAGTTTGTTAATTTTTTCATCTCTTTACGTGGTAAGGTCCAATTCCTCGTTAGCTTCCAATAATAAGTAGATAATAACTGAGTGAAGTTTTATTTGGACCTTTTATTTTTAGGCTTTCAATTGTTTTAAAAATTGTTTATACACTGAAAATGTATTCACCCATTTACCTATAATAACCTGTCAAGATCCAGTCCCTTAATACATGAAGGATACATATAAACAATACGTTTTTATTTACAGAGAAATGGAACAAATTTCAATTCGTCACGCTGGCCATGGTGACACAGACGATGATGATGGAGGTAACGTCAACGTTGCGAAGGCTACAGCGATGGTAGTTCTCTTCTGTGCCTCGTTTTTAATTGGGAACTTACCTATCCAACTAAAGAAGTGGTTCAAGTGGGATTCTGATGCCAGGAATAACCAGTACGTCAAATTTCTGCTGGGTCTAGGAGGAGGTGTTTTGCTGTGCACCACTTTCATACATCTTTTACCGGAAGTTTCAGAACAATTTGAAGATTTTGATATTTCGTTAGATATCGAAATACCCTACGCAGAACTGTTAATGTGCATCGGATTTTTTACGATGTATTTGGTAGAGGAATGTGTTCATGCTTACATTCATCGAACCGAAAAATCAAACAATAATAACGCCTTAAAAAGAAGTCTCTCAATAAGGCGTGGAGAGTTTGAAAGCAACGAAAATTCAAACTCACTTGAATCTCCCAACCATAACCATAATAGTCATATTTCCAATGAACATTGTCATAATGCTCACAGCCATGTAATAATTGATTATTCGGAGCATTCTACGGTTAAAGCCCTTCGAGGGCTGCTCGTAGTTTTGGCTTTATCAGTTCATGAACTTTTTGAGGGATTGGCGGTTGGATTGGAGTCTTCAACAAGAAATGTGTGGTATATGTTTGGAGCAGTCAGTGCTCATAAACTTGTAATAGCTTTTTGTATTGGAGTTGAATTGGTGACTTTGGGTATGAAGACGATTTTAGTGATAACTTACATTTTTACTTTTGCCGTAGTTAGTCCTCTAGGTATAGGAATAGGTATAATTGTATCAAATATGGAAGATAATTCTACTGATGTAGTATCTGTGATATTGCAGGGATTAGCAACTGGCACCCTTTTATATGTAGTATTTTTTGAAATTCTCCAAGCAGATAAGAAATCTGGACTAAAACAGTATTTATCTGTTCTGTTAGGTTTTTTGATTATGTTTGGAATTTCCTTGATAGATTCTCACTAGTATCTATCTACAGTATTATTAATTTTAAAGTGACAATTAAGCAAAAGTAATAATATTTATAATTGTGATGTTCATTTTAAATGTTTTGTATTCTGCAACTGTATTAATTAATAAATTTTTTAATATTATAAATTGTCTGAGTTATAAGGACTAGTAATAAATATTGATTAATCGAACAAATAAACCTGTTTACAATGTGGATGAATGAGTATCTTGAAATAATAACTTATGATCATACAAAGTACTTAAATATGTTTGTAGAATGATTTCTATTGTAATATGTTACATTATATTAGATACACGGATTTGTTAGATTATAATATATGATAGTGAGTTTTCAAAGTTATCAACTGTTTATTAATAAATAAATACGCTGCCTTTTATGTAACTAGTAAGTATAACGTTTTTATAGAACAGGCAATATTAATATTATGAGTGGTACGATCAATAAGTGATTTTTATGTATACGTAAGATTAAATTAAACAGATATTCATTTTGGATACCTATATGCAATGTAAGTACTGTAGTACACCGCAATGGCAGGGAAGTATTGTAATTAGTCGGAAAAGAAAATTTATGAATTTTAACAGATTTTCATGCTTTGATAACTTAGTACAATATGTATAGTAGTATCTACTATTTTGTGATTTATGTATCTATGGCATGATTGCACTTTTCTACCAAAGCTAAATGAAGAAATTTTGGGGGAAAAAAAATTGGATTGATATTTATGAGAGCATGTTTTTCTTGTAAATACATATATGTAATAATTTACAAAACCATTTTTTCCCAAATCAGAAGCACAATTAGCGACAGATTTTAAATTCCATTCAAAACTTTTATAAATTTTTACTTAAATTATTTTTCGCGTTAAGGAACTTTGCGTAGGCGACTCTCATAAAATATTACCATGAACATAACATTTGAAAACACAATTAGGGTCTTTGGCGGAGTAGACACACTAAAAATTAATACATCTTTTCCTAATTTACAATTTAATTTTGGTAAATAATATTTATAGTGCAGAATATCGTCGTTGGAGAAAAAATATAACAATTGATTGTCTAGACTTACAGGTTCTTTATGTGGGTAACTAGAAGAAATGCCATGTGTACTTGGTGTTCAAATGCTGACATGGCTTTGTCGTTCAGAAGCCATGAAACAGTACACAAATATTATTTATTATTTCGATGTCAAATCAAACCGATCAAAGCAGATAAGAATGTCAAAATAGGTGAACAACCATATAACGTCTAATTCGATAAACGTAACTATTTTTTTTAGTTTGTCTGTGAATTTATGATAACCATTGGTATTAGCAAAGATAATAAACAATGATGCGAGCTAGGAATAAGTTTTAAAAGTATGGCGAGTCACATGCGAGTCACATAGACAATCATTACAGAAGCAACATGTGAATTTGAAAAAATGCCTAGTTAGGTTTCAATCCTATATGTACTTACCTAACTAGATTTTAGGAGATCTCAAAAACTAATTCTACGTTTATTCCAAAGTTTCAAACATTTCTCCTCTCTGACACACAGTTGAATCCTCATCTAGTGCTTACGGTAGAATAGTAGGAGAAATCATGTTTAATTCTTTAATATTGTTATAAGTATTTCTAGGTTATCTTTCAGTGTATGATATTGAATTATTTTTGTGATTTGATATTTGCTTCGAAAAGAAGTCTTCGTCCAATTAATGCCAGGATAAGTCAGAGGATATTCTGGTGTAATGTGGATGTTTGTCTATGTAAGACTATAGTAGCTATAAAATCGGTAGGTAAAATAAGCAGTTGAATCCTCATCTAGTGCTTACGGTAGAATAGTAGGAGAAATCATGTTTAATTCTTTAATATTGTTATAAGTATTTCTAGGTTATCTTTCAGTGTATGATATTGAATTATTTTTGTGATTTGATATTTGCTTCGAAAAGAAGTCTTCGTCCAATTAATGCCAGGATAAGTCAGAGGATATTCTGGTGTAATGTGGATGTTTGTCTATGTAAGACTATAGTAGCTATAAAATCGGTAGGTAAAATAAGCCTTAGCTTTGCAAGTCCTGATTGCCGGTAAATTATTTTACTTTTTTTTTTACTTTAATTTTTCATAAAATATAGTCTCCAAATATTAGTTATAGTACTTTTGTTAATTTGTCAGTTTTAGGCGATTGAACTGTGAAAGTTTGGTAACATCTATTGTATTAAATGACCTCGTTCACTATTGACTTTATTATGTTTGTTTATCTCATAATACATTCAAAACAAAAATTAGTGAAACAGGTGCTCAAAATATCTACGATAATGATATATTAGCAAAAAATTGACGTACCTATGTCGATTAATACCATGAGACCAACAGAAAGCTGCAAACAAATCTTTATTGAAAAGAAGATACTTACCCTAGTAAGTGTTTATATATATGAGGTAATCAAATTTGTTATGGAAAATGGCTCATTGTTTGAAGGTTGTGGTAGAAACCACTTGTATAGTACAAGACATAAGAATGATCTGCTAAGTGCTAAGCATTAATATACCAAAATATGCATATATTCAAAATAATGTACCATTTTCTGTTATTAAAATCTATAATAAAATACCTACCCATAAGTATAAGAAATCTTTCAGAAAAAAAACTAAAAGGAAGTTTTGATCCCATAATTGGCATCGGTTTTTTTAATGCAGTTCCATAATTTATTATCAGAATTTGAAAAAAATGTATACAGACTGATTTTTTTCACAGAAATCTCAGAAATAAAAATTACTTAATCTGATGTTGTTATTTATTTTTGATTATTGATTAAGATGTTAACAAATATTCTTATGGAAAAAGCTTATTATACACTAGACGAATTCTTAAACGATAACAACATTATCTAATTAGATAATGTTGTTATCGTTTTATTATTGTGTTTTTTAAAATAGTATAGTAGTAACGTGTTAGTACCTACCTACTAGTTTTTAATAGTAATTAATTTTAAGGAATATTTTTTAACTATTAATTTTTATATGCTATATTTTTAAATTACTTTTTAATGTGTAGTGTGTGTTCTATTTTTTTTATATATGTATAAAATATCTAATGCCTTAGATCTTTATATATGTACTCTTTACTGACATTTTCAACACCCTATGGGTATTTTAAAGTGAACTAATAAAGTGTATCTATCTATCTATCTATCTATCTAATACATACCTAGTAATAGTCGAATAAAAAACTTGAACAAATGTATCAGCTTGGTATAAAACCTAGGGAATAGTAGTTTATGTCATAAGGACGAAAAATCTAGTTTTTCGGGCGACTACGAAATATTGCCAGCCGAGACGCAATCGAGGCTGGCAATTCGTAGGAGTCCGAAAAACAGTTTTTCGTCTGTGTGTCATACAATATTTTTTATTCGAATGTGCTTATGGATATTAAAATGATAGGGAAAATTAAAATATTATGTTCTTAAGATTTACTTGCTACCCCGCAAATGATACAATTTTCAAGTTTTTTTGTAACAGACGGCTGTGAACTAAGGCCAGATATAATAAATAACAACTGCACAACTGCTGTCATATCAGTTTGCTTGAAATTAGTATCGAATTCAATTTATATAATATAATATTGAATTTAATCAATAATATACTACATAAAATAAATACAATAAAATCAATAGTGAAGAATTTGTTGCGGGAACACCCCCAGAAGTAAAAAACCTAGAAAATTGGGCTTCGATGGATTTAATTCCAGAAAAATCAAAAATTATTTTGTCTGTCACTTTTCCGGCCTAGGCCGTAAAAGTCTTTTCAGGTCGTTTACTTGAAGTAGCTAGAAAAGTTCTACCTTTCGTTTTTGTTTTCTGACCGAGAAACGCCATTTTTGACACATATTTTTTAAAAAAATATTAAAATTCTGTTAGGTAGTACCTATATCATATCAAATTCAGATATTTAATTTATTATGTGCTTTATATTGATGTGGTCACTTGTACTTTGTACTGATTTATAACTTCACTGTCCGTGTGTGTACGGGTAGCTATAAAGTGAGCATGTAATGGTTGGAATAAATTCCGTAAAATCGTTACAAAGCAAGTGACAAAAATTCGTTCAGACACGTCGATTTTTAAATTCATTTCTCAATTTGTTTTTTTTTTAAAGTTATGACGTCATCGGCATTTTTTTTAAATGGCAACCCCCATTTTTAAAAATGCAATTTGAAAGAGCACATTTTTCTGCATACAGTGCGTTAAATTCTATGGCATGACGAAAATATCGAGAAAAAACATAATTTAACATTCATAGCATACACGTGTATTACTTATGGTCAAACCCTGGTAGAGGAACTGTTTTACTACTTACACTTTTTTCATGTTTACGCTTTTTTTCATCTACTTTGAACTTTTTTTCTTCTACTTAGAAACGCGGACTTGGCTGTCACGTTAGTTCACATTCATTCTCATACAGTTGTCACAATATTATATTAGGATTTTGTTCTCGATAATTTCGTCATGCGACATGCCATAGAATTTAACGTACTGTATGCAGAAAAATGTGCTATTTCAAATGACATTTTTAAAAATGGGGGTTGCCATTTAAAAAAATTGCAGATGACGTCATCACTTAAAAAAAAAGTTTGTACATTTTTTTTTAAATGAACAAATTGAGAAATGAATTTAAAAATCGACGTGTCTGAGCGAATTTTTGTCACTTGCTCTGTAACGATTTTACGGAATTTATTCCAACCTTTACGTGCTCACTGTATATGGGCATATGATGACTATCCAAAGTTTGTAATAATGGGTTCTGGAAATTAATGCAGGATAAAACTTCAAAAAGTTGTAAACACATAATGCAGATCGTATCATTTTGAGATGTAGAATGTAGATGTAGATAATATAGAAAAAACAAATTAGAGTCGAAAGTTCAAAATGATAATTGATAATATGTATTACTTCCGCTGTGGTTCAAGATACATTATTAATTAATTGTAAGGAACGTTCTCTATTATTATTTATCTTTAAAGCAATATATGAGATCTTACCTCGAGGACTCTTATTCATAGGTGAAATGATAGAAGAAAAATTATCAGTAGGTATACATTACGAATTAATTTTGAATTGTATTTAGAATATTAAGGCTATTCTGGAAATGTCTGAATCTACGTTGTTTTATTAAGATTTTTTTGTATCGTATACTGTTTTTGTAAAACTTAATAATATATAGGGTGTTCCATAAAAAAAAGGTTTATATAATTTGTAAAGGTGGCTATTTATTACGGTGCTTTTTGTCAATATACTTACGTAATCTTTTGATACGGAAATCTCGGGCGCCAGTCCTTTAATTTTTAAGTGCAAAGCACTACACTTTTTTAGCTCTCCTATGGGGAAAACAACCCTGAGTAGCGAAACAGCTGAGATACGGAATAGCCAGAGGTCGGAGCTGGAGATCTATCTAAGGAATAGATGAAATTAGCATAAAGATGTTAAACCTAGTTTTACCATACTGTATAAACTTAATAGTAAATATTATTAATTTCTCATATTCCACCGGCCAATTCCCCGATGTATGGAAAACAGCACTTGTTCTTCCATTTCCTAAAGTTGACAACTGTAGTGAATTAAAAGATCTTAGACCCCTTAGTATCTTGCCTACATTATCAAAACTTATTGAAAAAATTGTTGCCGACCAATTCAAAACATATCTATATCAAAATAATATAATTCCACAATATCAATCTGGTTTTCGCCCTATGCATAGTACACAAACTGCATTACTTAAAGTTGTAGATGATATCACATTCGCTATTGATAATAAACAAGTTACATTCATCATTTTTCTCGATCAAAGCAAGGCATTTGACGTAGTAAACTTTGATTTATTAATTGCCAAGCTAAACTACATAGGCTGTGATGATATGGCCCTGACATGGTTCAAAAATTATATACACAATAGAACTCAGAGTGTCAAATACAAGGAATCCACATGTAATTTATTAAGAACGAAAAGTGGCGTACCACAAGGAAGTATCTTAGGTCCTATTCTCTTCTCAGTATTTACCTTCGATTTACCAAAATGTCTTGATCACTGCAAATATCATTTGTATGCTGACGATTTACAGATATACATATCTTGTACAATTGATAATATAGCCGACGCAATTCACAAAGTAAATAGCGATTTAAATAACTTATATAGCTGGTGCAGAGAAAATGGATTACGGATTAATCCTGAAAAAACAGTTGCTATGTGTATTGGTACTCGTCAAATACATTCAAAAATAAATCTTGATGACTTCAGTGTAATATTAAATGACATAGTGATTGACTGGTCAGATTCCACTAAAAGTTTAGGTGTCATATTTGACAACTTAAATTTTGAAAAACATACAAATAAAATAATCAGTACATCATATATGAAATTAAAAATGCTATATCGACTGAAACAATCATTATCCTCAGATACAAAGCTAAAACTAATACAAAGCCTCATCTACCCCAATTTGGATTATTGCTCTAGTGTATATTATGATTTTTTAACACAACATAATAAAACTAGATTACAAAAACTACAAAATGCATGTATGAGATATGTATTCGATATACCTTATACCCATCATGTTACACCATTCATAAATAATTGCAGAGAATTAAAATTGCATAACAGGTTTATATATCTATACTGCATGTTTCTTTACAAATTAGTGAAAAATAAAATACCAAATTATTTGTTTAATAACTTACAGTTAAGATCTACTGTTCATAGTATAAACATAAGAACGAATAGTTTTACAATACCACAACACACAACATCAAAATATGAAGCATGTTTCTCTTATAGAGCACCTACTCTATTAAACACTATAATTAATCTTTTAAGTTTATCAGAAACCAATTTTAAAAATGAATTAAAGGAACTCTTGTTTCAAAATCAATTATAATGTAACTATATTCATAAACATTTGAATATCTTAATCATTGTGTAATTGTGTATACATTCTTCAATCATTGTATATTAGTATTAACTCAAAAATTTGACTTGAACAGTGTTATTCTTTATAACTAGGTACATATATACTTAGATAATAATTAGTTTTATATAGCTTTTAAATTAACTTCACTTATATATTACGCAGGCTATGTGGAAGATCGCAGATGTATGCGAACATCGACCAAATTGTGTGATTACTTATAATACTACTTATTGTACTTCCTTATATTATGTACATTTTTTGTAATCTGCACAATAAACCTTATTCTATTCTATTCTATTCTATTCTAATGGATTTCGATCATGCTGCTCAAACGGGTTAATCAGAAATAAATGACAGAAATAATAACTCGTGAATTTTACCTCTTTAAAATAACGTGTTTATTCAGTAGTAATAATGAACAAATTATTTTACTCTAAAACCTCCACGACTGTACAGTCGAGTGTGTATAAAACTATTTCAAAATTGATTAAAAACAAGTCAAGCTGGCAATCAAGAATCTTTACGCGATTTTTACGGCGGAATTTTCGGATACGTTGGATTAATGAATTACTATGTACGACAAGCAAACGGACCTTTCCACTAGGATGTATTATAAACGGCGGGCAATCCGTTAGCTATAGATATTTGAGGCTATACGGAATATTTAAACACACGGCAAACTACTGCCACAAACGTAGAGCTATTTGTTAATGATTAGGTTGATGAACGTAAGTTTCCCGAGTCAACTCTATGCAGATCCCCTTTATGGATGACCCTAGCGAACAAATCCAACCAGTTGATGCATATAATGACTATTTGGTTTAACGTAGGTTTTCCGATAACCTATTATGCAGGGAGGCTTTTGAGATGGCCCTAGCGAACAGATCTCAGCAGCCTTTGCATATTTTAGCAAACAAAAGACCAACGGAGGTATTACTAATTAGCTCTAGTTTACTTTGGTAGCAAAATACGGCGATACTCACGGAAAATAAGATCTCTCAATATCTATACTTAACTGAGGGCAGTACCTGCAGAATGTAGCAGATAACGGTGAATTCTTACCAAGATTGTATTCAAAGAAATTTACTATTGAAAAAAACTCGGAGCGGCGGTACGGAAATATTGACGGCTTCGGATTGATCTTCAATTGCTGGCGGTAGATCGGATCTGATGCGGCGGAATGTCTCGGACTGAACCTGGACTGCTGCCGACTTTCTCGGAATGAGCACGGAATGAGCGCTCCTCTCCCTTTTGTAACCTTTATGACGTATCTAGGTCGCGTGATAGAGGGGCGGTCACTGACTTGAAACGAAGGATTCGGATGCACAACCCGGCGTAACTTGCAGAGGTCCAGCGGATTATGCAATTAGGCGCATCAACTCAGAACGTATATAACCGGAAATGAGTTAGTTGCAATTTCTATACTATATTGCAAAAAGAAACGGATTAAAACGGGCAAGGATTAACATTTTTAGTAACGAATGATTTTTATTTCCGACTCGGCCATTATTTATAATAATTCTCGGATTTTACTTATACGAGGGATTGTCGAAAATTAATCAATTAATTACTTGACTGCTTGTTTACCAGCGGACCTTTTAACAACTCATTAACAACTTAACTAGAACAGAACTTACTTACTAAAACAGCGGCAGGGTGTACCCAAGTGACGGTAATATTTAAAGCAAAAATGAACATTCCTTTATTGGAAAAATCACTTCGTTACAAATTTCGCTATTTTGCGATTGTCATCTGTTTGTTTTATTGGCAGATTATTAAACTTCAGAAAAAATACTTTTGTACATACAATTTTTCTGTATTTCTTCAAATGAACTCTGTAGGAAAAAACCCTGTACTACATATTAGAACTTGATAATAGTGGTAGTTAACACATGTATTTTCCTTATTGTTTATGAACCTCAAGAGCCCCCCGCGGCAAGCTGCTGGACGTTCAACTTTACAAGATTATGCAATTAATAAAATAAAGTGACGTAGGTTTAGGACGTTGCCGGCTCTAGACTATTATATTTATGACTTTTCAAAATACTACGCCGAAAGGTTATATACACATATACATTATTATGATAACCTTTTTCTAAATCGATATATTTATAGATTTAGAATTATAAGAAGCCATTACGTGGGTAAACCCCATATGTATCTATAAGATACAGTTTATTTTACTAATCACAACTTGTTTTCGCAGAATGTCCAAGGAAATCGTTATCGAAGACTTCGAAGAGAAAGTATTGGAAACCGCTGCATTTGCTAAAAAATTGTTATCACACATAAAGTGACATATAAATTATATCTGACGCAATTATTTTGTATATGGCAATATATATTGTCGTTAATTGACCAACTTAAATATTTTAATAATGGTATAAGTACTTCGTTTTAGTAAACCAAGAGAAATATAAATAATAACTTTAAATAATGATGAGAAGTGTGGGCTGAAGTTATTTTTAAAATATTTATTTGAGAACAAGCACCATAAAATACCCATTTATAATTTATCTTCAAATGAGTTAAATTTTCTATTTTGATTTTATTTTTATATTCCTGTTTTTAAAATACAATAATAATTATATGGTCTATTTTCCTCTGGGGGAATAAACTGGTAGCAAATAGTTAAGTTTATTTGAGTAGTAGGTACACTTGAAACGATGTCTCTTGTCATCGTGAGACCCTTGTATATATACATATACAAGGGTGAGACTATTAGATCGTCTGACTATTATTACAAAGTTTAATTTTCCCCAAGCGAATTATACAAACGTTCAAATTTTAATGCTGAGAGATTTTAATTATCAAAATTTCAGTTACTTGGTACAATGTAATAAAACTGATGATGACACAGAGAGGTTGAAGTATTCGCAAATAGTTAAAATTATTTCACGCGAATTTTAGACACCAACATCCATTTTGTTATCACTCTAGACCTCTTTGTAACCACAAACTCCTACGTATATAAGATTACTATGTGTTCAAATATCGGATCAATCAGAACCTCATTATATTCATGCCATTCTGTCAATCGGAAAGGCAAAAGACACGTCAAGTCTGGCAATTTAAAAGTTAGCACAGTAGGAAGATGTTCGTGATTTTTATAATATCTCGTGGTGTGATAATATATCAGCTTTATACAAGTGTTTGGTATGAAAATATACTTTCACTAGTCATGCATAAGAATCGGAGTCGTAGATAAGTCATGGTTCAATCATGCTATATATGACGTGTAAATGTTTATCGATACAAAAATACTAGCAATTGATGAAGCTAAAAACAATTTTATCAAAAGGATCAGGACCATTTCGTCCTCTAACGGAAGATGAAAATCTGGTCCATGACCCAGCATTTTTCTTCCTCTTACGAAAAGAGATGGCTCACCAGCTGCTTCATCAAGTATTTTAAGGCATATTTTCAAAAAAATTAAAAAAGTAATTAATTGAGAAGTTTTGATGGCATTCCATCATACCTACTTAAAATGTGTGATTTAGAGCAGCAGTCTGCAGACTTTTTGAACAAGGCACCCTTAAGCTGGACACCAGCTATTTTGCACCGAATTCCCAAGAAAGGGAAGAAAATTGACCCAAATATTGCTACTCCTTTTAGGCCAGTCATTGAAGGTAAAAATAGGCTATTACTTCCGAATTCTTTGAACTTCTATCGATTTTCATGAAAATTTGGAATTAAGCTCATCTTACCCTTAACTTCAAAAGTGACATATGCTCGACTTGCGCTTTTTGTTTTTAAGGGGTGAAAACTACCCCTTCGTGAAAAAATAGAAAAAATGCAGGTTTAAGCATTTTATGGATTTACATCTTATTTAATTATGTAGAATAAAGCTTCTCTCGTGTTCTCCAACATGATTTATGTTGTATTCCAAATTTTCAACCCTTAAAAACCTATGCCTAAATTAATAAAAAAATAAACGAAAATATTGTAAAAATATTATAATATAAAAATTACATTTATTTTGAAACTATATACATCATCAGAGCTACTATCACTATCAACTTCTTCCGCTTGGTCAATTGGAGGACAATTCTGGCAGTTGTCACCGCAGCATGTCCCACATGTTGCGTTAAAATATAATCCGAGTCTTCGGCAACCACAAGAGGCACGCATTCTTTTTTACAGTTGCAAAATATCATTTTAAGTAACTCTTCTGGGGTAGGCATACTTTTGAAGTTTCGATTGGATGTAAAGATCCTTCAGGATTAATCCACCCCCAATCAATAGGACGAATATTTTTGTTGGCGAGCCATATTTATGATATTTGGGTTTGTAAATAAACCGTTTTAATGTGTTCATTCAGGGCTGCAACTGTTGGAGCCAGAGATGATTCATAGCGTAGCTGCTCGAGATATGCTGATAAGTCTTCACGACTCAATTTATTCAATTGTATGTCTTTAGCAAGTCCGTACAAAACTATTGTGCAGTACCTACCAGCTTCTCAAATATCTTCGAGTTCAGTAGGTACTGTTATAAAATATCTCAACCTTATCTCTCAAATCAGAACGTTTTGAGTCGCACCCAGTAAAACAATGAAAAAAAGTATCAATGTCGCACTGTTCGGATAATCCAACTCTAAACTTTTCGACGAATAGGTATACCATCGACTGAACATTTTGTTTTCCTAATTGCAGGAAATAAATTTCTTCGTTAGCTTTAGCTCTGGCAGTCAAAATTACTATCGACGTCTTCTGCCACAATTACTTTTTGTAAAGTCGAGCTGTATAGCTGTTTCTACTATTAATTCGTCAGCTTCTCCTTTTCCTTGGTAGCATATAATGTGATTTTTTTCTAATTCTTTAATAAGGTATGATATGAAGCTCTAAAATTATGTGGAATGGAAACATTTTTATGCTCTGAAAAAATGCGATTGGTCTTTTTACCACAACTCCCTTAATTTTGAAGCTACAACGTCCGTTCAAAAACCATTTTACAGGTAATTTCAAGGGCTACAAGATCGTATACATTTCAACATGCCCAAACCCTTCATATTCAAAAGGTAAAGGGTTGAAGGGCTCGGGAGGGGTGCTCCGCGCACAATAATGCAAACTTCTAACAGTTATATCTCCGTTAATTTTTATCCTACAGAAATAAAAAAATACAAAATTTGAGTTAAGAAAATATCTACATTTTTGTACCATATCATTTTTTACGTATCTCTTTTAGTTTTAGAGTTATTTTGAAAATAAGGTATTTTTTTAAGAAATTTTAAAAATACGTTTTTCATTTTCATCATATTTTTTTCGAAAAATACTCATTCTAACCGAGCCAAACTTTTGGATTACATGTAATACTAAAATAAAGTAATTTGTAAAGGGATAACGGTCAATATCAATTCTGGTGGGAATGGCTGGGGTTTCATCGCTCATTTTTTTTTTTTAATTTGAGAGACCGTTTTTGCATCGTTAGTGCTCATTTTAAAGGTCTTTCCAAGCACTACAAAAAATGTTCTACAAGTTTTTCCGGAAAAATAAATCGGTTTTCCGTTTTTTTAACGTTGAATATTTCGAACAAAGTTGTTGCAAAAAAAAGTCTTCTTCAACGACCCATAACTCCCTTTATTTTGGACACATCTTGTTTTTTTTATAAACTTCATTTTTGGTCATTACAACTTTTTTGATAGAACGCGAAGTTTTCGAGTTATTCGCGAAAAACCGTCCAAAAACATGCATTTTTAACAGGAAAAATCTAAGTTTTTAGTCGCGAATAACTCGAAAAATATCGATCTATCGAAAAACTGTACACAACATTTTTTACTTAAAATCTATCTCTCTATCCATTTCCGGAGTTACTTTAAGTGAAAACATTTCCACCCCCGAGAAGGGGTGGCATCCACCCTCATGTGCAACGGTTGCACGTAAACATTAGAGGCTGAACTTTAAATAAACTAAAGGTTTTATTTAAGAAAAATGTCTTCAAACTTTAAAGTGTAAGGTGTAAGTTTAGTGGCCAATCAGAATAAAATATATTCTTTCCTGGGTGCGAATTATCGTCGGTGAAAAATTAATACATCAATCTGCAAAAATATATTAAATAATTGATTATACAACGTCTATTATTAAATCCAATGTATAATTAATAAATTGTGCTCAGAAAAAAGGTACAATACTGTGAAAATCTTAAAAACAATAATGTCACGCCTACGTGGAATTCAATGGCGCACAAGATTAGTCTGATGTTGGAGGAATTAAGTCACGTGATGTTGGTGGAACTAAGTCACACCTACCATTGCCATGTATATGACTCATTATACAATGTCACCGGAATGTCCTGCAAGTCCTGCCAAACGAATAAATAGAGGCGCTCAGAAGAAAGAAAGAAAAGTTGGTTGAAAAACTCGATGTTTCAAAATAATCGACGCGGAAAAGAACCCGGATACTCTTCTTAAATAATCACCTCCTCATAAGCCAGAATCGAGATATTGTGGTGCAAAATGGCGATTCTAAATACATAACGTAACGTTAACTTTATTGCCATTTAAAACGTAAGTGATAAACTTGATAAATGTCAGCAAATCACGAAACTTCTCGAATTTTAACTTTTCTACTACATCGAATCATTAGTGACAAAAGTATTCAGATTATATTTGCCAAGTTAATACAATTTGTAATGCTGATTATTGAATATTTGTTTTTCCTTTTGCATAAATAATTTTCAGCTCATACGCCTGCACAAAGTTACCTACTATTATCATGCATGCAAATAAAGTATTAAACAAGACGCGAGTAAAATAAGAAAACCCACATTGTTTTAAAGTAGGAAGAATGCAATTTGAAAAATACTTATTATTAAATGTACCATGTGGGTGTGCTCATTAAAATAACAATTTATTTTTAGACTCAATGAAGACGAATATCTCATGTTATTTAATGTAAAGGGGAAAAAATCGCTAGAAATGACACCCATGCATAAGGTTTTATTTTTACACTCCTCATGCATCATGATATTTATACAACTTATAGTTAAGCAATATTATGAATCATACTTAATGTAAGTAAACTTTATCTTTCTATCATATCAATGATAATTTGATGAAAAACACTGCATTTTTGCATACAAATTATATTATTTATATTAAAGATTTAGATTTTTGGGGTATTAGGTCCAATTTAATTAAAACACTATTGCATTAACTTGCCGACGTTTCGGTATAATTTATTACCATCCTCAGACTGAGGATGGTAATAAATTATACCGAAACGTCGGCAAGTTAATGCAATAGTGTTTTAATTAAATTGGACCTAATACCCCAAAAATCTAAATCTTTAATTAAATTGTGGTCTGAAAATTCTAATTATTTATATTATTTATTATTATTGTTATATTGTAAGGAAATATTGAATAACCTCGAAACGACATATGTTATCAAAAACATTCAAGTAGATATATGTATAGTGTACACGTTCAATTAAATTTGTATATTAAAACTATTAAGATATAAGTTTGTTAATTTTACTTCTACACGCCGCTCCCGCCATTATTTCTCGGGAACATAATTCTCGTCGTCTATTAACCTAAAAAACCGCATGTATGAATTGTGACTTTTTATTAATAGATTTCAACAAAAATCAACTGAATTCTAACAGTTAACGTTGAAAGTCGAGACATAAAGTTGGGTTTCGGTAGCTTAAAAATTTGAGAACTCGAGCTAGAGGCGCTAGAGCCATGCATCGATTGACTGAATTTGCTGTAAAAGGAATGTAATACACTAGAAGTAACGTCATTTTTATGGGAGTATCCTTAAAAAATAAAGAAATTATTAGCGGAAAGTTTCAACAGGTTTCAACATTTTTACTTTTTAGTATAAGCTTTAAAATAATAAACTCGGAAACATTCAAATCCATTCATTATAGCTGGGTTCCGAGGTATAAACCTAATTGCATTGGATTAAATTTGTGAATCGAAAAATGTAATCTCAACAAAACCACCATTTCCCCTGTTCTTCAATTATTTTATTCAGTACATCTGTGGAATTTTTAATGAAAAATCTAAATCAATTATTATAACATAGATTGTTATGATGCAACTTAATTTATAATTTGTGTTATCAGAACAGAATCAGTTAATTTAGATATAAGTATTACTATGTACACAGTAAACAGTTTGTCAAAGATATACTATGAATGGGATTTACAAATTTTTAAATCATCGAAAAAAAATATCTGATCTGATACAAATGTTAATTTAAAAAAAAAATTCTCTTAATAGATTAGCTAGAAATATATATTTATTTAGTGAAATTTACTATGGCAGTTGTTGTATGGAGAGAATATCCTATCCGCATTAGTTCGACTCTTGCAAAAGATGGAATGATGAGCTATACGGGCAACAACTCATGGGAGCGCTCTCTGTCTGATTGTTCCATTTTTTACTCGGGCTGGGGTGTAAAACTGGTTTTCATACTGTATCTATATTGTCTATAGCATAGACGCAGATGGTAAAAAATGCAAGCGAAATGGTGAATATTTGGTGGCCTATAAAGAGCGGCTATGCTTAATGTTTAGTTTTATTTCACTTGACAATAAAATATCAATTTAATTTACAAATCTATCTCCTCTGCTCTCATACTTGTATAGAGTTTCCTGGCATAGCAAAAGTACTAAGCAAGTTTCTCTTTTTTATGTCCATAATTTTGCATCGCAATAATTTCAAGATTCTCGTCTCATGATAGGTACTTCACAAATACAAGATGTTTATTATTATTATTAACAATTTTATCAGAGGTTGTTCTCGGAATCCATTGCATCAGATTTAAATTAAAGACGTATGGAGTTTAGTTACGTAAAGGCATATACAGAGTGTGATTTAAAATAGTTGAGTGGCACGTTTCATTTCCAAATTCTTTCATTTAACAAGCCGTTACTTTTTTGTTTTTCGATATTTGTTTCTTGTAAGTGATTGTCTCTGTAATAAAAGTTGTTTTTTTTAAATCGGCATTAAAGTACCTCAAAATCGTCATTAAAGTGATAGAAATAGTCATTAAAGTAATCCATTATTGTGCGATTTTTGTAGTTGGCCGAGGCTGGCCGAGGTGACACATAAACGTAAACATTAATTTTTTATTGCTTGTAATAATAATTGTGTTATAACAAAAGGTAAATAAATACAGTTTTTTACATCAGAATTGTATTATCACTATTATAATTGCTAAAAATAATGGTTTTCTAATAAAAAATTATTCCGACTTGACATTTAAAAATAATTAGGTATGACATTTCCTAATGTCACTTGAAATTTTAAATAATTATGACATTTCTTAATGTCACTGAAAATTATTTGAAAAATAGAGTTAATTAATCTTAATTTCATAGTTTTTAGATTAAAAAAAAAATGTAATATGCACCTCGGCATTAAAGTTCCTTTTTATCACTCATGTGGTTTATTTGCCTCGGCCCTACGGGCCTCGTCAACTAAACTCCATATTCATGATAAAAAGATTAACTTTAATGCCTTGATACATAAATAACTATTATTACTATCATAACTAGAACGTAAACTTTTACAAGTTACAACAACGAATTCTAAGATGCCGTGTGCAATTGAAAATAATATTAAATTGAGAAAATTAAATCACTTCGTTTGTTTATAAAACGCTAAAAGGTACTTGAAGGTATCACTTCCTTTACTCAAACAAATTTTGATCTCCTACATGTCAGAGAATGACATAAGATGTATTTTTTGTGTTTACTGTAAACGATTACATACATTGCCCTTGTTTTATTATATGAAATATAATATGTTACTAGGAGTAGAAGGCGACCATTATTGTTGAGCCCAGAAGTTTGCTCAGCCGAGGCGCAAGCCGAGGCAGCAAACTGAGCGAAACATATAATGAGCCTTCTACTCCGAGTGACATATACTATTTTTTCTTCAAGCGTTAAAATCAAGCAATTTCAAGTATTTCAGGTGGTACGCACTGCATTTCTTCAGACTTTTTCACTTTTAAATTTAAAAAACGGCTCGACGCGCGACGTCAACTTTTAAAATGACAGTTTATGACAAGTCATAACTTAGGTTTTTAATTCGTTGCCATGGATACATTATTTCATTTTCGTACTAGGAAAAAAATGAGAAATATTTGTACTAGTACAATAATAGGCTCTTTCTACAGGAAGTGTTGCATTATGTAATGTAAGTATTGTTATACGCTTGAAGGAAAAATTAATTATATGGAATAGTTTATTATACGCATTATGAAAAGAGTGTCCTGTAACTCCTATATGGCAATTATCATTAACATTATTGAAATTATTATTATTATCATTGCTATCAAAAATTATGGGGAGAAAAATATAATTATCATATTTATTTATTTTTTCTTCAAACGTCAGAAAAACATGACATTTCTTAACCCATTTCATGATGTTAAAGTTTGACATTTTAGACGGCTGTGCGTTGCCATTAGCAGCGAAGGCAAAAGTACTTTGTCTTACGCTGTGAGCGGAAGAAAAAGTACGACTGATTTCTTATAAATAACGAGACATCTTAAATAATAAAAAACTTATATGCTTTAATTATTAAGTAAAAAAAAACACCATAATTTAACTATTCCTATATTAAAAGAACAATAATTATTTAGTATACCTAGGTAATAAATTATTCATGGCATCTGCGGCAATTTCCGCAACCTCAGGGGGTGTACAATCAAAAACTAGGAGTCTATCATTCTAATCTAGAATAAGTGTGATTTAAAAGAATAATATCAAAAGAATATTTACTAAAATACTTACAAATCGTGAAGACACTCGCAGTACAATTTATACTGACACTTGTGCACTTGTCAAATCGAGAATCGAGCAAAGCGTACATAATATGGTATCCATAGCAACGCGTATTTTGTTTAATACGCCGGCCATGCGATATTAACAGTATCAATACAATGCGTTTTTGGTGGTGAAATTCTAGTTTTTATCTCTATTTTTTTATAGCTAATCGACGTTTGAAGAAAAAATAGCATGTTTTATTCGGAGTAAAAGTCACTTTTGTGACTCGTCTGTAATTGCCAAACCTACAGACTCATCACAAAAGTATGACTTTTACTCCTAATAAAACAATATACTATTTTTTTTACTTTTCTGTCCTGGTCGCGAAAGTGTCTTACTTTCGCATCTAGCAACACCTAAAGCCGGCGCCACACATGCGGCTTTCGGCGAAAGGCGAGCGGTTACTCGGCGAAAGCCGCATGTGTGTAGCTGATGCTCGCCTCGGCGTTCGCCATTCGCCATTCCCGCTTCGCGTCGGTAAATTGACGCGAATCAAAGGTTTCGCGCGTCATTAATTCGATCGGTACACACATTGGGATTGTTTTTTGTCAGTCTTGACACTTGGCAGCGTTTGTGTTGGTTTTCGATAGTTGTTTAATAAAATGGAGTGATTAAACGACGCTCGCCTATCAAAGCTTTCGCCTTTCGCCAAATGCCATTCGACGAAAGCCAAAGTTCGCCTTTCGCCGAATGCCGCATGTGTGGCGCCGGCTTTAGTAACCAGGTACCTCGAATGTTTACTTTCGTTATCACGCATGTTGCTAGATTTACAAAGTTCACTTATATAGACGGTAGTAGAAAAAAATTATTATTAAAAAAAGCCATAAATTTGGTTGAAAAATCGTTTCCAAACAGTTTTAGAATGGAAACTGCAGAGGTAAAGCATGATTCTCGTGCGCCGCATCGTTAATTAAAAATTAATTTGGCCATATTTGTTGATGTTTATTTAATTTTTATTACCGAACAATTTTTTCTTATAAAAGATCTAGTCTTTCATTGGAAAAAAAAATTAACGAGTAAGATAAGTATTCTTATGCGCGCGCGGCGTCAAACTGGGGGTACTGGCCCTTTCTCCTACCAGAAATTCTACTCTACTGGCCCTAACAATAAATTTTGAATTTTTATGATATTTTTTGTACAAAAACCCCTCTTGTAATTTTTTTATAGGATGCACCGTCTTCGAGTAAATTGCTAAAAACCATCAACATGTGCTTGGAAATTAGTTTGAAATTCATTTTTAAAAATCTCAATAGCCGTGCACATAAAACATCAAAATTGTGGATGCAATGGAAAACAATAAATCTCAATCCAATTTCTAAAAGTGGATTTTAGGTGCTACTTCAATAAGAGATTTAAAAAAAACGCAATTTATCATCAGAAACTACTCTTAGATGCTAAAAAACTAGTTAGTAACAAATTCTGACATAATTTTGATATATTTTACGTGCGGCTATTGGGATTTTTAAAAATAAATCAAATTAATTTCCAGGCACATGTCGATTGATTTTTAGCTATTGTGCAAAATTACAAGAGAGACTTTTTGAACAAAAAATATAATAGAATTAAAAAAATAATCATAATATGCGGCTAGAACCAGTGGCGTAGAAGTTCTGGTAGGAAATAGGGCCACTACCCCTAGTTTGACGCCACTGGTGATGTTCTCAAACTTTGTAATAGGGAAATATTAGTGCTTTACGAGATATTTTACATCGGCAAGTTCATTTTGATTTTCTCAAGAATTCTTAGTAAATATTGGACAATCTCAATGTATTAAAACAAATTTGTTAAATGCTGTAATTTATTACGACATTGCAGTGTAATTTTTTCGTTATCAATTTTTACGTCATCTAATATTTATCTCTCTTGATCTTCATTCATATTTTACTGTTCAATATGTTTTCATCACCTTAAAAATGTACAATAAGCGGTATTTTAGAGTCCCTTTAATTAGAAATACACACTAATACCCTTGTATATATACAAAAATATTTACACAGTAAATATACCTAGATGTAGGTACGTTACATTTTGGCGCCTCCAATTTTTTTAGTCGATATTTTTTAAGAAATTATTTTTAAATATTGCCTGCATATTTTTTAAATGTGTTTCCTGTATCATACGAATTTACATAGCAAGGCATTGTCTCGATTCATTCTTTCCCATAAATAAAGGAATTTTTCTATGCATCTAGTCTATAGTATGTCTGAGAGGTAAACAGTTTTTTTTTATACTAGCAAATTAGATTTCGATTCTCAGCTAAGATCTAGTTTTTTTCATGAGGAGGAATTTATCTTGATATATTCACATTTTCGATGCATGAATAAGAAATTTAATCGTGCCATATACCCCGAAGATTAAACTAGTGCAGCTACGGACACGTGTTTCGGAGTTATTACTCCTCGTCAGCATAGCGTTGCTAAATGGAGAATCTAAGATCTGAAACAATTGATAAAGGGTAAAAAGCACAGTACACAGTCACAGTACCCTATTAGTGATTTCATGCATCATGGACCAAATGTGTGGCCTCAGACAGCAGTCAGCACGTAGAACCCTATGTGTACTGCCCCATTTCAACCTAGGCAACAGTGAATACAAGAGTGATGTTTAGGGGGGTTACATGGCACGATTAAATTTCTTATTCATATTATTTAACTCCGCTAAACATCCTCTTGTTTCCGATGTATGTTCATCCAAATCGAGTGTTATCAGAGCAAGTCCCAACAAGCTAAAAACTGATATGAAAACTGATATTGATATGATACATCATCGAGGGGGTAACCACTTGTAAAATAGCTGCGACATGCATTATGTAATACCATTGAGTAAAAATAATAAAGAGGCGCAACTGTCAAGGTTTAGAGATTTTAGTGTTGTATTTTTTCACCAATAGCTTCATGATTGTCTTCAATTTTAAGGGCTATACAGCCACATTACAAATACCTTCCCGTAGCACTAAAAATTGATGACAATCATGAAGTTATTGGCAAAGAAATACAATACTAAAATCTCGAAACCTTGACAGTTGCAACTCTTTATTATTTTTTACTCAATGGTAATACCGTGTAATCTGTGACGTACTAACGCTCAATACGGCCGTAGCACTTATACAAGTTAAACTTGGCATCAGTTTCTGTAATACTTAGTGCAAAAACACCACTACTCTAGTACTATAATAGTAAAGGGTCTAGAGAAAATTAATGTTTGCCACAGTAAAAGCAAAGGTTCCTACAGTTAATCTTGTCACAATGGATACCAGGAATAGAGGACACAAGAAACCAGAAAACACACTAATGTCAAGACAAACTACTATGTAGTATAGGCTAAAATGTTAGGTTACAGTATAAATAAATAACTGAACCAATATCGGAACTTCTTTCGGTCATGGACCCAGAGTACTGAAGGCAAGGAATAATAAATAGGTTCCGCTCCGTCTCTTGATGGTATCTGTTCGTCGGAGCGGTGGATGGTCACTGCCAAATCGTTCTTCACTTTCTCCAGATTTTTGAAAGGTTAAAATAAAACAGTGAAGCAGAAGAAATCTCAGTACATTAACTCAATGGACGAGTTGTCAAATTGTGTCTTCTACTTACTTTTGCGCTCAATGCAAGGAACGATTGGTCAGATCTGGCCAATTAACTTAACTATAAACTCTGATTAAGGAATGAATAAGTTACGCGACTTCAATGTAAAGTGCGAGGCTAATTTTGGCAGCGAGAATCCCGGTAAGTTGCGAGCATTCCTGTGATTCACGTAGTATGCTTTTGATAAACCTGTGTCGTGTCTGGTTTTATATAATTTATAATCTAGTGAAAACAAAAATTGAATGTTCAGATTGATTTTAGTTTAAAATTATGTGACGGTTAAAAGTCAAACAAACGTTGAGAAATAGCTGGCAGAGAGAACATACTACGTTAATAATTTTAAACTAAAATTAATCTGGACATTCAATTTTTATTACCACTAGATTATTAATGATATAAAACCAGACACGACACAGGTTTGTTAAAAGCATACTACGTAAATCACAGGAATGCCCGCAACTTGCCGAGATCTCGCTGCCAAAAAAGGCCTCGCACTTTACCATTGAAGTCGCGTATCTTATTCATTCCTTAATCAATGCTATAAATAAATAAATTTAATTGTAGCAGTTTCTTTATTTTCTCCCTCATATATTGTTTAGGACAGCTTTCTTGAATTACCAGGATGCAAAATTTGGTTCGCTGGGATTGGTTGATATAAGGACTGTATTTTTATGTTAAAAGAGGGATGGTTTAATACACATCCACAGATGAATCTTTATATTTGCAAGTTAAACCCGATGACTTTGGGTGGTTGCCACATATTCTATTGACGAGTTACATATTTCATTGTTTTGGTAATCTATTAAATTACAATAGTTATTTTTGTTATGCAAATTGATAATAATCAATAATTGCTAAATCAATCTTATCTTTGACTTCCCTATTAGGTATACCTAGACTCTAGACCTAAAAATCGTTTTTTTCCGCTCTTAACTACAGTAAACAACGCCTGCTTTTGTAATTGAATTACAATTGTTTCAGACTGATCATCAGATAATATTTGGCACGATAAACAATAGGTCCTGATTATGAATGCAGTTGGTTTCATAACATTTTATGTTTTTCACATTTCCAATCTGATATATAAAATGATAATTTTAGGCTGATTAAATCTTTCCGTCTATGATGTTTTTCTTATAAATCTTATAGAATGAATATTAAACAATTGTAATGGGTGTACTTTTAAGAGCCAGTACAATATTTTGTTTATTATAATTAATAGAGTGTGTACCTACATAAAGTAAAGAATAAATTCAGAAAATATGGACATACAATAATGCATATTTATTTAAAGAAATGAACAATACTAACAACAATTTAATTAATTAAATGTTCAAATTGAAATCCTTCTTGGACCTGGTAGTACCTCAGACGGTTAATAAACTCTTGCTTAGGAAATATTATTGCATTCTGTTCTAATTCTAGTTTTTAATTCGTCAATGTTTTCAGGCCTCGTTCTGTATACTATGTATTTAAACATATGGGAGTGTGCCATCTTGCACACTCGCTTTTAGACAAATATATTCATTTCAAATATTTTTGTATTTAAAACTGATTCTCTAAATTTCAATATTAATATTTGTTCTCAAAGTTTCTTCACTTAGTCTTGGAAATCATGCTTCAAAGTTTTGGTCACGTGTTTCAATACTCAGACGGTTAGCCTAACCTATCTAATTTCTTCAAAAAAAAAATCTTTGTAACCTTTGCAACGAAATGTACAAGGCGTTTCCTATAAAACTATACCCCCCCTTATTTCGGTCAATTACCACCGATTTTAATTTTTCAAAAACCGGTCTAATACAGAATTTTCTGTAGATTTTGAATATGCTATTACTTTTTTTCCTACTTCAACCGTATACGAGGGGCAGAAAGAAGTATGGTTTTTTTAAATGAAACACCCTATATATTTTTACATATTTGGATTCGATCTTTCTGATTGCAAATATATATGACACTTATATATTTGCTATAAAAATGGCGTAAATAATTGAATTTAAATTTAGGGCGTTTCGTTCAAAACTATACCCCCCCCCTTATTTCGGTCAATTATTAACGATTCAAAATTTTCAAAACCTACACAGAATTTTTCGTAGATTTCATATATGCTAGTACTTTTTTTCTCCCTCCAACGGTATACGAGGGGTGAAAATAAGTATGTTTTTTTTATGGAATGCCCTGTATTTTTTTACATATTTAGATCCACCCTACCTTTCTGATTATAAATATATATATATATATATATATATATATATATATATATATATATATATATATATATATATAATACTTATATATGTAAAAACATACAGGGCATTCCATAAAAAAAACATACTTTTTTCCACCCCTCGTATACCGTTGAAGGGAGAAAAAAAGTAATAGCATATATGAAATCTACGAAAAATTCTATGTGTAGGTTTTGAAAATTTTGATCCGTAAATAATTGACCGAAATAAGGGGGGTATAGTTTTTAAGGAAACGCCCCAAGTTTAAATTCAATTATTTACGCCATTTTTATAGCAAATATATAAGTGTCATATATATTTGTAATCAGAAGGACGAGGCGAATCCAAATATGTAAAAATATATAGGGTGTTCCATTTAAAAAAACCATACTTTCTTCTGCCCCTCGTATACGGTTGAAGTAGGAAAAAAAGTAATAGCATATTCAAAATATACGGAAAATTCTGTGTTAGACCGGTTTTTGAAAAATTAAAATCGGTGGTAATTGACCGAAATAAGGGGGGGGTATAGTTTTATAGGAAACACCCTGTACAGGGTGTTCACTACTGTTCACGTATATGTTGAGACACCCCGTAACTTATTAACTTATTTATTTTTGAGTTTAGAAAAAAAATTTATTAATACGGATTTTAGTGTTTCTTTTGAGGATTCAAAATATGCTATCAGAAAAACAATTGGACATCTGATAAAAAAGATATATAGCAAACTTGATTTTTTTTAAATGGAATACCTTGTATATGTTTCTAAATTTGGAAAGACCTTTTTATTCTGATTTCAAAAATATACAGTTTTAATACATTATCTCTTATCGTTTTCGAGATATTAATTCAGAAAAATTATGACCACCCATCTTCGACATCAGGAATTTGTGTTTATACATATACTGCATGTATAAATTTGACATATCCTATCATATTTTATGATCGAATGGACCAATAAACTATTATTATTATTAATAAAATGATAGAGCAGGCCCTGCAAAAACAATTTTATTTTAAGTTTTGACGTTTGAAGTATTCTATTGCATTAATTGTTGTGTAAGTTATAAAGAAATGGGTTTCTCTGAAGACGAAAAATATGATATATTGCGAATATACCTAAAAAATAATAAAAATACTGTTGCTGCACAACGAGAATATGGTCTTCTGAAATAAAATTGTTTTTGCAGGGCCTGCTCTATCATTTTATTCCTGATGTCGAAGATAGGTGGTCATAATTTTTATGAATTAATATCTCGAAAACGATAAGAGATAATGTATTAAAACTGTATATTTTTGAAATCAGAATAAAAAGGTCTATCCAAATTTATAAACATATACAGGGTATTCCATTTAAAAAAAATCAAGTTTGCTATATATCTTTTTTCTCAGATGTCCAATTGTTTTTCTGATAGCATATTTTGATTTCTCAAAAGAAACACTAAAACCCGTATTAACAAATTTTTTTTCTAAACTCAAAAATAAATAAGTTACGGGGTGTCTCAACATATACGTGAACACCCTGTACCTACCTAAATATTCTTATGTAGGGAATGTTCACCGTTTTAAGAATTTAATTTTAAAAATATTTATTTGTTATGAAAAGTAGTTGTTTTAATGATTTTTATCGGTTTCAGGATATTAATCCTTTGTTTACATATGCAAAAGTAGGCTGGTAAATAAGTCATAACTAAAGTTGTACAGTTATATTTATTGCTTGTACGGTAATATTTCAATACAGATCTGTCAATAACTGTCAACAGATGAAATAATAAATAATGAAACTATAGGGCTATTTATTAATACAAACAGACAGAAAACTCCAAATAATAATAATTATAAATTGTACTGAAATCCAACTGAAATGTATTTTCAGGCAATCCAAGGTCCATTTTTATGTAGCCGTTGTGACATTAAAAATGTAAACATTTATGTAATATGAAAAAAGATAACAAATAAAAACAAACAAAATATAACTATAACCATGGCGACAAATCAACCCATACAGACTTGACCAACTAATGAAATGAAAACGTTATTAATAAGAGAATATCAAAAGGTAATATCTATTAATAATGTCTTTGTTTTCTGAAACCGATAAACTATTGAACAAATCACGGATGTTATGAATCATAACAGCCTTAGATGTCTTAAAATCCTCGCTCTACGAGCTCGGATTTCAAACTGACATCTGCGGCAGTTATGATAGTCATAACATTCCTAGATATGTTAATAGCTATTAGTAATTTTATGCCCAATAGCTTTTATATTTGCATATGTAAAATCAGATATTTTTTATTAACAGGTTGAGTATGACAGTCTAGTTTTTTTCTTTCTGTTTGTAATAATTTAGATAATCATACAGGGTGAATCTTAGAGTGGCGGCCATATTTTTGGGGTTAATAGTACTAGTCGTCATGAACATGAATCCGAATTTTTTTTTTTGTAGGTTGTAAAATGGCCGAGTTATGAATTTTTTTAAAAAATTCGCGATTCATGTATAATTCTTGTAATTCTGGCGCCGCTGGGCAAGCACTTGCTGCATTACGTGTGGCTGGTCGACAGTGTTGCCAAGTGTAGATGATATAAAACCAATCGATTACATTTTCACTTTTCATTAATAATCCAGAGATACCCAATCACGAGAGAGAGATAAGGGTACCTAGTGAAAATGAAAAATTTATTAATTCAATTGGATAAACAGGTTTATTGAAATACGCAGTTTTAACTTCCATAATGAAAATTGTAATACAAAACAAAATGAAAAAGCCGGCTGCATAGTCTGCATAATTTTTATGACACAAAATGAAAAAGATTTTAAAAACAGAATTAGTTTATAGGAAATTTACCACCCATCAGCTGTTAGAGTCGCTGAACTCTTTACAAACTATGACACTGACCTAGTTACAAGCAGGTGCATTAACAAAAAAGAGCGATAAAAAAAAAGGTTCTCCTGAAATGCAAAAGCCGCACACGGCGAAGCGTGCCAGTTGTTTTTCTATGTTTTAGTTTTAGTTTTTAGTGTTAGCGACCAGTCAGACAGCAGTTAGTGTGGTTTATTGTGATTATAAAATTAAATATGTAGTTTAAGTTTTTAGTGAAATTTATAAAAGTGTTGTGTTTGTGTTTAATAATTGAGTGAGGTGTACCTTCTACGTGTGTGTAGTTTTATTTTAGTGGTGTTTTAGAGGCGACTTTTATCTGTGGGGGCACATGAAAAGTTTGGTGTACACGACTCCTGTCAACAACGTTGAAGAATTACGGAAAATAGTAGAAAACGCTGCGAATCACATAAGGCAGAATACGGACTTCAATAAAGTTAGAGATTCTATGATGCGGCGAGCTACAGCGGAAAATAACGGAGGACAGTTTCAACACCTGCTATGAGAAATGCCGATCCAAGATAAGTATAAAGATTTATTGTTATTAGAAAAAATAATTTCCTGTTCATTATTTGTTACTAAGTATTAAGTTTTTTAGTTATTACTTTTTTTATTGTTACACTCACGGAGAATAGTTTTTACTTTGTTATTGTTTAGATAGTTCATTTTATTTAGTTTCTTGTTTGCTTTACTATTAAATTCCCCGTATTTTATTTCAATCGTGAAGTTTGGCAACAACGCACTGTTCAAGACAGGCGTGTGCGTCTCAGTTATTAGACGTTACTCTCGCTAGCGCATTCCACTGGCGGGGTATCTAAATTCAAATAAAAAGGGTTTAAACAATATTCATTTTTCATAGCGCGTTAAAAAAAAAAAAATTTGTAGTTTTGTGTTCCCATAGTTGAACGGAGTAGCCTCCTGTAAATATGGCCGCCACTCTAAGATTCACCCTGTATATATCCCCGTACAAGTATACGTATATGAGTACACATCTATTGTACTCTTTGATGCAAACAACATGGTTTTAAATACGACACATTTAATTCGTAAAAGAACGTTTAAACAAAATCTACGCCTCTGGAAACTAATATTTTTATCATTTTTAGAAAATAATTAGTTCCACTCGTAAATATTAATAGCATCCACTTTATGCAAGAATGCAAATCTCATACTCCTCAACGACTCACTTTTCACAATATGCAATTATTTTTTTAAAGTTTTGTCACGATGTCTTCATACTAATAGGTAGTTATTTCGTGATAAGTTTAAGAGTAATTTATTTTTATAACATAATATACAATTAATGGAACGTGTTGCAAGTTCTTTCTGTTTCTGATATATTATAATTTAATACCTATTATCTCTACAGTCGCAACATAAATACAGAATTTAAATTACCAGTTATTTCAAGGAATTTACGACTAAAATACAGTTGGTTGTATAAAGAAATTATTAGCTTATAGTGATTTACAAAAAATTATTAAAATATTATTTAACACAATGAAACAGATAATTATATCTGGGCTCTCGAAATCACATATTACCGCTATTAAAAAAGCATGGAATAAAATATTTTCGAAAAAACATTGCACACCCCAAATTGTACTGGGAGTTGCAAGAGTTATATACTCTAAGAGCCAGTTCATATACATATTACCTTCATACGGTGAGTGAAAGAATTATAGAGACTCAACATCATAATAATGTTGGTTGCGAGATAAACTATAGTGAACTACCTTATAGAGAGAATACAAAAACTATTACATTAAGTAGTTTGTACTGTAAAAAAAAATAGTCACCTGATATACCTAGTGAATTATATTAATGATCTCATGCAGTGAAAAATAATTGGTCACCATGATAAAACACTTTTGTCTGTAATTGACGTTATTTCCTAGATTAGATTATACTTTTAAATCTTTCCTGGCGATCTTAATTAAATTTTTATGTTGTATGAGAACAAGGGGTGTTTGTAATAAGGTTTATCCCCAAGTAGTTATTGAATCAAGGATATTTACAACTAAGCGAAAAATCAAAAAAATTAAGTAAAGGATATGGATAATTTATGTCAATGATATCGATGAGAAAATTAGAATGTGCTCCAAAAATATTATAAATATTTGGTTAACTGTCACTAATAAAATTGTGATGAAAGAACGCGATAAGGCTTTTAAAAAATATAGGACGTCTAAAGAAAACCGAAAGAGCTACAAGCAAATTCGAAACTTCATCTTAAGTTCTTTTAGACGAGAAAAAAAGGAATATATTAATCATTTGTATAGAAAGACTAGTCACAGAAGTAAAAAACTCTTTTGCTAAAAACTCAAAGATAATATTTTTATCAAATTATACAATAATAGTAATTATAACTCATTGACTTTCCACTTTTCTATAATTGATAATGATATGAGACCTTGAAGGCGATAACATCCATCAAATTAAATACTTGTGCTGTGATAATACTTTCCTGTTCCCTGTTGATGGAAATAAGAAGCTAACCTGTAGCGAAGGTGGTATCACCAACTTCTATAAAGGACTTACGCCCTATTAGTTTTAGCGCTGCTTTCCAAAATTTTCTATAGCCAAATAAACCTATAAAGAGAGAAAAAAGTGAAAACTCGCTATTGCCTACTAATCAATCAGGATTTCGTTCTGCGCATAGTACGACCACGTCTTTACTTAACGTCTGTGTTAATATTCTCAGAGCACTTGGTAAACAAAATACCACAATAATAATAATAATAATAGTAATAATATTCTTTATTTTCATCAGACTCATTTACACAAGTATTGAATAATGTCAAATAGAGCGGAGTAGCCGCCTGAATAACAGTATAACACATAACACATTATAAATTACAGAACATACATATACCTATACCTATACTGCATGTATACAATTATAGACAATTAATATTAATAGTCTACATTCACATCTGTGAGATAAAAAAAACATTAAAAGTTAATTACTAAAATTACTATTAAAATATTCTGTAACAGAATATAGACTAGTCCTAATTAATAAGTTCCTTACCGCAGCTTTGAATTCATTTAATTTATCAAGATTTTTTATATTCATAGGGAGTTTGTTAATAGCTATTTATGTAATCAGTTATGAAAAGTATGATTTTATGTAACGAGTGTAAGTTTGCGGGACGAGCGAAGCGAGATCCCGCAATATCGCACGAGTTATATAAAATCATGTTTCATAACGTATTACATACAAGATTTTTTCTAATTTTGACGAAAAATGGGAAATACAAGTTTTTAATTTTGATCACTTATACAAGCATAATTTAAATGACAATTATCTAGTAGGTCAGTGTCAGTTTAAATTATCTTGTCATTTGGCTTGACATTTAATAGACGCTGATCTATTTTGTGACGCTGATCGTTACTATTACTTATTTATTAGGAAAAATGTGTGATTTACATTCCGATTCTGACGATATACCGAGCGATATAGAAGAAGGGGCAAGAAATGCCGTATGTTCACTGATTCCTGAAAAATCCAAAGCGGCATATGACTTGGTTTATGAAAAATTTGAAAAATGGCGTGAAGAGAAGAAAGTAAAACACGTCAACGAGAAAGTACTATTGACATATTTTGAAGGTAAGAAGAATTTGAAGGCTTCTACACTGTGGACACATTACTCCATGTTGATATTTTTCTGTTGTATTTTGTTTAATTATTTTTACAGTTAGTGACATAACGAACTTTTCGTAACCAGTTACATAATGGTTTTCATTATGTAACCAGTTACATAAAGTAGAACGTTTTGTCACTTGTTTCAATAACAAAATATGTCACTTTATATGTCAAAATTAGAAAAAAAGTTTTATACCCATAAGAGTGGGACCGTTTGCAACCAAAGACAGCCGGTGATTAGGTATACTTATATTGTGGTTCTCTCTAAGCCCATAGCAAAGACTTCCATCTCGTGCCTGAATGAAGTTTTCAGGATGAGATTTGACAAATAAGACAGAATTAAATATGTACATCGAGGTTACCGTTAGTATGTTTAATTTTTTGAATAAATCTCTACAAGAACTGGTCATAGGTTTAAACAACATTGTACGAATAATTTTTTTCTGGATTTTCAAGATTTCATTACTCCTGGCACAATTTCCCCAACATAGAATACAATAGTTTAAAGTCGAGTGTATACAGTATATTCACTTTTGAACCAAAGCAGTTTGTGAGTGAATAGGAGATAGCAGTAAAGCGAGAGCACTACACATGCGTGTCTGCATGTCGATCTCAGAATGTTAGCGCTCTCGCTTTATTCTCTCCTATTCACTCACAAAGTGCTTTGGTTGAAAAGTGAATTTACTGTATAAGCAAAATAATACGTCTTTAGGATATCCAAGCCTACTGTATTTCTCAATCGCCAAATTACAAATGAATGAGTTGCTAGTTTTTTTAGTAAAAAATCTACTTGACTGTCCCATGCTAAATGGGCATCTATATATAGACCTAAGAACTTAACTGATGATTTTTGCTGAATGCTTCTATTATTTAGTTTTATTAAGACACTTTGATTCATTTCCTTTGTTGAAAAAGACAATAATTCAGTTTTTGCATTATTTAAAATTAAACCATTATTGGAGCAATATTTTACCATATTATTTACTGCAGAGTTTGCAGATATACTTAGTTTATGGATGTTTGGTGCAGAAACTGCTGTTGACGTGTCATCGGCAAATAAAGATACAAATGAATTATCACAGTGATCAACAATATCGTTAATAAAAATTATAAAAAGTAATGGTCCCAGAACACTCCCCTGGGGGACGCCCATGGTGACCAAATTGGCTTTAGATTTATAGACGACGCTATTGTTAGTCACGACGACTTCCTGCGTCCTATTCATCAAATAAGATTTTAACCAGTTTAATGGGATGTTTTTAATACCATATTTAGATAGCTTTTTTATTAGTAAGTTAAGATCAACTGTATCGAATGCTCGTTTTAAATCAAAGAATACACAAGCAATATTATTTTTCGCGTCAAGCTGATTTAAAATGTAATTATACACAGATAGTACAGCATGTTGGGTAGATCGATCTTTCCTGAAGCCAAATTGTCTCTCTGTTAGTAATTTTTCATCATCCAAGTATACTATAAGTCTATTATGAAATGAATTTTCATACAACTTTGAGAAAGCGGATAATAGGGCAATACCTCGATAATTAGTTATTAAATTAATGTCATCTTTTTTATGAATAGGTATGATTAGAGCCTTTTTTAATAGCGATGGAAATATCCCATCTTGAAAAGAAAAATTTATGAGTGACGTGAGTGGATATAATATATAATCTACTATTTTGCCCAATAGTGAGCAAGGTATGTCATCGTGACCGGCAGAGTTTTTAGAGGAAATCGAATATATAAGTTTACGAACTTCTTCCTCATCAATTGGTAACAAAGTAAATGTTGAGTCTTTAGGGGTAATACTATTTAAAGCATAATCAATTACCATATTTTCAGTTAAAGTAACTGCAGAGTTAACAAAGAATTCATTAAATGAATCGGCTGCAACTTGATAATCAGAGATTTCACGACCATTTTCATCTAAAAGCGATGATGGGATAGCAGTTCTTTTTATGGTGTTACTATTATTATTAATTATTTGCCATGATGTTTTAGCTTTATTCTGGGAGGTTAAGAATAATTGTTCGTGATAACCTTTTTTAGCCTGACCAATTTGATTTTGATGATGTTTTTTTAAAATTCTATATCGGATTAGTAATTCCTCATCATTGGTAAATTTATAAATTTTAAAAATTTCCCTTAAAAAATTACCTTGATTTATAAGATGATTATTAATCCAAGGTTTCTGCGGCTTAGATTTCCGTATTTTTATTTGTTCAAGTGGAAAGGCTATAGCAAGGAGATCCATGAAAGTGCGAAGAAAAGCTTCAAACTTAGTATCACTGCTGCCTTCAGCTGTCAAAAAGCCCCACTTTTCTTTGGATAATAGAAGTTTGAAATGATTTAAATTTTTTTCGCTATTAAAAAATCTTTTAAAAATTGGCTTATCTTGGTTTGAGGTGTTTGTTAAATAGTTGAAATGTATGCATTGCATAAAGTGATCTGATATGTCAGTATATATATTGATTGCCTTAGATTAGATGTTTTTAACACTTTCGAAGTTTCAGTGTCTGTTTAATTCTCACTTGCCAGAACGCTCACAAAGAATTAAAATGCAAATTACTTTTTCTGATAAAAAAACGATGTACTCTTTGGTGTCCGACAAGGATCTATCTTGGGGCCTCTTTTATTTATTATATTCACTCTAGATTATATTCAAAGGTATTGAGTATTCCAACAATTAAGCTTATGCGGAAGACACTCAAATTTTACAATATTTTGTACCTGTTAACGTAATAGAGGCTACAGGAAAAATTAATAATAAAGGGTCTAGTCATTATTCTAAAGAATGTAACCTGAAATTGAATCCTGATACATGTAATTCATTTTTGTCCAGAACGTCAAAGATATAATATTAAAATAAAATGTTTAGGATTAAATTTTGATTGGACATGTAAAGTTAAAGTAATCAGAAATCATTAAAAAATAAATAAATAAAAGAAATATAATTTTTTTCAAAAAGTATTAAATAAAATCTCACTAAATATTACAATAACATGCCTATTTACGTAATTAATAATTAAGAAATATAACTTAGTATTTACTATCAACTGAAAGTCGGTGTAAAAATGAAAAATGTGTAGGTACTTAGTACTAACCTCACAACAAATTTTTGAAATTATACGTTTGCCGACAACCAATTGATAGTAATATCCTTGTATAGAATACATATTATAAGGGTAATATAGTAAGTTGCTGCTGGGATGCAGGTGATTGTAAAACTGACTGATATTTTGTTTCATATTTTTTTATTTTCCTATTAAATTTATTGATATTTTTTTTAGTTTACATCATAAAGCGACAAAAAATCTACCTTACTACTATTTATCAATTCCAACTAGAAGCAATTGCACGTGTTTTTGATAAGAGGTCGTAAGGTACATTTTTTCGCTTTATACTAGAAGTTTTTTCGGTTTTTAGAAAATTGAGTCCAATTTACTTTTTCTACGACTGCCCTCGAAAATGTCAAAAAACCCACAGCAACCACGACCCGAAACTATAATTTTTCACATGATATATGTGCAAAAATCCGAAAACACAGTACTGTCATGTTTTTCACACAGTCCTGTCAAAAACAGAACGGATATCTGTTATTTGTATTTAAAAATATCTATCAAATTGTTTGTTTTTTTTCCAATCGTAGAAAAAATATTGTAAACAACACGTTTGAAAACATCTTTTCACTTGTGGACCTCGCCTTCGGCTCATCCCACCAAACTGTCTCACTCGTGTGAAAAGACTCGTCTTCAAAACTTGTTATTTAAAATACTATTTCAGGTTCGGGTTTTCTCGAAAGAAATTAAAATTTTTTGTTGCTGAATACGCAATTATTGCATTATATTAATTAAATATGCGTAAATTCAATAAATAAAATATTTATTTAAAGTTCAGTCATTTTCGCTGAACCCAAATAATTTATTGCTGATCTAATTTGTTGCTTATAATTGCAAACTGAATATTCATATTAAATTTGTTACAGTTAAAAAAAAACAAGGTTGAATTCTGGTGGTAAACACAAGTGACTGCGGTGCAAAATAAATTCAGTTTAGTAATCTCTTCCTGGCGACCTCTAAATTATGTAGGTAATGTATACACGGTGGCCCACGCAAAACGAAACAGGCGATTTCTGCTTCTATTATTTTTCAAAAAACGCTCAAACCCATCGATTTTATTATTAAGCGGGG
The DNA here is from genome assembly GCA_963680705.1 of Rhagium mordax. Lineage (NCBI taxonomy): Eukaryota > Metazoa > Arthropoda > Insecta > Coleoptera > Cerambycidae > Rhagium > Rhagium mordax. The sequence continues at coordinate 110,823,451 of OY796656.1, forward strand.
TACTTTTATTGGGTATTGTAGATCGCGATCGCCCCAAATCTTAAGCGGTGGTAGGACTCACCCCTAAAATTTTAAAGCCAGTCAAATTCTCTTTACTTACATCGGTATCTTACTTTTTAAGTTTGAATCAATATTTTTTGAGAATTAGCGATGCAGATGTTTACATATTTTTTTCAACGAGCGTATTTGCGAAAAGAAAAAACGTAAAAGATTGCTGGATTTAAATATTAGTATTTCATTGTAGCATTTCATTTTATTATAAAAAAATCCTTTTATTATCGTCATTATTACAAACTTACCAAATTTAATAAATATTCACTATATCGGTAATCTTGGTATTGATTTAACTTTTTTGTAGAATGAATTAATTAATTTTTTAATTAAATTTGATAATTAAGGATTTTTGGGCATGCCAACAAGATTCTATGAAACTAAATAGGTACGTTCTTAATCGTTTTTTTAATTTTATTTTGATCGTAGTAGACGTAAGTAATTTCGAAGGATAATTTTTTAATATCAATTTAATCAGCAATAAAACAAAAGAAGTACCAAGATTTGATTGAAATCTATCAATAAGTGTTCAAGATATCGAGGCGCAATGGTGAAGAGTGAGGATCACTGTTAGTCAGTAGCAAATAAGTCACAATAAGTGTGTAGTACTTTATTTATTATGCTTTAAATTTAGAATAAATAGATCAATCCCATCTATCTTCAATTTTACCTCATTTTCTCATCCTGGTTAGATAATTGGTATTTCTTACGATGTTTATTTAAAAAAAAAATACACAAACATAAATATTACCATAAATATTAAAATAAATAGGCATTGATATTATATTATTATGTTAAACATTAAAATAAAATGAAAAAATTTTGTTGAGGAATTAGAAAGGAATCGAAGGTGTTTTAATATAAAAAAATAATTAGCTAGACCATCAAGGTGACTATGGTACTTGGTTAAGTTGTCTTCCCGGTAATAAATTTGTCAGAAAATTTACAAATACGCATTAAATGAACATAAGACCTGTAACATAACTTTGGTGTTATTCTTCCTGAAATATAAACACAAATACGAGTAATATGTTAAATTATATTTAAATTACAATACCCAATAAGACAAAAGATTTAGATAAAAAGGTTAATAATATGTTTCACAAAAATAGAAAAATAACATTTTGGTCGTGTGCGACTAAAGGATTTTTTTGACACTTACTGAAATGGTCCCCTTTCAGTGGTGGTGTCTTAATAAGAACTGCAGAGTTTCAAAAATTAATATTAGAGGCTGTGGCAAATCATGCAATATACTTTTTTTTTTTAATTAAGAAACCGCCCTATCTCCGTTGCTATTGACCCCATGATCAATTTTTATACTGATTTAGTTTAATTGTTGTCAATAGGACACAGGAGACAGCACTTACCAGGGAGGTTTATAGTATGAAGTGCAATGTGGAAGCAGGTTCCATCTAAACTTCCTAGAAAGGAATATGAATGTACAAGGAAACAATGATATTCGAAAATCCCAGGTTTCAGTAGCATAATGCTAGATGCTCGAAACCAGGAGATTCCTACAAGATGCTGATTTTGAACATTCTTCTATTGTTTGTAAGATTTGTCAATCGGACAGAAATGAGACTGTATTCCGATGTCCAGGTTGAGTTGGAAAATCGGAACTTCAATTTTTACAACAGAGGTTCGGATAACCTGGCTTGGCACATAATACATCAAGACATACAATTCGAAACATGACTTAGATTACTGTTGTTTAATCACTTAATATTTAAGCCCAATTGTTTGCAAAAGAATCACTAAAACTTGAAAATGATTATTAGTTGACTTGTATGTTATATAGATGTAGTGTATTAATTATTACCATGCTCTATTTTATTGTACAAAATACTGCTAGGATCCCTAAGAAACTCTTGGCTTAGTAGTGTTATGACCAGGAGACAATCTCCTGGGCATAACACCACAAAGCCAAAAGTTTCTTAGGGATCCCTAGCAATATTTTGTACAATAAAAGGAGACCAGCAGATACTGAGGATTCATTATGGTTTAAATGAATTATGTAAGGATTTTAAGTTATAATTTTTTAAAATCCAAGATCAATACTAAGGTTAAAATCCGAAACTCAAAAATCGTCATATAAAGATTTAAACTAGTAAATGAACTTATAAAAAAATGTAAACATTAGTTATCAAAACGAAACAGCCCTTTGTTTTTTATTCCACGAAAATTAAATACCTAAGCATATATTCATTTTCAACATTCCTGCTCTAGTGAGATCCGCTAATTCAGTTATTGCAAAATTATTCTTATTAATATTAAAATAGTCCCGCAAAGGAAGATTTTTTACTAGTTCTTAAAATCCCATAACATGCATGTTCGAATTCAATAACAAACTATTCTTCGAAATAATTTCAATATAGATATAAGTGTGTTAAAAAAGAATAATTACGATAGGAGTAGCAAATATGATTTTTTTCTTTATATAATACAACAACAACGCATATGCTGATATTATTTTCGAATGTATCCAGGGCACGAAAATTCTCAGAGCAAGAGTCATGGCTATGGTGATCATGAAATGAAATAAACAAGATAAGGAAAGGCGTCATTAATATCTAATTGTTTTTCTTTTGTTTGTGAATTTTCAAGTAATCAATAGATACTAGATTTAGCGTAAATCACACATGCACGTTAAAAATGTTTCTATCGTTTCTTATAAAAAAAATTAATATGTATAATTAATATACAGCGTTTTAACGATGGACGAAGGAATAAATGATGTATCATTTTTGAGCTGCATGCTGCTCGGCATGCTGCATGTGCATATTCTGGACTTAGTTTCTGCTGTTTAGTTTATTTTTTCAACGTTCCTGTTTGATCTAAATCTAAGAAATTTAAAATTTTAGTGAAATTATTTATACACTATTTATTTTAGAAATAATGTCAAAAAAATTGATAACAGTTAACTGTTTTTCTTTTCGAAAAATTTATATGTGAAAGTTTGAAATGAAAAGTCATGTTCAATTTGAAATTTAAAAGAAACCGACATACATATACTTTGATTAAAGTCCAACATTGGCTCTGTGGCTCTGATTATTATCTCAATTATTTAAAATATTAAAAAAAGTGTGAAGTAATAACAAATAATTTTTTTGTTAGAATAGAGTTGAAATTGAGAAGTTATTATTGTTTGTGTTTCTTTGTTTGTTTAAATACTTTATATTTTTGCAATTTTGCTTTGGAAAAAGACATATTTGTGGTCTGGCTTGACTATTTTAAAAAAATAATTTTATCGAAAACTAATTATATTAAAAATAAATGTGATGTAATATGCGACATTGATTAATTATTTTACTGTAGTAATTAGGAAAACGAAACAGTATTAATAATATATAAAAACCTTCCAGGTGTTCATTAGTAAAATTTTATTTTGGCTCCATAAAAAATTAAAGTAGAACAACTTACAACTTTCCAGAAGACTTTGAATTGTACATATCTTTTTACTTTAATCTACAACTATTCGTAACGCAAATTTTAAGAAACTTGGAAAAAAGGCAATTTACTCTTGCCAATTTCTCACGTAAAAATATTACTAAATTTTTCAAGGTTATTTTTATTTTGACTACCGATTAAAAATAGAAAACCTCTATGATAATTTTTTTTTAATGGTGAAATCGTTTATATGTATTACCAGATAACAAAAATGTTTTAAATAATTATTGAGATTTAACATGGCTATAAGAATAAGAATGAGAAAATCATATATTATACAACTAGAAATGAAAGTTTACTTATTCATGCCTATTACAGAAGAAGAGAAAATTATAGTAAAAAAACGACATTTAGAATTATTTCTAATAGGTAGTAAGATAAGTAACAACTTCAACAGTGCCTAATGAGGAACATAAGTTATTTCATTACACTGACGGCGTCATTTCGGCTATTTCCCAGTGCAGGATGGAGGAAATTTTTGGAAAATTTATTAAAAATGGTTTTAAAAGTTTAATTTCTTTTCTGACAAAAATGTATTTAAGCGTTTCTTTAAAATATTATTTCCTTTTTATTATAAATATCATAAAATAAAGATTTAGTACATAAATAGAATGATTTTCGAAAAAATAAAATGAAACGTGTGGCAACCCCCTTGGAATATTAAGATTATTATTAAATTATCGAACTAAAATTGATAATGCATTCAAGCTTGAAAAGTATCATTCACTTCGTGAATGCTTTTAATCAATTAGTTGTTTGCAAAACTATCGTTCGTGCGCATTATCGGCCTCTTATGACAATGAAATACACAGACAGGCTGTTCCCTTTGCCACTCTTGCAACAATATGAGCACGTAATTAACTAACTCAGGAAAACATACGTTAATAATTTTTATTGAATCAAGTTCAGAAAAACAATAAAGTAGAATGAGAGATCCCTAGTTCATAAAATTTACAAAAAAAATTATTTAAACTCACCACTATAATTGAGAAACCGGAAATGATTGCTATATGGCAAGCATATTACCTACGATTCTATTTAAGTTTCTTAAACGAAATAATTACACTATGACTATATAGGTACCGTTTATCTCTTTCCGTTACATCGGTTACAATACAAACACCTAAAGTACTAAAGTACTCATTAGGATTTCTGTGAACATCTCTAACGGGAAAATTTTGTGAAACACCCTCGGTTTGTTATGGAGTGGACTCAATTTTTGATGTGCTCTTAAATGCTAGATTCAATATTCCTACGTAAATCATCATGATTTGATGAAATTTCAGCCATTGTCCTCAAAACGTGTATCTTAGAACCGATTCTAGTACTGTGCCGATTCTTTGATTTTTCATATAAACAAGACATTTTTCCGCCATACCCAAGAAAGAAAAGGAGACGCATCCAAATGAATACCGTCCCATCGACGGGATTGGCAATGGCTTTCATTCAACAGGGAAGCTTTTCACATATTATGGTACCAGTATGGAATGCTGCAATCGAGCGATTTGGAGAAACTTGAACAATTGTATAAGGAGCGCATGCTCAGCAAAAAAACAATGTCTGACCGTCTGTTTTGGAAGAGTTTCGATCTGTTGTGTAATGTAAAATGTGTTAGTAAAAGACACTATAGGTAGTTTATTATTTTTAAATAATGGTCAATACTTATTGGGAGAAAGAAATATATTTATTGATAGCATATGTGGATTGTGGATTCATTGTGGCTAGGTGTATGAAGAAACTGACCTGTAGGCATTAGCATGATTACAGCTCTCGCTTTGCTCGTTCTGCAAACTTCATGCCTCATGCAATAAATATATACACTTTTTGCACTAGTTACACAAATAACTATAGTATATAAACGTAACGTAGCACCTATGATGTCACTGAAGTTTTTCTATAAGCCGCCATGTTTCTTTCTTCTAACCTTACTGTGCATTGTATCTGGCATATTCAAAGGATAATTTAAAACTATGCTCTACAAGGAAGTGGTTATTAAACTTATTATGATTGTATGTTACATCCTTTATTTTATTGTCCTTTACATACCAAGTGTCCTGCCATAGCTAATAAAGAAGTATAAAATATTTGTTTTTGGTTTTACTGATGAATATTTTGTATTTTATATAACAAGTGGCTAAAATAGTTATTAACGTCATAAGGCCGATATGTAGCAAATATCAGACAAGATTGAAGTTTGTAAAATCTCGGCTTCGCCTCTATTTTACTATCAATCGCGTCTGTTATTTGCGTATCGACCGTGTGTCGTTCAATATTTTTCATTATACCACAAATACTTTAATATTTAATGATGATTTGTAAGCCTTGCATTTTTTTATCGGCCTAGGCTGACATTGGTGTCATATCAATGAAGAATAGAGTAATGATAAATCATAATATCAGAATGGTATAATGAAAGGTTTTTTTTACGAGTGTGGAGTTTATAGTACGAACCGAAAGCGAGTGCTATAAACCACACTATTAAAAAAAAAACATCTTTTAGTCACGTGTTATATAAAAAATTTTTGTATCGCCATTCGAAATTACAGAAATCCAATATTATAATTTTTTAAAATACGACAAATTGACAAATTATAATAATTACCATGTGCGTCGTGATACTAAATTCTATTGTTGTTTCCATAGAAACAAATAATAATAATAATAATACTAAGATATTAAAACTAAACTTTTATTTCATACTGTGAAAAAAATAGTACCTATATTGTGTGCCTAGTAGGAAAAGCCTAACATTCCTGGACGACCTTAAATCCGGAAAAGTGCTTTTACATACTATTTTTTCTGAAATCGCAATCAAGATTATTATAAATTAAAGAATTTAGATAAAAAACGGGTCCGGGAAAGTCAAGTCACCTTCCCGGGCGGTTTTCTGATAGTTGCTTAGCAACGAACATGGTTGTTTAGCAACGGACAAAAATACTAGAATAGGTTATTTTGGGGTCTGTCTGACATTCCACCAAGAAAGCATTCTCAAGCGATTTCAGAAATTTTTTTCTTTTCACGCTTTTTTCTCTTTTTTACCCTTGTCAATAAGTTTTGAATCACCGAAATTGTCAAAAAAGTGGCGTATTAGGTTATGGCGTCACAAAAATGTTATTATTTGAATTTTTAGAAAAATGACGAAGAGTTGAATTACTGAGTTTTAAAGTCAGAAAAAGTTTGCAAAACGAATATGTTAGTTGCTTCGTTTGTAACTTTAGCGTGAATGTGAATTACGTAAAAATAATATCATGCAAATTGTTCCATTAATTTTGACACGGCTATTTGTATAAATCTTAATACTTTCTTCCAACATGTTGTAGGTTATATAGTAAATACAGGGTGTTAATTAAGTATGTACTATCGCGGCCGAAAAAAAGTAATCGACTGATTTTCCCGTTGTAACTATGGTTCTATTCAGTGTCGCATCAATCTCAATATTTTTTTATTAGTGTCAATGTCATTGTCATATTAAGCAAAAATAAATTTTTTATTACTTAATCATGTCTTATCATGTTTTGAGTGAATAAGAAAAAGGCTACATCATCGCCAAACTTGGAGAAGGGTGGTCTCAACAACGCATAACAAGTGAAATTAATTGCAGCAAATGCACGATTCAAAAACTAAACAAAAAGTGGATAGAAGAACCTCATGATCTGAGCAGGGCAGTGGGTTCTGGAAAGAGTACTCTAGAAAACGACAATACCCTGGTTAACTATGTGAATTTAAACCCATTTTCTAATTCTATTGAAGCCAAAGAGCAAACCAACTTCCCAGCGTCTGTTAGGACAGCAAGAAAGCGGTTGCGAGAGCAAGGTCTATTTAACTGTGCCAGTGCTAAAAAGCCCCGACTAATAGATGTTAATAAAGAGGCAAGAATGCAGTTTGCAAATACTTTTATTAACGAAAACGATCGTTACTGGGAGCGAGTATTCTATTCCGACGAAAATATATCTCAGTCCTGCTACAATATGGTCAACTGCGAGTTGTCCCAAGGGTCATAAATTTGATAAACAATATTTGCACAAAACAGATAATAGCGGAAGGTATTATGTATTTTTGTTTAGTTTTTGAATCGTGCTTTTACTGCAATTAATTTCACTTGCTATGCGTTGTTAAGTCCACCCTTCTCCAAGTTTGGCGATGATGTAGCCTTTTTCTGTTTCTCTCAAAATGGCTTAATTAATTGCTTTCTTATAATTAAAAAATATTAACAACTTATTTCTTATTAGTTTTTCTTTTTAATAAATACGACCCCACCAATGATTTCTTGTCAAAATAATTTAATTGACATAACTGATGTAAAAACTCCCATTTACAAAGGAAAATTTTTCGTAATAACATACTACTTGATAAAAAATCGATTACTTTTTTTCGGCCGCGATAGCACAGACTACACTGCGCGTCATATATGTGGTACACTTTGATTTTATCAATGTAAATCTGGCTCAACTTGTCAAATTTGACATTATAAGATCTGTCACAGATACTTATAAAGTGAACTGGGGAGGATGCAATTCTGACGTCTCTGAGTCTGATCTGATCATTAACCTACAAAGTTATTAAATGACAGTTATTGCATCAGTCACGCGCAGGAAGATCACCTTACACAACTAAAAGAATCTGATTTTCGGGTTATAACTGTTGTTGTACACAATGTATATATACCGCGCAGTGTACACTACGTGGCATATAATTGAGATACACTTTGATTTTATCAATGCAAATCGGGCTCGATTTGTCAAATTTGAGATCTAGCTTAAATAATTATTTCAAAAACAACGAAGCCTACAGAGTTAAGCGAAATTCAGAAAATACAAATAATTGCCAAAATTGAGGGAGGATGGTCTATAAGAAGGATAGCAGAAGAATATCATTTAAGCAAAACTACTATTCATAGAATTAAGAACCGATGGGAGAAAAAGAAAAAGGCAATTCTTTAAGTTTGATTTTAGTCAATAATTTCGATATTATTGTTGTTAAAATTTAAAAAAATATTTGTATTTTATTAATGTTCCTTCCACACAAGGCGTGTGCAGTCCTTTTCAATTTTGACATCTCTGGTATCAATAACCTATAAATAACTTTAAATATATCACTTTGCATAGATAACACTAAGGAAGATCAACTAACTAAATAACTAAGAAACGTGATTTTCACCACATTTATACTTATGTCGTGCAGTGTACACTGCGCGGCATATAATTGTGGTGCACTTTGATTTTTCAATGTAAATCTAGCTCAACTTGTCAAGTTTGACATTGTAAGATCTGTCATAGATACTTTATAAAATGAACCTGAGAGGTTGCAGTTCTGACGTCCCTGATCTGATCATTAACCTAGAAAGCCTACAAATGACAGTTTTCGTCAATCAAGCTCAGGAAGATCACCATACACAACTAAAAAAACCTGATTTTCAGGTTACAACTGTTAACTGCTGTACCACATATATATGACGCGCAGTGTACCTATTACAGAGACGAAAGCTTTGGCGGCGCCTTTGATATTTGGTGGTTCAAAATCCGTAACCTTGTATACCACTTACGGCTACACTCAGAGAAATGTGTTATTAATTTTTAAAATATAACTTCACTTTACACTGATAAAACAGTGTGGTTCAAACTGAATAGAAAACTTAAGGCATTTGGAAATTCCTGTTATAATTTGTATTATTAGCATATAATAGGTACAAACAGAAAAATTTCTTGAAATTAGGTAGGTATTCAAAACACCAGTTTGTAAGTAAAATTTTAAAATAAAATACCAATGTTATCAAATAACAAAACAAAAGAATCTGCTTGTAGGATATAATTAATTCTTTGTCATTTGGTTTTGGCTAGAGCTTCGAAGGTTATTAGCACATAATTATTTGATTATAATACAAAGTATTAGCATTGACTGTAATAGCGGTAGGTACACCAATTGTATGCGTATTCACCATTTGGAAAACTTTTATATTATTTATCATATTGACGAAGGCATCAAGAAAGTTTAAAAACATATTTACATTGACAAAAAGATATACTTATACTTAACTATTATCACTAATTAAAAATGACAAATACAGATCTACTTTATTTAGTACTATGTAAAAATAAAGAAACAAAGTCTTCAAGGGTCCCGTTTGTTTCCTTCCTTTGCACTGGTTTTTTTAATATACTTCTTCTTAATGCTTTCAGTTTTTTCCTTAGTTTCGTCTTTCTGGGTGAGTTACAACTTAGTGTAGCAGATGTTTGTGTAGAACATGAAGGAGATAACATATGAACAGGAGTTGAGGGTTTCTTCTGTATGTTCAGTCACCGTTATATCTGTAAATGATATTCAGAATAAAATTAATATATCCAAGATTTCTGAATTGATTAATAATAACACCACATGTAATTACGACCCCCTTTATCCGGGAAGGCTCTAGAAGAGCCTTGTGTGGGAAGGGGCTACACATTTAAAGACAAGGGACGGGACACTCACCCAATATCCGTGTATAATGGAAAAATCCCTATCAAAGTATTTTCCATTGCCGCGACCGGGATTCGAATCTTGAACTTTTGGCTGAGAGGCAGGTGCGCTACCGTTCGACCATCAGTCATATATTAAGAGTCATAAGATTATATTAGCATACATAGAAATGATGAAACCTCACCCAAACTTCAAAGAAACACAATATACTAATAACCCTACTAACTTATGAGTATTCTCACTTTGTAAATATTACTTACCAGAAAGAATCACAACTTTTCTGGATGGTTCCTCGGAGCTAATATTAGCTGGAATATCTTCCACTAAAGAATGTTTAAATTTTTCTGGAAAAATAGTGGGAATTGCTAGTGGAAATAGATGTTTCCTTGTTCCACCACCTTGAGTTATATACTTTTTTCAAAATGGTTCTCACATACTTTATAATTTCTGTGTAAAGCATCCAAATGTTTGTTTAATAAATCTTCCCGGTTACAAGCTTTCAGCCAACATTCAACTCTGAAAGCAAAAATAATTATTCCAATGTACTATAAGATATCTCTTGAATTTCCATCATAATAAAGTTTTTAATATTCAATCGTAGTGGATTTCAGAAAAAATGAACTATTTAAGTATCAAGATTCTATACCTGGTCACTGCTCAGTTCTACGCTACTATTTATTTTTGTACATACCTTACAGGATCTTTTGGAAAGTTGAATAGGGTTATATTTCCTCCAGTCTTGGAAAAACACCCGCGAACAACACAAACAGTCCATCCTTTGCGATTCATATTTATGAATGTCCCAACAAAATCTTAAATTATTGTTAAATGCCACGAACCTAAACAAACGTCAAATCTAAACACAAAAGTGAGGTTGATTAATAAACCATTAAAAAAATGGCGATTTTGCGCATGCGCATTGAAATTTGGTTTGGGCGGGAAGGCAAGCCTTCGCCTCTGTAATAGGTACTCTGTGGCGATAGTACATACAGTACTATCACAGATTAACTATATCAGATGCGAAAGCTTCGCGCGGTGCCTTTCATGTCCGCGACACACGTATTAGACAAAGGCCCGTCGGCTACTCGTAACGTTGCATGCTTTTTGCACCACAAGATTTTAATATTTATTTTTGTGGATGCGAGTTAGTTGCACCACTTGAGCGCTCGAGAAAAACAATAAAAATATATTATAAAATATTTTTTATTAAAACAAATATTAAATTGTATGTTTACAAATGGGATAATATTGTAAGTTTTCTATTTGTTTTATCAGGTTTTTTTGATGTTTTTAGATCTCTATTTGTATACTCGTATGACACTATTTTGACATTTAAAATCCGAACGCTCGGACTAACAATATATCGCCGTAAACTCCGCTACACGCTGTCACGATAATGCTCTCGTACTAAACCCTCCGCATATATGAGGATGGAAGTAATGGGGACCGTTGGACAGGCCGCCACGCTTACATTCGCATCTGGTATTATAGTTAATCTGTGGTATTATTGCGAGCAATAAATTTTCAACTGATCATTTTAGCTTTGTAAATAGGAGAAAACGCAGTGGCGATGGATGTCACTCTATTTTGTTAGTGACTGTCAGTGTCACTTTATATTTATTGTTTCATTAAGTATTTTTTAAATTTTAAAACATGTCGAACTACAAGCTTACAGACGTCGAATTTAGGGTTGAATGGCCAAATTAAAAACTGAATGGTCCTTGCAACGTATGGCAGATGAGTTACATTGTCACAAAACTACAATTTTACCTAAAGCGCAAGTGGACACAAAATGGAAATCTAGCTCGTATGCCGGGTTCTGGTCGTCCGCGTCTTCTAATGTGGAAGATGCTGCTTTGGTGGAATATAACACAAATCATCTCTTTTCGACAGCATTAAAGGCTAAGGAAGAAACGCATTTTCCACCGTCTATGTAACGTTACATAAAAATCTAAAGCTTAAACTTTGAAAAAGGAAACGGATATAGTTTCCGAAACGTCAGCGCAGTATTTTTGTATTAATTTAATTCCTATTAGTTGTCAAAAAACACCCTCTAACTGATCCTCTGACATTACGTCAAAGGCGTAGAGGTTATTTCCCAGTTTTAAACTGGTTAATTTGAATATTTTTTAGATAAATCGAATTTTTTGGATAGGAATCTCGAGGAATGTGGTAATAAATCCCAAAAAAGAAAAGGAAAGAAATAAGTCAATGTATTGTGTCAAAGATTTTATAAAATGTCAAATATGACTTTAAAACCATTTTTACAAAGACTAATTTTACAAAAATCAATATCACTTGATTAAATATCATTGAAAATTTTTTGCTCCCAATAATACAATAAATTTAACAGATTTTTTTGTAGTTTTTATTTTTTTTTTTTTTTTTGATTAAGCAACTAAAAATACAACTTTTGTGTCTCTTGAATTTTTTTCTTGATTAGTTTTTGAGAAAAGAAAATCCACTTGTTTGCATATCCCTGGACTACTTACTTACTTATTTACTTACTTACTATGAACTTTCTGTCTTAAAATCACTCAAATAATCGTCTTTTAAATTTATTGTACATACTTAATTAACACCCTGTATATTTCTTTATTCGATATTTTAATCTTCAAGTAAAGCAAGCTAATCAAAAACAAATTAGTTTTATTCTATCAATATGGGTGTGTTTAATAATTATATTAGTTTTGTAGACAAAATATTTATGCTTCGGGTATTTCTACTTTAATTAAAGTGAATTTCATTAGTTCAATGCTTTGAACTATATTTCAAAGATATGTTAAAGTTAAGTTTTTACTATTAAAAACTCAATATACACATGCAATAAAAATTCCTCGTTTTCTTCAATGAATGCCATAAACTAAAACAAATAACTCTTTTAATATGGATTGAAATTTGTAGGTATTAAAACTAAAGGTTTATTCTTTAATTAAAGGGAAAATTAGGTATACATGAAATTTATCTTTTGGATAATCAACCATTCCCTAAAATCGATTAAACTATTAACCTAAAAATAATAAAAAAAACATTAAACACACCACAGAACTTAGACAACTCCCAAATCCAAAGCCAAAGGCTGTCCGGAAGTGGACTAAAACTAATATTAACATAATTGAAATACTTGCGTCACATTTTCACACTCCACGCTTTCCTAAATCATTTAATATATGTACACACAAAAAAAAGTTTATTTAAAACGAATAAATGTGCTTCAATCCAAATAAACGATAAGTTCATATATAATGAAGAATAGCATTATTTCAAATGAAGAGTACTATTTATTTGAGATTATTCTTATTTAGAAATTTACATACTATTGAATTAAGCTGTAAATTGATTTAAAATGAAAAATTCTAACATTTTTGTTTCAAAACTATTCCACGTTTTAAAATGAATACCTCAATATATTTCCTTTAAATACATGATTGTTTCTTTATAAAGAAATGGTATGTTCCATGTAACGTTATCTATTATTTAAAACAATAATACTGAATCCTTTAAATTAAAACAATAATAACATTAAACTAAGATTACATATAATTTTAAACTGATTATATAATTTGTTTGTCTAGAAATTATTATGGGCTTCAAGAAAAATTTCCATTTATTTAAACTGAAAAAGAGCAAGTCTTGATTTGAAACATATTATTCTTAATCTAAGATTATGATTTATTTAGAAATGAAATTCCAAAGAAGTTCATAGCAGAGACAACAGAGACTTGTAACTTCATAGGAAAATTTGTCCGATATTAGTTAAATTTACTATCTTTGTCTTAAGCAATGAATATACTATAGGGCTATCTCCTTTCCACATTTTGTAAGGTGAAGGTAGAGTGCAGCACGGTGGCAAACTGGGCATGCGCCATGCGCTCGCGAATTTATGTGTTCTTGTGTTGTGGCCATTTTGATTATTGTTTTGTGATTTTGTTTTGATTTGCATTTGCATTATTGTTCGTTGCGATATTCTTTATCAGAGGTAGGTAATATTTTCTTGAAATCCATAAATATCAAAACACAAGGACTGACTATGTAATAACACCCCAGACTAGATTGTTTTCTAATGTTTTTTTGTGTTTTTATTTACCACAGAACGTGGTACGTGGTGCCGAATATTTATTTATTTATTTATTTTTATTTGTTTAGTTGAAGAAAATGTCATCACAACGTGCACTATGCCTTGTATGCGGATTTGAGGACCCGGAGGTTGAAAAAATGCATTATTTTCCCTCAGTCTTAAAAAAGTAAGTTTATCTGCATAAAAATAAATATACAACAATATAATAAAAATATATTACAGGTCAAAGATATGGCAAGAAAATATGGGAATTGTGTACAGCGGAGATTATTTTCGAAGTCATAGGATTTGCAGTCGACATTTCACAAAGGATTGGTACCTACATCGTTATTTTATTCGGTCAATTCAAGTAATGATTACTTAATAATCAACTCTGGGAAATTATTTGTATTGAAACTTAATATTGAGAAAGAAGTTAATTTATATGGTCTTCTTTATTATAAACCATATCAATCAAGCGCCTTGTCGCCCTTGTCCTAGGAGTGGTATCAAGTGTGGAAAGATTCGAATCGGTATGCCTCTAAACACCGAACGCCTTGTAGATCAGGAATAAACTGCCTTTTCCGGAACTTGCACCAAAGCCAGACTTAAATATGTAATTAGATGTGAATATTTTTATCTTAAGATTATTATTTGTATTTTATAATATATTATTATATCGTTCAAGCTTGAAATATTACTAGGTAAGTTTTAACGTTCTTATTTACTTCTATAGCTTACATATTTTTCTCGGTATTTAACACTAGCAATATTTGTGCGAGGGGCAATATGTAAGCACATAATTAATAAATAGGATTATAGGAAACAACTACTGGACGGGCAAAGGCCCCGACTCCCATTGAATTATACCTATAAATCCAAAATTGGTAGCCAAATTTGTTATTTGTCTTTTCCCCACCAGACACAGACCGGTTTCGAACTCTTTATGTTCTCATCAGTGTGCCACAGGTAGCTGAAAAGACAAATAACAAAGGCAAACCAAACTGGTCTATGGCAGACCCAGCACTAGTAACTGTGAGAGATAAGTACATCCCTCTGGTGGTCAGTTGCTACTACCAGTCAAGACATCGAAGATGTCTAGTGACCGATAGCGGCTTGCCAAGCAAGCACCAAGAGCGGCGACCTCTAGCCCTGATGGACTAAAACATGCTTAATAAATAGGATTATAGGAAACAACTACTGGACGGGCAAAGGCCCAGACTCCCATTGAATTATACCTATAAATCCAAAATTGGTAGCCAAATTTGTTATTTGTCTTTTCCCCACCAGACACAGACCGGTTTCGAACTCTTTATGTTCTCATCAGTGTGCCACAGGTAGCTGAAAAGACAAATAACAAAGGCAAACCAAACTGGTCTATGGCAGACCCAGCACTAGTAACTGTGAGAGATAAGTACATCCCTCTGGTGGTCAGTTGCTACTACCAGTCAAGACATCGAAGATGTCTAGTGACCGATAGCGGCTTGCCAAGCAAGCACCAAGAGCGGCGACCTCTAGCCCTGATGGACTAAAACATGCTTAATAAATAGGATTATAGGAAACAACTACTGGACGGGCAAAGGCCCCGACTCCCATTGAATTATACCTATAAATCCAAAATTGGTAGCCAAATTTGTTATTTGTCTTTTCCCCACCAGACACAGACCGGTTTCGAACTCTTTATGTTCTCATCAGTGTGCCACAGGTAGCTGAAAAGACAAATAACAAAGGCAAACCAAACTGGTCTATGGCAGACCCAGCACTAGTAACTGTGAGAGATAAGTACATCCCTCTGGTGGTCAGTTGCTACTACCAGTCAAGACATCGAAGATGTCTAGTGACCGATAGCGGCTTGCCAAGCAAGCACCAAGAGCGGCGACCTCTAGCCCTGATGGACTAAAACATGCTTAATAAATAGGATTATAGGAAACAACTACTGGACGGGCAAAGGCCCCGACTCCCATTGAATTATACCTATAAATCCAAAATTGGTAGCCAAATTTGTTATTTGTCTTTTCCCCACCAGACACAGACCGGTTTCGAACTCTTTATGTTCTCATCAGTGTGCCACAGGTAGCTGAAAAGACAAATAACAAAGGCAAACCAAACTGGTCTATGGCAGACCCAGCACTAGTAACTGTGAGAGATAAGTACATCCCTCTGGTGGTCAGTTGCTACTACCAGTCAAGACATCGAAGATGTCTAGTGACCGATAGCGGCTTGCCAAGCAAGCACCAAGAGCGGCGACCTCTAGCCCTGATGGACTAAAACATGCTTAATAAATAGGATTATAGGAAACAACTACTGGACGGGCAAAGGCCCCGACTCCCATTGAATTATACCTATAAATCCAAAATTGGTAGCCAAATTTGTTATTTGTCTTTTCCCCACCAGACACAGACCGGTTTCGAACTCTTTATGTTCTCATCAGTGTGCCACAGGTAGCTGAAAAGACAAATAACAAAGGCAAACCAAACTGGTCTATGGCAGACCCAGCACTAGTAACTGTGAGAGATAAGTACATCCCTCTGGTGGTCAGTTGCTACTACCAGTCAAGACATCGAAGATGTCTAGTGACCGATAGCGGCTTGCCAAGCAAGCACCAAGAGCGGCGACCTCTAGCCCTGATGGAACATAAAGAGTTCGAAACCGGTCTGTGTCTGGTGGGGAAAAGACAAATAACAAATTTGGCTACCAATTTTGGATTTATAGGTATAATTCAATGGGAGTCGGGGCCTTTGCCCGTCCAGTAGTTGTTTCCTATAATCCTATTTATTAAGCATGTTTTAGTCCATCAGGGCTAGAGGTCGCCGCTCTTGGTGCTTGCTTGGCAAGCCGCTATCGGTCACTAGACATCTTCGATGTCTTGACTGGTAGTAGCAACTGACCACCAGAGGGATGTACTTATCTCTCACAGTTACTAGTGCTGGGTCTGCCATAGACCAGTTTGGTTTGCCTTTGTTATTTGTCTTTTCAGCTACCTGTGGCACACTGATGAGAACATAAAGAGTTCGAAACCGGTCTGTGTCTGGTGGGGAAAAGACAAATAACAAATTTGGCTACCAATTTTGGATTTATAGGTATAATTCAATGGGAGTCGGGGCCTTTGCCCGTCCAGTAGTTGTTTCCTATAATCCTATTTATTAAGCATGTTTTAGTCCATCAGGGCTAGAGGTCGCCGCTCTTGGTGCTTGCTTGGCAAGCCGCTATCGGTCACTAGACATCTTCGATGTCTTGACTGGTAGTAGCAACTGACCACCAGAGGGATGTACTTATCTCTCACAGTTACTAGTGCTGGGTCTGCCATAGACCAGTTTGGTTTGCCTTTGTTATTTGTCTTTTCAGCTACCTGTGGCACGCTGATGAGAACATAAAGAGTTCGAAACCGGTCTGTGTCTGGTGGGGAAAAGACAAATAACAAATTTGGCTACCAATTTTGGATTTATAGGTATAATTCAATGGGAGTCGGGGCCTTTGCCCGTCCAGTAGTTGTTTCCTATAATCCTATTTATTAAGCATGTTTTAGTCCATCAGGGCTAGAGGTCGCCGCTCTTGGTGCTTGCTTGGCAAGCCGCTATCGGTCACTAGACATCTTCGATGTCTTGACTGGTAGTAGCAACTGACCACCAGAGGGATGTACTTATCTCTCACAGTTACTAGTGCTGGGTCTGCCATAGACCAGTTTGGTTTGCCTTTGTTATTTGTCTTTTCAGCTACCTGTGGCACACTGATGAGAACATAAAGAGTTCGAAACCGGTCTGTGTCTGGTGGGGAAAAGACAAATAACAAATTTGGCTACCAATTTTGGATTTATAGGTATAATTCAATGGGAGTCGGGGCCTTTGCCCGTCCAGTAGTTGTTTCCTATAATCCTATTTATTAAGCATGTTTTAGTCCATCAGGGCTAGAGGTCGCCGCTCTTGGTGCTTGCTTGGCAAGCCGCTATCGGTCACTAGACATCTTCGATGTCTTGACTGGTAGTAGCAACTGACCACCAGAGGGATGTACTTATCTCTCACAGTTACTAGTGCTGGGTCTGCCATAGACCAGTTTGGTTTGCCTTTGTTATTTGTCTTTTCAGCTACCTGTGGCACACTGATGAGAACATAAAGAGTTCGAAACCGGTCTGTGTCTGGTGGGGAAAAGACAAATAACAAATTTGGCTACCAATTTTGGATTTATAGGTATAATTCAATGGGAGTCGGGGCCTTTGCCCGTCCAGTAGTTGTTTCCTATAATCCTATTTATTAAGCATGTTTTAGTCCATCAGGGCTAGAGGTCGCCGCTCTTGGTGCTTGCTTGGCAAGCCGCTATCGGTCACTAGACATCTTCGATGTCTTGACTGGTAGTAGCAACTGACCACCAGAGGGATGTACTTATCTCTCACAGTTACTAGTGCTGGGTCTGCCATAGACCAGTTTGGTTTGCCTTTGTTATTTGTCTTTTCAGCTACCTGTGGCACACTGATGAGAACATAAAGAGTTCGAAACCGGTCTGTGTCTGGTGGGGAAAAGACAAATAACAAATTTGGCTACCAATTTTGGATTTATAGGTATAATTCAATGGGAGTCGGGGCCTTTGCCCGTCCAGTAGTTGTTTCCTATAATCCTATTTATTAAGCATGTTTTAGTCCATCAGGGCTAGAGGTCGCCGCTCTTGGTGCTTGCTTGGCAAGCCGCTATCGGTCACTAGACATCTTCGATGTCTTGACTGGTAGTAGCAACTGACCACCAGAGGGATGTACTTATCTCTCACAGTTATTATGTAAGCACATGTTATAAATATTGTTTAAATGTTATTTGTGGCATTTCATATTATGTTTATTGTTATTTTGCAATTTCGTACAATATATTGTTTGTTTTTATTTGAGTTTTATTTCTGTTCATCTGGAAAATTCGATAAGATCTATACAATTTATTAACGAATTTTAAATCTTTTTTTACCCACAAACCACTGGAAGAATCGGCAGATTAAAAAAATTATATGGTAAGTATAATTATAATATTCACTATTAATTTGAATTGAATGTTTTAATAATTGATTTGGTGCATATTTCACTGTATAGTGAAATATGCAACAAGTCGATATTTAAAACATTCAATAATAATTAAAAATTATGAGAATTCTAAAACGGATCAGTTTTAAATTTGGCGCCTATGCGGCACTTTGCGCCCTCTTCTCTCACCTTACATTACAATCGCCCAAATGAGTAGTCGGGAGTAAATTTTCTCAAGTAGTTGCACGTCTCTGTTGTCTCTGTTCATAGTGATAAATAATAAAATGAATTTTACTATTTACGTCAAAAGTCCAAATGCGAGTCTAAAGTCTATACTCTAAATAATGCCTTAAAAAGACATGCGAAAACTCTTTAAAGGTTATTCGCAAATTCTACATTTAAACTGATAATTCCCAGTTCTTGATAATCTTGATCGACATAAAGTCGGTGAGATGCAAATGTGGACCGTGTGGCCCTCTGGTGAAGCTTATTGCAATGTGGACAGTGCCCAGACCAGGTGAATGATAGAAATGAATTCCAAACAAGTCAGAAGTCCTTAGAGGCAAATATTTAATATAAAAATAAAATAGTAAAATGAATTGTATTATTTACATCAAAATGCTAGTCTATATCCTCTAAAATAAAGTCAGAAAGACCGCAAAAGGCTTCCACCAAGATCAGAGAATTTTCTGGTCGAAATTATGTATAGTTTTCTATTTAGAAAATGGATGTCTTGATTTAAATATACTTCTCTCAAGTTAACTAGCTGATTTTCACAAATATTTAAATAAATACATGTATTCAAACGAATACTTCTATTATTTGTTTAAAATATATGTAATTTTTATGCTAAGACTATAAAATTTTTTAAATTAAAGTAATGTATAGTTTCAATGTGAATATTTTGATGTCTCTTCTTGATTATACTCCTTTCAAGTTAAATATATGATATTCTCAATTTTTAAATATATAAGTATATCAAAATAAGAATTCTATTGTTTGCTTCAAATTTATGTAATGGTTGTACCAAGAATAATGAATTTTTATATTAAAATTATATATAGTCTTTAGTGTAGAATATGGATATTTCTACTTGATTAAATACATCTCAAAATAAATATATGATATTCTCAAATGTTTAAACATATACATATGTTCAAAACAAGAATTCTGTAACTTGTTTTAAATTTACATAATATTTGTTCAAAAAGTAACGCATTATTAAATGGAGATTATGCACCGTTTTATATTTAGGATATGAATATTTTGATTTGATTATACCCCTCTCAAGTTAAAGAAATTTTTCAAGATATTGATATAGTTTTCACGAATAAATATAATGCTTCAAACTAAGAAAAATCTCTCTCATTGAACAAATAATACATTCAAATTCCTGAATAAATTGGTATATTCAAAAGAAAACTACTTTTTTTTGTGTGTATATGTACAAGAATTTTAAAAAACAATGTTGTGGTAATAAATACTTAGATTGAATAATAGAGTTGACCATTGAGGATCAGAAATAATAAAATAGTTGATTGAAGATGAAGTTATTTTGTGGAAATCCATTTCTAGTAAAATTTTTGCAATAAAAATTTGCGAAACTGTAAATTACTTGTCAATTTCCACTTTATTTTATTTTATTACACTACAACTAGTTTCATCCTATTCGGACATTTACTACTTGATAATGTCCGAATAGGATGAAACTAGTTGTAGTGTAATAAAATAAAATAAAGTGGAAATTGACAAGTAATTTACAGTTTCGCAAATTTTTATTGCAAAAATTTTACTAATAATAAAATAGTTAAAGTTGTTTCAAATAAAATTCAGTTGGGTTATTTTAGGTTTGGAATTTACACCCACCATAAACCTGCAGGATGTGAGGAGGTGTTGTGGGTAATTTGCTGCCTTCTTCATGTGAGATTTGGAGGAAATGCGAGGAATCCTAGTAAAAAAAAAAGAATCAAAAGCTCTATTTTATATTATGTTGTACAAAAATTGGTACAAAAATTGGCAAGACCTTTAAAGACCTATTACGAGTATTACGAGAGCTTTATTTCTAAAATTTAAAAACTTTTTCTGAGGACGGTAAATTTGAAACCAATTGAACATCAAATAAAAGTTGTAGTCATCAACCATCAAATTTCTAAAATTTAATATCATGTGTTTTGTTACATAATAGCACTTTTCTAGAACCATATCCAGTTTAACCAGAAGCGACCTACAGAAGCATTATTTTTAATTTACACTACATTTTAAATCGATTGAAAGACGCGGTCTCCATAATTCATCTTAATCTCAAAAAACACATATAAAATCCTCATTTGGTTTGACAGGAAATAAACTACACGCACTTTAAGACTGAACAAACATTTTACCTACAGATAAAATGTAAAGCATTTTAAAATGTGATATCTAGTTTAATGGGATTGGGAACAGGCCCGTAGCTAGGATCTTTTTTAGGGGGTATTCTAGGTGACGCGGCAGGCAGATAATTAGGGGGTGTTTGGTGATTGAACACCCATATCAATCACCCCCCCCCCTGCCTATTGCAACTACCTTATTTTTAAACAATGAATCTTTATAAGACCCAATTGTCTTTGTTAATTCGTTATAAAGGTGGAAAATAAAAACACATTTCACGTAAATTCAGTTATATTCTATTCGTTTTAATATATCCATCAGATTGGCAAATTTGATTTTCAACCTAATGCTATCAATCTCCAAGAACGTGTGTTCCTTGTTCCTACAACTGCAAACTTTGGAGTGTAATTTTCATACAGCATGCAATGAAAGCAGAAACCATGCCGAACTTCTCTTGAGTCTGGCAGTTCGTTTTAGATTGTAAGTAACAACAGTCGAGCGCGAAACTCGTTTGAAAACATGTGACAACTGACGAGTGTAATATAAACATTGTATTTTGGTTCTTTTGTGTTGGAAGTTTGGAAGGATTTTCAATTAACAATTTTTTTAAGGTAAAAAGACTTGCTTGGAGAACGTACACTTTTTTCGTAAATAATATATTTTAGAATAATATCCATACTAAAATATTTATATTTGTAAAATGAATCTAGTACAATTTGAATCTAATGTACCTACATATAAACAATATATTTATAATACAAGACAACTTTTACATTTACAGTGGTTGTTTTAATTTTTATTAGAGCAATAAGTATTGCAAAATTTAATAACGTAACATCCGAGTTTTCTAAAAATTTTTATTTATATGAAATGTAATTCCAGTTTCTTTGTGGGTAACTTCAGATATCGGTATAACTCGTCAAAATAATGGGGGTCGCTTTATTAACATTGTTTTCTTTGGCATTTGGCATTTATATTATTTTCAAATTTAATACACTTTGTGCATTGGCGTTATTATTTAGTAAGCGATATGTCGATATTGATACACAGGGTGGTATTTGTTTCCTTATTCTTGTGCCATTACGTCTTTCACTGTCACTACGCCAATGGCTCCCTGCGGGTAGTCATTTCAAAGGGTTTATGGTTTTGCTAACGCTTTTATTTTTTTGTCAACTTGTTAGGTCTAAAAAATTAAATTAAAAAATTATTTTCCTTAATGAAAAAAAAAATAAACCATTTTAGTTTGTGAATTACACAAACTAAAAAGATTCTAAGCATTGAAAAAGGAAACAGATTAAATTTCCGAAACGTATGCGAAACATCATTGTTCTTATTTTAGTTTATTCATATTCTATGTCAAAAAAAACAACCTCTAATTGTTCCTTTGAAGTAAAGTCACAGGCGTTAAGGTTATTTTAAAAAAAAAAATTCATATAATTTTTAGATTGTCTGGGAAATGTTTAGAAGTGCATGTGGTAGTAAATCCCAAATAAGAAAAGAAAGAAAATTAAACGATGCTGCAAATAATTTTTAGACAATATGTATTGTTTTACTTCCAATTCATAAAATTGCGCGATCAACTTCCTAAAAAACTACTGTTCCTTTTAGTCAATCGTCAATTTTACAAATATAATTGCTGCATTCAATTACACATTTTGTTATTTTTGTCTGCGATGTTTCAAGGATAAAGAAACTTACGCTTTTTAGTGCTGATAGGTATTTTTTTTTAAATTATATTTTCCTTGCTAACCTACCTAATATGAAATGAAAACTGATGCCATTTCATGTACATATATGAGTATGAACCCCGAATTTGTGTACGCACAAGTTTGGCACAGAAAAAATTAAAACAACACTTATAGATACAACACTTTTAGAATTGGCATTTTGTCTTCAGACCTGAAAATCATTATGATTAGTTTTATAAAAAAAAAAGTTCAAGGATAAATAGACTTTCCATTATAAAAAATACTTTTATGGCTATTATTGTTTTTCAAAAACTAGATACATTTAAAATTATCGCTGTAAGAGGCATTAGATGAACAACTATTGTTGACCAGGATTTTTTCTAGAGATGGGAAAATTAAGTAAAATTTAATTTCACCGGTAAATTACTTTTCAAAATTATCGAAATATTCCGAAATTTTCAAAAAAAATATTATTCTACTGTTAGATTTTTCGCAGTGAGAGCTTTCCGAAAACACCAAAAATTTACGTATATGTATATGTATATATAATTTCTCAAAAGCAATTTATATTAAAATTTTAGCGAAATGTTTCTTTACA
This sequence comes from Rhagium mordax, assembly GCA_963680705.1. Taxonomy (NCBI): domain Eukaryota; kingdom Metazoa; phylum Arthropoda; class Insecta; order Coleoptera; family Cerambycidae; genus Rhagium; species Rhagium mordax. The sequence goes on from OY796656.1 coordinate 110,847,108, forward strand.
ATTTCCATATCTCCGATCAAGCGGAGGAGGGCATTATAATAGGAAAAATAATTTGTAAACAAGAAGAGAATATTGAATAGGTACCTCAATTGCTTTCAAGATTAGAATTTATTTAATGCAAAAATACTTTTATATTTTTATTTTTGATATGATTATTAATTGATATTTATTAAAATGAAAATTATTTCACCCTTTAAACTGCCAAAACGCCCAAAACTCTAAAATACCAATTTGTAGTTGAATGAAATGTAATTCACAAATCAGTAGAAATTGGCGTCAATTTTGAAATATTTCATTTTGCAAATTTCCGAAAGTTTCAATAACAATTTTCTAGGATAAATTTTCTGAAAAACTACCATAAAGGGAAAATTTCATTTTTGTTGTACTTTCCGAAATTTACTTTATTTAGGTAATTTACTCAGTAGGTAATTTACCAGATCCCATCACTAATTTTTTCCTGTGCCAGACCAGACCATTGAATATTTAGTTGGGTGTCGAAACCATTCAATTCTTTAAAATAAAAATTATACCAACCACTAGAGGGGAGCCAATAGCGAGTAAATTGAAATAAAAAATGGAATAACATGAATAACATTGTTTTTAGCAATGAGTCTTTCAACATGATGGATGCTGAAGGGTTAGGAACGTCGCGACTTGTAGAAAAGTTGTGTCTATACATTTTTGAGCAAAACAAGACGTTCCTCTTATCAGGCGAGTTATGTTATAGTATCTCATAATGTCTATCTGGTAGCAGGCATATTTATTTAGAAATATTGAATTAAAAATAGCAACCACATCTTCATTCTTCATTGAATTAAGAGACTCCAAAGTAGCCTGTATTTCAAGAAGTAATATACCGGGTGACCACGAATCATGGTAAACCCCCGCCATTTCCACAATTTTTGAGCTATCCAAATGAAATTTTTGCAGCTGTAATATACGTCCAAAAAGACTCATTTTGGCCCTTCCGATTGTTTTTTCGACGTCCGGTTTCGACGGAAGTGACCTCAAATTTGGAATTTTTAATGGAACACCTTGTATGTTATTGTAATACTGAGAAATTTCTGAGTACGATAGAACTATTTTGGGGACTCTTTAAGCCTACTTGATTTTTTTAGAGCCAATTTCATTTATTAATCTAGAGTGCCATGATTGGTCTAATTTGGTTCAAATATACTGGTATAACTCCCAAAAAATTAGATCGACAAACAAATTGAAAAATGGCGTCTTGGCGTTCATCCAAATTTGACCAAATCACTTTTTGTCCATTTTGACCATTTTCCCAAAAGATATCATAATGGTAAACCGATACCATAAAATAATACATTTTGTATGGAATCCATTGATGTGCCCATCCTTCATAAATCTACAATGTGCGAGTAATAAAAAAAGGGAGAAAATCATCGAACACAACACGTCATTTTAAACTATTTATCACACTAGCCATGGAAGAAACAATTAAAAGACGTAACTTTGATAGGTGAATGAGTATTTTTGGACATACATTACTACTGCAAAATTTCATTTATGGATAGCTCAAAAATTGTGGAAATGGCGGGGGTTTACCATGATCCGTGGTCACCCGGTATTTTACAAAAATAATAAAAAATAAAAACATATTTTCATGTACCGTTTACACTTCATGAAATTAAAAAATAATGAGGTAATAGCTATTAACATATCTAGGAATGTTATGAGTATCATAACTGCCGCAGTTTGAAATCCGAGCTCATAGAGCGAGGATTTTTAAGACATCTAAGGCTGTTGTTATTCATAACATCCATGATTTGTTCAATAGTTTATCGGTTTCAGAAAATAAAGACATTATTAATAGATATTATAAGAAGCAGGAGCAGTAGTGATAGATTTCAGTATTTAATTATTATTGTTTGAGGTTTTCTGTCCGTTTGTATTAATAAATAGCCCTATGATAGTTTCATTATTTATTATTTCATCTGTTGACAGTTGGTTGACAGATCTGTATTGTAATATTACCGTACAAGCTGTTGGCATGGCAATAAATATTACTGTACAACTTTAGTTATGACTTACTTACCAGCCAACTTTTGTATATGTAAACAAAGGATTAATATCCTGAAACCGATAAAAATATGGACTATTATTTCTCATTGTGTACTTCTATTTTACATGGTTCATAAATTATTGATAAGGAAAACATATACCTACATAATACCATATATGGTTTTCAATTATTTCATGACCCAAATGAGTGTCAGGTAGTTCTAGAATTACTTGCAAACTAAGTAATCGCACGTCAAAAATAATAATGAGTGGCGTGGAAATTGCTTACTTCATTAAATTTTATAGTATAAACATTTTTTAAATTGTGACTTTATATAAAAATTATTTATCATGCCTGTATTAAAAATTAAAAAATTATTATAATAGTCCAAGTAATTAATGGTAAATATTATATTTCTCATAGGCACGAGTGTTTACATACATTGTACGAATATTACATTGGAAAAGAGGTTCAAGCCAAACTTCACTGGAAAGCAAAGCATATTTCCAGTGTCTTTTCTAGTGCTGTAGTTCTATTTATAAAAATGAATAAGTATATTTCTATATTTGGGATTTAGGAACTTTCGCCTGTTATTTCGTGACACTAGAAATAAAAATCGCTAATCTGTTTGAAATAATGGATTGATATACAAGTCACGAAGCTGCACACGTCATAAATTTAAATGAACTGACTGATTTAACGTCGATTATATTTTATCAGGTTAGGTAAAGAATGCAAAGCGCGCCGAGTTATTCTTCCATCTTCCATGTTGTCTTTATTTAATTCCATTTGGTTGTACGGTATCATATGATACCCATGTGCTAAACTAATGCAAATTTGTTAATTGCTGTTTCACATTTAGAAAGGAAATATGTATCTTTAAGTTGTCCAATAAATTCGATTTAACACTCACGACCAAAATTCAGCGAGTTAGTTGAGTGGCTTGAAGCTTGAAGACCACTGAATAATTTAAGGTCATCCTCCATTTTATTTTATGGCTACAAATTGCTATTTGGACAAGTAAAGAAAGGTGCCTGCCAGCAATGAAAAATGCAGAGTTGCCATTACATAATTTGGAGTTGAAAGCGTAGCGATCCATTTTCTATTGTAAATAATCAATAAGAATTATTTACAACGTAGAAGACGTATATGTTGGCGTACGTGAAGGTATCCCTTCCGTTCAGCAAGTCGTGACAGTAGCTGAAATACTATATAAAAATTGCGTGTGAGAGAGGCTATAAAAATAAATGAACAAAACAAAACTCAAATTTTTGCGGACTAAATAAGAACGGTCAATTTGTTTTATAAATGATATAACACGAACATGCCTTTATAACTCACCAAGTAGTTATTTACTTAGATAATCTTCAATTTTTATGTTTGATTTTTTGTGCTACGTTTATTAATATTTAAAAGTTACTTGTTAATACTCGTGGTATATTTAATTATGAGTATCTCTTTGGAGAGTGTAAATATTATATCTACTATTTTTATTATGAACAATAACGGTTCTAAAACAGAACCTTGTGGTATATTCAGAAGACAGCTGCATTTTTTGTTTTTTACAGCAATGAGCATGACAAATGAAAAAAATACTTTGTTTTATATTACTATGTTTTTAATAAGAAGATTTCTCTTACAGGTTGAATTGATTCTGGTTTGATGTGTTAGCTGAGCACATTTTCTAGACAAAATTTGAATCTGTTTTTTTTTTGTACAGCGTGCAACAATATATATTGTGTACAATTTAATTGCTTTCGTTCTACAGGGAGTTGCCTAAACCAAAATGAAATTCCTAAATCGTGTTGTTTCAAAGTTAGTGAAGTAACCTTGGATTGTCACTTTCGACTCGCGTTTTTTAACAGATATACAGAGAATACCAAGAACTAATATTATGAATTCAAAGAACAAATTCATGAGTAATTTATTGCTGTATTATATACGCTATTCTTGTATTATAATAACTGTCTATCGACTTCGTTACTTAGCCTGTTTTAAATTATAACCAACGTCGTAAAAACGTCTAGATACTAACACTGAATGCAAAATAAACTTCTGTGTTCTGGGAATAAAAAATAATTTTGATTCTATTATGCATATAAATACTCGTATGAAAATTATATAATTCTAAAATAATTGTATTAAATAATGTGCAAGGTACAATATCCGTATAAGATAGTATATAGTATACAATTAGTGCATTAAAAGTAAAAGTTAGTAGAAATTGTTATCTACCAAAAAACAAAAAAGCGAACACATTTTTTTATTACACACAATCACAATATATCATACATCGCTGATTTTCTTTTGTCTTTCCATTATTGAATTTAATCAACATGATTTTTTCCTCTAATTCCCTAATTTTAGAAGTCTCTTAAGATAACCGAAATGTTTATTTCAAGAAACCCTATAAAAACATTGTAATTCAAAGTATGTCGGGTAACTGAGATCATTTTATATTAGATTTAAGGAAGGCATGACCCATCTCTAATAAGGAAGAGCTGATAAGCCTAAGTCTAATTTTTCAGTTAATTATACAGGCAGACCGGTTTTAAAATTTTGATTTAAATGACATCTGTCAAAAACTAAAGCATCGCGTTTGCAGCCTAGGCAGTAAATGTACTACTTAATAGTTTACTGCCAGCCATATGTTATTAAAAATTAAAATCAAAATTAGATTTAAATTCGTGTATAAGAAGGAAAAAGTTAACTCAAATACTAGACACCTGTTAAACAATGTTAAGGCTAAAATCAATTAATGAAAAAAATTATATGTTCAACATGACAAAAAGCAGATTTACAGTAGCTAAGGCGAAACTTAGGCAGTAAATCTGCTAATTTTTACTTTGTCAAATAATAGTATATTATTTGACAAGTGATAATACTAAATAACTCCCGCCGATGAATTTTGCGCCTCGAGTCGCCAGGCGAATGGTATAATTCATCAATTGAGTTATTTAGCATTATCACGAGTTGAATACAATACTTTATCTACGATTATAACAATAAATACTAACCTTTACAAGTCCGAATTCATCATTTTTGGCACAATTATTACTTGGACAGCTTTTTGCAGAAAGGAACCAACCCACAAATTCTTAAAATTGAGATTTTAATATAATAATTTATAATGAAATATTAATTTTTCGTAATTTGTTTGTAAATATATTGTATGTACAAATTTTTAGTCAAAATATGTTATCAGTCAAAGTGTCATTATAATATATTGGTAATTTTTTATTTATTGTCCAACTTTAACCATTAGTTTCTCAATAATTGTTTTTTGGGGTAGGTTCCTTTCTGCAAAAAGCCGTCCACTTGACTTAATTAAACGTCAAAACTATTCAAATGTCAAATCACTGTCCTCCCCTCAATAATAATGGACCATTCTATTTCACCGTATCGGAAAAGAATTTCTATTGGACAGGCTAATAAAAAGTTTATCTACTTTTATTAGGTTATATATTAATTAACCAACTGGTTTTACACAATTAATAATATCCATAAACAGATAGCGTTGAGTTACAATAGGTAGTTAAAAAGTCACCGGTGAGCTTATGTTTACACCAATCTCCTTTAACTTCATGCCTAGCCTGTCCAATAGAAATTCTTTTCCGATACGGTTAAATAGAATGGTCCGTTATTATTGAGGGGAGGAAAGTGATTTGACATTTGAATAGTTTTAACGTTTAATTAAGTCAAGTAATAATTGTGCCAAAAATGATGAATTCGGACTTGAAAAGGTTGGTATTTATTGTTATAATCGTAGATAAAGTATAGTTAGTATTCGTGATAATGCCTAAATAACTCACTTGATTTGATGAATTACAATTATAAAATTCATCGACGTGAGTTATTTAGTATGTTACCACTTGTAGAATAATATACTATAATTTATATGTAGAATGACTAAATAATTTATTTATTCTACATTCATATTATCCATTTACGATAGTTGTTTCTGATTTGCATTATTGCCAGTTCAATTACCTCCATATAAGAATAAATTCTCTCTGCACCCTGGGATTTACCACACTCTGGTTTTACCACACTGTTAAAAACACAGTTAAGAAGTTGATGTGCATATTCATGGATTGCAAAATAAAACCAAACAAAATAATTCAAGAAATAATCTAAGAATTAATAATCCAGTTTTATCACGAAAAACCAACCAAATCAAGGTGATTGTCAAAAATTTATTGAAAGACAAAGACCATTGTAGGTATACGCTGAAAAAAAAAATTAATACCTAGTAAATTAAATTTAGTTGTTTAGTCGAATATTAGCAATTATAGCAGTTAATTACATTTTTTACTTTCTAATGCTCCATTCGTCGTCAGCGAAATGTATGTTTATTTATGTAAAAAAGGAAAGAAGGTCACCAACCTCCGTTACTTTTATAATAATAATAAGAACGGACGTGATTGGAACGGTAGCTGTCGTAATCATAAAAATTAACAATTAAAATCATTTTAATTTATTTATATATTTTAAACTCAATCTATTTTAGAACATATATAAAATAATTTTTTAATCGTTTATTTTTGTGAACACTGTTACGATTTGTTCACTTTGTAATAGGTATTCATCCGTGATTATGGATGTACATACCGGGTGTCAATGAAATTATTAGATAAGTCATAGCACCCAGAGCTTTCTAGATATAAAATTGAGATTTGGAGGACATAATATACAAGGGAAAATGCAAATTTTTCAATGTTTGTCATATTTCTGTCATTTTTGGTTTCACCGGAAATGATCTCAACTATGAAATTTTAAATGCAACACCCTGTATGTTTCACTTGAAATTATAGCACTCGCCTTGCGGCTCGTGCTGCAAAATTCATCGGTGTCAGTTATTTAGTACATTATTATCACCTGTCGAATAATATACTATTATTTTACCAAGGATACAAAAGTTTTTGGCAAGTTAGTAGAAAAATATATAGTGGACAAAGAAACACCTATAGTCGAAGAACCTTTGCGTTGTTTGTAAAAATAAGTTAATGAATTTAATTTTTAATGATAATAGATATGAATTATTAACAATAATAAAAAAAATTTTTACAAGTGGTAATTTTCACATTTATGGTTATGGTTTTATGCTAATGTATATTTTGACTGTTTAAAAATTTAGCGTATACTAGATTTCACTTCTCTACGGCAGATAAAAAATTTCCGACAAAGGGAGCACGTGCGGCGGGTTCTTTGAACGTTAAAGAGGCCGCTTTTCTGCTTTGTAAATGCGGCATTTTTTACCTGCTATAGAAATATGAACTACACTATAACATGTTTTTCTGATTTCTATGTTAAGCTAATACTTATTAGAAAGTAAAGATTTTACGAAATGTATAAAATAATTGATAAGAAAAACGATCGATTGCAAGTATGTAACTTACCAAAAGACCTCGACAATTATTGATAGAAGATCTTTTTTTAAGAAGCAAAATATAACCATGAGTAGTTAGTACAACGCTTTGTTTTTGAGATACCGAGTGTTAAAATACACTTTTACTTTTACACTTTAATAGTAACCAGAAAAAAATACAAAAAATACTTTTAGGTTTCGAGGAATAAATAAGACATTGTTTTATTATGAAATTAGCATATAACTAACTTCTTAATGTGTTAGATATTATTTTCATTACAAAAATCAGTAGTGTGCCATCTTATAGTAGGTTCCTAAGTGTGGTGGTCGTCCAAGAAATGGCGTCAGTGGTACGAAAACAGAATAGGAAAATAATTGTGGAATAATCTAGAGGAGCATCTAGATTCTAGATTATGCTAGAAGACATATCTGCAGGTAAGTATATAAAGGCATTGATTAAGGAATGAATAAGATACGCGACTTCAATGGTAAAGTGCGAGGCCTTTTTTGGCAGCGAGAATCCCGGTAAGTTGCGGGCATTCCTGTGATTTACGTAGTATGCTTTTGACAAACCTCTGTCGTGTCTGGTTTTATATTATTAATAATCTAGTGGTAATAAAAATTTAATGTCCAGATTAATTTTAGTTTAAAATTATTAACGTAGTATGTTCTCTCTGCCAGCTATTTCTCAACGTTTGTTTGACTTTTAACCGTCACATAATTTTAAACTCAAATCAATCTGAACATTCAGTTACTAGATTATAAATTATATAAAACCAGACACGACACAGGTTTATCAAAAGCATACTACATGAATCACAGGAATGCTCGCAACTTACCGGGATTCTCGCTGCCAAAAAAGGCCTCGCACTTTACCATTGAAGTCGCGTATCTTATTCATTCCTTAATCAATGATAAAGGCCAAGATTGTCCACTGCAGGGAGTTGAATATTGGAAAGTGAACTGAACACAACAGAAAAGAAACAGTGACTTGTTGACTTGTACAGTGAGAAGTAGCGAAAAATGGTGGTTAAAAGTAGCAATTAGTGTTTAGTTTAAGTGACTAATTATTGTAAGTAATTAGAGAGTTAATAAATCAGTGGTTTAGTGGTCGCCTTGTTGCGTTTGCGGTGTTTACAAAGAGGTGTAAACACGTAACAATACGAAACTAATTTAACTTACGAATAGATTTTGTCTAGCAATTGTTATTAAGAGTTTTAAAAACATGAGCCAGAGTTTGAAGGTTTAAACGAAATACCTCTTATACTATGCCAAATTAATTGCACTGTAATAAATTGTGCAAAAATGCCTCGAATACGAAGCTGCAGAAAATTACACAATAGAATAGGGTGGAAATGTAGGATGGGAAATATAGGAATGTATGAAGCAGAAATTTCGTTAGGTAAATCGGCAGGCAAATTAGTCGAATTCCTCAATTGTTACAAGATGTGCAAGTTTACTTGGGAAGGGAAACAGCAATTAAAGCTGTTTAATACACGAGGCATTATAAATTGACCTCTTACGGTCATGGTCTCAAGAATCTATCCACCATATTGCATCAATGTCACTACGACCATCCATTGCAATACAGTGATGAGCATTATGAGCAAGTGGGCAATTTAGGAAGATTAATGAAATCGCATTGCTTTTGACTTTAACGATGTGTCCTTATTTTATATTAGAGGCATCACGGGTAGATTGTATATTTCTAATGTAACAGGAAGGTTTTTAGCAAAAATGTACGTTGAAGTTCTGCGTTGATCAGAAAGATCATCTTTCAATCAGGAATATGAGAGACTGACGAGTCTACTTTCCATGATCGATGATCATGATCATCCAGATCTAGGTAGGATAAGATGATAAGATGAGACATAACAAGAAATATTAATTTAACTGGAAATAGACAATTTAATTCAACACATACACCAGCGAGGTAACAAGCACATATATTTACGAGTGTGTTATATATTTAATTTTTTGTGATGGTTGATAAAGTTTATTTATTAACTTAACATTATCTAATCCCATTCCCATGCGTATATACAATGCATTAACTTCTAACTATTATGCCATTAATAAAGGTAGCAAGGTCATTTGATCGTTTACAATAAATTAGTAAATGAACGAATACAAATAATAACTGTCACATTAAGATATATGAAATTATTTTAATATTTAAATAACCCTCGCTAGTGTGTATGTTAGTTAATGTTAGTTTAGTTCTCACCATGGTTTGTAGTAGGGAGTAAATTACTTCATTTAAATTTTGCAAATATACATTTTTTAAATCATTTATAATAATTTTATTGTTTTTAATGGAATCATAAAAGTGTAAGTACCTAAGTATAAATCGATTTTAAACCTAGTTTTATTTTACAGGTATGTGTATACATATAAAGGCCTAATTTCTCATTTAGATCATATTCTGTATCTACCAGATACATTTCATCAAATCTGGGTTGCTGAAGAAACGGAATTCACATCTCTGAATTGTGTTTCATTTAAAACTTGTGTATACACTCCGTTTCTTTCATATCCCAGGGGTACAACATATAACAAATTTATCGAGAGGTACCTGTAAAAAAATAACGTCATGCTGCATCTATATGACGTATAATGAAGAACAATTTTATTATTATTATTACAAGTTTTCTAGAGCAAATTTAGATATTCCGGGGAGTTCTCGAAATATTGTGCAAATTAAAATAAATATGAAATAGTAATAATTAAAAATTGGAAAAGGAGTAACGTTCACAAGTTATCAGCAATGTTTATTTTACAACATATTATTTCTTATTCACACACTTTTCTTATTGTTTTTAGTTTTGATTTGTAAGTATTATAAAAGCAATCAAATCATGTTAATGTTTATAGTATTTTTGTTACTTTGTAAATATATTATGGTAATATCTGGTTGGTAAATCACATAATTACATTCTTATTGCCGTTTAGAAACAATGACGGAATCAAAAGTATATTCATATTAAAAACAACACTATAAATTGGTTAAGTAGTCACTTAAAACTTCAGACCAATAACCCAATTGATTTAATTAAGATAAAATGAGCAGAACAGATATAACTGTTAAATTATTGTCTGTTACATATAATTAAACTGTTAAGTTATGATATTATTCATAGGAGACTATGCCTTTAATATTTTATTACGGAACAGATCGATAAATTGTGTATATTATGCAAACTCGTTCGTTAGATTCTTATGAAAATTGTAGTCTTGTCTTGCTATTCTCATTGGTTTTTCAATATATTTAAATTTGTACATTGAATTTGAACGCGATAACGTTTAAATCGCACACTTCATAATACATGAATATTTTAAAGGAGAATTTAATAGAGAATTGGATAAAAGGTATATTTTAATCCTCTATCATTGCATTCAATTCGAATGGGTGAGACTTTTAAATAAAAAGAGAGCATGAAGAAATTCGTAACTTAAGGAGCCTCTTTCGAACAACCACATGGCAAATTATTTAACTGTGGCTACAATTATAATTAAAAAATCATTCCATTAGTCTTTGACCAAACTGATTTCACCCCATTTTTCCAATGACGTTGGGATACCGAAAGGTATGTTGTGAGTAGTATCAAGAACGTGCCCAAAATTCTTCTGTACTAATAAATTCTCAATAAGTACAATTGGTAAATACTGGTCTTATTTTGTAGACGTTCTTCTGATTGTTTTCTGCCAACCACAGTTATACGTCGTAGTCGTAAGTAGTTAGCATAATGTTTATATTTAAAGGCTACTTACACGTACATTTGACGTGGCAAATAAATATACACAATCATCATCAAAAACAATTAACAGTATGTAGGTTAACCAACTATTAACTTATCAAAATAATAAACAATCGAGAATCACAAGTTCAGTTATGTGACGTTTAATAATAATAATAGTAAAGGTTGCTTTAAATAATAGTCTTTTGATATTTAAAAAAATATATCCCATTAAAAGAAAGGATTGTATAAAATAAAGGTACCGTTTTGTAGAAAGTGGAAACTCTTCGGCGTTGATTATTTTGAGTTTTCGACGTTTCGTCTCTCTTGTCGTGGTATTCTTCTGCACTTCAGAATTCAGAAGTTAGTTAGATGGTAGTATATATTAAACAAAATAGCTAGTTTACTACATATTTCTACACACTATTCAACACAGTTTGCACATAATATACAGGGTGATTCGTGAGGAGAGGGTCGTACTTTACCAACAGATAGGGAACATTGAGATGATCTTAAATCCCCATATAGTAATGGCTATAGCGGCTTCGTTTCCGAAATACAGGGTGTTTTATATTTTTTGGAAGAATTTTCTTTTCGCCATATATCTGTAATGCGTAAACGGAATTCAATGAAATTTTGTATTTTTGTTACAGTAGTAATTCACCATCAAATGCGTGGGATATTAATAATATATCAGGGCCGGACCCAGAATAAAATTATTTTTAAATTATTCCTAGAAAATAACACTCTGTATACTGTTTATGAAATTCTTGATATTGAAATATTAATTTACATCTAGAATGATACAAGATCCCATAAAAAAATATTTTGGCACCATTTCATTGTTTAAGTAAAAAAATTAAATTGTTGAGGAATCAATTTTTTTTGAAAAATTGAGAGAAAATAGACACTTCAGTCCTGTTGCATGGCCCCCGAGATCACCAGATCTCACACCCCTTGACTATTTTTTGTGGGGTTATTTAAAACTGAGGTATACAAAGAAAAAATAAACACCAGAGAACAGCTGATTGCAAGAATTGAGCACTTTTGCAATTAAATTAATAACAATTTAGAAATTGTTAGAAAAAGTATAAATCAAATGACAAATCGATCAAGAAAATGTATCGAATTTGGCGGTGGTCATTTTGAAAACAGACTGTGATTCAAAAAATTTAATTGTATTTAGTAAATTTGACTGTTAAATTGTTAATTTTTATTATGTGTTATTTTTTTAAGATTATTAATTACACAATCATTACAATATATTTTTATTATTTTACTAGGTACCATCATGTGATACGAATAAAAGATAGTGCAAACAGAGAAGAAAAAAAATATATGTTACTGATCTGAAGAGACTATTTTCTATCAATTTTTCAAAAAAAATTTAATTTAATTTTTTTACTTAAACAATGAAATGGTGCCAAAATATTTTTTTATGGGATCTTGTATCATTCTAGATGTAAATTAATATTTCAATATCAAGAATTTCATAAACAGTATACAGAGTGTTATTTTCTAGGAATAATTTAAAAATAATTTTATTCTGGGTCCGGCCCTGATATATTATTAATATCCCACGCATTTGATGGTGAATTACTACTGTAACAAAAATACAAAATTTCATTGAATTCCATTTACGCATTACAGATATATGGCGAAAAGAAAATTCTTCCAAAAAATATAAAACACCCTGTATTTCGGAAACGAAGCCGCTATAGCCATTACTATATGGGGATTTAAGATCACCTCAATGTTCCCTATCTGTTGGTAAAGTACGACCCTCTCCTCACGAATCACCCTGTATATGCGCTGTAATTACCAGTAACTTTGCAAATGGACGACAGAGAAGGATTATCATGCATTTAAATAACCACAAAACTAAAATAATTTATTATTTACTTAATAATTTGCATAACAGTTAGTTATACACACGTTTCTATATGTTTAATGTTGTACATAAAAATATCTATTTAATAACTAATCATATTACAGCTACAAGGAGCCTGAATCATGTTAAAAAATAATTAATAAGGACGAAATTTAATATAGAAAATAACTAATTCTTTTATTTCCCGCATTATTTTAAGTATTTCCTACCTTTACTCCATGCGGCATTCGTATTACGTGTGGGAAAACCATATCGTCACTAAAAAAAATAATGACAGAGTAATGAATGTAATATCATAAGTCACGTGGCGTTGAAATTTTACATCAAATGTTTACGTTATGCTACAAGATAAATTAATTGTATCCTTATACATTGAAAGAAAGTCCGACTATGAAATGACGATAGATCTGTCTGTAGTTAAAATATATTAAACTTCTTTTGACAAACGACAAACCTATATTTTAGCGCATAATATTAATTTTACTTTTACTTATTTCCAATAAGCAATAAGTACAAGCATTAATTTTATTACAATAAAATTATACAAAAATATTTTTTTCTTTTCAGGCAAATCAAAACTATCATGATGATAATGATGGACCGTTAACTGGGAAGAGAAACATAAATAAGTGTTAAACTAAAACTTGATAGTGATAAAACTGTGATATAATAGAGATAAAAACATGGATAGTGTAATAAAAAATTCGACAGCCCATGAAGCTGTGAACAATGACCTTATAATAGCGAAAGTAGTTGCCATGACTGTTCTAGGTGTAACTTCGTTTTTGTTAGGGATTTTACCAATAAAACTAACAAAATTAATTTCAATAAACTCAGTGAACGGTGATAAAAACCTGGTAATATCATTGTTGCTATGTTTCGGGGGTGGTGTTCTACTTTTTACAACTTTCATTCATTTGCAACCCGAAGTTCGGGAGAGTTTTGACTCCTTGGAGCATCAAAATTTAATTCCAGAAATCGGGAAGGGCATTCCATTGTCAGAGCTGGTATTTTGTCTTGGATTTTTCTTTGTTTATTTGATAGAAGAGTCGGTTCACCTATTCCTAGATAGAAAAATAAACAACGCAGCTTTACATAGATCTCTGTCGGTTAGGAGATGTAGCTCAAAAAAGGATTTGGCCATACCAAGAGTAACGTTAACAAAATTTGATGACGGAAACATAAGCTACATCAGCAACTCAAACAAAGAACTACTTAACTCGCAAACTACAATTAATGTAGAGAAACATTCACACGGCCATCAACATATTGATGAATCGATGCACAATTCTTTTAGTGGATTTTTAGCAGTTTTGGCTTTAAGTTTCCATGCTGTTTTTGAGGGACTTGCCGTTGGTTTGGAAGGGAGCGTTCAAAAAGTTTGGTATTTGTTTGTCGCTATTGCCACCCACAAACTAGTCATTGGATTTTGCGTTGGAATAGAGTTGGTGGCCTCCAAGACGAAAGTACTTTTGGTGGTACTTTATATTGGGACATTTGCAGTCGTTACACCATTAGGTGAGTATTTAAATTTTGTAATATATTTTATCTTCTTTAATTCGTCTTACGGAAGTTGATTTTGTAAAACTTTCGATTTAATATAATGAGAACAATTCATTCTAACAAAAATTTTGTGTTTGAATATCCTTCAATTTCAATTATACAGTAAAGACCGAGGAGGTTCGAACATGGGTATTAGTTTGCGCGATTTACTTGTACCTGTTGTAGGCAAGCGGACACAGTGTTATGGGAATCGTGAATCTCCGCGCTGTAGCCGATGGCTCTCGCGTCTACTGTTCCTTATTTGGATTCTTTTATAATCATTTTTATTACACCTGCAACCTGCAATGTCCAGCAACACTCGAGGTGCAGCGACAATCAATTTTATGTTGTAGAATCACATTTTTGTTGCGAAAAAACAAACAATTGAAATATTTAAATGTGTTTTGAGATTTTTTTTTAAATTACAAAAATTAATCATATCTAGGATGAATTGTTGAAGTTAGAAAAATTTCGAAACGTAAATCAAATTTCTTTCAGACATGAGTTCTACATCCCAACACGGTTAAGGCTTAAACACAGTGAAAAAAATAAGAAATAAAGAATATGGAATAGAATTAACCTCGGAATTAACAAATAATGATATCCGAATAGCAAAGGAACAATTTGAACAGTTGAATTTTAAATCGAATAAGAACTAATATATTATCGATTATCGAGTATTGTGTATTTAAAACTTGGAATAATTATTTATCTTATTTCTTATTCCATTTTCTTATCTCTTATTTTTTTCATTGCGTTTAAGTAAGCCTTTAATGAGATACTAACAACAGTGCTGACTGCTGAGCGAGCAGTGAGTAGTGAGTGGCCACTGCGCACTGCCGCCCTTCTCCTAATGTACAAATTTCGAACTGAGGCGAGTTGTCGGCCACTCGTATATTCGTCCCAACCAATCCCTATCGTGTTCGAAGCATCCTGGACTTATCTGTATAATTAATTACATCGTATTAACTACGAAAAAGAGTTACTCACTTTATAACTATTCTTCATGAGTAACCTCATAGTTTTTTATGTTCATGCTTAGATTTTATTGACAGATGTCTTATATAATATTTTTTGTGCCTATCAACAGAATATCAATCAACCGAAGTACGAGCGTATAATTTTTCTACGTAATGTGTATATCAAGTTCTTTGAATTTTACTTATTGACCTCGACGATATGTCTTCCTCGAAATGCGTGAGTTTTTTTTTTTACTTTCTCCCCATACCTGTTTTAATATTGTTTTGTTCATTTTAAAATCTTGTTTGCCTGTATGTAACGTTAGTTAACCATAACTGGATTTTTAACAATGTTCACATAGTTTATAAATAGTGTAAGGCAATTTTTAGTGAAAGTCAAACAAGATTGTGTAGATAGGTACCGAGGTAAATGTTGAGATAACGGAATCTCCGATTTTCGGAATTTTTTTGCTTTTAAAATACGTAGTTTTGTCTCCTGAACAATAAATTCTAAAAAAAAATCGCCGCTCGTCAACAGTTTTCGAGATATTTGGCCCCAAAGTATCTGAAAGTCGTATTTCTCCACTGCTATAATCACTTATTTTCACCAAATTTTTCATTTTATGCTTATGACACCTCTAATACAGACTTATTTCAACACTTTTAAATAATTTCAACACATTTATTCCAATCAATAACTATTTTTTGAACCTTCTTATAAAAGCCATGAAAACATAACCTAAAAACTTTACGATAGTGGCGCGGAATCTATGTTATGCATAAACTAATGTTCCTTCTTTAACATAAAAATATAATGCACCCGCCCGCCCGGGCGGGCGGGTGCATTATATTTTTATCGTTTTATCTCAAAGAAGGAACATATTAGTTTTATGCGTATTCTAGATTTCAAACATTACAAGTTCCGCTAATAAAACGAATATGTTCCTTCTTTGATATAAAAATATACTGCACCCGCCCGCCCCCGGGCGGGAGGGTGCAGTATATTTTTATATCAAAGAAGGAACATATTCGTTTTATACCGTACCCTAGATCTTACGGCACTATCATAACCTCGAATGATCTTAGTGTTGTTTGAAATTTTAGGTTATGTTTTCATGGCTTTTATAAGAAGGTTCAAAAAATAGTTATTTATTGTTCAGGAGACAAAACTACGTATGTTAAAAGCAAAAAAATTCCGAAAATCGGAGATTCCGTTATCTCAACATTTACCGGTACCGAAAATTTTGTCTGAGCTGTGTGAATCTAAATCTTATTATAGCAGAGACAGATACATATTTATAAAATAATTATGTACATTTTTCTAAATTCTTTGTTTTTGTATAATAGCTGATTGCCTTCTTTTAAGTTACAAAAATGTTATTTGTCAAGAGCAACATAGTGTTTATCCTGGTCGTAGTACTGAAACTAACTTATTACTATGTATTTACAACAAACTTTATTATAAACTGTCTCGTAAACTGTATTAATGATGGCGGACAAGTGGATACTATTTACGCTGATTTTTGAAAAGCTTTTGATCGAGCAGATCATAAGTTACGGATTTTAAAACTTAAGCAATGGCAATCTGTCATTATGACTCAAATCACATTTGAATAATAGAACACGAGTTGTGAAAATTGGTTGCTTTTCATCACGTATAATTAATTTACATCTGGTGTTCCGTAGGGTAGTAACCTGGGGCCCATCTTGTTTTTGTTATTCATTAATGATGTATTTACGAGCATTCAATTTTTTGTCTAAAACTGTTTTTAAATATAAATACCGATGAAGGTTGTGAAAAAGTTCAGCATGACATAAAATCTTTGGCAACCTGGTGTTTGTCTCAAAACATATGCAGTTAAACTAGAATGAATGTAAAGTTATCAGATTCACTCATAAAAAACATGTCATTGTTTCAGAGTATTATATTGATAATGTGAAATTAGAACGATTAACTTAAGTAACTGACTTAGGCATTAAATTTGATTCAATGAAGGTTTAATCTACATATTGAAGATATATTGAATAAATATTTTAGATTTTGCGGGTTTATTAAGAGATAAACAGGAGAATTTACTAATATCAAACTGTATAATTGTATTATACAATTCACTCATTCGTACTTCTCTTGAATATTTGGAGTTTGGAAACTGTTCAGCGTAAGATTTGCAATTATATTCTATTAAATTAGACATCGTCATTAATAATTATGCATACAATGAATGATTAGAAATGTTTGGATTTAAAACCCTTCAGTTTCGTAGACAAAATATTATGTATAATTAAGCTTTACTTAATGAACTAATTCATTTTGTTTGATTTTAAATTGATTTTTTGTCTCTCATTATAGGTATTGCCACTGGAATACTATTAAGCGGAAGAGAAAATTCTGAAGACATTACGTCAGTAGTCCTGCAAGGTATGGCTGCGGGAACCCTTTTGTATGTCGTATTCTTTGAGGTCCTTGCTAGAGAACGTGGCAATCAACATAGTGGAATTTGGCAACTATTGGCTATTTTAGCTGGATTTACAGTCATGTTTATGTTGCAAACCTTAAGTAAGTATTTATTTTCTTAATATTTTAATTATAAAATATAACCCTGGACGTTGGACAAATAATAAATCTTCAATCGAATTGCTCATTGCTCGTTGATAAGTTTGTCGACGCACATTCTATGAAGGTTCAAACGCAATTGTTATTGAAACTGAAAAAAATCGAGCACCACAGAAACCTACATTATTAGAAACATTCTAGGTTACTTTATTGTTGAGTTGAATTGAAAAAATATAATACAATGGATGGATTTGTTGATTTGAACTCTTGCTCCGTAAACATAATCTAATTTTACAAAACCATTTTATTGATGTATATAATACTACAAAGTAATCTACTATAAAATTTTAATTATTGCAAGAAATCACGATTAGACCATCTACAGAAGTTTTATTTTAATTACTTAAATTAATATTTGTATGTGGCCAAAACACTTAGTTTGTAAGGCCAATAATAAGAAAAAAATTGCATATTAACGCTTTAGGGGTTAATTAACTCTTGGGTCGCACTGTCAAGTAAAAAAAGTTAATTTTTATAACTTAAGAAACATCAAACTTTTCGTACCGGTATTTTTTTTGCAATAGCCACGACTTTTGTATATTTATTTAAGTAAAGGGTGGGCCATGTAACGTTTTAAATTTGAATCGGCTATAAAAAAAAAACTAATGAATATTTTTTCAAAAATCTTGTTTTATTGGAATATTTGAACCTTGACATTTAAGTATGAAACACAATATCAATCATATGACCGCCACGGCTGGCCCTACAGTACCTCATCCGATCAACCCAATTTTCAAGTACTTTTTCGACGATTCCGGCTTGAATTTCTTCAATGGCAACTTCGATTTCGTGTTTCAAGGCCTCAATTGTCTCTGGATGGTTAGCGTAACATTTATCCTTAACGGCTCCCCACAGAAAATAGTCCAACGGGGTCAAATCACAGCTTCGAGGCGGCCAATTGACATCAGAATTTCGACTGATTATTCGGTTTTCGAAAACGGTGCCCAAAAGTTCGATTGTTGCGTTGGCTGTGTGGCAAGTTGCGCCGTCCTGTTGAAACCAAACGTCGTCCATGTCATTCTCTTCAACGTTTGGAAATAAAAATTCGTTGAGCATGGCACGGTAACGCTCGCCATTGACCGTAACGGTGGCTCCTTGGTCATTTTCAAAGAAAAATGGCCCAATGATGCCACCGTGCTAAAATCCGCACCAAACAGTCACTCGTTGTGGGTGCATTGGCTTCTCAATGATAACATTCGGATTTTCTGAGCCCCAAATGCGACAATTTTGCTTATTTACATATCCTCCTATGTGGAAATGGGCTTCATCTGAAAAGATGATTTTTCGGTAAAAATGCTCATCTTCGGCCAAGCGATCTTCAGCCCATTGGGAGAACCAAAGACGCATCGGATGGTCATGAGGCTTCAGTTGTTGGACTAATTGAACTTTGTAAGCCTTCATACCGAGGTCTTTATGCAAAATTCACCTCAGAGAAGTGCGAGAAATGTTCAGTTCCTGAGAACGATGACGAGTTGATGTTGATGGATGTTCACGCACACTCTGCGCAACAGCATCAATGTTTTCGGCTGAACGCACTGAACGAGGACGTACACGGGTTGTTTTGTCCATTAACGATCCATTTTCACGAACTCGCTTCACGAATTGACGCACAAACTGAACTGAAGGCCTATCTCTTCGTGGAAAATTTCCACTTAAATTTCTTACAGTTTGGGTTAAAGACTCGCCGCTTTGGAAGTAAGTTTTTAATATTTCCCAGTTTTGTTCAAGCGTATAGCGTCCCATTTTGCAAATGTTACACATTAAACTAATTATCTGTCAATAAATTAATGTCATTCTACCTTTCAAAAACAAAAGAACAGGCAGTTCAAATTTAAAACGTTTCATGGCCTACCCTATACTACTGAATAATTCACAGGTACAAAAAAAAAGTGTGCTGGTCTTTTGACTAGACGAACTTATCTTTATATATTTTGAAGCACTGAAATCGAATCCGGAGTCAGAATTGCTCCAGTTTTTTTTAATTGTGGAAAACCACCTTTAAATTCTAAAAAATCCTCTGTATGGAGCGTTATTAGCATTAGGCATAATCGTGAAACCGATTGGATGCGATTGGGAAACTATGTCTTCACGTATTTAGATGCACAGAATTCGCTTCAGAAGTCGGAAGTGCTCCATCACTGTTTAGTATTTTTTTTTTTTCAAAAGCAATTACCGTCCTGTATTTCCCAAAAATTGCCAAAACTTAGTTATTCTGTGCCACTTACGCCTTTTGTCTCTTTTGTTTTCGAATGATCTAGGCAGTGGTTTTCTCTTTCTTTTCTTTTCATTCTGATTGGTTTTCCTCTTTAGCATCCAACAGAAATCTGCCATCATGCTAATATCCCACCTTCCTTGGTATCGACTCTCTATGTCACTTACATATATCTTGAAGAAATATTTCTCCTTGTTCTTCGCTATAGTTCCCGAGGTATTCGGGAAAGTAGTCAAGGTGAGAGTGTAAATAGTGCAATTTGAGATTCATCAAACAACCCAACTGTTAGAAATTTTTCAACAACTCTTCAACTAAATCCTGGTAATTAATCTTCACTCTTCTGATTTCCCAAGAAATTCTGAGATACCTTTTTGAAACTCAGCCATGCTGCTTTTTCGGTATCATATTCATTTTTGTGATAAATTTTTCGTCCCGAAGCAGGGTACAAATTTGAGAACCGTCTTTCAATTTATTTCGGGAAACTTCTCTCCTAAATATTGAATACAGTCGACATCTTTGTCCAAAGCTTTGACGAATTGTTTCAGGAGACCAAATTTAATATAAAGCGGTGGAAGCAGAATATTTGAAGGATCAACCTGCAGGTAATGTGATAGTTGCTACCAAAGAATCGATTTATGCATTTAATTTCCTTTTCCATGTTCTGTTACTTGAATTTCGGAGTTGCCTAATAATTTATACCTAGGGTTTTAGGCCTTATTTTAATTACATAAGGAACAATAACTCATCCACCACGGAACAGGAGTAACTAATTAATTAATTAATTAATTAACTGATTTTGTCGACCTTATACAATATTGACTCTACTAAATGATCATGATTATACGTATGGTGATTTTTCAAATATTCCAGTATTAAAATTATTATTTTCAATTAACCGGGCCCCACCAGGTTGATGAGATTTAAAATAATTGAATATACATCTATACGTAATATCTATCAGTATATTTGTTTTATTTTTTCACCTCTCAATTCATATATTAAGTATATTTTCTGATGTTATTATTGTTATTCATTGTTTTTGTTATTGTGTATTTGTGAGCAAATTCATTAATATTACGTTATGTACCTTTTGATATTAAGTATGTGTTATTCTATCTTATAAATAACCTTCACACTGTTAGATAGCTTATAAATAAATAAATAAATTACATACATTTTCAGTAATACAACTTGAGAGAAGCAAATATTTAACTGCAGCGTTTTTAGATTTATTGACACATCACATCACTTTCACTTGATAAATATCTAAGAAACGCAAATTCTATGTATAAAGTAGGTAGGTACCTATTAAGTTTAAAGCCAGGCACATATTTTTTATTTTTATTTTCTGAAAGATACAACAGGTATGACAAACGTAAAAACGTAAAATTTGATTTGTTAGAAGAAACTCTATAGTTGAATTCAATGCTGTTTGTGTTATCCCACAATTCAAAGTACCTACCTTTTATCTTTATTTACATTTAGACAATAACCTCAATTTAAGTATTAACAATTTAAATGTCAACTTAAATTAAAGGCCAGCTTCTTAAATGGCAACTTATGCAACTTGAATCACCATTATCTTGTGATTCGTAATTTTTTAATGTTAAATGAAAAATTGTCTGATTAATAGGCCATGACTGAATTTTGCAAGAGTAAGAAATATTTTAACTAATAGTTATTAAATAACAACTATTTGTTAATTGTTATGGAAGAGGCGATTATTTCTACATAATATATGTTTCCTAAATTTATAAACATAGAATTCCTAGTTCATTAAACGTTACAAATATTTGATAATCTAGTTCCAGTCCAAAAAGCAATATAAATAAATACTAAATATATAATTACGTTTTCTATTTAGAGTCAACATTTATAGAGTTTAATAATGAAATTTAACGTTAATTACGACTTATTATTCACCATGAGGAAATAATATAATAATACAATATCAGTTATTGTAATTCTATTATCGAAGAAATGAAATTGATTCGTATTTTTAAACTGAATTATCAGGTGATATCACTGACACTGCACTTTGACCTTATTTTTACGTGATATTTGAATAATGCTTAAAAGTGTTTTCTTATAACCTTAAAATGTTTTGTTAACCACCTTTCAAGTCACCGAAGTAACCCCCGGAAAATTGTGTTAGGTAATGCTCGAAATTATATCTAATAATATACCTACCACTTCTTATGAACTAAAAATGTATATCACGTGATATACTTCGGTTCAAACATGTACATCAACCTCTATATGTTTTATTTTTAAATCGTCTGAAGGTAAATTCAATTCAAAAAGTCTATTGAAGGAACTTGATAAATCCGAAATTTTTTGTATAGTTTTGAGAATTTGTTAAAAGATGGTAAAATTAATTTTTTTGAAAAAGAAGAGCAATTTAAGTAATGTTTTTATGTACACCGTGTGTAATAAGTATTACAATATATATTTCCTAAAAAGTAGTGAATGTAGTGATATACATATAGTAACAGGGTGTTTGGCAGATCGTTTGCCAAATGGAAAGGGTGGATAGGTGAGGTCATTTAGAATATATTTAGCCCCAATGACCTCTACACAAATCTCACGGTTTTCAAAATTTATTTTTTTTTGTTAATTTTGAAAATGTCCCAAAATTCAGCATTTCAACTGTTATAGTATGGAATGTGATATACCGTTAGAAAGGGCATAAACTAGAGAATATTTTAGAAGCATTTGAACATTTTGATCGCTTTTACTTTATTTAAAAATGCGAAGCAAAGTTGCATTTTAAAAAAATTTCTACCCATTGTCGGGTTAGCTCACATTTTTTTCCATTCTTTATAAGCGTTACTTATCGATTTCATTGGAACAGGGTACATTAAAGATGCAGATAAAAATTATTTTTAACTGTTAGAACCATAAAAAATTAGTTCAGCTGAAATGCTGAATTTTGGTAAATTTTCAAAATTAACAAAAAAAATAATATCTCGAAAACCGTGAGACTTTGTATAGAGGTCATTGGGGCTAAATATGTTCCAAATGGCCTTACCTATCCACCCTTTCCATTTGGCAAACCATCTGCCAAATACCTTGTATAATACCTATACAGGGTGGTCCGGTATCCATGGCGGAAACTTCAGGGAACGATAGAACATCGAAAAATAATATGACTTTGCTTATAAACATAACCCTGTAAACGTACCGTTTTTGAGATACAGGGTGTTGAAGTTTTGATTTTTTTAAATATATTTTTAAATATCTCTCTAACGAACAACAATTTTAAAAAACTATTTGGTGATGTGAAATATCTCGCAGAGCACTAGTATTTCACCATTAGAAAAGTTTGCGAACATCACCAGTGGCGTCGATCTGGGGCATTGTGACCCTTTTTCCTATCAGAACTTCTACGCCACTGGTCCTAGACACCAATTCTATCTTTTTTTGGATTTCCTGATGTTTTTTGCACAAAAAGTCACTCTTGTGATTTTTTCGTAAGATGCAGCATTTTCGAGTTAATAGCATGTAAAGATATTAATGTTTAAAAAAAATTGATAGCATTATTATTATTAAAAATTTATTAACATTATTACATTTTATTAACAATTTTTGAGCTCTAGTTAGTAAGAAAAACATCACAAAAATAACAACAGATTTAATAGCATCTTACGAAAAAATCAAAAGAGCGACTTTTTGTCCAAAAAAAAAATCAAAACTTCAACACCCTGTATCTCAAAAACGGTACGTTTAGAAGGTTATGTTTATAAAGCAAACTCATATTATTTTTCGATGTTCTATCGTTCCCTGAAGTTTCCGCCATGGATACCGGACCACCCTGTATAATATAATTATAGTATATTACTCAATTTTGACAGATGCTTAATATATGTACCTATATAAACTATGAAAGTTTGTTTGAACTTAAAAGACACTCTGTATATGTGCAAAAAAAGAAACGGAAACATTTTAAAATGCCACAGCATTCAGACAAACAGAGAAAGACAATTATATAATAAAAATCTCGATAGAAATATTTCGTGATTATTAAAGTAAAAATGTCCGATTAGAATAAACTTGATTCTGTGCGGTTAATGGTTAATGAAAAACCAAATTTAAGAGAATTGTGAATGGGTAGACCTTCTACTTGACGATCACTTCATTGTCAATGCCATCAGTTAAAAGTTAAAACAAAGTACTTTCACTGTCTAACTCCAGGTCACTTTAAAATAAGACCTTGTTGAGTAAGCATAATAATAATGATCTCACCATACCCACGACAATAAAGTTTAAAAAAGTAATTTAGTTTTGCTAAAGACACCGTTTTTCACAAAGCTATTACAATTACATATTACGCTTATTAAGTCAATTGGTTTTTATGTATCCTGCAATTAAGTTACGTATATTTGCCCATCTTGGGTCATGGCAAACATCTAGAAGATTTTCTTTCTGTTACGCTACATACATGTCTTCTAATTATACTATAGACATAGTACTGGGGTTAATCTATACATATACAAAAGCAGGAAATATCCTTATTCGTTTGAAAGTTGTGCAAGTATTGTAGTAAGTAGGTACGAATTTCTACAACCAGCACATGTATTGGTTCATAAGCAAACAGTAGGTATTATGAAAACGTGAATCTCCTGTTTTGTACAACTAGTATTTCGTAAGTTTTTTAGAAACCGGAGCCTAGTTGTAACGCAAGCTACAAGAGTGCATTTTTTGCCCTCGTTTACATGCTTCAAGTATTTATTTATTTTAAAAATAATTTAAAATTACTTGAAGCGTGATTTTGCACCTATACTTGTCAACCTTTGTTGTGGTTCCCGAAGTTTTCAACTTCATCGATGGATGAGTATAATTTGTTGTTTTTCGGCCTTCACCACATTAAACGATTTTAAAAAGATGGGACATGGCGGTTCGCAGTGAAAAAATATGTTATCGCATTGATCATCCAGTGGAACTATTTTTTTATAATAATAATAATAATAATAACTTTTATTTCCAGATCCTAACAAATAAATATTTTCATATAATTAACATTTCAACCTAACTTATGTACTACAAAAGGGACTGAAAACAATAAAATTATTGATCTAAGTGTATTATTTTTAATAAATTTTTTGACTTTACATCTAACAGATATCCACTTTTTGTTACTTCGTGGTAGTTACGTTTACTTTGATTGCATATTTGGGTTAGTTGGGATCTCTTGAAAATTACCACCAAGTTCCACTAAAAAGCCATTCGCAATTTTCCCTGTAATTGCAACGATTTTTTTTAATAAATAAAAACGTACGAGTGACGAGTGCAATTTTAAGTGATCATTAAAGAAACAATTGTGTATTTGTCTGCTATTGACAACCTAGCATGTACCTACAGGGTCAGTGAAATTCGATGCTCACCATTGGGATCTCGGAAACGGTAAGATATAGAGAGTTGGTTAAATGGGGGCGAAGTTGCGCAATTTTATACCCAACAATATGCCGTAATGAAATCAAGAATATCTTTTTTGAGATATTTGCAAAGAAACTAAATTTTGAGTTTACATTTTTGTTTATTTTCAGCTTTGTTTGTAGAGATATCAAAAAACTGAAAGAACTTCTTCATTGCGACTTTTCCAGCTTTACAAAATAGAGTTACAAAATTTTGATTAGAACGTTTCGTCAAATCAGGGCCACCTTTAACTTTGTTTTTTCAAATACGGACCTGATATTGTTTCTCCTTAATTCATTAATATTTTTCATCCTGATTCCAATGCTCGTTGATTTAAACAATATTTTCTGTTCAAAATCTTAAATTAAGTGTTTAAGTGATTAAATCCATTCAATACAGATCTGTTTTCTTACTTAATTTAAGTTTTAGAACTGAAAATATTTAAATCAACCAGTGTCGTATATCGTCGGAATCAAGATGAAAAATACTAATGAATTTAGGAAAAGCAATGTCAAGTCCACATTTGAAAAAACAAAGTTGAAGGTGACCCCGATCTGACGAAACGTTCTAATCAAAATAGAGCTGGGAAAGTCGCAATGAAGAAGTTCTTTCAGTTTTTTGATATCTCTTCAAACAAAGTTAGAAAAAAACACAAATGAAAACAGAAATTTTTTTTCAAATATCTCAAGAACCAAACAAGATATTCTTGATTTCATGACGGCATATTATTGGATATAAAATTGCGCAACTGCGCCTCCATTTAACTAACTCTCTATCTCTTACCGTTTCCGAGATCAATGGTGAGCATCGAATTTGATTCACCCTGTACATAAATTCAAATTTTATAGTAGGTATTTTGAATAATTTGAATAATTCTCTCGTATGGTTATTAGGTAATTATTAAAAAGAAAACAACATCAGGAAAATTAGCACGAAACCGAGCCCAGATTACTGTGCCATTACCATGAAATATTTGGCGTGTATCCAGCACGTTCCATCTGTGTTGTAAACTTGGACAGGTTAGCCCAGTAATCAGTTCGATTATATACAACTATTCAGTTGTTTTTTATGTCTGGGTCCTGCAGGTAATTTGGCATCAGAGGCGGCAACCAAAAAGCAGTTAACCTTAATGCACTTGATTTCGTTTAACTTTTCGTTTCAATCAGAAAAATAACGGAGCAAAAATAAAAAGGTTTTCATTAAGTTAATTAGCATAGATAGCGTAATTAAAAGAATGTATGACAGATGTGTTTCAGGTGCCACGAGATTTCTTTGTAGGATTTCCATACTGTATTTTCTATTCTATCTATTCTACGTAATCAGCCTATTCCGTCTATACCGTCTATTCCACCTATTCCGTCTATTCCATCTAATCCGTCTATACCGTATATTTCGTCTATTCCTTCCATTTCATCTATTCCATCTATTCCATCTATTCCATCTATCCCATCTATTCTATATGTATATTCTCTCTATTCTATCTATTCGATTCTATCTTCTCCTACTGTTAACTGACTACAAATCCTCTAACTCATATGCAATTTATTTAATTTTTTGACTTATAATAATATACCAGGGCCTGATATTCCCGTATACAAAACTCGTTCGCTTTGCGCATGACGTCAGCAATTGAGTGATCGTAGTTAATAGTCACTTAAGCCAAAAGCTAATTCTATAGCTGATTGTAAATTTCTTTTTTTTGCGGATTCTTAAACTTTAGGGTCTTAACTTCAAATATTAAAAAGGAATAGATGAGCTTTTACCCCTAAGAGGGTGAAAACCACCCTTTTAGTAAAAAAAATCAATAATTAACGAAATTCTGAGATTATTTTTCCGCTAAACGAGCAATATCGTAATTTGCTAAAACGAGGAGCGCTCCTCTGCTTATTTCGGTCATATCTCCTTTGCAATTAACGCCAAAAATCATCTAAAAAAATCGTTTAGAAGGTCTTTTAATGCTCTTTAAGGTCAGGTAGATCAAAATAGTACAAAGCTTGTAAATTTTTCTATATTCATCTTAAATGCCTCAATTTAAAAAAATAAAAACATTAAGAGTTAACTTCAAACACTTCTACCTCCTAAGCTATTGCCTTTATCAAAACAATAAAAATAGTAGCATTTTCCTTAGTTTATTGCCATCATTTTTTGTTTGCGATAACATTCAGCTAAGATTCTTCCCTGCTAAGTTATTTAACCGCAAAGCCAAAGAAATTCGTTACTTCAAAAATTTATAATAATAATAATAATATTACTAATAATAATAATAATTCATTTATTGGTGCATTATAGACGGAGTATTTACACAAGTCAGAAACGGAACAAGGAAAATATGAATACAAGTAACACTAATTTGTGTAAGAAATATGACTAGATAAAATATGATGCATCTACGAGCAGAATGTCTAGAAAAATACATTATGTAAACATAGATTGTTAAAATAATAAATAAATAATATTAAAATTGAGAAGACAGATACTAAAATATTAACATACAACTACCAATGATATAAACAAATATACCTATTAAATACAACCTTAACAATTACCAATTATTAAAATCAGTATACAAGAACTCCTCAAATTAGTAAAATGCATTTCTAAGCAAAACACTCTTCACAATGTTTTTGAACTTGTTCAGGTTAAGTTGCTTCACATGCGTTGGCAGGGCATTAGGTATAAAACAATATACCATAATAATTTACACCATTACGCGTTTATATTAACCTTAAAAAATTTATATTTATTTTATCTCGATTTCGTATTTGATGATTGTGAAGTTGATTGTGTGTAGTGAAATTTTGCTTATTCTCTTAAACATATAATACTGACTGCAAGATAAATACACAATGCATCCATCACGGTCAAACAAATTTGAGCGTATACATAATATTAATGACTAACAAAACACAATTTAGATTTTTTGGTACGCAGTTTAACAATTTATGTTGTAGATTTACTTTATAAGTCAGTTTCCACGAAATGTTTTGAACATACACAGGCCGT
This sequence comes from Rhagium mordax, assembly GCA_963680705.1. NCBI lineage: Eukaryota > Metazoa > Arthropoda > Insecta > Coleoptera > Cerambycidae > Rhagium > Rhagium mordax. Next base: position 110,875,872 of record OY796656.1, read on the forward strand.
TTGTACGTTTAATTTGTCTTTTCGCTTCGTGGCGTGGACCCTGCACTTTTTACACAATAGTTCATTCTTAGGGAAATGAAAAAACTTTACCTCGGAAAGATTATTCTTTGACTGATTGTCAGAATTACACGAATATACCGCACAACGCATATTTATTAGTGGTAATAATTTAGATTTTACACTTTGACACTTTTTCAAAATCAAATATGGCGCATGACGTTTGAACTTGCTCAATTGCTGACGTAATCGCTCCGCCCACCATGCGCAATATCTTATCTTTAAATTTATGTATCGTGATAATATACAATATGTATACTTAAAATTATTTTCCAAGTACCTCAACTAAAAACTAAAAAGTATTAATAAAATTGACATAAAATATTAGTTTTATACACTTCTTCGTAAAAGCAATTTGCATAATTTGTTTTGATATTTGCCAAGGTAGTAGATAATTACATAACTGGAAAAAGACTCGGATAGGTATAGGTGTAACTAAGATGAGTACCAGTAGAATTTTAATTAAAGATGAGGCAATAATTAATTACTTTTAAGAAAATAAACGTCGTGTCCAATTTAAGTTTAAACCAAATGTAGGCTACATTGATAAATAAATTTATATATTCTACTACTGTTGTAAAAGGGAAAGTTGTAATGTGAAGGTCAAATGCGGTCACTAACACAATCCTCAGGGTTAAATCAACACGCGTGGTCCACCACAGATGAACGCTGCTAAGGGCAAAAAAGACTGTCCAAAAGACTATATGGTCTAATTAATTGTAAGTCTACACACCTACAACCTTGCAAACACAATTGACGATTTTCACCAAATAACTGTCGTATCTGTGGCGCTCATATTATTATTTGGTTTATTAATTTTAGCCCTTGGTTGAGTTAGTTTGAAATGTGAAAGTTTGAAATGTAAACCCCCTTGGCATTTTATTTAAACATGGTAAAACCAATTACTGGTGTATCTAATAATATGGTTTTGGTTCCTCACGCCTGAGTGATGATTATGATCTCATGGCATTTGGTTTTTTATTTGCACAATTACAGCGGAAAAACTAAACAACAGATTTACCAAAATATAGTATACCAAAAAATTATGAAGTTTATTAATGATAACTTCAATATTTTACATAATATTGACTTAGTTATAATATATTTTTATAAACTGAGATAATAAGTAATTTTTTAAACAACTTAGTATTGGTTCTCTACGATAAATAAAAAAATATTTGTTAGGTAGAAAGAGTAAATGATAATTAAATTTATCTACATAATATGTATTGTGTACCAACTTAAGGATATGTAGATACAGGCTTAAAAAATAATTTTTCTGCCATTTGATTAACAATGAAAAATGTTGTTTTTGTACGTTTTAATAAACAATATACCTAATTATTTGTTTTATATCTACCATTAGTATATTATGATAAAAAGTTTTTTTCTACATCGAGAAAAGATATAAATTATCAAAACGTATTTAAAATAATTACCAAAACTTACATAATATTATTCAAACTTTATTTATTATCGTTAAAGCTGTAGATCCGGGAAATTATTATAAAAGTTATCTTTAACGCTACCTATTTTAAAAGATTATGACATTATATTTGTATTTTCAACTTTACCATTTTTTTTAGCCTTTAATAATTGTTTTACTTAAAGAACATATACAGGGTGAGCCATTGAAAATGAAACAGACGAGTTTTCGGGCAGTTCAGTTAATTCATTAAAAAAACACTCAGGCACGACAATTTCATTTTCGATAAGGACTTACTTTGCTATAAAACTCATCTGCAAACCGCTTCATCTCTTTGTGCTGTGATCGCAACTCCTCAAAATTATAAATAGCCATGAAGCCATGATACGGCAAGCGATACCTCATATGAAAGCTTTTCCTTCTCTAAATACTATAAAACAATAAATTTAAAATTGTATTGATTTGTTTTCAAGATACATATTTAAATTTCAAGTCGGAAATGTGCTCTTTATTGATTCAGATATATACAACTGTCAAACGTTAGAAGTCGCAACTCTTCCAGAGACTAGTTCCTAGTTCCGTTGAATAAATTTTACTTTTCTAATGGTTTCAGGAAACATCCTATTCAAAAAGTTTTCAAGAAAACGATCTACATTTTTAATAATATCAAAATTAACGAGTACTGAACAGACAAGATTCTTCAGTAATACCAAATACGTTTCACCTGTTAAATTACCATCAAGAAATATCGCGACCCTAAATCCGTTATTGGTATGTGTATATGAGAATTGAAAAAGTCAAATCAAGAATTATTTTTCATAGGAACAAAAAAAAATGAATCCTTGATTTTGAAGAGTTCATAAACGACAAATATTAGTACGATGACTCTGAAGGGCTACAGTAAAAATTAAAAAAAACTAGAAATTTCTACCTTAAAACTAGAAATTTCTGCTTTAAAATTAGAAATTTCTACTTTAAAACTAGAAATTTCTACTTTGAAAACTAGAAATTTCTACTTTAAAATTAGAAATTTCTACTTTAAAACTAGAAATTTCTACTTTGAAAACTAGAAATTTATAATTTGAAAAATAGAAATTTCTAGTTTTAAATTAGAAATTTCTATTTTTCAAATTAGAAATATCTAGTTTTCAAAGTAGAAATTTTTAGTATTAAAGTAGAAATTTCTAGTGTTAAAGTAAAAATTTCTAGTTTTAAAGTAGAAATTTCTAGTTTTTTAATTTTTGCTGTGGCCTTTCAGAGCCATCCTACATTAGCTTTCTAATTATTAAACAAAAAATATTAATTGTGCCTGTATAAAATCTTATAAAAACCTTATCTTAAAGTACTAACTTTCCGCACGCTTTATAGTGTGTAAAGTTAAACTTTACGCACTAGTGCGTAAAGTATTTTTACCTTACGCACTAGTGCGTAACGTAGCACACTAAACAATTGCATACCTATTAGAGCACCTATAATAAACATCTTATTTTAAAAACGTTAAATGTGGTTATTTAATTTTATGTATTACGGTATTATTATAAAACATATACCACCTAATTTTCAGTATTCTTTAACAATAATGATTGAATTTTTTACAATTCTCAAGTTTCATTTATATTCTTGACATTGACATTAGACAAAGAAATAATATACATTGACTGATTTAAAATTAAGTTGGCTATAACAGTATTGTGATTTTTAAATGACATATGAAGTTTTGACGTAATAGGTAAATTTTGACGTTTCACTTTATTATTAGAGAATTTAAGTCCATTTCGGTAGTAGAAAATAGTATATTCTGTAATAAGTTTGGAATGAAGCATATTCTGCGTGAGCAGCGAGGGGGACGGTCCGCGAGCGCAGAATATGCCATTCCAAACGAATTACAGACTATACTTTTTCTACGCCTATAATTTAATTAATTATTAATCTACTTACATTTAACTTGTTTTGTGCAACGACCTTTTAAGGTTAACTGTCAATAGAAACATCAACTGTCAGCAGAAACGTAATTACAAATTGCACTACTTCTAGATGGCGCAACCCATGCTTGTTACATACTTTTATTATACATTTTAGGCATGTAATGAACATTACATATCACTCACTGGAATATAGGTCATTCCTTATTTAAAATCGACATCATAATGCTCATATTACATAATAGGCGTAGAAAAAATATTGTATGCAATTCGTGCGAAAAGTGAGCTTTTTTCACTCGTGGGATTGTCGCATTCGCCTACACTGAGAGAAGATTTTTGCAGTGACAGCCAAAAATCAAGCTACAGCAGCAAAAAACTCTATTTGAATAGGCGCCAGCCAAGAACTTTGCTAGGGTAAAATTTGCTTTGCTAAACTTACCTTACTGCAATAGTAAAGTTACTTTATAAAATGTTTTTCATCTAGCCACCGAAAATAAGCTTTACTGTTAGTATAAAGTAGGTTATATCATTCCTGGCATATTACTATTATAATACATTTTTCGTCCTCTGGATCAGTATGAAAGTGAATAAATGCACAAAATTAAAATATTATTCTTCCCCTCCTCGAAAAAATATGGCCGCTAACAAGATCATCGAATCTGAAGATATGGTTCGTCTGCGACTGCGTCTGATGACGTCACAGCATGCAGTATAGTATACTTATGGTTACAGCAAAAAGTTTCACTACCATTGCAAGGTTTTTCTACTACCCTACTTAATTTCTTTTTTATTGCAGCATATTTGCTTTCCTAATTTAGTAAAACATTTATTTTTAATGGTAGCTATATGCTCTAGTGCTCTAGTAAAGTACTTTTTAAGGGCAGATACAAAGACGCAGTAAAAGAGATTTTTTTCTGATGTAGTGAACAGATATTTTGAACCTAAATAAAATTATTACTACTCTAGTTAAAAAAATCTCAGCAAAGAATTTATTGCTGGGGCTTTTCTCAGTGTACGGCTCATGCGACAAAATTCCCAATCGTGAAAAAATCTCACCTTACGTACTTGTTGCATAAATAACTATTTATTTGGAAATGTTTGATCTGAATTTTGAAAAATTCATAACTTAAAATCCGTAGGGTGTACGAATGTGACTTTATTAGGAAACAATTTAAAAAAATCATAAAATTAACTAAATTTCACTAAAAAAAGATGAAAAGATTTAAAATACGTAAATTTTCAGTAGGTATATTATTTTAACAAATAGTCATAAAAAAAATTATAATAATCATGCTAATGCTAATAATACTATTAATTAGATACGCAATTTTTAATCATATTATGAGATACTGAATAATAAATAAAAGGTTTCATCTATAATCGGTTCAGCTACAAAGGTTAATTTTGTGGTTCAGCCAATTCTAAATTATGCGAGGACAACTTATAAACAAACAAATAAATGCCTATACAATTTGAGATTTGAAAACTTCCTTATTTAAGGGAGGTCGGTTAAAATGTGATATAATTATGTTACCGAGATAGAACAAAAAATCATAATAAATCTAATTCGTTAGGTAAATTAAATTATAATGATTTTCTTGATAATTATCCGTATATACCTAAAGGTCATTCGTAACACAAACATTTTACGTAGAAAATACTGTATTCTGTGTATTTAATTCTAAAAAAATTATTTGCATCGTTATAAGCTTCATGTTTAAGAAAACAAATTAAAATCTTTATTCTAGGGATAGACAAAGGTTAAATTATACGCCTCCATACATGTATTATTATTCCACCTTGAAAATTATAACATGCAAGCTTAAATTAACACATCAATTAACTTCCGATTTAAACGCCTAAATTATGGCTAAGTGTTAACTTTTATAATGCAAAATTTTAACTAATGAATTATTTATTTTCCATAAAATATTCGGCAATAAACAAACTAATAGTTCCACTAGATGTTACACAGTGACTCGCTAAACTATCAAAACTGGAGATATAACGGACGTCATAGTAATGATGGGTATCGTATAATTTTGAAGTACGCCGATTTTCAAGTGAGTTTTTAAAAATTCGGTGTATTTATTATTGTGTGTAAATCTAAAGGCATTGAACAACAAAATCATGGGATAAGAAATTTTAAAGAAGCAGCTCATGAAATGTCTGAACGTTTCAAATACGAAGATCATGGACGTGCTTTCATTGTTTCAGTTATTTTTATTCCTCTTGGGCTCCCCTTGTCAGTGACAGTGATTTAAACAAAAACAAAACCTAAAAATTGGCTTAGGTTTGATTCAACAATAATATCTACTTAATATATTTATTTGACAAATTATAAAATGTTTAAAATTTTATTACAATTCCTTTTGCGAGTTTGTTAAATTTATTGATAATATAATACAATTGTTTACCAGATGCAAACAAGGATAATACTAACTTTGGTATGCTTTCGATTTTGAATGTTCCTAATGCCTACTTCATTCACCAAAGAAATGCTGGTTGGTTGACTGGTCTAATTAAATTAAAAAAAACAGTACACATTTATAGACAAGGGACACACAAATACTAAACAAAATAACATTCTTTTTTAAACACTGTTCCGAAATCTTGTACTAAATTTTGCGCTGTATAAAACGATCTTAATATCTACTTGACGAGTCGTTACTGACTTTGCGATTCAAAAGATAAATAAAAGGAAACTGTACTCCAAGGATACAGAAATAAACTTACTTTCTAATCCATAAAAAATGCAAAAGATTTGCTAAACGTGGTTAAATGCCGTGGACTACAAAGATTACATTCCAGCAGCAAGGTCAGTGCCAGGTATTAAAATAGGATATTGCCATTTGTGTGTGTAATTAATTTATACTCATCTATACTAAAATAAGTGCACATATTATTCACGTTTTTATTACTTTCTTGGAATTGCAGTTCGTATGTCTTCCTACAATATTTTTGGATAAATGTGTCATGATTTTCATATTAATTTAAATTTAGGTTCTGCACCAAAAGCACTTTATAATGACTACAGTAGTATGGAAATACCAGAAATCAACAATGAGGCTAGGTATGTCAAAATAAGGTGGTTCCCCGCGATTATTATCTACTCACCTCACCATTGTTACGAATTCTACGGTATATCCAGGACGTCTAAAAATATGATAATGACACACACAAATTGATTAATAAGGAGACATTATATGAGACGTAAATAAACAATGGTGGATTTGGGTTTGTTTTTTTTACATGACAATTACAGCTAGTGTCACTATAATTAGTAAGTAGGTACCTAAAATATATGGTAGTCAGTAACCTATCATATAAGAAAAGTGAAACGCAAAATCCTTAGGCAAATAATAAAAAAGGATAAAATTTCATGTTATAAATATGTGCTTAAAAATGGTTAATACACATATAGGTATATAATATTAGTTTTACATTATTTTCGGTGTGTTTATTGCTATAAATAACACTACAGTGAGTAATTGTCACCGATGCCATTTCTTGGATAGTATTAAATTAATTAAATATTAATTGATATGGAAATATGGATATTATTAAATTAGATTAAAACTATAAAATGATTTATGCATGATACAGTTACAACAGTTTGTTGGTAAGGCGATATTAATTCGTTTAAACAAGGTTGTAATGATCATATGGAATATATAATCTTTGGAAAATCAAGCAATTGATAACACACCTGCGACAGCCGACGATTTTTCCTCGCATGTGACGTCACGGTGTGAATTTATGTATAATCGTGAAAAAAGAAAGTGGATTTGTGCGAGTCAATTCAGAAGAATAACTAATTTATTTATGGTGATTTCGCATTTTATAAATAATTTAATATTGTCAGTTTCAAATAAAATGTATGTAAAAATATGAGATTAGTAATAAACACCATTTTTAGTAAAAAAAGGCCAAAGTTTTAAAATCATTATGAATAATTATGTAGCATCTTCTACAATATTGACGTTATTTTAAAGAGAAATTTTTATTTTAAACTTCGACAAGTTTATTTTCTCCCTGTTGTTTTGGGTGCTTACTTGGCGTTATTTTTATTTATTGTTTTTATATTGGCTCCACAATCTTCCATTCTGTTCTGATTATTTCATAATTGAAATTCTTCATTTAATTCTAAAGTGTCACAGAATCATAATTAGTACTTTTTTATTCTCAACTTATACTTATATGCATTAATAAACATGCATATAAATTAATATAAAAACTTTAAATAAAAATTCAATAAACAACACAACCCATTTGTGTGTCAGACATATTTAGTGCAATTTCCTTGTTTGGAACTAGAACTTTTTTTTTGAAACGTAGAATGTTGACAGTTCCTTTTAAAGATGTAGATATTCGCAATCGAGTTATTAACTTATGTAAAGAACGTTTCATTTACATAACTGGTAACTAACTGTTAAACTAACTCCGTTAAACCTCATAAACAATAACAGAACTTTATTATATTATATAAAATGCATAAGCGCAAGATAATTTTTAAAAACTACTTACGCAACGTGTCGCAAAGTTATTCAAACTAGAAGCCTTAATCCCTTTAATTGAAAGTAATAATATGAGATTAAAATAAAAAATTATGTACCTACCGTTTTACCAACTGATGAACATAAGCTGATGATACTGATAATCAAATAAAAGTCTTCCTTATGTAATGATAAAAATATAAAGGACGCATTACTATTCTAAACAAAAACTAAAGTTGGGGATTGTACTGGTTTGTCTTTAAATTTAATGATAAGTGCCTATATGCAACATATTTTGCATTCAAAAAGTTCAAGTTGGTTCTTTTTGGTTGTCTTATAATTCGTATACAACATTCCCCAGTAACCTTCCTCTAATATTGTGTAAAAAGTATAAAGATTTACAAAATTGTGAGGAATACAGCAAAATTGCATGCAGCAAAACATTTTCATTTTTATCCGTTGATACATTTTGGCGGAGGCGCTGGTTTGTATAAAATTTTAATTTCTCCACGTGTGTACCATCTCAAATGATTTACATTTATACATAACAGGCCGGCTGTGGGGTTACCTAATAAATAGCTCTTCGTAGAGGCTATATTATAGAATTTTGGTCATACCTATACCTAACCATTAGAATATCCAATATAATAAGTCTGGCAGATTTGTAAAGAAAAATCGAAATATCGGTTTCTTGTTGTTAACAGTCATAACAATTTTCAACTTTTCTGTTAGACTAAGACTATTTACAAATAAATGTAAATTTTCGAATGGTACTTGATCAAAAAATTTTAAGCGAGTAAAATCAGTATTTTTATGGATGCTCTCGTCGAGACAATAAATCTTTCCTGAAATTAAAGAATTTTGTCTAGTCTAGAGGAATCATTTACCTATTATAAAAATTGCAGAAGGTAAATATAGAATTAACATTTCAAATATTCATATCAATAAAGAACAATAATAAGACTTATTCTCAAAAAATTTATTTTTAATGTTTCGTATTAAGAAGAATTTTGTAAGAAGACTTTTCTTGTTCTTCATTAATATGAATACACACGTAGGATTAACCCTTCGTTATTTTAAATATTATACAGGGTTTTCTCGAAAGTAAGACTTTACTGTTAACACTGAATAATCCTTTTATTAAAACTGGCGAATGCGCTAGAATAAGCAATTAGAACCCTATCTATCATTTCGTGTTAGTATTGTTCAGAATTGTTCAGAAAAGGATTTGATATTTTCCTGATTAAAAAAGATATTAATGTATTTATGAAATAAGTATTTATCGAACATTTAAGAAAAGGCTTGCTCATTATCGATGTCGCTATAGACGTTATAATCATAAGAGGCCAATTCGAAATAATTATTATAGAGCTCATAGAAGAGCTCTGAATGCATGACATATTTTAAAACTAGTATGACAGGATATATGCTAATCCTGGCAAAACAGAGTTAGGTAATGCTGTCATAAGAGGATCGACTTTCAGCGTCCTCTCCTCTTGCTCATGTGGTATCGCATTGGCGTTTGACTCGCACAGCAGAGTAACTGGTGGTAACTCTAGACTCGGACTTGTCATGGAAGAACCACATAGAATATTAAAAGGGAAGAGTTTGAAAAAAAGTTTACGCATCTTTATGGATGTGCAAAATAAGTATTTTCAGCACCATGTAAATCGGATTTAATCGGATCTAGAGTGAGATGGGTAATAACTCGTTGCATGGTTTTCTATCAACTATGCATTAACGAACACATAATGGCATAGAAGGTAATGAAAAAGCGAATAAGTCACAAAAACCCCTTTTTATGATCTTGGATCGAAATTTTGCTGCCTAGAATCTAATAATTTGGTCAGACGGAGTTAGGAAACTTATCAAACAGACATGGAGGAACGCTTATGAGAATATCAACTTATGTATAATTATTGTATTTATATAGCGCGATAAATGTTATTCTGGTGTATTATATTCTATTCCATTTTAGAGGCGATTAAGATTGGTAAGTTTAAGTTTGTTTTTAATTGTAAAACCTATAGTTCATGTGCATAATCGGATATGTACAGGGATATCCAACGAAAATGACCATCCCTAATAAATTTTTGATGCTATAAAAAAATTTTTCTATAGAAGTTGTAGGGTTTATTGAAAGCATTTAGAATATGTATTCAGAAAAATAAATTAAAGTCGTTTAGAGGAGATATGATTTTAACATGCATTTTTTCTATTAGGGGTGGTCATTTTCGTTGGATATCCCTGTACCTACTTATACAGAATTTAAATAATTTAAAATACCTACCTACATGATGGTATAAACCTATATTTTGCTAGCTGGTCGAGAAAACATTCAAATATCACTTGTGCATTGTGTAAGTTTAAGTTATTAACCACAAACCAAGTTGGTGCTTATACAAATTATGGCCTAGGAAAATTCAAGAATGTTTCAGTCCAATATTTATATTATTGTATTCAACTAAAATTGAGTTCACTGTTCTCTTCAGGTCACTACCCTTGACAGTCACATGCAATTTAATGAAGAAATTAATGCGAACTACACAATCTCTTTCTGTTAAACTTTCTCCTCAATATTAACGCTTTATTCAATTTCAATACTTCCATACCGGACAAATCTTAGAATAAAAGGTACCTATGTGTATAATTTAGTGCAAAAAAAATAAGTAACAATTATTGTTGTACAAACAAGTAAATTCATTTATAAAGTGTAAATACTTACACAAAAATATGAATGCAGTATAATAAACAAAAATAACAATATATACACAATACAAAATAAATCTATACACATCACACAGTTTAGAGGTGATAGAATGATAAACTGTTCAATTCATGAATCGTTTTATGATATTAAACAAAAAATATAACGATTGGTTTTTTTTACAAGAGCAGAGCACCCTATATACCGGAAGTCAGTGAATGTACGTACGTGTTAGCAAAACTTATATAAGGGATAATACTCAACAAGCTGAATAATTTAAAAAAAAAAAAAAAAAAACGTAACGTTCACCACAAAGTACTAAATCGATAAAGTAAAATGAATGTATTAAATCATTTGATAAGTTGTGAGAGGGATCTAGAATAGATACATTTGGACTATTCTAGAAATATACGGCGATGCATGCGAGAAAGTCAAAATTACGGACTACCCAAAAATCGTATACCTATAAAGGATATGTAATAGGTTACACAAAGCTACCCCTCATACTTACCCTCTAATTATTTTGGCAGTGCCACCTTTCCGGCTATATCATATCAAAAAACTTATTTCCAACTTTATTAACTCCCATATATTATGTTCCAATGTAAATATTTCTTTATCTACTCTATTAGGTTATATATTAATTAATCAAATCAACTGGTTTTGAACAATTAATAGTACTTGTCCAATCATAAACAAATAGCGTCGAGTTGTATACATAAAAGTCACGGGTGAATTTTTGTTTACACCAATCTCTTTTAACTCCATGCAGCCTGTAAAATAGAAATTCTTTTCCGATACGGTGAAATAGAATGATCCATTATTATTGAGGGGAGGAAAATGATTCGACATTTGAATATTTTTGACGTTTAATTAAGTTAAATAATAATTATTGTGCCAAAAATGATGGATTCGGACATGCAGTATTTATTGTTATAATCATAGATAAAGTACTATAGTATTCAACTCGTGGTAATACTAAATAACTCACTTGATGAATTGCAGCACTCGCCTTCGGCTCTTACTGCAAAATTCAACTGCGTGAGTTACTTAGTATATTACCGCACTGTAGAATAATATACTTTATATACTATTAAACAACCAGATCTCATGTATTATTGGCCTTAATAAATATTGTAGCAAGTTACATTTTATACACAACACCTCTAATATTCGGCAATACAACAGTTATGATCAAAAAGCATTAAGTATATTCTAAAGTAAGCACTCAAATGGTAGGCACGATTACACAAAATAACCGTAGCCCCCGGTATAACTTCGAGTTAGTATCAGCATAGATTAAATAAGTATAAGATACACCATCCTATTGTTAGAATGTAAGTGGGCATTATACTGAACTTGTGCATTCAAATAGTAGATGGCGCACCCGAAACTACCAAAAATCTAATCTTTTCCAACTATTTTCATATCATTTGTTGAAGAACCATGTTTAAAACATAATGGGAAAAACGCCCAAAGCTCTAACAATAAATGTTTAGCTATAACTACATAGAAAAATACACTTTAAGATGCGCCATCTACTATTCGAATGCACAAGTTCCGTATAATATCCACTTACATTCTAACAATAGAATGGATGATCTTATACTTATTTAATCTATGGTATCAGTAAAGGTTCAACAAATTAAGATTAAATTACGAAGTGGAGATTTGTTATATCCGTTAGATAATTAAGTATTGTTTAGTTACCGGGTGTTAAAATTCACAAATCTTAGGATTATCAAACATAACAAAATATAGTTATAAAATTTTAATAATTAGTCCTTATAAGTCCTCTAGTCCATAATGAGGTACCTACCACTGCCACGAAACAAGGAATATCGTATCTCAAATAGCAACGCATATATTATATCATACTCATACAAAAGAACAACAAAGAACCAACCAGTTTCTAGAACATCCTGGTATTTCCAACACTAATCGGTAATCAAGTAATTTACAATTTACTATATAGACACATATTAGTCATGTCGGAACGGTCGAAACAATTTTTTTCTTGAATTAAAACAGTATAACGTGGGTGCATGTATAGTAATAGTAGGTAATGTTAGTTGTACTTATAAATAAAATAATTTATTTTTTAACCGAAAGTTACCCAAGAATGACCAGTATCTTAAACATCATACAATACAACGCGTATTAGGTACCTTAATTAAAATATGAATGCTTTAACTCGTCAATCAAAAAGATACAAAAAGCCAACATGGTCAACAGTTTAATTACCTATTCTAATTAAGTACATAATTAATAATATACACATCTATAATCAAAAGCTTTCACTTTCATTATAATATTTATTGGACATTACTTTTGATTTAGGTAATTATTATTAAAACAAGGTATTTTGTTTGGTTAAACACTTTCTCTTATACGTACGTATATTTCTGAAAATAATTGGCGTTATTTATTCGAATTACAGAAAATACAGGGTAGGGTGTATTCTAAAATCACCGACAAACGGAAACGGGAGATTCTGTGATCCAAAATAAGACGAAAGTTGTTATAAATGTATTTCCGAAAATGCTTCCTAACCGAGCTACAGGGTTTTGAAAAAAATTTTTTTTGCAGGTTTTTGGAGTTTTTTCAAAAACTGCATAAGATATTATATTGAGATTTGGTACACTCGAATGTCTTACTGAATACAAATAATGAGATGAGTTTGAGTCGATTGGCTCAATCCAGTGGCGTAGCATCGTTTAAGTTACTCCTTCAAATCATAAAAAAACGTACGCCACTGTATATTTTTTTTTGAAATGTTTATTTTTAGATTCACTGTTCTATTCTGCAAATGAAATCATACTTTGTGTTTTTTCGATTAGGCACTCCATTTTTGAGATAATTGGTATTAAAGTACGACCAAATATTTTAATAAAAAATAAAATTTGTTTTTTATTTAAATAAAATTTATCAAAATAACGCAGTTAACTATTACATTCCACAGTTGCAATCGATTATGGATGGAACCGCATAGAGACGGCATGTGATGAAATTAGAGCCATGCCAGAAATCTTCCAGCGTGTTAGGTTTATTTTACTTAAAAGAGCGCAAGCTTGCATCCAACAAGACGGAAGGGCATTTTGAAAAGAATCTAAATTAATAATTTGTATTTCAATGAAATATTTTTATTATGTAATAGTTAACTGCGTTATTTTGATAAATTTTATTTAAATAAAAAACAAATTTTATTTTTTATTAAAATGTTTGGTCGTACTTTAATACCAATTATCTCAAAAACGGAGTGCCTAATCGAAAAAACACAAAGTATGATTTCATTTGCAGAATAGAACAGTGAATCTAAAAATAAACATTTCAAAAGAAAAATGCAGTGGCGTACGTTTTTTTTGTGGTTTGAGGGAGTAACTTAAACGATGTTACGCCACTGGATTGAGCCAATCGACTCAAACTCACCTCATTAATTGTATTCAGTAAGACATTCGAGTGTACCAAACCTCAATATAATATCTTATGCGGTTTTTGAAAAAACTCCAAAAAACTACAAATTTTTTTTTTTTTCAAAACCCTGTAGCTAGGTTAGGAAGCATTTTCGGAAATACATTTATAACAACTTTCGTCTTATTTTGGATCACAGAATCTCCAGTTTCCGTTTGTCGGTGATTTTAGAATACACCCTGTATAGGCAAAGGGATAACATTTTTTTTTTTAAAATTTTTTTGGGTCTAGTTAAATATGTATAAAATGCGCATTTCCATTCCAATTTTGTTTCTAATGTTTTTTGTACCTCTGCCATGCCTTTTGCTAGGTAACTTTTTTAATTTTTACTTGTTAAAAAATAATGATACGCCACTGGATAAATTTAAAAAAAATAACATTTTTAAAAACTACAATTATTTCTTAATAAAAAAGTATTCTTGACATTTTTGTCATAACCCAAAGCTTTGTCCAAAAAATTGGTTCAGAAAACGTTCTGCAAAGCTATAAATTAGATTCTTAAATACTCCGACACTGTATAAATTAGCGAGTCGAATTTTTTTCGGAAAAAGTTACTTGTTACTGTTAATTTGTCAAGCAAGTTTCGTAAAAATACCTCAACTAATTAAGATTATATTTAAAAAAATATTTTTTTTAAATTAAACTTTGACCCCCTGTATCTCAGAAACTATGCGTTTTTAGATATAAGTTTACTAAAGAAAGTCCATTTATTTTAACGTAATCTATTAGTTCCCGAAGTTTAATCGGTAAATTCTGAACCACCCTGTATAGACAAAGGTGGTCAAAGTTTGAAAATCACAATAAAATTATACCTAATGTGTATTCTACCAATAATGTCTGCAGGATTAATTAACTTCCCCTTTTGAAAAATATTTGATACGCCTATGGTTTCTTCAAAATGTGACGAAATTTTTGGATTTCCAAATCAATTGTGAACAAAAGAACTCTCTTATGATCAGATATTAAGTTTTGGCTAGAGCTTCGCAGTGTTGTCATAATGAACAAAACGAATAAGTGTCTTGAATTTCATTAGAGAAGGCCACCACAGTTCCCAAGAAGAAAACTAAGAATTTAATGACTGAGTCCTTATTTTTGGAACGCTATTTCTGCAGACGCATATTTCCAAAAAATTGGAATGTGGTCCTAGTTTTTGACATAGAATTTCAAGGTATAACATGTCTATACAATTTATGACCACCCTGCATAGTTATGTCTTTCTTTTTATTTTAAAATACAATAATTAACAATAATAACGTAAAATCTTGGCCAAACTAGCACATCAATGCCTGAACAAATAAAGAATGAAAATTAACTAGAGTTAGCCAAAACAAGTTAAAATCAACTACCTGTAATCAAATTTAAAAGTTTGTACTTTATACTATCTTTTTCTTTTTCAGCTGGTCATGAACATAATCATGGAGAAAGCAGCCATAACCACCATGATGAACATTCCTTAGGCCACCCTGAGGCAACTACACATCGAAATGAATATACACGTCTTTTTAGTTGATAAAACGACAATTAAAAGCAGCAATTATGAAAGTTAAAAATCAGCATGGTGATAATATGCTATGCTATAAACTGTGTTCTATAATAGATCATAACATTTTAAAATTTCTCACGCCAAAGATATCTAGAATTATGTGCGTACTGATGACTTTTTTTAATGTGCATTTTAAATATTTTTTGCATATCATATCATCAAGAGTGTATCATTTATCATTTTTTAAAGTGAAACATAGTCTTTAATTTATTTATTATATCTTTTTAATCGACCCATGATGTTGAGGTGAATGAGGTGATTAACCGAAATCAAAAATTTCCTAAGACACACTTCTAAATTTTATGGTCTGTTCTAGATATCTTTCTTATGCCATAAGTCTTAGACATTATAATTACTCTTATATTATAAAAGTAAAACATGTTCATTGCATATCTAACTTTATTTTTTAAATGATACCTACTTTTATTATTTTCAACTTAAAAAAAACATTATTTTCTATAATCTTACAATTTTATGATTAACTGTTGTAAAATATGTAAAAGAATTATTTATTTTTACAATTAAGGACTGAACTTCTATTATTATATCCAATATCCATATATAGGGTACATAGGAATTATTTTTAAGCTGACAAATATAAATTTATATACCTAATGTATGTTAAAATTGATTGTTCTTTGGGTACCTGAACTTGTGAAATATAAATTTGGCAATAAAATTTAAAAAAAAAATTTATAACTATAAAATTTAACAAATAACTTGCAAATGTAAGTTTAATAAATAACTTACCACTTTTATGGAAAGATTTCATTATGAGGTTAATAAATGCTTTTCTTTACATTAAACAGTTTTCCTTCATTCTTTCACCGATTCTTTAGTAATAAATGTGTAATTACTTGTAGTAACAATAATACTTTTAAAAACAAATATTTTAAAATTTCGAATTTCAAAAAAGCCATTTAGCAAGAGATGTTAACATGATTCAATACCTTGTTTGGCATCCTTATAGACTCTGTGATTTTAAGTTTAATTTAGGGGCAGCGAGCGGAGATCTGACTTGACACTCGTATCGAATACGAAAGCCTAGCAACAGCAGATGCGGCTAGTACCTGGATGGGTGACATCGAGGACGCGTTCTCGTTTCCCCACTTCTAGCGGCTTGTATATCAGCTATATCGCAGAAGCTATACAACTGTAGGCGAGAGTTGTATTGAGGATATATCATCCTTCGGAGGGGATGTAAAGCAGTCGGTCCCTTGTCTATTAAATGTTAGGCAAATAAAAAATCTCTTCTTTTAGTAAGAGGTTCGGCAAAATTTCCAGGTTGGGGGTTGCTCGTCTCCTGGCGTCGGTGATTGGCCCCAGTAGCGGAAATAGGCCGACTTTCAATAAGTCATAAAATAAAGTAGGATTTTATAAGGTCATAGTACATACATAAAGCATAAAAATATAAAAATTATAGTCGTCATGAGTTATATGTGTAACTTATTAATGCTAGCTGATTTTAAAAATCAAACCAAATCACAATTAACTACAACTTAATCGAACTTCAAAATAGTCAACACGTCTGGATGAAAACATATTTTAAATTTTTTTCTTGTACTACTATGAAAATTTGAATTGTGCATTGCTTGGAAAACATCTAATTCCCAGTAATATTATATATATATCCACTCATACTTAAAGAAATTCCACTTTCTAACGATTAAATAACAATTAAATTATCTAGTAAACGAAAACTATTTCGCCAATAGTTCATAAAATTATAAATAGAACCAACGGTAGGATGCTCATTAAAATTTGGAGTACTTTTTAGTATGACAGCGAGAGACGTATTTGCCAGAATCTCCGAATATATAGTTTTCGACAACTACCCTACTAATTCAATATAATATAAGCAAACAATGGGCTAATGAACAGTGTCCGCATGTGATCTTATATTAAGGTCTATTGTCTATTAAAACCTGTAGCATAATCAGGCAGAAGTTCTGTGCATCGTAGGTAACTAACACTGACAATCGGAGATACAATATTTACGGGCAGACCCAAACTGAACCGGAAACCATCACGTGTTCAGTTACGGATTTGTATAACCTAACCAGTGGTACAGATGTACTGAAATGTGTGGGGTAGCTTCGCAATGGGAAAGCACAATAGGCCCAGGAGCCTGCAGTGCCCTCGGTGTTTAGGCAGACTAGCCTAGGAGAGAAAAAAACACAGACAATCACATGCATTTGATTATCTGTTCCGCCAGGTCTCACTGAATATAATATAATAAATGTCTCATAATTTTATACCGTTTAAAACAAAATTTTACTTCCATATGTATTGTCACTTTCTTATAAAATTATTAGACAAGGAATTTTATTTTTTTAATATAAGTACATGGATTCAAAGGCAAAATCTCTTCGAATAAATGGGCCTGCTATAGTGCTTCTTGTATCAATATGGTACAGGAATGCTAATAAATGAACCATCATGAGTCTGCCACTTAGGAATCCCATAAACGTAAGCGTATATGGGCTATCTGGAAAAACTGTAGCCAGCCATTCATAACAAATTATACTGGAATGGTTAAACATTAGAGATCCCAGTATTCTAAAAATAGATAGATCTGCAATAAGTATTATATCTAAATATTTATTAATTTAAAGCATTTAATTTAAATTGCTTACCCAAATACCATCCTGTTAAAAGGAGCAATTATACTTAGAGATGGTCTGGTATAGATCATTACTGAAATACCATATACCATATTCGCCCAAAGGTATGGGTATGGATCGAAACTTACAACTCTGTAAATACAAAGTTAACAACACCCTTAGTTTTCTGTTTGTACTTACTGAGTCAATATATAAGGGTTAACTGCATGAAGCGACATTAAGCAATATGCTAATCGACCTTGGAAAATAGCAACCAAAAAAAAATCCCTCATGAAAAACCTCCATTGTTCTTGCTCAGTAAGAATTGTTTGAGAAGGCATTATATAATAAACATAGCCAATTTGTATGGCATTTTTGCACTTGATAATTTCACATTTTTAATTCATTTTTAAAGATTTTTTAACTATGGTAAAATGACAGGTGTGACATAATAGAAAATTATAATTAAAATTAAAAACATCTACAATATATTACGGAAAACTGATTACATTTGGTGTATACTCATGAATTGTATTATCAACAATGAATTAATAAATTAAAAAAATAATTAACCTCATGCCTTTTTAGACACTTGTGAATCAACATGTTCAGTATAGCTACGAGCAATTTTTATCATTGCTAAGCCCGAACCAATTCCGCAAACTGAACATAAAGCTACATTTTGTGGAACAAGACTTCTTATAATGGCCCATATTAAAACTGATCCAAGAGAAAAGGTAAGAGCACCAAATGAACTGAAAGAGAACGTTACAGCAAACTCAATTACACCAATATTTTAATGTTTACCTGTATATGAGTCGCTCTTTAGTTGGTAATGAGCTCAAATGGGGCCTGTTGTATAAATATAATCCTGATCCCAATAACGTGTTGAAGAGTAGAATGTTAGTTACATCTCGTTTTGGAAATATTCTGACAAAGAAATTAAAGTTATGTTCTAAATATATTCTAAGTAGAAATACCGCATTTACCTTAACACCAATGTTGGGTTCATAACATTTATGGACAAAGCAGTATAGCTGAGTACCCCTTGAACCGGGGCATAGTAGAATAAAAGATTTTGTGTTGTTAATGGTTTTAGACCAAATTTTCCACAAATAGAAATTCGAGATTCTGCAGCAGAAGCCATTTTAATCCTTATGACTGTTACTTATTATCAAAAATCACGTGAGTATTACAGATTTTTCAATTATGATTTACGGTCACGAAAATTTCTAAAAATAAAGTGAACCGCATGAGATATTTCAGAAAAATGACATATGTTATTACATGTGACCAACCTCTATTTAGTCTATTTACCAACTTTTAAAAATGAAAAAATATACAGACTGATCCACTTAAAGAATTCAAGGATCTTCGCTAATATACAAACAAGGACTATAGACTATAATGTATTAGTTGTATTTTATTTGCAACTATCAGTTCAGGTTTATATACCTAGATCATTTAAATCATGCAACTAAAGTGTTTTATTTGACCATTTGATCTGAATATTAAGCGGGCGTCAGACTATAGCCGTATTTTTTGATTGAGCGTCTTACAGCCGCTGCAAGACATTTCTTTTTTTTGACCAACTGATGACGTCAGTCTTACCAAATCTCACAGCTTTTATAAGCGTCCTCTGGAGAACGCTGTAAAAATAATTAAGGGTGGGAGAGAAATGTCAAATCAGAATGACAATGTCACAGAATTAATAACACAATGTTTTTGGAGGTTTAAAGCAGTTAAAGTTTGAATTTGTTCTGTGGTTTCATTACGGCAGAGTCTCTGATTACGGTTTGATTAATAATTATATAACAGTCATGCCCCCGTTTTTTTGTGCCTTTGTGCCAGTTGCTCATCATGAGTGGGCTTGTAACATTTTCTATAAAGAATTCATTTCTGTTAATAATTAATCCTTAATTTTTGTCTAACTAAACATGAAAACAAAACCTTTTAGGTTATGCTTACCAATCTTACCCGTAGATAAACATTTCCCAAAACAGTAAGACATTTCATTTTCTGGAGCATGTCTAATCGATGACGTCACTGGTAAGACGCTGTTAGACATTGTGGTTAGACGCAGCGTACAGAAAAAACGGCTTATCAAACAATTCAAATATTTGATCAAATTAGACTCATCAAATGTGAATATGACGTCATAGTCACAATTTGGTAGTCTATTTGACGGAAATTAGGCCATGCTCTATTTTCATCAGTTTCTATTATGCAACTCAGGCGTTCATTGGTCAATTTAAATTATACTTTGGATTTTGGCACCTTGTGTGACCATCTATTCTAGAAACTTTGAATACTTTGATGACACAATGACACGTCATATTCAGAGTTTGATGTGTTTTCACTCTTCATCTCAAAACTTTACATAGGGCATTTATTATATATAGGTATCCATATAATAAATGTATAGGGTCAAGAATAATATAAGTATATTGATTCGGTTAAGCAAAATGACAGTGTTGATAGGCAATTATCGAATTAATCGAATTATATCCTAATGCGCGTGCTCACTACCCACTCGTGCAGTATTCAATTTATGCAAATTTATCTATAAGGGTTTTTTGGTGACCCAAACCGCTAACTCCGGTTAACTGCGGTTAGAATTGTGATTGGTTGAAACAAATTTATTTTAAAAATACACCAATCACGAGCTAAACCGCAGCTAACCGGAGTTAGCGGTTTGGGTCGCCAAAAAACCCTTTATGAAAAAACGAAGAAGACGAACATATAACCTTAAATTTTAGATATTCTGTGGTTTCTGTGACATAACCTATAACTATTGCTCTTGAGAAAACAAAAAGTTTAATTAAACTAATATAAACTCAAAGACCAAGAATTAAAAAATCATATGTTATAGATCTTTTAAGTGTCTTTTACCGGAGTATACTTTACATATAATATATTTTTTGTGAAGTAAATGATCTGTGGTGTAGCTATAAAGTGTTTCGCCAGTTTGCCAATAAGCTAAAATTTTAAGTAATGTCTTTTTTAAGAGCAGCTGCAAAGAATCGATCTATTTTAAAAGATAATAAATTAAGAATTGGCAGACTGCTCTTTTCAGATGATAGAAATCTTGAAAACTCTGTTGAAGTTAAACCTGGTGGTTATGCAAAAGCATATCAAAAATTTGAAAATATAAAAGATGAACAAATAAATCCACCACAGACCTTTGCTTCTTTATTAAGAAATTCCAAGTTTGTCGATGTATGTATTATAATGATAATATCACTGCAATATTTCTTATTTATTTGCCACTTTATTTTTAGTTAGGTGATCCTGAGGGTAAGGTAGTAATAGGAAAAATATTTCACATAGTTGATGATGATTTATATATTGATTTTGGATGGAAATTTCATTGTGTTTGTCCCAGACCAAAAACGCAGTCTAGGTATGTATGTATTTTAAAATTGATATTTTATTGTTTAAAATTTTAGTAAAAATAAGTGTGTACAATAAATGGAAAAAAAATGTGCCACACTTAAAATAAATTGTAAACTTAAGCTAGCCTCGTTCAACAACTTATTATTCGAAATGTCGGGAGAAAATAGGTACCATCTTCTCACTGTTTTTCTAGCAGAGCCATAAAAGTTTCCACTTATATAGATGAACCATTCTGAACATATGTAGTTACTTTGAATTGACCAAAATTTTTTATAAATGATGGTCTTAGAGTGACCATAAGATAAATTGTTTAAATATTATATTTTAGGAATAAAAAAAAAAACAGTCTAAAAATTTAATACAGTTTATTCGAACCCTAACATATAAATGTTCGGACATCGACGTTTAATAATAAACAATTAAACTGGTGACACATATATGCTATTCACATTTTATTTACATGAGGGGAGGCTATGATGTGTTTTTCTTAGGGTTGTCTACTATTGACAAAATATTGGAGTGCGTTCAAAATTAACCTGATGCTTTTGTATAAGTTTAAGTATAGGTATAATGTCACGTGGTCTTTTAGTTAATCTACTTTAAGAACGCAAAAGGTAAAAATAGGTGTTATCCTAGTTACTTTTATCTTCTTGTTGTGCGTGCGTGCGTGCTTCAACTTTTCAACTTAAAATTATAACAAGTGTTATATGTACCTACATGTCTCAGAAATTAATTTTTCTATAGGAAAATGAATATTTGCAACACAAATACCAAATACCTATACATAAATAAGAAGAATAAACTTTAAAATGGATCTTGTTCGCTATGGGACATATTTAGCAATTCAGTTTAAGTGAATGCAATCTATTTCCTCTACAGAATGAAGAAAACCAAGAGGAAGTTTGTATTATTACTTCTCGAAATGTTTTACTGAAAATTCAAAATTATATAGAATTGAATATTCCCTTCCTAAGTGATAGACAGTTTCAAAATCATTTCCGAATAAATCGCACAACATTTGAAAAGCTGTTACCTATTGTACATCTCCGATTCTAATGCCACAAAGCTCATCTGCGCATGACGAGTAAACTTTAACGTGCTCGTCGAGATGGTTAAAGCCGCGTGCACTCAGAGTGTTATACCGGAACTTTACGAACAACAATAATATTTAATCAGATAAGATTTCCATCACTTTTCGAACGGCCAGAGTGCACTCTGGATAATATTTAGGGTATTTTCGAACGGCCTCTTGAAGTGTCAGATTTAATGATCGTCACTGTCATTTATTTTTGGCGGAATTGCCAAATTTTTTGTTGATAACATTGCTGTGCTTTCTTTAGGGTCTCACTCTGACAACTATGTAGAACTAATTTGAATTTGTGGTTATGTTTTTGACTTTTCAACATAACCTCAGTAATTAAAACAGTCATTCATACCAACAGAATTCAGATTTTCCAAGGCCTCCCCTCATGTAAATAAAATGTGAATAGCATATAAATATATAAATGTTTGAACACTATAGTTTTCAGATATAAATTAACAACTAGTAGGAACTCACATCATCTTTCGACCTAATAAGTGCCTCCGACATTAATTTGACTAATGGTAAACACATTTCTAGCGTAAAAAATCTCCATAGGTATGTCAGTCATTTTATTTTTTAACTCATAAATGGTTCGCTGTGGATTGTTCTTAACTTTTGTTTCATTTTATGCCATATATTTTCAATTACATTAAGGTTGGGACTATTGGCGGACCATAAAAGAACTCGTATATTGTTTTCCTCAAACCAATTTTTTGTAAATTTGGATGTATGGGCTGTCACACCATCCTGCTGGAAAATACAGTTTTCTTCCACATACAAAAATGACAAACTCGGCAATAGATTTTTTTTTGTAAAATCTGTTGATATTTTTCAGCGTTTATAGTTCTATCTACTAACTGAAACTTGCTCATACCTCTTGCAGACATGCATTCCAAAATCAATATCCCGTTCGGGAATTTTACGATTCACTTCATGCAATCTTTATGGAATGTTTCTGATCTAGGTTTGCGGTAATCCCCGACACATACATCAAATTTTGATTCATTGGAGAATATGACATATTGGCCGATTCTTTTTTCTTTTTCGGAGAGAATATATATGTTTTTCTTTGGACTAAAATAATTCGTATTCTTTTCAATTTCTGCAAATAAATTAAAAGGATAACTTATTTTATATATATATATATATTGAATAGATACTTATCCACATTAACAAATTAACTGTTTATTAAGTTAACGAGTTACTTGTTACTCGACACATAACTGGCATTTTACCAACTGGTCACTAATCGATGATAAATTGTTAGTTCATTATGTTGGTAGGTAGATAAGTATTGTTGGAAGTTTCAGGAACAAAATTTCTCTAGTTATCGGTTTGTTAAAGCTATAATGGACGCATAACTGGTATTTCAATAAATCGTCACTAATCAGTTAATTATTAATTATATTTTTTTTACAGTAATTACGTAAGAGGTGCAAGGGTTAGGCTGCGTATTAAAGATCTAGAACTCTCTTCACGCTTCCTCGGATTTGAAAAAGATTTGACATTACTGGAGGCGGACTGTGTTCTATTAGGTTTAATGCAGGAAAGGAGCCGGAACCCCGAATAATAGTTTTAAATTATTTATTTTATAATAAAATACATCTTTACAGTTGTTGTTAGGCACAGTTGTTAACAGGCAAGAATTAATCTAGAAATAACATTTATTGTAACTAATATGTTTCATACTTAACAATTATACATAAATAAAATACAATTATTTAAAGCTTTTTATACCAAATAAACATTGTATATACATTTAAAAATATTAATACATTTTTTACACACCCTAAGGTAATAGAATTATAAATTAAATACAAATAGACATGCTGCCATGAAGTTCAGATCAAGAATTGTAAAAAATGAATATTAAAATGAGGTAATACAAATATATAGGTGTAAAATTATATAATGGAAAATTAAATAAGGCACTTGAGAATTCTTAGTATATTAAAAATAAAAATTTGAGCTGAGAGTAAATATTATTCTATAAAAGAGCACATGGAAGTCCACAACATAATGGCAAACACACAGGAACAACTGCAGCTCCACTACTGCTCTTGGATTTGCTCTTGCTTTCAGCTTCATACTGATATTTTCCTGATCCTTTTGCGTAACCTCCCTGAAAACATAAATTCGTCAAGTTCTAGTCTAGTGAATATTCTACCCACAAATGGGTAGAATTATCGATAATAAAATAAAATAATATATTCTAACAGCATGTGTCTATATGTTCTTAAAAATCTGAAGTGCAAATAAATGCAAATATTGAAATAATGTGTCAACTAAAAATTAAAAAAAAAAATGAATATAAACGGCTTAATAACGACAAAATCAAAGCAGAGTACGTGACATCCATTAATGTCAAAAAAATTCTCGAAAAAATTATTGTGTCACTGTCAAAATAAATTGATCAAAAAATGTATTTCATGAACCGTAGCTGTAGGAGCAGATAAAGCAGGAGATAAATAGTTTTGACCAGCCGTGGACTCTGTTGCCAGCCTTCGCGCTTGGGCGTAAAATCGTCTTCGACTTGTAAAATCAAATTACCCCCCTTGTAGTGCAAATAACTATTAAAATATTTAAATCCTTACAATTCCCATAATCTCTTTATTTTTCTTCTCATGATTAATTCAATAAAAATCGGAGGTGTTGCGAGTTGGTTACTATGGAAAGTTTGACAAGTTATAAAAGTTCTTGGCAGTTTCGAAAAAAATATCAGTATATGTTAATGTTAAAATTAATTAAAAATGCGTTGTTAATTTTTGTTGGAAACGTTCTGTAATTATAATTTGCTAATATGTTACTTGCTAAAAAGTGTCAAATATTCACTTGCCATGATGACCAATCATTTTGCTGCCTAGGCAGAAAAAGTGATAGTTCGCTAATTGATATTTGTCAGCAAAATTAGTATTTTGGTGTCGATCGGGGAAAAAATAATTTTTAGATATTATCGAAGAATTCTGTAAAAATATTTTACATACTTGAGCCCTCCAAGCGGCTTCTGCTTCCTCCTTTTTAGCAAACATTTCGTGACCGGGTGGATAATATACAGGTGGTCCAGAAACATTTTTTGTTCGAGAAATTGGCTCTTTCTTTTGTGTGTCATTCACCTCTGCCGATTGTCTTTTGAGGGTGTCAATTGTCTTTTGCTGAGCTAGTTCTCGTTCATGAGCATTGAAACCAGCATTTAAGGGACTATTTGGTGGCTATAAAGACAAAGAGAAAATTAATAGATAATAAATAAATATAAATCACCATAGTTTTGTAGATATGGATTATTAAATAGTTTTAGTGACGAGTAATATTTTGCAAAAACCAAATTTTTTGAGATATTTGAATTATAACTTTAAACTGCGACTAATAACTGTGTTGGTAAGTTAGAATATGTCTATTTTGGTAGATTTTTGGATATATTTATTACATGT
This sequence comes from Rhagium mordax, assembly GCA_963680705.1. NCBI lineage: Eukaryota > Metazoa > Arthropoda > Insecta > Coleoptera > Cerambycidae > Rhagium > Rhagium mordax. The sequence goes on from OY796656.1 coordinate 110,902,005, forward strand.
GATTAATAAATTACAGATTTTATTACAATTTTTGAGGTAAATTATGCAGAAAATCTGGAAACAAAATGGTAATCAGTTAAAAAGCTTTCTTTAGCAAAAATTACTGTAGGTAGGTATTTTAATAACAAGCAAAAAAAAAACGATGTCAATGCACATATTTGAACTGAAATATCACAAGAAATCATGTACCTTTCGCCAATGCAATGGTTTAATCATTGCATTGCATTGCATTTAGGTCATTCCATGTGTTAATAAAAATAAATTGATGTATCCTTTTTGATATACAGTGTGATTATAATAGTACACATAAAATAGGAAGCTTTTTTATTATCTATTTGCCAAAAATATGTATTCATGATAAAAGTTAAACTAAAAAGCTAAAATGCATTAAAAAATTAGAGTAGGTACTATGAATTTGCGTACTCTAATAATTTTTGACAATATTGAAAAATGTTACTGGGAAAAGTTGTTTTGAATTAAAGTTGTACTCGTACTTAGATATGAAACTACAGCCACCTCTGGCTAATCCCAACATTATGAAGAATATTTTCTGAGAAATTAATATTAAAAAGTTTACCATATATTGCATACACATGCACACTGTATATGTCTCCTTAATTAATATCAAGTATGTGGTAAGGTAAAAATATCAAATGACATGAAAATTAAAATTTACCTCATGACCAATAGTTGCCATAAGTTCATCCAACTTCTTTGGTGGTCCATCAGGTCCATCGTCTGTAGGAAATTTATTTGGCAATAGAGGTTGTGATTCATCACTAGGTGGGTAACCACCTTTGTAAGAGTTTTGTGTAGTATTAGTTGATTTGTATGTATAATGCAGATTAATTGGTTCATTTGGTTTTCTTCCGTACGGAGGATTATTCGGCTCCAAAGTCTCTATGTCACTTGGGGTTTTGGGCCTGCGTGGCCCTCCTGGATGAGTGTTAGTTGTATTTGTTTCATGTTTATATATAATTGTTTTTCCAGGCTCGTTTGGTGGATAACCATTTTGATATGGAGGGCCAACTGTCTTGTTTGTGGTATTGTGTGTTTCTTTAATAATGTAGGTTGTATGTGGTGGATGGCCTCTGTCAGCTGGAGGATTGCCTACTGGATAACCTCTTTCAGAAAAAGGTGGTTCATTTTTATTAATCGTTGTATTATGTGTTTCTTTTAATATGTATGTCTCCCGACCAGGTGGATAACCTTTGTCCTCTGGATAAGGTGAGTTGCGAACAGGATAATCCCTCTCAGGATATGGAGCCTCATTTTTGTTAATGTTTGTTGTAGTTTCTTTAATAACATAAGTGTCTGATCTTGGAGGAGGTGGTTGTGGATAACCATTTTGATTAATATTTTTAGTTGTAACATTTTCATTATAAATGTAAGTTTGTTGGCCAGATGGAGGTTCTAACTCAGGGCTATATCCTGGTTGATAGTTTCGGGTAGTGATAGTCTCTTTAACTATCACTCCACCAGGAGGTGCCGGCTTTTGATATGGAGGATAGTTATAATTGGTAGTTACACTGTCTGCGACAGTTTCTTTGTAGCGTTTGTTAACATTTGTTTGCCAAGCTGGTTCATGCTTAAACGTTGTATTTTCTTTGTTTTCTACCTTATTGTACACAAAGCTTTTGCTAGGAGTCGTTATAGTTTGGTTAGGGGAATAGACATATTTGTCGCTTTCTACTGCATTACCCAAAAGGTTTGTTGGGTACTCGCCTGAACCGGGAATTTCGTATGTGTATGTTTTTATCGTAGTAGTCACTTTCGTATTACCAGGAGGTCGTAAATTTGGATCTAAGTGAGCTAAAACGTCCGGATCTATATCAGGAACTACAGTTTCCACTAATTCAACAGGATATTCATGGATATTTTTGACAACTGCTTTTTTTGATAGAGTGGAAGTTCTTGAAGATGGTGAGGTAGTTCTAAGTGGTCTGAGGTCACCATAAGTACCTAGAAAATAATAAATATAATATAATTTAATATGTTTATTTGAAAACATATATTTAATATGTTTATTTTTACCATATATTTGTATTATATTCTCCATTTGTTAAAAAGAAAATATGTTAAATAATTAAGTTTTAAAATATTATAAATAAAATAGGTGGCACAGCTAGAGATCACACCCCTACATAATTATGTTGGTTTCTAGTGTATTTAATGTTACTTTTACCCTCTGTCGACCATATTTAATATGTTTATTTTTACCATATATTTGTATTATATTCTCCATTTGTTAAAAAGAAAATATGTTAAATAATTAAGTTTTAAAATATTATAAATAAAATAGGTGGCACAGAGATCACACCCCTACATAATTATGTTGGTTTCTAGTGTATTTAATGTTACTTTTACCCTCTGTCGACCACCATCCATATTTTTAACACTAAGACAATTTTCCAGATATCTTTTTTTGGGTAACAAGGATATAAGTATGATTAAATGAATATTAAATCACCTATGACAAGAGTGGCACGTTCTTTCAAGCAACACTATGATTTACTGTTTCTATTATTCACTAAAGACAAAAAAATAGTCACCTTCATTTGTGTACTGTAAGTCCCTTTTGATAGAACTCTCACGATCTGTACGCTCTAGTGTACGACTTCTTGAACTTGGCCTGGGCGTGTCACCATAGTGTAGTTCACGATTAACCGTTTGTTTGGACGTCCTAATAAAATAATAAATATAGAATTAATAATACTGTAAGCGATTTTTTTCTACAACCACCATGGAAATAGGCGTCGCTAAATGCCTCACCATGAGGCACCTTTCCGCTTTTTGAATTTTGAATACAAAAAAGTTCTATTTTCGCAGGAAATAAAATTACTTTTCGTACGATATCATTGAACTAATTGCAAAACTTTTACCAAGATTTGGCAACTTCAAAATCTGTAAAAAAATGCACCCAGTGATGCAGAAGCGCCATCTATATCTCACTGCCAGCTATTTACGGTGTGCCTTATTCTTAGTTTTTCGCAATCAAATTTTGACGCTCATGTATTCTTTTTTATAATAAAACAACACATGCACGACAATGTGCATAAAAACACAGATTTACTCTACTTGTCCCAACTTTTATTTTATTTTCTGTAGACCTGTATCAAATAAATGCCTTTCTTTTTCTGTCTCTGGCACAAACAATTTTTTTGTGTATGGGTATGTTATAATAATGAACATCACAATAGAGGGATGTTTTTAAAATGGCACACTATTTGTTTGTAACCTCTTTTTTTTAATTATTTCGAATAAAATTGGTTTTTTGATTAAACGGTGTTTGGGAGTTTTTTTCTAATAAATTTTGGATATAGTATCAGTTGATATAGGTGTATGCTTGCCGTATACAGGGTGTCCCGAATTGTACGGTCCAAACTTTGCGGTAGAATAGAGAAGTGCCTATAAACATGGGGTGGGAAACGCTTCGTTTCCAAAATAAATTTACAATTCTGAAAATGTTTAATTAATTATTCGAGGATGTTTCCACTATTAACCAGCAATTTGTTATGTAACAATAATAGTGTGCCATTATTGCAATGTCTCAAGCAGCAAAAATCTATTATATGATAGAAATCATACCGTAAAGTTTGGACCGTACAATTCGAAACACCCTGTATATATTTTTAAATTTCAATCAGCCTGTTTAGGACAAAGGTAATGGTAGGTGCACTTGCGGGATGGATTGCGTGCAGTGCCAGTGCGTAAAATTTTCGGCGTTTTAGATGATTAAACCATAATAATAAGGAATATATCTACTTACTGAAAACTTGGATCCAGGCCAGTGTTATTATAAGATTCTGGAAAACAAACGAATATATAAATACCTTGTGATTCATTTGGATCAGCAAGTTGAATTTGTTCTCTCGTTTTTATTTTATTAAAACATGTGGGGAAAGTATATGGACCGAGCCTTGCGAAATCAAAGGTATACGGCGTAAAAAAAGGGCGTACATTTTGAAATTGCTTTCACATATGTTTTAAAATGTGTGAGGTCGAACTCACTGTTTTAAAATAGCAGTATAATTTTTAATATGAAGTATTTTTTTTTCATTTAAAAAATGTATCATAAATGTGGGGTTGTGAGAAAGTTTATAATTAAAAGTTACCTTATGATAATATATACTATTGGGAATTGAATAAAAAAAATGTCCTTATATCAAATATATCGAGTAGCTCGAAATTTCAACTATAATCACAAACATCTAGTAGGTACCTAGGATGCAACATGCGTTTTAAAGTCCCGAAATCGATTGATTTTTAATCTACCTATTGTAAATATGATCAACTTTATACTATACCACAAAATTGTTTATATTTGTCACTATATTAATTTTATAGTAAAATTATGTCCTACTGGAAACATTAGGAAATAAAGTAGAGTTTACCTTTTTCCGTATAAGAAGATTTCTTAACTTGTTGTAAATCATCTAGCAGAGAATCCAACTGGTTAATGCTATTTTGCATACGCGTTTTTTCTGGAAGAATATCTCCGCTAGTAGAAGTTTTATACAGGTATTTTTCTTTTTTATATCCACTTACATGCTTTCTACCATCCGGAGACTGCAACAAAACACATGTATTTATTATTTTACAATTAGGACCATCCAGTTAAGTAACTAATAGTTTAATTAATATTTAAAAGTTACGAGGATTAATGTAATTAGGCACCAATCTATTGCAACATTGTTAACTAATCATTATTTCGTCAAAAATGTACAAATATTTTATTTCTCTTAACGAAATTAGTTGTAAATAAATAGTAAGTAAAATTGTCCAAAGGGCGTAGGTATCTATTAATATCTGCTGAAAATTTATAAGGTAATTCACTGTAATTTTCACAATAAGAAGCTAAAAAGGAAGTTGCGTGCATTAGTGATCCTCGTTTATTCTTTATTTGCCTGAGTTATTCAAAAGTATAAAAATCGATTTACTGATAATAAATTTTACTTAATATAATAAATTTTACTTAATATATGTATATACAGGGTGAGTCAGCGGTGCGAAAAAGTCCAATATTTCCTTTATTGTCGATAATACAAACAAGTTTTATAAGGAAGTTGTAGGAGACCAAAATGGCTACATTTTAAAATTAGTTTGAAATATACGGGGTGATTCGTGAAAGCGGGGCACTATAGATGTCAATTTTTTTAAATGGAACACCCTATATATTTTTGAAAATTTGAATTCTTTATGAAATTCTCTATATTACTATATAAGGATATCATAGTCTAAAACTTATACGTCTTGAGATATCTAAGAAAATTAAGAAAAAAATGAATTTGTCAGCATTTTTTTAATTATTGTTATTTTGTCACTGTGTTTAATTAAACACGAATTCCTCTCATTTCGGGTTAAAAAAGGTTTATTTTAACTACTAGTATAGTCAAGAATTGATTTATTTGTTACACAGGGTATTTCGAACATGTTGATATTTTCAGAAAACTTCGAAGCTCATTATCTCGCTTATTTCAAATGGAACACCCTGTATTTTTTGCGGAATCTTATAGGCTTATTTATTCCCTACAACTTTTGTTAAATATGTTCTATACCTATCCGAAAGAGGAGATATTGGCAGAAATTTAGATATTTTACAGTATTTGGAACGGTTTTATACCTTTTAATCACATTAGCCTGGATATTAAATAAAAAGTGAAATAAATTACCCAGATTATTTTTAAACTAGCATTCCAATAAAAATAAAATATTTTCTTCTTATATAAGTATAGGATATGAAAAGCTCCTCTGAACAGGAAAATGATTATTTTATTTCCATTTAATTGAAAAAAGCCAAACAAAATAAAATGAATGAAAAATAAAATTATTGCAAGTGAAAAAACCAGGTTTCACAAACATACAAAATATACTTAAGACAAAAATGTTATCGTCTAAAATATATCATATGAGGTACCCTACGACGCATAACAAATAAAAATTTTATGTAAAATTTGATGCCACAGGACATGTTGAATTTATTTTATTTTGTTTGGCTTTTCTTCAATTATATGAAAATAAAATAATCATTTTCCTGTTCAGAAGAGCTTTTACATTACTTATAAGAAAAAATATTCCATTTTATTAGGAATAAGTACTAGTTAAAAATAATCTGAATAATTAATTTTTATTCTCATTTAACATCTTCTGTTTGTTTTTTCTCGGGGCTAATGTGATTAAAAAGTATAAAACCGTTCCAAATAATGTAAAACTCTAAATATCTGCGAATATCTCCTAAACTCTTTAGGATAGGTATAGGATATATTTAACAAAAGTTGTAGGGAATAAATAGACCTATAATAAGATTCTGTAAAAAAATATAGGGTGTTCCATTTGAAATAAGCGAGATAATGAGCTTCGAAGTTTTTTGAAAATGTTAACATTTTCTGAACATCCTTTAACAAATAAATCAATTCTCATCTAAACTAGTAGTTAAAATAAACCTTCTTTTAATCCGAAATGAAAGGCGGGTTTTTGTTTAACTTAACACAGTGACAAAATAACAATAATTAAAAAAAATGCTGAAAATTTCATTTTTTTCTTAATTTTCTTAAATATGCATCTAGAGAACTATAAGTTTTAGACTATGATATCCTGATATAGAAATATCGAGAATTTCATGGAGAATTCAAATTTTTAAAAATATATAGGGTGTTCCATTTAAAAAAATTGACGTCTATAGCGCCCCGCTTTCATGAATCACCCCTTATATTTCGAACTAATTTTAAAATGTAACCATTTTGGTCTCCTACAACGTCTATATAAAATTTTTGTTCTTATTATCGATAATAAAGAAAGTGTTGAACTTTATCGCACCGTTGACTCACCCTGTACATTGTTTCGATTCATAACATTTAACGAATTTTTTAAACTAATTAATGCATTATTATTCTACAACACTACTTGAGACTTGCGATGTATCAACATTCTGATCAAGTCTATATTGTTTGAAAATGAACAATGAAAATTTATTTTATTTTTCGCAAGAAACCAGAACAATAACGGAAATGACGAAAATATTTGAAGTTGTATATTATAAAAACAAATATTTGTGCATTTATTCGACAAATGATAAAAAAATATTAACACTCCTGATGTTGAAGTTGAAACTAGTACTAAGTATTGTAAAATAATGACATACCGCGTAGGTGTAGGCGTCATCAGATGAATACTCTGTAACAGGATTCGAAGATTTCACATTTGTTATTCTGTTTAAGGAGTTGCTCCTAATTCCTGAATCGAGAGCATTAACGGATCGTGAAGTTTCCCTGTATGTATTGTGTCCTAAAGAACTTCCTGGTCGCGAAACTGAATTTTGTAAATCTTCTAATAAATAATCTGTAACAAGAACACATAGATATGTTACGAAATATATATATGATTATTAGTTTGTATTAGCATTTTTAATCATTTTTAAAATATCTATCAGTAGGTACAATAAACTAAACTAAGCATACAAAATTCTTTATAAAATTTGTTTTTTAAAAAATATAAATTTTTGAAGATCTTTGACGTTAGAAAGCAGATAGAGGTAAATTTGGTTAAATCGTTCTACATATTTAGATCGCAGACTCTTCAGAGACATCTGTGAATGAAATCTGCCCAATCAAGAACATCCTGTGTATTTCAATAAAAAATTGTGATTGTTAAGCAGAGGCATATAAAAAAAATCCTTAGAAGAAATGCAGTCATCTAATATCTTTCATTTTCGACTTACCTAAGTTACTATCAAATTGCGTTAGGTTTTGGTTCGAACTTCGTGTGTTGCGTACAGGAGAAACAGTTCGCAGGATCTTTGTTTCCTGATATTCCTTTCTCTCAACCGTTGACATTTTTGTATTATCCTAACACCTGCAACAATACAAAAGAAACATTATTAATAACGCTTGTACCCTTGCACCACTCTATTATTTTAATAGGAATAGGTTGGTTAATTACTTATAACGTTTCCATTTCAGGTTGCTTAGCGGGAAATTACCGGACGTTGGGTGTGAGGTATTCAGTGTTTTAATATCCAGCGGAAACTAGCCGGAATAATTAACATCAATATTATTGAAAGCAATTATTATATTTTGATTCTTCTGCATATCAAACATTTCAACTACAAAATAATAATTCTAACTAAAATAGATTATGGCTAAAAGGATAATATCGGTATAGTGATGCATTTGTTATTTATATCATGTCGTGTCATGACTTATTTTAAAAGCTAAAAATGTATCAAATGCAGTAATTATACGTATGAAATTGGATCACAAGATTTACCTCATAATTATTCATAACTGATGACCAAAATATATTCATATTCGTTTGTTGAGAGGCGACCCTTGCCTTGTGTTGACTTAAAAAGATCATCTGTTTTCTTTATGACTTTCGTAATCCAATAACCGACGATACAATAATTAATTTCACAGGATTTTGTGGATAGCGCCAGTCTCGTAAAAATAAACAAGAATCTATTTTTGGCCGGCACACCTAATATCTTGAAAACGCGATGCTATTACATTAAAGCGGCGCGGCTGGGAATATAGTGATATTGATAACATGGCAAATAAATGCACATCGTGATTAATACATTCATTTCTGAAAAATTGGAGACGTTTTTAGGCGAAGGTCAATTTTAATGTGTGTAAAAATAAGAGCCATGGGCGCCATCCTTCCTTTTGTGGTCTAGCATCAAAGAAACCTTGACCGCCTTGATTCAATAATACTCACAATGTTTTAAGATTCTTGGACATGTATGGCATATTTATTCATACCTCATTGTCGGTCGGAAGTATTTTTTTAACTTAACTTTTGACAATATTGTGTAAATATGAAATTAGAGAGTGATTTTAAAATAGTTTTACATTGTTGATTGTATCTATCATAAACAAAACTTTGACAATATTTGACCATATTTGCTGTTTTATTTTAACTGAAATTTCATTTTTTTTTAAATATGTCACTGGTCATTTATTGTGTTTTATGTTTTGATTTTAACCATTGAGTGAAGAATATATAATACATATTTTCACTTAACTTTTTAATGTAGGTACTCCAGCTCATACATATGTATAATAATAATAATAATACAAATAATGTGGAACGAAGATACACTAAATGATGTCTCCAAAAATAATTCTATTATACACATGTTGAGTTATCAAGTTCAAAAATGCTGCCATCATAAACAATAATATTTAATAAATGTAGTGAAAACTGAAAAGGGTCTTATTTTGATTGACAAAATTTGTAATTGGTTAACGCTTTTCATCAGATGGGGAAAAAAGCCCGAAGCTTTGCACCATTTGATTACTATCTGTGGTATCACTTGCAAATAAAGCTGTATAATTAACAATTTTTTTATATAATAATTGCCGCGCATACGTTATCATTCTATTGCTTATTATTTTGTATTGAATAAACTGAATATGTAAGTACGATTAAAAAGTAAAATTTTTTTCTTTATTATTATTTTTCTGCTCGAACTAGATATACCGTCAAACGGGGTAATATGGAACAAAATTTTAGAATATTTGTGTGTATCTTTTTTGTTTACTTTGTTTTTCATAAAAAAAAATATGCCTTTAGATACATATGGAATGAAAGAATCTTGTGATGCAAAAAATAATTGGTGATCACCCCCCCCCCCACTGAAAAAAAAAAAATAAAATCCTTCGTGTTCCATATTAACCCTCAGGGGGAATTTATGGAACATGGATGATTTCTTCATAATAACTCTCTTGAAATTCATTTATTCCATATTTACCGCTGTAGGTATAATATGGAACAATGATTAATTTAAAAAATAAAAAATTTTACTGAAAGGGGGTAGAAAAACAAATAGTATTATTATGGGGGTTTTATTAACACCATAAATTTACCTTTTTTATAAAAGATACAGAAACAAAACATTTTTTCTAAAAAATAATAGGTAACATGGAATGGCACAAACAAATGGAAAAAAGTGTCTATTTAATATTTAGCAGCATTGGACAAGGACCGACGACCGGTAACAAGGTCTGCTCTACTACTCTACTCAATTATTAACGATTAAAAATTTTCAAAACCTACACATAGAATTTTTCGTAGATTTCATATAGGCTATTACTTTTTTCTTTCTTCAACGGTATACGAAGGGTGGAAAAAAGTATGGTTTTTTATGGAATGCCCTGTATTTTTTTACATATTTAGATACGCTCTACCTTTCTGATTATAAATATATATAATACTTATATATGTAAATAAATACAGGGCATTCCATAAAAAAAACCATACTTTTTTCCACCCCTCGTATACCGTTGAAGGGAGAAAAAAAGTAATAGCATATATGAAATCTACGAAAAAATCCATGTGTAGGTTTTGAAAATTTTGAATCGTTAATAATTTATCGAAATAAGCGGGGGGAAACACCCTAAGTTTAAATTCAATTATTTAGCATATTCAAAATCTACGGAAAATTCTGTGTTAGACCGGTTTTTGAAAAATTAAAATCGGTAGTAATTGACCGAAATAAGGGGGGGGTATAGTTTTATAGGAAACACCCTGTACATACTGAAAGAATTCATCCTGAAAGTCAACAGCTTTTAGATGTTCTCGAAATAAGGATTTGCTGGCTCCCTTATAAAATTAATATATTTATAGTGGTCTTGGATAGAAAAAAGGAACACCATCGTTGTAATAAGAACCATTCAGGTAGAACCAAGAGGTTAATTCCTACGTCTTGATACTTAAGTTTTCGCTAAGATCATTCTCATCAATGAAACTAGTACTTACGGTAAGATGTATAGATAGATTTGGACACAATACATCAAAATTACGTCGACGATCTTAATCGAAGCACTCACTATTAATTTTCAAATAGATATTGAAATTTTAACTAGCTGGAACCATTTTAAGCCCAAAATAAATTATTAAAATATTTTAAGGCTTGCGAGGTGGTTTTTTTCCTTTCTTTTCTAAGTTTATACATACTAGGTACTTAATTAGGTAGGTACCTATGTAATAGTAATTCAGTAAGTAATTTAGAATGTAATATTTGTATATATTAAAAAATAAATATTTCTTATGATATTAATGATTGCCCGAAATACATATCCATTTCTAAGAATAATCTCATCTTGGAACAAATGTTTTTTAATCACGTATAATGATTCGTTGATTACGAAGGTGTAATATAATCAGAACAGCAGCTGCAGAAAATAATGCAAAAATGTGCAATTGTTGCAAACTGTCAAGGTTATTTATATTAATTGTATGCACTTGAAACCTTAAATTTGGCGTGAGTGCTATTCGCTACGAATTTATAGAGCGACTTTGAGATAGACCTTCTCCTAATTATCTATTTAATGAATTCGTGTAAATCTGGGTCAGATTCAGAAATAGCAGTTTTCAGCAGTTAAAGGCATGATGTAATCACAGGCACATAATATATACCTACTTCTTGACCTCTCCATATTTGATTAAAAGTGTAATGCAAGTATTTATGTAAACAATGCATACACTTATGGAAAATACTTTTACTAGTGCAACACCTAGTGCACACGTAAGTTGAACTCGCTAATTTGGATTGATGCTCACAAAAAGTCAAAACTCGAAAATGCCACTAGAGTTTTATTAATATTTGTAATAATGGAACATTCCCAAGACAGTTAAAGAATGTAAACTGTTCACATGATACCGTGTTATTTTAACAACTTTTAAATCAACTTCATAAGTATTTTATGTACAGGGTAGTTCCATTTTTTACACCTACATACAGCCTTTATTTTTAGAAATATGAAAAAAGTGTAAAAATACTAATTGTAGATTTTAGTATGAACTATCATCTATTGGTGAAGAAAAGTAAAACAAGACGTCAGAAAGTAGAGAAAAAGACACAACTTATGTTTTTTTAAATGGAACACCCTGTACATTTTTGCATATTTTGAAAGATATTTTTTCTCTAATTCCAAAAATATATTATATGTTGTCATTTGCTCTTTATCTGTTGTGGAAATATTATGCAAAACAGTACCTACCGCAAAGAACACAGGTTGCCTTGAAAAAAATGACAAAATATTTCGAATAATTACTGACAGTTTACTTTCTGATGTCCCTTTGTTTTATTTCTTATCACCAAAATATATTTCACATCAAAATCTACAACTTTTGCTTTTACACTTTTTCGTATTTCTAGAAATAAATTCCATAGGTTTGGTGTTAAAATTGATGAATGCCAAATAAAATTATGTTTTTCCACACCTGAATAACTCATGCTAGAGTATTTGGGATTTTGCATAAAAATCTGGTGGTAAACTGTCAGAAATTATCACAAATGTTTTGTCAGTTTTTTTTTTCATGGCAATCTATATTTTACGTGAACTGTTTTACACAAAGAGGCATACTATTTTAAAGACAATCCAAACAAATGCCAACATATATTTTTAAAATCAGTTAAAAGTTATCTTTCAAAATATATGAAAATATACGGGATGTTTCATTTAAAAAAACATATGTTGCGTCTATTTTTCTACTTTCCGATCCTATTTTGTTTTATATTTTTACAACAAAAGATATTTGATACCAAAATCTACAACTTTCTTCATATCTCTAAACATAAACACTGTAAGAGTATTCACGAAAGATCCCCCCTTAACTTTATTTTTTGTCTTAGAAAAAAAAATGGTAAAGACAAAACTTGTAGGAAACTCTCTTCGCATCACTATGCATCAAACAAAAAAACAATCGAAAGTTATATGACAAACTTAAGATTTTTTTAAATGAAATGCTGTAATATTGTTGTATTTTTATTTTTCTAATACTAGGGTTTTCCCTGATTCCAGTGAAAGCAACGGCGGACCTTAAACTGCAAATCCTCTTTCAACCTTCAGCAATTTCTACTACTCTTTGCCTGTCAATTACCATTAGGAAAATTATTAAAATCGTAGCTTGCATGGTCTGTTCTTTTGACTAGACTAACTTATCTTTACTTCAGAATTGCTCCATCACTCTCCAGTTTTTTAAATTATGGCCCATACAGAGGAATTTTCTGAATTTAAGGGTGGGTTTCCACAATTAAAAAAACTGGAGGGCGATGGAACAATTCCGTCTCTGGATTCGAATTCAGCGGGTCAAAATAGATAAGTTGGTCTAGTCAAAAGAACAGACTACTTTTTTTTGTGTGCCTATGTGGCAGCCCACTCTGTTTTTAAACAAAAAAAAAAATTACAAAAAACACGTTTTTTATCTCTTCAACAGCGAAAAAAGGTAGCCATCTTTGTACAATTATCGTGAAAGAAAAGTGGGCCACAAATTTCTGTAATTAGATTGTATTGTTATAATTTTTGTTATCAAATAATGTCGAACTAATAAAATTTATTTTTGCCAAAACTATTACAGATACAAAAATTTTACAAGAGAGACAAAATGTAAATAATTGTATCTTTTTGATAAAAAAAATTGAATAAATCATATCGCCCCTAAGAAAAGTTATTAGCAGATTGGCCCAAGGGTTGGGGTAGTTTTCGCCCTTCTGTGAATTTAATGAACTCAACTAGAATATCTTAAAATGTAGAGTTCTGCAGACTACTAAACTAAAACACTATTTATAGTTATCAAAATTTGTCCATGTTTTGTCCATCATCATCATAATCATGTTCTATGGGCACCCTTTTAGGCATTTTAACGCACTGACTGATAGGAGTCAGTCCATTGTTTTAAAGTCAGCCGGTTGCTTTGAAACAGTAAAGTTTTGCAGTCTGTACTTATTTAACCATTCCAGTTACCATTTCAGAAGTGATCAGTAAAAAACGAGAATGTGGGTAGCGTTATTTTTGGTGGTCATCTATTATTTCCAACCATTATTTCTGGGCATTGTTATTATATTTATTGCTCATTTATAATGTTTGGGAAACATTATTTGTTGCTCACTTCCTAGTTTAGGTACTTGCTTACTATTATTCGTAATTTTCTCAGTATTTATGGTGCTCAAAAAATATATTTCTGGTAAGGTTTGTTAATTTTCGGTCCCCATGATCCCCATGTGATGATGAATAGGTAACAGGGTATAAAATTTCTCACAAAAATTTGGGGTTCAATAATTATTTTGGTGCTCATTTAAAATATCTCCATAATATGTTACAACTTCCTGCAGAAACGTCTGTAAGAATCCGGTGTATAATAACAACACCACACTTCCTTAAGCATTCAATAATTGTCACACCACAAGCAAACAATGATTATTTTTGAAACGAAAAAAAAAAAATAGAATCAAAATATCTTTCTTTTTGTATGGAATTTTGGAGTTTAAGATAAGAAAATATCACCATTCGCCTCTCATAATTTTGAACGTCATAGATCTATTGACTCACCATTTTAACTTTCAGTCTATTTCTCAAATTCCAGTATAAACAAGTTATAAACAAGTTGGAGAAGCATTCAGTAAGTATATTGTTGAATATTTGATGTTCATGTTCATGGAGACTACTTCAGCGTTCTTATCAATGTTACCCTCTACAAGAATGTAGCATGATAGGTCAAGCTGACTGAAGACAGTTCAGAGTATAAATCACTGTAAATTCTAATTCGAAACCATTCCTAACTGCCTTTTAAAATAAGCCTTATCAATATTGTCGTTAATCAATCAGATTATATTGGTATAGATTTTTACGTGGCGTTTTTAAAATTAGATCGATGCAATTTCTGTAAAACGTTTTTGGCATTATTCCGAATAAAATTAAATTAATCTTACTTTGAAGACATATTACCTCTCGATAAATAATAACAAACTGTATACCTAATAGACAGACTAAATATTTACCTTTACCTTATCTGGGGTTCTGCACATAATTTCACCTGTATACATTCACTATCAATATTTTTTTGTCTTATCTTGTTTGTTATCTAATTATATTACATGTGAAATAACGGGATGATATTTTGACAAGATATTATTTATAGATACAAATTTTAATTAGAAGATTCGTACACGTTCTCCACCATGCACGCGTTTATTTAGTTCACGAAATACATTTTGTATTAGATGCGAAAATTTTACCATAACAACTTTATACGAGTTTATTTACTTAAACTGGAATTAATTTTGGCTATTAATTGTTTAATCGATCATTTATCACACGAACACGTGTATTCAACTGATTTTAAGCTTGAAATATACCCAAGATTAAACAAAATTAGATAATACACCACTTCTCATATTAAGATAATATCAGCTAGAATTAGCCGGGCTAAAGTATCTGAATGGAAAGTCAAGAAAGGATTTTTTTTCGTTTCCCTCAATATTTTGAAAAGCCACATGCACATGAAAGTTGAGCATAATAGGAGCGAAATGTTAAGTGGCTAGATGTAAGTTAATATTTCTTCGCCATTCTGCTCATCAATAACGTCGCCCAAAATCAGCTTTCTTTAACTAACGTTGCTTTAGAACTCACAGATACTCATAACTAACAACAACTCAATAACACAAAGTATGTCTATTTTAAAGGCTATAATTTGAGAAGTTTCAATTTAAACAAAAAATATCTTATGTGCACAAATATTTTAAGAAATTGTTGTTTAAACGACATGCAACAGAAATAATGGTAATTTTGGGGAGTATTTTTTATGATATAGATGAAAATCTATATTATAAAAGTACCCCTCAGTCTCAGTCTCAGTTAAGTTACAGGAACTTCTGTCTATCTATAGTCTACTTATATGGCTGTGGCTGCAACGACAGCATCTCAAAATGGTAAGAATAAGAACAAACCGTTATTGTTGTACATACTTTTCACCAGATATCCAACATAAAACTTTTCCGATTATGGTGACACAAGACAAAAACATCATGTTTGTTTTTCATAAAATGAAGATTTATTGGGTAAAACTGCAGGTCATTCTCTATATTTATTTTTACCAACATCTTTCATAAAACTACTCTAACCAAAAACGTTAACTTATTTATATAAATTTAGGTGTAAGTAGTGTGAGTGGGAAAAACGAACATATTGAGAACTACCAAGAATCTTCGCTTTAAATTCATAAATAAAAATAATCTTAAATTCTATAGAACATACACAAATGTTTTTTCGAGTGTCGATATATGGTATGATAGCTTATATTTTATGTGTAAGTTGCATAGGCTAAATATACACTGTGTTCATTTGAAAACTCCAGTATTTTTACCCTCCGAAAAATTTCGCGTCATTTCGATTTTTGTTCTAAAGGGACTTCTTTTGGCGTAAACAGAATCATAATCATGATAAATTCATCCCCCTAATCCCCAGCAACCCCAACTTTAAAATCTTAAATATGACCCCCCCCCCCCCCCCTTGTAATACATCATTTTAAAGCGCGTTTTTAATTTGAAATACAAAGATGCTGTGTTTTAAAAATCGGTTGAATTTTAGCGAAGTTCTGGACAAAATAACAATTTTTTATTTATTTTAAGGTGTATTCGATCTAAAATTAAAATACTGTTCATTTACTTGATTAAATTCTCAAAGTGTGCACCAATTGTAACTATTATTCGATTTTTCAAATCTTAGATGTCTTATACACAACCGATTTTAAGATGGCTCCATAGAAGAAAATCCAGGGGAGATAAGTCGGGGGAACGAGCAGGCCATTCTATGAAACCTCTTCTGCCTATCCATTTATTTGGAAATTTCTCATCCAACCACTCCATAAGATTCTCGTTAATGAAGAGGACCAATTATAGCATTTCCCAAAATACCTGCCCAAACATTTATTTTCTCAGGCCGCTGTGTGTAGACTTCTCGATATAAATGCGGGATTTCAGTGTCCCAATATCTTAAATTCTGTAGATTGACATATCCATGAAGGAAGAACGTACATTCGTCGCTGAAGCAAAAATTCGTTATAGGTATTTCGTTTTTAATTTTTTCTGCTTTTGATTTTTGTTCTTTTTTAATTAAAAATAAAAATATTTGGTACACGGCGGCAAAATACCACCTTCAATTTTATTGGAAAATTATCGTAATTTTAGATTAATACACTTTAATAATTATTAGCAATTAAAAAAAAAATAAATAAAAAGTTTTTTTATCCAGAACTAAAATTCAACCGATTTTAAAAACGCAGTATCTTTGTATTTCAAATTAAATACACTAAAATGGTGTATTACAAGAGGGGGTAGTCGTATTTAAGATTTTAGAATTGTGGTTGCTGGGGGTTAACGGGATGAATCTATCATGATTCTGTTTACGTCAAAAAAAGTCCCCCTTGAAACAAAAATCGCGACGATATTCGAAATTTTTGACGTTGGGATTTCAACATGCTGGATTTCCATTTCCAAAATAATATTTCGGTCCCTTAAATGCTCATTTAATTTAAATACGGTGATGTTTTTTAGACCGTGACTTTTAATCGAATGAAGTTGTTAATGTACATTAATTTAATTAACTAACCGAGATCTTAGCGGAAATTAGTTATAAAATAAACCTAAAGTTTATTTCCGAGAATAATTATTAATTGCAATTTGTTGAGTGTTTATTCATAATTTTATTATCAACGGATATATTCAACTATGACCTCTGTGTATATGTTTATTTATGTGCCTTTG
Source organism: Rhagium mordax (assembly GCA_963680705.1). NCBI lineage: Eukaryota > Metazoa > Arthropoda > Insecta > Coleoptera > Cerambycidae > Rhagium > Rhagium mordax. The sequence goes on from OY796656.1 coordinate 110,919,550, forward strand.
AGAATGCAGAATTTATTTCAGTTCAGTTTCAATGACACATCCTCAAATTTTTATTAATAATAATTAATACATGTTTTTGTACGATAATGATATTTATTAAATCTTCCAAAGCGCACTAAATCCTGAGCAGCAACAATTGCCTTGAGTATTGACACGTTAACTCTAATTTGAGCTGCAATTTTCTCATTTAGTTTTATACTTACAGTTTTTATCGTCTCCATTTCGTTCCTTTTATGGCAATAATTATTTATTTCATCTTTAGTAGCATAGTAAATATTAAATATAAACACTCACGATTGACATTTGCATGTATAATTTTCCCAATTTGTTTTGTATTTCGGTGTCTTATAGGCTTTGTTTAACTTTTTATTTTAACTATCTGTCATGAAAGGTTTGACTTTAAGAAACTTTAAGAAAATCATTAAACACGATACAAAAACAAATCGACAATTATTTTCTGAAAATCCACTTTTCAGTACAAAATATATTTAAATCTATTGAAAATAAATATTATTGTATATCTATATTTAGTTTTTTTCCCGACATGTATTTACTATTTACTATCGAGTGGTGTATTTTCAAGAAACAACTGTTTTATATTTACGTGACCTAAAAATTTCACCATAATTTATTTCGACGTGACCTAGCCATTCGGTACCTAAATGCTTGTTCTAATTTATTTCCGAGGATATAAACATATGGTGTGTTATACGTATTTATTCTATAATATATTCCAATATATTTGTCACAAAGCTCCAAAGAATTTCAATATAAATTTTGTTTACATTGCCATTTAAGAAGTTGATTGTGGTGGCGGATGAATGAACGAGTGACAGAATCACCCACATTTTCAAATAGACCAACCCACATTCTACGTTGATCTGACCTAAATTGTATTTATTTTTCTTTTCTTTTCTGAAACCCTCTCCATATAAGCCATGTCATTTTCCTCTTATTTTTTATCAATAACTAACCCGATTTCAATTTCTAAACTGACTTGACCTTGGTTTTTTTTATTTTGTTTAACTTTCATTCATAATATTAAATATTGGAATGTTAAATATAATGTTAAGAAAAATATACACACTTCTAATAATGCCCACAAATACAAAATACAAAGGATTATTATTTTTACTAAGTATTTATGTAATTTATATTTAGGGGATAATATTAACGAAGTGGAGGATTTGGAGGAACATTTAGTATCTTTCCCCTAGTTCTCATGTTTAGACAGTTTCCTGCAATTACAATAATATCGACAATTGGAATAATATAAAGAGGCAAGAGGCGTAACCAAGCAAGTTTCGAGATTTTGATTTTGGTATTGTATTTTTTTGACATTTTATTGGTTATTTAGCTGCATAGCCCTAAAAATTGAAGACAATATTGAAGCAAAAACAATACTGAAATCTTGAAACCTGCTCGGTTGCGTGTCTTTATATTGTTTCTTTATTGGCCATAAATGTTTGCCCACAATTTATCATCAAATTTCGTACAGAATTGACTGTGACATCATGCGATGTAATTTTGTTCTGCTCTTCTCAATTGAGCTCATAATCGTCTAGTTGCTGAATGAACTAAATTTAAAAACCCGCATACACGTTTTCTAAAAAAAATTGAAAATTGAAAATTTCGAAGGATGCAAGGGTGTGTATATTCGTGACGACCAAATCTTCATATTCTGGGTTATTGACGTAACCACTGAGATAAAAATCATGCCTTGTCAGTATAAAAGATAATATCCAAATAATCATCATTATTTAATTTGTTTAAGACTTTTCACAAGAATTTATTCGCATAACGAATTCCATTTAGAATTGTTTGGCTGCGATAAGACTATTGTCTATTGGTTCTATCTTTTCAAAAATTTCATACCTCTAACATTGCCCACTTCCTTTGTTTCTTTACTTGATGTTTTAGAACCTTTTTTTTATCTCAGTAATGCCTGATTCTTGGAAATTTATCATCACCATAGAGGTACCTAACCTGCACAATAATTTACAGCAAAATTCCTGAATCCAAAACAGCCATGGCGCAAATATATTCAATTTCCATTTGTATTTTTGAACTCACTTCTACTATTGAGTTCGAAAATTCATAGATGGCCGTGATTGGGTTTTATCATTGACCTTTCAGTATTTTGTGTCCAGGTAATTAAGAAAAATCACTTCTAAATGTTTTCGTGAGAAAAGAAAATAACAATAGTCAATGTTGTGGATATTTACTGTGGATATTAAGGTCAAGTGACGTCTCAGTTAGTCATTTATTTTTTTGGCAAGTTTTCAATAACGGATCATGTTTGTTGCAAACAAAAGACGAATCTTGAAAAAATATGTGGAGTAAAACCTAAAGAAATGTCTCTACAGGAAACAACTTTATTTTACAGCAATTAATAAAACTACTTACTAGGCCACGAGAAACATATAGTAATATTAAAGAGTCGCGTGTTATTTTAAAACTATTATTATTATATGAAATAAATGAACAAAAAAATTTGGCGTGTCCAATTTCATTAACAAGTCAACTTGAACTTCGACACCTTCTAAATTACATTTTTATATAAGTTAAGGATGACTGACTACGCACTACACCATATGGTTAACAAATTTTATATACGGTGTTAATCGACACGTGCTTGAAGAGTTAAAATTAAAATACATAAAAAAGGCGCTACACCCCTTTATCTTTAACAACGGTAACATATGGCGAACCGTTACCATTTTCACTGTGTTACTTATATATAAATGACTTAAGCGTAGCCATGGTCTCTTAGAATAACTATAACTGTAAAATGACTTCCTCGTGGAAACAGAAAAATATAAAATAATCTAATGTAATGGCTCTGAATATAAGTTTCGATTATTTATATGCAAAAATTATGTTTTCCATTGCAAACATTTCATACAATAGAAAATAAAATATTTTTTATCCAGTTAAAAAAAAAGAGGAACACCAATTTTGTGACACGGGTAGAAACCCTGTATTTACCACCAATAGAACTAGACAGATTAGGATAAATTGACTCGCAAAAGATACCTTCACAGCAAATTTTGTCTTGTTTGTGAGAAATAAGGGCAGGATTTCCGTATTCACTGCGAATAGAATTATACAATAATAGACATAGTATTCCTACCAAAGGAAAGGCAAACGTTCTAGATTATCATGTTGAGGCAAGTGTACTTATACTCTTTTTTCACATTACATAATTTTTGTTAACTGGCACTGGATATAAATTATGTAAAGTAAAAGAATTAAGAGTTCACCAAAAAGATTGTAATACATATAAAGGGTGTTTCGGTTAACATCCCCATAGCCGAAACTAAAATATACATATATTTTTATTCTGTAAACGATAATAAATTTCTATTGTTAATGCAATCGGGGCGGCCGATGAATCTTCGTTGTTCGATATTTCAATTTAGAGGCATGGGACCTATACCAAATTATAAGAGGTTTAAAAAACAATTTGTGAATTAACTTTCCGAAAACCCCTTCGCCTCTCTGGAAAGTCTAGAAATTTTATATATTAGATTTTTTTTAAATATCAGGATAATCTTTGATACAATTTAAGACAAGTTTTTTTGCTTTTGAAATAATATTAATTTTTGGAAAAGTTACCAGCATTTGAAATTTTTTGAAACTAAGATTCGTCGTTAAAAATTACAAATGCTGGTAACTGCTGGTAATAAAAATTAATATTTTTTTAAAAGCAAAAATCTTTTAAACTTGCCTTTGATTGCATTAAAGATTATTAAAATATATTTTTTTAAATTCAAATATATTAAGTTTTAGGACTTTTTAATATTGGGTTTTGTGTAGGAATTATCTACTAATGGCAATTTTTTGTAATATCACTTCTGATTTTACCGGAAATCATTTATTAATTTATTACAAAAGTTATAGCAATTAAAAAAAATACAACACTAAATATTTAGACAATAAAAATAAAATATCTCAAAAACTACTGCAAATCTAATTTGAACAATTTTGGTTAAAATTTAGTTCTTCTAGATCGAAATTTTTTTTAAAGCGTAGCGTCAACTTGGTGGTGTTATAATCATAAATTGTACTTTCTGAAGAAGACATTAACAATATAATTCTATTACCGTTTACAGAATAAAAATATATTTTTTAGTTTCCAAGGTATCGGTTGTGACAATGTTAACTAAAACACCCTGTATGGGGATGAAGTATGAAATCTTCTTTTGTAAAAAGATTCTTTTGTAAAACAGAGTGAAATTTTATTTAATACTCTTTAAGGTTTTTCTAAAAGGACCCAAAATGCTCTAAAATTATTTATTACTTAAATTGAAGTTACCGAAGTAACAGAGATATATGCGTGATTTAAATTATTCCAACAATTATTCCAGAGGAACCATCAAATAATGATACCAAAACACAAAACATCTAACTCAACGCGCGTTTCTCTAAACAAAACTAAACCCCATCCAATAGTGTAAACCTATTTAATTAATATCTACTTTAAACTATGTTCACAATTAAATAAACTGCTACTTAGAACTAATAAACCAATCTATTTGACACTGTTCCTATCATTTTCATATTTATAATAATTTATAAGCTTACAAAAGCATTTCAAGTATTAAAGGTATTTATTATTATTTATTAAATAATAAATACTTTTAAAAAATTGAAATTTGAATATTAAATATTGTTCAAAAGATAAAAGTATTTAAATAATAAATGATAAATGTAATCAGAAATCAGATAGTTTAAACTAAACAGAATATTTAAATATTTTGATATTACTCAAATATTTTGAAAGCATTTAAATACTTTTTGGGGTGGGGGTGTTGAATATTTTCAAAGTATCATGGCATTTGAATATTTTCAAAGTAGGTAGGTACCTATTTAAAAAATGCTTTTCTGGTATCGGTTTATATAATTTTGAAATATTTGATTACTTTCACACAGTAAAAAATAATGAGCTCTATAGCAAGAAAAAATGCAAATCCAAAGAAAAGAACCAAAATGAATTTAAGTATTCCTGCAATAAACTAAATATATCAAAAACAGGGGTGGATCTTATGATCCTATTCCTATAAACAATGTGGAAAGCATGTCCAACAAATATGACAGGTTAATTTTTTATATAGATTAATTTCTAAATAAATATTATTTAGTATAGAATATAAATATCTATATAAGAAAAGACTTCTTTTATGAACATTCAGTTACTATATAGGTATTATTATAAACGATAGAATTATTTAGTACTTAGATTTTCAGAATTGTTTGAGAAGTCGTAGAAATATTGCCTTTTTGGTGACATAATTTCATATTTGTATTTGGATATTGAAATACTTAGAGGATATTCAAGTATTTCTGAAAATATTTAAATACCGTTCGAAAAGTATTTTTAAATACTTCCCAGTTATTAGAATAGTTTAAGTATTTAAATACGTTTAGAATCATTTTCACAAATACAAAGTGGTAAATATTTCAAACAAAGTATACTTGTTGCAAAAAGTATTTAAATACTTTCTAGTATTTAAGTACTTATGAGTATTTGTAAATACAAATAGTGCCCAGTTCTGACCTTAAGTTGTTAATATTTATTCTATTTTCAAACACATAAAGTTAAAATCTATTTCCTGATAGATCACTATGACTATAATATGTTTGTAAAAATTCTACTAGGACGAGTATTCCACATGGAACTGATATGAATTTTGACAGTTCTTTTTCAGTTTAGAAAGTCAAGGAAGAGCCTGCTTAAATTTACGTTTCCTAATTTAATTATGCACTAAAACCCTTTATTGAAAGAGAAACTTAATCCCAATCGACAAATCTTCAATAAAATTCAATCACGTCATTGGAATTGTAAATTTTGGATCAATTTCTTCAGTCATAAACTCGCAGTGTTACCCGAGATACCATCACCACATCTATTGGTCAATGGTCAGACAAATATCCACACGATTTTTAGAATTTCGACTGATCGAGGACGCTTTATCAAATAAAATAAATATAAAAATCGTTAACTTTTTATTGATATTAAAAGAAGGTGGAGGACTACTTGATAGTTTTACTAAAGAATGTTCTTCTGAGGCAAAGATTATCAGATGGCCAGTTAGAACAAATGGATATGAACTTCGTCGTCATCGATTAAGTTCCTAGCTTTCATCAATGCGTACTGAAATGTGCAGGTTTCTAATAAAGTTTCTCTATAAAAATATTTCGGAAATGCATACGTATAATGTTTTGGTATACATTGAGGCTCAGTTTGGGAGAGGAGAGGTTCTTAATTCTATAACAGTGAATATCTGTTTTCATAACATAATTTATAATTTGCGTTTGTAATTTAACATGTATCTCAGAATATCGGATCTAAATAATGGCACAAAAGTTTTTAAAATGCTTGTGTACAAACAACATTCTTTGGAATAAAAATATCGTTTTTCTATTTTTAAATCAATAACATCTCTAACAAAGTAAATAGATATTGCAATTATCCAATTCGTTGAATCTTTTAAATATAAAATGCATTCTTTGGTGACCATTCTTACAATATTAGCGGGAGGCAGGTGACTTATAGTGGGCGTCCTTCGCACCGTCTCTTTGTACGTATTTCTATTCGTCTCCAAGAACATGACGGAGATTCAACAGTGGCGTGTTTCCCGCAAAGCAAGTAAATTTATAGCCGAAAATAATAGTGGTAGTAACTATTATCCAAGTACTCAAACAGGTGGATTAATTAATTAAACATGTCTTTAAATATGCTTTTGTTATCGGTTTCTTTATCGCAGAAGAACGTAGAACATGGACTCCATGATTTTGTTATTGAATTGGTGTGTAAGTATTTCAAAAAGATAAGACACTTTACATCCCAACTAAGAACTAATGTGTATTTGCAGAATTTAAATTAAAGAAAATAAAACATCATTCATTAGTGTATGGTGGATATTATTATTTTTCTCTTTGTAGCAGAAACTGACTGTATTTGGGACAAATAAAAGCCACTAAAGTATTTTGGGGTGATTAGCAGTTTTCACTACAATCACTGTTTATAATTATAATTGTATTCATTTAGACAATATATAGAAAATAAGTAATAAAACATAACAGCAGTTTGGTAACAGTCCAATGTTAATATAAGACAACACTGTACTTCCTTGTTGTTTTAGAAATTGGCACAGCGCGCATGTATGACGTTTAGTGATATTATTTCTGAATTGGTTCATTTTATAAAAACAATATACTGTATCTTTGTCAATAAGTGTGTAAAAAACATTTTATGTATAGGTATGGACACTATGGACAGTTCTTCAATTGTTTAAGACAAGTACAAATAGCAATTATTTTAATTTATTTTGAGAGACCTTAACAATGATCGCAGAAATTCTTCAATTATTAATTTTTAACGATTTCGTTGAATTTGTAATTTTCTTTAACATTTAATTAGAGTTTTTAAATAGATTAGTTTTTTCAGCTTCGAAGATGGTGGGTACCTACCATCGAAATGTTGGCCTGCAAACAAACTTTTTTTTTATACTTTATGCTGGTACAGATGACATTTTTAAATTTAAAAGGAAATCTGTTACGACCTCTATGTATATTTATTGAAATTTCATAAGAATGAGTTGATTAATTGGTTTTCAAATGTCCATCTCTCACACACACACATCAACGGATATATGTTTTTTAAAAGGCAAATATAAAAGGTTTAGTTTAGTTCCATCGAGTCTAACAACTAGAAAATTAGAAAATTAATTCATGAACATCGCAAAGGTTCTGAAGATATCGGAATTACAGTGAGACAGACATTTTCCAGAAAGTATTTATTCCCAACATGTTTCTATAGTTTCTAAAATATGAAACCCAGCGGAATGGCCACCAATAGATAGGATCGGTGGCATATCTTAACCAAACGGCTTCAAAGAAACCACTTTAGGTACTATTCCTATTTTCTTTTTCTTTTAATGGTAATCTGTAATAATCAAACCTCGTTTCTCATAAAATTGTCATTTCTAGGCATGAAAATCAGAAAAAATTTAAATATCATTGAAGTAGGTTTGGATTTCATTAAAAAGAGTATTAATGTATCTCAAATTTCCATTTTTCAAATAACATCTACATTTTATTTTGCACAGCCGCACTTACGCCGTTTTAAAATTGAATAGTGACAAAAAAAAAAACTTTCTGCAGAAATATATCGGATTATTTGTCATCTATTTCAGTAGACTATTAAAAACAAATGACAAATTGCAGGCACCTGCCAAAACGTTATTGTTGAATTGAATAGAAACGTATTTGACACATTTAATGAATAATGAGGTTTTTGAACCAAGCCTGTCGAAGTCTTCTTCTGTTGAATATTTTGAATAAATCTTGACTCTTCAACCATCTTGTCATGGTCTTTACTAAACTATTGTTTTACACAAATCCCATGACCTACTAGACAAAATAGATAAATGCTATTTCAAGGCCATTTATGATCTGAGTACAGTATAACAAAAATAATGCAAAAAAATAGGAAGGGCATTATTAATCACAACAAAACGTGATCTTCTTAAAAAAACAACTTGAAACATTTTGGGTTGCCTTGAATAGCGTCCGGTTGGTCCAAGAGATACGGGGCAGAGTTTCTTATCTATAGAATTATCTTTTAACTCCTTAGTTACTTTTCTTGGAAATTATATTTAGTTACGTAGCTAGTTTTATGCAACACAAAGCTAAATACTAGTTGCCATTGCAATTGTAAGGTCTCTTTACCGATATACCATTTTTGTTTTATTTGTTTAGTGTAAAACTACCTTCTAGTAAACTTTATTACTTTTTTAATCAGCTTTGTATGTCACACTTTGTAAATTAAAGAAAGTATCTGACGACACCTGGAAATCCTCCTACGCCACTGAGTAAGTAAGTAGAACCACATCTCATGCCTTGCTATATTTGGTGAGATCAGTCGTGCAGACTGTTTTGCAATGAGTAGGATTTTGACCATATGTTCCATATTTTATGCACTTTTCTTCATTAGCGAATGCACCTAGAAATTTATGACCTTACTGATGAAAGAAAAATATTAACTAATTTAAATATTTAGTAATAACTTGTTTTAAACATTAGATAAATGCGAATTTATGGCTGGAAAGCCTTATTGTTGTGTATTATATTGTATTAGATTAGATGTTATTGAATATTGAATAATGATAAATAAATATTAATGTTTTTAGTTAGGAAACATCTAATATCTTGTTCTACGAAATACCAAGCTAATTCTGTTATTTCAAATTCAAATATTAGGAATTTGTTAAGACGCGTCAGCAAAATGAATGTATTTAATATTCCGATATTTTTAGAATAGTATTTATTGATTTATATTCCAAATATACTTACAATTCTATTAAAAAATAAATGAAAAAAGATTTTTAGTTCATTTTTTTCAATATTTATAAGCAGCACAAAATATCTTGATTAAGTGATCAGATTTTGTTTAGGATTATAACAAATGCTTGCTACATAATTTCAATATTTATTTAGAACACGAATGATTAGAATATTTAAAATAAAGTGTTTCAAGTAGGTACATGTTTTGCTAATATATTGTATGAAACCTGTAAAATACGTAAACATCTTCGTATGGTCTTCACTGTACTACATATTTCTGCTACTTTTCCATTACAAGTGCCTGACTATAATAATTAAAATGCGTTTTTCAATAAATTTATCTAAACTCATTAAGTTAATTGTTATACTTTTTACTTAGCATTCATTAAGATAAACATACTAATTTTGTTCTTTCTATTTCGAATTAAAATGTGAAATTATGCATATCGCAACTTCTGGTTGCCTCATAATCTGTGTTAGGTAAGAGTTGAAAATTTAAATAATTCTCTTAAATTGAGTAGTAATCTTACTGTAAATATTTACAATAAGGAAAAAAATAACTTAAAGTGGCCATTTAAAGAAACGTTAGTGTCTTTAACGATACAGTAAAACCATACCAAATAAATCACTGCTGATTAATATTATGTTTGTACATGTTAAATAACGCATTTGAAAGGCATTGTGTTTAGAGTAATCAGTTTTGAGTACCATAACGTACCTATATACTGTTTCGATGGAAAATCATTAAAACGTTTTAAAATTTGGGGTTTGGTTGTATCTTTAGGGCTGTAAAATAACTAAGGCTTTATAAAAAAGTACCTACAATCTTTTCCTTTATTTTAAAAATACAATATCTAGAGCAACTTTCGAGTCTGTAAGCAATATAACTGCTGGAATACACGAAGCAAGATAGAAAAAAAATTTTTAGAATTACGGTCCCAAGGAATAGATTTACCACATCGAGATCAGTGAGAAAAGATTGACTATTCACTATAGAACGTAGGAATCAATTCGTTATCCAGCCAGAATGGTGCCAAACCAATTTGGGACAAAGAATGGAAAGATATTATTTTTGGTGACGAATTTCAGTTTCGTTTATGGTCCTGTGATGGACACTGGTAAGGTCGTAG